>OY740719.1:99926178-101375696 GCA_963513945.1 Hydrotaea diabolus | reverse complement strand
CTTAAAAAAAAAGAGAAATACTAAAAATACCACTTTTTGGGCCTTTAGTAGAGTACGGCCGGTATAGAAGGTTCGGTCTAGCACGCGCACTCTTAGTACAATACGATTCTGCAAATTTAATTCACTGTTCCACGTTGGGTCACCTCTATTGCATGCTCATATTTATGAACGATGCACCCATACGAGTTTACTCTGAGCCTGCTTTATACGAGGGTTGATATTTATATTTCGGGTCCGACAATAAAAACTTTCAAAATATTCTCTTTTAAGATCAATACACTTTTGCATGTGCACAAACCAATTTTCGAAGCACTTTTTCCACTCCGATTGAGACACCTCCTAAACATGATTTTTGAACGCTTCAACAGCTGCTTTGGGCGATGAAAAACGTTGACCATGCATTTTTTTCTTGATGCTAGGGAATAAGAAGAAGTCATTGGGTTCCAAATCAGGACTGTACGGTGAATGTACCATCAATTCGACATCTTGAGTGGTCAAATAGCTCATCGTTTTAGCTGATGTGTGAGAGCTCGCATTGTCGTAATGCAAAATGATTCGTCTTCTCTTATTATCTTTCCGCATTTCTTCGAACACTGTTGGCAAACAGATGGTTTTATACCATTAAGTTGTTACCGTCCAACGTACCACTAAAGGCACTGTGGCGACATGGCCGGTTATACCGAAAAAAAAACGCAATCATTTGCTTGAATGTTCTTCTTCCACGAACAACTTTTGTTCGATTTGGCTCGTCTTGAAAGACACATACGGTCGATTACTGTTTTGTTTCGGGTTCATATGCATAGAAACATGATTCGTCACCTGTGACAATGTTATACACTGCCTTTGAGCTACCGCAGTTATACTTTTTCAAAATCTCTTTGCACCAATCCATACGAGCCTTTTTTTGAGCATTCGTCAAATAATGTGGGATCCAACGAGAACAAATTTTTTTCACGGCCAAATAAACATGCAATATCTTTTTGATGCTTTTCATACTAATGCCCAAGGATGCCTCAATCTCACGATATGTGAGATTGATGCACAGCCACAGGACAGTAGGACGTCCTTCACGAAATTTATCCTGGAGCGAACGGCGTCCGAGACTGAACTCTTGGAACCAGCGATTAACAGTGGTTTTTGATGGTGCTTTATCGCCAAAAGTCGAAACAAGTTGATTTAAACACTCTTGTGTTTAACCCACGCCGAAAATCGTAAAAAACAGATGAAATTTTCAACACACAGTAAACAAAACAGTTTGCCCTCAAATGACGAAACGTTCTGAGTGAAGTTATGCTAAAAATGTCAAAGTTTCCTGTATAAGTTTCAGTTTGTATCTGGGAATACTAGTATTGCCAGGACCCGAAGTATCAATAGTATTACTCGTAATACTGTGACTAAAATTGTACAAAATCTTTCAATGAAATTTTAGGTCGCAACATTTTTTTTTTTAAAAAAAAATTATTATTTTTAAACAACACTTTATGTAGCAATTGTTCCTTCCAATCAATAGCAAATATTTAAATCCTGTTTTGCTCATGATTCCTTTATATAAGAAACTTCACTGGAATCAGTGCGCTGTGCAATATACGGGACCTACTGTTTAGTGCCGACTTCGAGTGGCTGAGTTTTAAAGATTACCTAACCTTTTACTCATTAAGTCGCCGCACTCTACAAATTCAACTAGGACAAAAAAGAACAGACCCCCGTGTTTTCTGTTTATAACTAAATTTTATACTGATATAAAAATCTTCTTTTCAAATTCAAAAATATAAACTATTTATTTATGTCTTTGTTTTACTTTTTTCCACTTTTCTTTCTAGGACCCTAAACGTTTGGTTGCGTCATTTGGAAGAACACTTGCAAACATCCAACAATTGTGCATCATTCAATATGGGCATGCCGCCTCCAGCGCACACTTCAAACTATATGCCAAGCCAAAATAGTCTTGTCGGCAGTCTGCTATTAGAAAATCCAACAATGACCACATCTGGATCATCCGCTACCTCGTCGTCGTCGTCGGCCATGTCAATTTCTTCAACGGCATCCAATGTATCGGTAGCCTCATCGTTTGGCAACTTGAAACCGAATTGTAACTCTACTACAATTTCTCAAACAATAATGGGATCACGCAATACAGACTGGCAAACAATACAACCTCCGAGCAGACAGCAGCAACAACAACAACTACAGCAGCAACAACAGACTAAGCCAACATCGTCCATAACGCCCGATTGGTCGTCGTTGGTGGTAAAATCGAACAATGGCGCTGTCAACAATGGCAGCGGTGGTGGCGGTATTGGCGGTGCTAATAGTGTTGGTGTTGCGGTCGGCGCCGTAGGTACAACTATTGCCGATCAACTCTGTGATAATTTGAATGGTATTACGCTGAATGAATTAGCATCTAGTCAAAATAGTTTAGGACTCAACATCGGAGCGAGCATGGTCGATTCACTCGGTGTGGTCGATACAAATAATTGTTCATCGCTGGTCAACGGGTTGGCAGCTGCGGCCGCCTCTGCTACAGCATCATCAGTGGCAACTACGCCCAGCCTTTTTGGCACACAAGCAAATCCAATTATTAATATAATTAATAATAACAATAATTGTAATAGTCAATTGAATGGTATCGATGATCATGACACCTCATTCTCTAAGAATGGTACTGAAATTTTAGATTTTGATCCCAATTCAAATTCAAATACAATGAACAATTGCGACAGCTGCAGTAATAGTAGCAGTAGTAATCTTGGCCAATTGCCGGTAAGTTTAATAAATACAAATATTAATTCACATACAAATTTCTAGGTTCTAGGCTTTCCAGATTTTAAAAAAAGACGGTGGTCGAATTCATCTATGTTTTATTCAAGAATTTTAAAGAAGTTGGTGCTACAACTCACCTACGTTATACTATTCGTATTTATTTAAGTATGAAAAATTAGTTTAGGCCTTAGGCCAAACACAGGTTATTACAGACCCTACGGAAGTACACTGTCTCTTAATGAAACAAACTAGGGGTATAAGGCACGATATGGAAAAAGAATTTCTTTTTGTAATGCGTCATGCTATCTATAGGCTAACCGACGACGAACAGATGACAACTTTTTGACAAATGCTTTGTCACCATTTTTAAGTACATGTAAAATAATAATTTGATTTTCATCTTCAAACGATTCTCTAGCCAAACAACAGAGTTGGTATCCTGCTGTCCTTAAGAAGATTTTTTGAAGTTCGCGCGGATACGAGTATAAGTGCTGTGCTTTATTTTTGACCGAATAAAGGTGATGTACTTCAGGTGTAGTTAACCCTTCAATATTTCTTTTGACACTATAAAAATCTGCTGATTGAAGAGAACATCATACAATATGTTCCGACGACTTTAAGCCAATGCACAGCCCCTTGACAGCATTTACAAAAACCCACCAATTACCAACAAGCATAACAAAGGAAATACGAGAGCTGCTATATATTTTCTGGCCTAATAATGGAAATGAGAATATTTATTATCAAAAATGTTTTTATTTTTTTTTTCAAAGTATTCTCCAGCATACACTTTTGCATGCGCTTAAACCAATTGTCGAAGCGTTTTTTTCCACTCCGATTGAGACACCTCCAACACATGGTTTTTGAACGCTTCAACAGCATTTTCTGGCGACGAAAATTGTTGACCACGCATTTTTTTCTTGATGTGCGGGAATTAAAAAAAAAATCATTGGGTGCCAAGTCAATTCGACGTTTTGGCCGGTCAAAAATGTGTTCGTGCTCGCATTGTCATGGTGCACAATGATTCGTCTTCTCTTGTTCGTTTTTCGAATTTCTCCGAAGACTTCAGGCAAACAAATTGTGGTGTACCACTCAGAATTGACCTCCTACGTTGCTCAAGCGGAACAGTCGCCACATGACCAGTTTTGCCGAAGAAACAGGCGACGATTTGCTTCGAAGTGCTTTTTCTAAGAACAACTTTCGTTGGATTTGGCTCGTCTTCGTAGACCCACACGGTCGATTGCTGTCTTGTTTCGGGCTCATACGTATAGATCCATTATTCGTCACCTGTGACGATTTTTTAAACGTCTTTTGAAGCACCGCAATGATATTTTTTCAAAATTTTTTTTTGCACCAATCGACACGAGCCTTTTTTTTTGCAATCCCACGACAGACGTTTCTATGTACCGGATCGACCCAAAGCAGCAATCTTCGGCCAAGGGCTCTACCCGGCACTACATGTGGCGCTACCACAACAACAGCCTTTTTGAGCGATTGTCAAATAGTGCGGGATCCAACGAGAACAAACCTTTTTTACGGCTAGGTGTTTATGCAATATCGAATGTATGCTGGTGGAAGAAATGCCCAAGGATGCCTCTATCTCACGGTATGTCACATGACGATCTTGCACTATCAGTTCACGCACGGCATCAATGTTCTCAGGCACAACGGCCGTTTTTGGACGACGTTCACGACCTTCGTCTTTGACGAACGTCGGCCCCAATTGACTTCATTAAACCAGTTTTTACAGTGCTATAGGATGGTGCTTCATCGACATACAAAGATTTAAGTTCGTCGATGCACTCTTGTGGTGATAATCCACGTCGAAAGTTGTGAAAAATGAAAATGTTCACGAGTTAATTCCATTTTTTTGCCAAATTGATTTTTTCAACTCGCTGTAAACAACACAAATGATGGTCGTACGTCAAAACGTTCTAAGTACGTTCATGCTAAAAAATGTCAAACTTTCCAATGGAAATGTCAGATGGTGCCATGCAACACTTAGTGTTGCCTATGCCAGAAATATATATAGCAACCCTCGCATATATATAAAACTTTTATTTAAAAACTAGAATAAAACTTAGAAGATGTCCTTTATATTATGTTCATTAGATGAAGAAAGAAGAAGTAGTGTTTGGGAACATTTCATTTAAGTCTTTTTATATCGTGATTGGAAGCGCCTCTGTGTGTTAACTATTAAACAGACGGACAGCTTAGCCGTTAAACGAATTTTCCGCGTACTGTGCGATCTGCAGGACAATCTTATTAAATACGAGTTAACACTCTTATTAAGAGAGTAAGACTACTTATCTAAGAGTAGAACATTCCATTAAAATACATATGAAAGTTTTATTCGCAAAATGAATACCGCCGACGCACTTTGAAAACAAAGGATTTTGCTGGTCTCATAATCTCGATTAGAATCAGCAACTGGTATATAATACCATAGATATTGTTGCCAATTTATCCTTTTTCCGACTTTCTGCACGAATATCACATAAGTAAATTAAAGTTTAGACTGGGCAAGATTATCTAATTTTTTTCTACTAACATAAATAGGACTAGAGGCAATCCTGCGGGAATCGAATTTTGCTTGGGAAACGAGGCAACTATCCTTTTCTTAAATAGGTGAGATCGTGATTCTCATTGACGCACACTTGTGTACCTTTGCCAGTTCTTTGTTGTAACTTTCTACGTCTGTTGTTCCACCATTTTATAGGAAATATTCAGTTGCTGTACGATGACGATTCAAGGCTGTTGCGCTCTGGCCCACTCTTTACTTCACAGCAACAAATATTTTTGGCCGAAACCTCCGTATTCTGCAGAAGAACGTCTTGCACCTACCAAACGGGTGAATCTTAATTAGGATGGCAGATATCAAAGCAGACATACAATTCTTATAATCATTGACCGGCACTTAATGATTAGTTCCTGCTCCGAACGGATAATGATTTTATAAAATAGCTTTTACATGGCTTGGAGATCTATTTTTTACATGGTTAAGGGATCTATCACTTACTCGAAAAGTCGTCGGCATTTACGTGGTGGGAATCTGCCTACAATATTTGTTTACACGAATTTTAACATGTCAAAATACGAGGGCCCACAAATTATGTAATAACTTATGTGACTGTATGGTAATTTTCTACAAAGTAGTCATTTTAGCCGACATTATATTCTTAGACATTTAATAGTGCCTATAAAACAAATTCAAAAAATAACGGCTACAAAAATTAATAAACATGAGCTTAACCACAGATATACAGGGTGTCCGCCGGAAAGGTATACTACTTTGTTTGCTCATAATTTTTGATTAAATGAAAGAGAATGGATTTTATATTGATAAATGTTATATTTAATGTCGGCAATTACGTATGGAATACAATATCAGATAAATGTGACCAAAGTTGTTCTTTGAAGACCAAGCTCCTGAGCACGGCGTCGAATTGATGTTGATGGATTATTTTTAAAAAAAATTCTTGAGCAGCACACACATTCTTGAGCAGCACTTGGAACACTTTCTTGAGCAGCAGTAATGTTTTCAGCCGATCTTGCAATACGTTGTGGTCAATGCTTGGGCCTATTAGCTACAGACCCTCTTTCTTCGAAATCATTTACTACACGATAAATAGAGCGTTTCGTTGGCACGTTAATTCTCCCAAAAATTTCACGTAACTTTCTCATCGTCACAGTAATCGATGATTGATTTTGATAAAATGTTTAAACGATTAATACACGTTGGTTTATCGAATACTTTTCCATAATAAATTTGACACGTCTCTACTTCACGACTGCCAAATATGAACTGTCAAGACTAATGTAGTATACCTTCCCGGCGGACACCCTGTTATATACCTTCCCGACCAACACCCTGTACATATGTAAATTTATATGAAAATCCGAATTATAAATTTGTTGAACATACTTCGATCTTTAGTGCTTCAGTTTTTTTTGACTCCAAAAGAAAGAATTCTTCGGATTTTCTTAATCAAGTCCTTAGATACACACTAATCTTGAAAGGTCAAAGTGAAATTATCTCACTTTCTGGTACAAAATATTCTTAAAACATTAACAACATAAATATTATAGCAAATTACATTCCAAATATAATAATTTTTAATATATTTTACATATTTCAGCCGCAAATGGGATACGCATCGATTCTAATGAGCAACTGTGGTGATCACTTAGACATTAATCGTTGGAGTTTGGATAGCAAATTTGCCGCTTTGAAGACGCGACGTTCCAATAGTCTTACCACCCAAACCATATCCTCATCCGCATCGTCTTCGAACTCTTCGGTCATCACTGTCAACGATAATTGTTCAAATTCTACCGAAAATTTGGCACAATTTGCCAATAAACCGCGTAGCTTTTCGCTATCGATCGAACATCATCGTGGCTCATTGACCAACAGTGGTTCGGATACACGTCTGGATGATTTTAAGCCGAGCTACATAAAATTTCAAACAAGAAACGTAGGCATGTCCAGCATCGGCCTGTGGCTAAAATCATTGCGTCTACACAAATACATCGAACTCTTTAAGAATATGACGTACGAGGATATGTTGCAGATAACCGAGGAATATTTGCAAAGTCTAGGTGTTACCAAAGGTGCTTCCCATAAATTGGCCCTGTGTATTGAGAAACTCAAGGAACGTTCTAATCATTTGGCTAAAATGGAACAGGAACTGATGAGTGGCCAGCTTAAGCTGCAGGCAGCCGTCGAAGAGCTGGCCAACATCGTCCTAACGCCCATGAAGCCTATAGAATTGTGTGCAGCCGGCGATGACAATGTTGCTCTAATGTTTTTAAAAATTGTTGATTTGGGTATGTAACAATTCAAATTGTGTATCTATCATTGAGCTAAAGCTGATTTTTAATCAAACTTTCTATTACAATTACAGTTTGTACAATTGCTCAAAAGGATCCCTATGCTGTTGTTGATGACGACAATATCAGCGTAGTATTATGGATTTTAGATCGCTCCATACACAACGAGGCTTTTGTGAATCACGTCAACCAATTAAAAGAATTGAAATTCAAGCTGTCGAAATTAAAGATGTCGTTGACACCGAAAATGCATCATGCCAAAAACGGCAGTAATGGCAATTTGAATAAACCCAGGTAAGTGTAAACTATACACACGTACATTCGTACATATTGGCCATTAATTAGAACAATGAGAAAAGGAACACACAAAGAACACATTTCGATTGTGAAGTTCAAGAATATAAACAAATATGGCGATAATTGTCATAAAATTGACGCATGTGATTAATAGCCACTGGGATGAGAACGAGAATGTCTTGAATGTAAGATCTTGTTTTGTTAAAAAGATGTAGATATAGGTATGTGTATGTCGGATCAAACGACTGCATCTTGCAAAATTGTATTAATCTGTCTTGGAAACTCGTTATGTAATTAAAACTCACCAGACTGTTGTCTCCTGCAAGATAGTGGATTTATCCGACAGGCTTAAAGATCTAATGTCTGAATTTTCGATGTAGGCACCATATAAGTATATAAGACAACAATTTCTTTTCTGGTATCTCCAGGCTGAACATGTTCAGAAACTCTATACTCTTCACTAAATAGTCCGTCTGTCCTAGATTGAATCCTGATAGCATTTACAAATGACATTTTGCATCAGTTTGATCAGGTATGACTAATGGAGTCATAATAATAGTAGGTGTAGAATAATATCTAGTGTAGGTCTTGAATGACGCCTAGTGCAGCCTACGAGTTGACCCCGATGTTATAGGGGCACACAGTGCCGAGTTGATAATCCTTGGACGAAGAATTGTTGCCTTGGGTTGATCCGGTGTATAGAACCGGCTGTCGTGAGATCGTTATTATGGGAAAGCTAATTATGCATGTTTGAAAGAATTTTCGAATCACTGCTTCAGGAAACGGACTAATTTATCTGATGTTCAGGTATTTCGATAATTTTCGGTCTATTGGATATTGTACCCACATAAACCCAAAAGCCTTGAATATTCAAATAGTTGTTCCGCTGCATAAGCCTGACAATGCCTCGAGCATAAAAAATTAGAACAGGCCAATCTCACTGCTGTCGCCAGTAGCAAAGTCTTTGAGGTATTACTCGTCCCCAGCATCAGAGAATGTTGGCCAGTGACTTCCAAAATCAACATCGCTTTGCTCGACATTTCCACACACATATCAGGCGAATACTTTTGGGGGACTGCTTCGAATACTACTGGTCCGAGCCGGGATCGAAAAAAAACCCCGGACCTTGGACTTGCTCGGTTTGTCAGAACCGCATACACCATCGTGCTACGTCTGTAAGGTGTAATCGTTGCATGAAGTGGGTGCACTTCAGGAGCTGTTCAGGTCTGAACCACACCAGGGCTGTTGCCACCCCTGACAGTGCATTAGTTTTGCAATTTAATTGCAATGGCAATTTATGGAATTTATTAGTCGGAAAAACATTATGATCGCTGCGTTCCAAGAAACTAAGCTGAATGGCACCTGTAGCATGCACTGTTTTGACGGATACAAAGGGATCGCACCAGAAGTGGAGGTAGAAGACTTCCTTTCCTGTTACACCATTCTGTGTAGTACAGATCTATTTCGCCTGAGCTTGACTTTAGAGACCCGTACGTGGAATGTATGGGGGTAGCAGTCAAGTCTAGACCTGCCGAGATATAGCTGTACAAAGTATACATCCCGCCGGTTAGTAGCTGTGTCCCGCGTTTTTTGCCTGGCATTAGCAATTTGCTACAAGGAATAACCTAGGAGACAAGGAAATATCCTAGGAGACTTTTATGCTCACCGCGAACCGTGGCATGCTCTCCTAGACTACCAGAGGGGCATAGCTTTCGCAGAGCAAATTGATAGCTCTACGTTCTGCACATTGAATGAGAATGCTTCAAGCGGATTTTGGGCGATTACCATAGCTCGCCAGACATAACTATGGCATCGTCTGGCCTGATCAACGACGTCAAGTGGGTAGGGACGGAACGCTGATGTTGAAGCACTTGAATACCTTTGGAGAGGAGTACGGGGTACGTAAACAAGAAGTTCCCCAGGGTGGAGTGATATCTCCTGCTCTGTTTAACCTCTACCTATCTGAAATTCCTGCACCACCAGACGGCGTTTAAATTGTGTCGTACGCTGATGATTGCATAATTCTGGCGTCAGGACCTTACTGACTTAGCACGCTTTTTCACTGCCAGGAATGTGAAAATATCCGCCTCCAAATCATCAGCCACACTGTTTACTGCATAAAGAAACCTTGTTGACCTCTTAAAAAGTTATAGGTAGCACCTTCTCCTTAGCTGAAATTTCCGGGAGATGTTCCCCTAGCACTACATTCACACTATAGCTGCATACTGCTGCTGCGACTTCATAAGCGTGAATGTTGTTCAGACTTGCCTGATAGTTTCGATGTTTTAAAGACTCTTTATAGTACCGCAGGACAGGTACCGGTCTGTAGCAAACTACGCAGCACCTGTGTGGCCGGCGGACGTGAGTACGACGCAGCGATCCCACGACAGCCGGTCCTATGCACCGGATTGACCCGAAGCAGCAATTCTTCGGCCCCGGCACTATGTGAGCCGCTATAACAACAAAAACGACGCAGTGGAAGAAAGTTCAGACTTGCCAGAATGCCGCCCCTCAGAACATCAACAGGGTATCTTCTTATGTCTTCTGAAGACCATCTACATGAGAAGACGAAGGAAGGTCCTTACCGTGCGCAGACACAATTTCCCGTTGGGCGACTTTACAGTAGTCATCCTAACCACCATCTCTTGGACAGGATGCCTAGATGATTTACAGAAAGAGGTCCTGCGGTACAAGAAAAAGTCTTTAAAACATAGAAACAATCAGGCAAGTCTGAACAACATGCGCGCGTATAAAGTCGCAGCAGCAGTATTCAGCTATAGTGTGAATGTAGTGCTAGGGGAACATCTCCCGGAAATTTCAGCTAAGGAGAAGGTGCTACCTCCACAGACGCGCGTGATTCTGGCAGAGCTAAGTTTTGAATGGTGCAGCCGCCTCAATTCGCATTGGACACGAATTGATGCTAACGTTGTGGACGTTTGTCACGCCTGCCATCAGGGACCACATGACGTACTGAACCACTTTAATTGTCCGGCCAAGCCCACTCAGCTGACCTCTAGGTCCCTGTGCACGCATCAGTTCAAATGGCGCGTTTCCTCCACCTGTATATCGAAACAGACAGGAGTTTAATACAAAATATTTTGTTGCTACAACAACTTTGAGGAATTACTCGTACTTAGCATCAGAGAATAATATCCAGTTGATTCCATATTCAACATAGTACAACTACAACTTTACGTGTCGTTTCCACACATAGCAGCCGAGGTCTTGTGGACAGTGTTAGTGGCAATAGATATATAAAAGGCATTCAGAGAATGTCGAGAAACCCCCTCCCCCCAAGCTGTACGGCGGACAGACGTATGTTTCCGTGACTATCCTGTCGCATACTAAATTGTCGTTTAGCTCAGGACACATCGCATTTGACTGTAGACTAATTGTTAGAGATGTTATTTTTGCGGTTAGACCTTTACAGGCCAAAGCGCTCAATATGACATTTTGATTAAGGGTGTTTAACGTCTTTCCAAAGTCGGCGAATGTTAGGTGTAGTGGTGATCTCCATTTAGCCGATTGCTATACTATCAGCCCTACTATAAGCTGTTAACACAATCGATGCTGAACATTTGCGGGAGGAACCCGACTGTTCTTTCCTAAGCCCCAGTGAGATCACGTGTGATGCTTTCTTGTTCAATATGTGACCATTCCATATTAACTGATGTCTGAATTATAAAAATTTTATTCAGTTTTAAATGAAAATGTGCTGTTGGTCACTCAGATGTGATGTTTTAAATAATTACGTACTCTAGACCAATAACAACTTTGGTGCAACTAATTTTTTATTCGTCGGGGATCCTAGTTATTCGAAAAATAAATCCTGCTTTTTTTTTTAAATAACCAACACTCAGGGGATGCCCCCTATACATGCGGTGCATTGCGTTGGCGATTGGAACGTAAAGGATCGGAGGGGGGAAAGAGGGAGAAATGATTATTGATGCTTGCCTTGAACTTCTGGATGTCGCAATTAGTGGGAAATACATTTGCCGGAAGTCGATTCCACATACGGACTGTACGAGCGAAAAACCAATTTGGTCTGTAGTGTATAGTCAACTGGCCAATCGATAACAAACGGGTGTGAATTCCTAGAAAGTCGCGTATCCCTGCCGAACATCCTCACGTCAGGAATAAGGCGGCGGATGTCTGATGAACACACACCATGAAAGTATCGATAGAACAGCGTCACGCAACCCACATTCCGACGATGCTCTAGGGAAACAATAGAGTTGGACACCCTACTGCCACCTATCAGCACCATCGCTCTCCTTTGAACACGGTCAAGTAGCCCCAAGTAGGATGATTTTGGAGCACCTGCCCATATATGGGAGTTGTATTCCATCTTTGGCCTGATGTAAGTTGTATAGATATTGAAAAGATCAGAAGGAGTGAAATATTTCTTGCTCCGCTTTAAAAAGCCTATGCACCTGAGTGCTTCTTTCGACACTTTGTATTTTCATGCCCAGAACTTCGAGAGCTTCTGATTGTTCAATATCTATACCATCAATAGAAATTGACGATATTGTTGGGTCAGTGAATCGCTTGTGGGAGAACAAGCAGCACTGTGTCTTACGCGCATTAAAATCTACTCTATTCAATCGACCCCATTCGGAAATGGCCAGTAGATCCCGGCCAAGTGTCTCATCCATAATTCGCCTTTTGTCTTCAATATCTTGAAGACTCGGCCAACGGTCGAATGAATATGAATGACAGAGGTTACTATCATCTGCGAAAGAGTAGATTGGATTCACGGTCTGACCCAATAGATCGTCAATGAAAATAGGAAATATAGAGGGAGAAAGGACAGAGCCCTGTGGTACACCTGTGGTCAGCCTATGTGTGTTGGATGAGAACCCATCTACAACAACTCGAATAGTGCGATCTCTAAGAAAGCTCGATATAAATCGAGCAAACGTATTACCGACACCAAAAGCTAGTCACATTCGATAGCCTTTTAAAGTCGTACGCACACGCCACATCTATCTGCGTTATGATTAGAGTAGTAAAGGTCAGGCTTGTACAGTCTGCTCAATTCCTATTTAGTCCGAATAACGGGCACAACGGAGAACACCTGTATGGCGCAACAGGTTCGTAGGTAAACCAAAACTTCAAAAACCAATGGTAAGGGTTTCCTTTCTGCATTTTTCGAAATCAATTCACCAATAATACGAAGCTATATCTTGACTATAAATTAAGACTACGAGGAAATTTAAAAGCTTTAAAAAGCAACGATCGCTGTCATCGTGTCAAAGAATTTTCACATATAATAAATTATAAAACCACAGCACGATCTACTTTGCAAGCATTTATAATAGAAAAATCGTTTAAATCAAATATTAAAAAAAAATCAATATGGAATGTATTTATAAACAAGTATTTATATGACGTTTCTGCATGTAATGAGTGTTCTTCAAGTCGCCGGGTCTTTCCTCAATTGGTATTAACTTGAAAGTCTGTCTGATGCGACTTGGTGCATTTTCTAGCCACCACCACTGTAGGTACACCAGCGCTGACTGCAGTTTGTAAAAAACCTATAATCTGATAAAGATTTATTATTAATCCGATTATCAAGAGTCGCTTGTAATAAATTCACATATAAATGGCTTTTTAATTACAACAGATAACATTCGTTATTTTTCAATCGGAGCGTCAAGTGTTTCGAAACATCTCCCGCTAAACAATGAAGATTTTTCTAGTTGTTTTCCAACTGCTGCTTATACTAATTGGACATCAAAGCATATGTGCGCTAATCAACGCGACAGCACCTGCCCTAACGCCAAGATCCATAAATGGTGTAAATCGTCGACATTTGAAAACGATTGAAGGCACCATGGACTTGTTAACGAACCCGTGTGAGAACTTCTATCAGCATTCCTGCGGCAACTGGGATAATTTGCATACGGATATCTCGAAATATCACGATCACTATCGGATGATTGACTATTACACGAACAGGGAATTGGCCATCGTGTTGGGCGATGCGGCGACAACTAAGGAACCGAAATTCGTGAAGAATGCTCGAGCATACTACAAATCCTGCGTGAGTATGAAGTATTTGGATTTGGTGCAGTACCTGAAATGGCTGGAAAAACATGAAAAACTCAACACGATAATAACTGCCAAAGGCACCAACTCAACGGCGAAGAATCTTACTCATTCAGCAGACTGGTTGAGATATTTGACCGTACTGAATAAGTACGGCTTAAGCGGCGTCTTCCTGGAGGATACTTATTTCAAGAGTTTACGAGTCTTTAAGTTGACCAGACCCTTGCGAAATGGCGGCTTTAAGATGATATCAGCAGAAAACTTCCCAGTGTTAACTCAAAAAATATTCCATTGGACAAACAAAACTTTGGCTAGCAAGTGGACCCAGTTCTCTAATCTGGAGAATGATTTGAAGAAACTTCAGTTTCTAGCCAACGGCACCAGTGAATCCTTTACCATGACCAGCCTATCGAAAATGCCCTGGCTACTGCGTTATGTGCAAATGTCATTGGAGAATACAAAGTTTTCGGATACTAATCTACGAATTCTCATCAAAGATGTCTCCTATATGACGGGACTCTTAAAAATAATCCAAGCCTACGATGAGGAATTTCTGTGTGAATATCTGCAAATCAGATTCCTGTATAATATTATCATGAATGTTTACTCAAAATTTAACCCGGAAATGTGTGCCCTAAAAGCTCGTCAATTTATGTATTTAGCCATGGACTGGATTTTTGAACGCCAACACCCAACCTTGGTGCAGAGCATTCCAAAGATCCACGAAATGTTTGACAATATCAAGAAACACTACCGAAAGCTATTACTTTTAAATCCAAATGGCTTCAATTCCACCATTATGACATTTCTCTTGGAGAAACTAAACAGCACCCAATTGCAAGTGGGCCACCTGCCTCGTGCTAACACCGTTCAAAGATTGGAGGATATTTACAGCGGCTTGCATTTAAACGAAAGTAATTACTATGACAATCAAATGCAACTCCTGAGATTCCAAACCAATAACTCACTTTTGAGTTTTATTCCGTCGAAAAATCGCTCTGAATACATTGAGCACACCAAAAGGGTATCGCCATACTTCCACCGACTGTTCAACATTATTGTCTTGCCCATTACCACCTTACAGCTGCCCATTTACCATGCCAATTTAGATGATTTGTATAAATACAGTTCCGTTGGCTATATACTGGGCCACGAACTCACACACTGCTTCGATACTATGGGCACCAAGCGGGACCCAATGGGTAGAATAATTGATGTTTTCCATGACATGATTAATTCTAATCCGAAATTCAAAGAAAACCTCTCCTGCATACGCGACATTCAAAATGGCGACATTGATGAGAAAATTGCCGATGTTACCGGCTTTCGTGCAGCTTTCCAAACATACTTTGAATTGCATCCCAAAGCTCGTCATATGGCGGTGAATGTGAATGGTATGAAATTGAGACTGGATAAAATATTCTTCCTAAATCACGCCCAGTTTAGGTGCAGCTCGGCGAGAAACAAGAGGTTTTCAGATAAATCGCATGGCACACCAGAGGATCGCATCATTGATGCACTGTCACATTTTCCAGAATTCGTGAAGACCTTCCAGTGCCCCAAAGATACGGATATGCATTTGGAAAAGACCTGCCAATTGTGGAGAAAATAAGTAGCTTTTATAGTACGAATAATTTTTAGAATATAGTTTTAATAGTTGCAATCGTTTTAGGATTTAAATAAATAAAATTTAAAAACAAGACGGCAAGAACGTTAATTGCAAAAAACAAAAAGTAAAAAAGGCTGTAATATAGGGTGTCGGCCGGGAAGGTATACTACTTTGGTTTGTCGCCATTTTAGTAAACACTATTATTGACAGTTCATATTTGGCAGTCGTGAAGTAGAGACTTGGCAAATTTAGTATGAAAAAATACTAGATAAACCAACGTGTTTTAATTGTTAAAACATTTTATCAAAATCAATCATCAATTACTGTGACGATGAGAATGTTACGTGAATTTTTTGGGAAAAAAAACAACGTGCAAACAGAATGCACTATTTATCATGTAGTGAATGATTTCGAAGAAAGAGGGTCTGTAGCCCAAGCATGGACCACAACGTACTGCAAGATCGGCTGAAAACATTACTGCTGCTCAAGAAAGTGTTCAAAACAATCCATCAACCTCAATTCGACGGCGTGCTCAGGAGCTTGGTCTTCAAAGAACAACTTTGGCCACAATTTTGCACAAGGATTTGTATTTGTTTCCATTTAAGATTCAGTTGACACAAGAGCTTCTTCCACAAGACCATTTACGCCGCCGTACATATGGCAATAGGATGTTACAGCTTACCAATGACAACCCCGATTTTCATAAAAAAAAATAATAATGAGTGACGAGGCACATTTTCATTTGAATGGATATGTAAATAAACAGAATAGACGGTTTAGGGCAATGGAAAACCCTCAAATTTTTCATCAGTCACCTTTGCATCCATTAAAAGTGGCAGTCTGGTGTGTAATTTGGTCAGGAGGAATCATTGGACTTTACTTCTATGAAAATGAAAACGGCGTAAGGGTAACTGTCAATGGGGAGCGATACCGTGATATGATTGAAAACTTTTTAACGCCAAACTTTGCTTTGGGCTTGATTAACATGTGGTATCAACAAGACGGTGCCACATTGCATACAGCCAGGGTTACAATGATATTACTGCGAGACCTCATTCCACAACAAGTTATTTAAAGAAATGGTGGCCTCCACGGTCGCCTGATTTGACTGCTCCGGACTTCTTTTTGTGGGGATATCTGAAAAACAAGGTTAATGCAAAAAAAAAACCAGAAACGCTTAAGCCACTCAAACAAAATATTCGTGATGAAATTAATGAAATACCGCGTGAAATATGAGAGAATGTAATGAAAAATGTGCTCAAAAAGGCTTGCATTTGTGAGGCTAACAGAGGCGGACATTTATCTGATGTTGTATTCCATACATAATTGCCGACATTAAATAAAACATTCATCAATATAAGATCCATTCTCTTTCATTTAATCACAAATTATAAACAAAGTAGTATTCCCTCCCGACGGACATCCTGTATAAGCACACTGAGAAAAAGTCAGTTGGAAATACTTTCTGTTGGACGAAAAGACTTTCGGCTCCAATTACCACATGTTAATAATTATGATGAAATGTTGCTTGCACTTACAATAAGATGCTTGCTGTGCCGATATTATGGTACACACAACTTGCTATTAGTCTCATTCCCTGAATGAAGTTTAAATTGTTGGTTGCAACAACCGCGTGTTGTGGCAACTAATAGTTTTGTGCAAAACTGTTCGATGCAACTAACAATTGGATAATGGATTAATCTTAGAAACAATTTACTTAATTGTAAAAAAATGAAATACTTTATACTTAGTAGGGACATAAATACTGTTTCAACATTGAACACACATTTCAATATTAGAACGGAACATACCCCGTTAATGTCATATGGGTTTTGAAAGCTAACCTCAATAGCGTTAGTCTGTAAAATTGTATCGACTTTCATCATGGAGTGGTCAGATAATATCGCTGTAATAGCGCTTTTCACGTGTGAAATGAGAAAAAAACGATATTTTCAAAACGCCCCGGCCACTAGGGATTAGCCGCATGTTCGTCTACCAATGCATAAAACTGTTTCAGGAGACTGGAGATGTAAAAGACCGCCACCGGTCGGGCCGCCCACGCTCTGTTCGAACACCGCATGTCATCAAAGCCGTTAAATCAAGAATTCACAGAAATCCGCTCCGAAAACATAAAAACCTTGGCCCGTGAGATGAATATCACGCAAAAGTCCATGAGTCGAATCATTAAAAAAGACTTGGAACTTGGGGCTTTCAAAATACGTACCGGACATTTATTGACTGCAGCTTTAAAAAAATAGGATTGAAAAATGCAAACGTCTTTTGGTGAAGCACGCTGAAAACTTGCACAGAAAAATGTTGTTCACCGATGAAAAAAATTTTACCGTTCAGGAAAAATTGAACAAGCAAAATGATAGTGTATGCGCGGCCAAGGGTGGAAAGTGTCATCACCCTGCTTCAGTCATGGTTTGGAGGGGTGTATCTTACGAAGGGGTCACTAACCTGCATTTCTGCTAACAAGGAGTCAAAACATCGGCCAAAGTTTACCAAGACACCGTTTTGGAAGCTGTTGTGAAGCCTTTTAACAATTCCCTGTTCCAAAACCAGCCATTGACTTTCCAGCAGGATTCTGCGCCGGCCCATAAGGCTACAACGTCCCTGAAACTATTTGCTAGCGTTCATTTCATTTCCTCTGAAGAATGGCCCTTAGGCAGTCCAGATTTGAACCCATTGGATTACAAATTGTGGATAGTTTTAGAGGACAAGGTTTGTCACAAATGATACCCCAACGTTGGATCTCTTAAGACTGCTTTGGTTCGAGCTGTGGCCAATTTTCCAGTGGACTAGGTTCGTGCAGCTATTGGCGATTGACAGACATATCGAATAAGTAGATTCTTTTTGGATACAATATACATCAATAAATATATTAAATATATTTTTATTTTACAGCATAAAACGTGTGTAACAGTATTTATGTCCCTACTAAGTACATATTTTGTCACAACTCCCTTGCAATTTTTTGGCGGAATTATTCGCAAAATTTGTATCACATTCTCCCTTTTTTGATATATTCATAATACCTACTTGTTTCCCTTGGAATTTTTTCGCATTTTTGAATTTCGTTTAGAATAAGGGAAGAGAGGAGAAAAAATCCCGGGGAGATTCTATTTAGAATAGGGAAAGGGGAATAGGGAAAACATTCCAGGGGAATCGGGCTGTTAATCACATGTTTATTATTCGGTTTTATCAACAGTTTTACGATTTTCAATCGAAAGTGATATTTGTGTGTCAATTAGTAAAAAAAATCTTGAATCTTTGTTTTTATTTACACACATACATATATTCCTGAATATTGTTAAGTAATTTTTTCAGTTTTCAATTTTCCAGATGGAATGGCAAAGCCCGCAAATGCGATCAAAAGAGTGGCAGCAATGATCGCATAAATCATCGTAAAAACTCAAATGACATGTTGAATTTCTCTTTGAGCTGTTTGCAACAACAGCATCATCACAATCAACAGTTGCAGCAGCAACAGCAGCAGCAACAACACCATAATCAGCAAATGTCAGACTATGACAAATACAATCATAGTAACAACAATAACAACAGCAACAACAATGCAAACAACAGCAACAATAACCAATACAAAAATGCAGCATATCAAAATCAAAGTTATCAGCAGCAACAGCTGAAGCATCAGCAGCAGCAGCAACAACAGCAATTGCAGCCACAAATGTTGCAACAGCATACACATTTCCCGGCTTTGCCGCAACATCAGCAAAATCAGCAACACCGACGTTCTCTCAACAACTTGATAGTGGTCTCTGGCGGACCGCAACAACCACAAAAAATGATTTTCCAACCCGGTCAGGCCATACTATCCACAACAACAAATGCTTTGAATGGCGATGACATGTCAAACATTGATATGATGAATCAAAAACAACAACAACAACAACAGCAGCAGCAGCAGCAACAACAATCGAGAAAAGCCAGTCTCACATCGATGAATAACAATAATATGGATGCATTGCAACAACAACAACAACAACCAGGCATAGCTGCTCCACAACAACACACCACATCGTCCTCAGCAGCAGCAGCCGCTGCCGCATCTGTGCCAAAGAAAACAATGGCTGCTGTCGTTATGGTTAGTACTGATGATCTCATGCATACGACTGCCTCCGCAGCGGGAGCAGTCGCTACTGCAAATAGTAACATTGTTGTCTTACCTCCACCGCCACAATCTCAACCACCACCACAACCACCCCCACAAATTCTCATAACAACAAATAGTACACAGCAGCAGCAGCAACAACAACAACAACAACAGCAACAAAACAATTCACATTTGATAAATACTAATAGTATAATTGTACAACAGCAGCAGCATCACCTGTTGCAACAACAGCAGTTGCAACTGTTGGCTGCTGCTGCCGCCGCTGTTGGTAGTTCGTGTAATGGCCATGGTCACAGTCACGGCCATGCCCATGGTCTAGGTCATGGCCACAGTAATAGTAGTGGTGCCAGTAGTATTTTACATAGTAGCATTTGTAGTACGACTAACAACAACAACAACGGCAACAATAATAACAACAACAACAATAGTGCTTCAAAGCTGTGTAGCAATTGCTGTGTCCAGCAGAATGCCATTGTGGTAACAGCATCACCTCTAAGCTTAGCGCTACCTACCCTTAGTGAAAACTATTCCCATCCCCCCTCCGCCGCCAATGCCACAAATGTTGCAGACGTTTCGAAAACCTCTGCGGCCAACGGCTGCAGCTCCAATTCGGATTGTTTGAATGACGCCAACAGTCTGGAACAATTGGAAACGTTGTGTCTTCAAATGACCGAACAAGCCATTAATTAATTAAACAAAACAAAAACAACAAGAAAAACAAACCCCCCCCCTTAAAAGGACTCTTCTCTATTTATAGTTATTCTATTTGTACTCAAACTAAACAAACAAAAAATTGCTGAATTAGTAGTAATTATGCAATATCGTTTTTAATTTATTTTTACAAATTTCATTTTTACTTTGGCCATTTTAAGATCTTGAGAAGATTTGAAACACCACAACAAATTTCATGTTTTGTCAGTTTTCAACACAAGAGCAACAAATATTTTTAATAATTTTAAATTTGTTTTTAAATCATTTGCATTCATCGCGAGTAGAATTTGTTGTTTGTTTGTTGTTGTCATTGTCATGTTCTGTACCGCCCTGTCATTCGACATCGCTAGTTGATGTGTTTTTTTTTTGTATTATCCACCATAGTTTATATTCACTTAGTCAGTTTCCATTTAAAATTTGAAGGAGGGATCTAGAAAAATTGTCCTCAGAGTTCTTAAAAGTTTTGCTTCTGTCATCACCTTCGAGTGACTAACCTCTGAGTCCTTAAAAATGTTGCTTCTGTCATCACCTCCAAATGACCAACTAATGTAGCTGTCACAAGCTTTTCAAGTCCCTTGCCGCGTATAAAGTACAATACCAAGCATATTTATATTAGGCGTGTTTTATTGGACAAGCGAAAAAAATCCCTTAAAACACCTGTTAAAGCGAAAATGTAGAACCATTGCCAAAAACCTTTAATGCTTGAATTTCCCTTAATTGTTTTGGATATACGAGTTTGCTTTGGATATTTTAAATGTAAAGAAAAAAACTTTATTCAACAAAAGCGCTAAGTGGATTCACTTAAATCCGCTGAAACCCGCTTAACATTTTTTCTTCAATGATTTTACTTTTTTTTTTAATTAAAATTCTTAAAAACGAACGAATTTTCATGGGTATATCCAACATGTTTTAATTTAACAAAGAGTTTTATGTTTTTAATATTAGACGTGTTTTATTTGACACGCGAAAACCCCGCTAAAGCTATAATGTAAAACCATTATCAAAAAACTTTAATATTTTTATTTACCTTAATTGTTTTGCGTGCTTGCCGACCGCTGTACCGTTCATGCCAACTGCCTTTCTAGCTGACCCTTTCCTTGCAAGTTCGTCAGCATTTTCGTAGCCCTAAATGTTAGAATGTTTTAGAAAGTTGGTCGGTTAATTCATTTTTCGTAAGAACTAACTTTAGAATGTTGGTCGGTTAATTCATTTTTCGTAAGAACTAATAACTTTTTTGTTCTTCATTCATCAGAGTTTCCTTAAAGTGTGCTTGCCGACCGCTGTACCGTTCAATTGCTTTTTGTGAGCTACCAGGGCCCAAGATTAATTTGAGATCTCTTTGCTTAAAAGGCATGACAACTGTCTTTCTAGCTGACCCTTTCCTTGCAAGTTCGTCAGCATTTTCGGTGTCCTCAATGTTAGAATGTCCAGGGACCCATATGATTTCTAGGGCGTCACTTTTTTTTCTCTTTACACTCCAGAAGCTTTCGTCATTTGACTATTGTTGATCACAGTGTCTTGATTGCTGCTTAGCTGTTTGTCGTATTTGTTATTTGAGTTTAACCATCGTATGCATTCCGTAATGGAATTATTAACCCTCTAGCCGCCAGACTGTCTCAAGGCGTTCATCGATTTTTGGGCTCCATTGCTGTATTAAACGTTTTTCGGTTTAATTGAGAGAGATCAGCTTCCGTAGCACTTGCCGACGCCCTTAAGAGCTTCAAATGATACTGTGATTTAATTTAAAAGGCTATGTCTAGATTGTCTAGGCGTTCTTAACACTCGCAGTTTTTTTTTGCCATTTTGCCCGGCTGATGTGAGTATACTACTATACAAGTCTCCCCAGACATTTAGTTGATTCTGCGTAGATGTTGCTAGTTCGCAATTTAGCTTTCTTGATGCTTTTTTGTAAAGTCGTTTGACAGTTATCTCAATGACTTATGCACTTCGCACGTTCGATAAGTCTCTAATCGAAAAAAGAGCCTTAAGTCGTGATCACTCTTTCATTGCTGATCAAAAACCCATGATTAAGTTCAAAACCCATTCTTTAGCCAAACATTGATTTTGAAATTATCCGCTATGTTAACAGGTTTTGAAAACACAGCATTTAATTATAATTTTATTTGCTTCAGAAGAATCCTGCAGATTATTTAATTTTACTATGATGAAACCTTAATGGAGGTGCGCAACATTGTGACTTAAAAAGACGGTAGTTTTCTTTCTGTTGGCTCAAAAATGTATTCAGTTATTCTCCTTTGTATATTTACAAAATAGAACTTCCAATACTAATGGTAAATGGTGGTCCAAGCCTATTGACGCTGTGAGCCTGCTTTATGGTGGAGGTTTTTGATTTGACGCAACCGTAGTAAACTTCGCGTGAATAACTTTTTTTTTAAAAATTTAATATTAATTTTTGTTTTTGATGTGTCTTCTTATTTTGTGTATGCTTTTGGTAACCTTAACCTTAATACTGTTTTTATTTTGTGGTGTTTTTTATTAATCATACAAGTATTTTAAAATCTGACAAGTTTTTTTTTTAACAAATTAAGCATGCCAACATTTTATTTGGTTTCTTCAAAAAAAATAAACCGATCCAATTTGTACAAATGGTAAATAAGGATATTAAAGCTAGAACGAGATTACACGAGGCATCTTAAATTGCGTCTATTTGTATGATTCCAATTTTTGTTTTCGTTATTGCCTTTTCTGACATTCTGTGATTTATTCGCTCTGACTTTTGTGTGAAAAAAATACTAAAATAATCTGCAGCCAACTTCACTTTACTACGAAAAGCACAAAAGAAATTTTCAGTACGGCAAGTTTTTTCCCTTTGTCCCCATGTACACGAGGCAACTTTACTTGCGTCAATTTTTATAATTCTCCTCTGAACTTGTCTCTTGTGTTTAGATAAGGCAATTCGGTTAGGGCAATTTTTGTTTTCCTTATTGCTTTTTCTGACATTCTGTGATTTATTCTCTCTGACTTTTGTGTGAAAAAATACTAAAATAATCTGCATCTAACTTCACTTTCTCCTCTGAACTTGTCTCTTGTGTTTAGATAAGGCAATTCGGTTAGGGCATTTTTGTTTTCCTTATTGCCTTTTCTGACATTCTGTGATTTATTCTGTCTGTTTTTTGTGTAAAAAAAATACTAAAATAATCTGCAGCCAACTTCACAGTACGAAAAGACAACCGAAATTGCCAGTACGGGCAAGTTTTTTTTCCTTTCATTCCCCTTATCTCTCTCTCCAACTAACTGAGAGTTGCGGCAAGTAAAGTTGCCTCGTGTAAACGGGAAATTTCCAATACTCTCACCTCTTTCTCTCTCTCCTACAAACTGAGAGTTGCGGCAAGTAAAGTTGCCTCGTCTAAATGCGGACTTGTACAGTGTGTTATCACTGTTGGAACACTTTTTTATGAACTTTTATCTAATTATCAATTGTTTTTTTTGAGATTAAATGAAAAAAACAGTTTTCTTATATCCCTTGTTGGAATTTTGACCCAGTAGCTGAAATGTATACACCATCTAAGAGATTCCATAGACATTTAAACACGCGTTCTCTAGCTGGTATTTCAGTCAGCAGACTTTTTTGCTTTCCATACAACTGGCTTGAATTTTTATACCCATTCGCATTGTACAGCTGGCCTAGAAAGAGGCATTTCACCAGCATTCAAAAAGATCCCTAAGGCTTTGAAGGGTTGCTAACAGGTCATCAACAATGCCGTTTGTGTCAGAATGAGGAGGAGATTAAGACCATTTTTTAAAGTTTTGAGTTAATAAAAAACAATCCTTATTTTTTGTGTAAGTTCAACTTTCAAGTTTTTGGGATGAGTGAGACCATTTTCGATTAAAGGTTTTGAGTTCAACTGTCTTCAATGTTATACCCATTCCGTATTCGCATCGTACAGCTGGCCTAGAAAGAGACATTTCGCCAGCATTCAAAAACATCTCCAAGGCTTGCTGGCCTGTTAACAGGTCATCATTTCATCGTTTCAAACGATAAGGTAGAATCTTATTAAGAACAATGCCGTTTGTGTCAGGATCAGGACAAGATTGAGACCTTTTTTGATTAAATAGTTTAAAGTTAATAAAAAAAAACTATCTTTATTATTTATGTGAAAGTTAAGATATCAAGTTCTTATGATGAGGAGGATATAAGACCTTTTTTGATTAAAAAGTTTTGAGTTAATGAATAAGTGGAAGTTCAAATTTTTCTAGAATTCAGGAATCAAATGGAAACAAAGCCAACAGACCATCAACAAATAAATAGTTACAAACACTGCGACTACGCATGCAATTAATTGCCTGCAAGTAGAATAAACGTTTTGTCTTCGGAAAATATGTCGAAATTCAGTCGCAAGAAACTTGAGCGGCCACATCTTGAAACAATGAAGGAGGTCCAAATCTTGATATAGCTCCTATAAAAGTTCACCTTCCGATTTGGGGTCTAACCGATCTAATAGCGGCAAATGTCATTAGATTTCTACAACATTTGGTTTGTGGCATTAATAAGCCCACAGGCAGAACATATATTAAGACCATGGAGTCTAAATCGTAAGGTGAGGGTATTCTGTATTAGTTCCCCCCGACTTTAGACTTTCCTTACTATCTTTTTTCCGTTGCGACACAGCCGATTTTTGTCGTATAGCTTTACCGTGAATCAAAGACGGTCCAAATCTAGATAAAGACCCTATACAAATTGCACCTTAAGATTTGGGGTCTAACTAACCTAATAGCGGTAAATGTCATGAGATTTTAACAAAATTCGGTTTAAGGCATTAATTAGCACACAGACTATTAAGACTATCATGTCTTTAGCTTGTGGTAAGGCTATTCTGTAGTCTATCTTGTCTGCATTAGGATTTTCCTTACTGTTTTTATTCTGTCGCTGCACAGCCGACTTTTGTCGTATAGCTTTGGTATGAATGCTTCCATAAGATGGTTTATAAACAGATCATGACATTTAGATGAGTTTTGTCGTGTCGCTTTGCTCTGATCCGTACTTTAGGCGTGTTCTGTTGGTACGAGTACTCGCTTATTAAGCAAGTAAGTGGCGATAACTTTCTAAACTGTTGAAATTTCGTTGTATGCAAGAACTGATTGGCCTGTTTGATTTGAAAATTTGTAATTTGTTCAAAAAAAAATATTCAGGAAATACCATAAGCGAGTAAAAAACCGAGATCGCTTAAACTCGCTAAAGGTTTTTTTTTCGAATAACTTTCTTTCGAAAAATTTTGATTATTTAAAACGAACGGGTTTAAAAGCAAAATGTCTATAGTTTTCTGTTAACGAAATAATTTTTATAGTCCTGTACAATGGAGTGAAGTTATAGCGTTAGCGACCTTCTAAGCGAGCTGTCAATAGAACATGGCCATTAATTGTTTTAAACTTTCGGGCAATTTTGCCAATTTTAAGCCTAAGGATTAAGCAACAGGGTTGTTTTTAAGAGCTGTGTAGAATTTCTTTTAAACCATCTGCAAACGAAAAACTAATGTTCTGATAATTGTAGGGTCAAGGAATTTTTGACATCAGAAAACATGTGAAGTTATTTTTGAGGGTATTCGTATTTAAATAAATATGAGTAAAATAATTTCTTTGAAAATGAATAACGGCTGCTCTTTCTATACTACCTTTTTTCCTTGTAGCGATAAATGCAAATCTCCTCAGCTAGAAATTTCCGTTTAAGCTGAATACTAGGCTTAAACTTGGCATCTAGCCATTATTTTTTGTGTTGTAGAATTTCTAACACTGATCGCAGCCAGTTGTAACAAAACATCTGATTCGAACTTTGGTTTTAAAACAAGGCACACGGAATTGGCTTTCAATTCGATTAAGGAATAACAAAATCCAATTAATCCCATGTAAAGGGTGGTTAAAATGTAAGGACCGATGTTGATTTTGAATAAAACACAAATTATTTAGGAAATTATTGTCATTTCTTTTTATTATGACTATATTGGTATGGTTTAATTATGTATGAAACAAAATATCAGCCAAATGGCCACCGCGACCTCGACGGCACACCTCCATCCGATGGTCCAAATTTTCGATGACGCTAGGCATAATTGAGGTTTTATGCCGTGCCGAATTATCTCATTCTTTAGCTCTTGAATTGTTGCTGGCTTATCGACGTATACCTTTTTTCCAAATAACCCCAAAAGAAAGAAGTCCAACGGTGTCAAATCACATAGTCTTGGCGACCAATTAACATCGCAACGAAGTGAGATAACACGGCCATCGAATTTTTCGCGCAAAAGAGCCATTGTTTCGTTAAATATTTTTAAAACAATTTTACGCCAGTTGACTAGCACTGGGTGGGCCAAAAGTTATCACGAGGGTTAAAAACTTTAATAACTTTTTCGTTTATTATTTTTTTTTTTATTTTTTCTCAGATTATAATTTATTCCACTTAACTTTTTTTCAAATAACCCCAAAGAAAGAAGTCCAACGGTGTCAAATCACATGATCTTGGAGGCCAATTAACATTGCCACGACGTGAGATAACACGGCCATTGAATTTGTCGCGCTAAAAAGCCATTGTTTCCTTAGCTGTGTGGCAAGTGGCACCGTCCTGTTGAAACCACATATCGTTCACATCCATATCTTCCGATACGGGCCATAAAAAGTTCGTCATCATCTTACGATAGCGAACTCCATTTACAGTAACTGCCTGACGGGCCTCATTTCGGAAAAAAATACGGCCCGATGATGCCGCCAGCCCACAAACCGCGCCAAACAGTCACTCTTTGTGGGTGCATTGTATTATCATTCGCCCAAATGTGGCAATTCTGCTTATTGGCGAATCCACTGAGGTGAAAATGTGCCTCATCACTGAAGATGATTTTCTCTGAAAATTGATTATCCACTGGTGCCATTTCTTGCCACCATTCTGACCATTGTTGGCGTTTGGAATGGTCAAGAGGCTTTAGTTTTTGAGTCAATTACACCTTATAAGCGTGTAAATGCAAGTCTTTATGCATAATGTTTATCAGTCTTTATGCATATGTCTTATGCATAATGTTTATTAACCACGAGCGTGAGATGTGCAATTGTTGGGCACGACGATGAGTTGAGGTGGACGGCTCTTAAGTCACACTATCGCAAACAGCAGCAATATTTTCTGCAGTACGAGCTGTACTAGCATGCACTGGTATTTTCACATCTGCTACAGACCCGGTTTGCTCAAATTTTTGCACGATTTTCCCGATTGTACGCACATTTGGACGATTAAATTAACCGAAAAAATCACGAAGTGCACGATATGCATTTTGAACGCCAATATTTATAATAGGCCTGAATAACTTTAACGCTTTGCTCGCTTGTGTATCTTTCCATGGCTCAAATTGAGCTAGTCTGAATTTGAGAAATATCAAATGAAATTCAGATAAAAACTTGACTTTTAGGCGTGGTTCACATTCAACATCGGCCCTTAAATTTTAACCACCCTTTAGAAGTAGTATTTTAATGTTTAGCTCGTTTGTTTTTTTTCGGTCTGTTGCTTAACCGGCTCAAGACCACTTTGTGCGAAGACAACTTGAAAAGTAAGGTTTACAACAGTAGTTCTCATTCGTTTGGGAAGAGCCTGGCCTTATTGAGTTCGGTTTTGCTTTCAACCATTGAAGCAATGCTTTCTGAAGATGGTTGTCACGGACCCTAAATCATGATAAAAGCAGTGTGCAGCCCCGAAAATCAATACCACTTTGCCATTTCGTTAAAAACTTGTCTTCTATTTAAATATAGATGCAAGAGGTCTTGAGCCGGTTAATCGCTCTTCAATGTGTAGTATTTTAATGTTTATAAAATTTATTCTCATTCTGGTTTGCAACTACTGTGTTTGTCCATTTCTTGAAGAAAATGTGATTTTAATTTAAATGTCTGCCTATTCGTTGTGTTCTACCATATTTTCTTTGTTTTTTTTAGGAAAATTTGGCCAAATTTGATCAGCACTTTACATTGTTTTAATTTAAAAAGTCAAAGCCATTCAACAATTCATTTCGAAATACCATCACATATTATGAACTAATATTGAAATCATCAAATCATCATCAGTGTAGTATGCCAGCCTTGTAGCTATGTATTCATTTCATCAGCATCATCATCCTTAGAAACGGTCCTTGTAGCGATTTGTACATTTCATCAGCATCATCATCCTTAGAAAAGGGCAATCGGTTGACTAGCACCGGACATCCTACCACCACCACACTCCATCATGAGATAAAGATCATCATGTTATATTGATTGCATGCTGAATTAATTACGAAAGTGTTGCATAAAACTGATTCACAACTTAGAATGAACAAAATTTTTTAAAAAAAAACAACTAGAAGAGTTTTCAATTTCAACAACAACAAATAAAAAATATATCCACGTTGAAAGTTTAGTATAAAACAAGAACATAAAACAAACAAACAAAAAATATTTAAAAAAAAAGAGACTGACTTAGATTACTTTCCGCTATGAACAAAAAGAAAAATACAAAACCAACCAACAAGCAACCTATGGAAAGGCTAATTAAAAAGGTGTCAACAAATGAGAGTTGCAACAAAATGGGGTGTTTTCAAATTTAAACAATTATAATTGCAAACAACAAAACAAAATTAAGAAAATTCTCAAATACAAAGAAATGATTTCAAATCAAAAAAAAAAACAGTTTTAAAACAAAAAAAAATTGATAAGATTTTGAAAACAAAACAAAAACACAAGAATATAATTGCTGAAGTTTGACTTTAAAAAAGTAGAAAAACTAGAAAAGGAATCCTTTTTTTCTCCTACAAACATATAAGAAAAACAAACAAACCAAAAAAGAAATCAAATCAAACATTTTTTTCATTAACGGAATGTAATTGCTGAATTAATAAAATTAACATTTAAAAAAAATCACAATATTTTATATTACAAAACGTCTGCGCCCCCCCCCCCCTAAACACACCATAATTTCAATAACACGAAACACAACAATTTTAATTACAATCCCTATTCTAAAACAACAACAAAATTTATATTGTATATTTTTTATTGAAAAAACCAAACAACCTATATATATATATATATATATTCTATATAAAACTAAAACAACAATTATTGAATTTAAAGGGGCTCTATTATAGTTATAAAAACTTAGAAACCTAACTATAATGCATATACCGATCTATCTTGTATTGTCCCTGCCCCAATGCATAACACACCCCCTTACCCCACCCCACCCAATTCACATACAATGATTCTATATATTGTATATCTTTTTTAAAAAAAAAACTCTAAAATTGTCTAGTATTCAATATTCTCAATGTATCTTATCCTCGAACCTAATGTTGTACCCATATTTTATTTCAATATTAATAGTTTTTTTTTCTCTGTCTCCAAATTATTTGTTGGTTCATTTCGCGAAAATATTGTATGTTTATTGTATACGTATACGTGCTTTTCTTTTGGTATGAAATATGTAACAAAGAATTTTTGAATTTTCAATTTATTATTGTAAACATACAAATTTACTTGGCAGCCTGTGTATTTTTTTAAAAACTTCTCTTTACCTACACCTAATTTTATTTTTGTATTAAAATTGTCTTGAATTGTGTAATCCCATTTGTAAGGGATGAAAGGAAGACATCATAAATGTTTTTTTTTGACGAAACAAACTCCTTTTATATGTGTAGTTTTGGATGTAATTTGTATGATGTTGACGCGTGACACTTATTAAAAAAAACAAGAACAATTTAAAGATATTTTGAAAATCATCTGTTTTTTTTATAATTACTCTGGGCTGGTAAGCTAGCCTCGTAGGAGGTTTTGTGATGGAAAGTGCTTGTTTCAGTTTTAAACTTGAAAATCATTTGTATTTACACCCCGCGCCACTTGAATAGCACACCACCCAAATGGCATTTAATGCAATTTCAAACTCAAAACTTACTTACAAAATAAATATTTTTAAAACAATTTTGCGCCTATTGAAAAGCACAGGGTGGGCCAGAAGTTACCACGAGGGTTAAAAACTTTAATAACTTTTTCGCTTATTATTTTTTTTTTTTCAGACTATCAGGGCTGTCATAGAAACCAATGTTGTCACCATTGGTTTTAAAACGATAAGAAAAAATGCTTTGGTGTCATGAAAATCAATTTTATCGCTTTTATCATCAGCTTTTATTATCAGCGACAGCTGATTCGAACATTGTTTTTTTTTACATTCGAAATGGACAAAACCAACTTGGTTTCATGACACCAAATGAAACCAACATTGGTTTGCAAAAAACGACAATTAGCAAAACCGACATGGTTTCTATGACAGCCCTGTATAATTTTTTTACACTAAGTATATATAAATAATGCCACTGAAATGGCCCCCGTTTGCAGCTTCGCACTGATGGGCTCCTTTTAGATCATTTTCCTTAACATCTTTCAAAATTTGTGGCTGTAGCGTTCGAATTTCTGCAACAATGTTGGCCTTGAGTTGAAGGATTGTCTCGGGCTTGTTCACATATACTCGCTCCTTCAAATAACCCCAAAGAAATTAGTCGGGTGCTGACAAATCTGGCGATAGCGCTTGCTAAATAATTTTCGAATTTCTGGAAATTATTCGCTCTCCAAACATTTGACTTAAAAGTGTCATTGTGTCTCGGGCAGTGTGGGCAAATCTGATGCTGACAAATCTGGCGATCGCGCTGGCTAAATAATTTTCGAATTTCTGGAAATTATTCGCTCTCCAAAAATTTGACTTAAAAGTGCCATTGGGTCTCGGGCAGTCCGGGCAGTGCTGAAACCACATCTCAGGTCTGTTTTCAAGAGCAGGACGTAAAAAAGTGTCTATCACAAACCGATACCGCTCTCCATTTACGGTCACAGCACTTCCATCTTTATTCTCGAAGAAATAAGGACCAATGATATTTGCAGATGTGATCCCACACCATACTGTACACCTAATGGGGTGCAATTGGCGTAAATGAATGGCTCTTGGATTTTCAGAAGCCCACAACCTACAGTTCTGCTTATTAACAAACCCATTTAAATGAAAATAAGCTTCATCACTCATGCGTTAAAATAATTGATCGCTGATTTTAATACTAAAATTCTACTACGAAGGTTTCTATTTATATTTCGGGTCCTTACAATACCAGTGTTCCCAGATGCAAACTAGAACTTCCATTGGAACTTTGACATTTGATTTAGCATAACTTCAGTCAGAACGTTTTGTTATTTGAGGGCGAATTGTTTTGTTTACAGGCTGTTTTGAAAAATTCATCTCTGTCAAAAAATGGAATTATACCCTGAACATTTTCGTGCGATGATTTTGGGCGTGGGATATCGAGACAAGAGCGTTTAAATCAACTTGAAGCACCATCAAAAACCACTGTTAATCGCTGGTACCCAGAGTTCAGTCTCGGACGCCGTTCGCTCCATGATGAATTTCGTGAAGGACGTCCAACTTCGGTCACTTTGCCAAAAACCATCGATGCTGTGTGTGAACTGATTAAGCTAGACCAACATGTGACATACCGTGAGATTGAGTCATCCTTGGGCATTAGTATGACAAGCATCAATAGGATTTTTTTCAAACGTTTATCAATAAAATTACTAATTTATATTTGAAAAAAAAAATGTTGACTCAAATTTGTAGTTTGACCTCTGAAAACACCATGAAGGGTCATAGCTAGGTCAAAAATTGTGTAAGAGAAAAATGTTTGCCTGTATATTTGCAACACAAATGCTTAAGGTGTATTTCCCGAAAGTCGTCTGGCTTACGAGTTATAGCTCATCAAAGCTTGCAACTAGTTTTACTCCATTTTTAGGGCTAAAAGCCGTAACGGACTGGCCGGTTTCCATCCGATTGAAAACATTTTTGCACGGATATTATTTGTGATGCCCAATATACTACAAAATGAGCGGGGAGCGGAAAGAATAAAACTTTTCCATGATTCTATGTATTTCATGGGCGCTCTAATGCTTATGAACCCGCAATGCTTATGAACAGCAAGCAATCGTATGGGTCTTTCAAGACGAGCCAAATCCAACAAAAGTTGTTTGTGGAAGAAGTACATCGAAGAAAATGATTGCGTTTTATATCGGTATAACCGGCCATGTTGCCACAGTGCCTTTAGTGGAACGTAGGACGGTCAATTCTGAGTGGTATACAACCATCTGTTTGCCAACAGTGTTCGAAGAAATGAGGAAAGATAATAAGAGAAGACGGATCATTTTGCATTACGACAATGCGAGCTCTCACACATCAGATGATTTGGCACCCAATGACTACTTCTTATTTCCTAGCATCAAGAAAAAATACGTGGTCAACGTTTTTTTATTGCCCGAAGCAGCTGTTAAAGCGTTCAAAAATCATGTTTTGGAGGTGTCTTAATCGGAGTGGAAAAAGTGCTTCGAAAATTGGTTTGTGCGCATGCAAAAGTGTATTGATCTTAAAGGAGAATATTTTGAAAAACAATAAAACCATTTCTAATGATAAATTATTGTGTTTTTATTGCCGGACCCGAAATATAAATACCAATTATATTTCGGGTCCATTTCTTCATTATTTATACTCCAAGTGTTATTTATATAATCTGAAAAAAAAATATATAAACGTAAAAGTTATTAAATTTTAAACCCCATGGTAACTTTTGGCCCACATCTGCTTGAGTCTTCAGTTATGTTTTCACAGTTAGGCCAATTACAGCCATTAAATGTCATTTACGTGTTATTCTAACTACAGTTGAACCTGGATAAGTGGGACCGCAAGAAACCGACTTTTTATGTTCACTTACAGAGATTTCCCTCTTATCCAGGTAATTTGATGTTTATTCCACTTGATGGGGTGGTATATTCCACCAATTTTTTTTTAGAAAAAGGCACTTTGTGTATGATTTATTCTTTATTCTTAACCACGATGTCGAACGATAACATTAGCACGCTTTCTAAGCGACAAACAGCTGATTTCGTAGACACAAGCATCAGAACGACAAGTCGAGGGAAAGTGAGTGAGAAACGAGACGTAATCATTTCAATACAAAATTGGATACAATTATTTTCGTTCGCCCACAAACGTAAAAATCACTCACTTGTGTTTTGTCTTTCGTTTGATAACAGAAACACATAAAAGCACATAAACAAGACGAAATTTAACAAAGGAAATGCAAGAGAAATGTTGTTTTTTTTTTAATTCTATGCATTCTGTTTCTGGACATTTTTCAATTGTAATTCATTATTTTTTGATTTTAAAAAAATCCCCCCTTAATATTGTTTGCTTATTTTTATTATTTTTTTAGTGGCTTCAGTGAATAGATTTGAGTTTCAAGATGCTTCATTGCCTCTTTTGTATCGACTTCATACTCGTATACACACAAGATGACTTATAATTAAATACGATAATCAATTAAATGTTTTGCATCATATATTCGAAAATAGGTTAACAAGTCTTTCAACTTTTTTCTTTTTTCTGTTCATTTATCCCATATAAACCCAAATAAAAGAATAGATAAACGTCTTAATCAATTGACACTTTTTGCTGTAAGCTGAGTAAAAGTCTAGAGCGCATCTAGGCAAACTTTAAACAAGTTCACAATTTTTGAGCTGGCCACAATTTCATTCACTAGCAACACGTAAGGCTATGCGAACGATAAGTCGAAAGATAGAGACTAACGTTATGAGGCGAAAGTGAGTGATTGGGTTTCATTCGACATCGTGGCTAAGGCTGTTAAATTCTGTTTATTGGCATTGAATTCAAGTTCCGTAGGTTACAAACAGAAAAATATGCATAAACAAAAAAATATCGGGTGATAAATCAAGAAGTATTTTTTTCAAAATGAAAAAAATACAAAAATTCAAATCAATTGTGGAATCTGTAGTGTTCATTCGAATTTACATTTTATGCCATCTCAATAGATGCATTGTTTGAGCAGGTGTATGGCAAGTGGCACCGTCCTGTTGAAACCAAATGTCGTCAAGATGACGGGCTACAATTTCAGGTAGCAAAATGTCCGATATCTTGGCGTGATAGCAAGCACCGTTCACGGTTACGTTCCGGCGATCATCATTTTTTGAAAAAATATGGACCGATGATTCCACCGGCCCATAAACCGCACCAAACCGGGATTTTGTTCTGGGTATAATGACACTTCTTGAACCTCTTCCGTTTGCTCTTCAGCCCATGCTACAATAAACAAGGTAGAGTTATGCTAACAGCTGATTTTAAATTTTATCTCGTAGTAATTTAAATTGTCAATTTTGAAATTTGACAGTGGCGTTTGCTAAAGTTTGTAAATGAAATTTTTTTATCCAACATTCACAAACATCTATTTTTGGCATTCTCTTTTAAGTGACTTTGACTATTTAGCGAACTATTTTTGTTGTTGTCGGGCTAATGACCATACCTTGTTTATTGTACCATGCTTCAGCGCAAATGCGGAAAATTTGTTAATTGACGTTGCCGTTGAGCCAAAAATGGGCCAAATCACTGAACAAAATTTTGGTCGTAAACAGCGACCTTCTACGAGCTTTTGAAGAACCCCATCACTCGTAGTTGCGGTCAACATTTGAAGGAAATTATATTCAAAAATAAATGACAAAAATTGTCCTGTCAAATGAACAATAAAAATTCCACACTTGATTTGTACAGCGGATCTTCTTCGAGCTTTTGAAGAGCCGAAACACTCGTAGTTGCGGCCAACATTTGAAGCAAATTATATTTATAAAATAAATGCCATAAAATGTCCTTTCAAATAAACAATAAAAATTCCACACTTGATTTGTTTTTTTTTTATTTCGAAAAAATGCCTCTATCAACCCAATTATTAAAAGAAATTTTATTGCTACAAATAGACAATTTTCTAGACACTTTTTAGCTGTCACAACCAACTGTTGTGGCAATTACTAATGGTTTAACCAAAGTGTTTACTATGCTTACCATTATAGGATTATATCTTTCATACAATGAATGGTATGTTGAACCGAATATTCCTGAATATTTTAATTTATTGCTAATTGCAACCGAATTTGTATAATTCGAAGTGTTTTTCAACTACTCAATATCGAAGTAGAGAATTTTGTTAAAGTGCCCTATGGTGAATCTCTTTCACCTTAATAACAAAACATACGCAAATAGTTGATTTTTCTCGTTCTTTTTTTCAATTTTATGGTATACAGCAGGTTTAATGCTTTAACAGCTGTTGTAAAAACACATTGACAAAGGCCATTTAGGTCAAGGAACCAATTTTTTTTCGTAATCAAAATCTTTGGCCAAAAAACATGGATTTCAAAATTTCACTGCATATGTTTCGGTTCAAAGAATTTTACATTGCCAAAAAATTTTAAGCTCAAGTCCTTTTTTAATTTTTTTTACTGGGTCGATAATTGTGTAAGTATTTCTTATAGTCAAATGTATATCAATTTTGGTTATGTTTTGTTTGATATTTCTATTTATAGATTATGTTTTTAGTTAATGCAACAGCAAGTCTTCGGTAAATTTTATGAAAACAAAAAAAAAACAATTTATACCAATTGGATGAGTTTTCACAAGGAAAACAAGAAAATATAATCTTTTTTAGCTTCTAAAATTAAAGTTTGTATGTTCGTTAGGAAGAGACAAATAAAATTTTTCTTTTTAATTAAGAAGTCATTTAGAATTTGACTATAATCAAACAAAAGGATATTTAATAAAAACTATAAAAACAAAGAAGAACTTAATCTATAAAAGAAAAAAAACTTGGATGTGAATTTAATGTTGTACATAAATTCTCATATCTCCAAACAAGTTTATTTGCTTTTCGAACAAAAAAAAAATACAAAAATACGTACCACTTTAAAAATAGTTTTTTCCCTTCTCTATATAGCTATTTGTTAATTTTTTTTTAATTATAATCATTCAGTTTTGACTCCCATCAACAAGAACATAATGAACAACAACAAACAATCAATACTTTTGTAACCATCCGAACCTCCCTCATAATCTCCCACGACTTTTGTAAATACGAACAATAAGCATTAATAAATATTTTTTTATTAAAACGATATATTAATTATTATTATAAATAATTTGTAACTAAACGGTAAATGCCCATGGATTTCTTTTTACTTTTTTTTAACATGTTATAAACCAAAACGCAACTCTTTTTGACATTATTTTGTTTGTTTGTTAACAACAACAAATTAAAAAAAAAACTTGTTTTTAGTTTATAAAAAATATACATACATACATAATTACCTATATATATTTAAATACTACCTTATAAAAAAAACTATTTAGCCAATATTTAAGCGAACTACTCTTACAACCACATTACAAAACAAAACAAAAATGTTGAAAAACATTTAAAATATTTTAAATGTAAAATTATCTTTCTCCATCCTCCTACTCTCCCGGACCTGAACGATCCTTCCGTCATTTATACATAAAAAAAATTCCTTTTTATTCATTTTTGTTTTTAAATTACAAAACCAATTCAAAATGCGAACAAAACAACCAAAAAAAATAATAATATTTAAAAAATTAAAAAAAAACATAAAATGAAAAACTAGTATAGCTTTTTAATTTTGCATTGCATACAAACGATGAACGAGCGAACGAACGGTGAGGATGCATACACCGGGAGTAAGAACGTAAACAAAAAATACAAAATGTTTTATATCAAGTATCAAGTTAAAAACCAACAAATAAAATTAAACTTAAATGAATCAATAAAATATTATGAAAAATAAATTACAAGAAGAAAAAAAAATTCAACCAACGATGTAATTGCAAATACTAAACAAAAAAGGGAATGTTTCATTTATTTAAAACAAAAACAAATTATTTATATATATAAATTATAAATATATATATAAAATTACAAAATTAAAAATCTTACAAGTGTTTCAATTTATTTTCTTAGCGGGCAGGGAACATTAAACATCTATAGGCGCGGGTAGGGCCTAACTTACAAAGTGAACACATCCAAACAAAAAAGCACACAGATTTGTCCGACTGCGATTATACAAATTTTTTGGCGTTACACTCCTCCGAAACGGCTGGGCCGATTTGTATAAAAAATATCTGTAGGCGCGGGGGTAGGGTCAAAGAAATTGGAACAAGTGAACACATCCAAACAAAAAAACACAAATTTGTCCGACTGCAATTACACAAATTGTTTGGCGTTACACTCCTCCGAAACGGCTGGGCCGATTTGTAAAAAAATTTGAGTGCATATCGGCTAGGTCTCATAATCGGCCAACATCTATTTTTCATACCACTAAATGTTCAGGGTGACCCACCCCTATATAGAACACAGATTTGTGCGACGGCGGAAAAAACACACACTGATGTAGCGGCAGCGGATAGGTGTATTGTGTGGGTGCGGAGCACTCACAGAGCAAAGAGAATAATGAAGTGGTTATACGTATATAAAAAAGAGAAAGCAAAAGAGCAACAAAAATTGTGTGAACTTGTGAAGCTTACGTACGAACATAACATCCTAGCAAACCAAACGCTCAGAATTCGATCAGAATTCTGTACGACAATCGGCAAAATGTTCCGATTTTGGATCAGAATTCTTACCGAGTTCGTAACGAATCACATATGAGAGGGTTGACACAAATTCTGAACTACTTCTCTCAAAAAAATCCTCAGACAAGCCGAACAGAATTCGTAACGATTTCAATAAGAATTCTCGATGGAGTTCAAAATTGTCTGATATCAGACATTGTCGGCAAATTTGGTTTACTGGGAATGTATGTATGTACATTAGAGCGTACCTCCCCAGCAAACCAAACCTTCAGAATTCTGTACGAAAATCGGCAAAATGTTCCGATTTCGGATCAGAATTCTTAGCGAGTTCGTAACATAAATATGTTTTTATGTTACGAAGGTTGACACGAATTCTGAACTACTTCTCTGAGGAAATTCTAATGTTTTTGCCGACATTTCGAACCGAGTTCTGAACTGTAGTCTTGGGAAATTCGAAAGGAAATTTCGATTTCTCGTATCGAATTCTGAACGACTTTGGTCAGAATTCTGTCATTAAGTCTTTTTAAATTCTGACATTTCGAACCGAATTCTGATCTTATGTCATGGTAAATTCTGAATGTAAACAATCAAAAAGAAGAAAATATTTTTGTTCTACAAAAAAAAAGTTGTAACACATTTTCAAAAAGCGTTCGGAAAGGCTTTTTGTTACAAGTAGAATTGTCCGCAGTTTCGGAGAGCGCCACTTTACTATAATAATACCGCAAGCAAAAACTGTGCTGTAACTATGTTTAGTGGCTATAAACTTAAGGCAACCAGTTTTGTATTTAGCGAGAACTGCCGGCAGTAGAGTTTTCTTCCGAACACAATAAAAATCCTTCGCACAGCCCAGCCAACCAAACGTTCAGAATTTGGTCAGAATTCTGTACGACAATCGGTAAAATTTTCCGATTTCGGATTAGAATTCTTACCGAGCTCGTTACGACAAACATATTGAAGGGATGACATGAATTCTTCACTACTTCTCTGAGGGAACTCTGATGTTTTTGCCGGCATTTCGAACCGATTTATGAACGAATTCTGGGCTAATGTCTTGGTAAATTTTGAACGTAAACAAACAAAAACCAAGAATTTGAAATATAAAAATACCTCAGACAAATAGTTAAGAATTCGTTCCGACATGTCTGAAAGAAAAACTGTAAAATATAAAGCAAATAACCAAAATTTTAAACGAACAGACTAGCTTAGATTAATCGTTTAGAATTCGTTGCGAGTTCATTACGAGAAGTCTGATCAAAAAATTAATAAAAATCCCACAGACAAGTCTAACATAATTCGGGCCGAATTCGTTCAGATGTTTCGGAACATAATAAATAAAAAGTCCTCAGACAAAACGAACAGAATTCGTAACGATTTCGGTAACAATTCTCGATAGAGTTCAGATATTGTTCAGAATTGTCTGATATCAGAAATTGTCGGAAAATTTGGTTTACTGGGACCTTATAGGTAAAAAAAAATATGGAAAGTTTGACATTTTTTAGCATAAACGTACTCAGACGTACAGCATAAACGTACTTACGGTGACTTGAAAAAATCAATTTGGCAAAAAAATGGAATTAACTCGTGAACATTTCCGTGCGATCATTTTACACAAGTTTGACAATCGCTCAAAAAAAGCTCGTGTCAATTTGCAAAGAAACTTTAAAAAATACGATCGCGGTGCTTCAAAATACGTTTATAAGATCGTCACAGGTGACGAATCATGGCTCTTTGCGAATGAGCCCGAAACAAAACAGCAATCGACCGTGTAGGTCTTCGAAGACGAGCCAAATTCAACGAAAGTTGTTCGTGGAAGTAGCACTTCGAATCAAATGGTCGCCTGTTTCTTCGGCAAAACTGGTCATACGGCGACTGTTCCGCTTGAGTACACCACAATTTGTTTGCCTGAAGTCTTCGGAGAAATTCGAAAAACAAACAAGAGAAGACGAATCATTGTGCACCATGGCAATGCGAGCTCTCACATATCGGCTCAAACCAGCGCCTTTTTGACCAGCCAAAACGTCGAATTGATGGGTTATCCGACGTACAGCCCTGACTTAGCACCCAATGAATTCTTCTTATACCCTAGCATCATTAAAAAAAAAGTGCGTGGTCAACGATTTTCGTTGCCAGAAGATGCTGTTGGAGCGTTCGAAAACCATGTTTTGGGGGAATCTCAATCGGAGTGGAAAAAGTGCCTAGACAGATGGGTTGAGTGCATGCAAAAGTGTATAAATCATGCTGGAGAATACTTTGAAAAACAATAAAACCATTTTTGATAATAAATATTCGCATTTTCATTATTAGGCCAGAAATATATATAGCAGCCCTCGTAAATGCAGATGGTATAAAGAAAAATGTTAAAGCGTGACTTCTACGTTCGGCAAAAAAATAAAAAAAAACATTTGAAACTACCTTGCAATAATATTTTTTTTTCGATGGTGTACGGTGAACTTTTTTTTGAGGTACGGCCTAAAGAGCATGTGTAGGGGATAATTTTTCAATTTGCAAAGAGGGCCTACTGAAATGCCAAATTTTGGAAGGCATAAACGAATGTGTGTGTTTAGGCCTTCTTAAGATAAGGCCTTTTAAGTTTTTTCACTAGGCTGGATTGGAATGTCCCACAAACGCGACGCGCCGTTGAACTATTGTAACTGCCTTTAAAACAAACACCTTTTAACACGCCGCACGAATCGTTACCTTGACACTGACACCACCTTGGCAAAGAACTTGTTTTGTTTTCAACAGAAAAACAAAACACAAACTAGTTGGTCTTTGTCCTCAAATTTATACTGGGATACACATTATTTCAATTCGGATAGAATTTTTTAAACATTGACACAAGTTTTAAAAAAAAAATATTGTTTGTGGAAATCGTATTTTCAAAATATTCTATGCATTTTGCAAACGATTAAAGCTGAAGTACAAAACTAGAAATGCAAAACGCCCAAAAGATGGCTACTTCGGCAGCGAGACCGGCCAGCACCGCCTCCAGGTCGTTGAACAACAATGAACCGATAATGTGGCCTAGCGAAAGAATACCACAAGGGGGACTCTTTCATACCACCAAAGTCCAGTACAGCAAAGAAACGGCCGATTTACTGAAGCGTAAGTAATACTTAGCATAGGGCGTAAGGGAATGTTTTCTTATGGGCTTATTTGAATGACAACTACAATGGAAAGCGGTAAATTCTCATCCTTCTGGTAAGGGTAGTTTGTTGGAGTAACACACACATAGACCGGAGACACAGGAAAAGAATATTTTTCGAATAGGAGAATTTTCAAGTTTTGGTCAGCGAGTTTTTTCATGCAGGGCTGAAGAGAAATGTGATATGGTATGAATTTTTAGACCCGTTCTAATCTTGTAAATCACATTTTCTTATGACCCTTTATTGAAGTGTGGATTAAATACTCAATTTTCCATACCGTTTGGAACATCTCGAAATATTGTATATTTAGGGTGATCCATCTAGAGGTATTTTTCAAGAACAAAAAATATAAAAATTCAAATAAGTGTGGAATCCTTATGGGTAATATGAAAGGACATTTTATAGCTTTTATTCTTTGAAAAAAAGTACCTTCAAATGTATTATGGAAATGAGCGTTCGGTGAGAAACGGGAAGATGCTTTCGACCAAAATTTTGTTCAGTGATGAGGCCCATTTCTGGCTTAACGAAAAAGTCAATAAACAAAATTGCCTCATTTGGGCTGAAGAGCAACAAGAAGAGGTTCTAGAGGTGCCATTATACCCAGAGAAAACCAAGGTTTGGTGCGAATTATGGGCTGGTGGAATCATCGGTTCATATGTTTGTCAAAAATGATGATGGTGCTCGCTTTTGCGCGCACCATTCGAAAAGGAGCTAATTTCACGTTTTGGACAGGTGAGTTGGTCGCCTAGATTGAGTGATATCACACCTTTAGACATTTTTCTTTGGTGTTACGTAAAGTCCAAAGTCTATGCTGACAAACCAGCTACGATTCAGGTTTTGGAAGCCATCATTACGCGTGTCATTAAAACCATACAGATAGAAATGTTCAAACGAGTCATCCAAAATTGGAAGAATGGAAACCCTGAGGCGTAGTTGCGGCCAACATTTGAAGGAAATTATATTTAAAAAATAAATGCCATAAAATGTCCTTTCAAATTACCAATAAAGATTCCACACTTGATTTGAATTTTTATATTTTTTTTGTTCTGAAAAAATACATCTCTATGGATCACCCTATATATACTATATATAATGTCTAAGACGATCTAATTAAGTCCGCCCGTGTGGCTGTTTAAACACGAAAAAAATTAACCTAGGATGATGACTTTTGGTCACAAGCTGTTGGGATTGTAACCGGGCGGAAAATGGATTTTTTTAAAGGACTAAAGAAAGGTACCTCGAAGATTTTTTTTTTTGAGGATTTGCATAACAAATCTTTTTTTCACGAACAATTATTTAAATGGTGATTGTTTGGTTGAAACAAGAGAGTCCAAAACTGAAACCGAAAACCGGCATTTCGGGTTTTATGTCCAAACTTAAAAGTCGGTGTTTTGTTTTCAAACTACAGGTCGCAATTGTTGTCCGATCTCTATAAAATTTGCAAAAGTATTTGGATAAAAGCTGTTGACTTTAATAAAATTCGGTTAATATTTTGATATATCTGACACATGTATGTTCAACCGATTTTATGTCTTTAGCTTTATATAGAAGCCACATAGTACATCAAATATTGATGAAATTGTGTACAAATAATTCAAATAAAAATGGTTCATACCAGTCCACGTTATGATTTAGCACTAGAGCATAGATCTCTCCTGATATATCATACAACCGCTCTAGAACGAATTACGATTTCAATCAAATTAGATATGGTATATTTCGATTGAAAAACAACTACTTTTGGACCGATTGGGTTTATTCTTTGATATAGTTCCCGTAAAAATTGTCTGAGGGCCCAAGCTAGCTTCCCATATACGTGAACATATGGCTTTAGAATAACTAACTGACTGCTCTGTATGACCGCAAATAAATTTAAACAACGATATATGGGTACCAAAAACACAATTTAAAATATTTTTTAAACTGAGTAAATTTAGATCAGTTCCAGTGCACTATTACATTACTTCTGATCCGCAATAATTTCAATAATAAAAACAAATAATAGAAATAAACAAAAGACTACAACCAGAAAGTCGGTTAATGCCAGTTTAAATTTTAATTGGCATTAACCGACTTTCTTTTAAACTTTTAAACCCCGAAATGCCGTTTTCTTAAAACCCTGGTTTTTGACACTCCATTTGGAACGATCTTATTGCCTCAAAAAAAATAAATATTCCGACGATTCGGCTCATGTGACCCAGGTATGAACTTTTTTAAAGATTTGACTGAGTTATAGTCGTAATCATGGACCCAGGGGACTAAAAGACGGGTCACTTTTTATACCAATCTAGGTATAATCACCATTTGATTCTGTTAAACAATTTTTGTCTGTCCGTGCATCAATCTAACGCATGCAATCAAAACACAGTTCGCAATTGTTATCCGATCTTCGAGAAGTTTGGCTAAAATAAGTTTTTTCGCCAAGGACGGTCGTTATTAAAATTGAAGAAAATCAGTTTGGATTTCTAAAGCAACTTCTTGATCAAATTTGGCATAAGTATGCTTTTTGGACCAAAAAAGGGCGCTATTGATTTTGAGGAAAATCGGTTCAGATATACAGTGTGGTACTTTTAAATTTGAATCGCCTGAATGAGCTTCATTTGAAAACACGATTTTTTGGCAAAACTCTTCATCTCCTGCCAAACAATCTTCAGCCCATTGGGCGAAGCGAAAACGCATTGAATGGTGTTCCATTATTAAATGACAAACATTTCCAATAAAACCAGAAATTTAAAAAAAAAATAGTACTTCTTTTTACAGCCGATTTAAATTAAATATTTTAAATCGCCCCCTCTTTACAAGCGACTTTCCGGGCGAGACTTTAATGTATACACTGTAGTCTAAAAAAGTCGTTAACTCTTTCAAGATGTTTTTATATAGTAGTGGAACTCGGTTATATCAGGGAGAGTATAAGAAGTTCGCCGATTGTGTTCATTATTTATTAGTTCTTTGGATGAACGAAATCACCCCTTACAAGTTCGGTCGGTCTATTTTAGGTACGAAAATCATCTTACATGAAATATAAAATTTCCTTACTTCATTAAGTCCCCCAGCATTCCAATAAGGAACAAGGGGTAGCTTACCTCATATTAGTGATTTGTGAACGATTCAATTCTTATACTCATTGACCGAGACCTACTGTCAAATACCGGCTTCGAAAAGCTAAAGCATTTTTTTAGAGAAGTTTTGACATGGCTTAGAGATAAATCTCCTAGTCGTAAAGTCGCCGGTATTTACAAGGTGGAAAACCGCCATAACAAAATTGTTGGGTGTTTTTAACCAGGATTGAACCTGGATTTACTGACATGATTGTCATGCACACTTCCATCACACCACGGCGGCCCATTATAACAAAACTTAATTTACTAAAAAAAATAAAGACAATTTATAAAATTTTAAATCTGTTTTTAAATCATTTCCCCAGTACTTATGAAAGAATCTAAAATGACCATGCTAATGCGCAAACAAATCGACTATCATTTGCGTAATGGAGAACCGTTGCCAAAACCCGCACCACCGCGCAACAATATCTCCAAAGATCCAGATGAAGAGGCATTGGAAATCCTACGCAGAGCTCACAATGCCAAACGTAAATCATTGGCTGAAATCAAAGCAAGTGGTGCCTATGAAATGCCCCGTTATCGTCCGAAACCCGATGATAAAATGTCATCGGAAAAAGCCAAGAAACAACTGCAGGAAGCTATGTCCGGTCTACGGGTGTCGGAGACTACGCTGAAGCCCAAACGTAAGGAGAAGACTAAATCTGAACCCTTGTCGACCGCCGATGATATTATTAATGAATGTAAGTATTATTTCTTTACTTGTACCTCTATTATATACCGAAAATAAAATAGTTTTGTCTCGATACAAACTGATATTGACGATATTATATTGCAAAGACGATAAATTGCACAAGATGGGCGATCAGAGCTTTATCGAGAAATCGAAAAACAGAAATAAGTAAAAATAATTTTGGAAATGCTGTTTTTTTGTGTTTAAAGTGTGCGGAATTAGTATTTTCTGTGTTCCAATTTTGACTTTCTAGTGTTCTTGTTATTCTGTGGAAAAATAAACCGAGAATTTCTGCGTTACGGAAGTGCGTTTTTATACATTATTGTAAAGAACCATATCGCCCATCTTGTAGTCGTAGAGTATATCGTCTTTGACTTGTACCTCCATTATATACCGAAAATAAAATAGTTTTGTCTCGATACAAACTGATATCGGCTATCGAACCTCCCAGATGTAAAACATTTAGAATATCCATTTTGTTCTTGCTCAAATATTTTTCAAACTTTTCAGTGCTGGATCAAATTAACGAGCGTGCCGATTGGTTGGCTGAAATGGAAGAATTGGGCGAGGGTAAACGTTACCGAGACGAAATACGCGAACAAATTGCTGAACGTTTGCGACAGATCAAAGCTTTGGAGACTAAAGTTAAACTTCAAAAAGAAGGAATACGTTACGTAGATTGAGAACTAAAGAAGGGCGATTCACAAAAACTAAATTCTCGAGCCTCTCAAAACCTATCGCATTGAAAATTTAAAGTTTTGTTTGATCACGTAATTATTACAGTAAAAGAAAGTACAGAATTGGATTTTCGAGTTGGTTTTGCTAAACAAAATGTTACCATATTATTTTAAAACACACCAAATTTTCGTTTTAATTCTCTTCAGTTTTAAATAAAACGAAGTTTAGACAAGTAGTATAGATTTCAGTTAAACGATCTGATAGAAAATTACAGAAAATTATCTATTGTGAATAAGTTTTATTGAAATTTTGTACATTTAATTAAATTCGAAACAAGAATGATATAAATAAAAAAAAACATTAACCTTAACTAAATATATTATTTTAGTTTCATTTCGTATTTTTAAATACGCATGAAAACAAAAATTGGAATTTAAGGGTTTCGAAATTAAGGGAAACAAATTAGATCGTATAGGTCTGGCGACCTTTTGTTTCAGCATCGTTTTTGTTTTTAGTACCTGACCACTAATGTTTAATAATACGAGTAGTGATGTTTTCTGTTAGGACTCGATACGGGTTTTTTCCAGTCCCGCAAAAATATAAGATTTGTTTTTGGTTAAACTCTATAAAAAAGTTTATATGGAAATCTAAGCTAATACTGGAAAAATTTACAGTCTTCTTAACGTTTTGAAATTCAATGCGACAAATTAAAATGTATTAGGTGTTGATATACTCAGTTATATACAGGGTGGAGCGCACGAATCATGGGACAAAAACAAAACATAATAATTTCTTTTCTGTGTTAGCAATCGGCTTATTCCTTATTTTATTTGGAAGGTTAGTATTTCGATTTATCTGCATTTCCGTCTAAAGGGAATTTAGGCGGAAGTTTGGCGGAATTCCCCTGGGTGGATGGACCATTATGAGGCTGGTTAACATTTATGCCGAATCTGGCAGCACCGCACGAGGACCGTATCATCGAGATCGCTATGTCCGGGTTCAAGACACCATCGCGGCTATAACATTATCAATTCAGGAATATCCAACCGTTTCGACTCGAAACTTATCGGCGCAAATTGCAGTTAGCAGCCGGTCATTACAATGAATAATTCAACATTTTAACGCTCTGGATTTGCCAATTCGAATGGAATTTTGACAAAAAAAATATTAACATGGCCGAAGAAGACAACAGCTTGATAAATTGACTGTTTATATCTGATGAGTCCTATTTTGCTCTCATCGGCGATGTAAACAAACAAAATTTCCGTATATGAAGTGAATCTAATCCACAAATGCTCCAGCAACAGCACATACGAGTATTGCCGGACCGGTTATGGCAAAGATCCAACGAAAATTCCCAAACAAGTTAATATCCATAAATTCCACTTTCCGCTGGCCCCCAAGGTGACCCGACCTGACTACACCAGCTTTTTTTGGGGTTATGTCAAGCAAGAGCTGTACAAAACGAAATCAAGGAATTTGACTGACTGAAGCAGTCCTTTTAAACAATAATTGAAGCGATCTTAACTTCAACCCTCCAGGCCGCAATGAAAAATATTCTGATCAGGTGTCGCAAAGGCGTGGATAAGCCTTCATATCTGACAGTGCATAGAGAAAGGGAAAAAAACAATTTTCATTTTTTTTCTTTTTTCGATGTGGACAACATCGGAGCATCGAATGAGACCAATCCCATGCCCCAAAAGTGTCCCCTCCCAGAGATATGCGCGTTTTATGAAAGTGAAGTCGGCGATTCTAAGCGCAAATAGAAAGGGACCTAATCTTTAAAATGGTTCTCCTGAACAAAACTTTTCATCAACTTTTCACTTTTTTTTTGATGTGGACAACATCTGAGCATCGAATGAGACCGATCCCATGCCCCAAACGTGTTCCCTCCCAGAGATATGCGCGTTTTATGAAAGTGAATCGACTATTTTAAGGGCAAATTGAAAGGGACCTAATCTTTAAAATGGCTCTCCTGAACAAAACTGGTTTTTAACCTTAGGTACCTTTCTATTTTGCGCGTCACATATATATTTTGGGTGAAAAAAATTTAAAAGCTTTAAAGAAGAGACAAACGACTTTATACTTTACTACAGTATCTTAAAAATCTAACAATATTTAATCAGCATCGTAACAATTTATTTTTTTTTAAATAAAATGTTCTGCCTTACGCGGAAAAAAACGAACTCTTGGTCTCGACATAGTTTGAAATTGGGCGATACTTCAATTAGCAGCATTGCTACAGACAGATCAATTAAGGATATTTTAAGTAATGTTAGAGCAAAAGCAAAATAAAATGTTGCACAGAAATAAAAACCGATTACAATATAACTTAATGAAAAAGGATTTAAAGATTTATAAAGCAATTTGAAAAAAAACGGAAAACGTTACCAATTTTTTAAAGCTTTGTTGACAATAAGGACATCAGTGCAAAGCAAAGGTATATTCTCTACAACGGGGCAGTTTCTAAGCAAAATAATAAACAGACTGTCTGATGATTCCATAAATATTCTTTCTGTTCTAAAAACATATTGACAAAATTATTTTAATTAGATTTTAATAAGCAATTTAAACATACAATTTTCTAAAAAGTTTTTTCTGAAGGGAGTATATCAATGCTTTTCTTATAGATGTGCTTAAAACAAATGACTTAAATATTGCGGTTTTGCTATGCAGACTTATTAAGTGAGGCTTAACTAAACCCGCAGCTATTCTATTCTTGGACACGTACGAGTAAATGTTTTTTTATGTAGCAACTGCAGCTTGAACTAACGGGTCATCAATCTAGAGGCATTTTTTCAACAGGGGTTTTACGCCTTAGTTGTTTTACAACATTATTGATGTTTTTTCTTTTCAATATATTTGCCATTTCATCAAGAAAAGACATACACCACAACAACGTCTCCAAATTATGCAACTGTATTATGGAAATGAGCGTTCGGCGAGAAACGTTTTTCGTGCGCTTAGACCGATTTATGCTCCTACATAATCGGCCTACCGAACCCACTATTTGGATTACCATCGCCAACATTAAATCGCAAATTTCACTATTAGATAATACTCGACCTAATAGACCGCATCCAGCACGAAGTATTAAAAAATAGCGGCAGTAGCTGAGAGTGTACGTAAAAACCCCTAGGAATCGATTCGGCACCGTTTCCAACAGCTTGGCTTGTCGTATAGAACAACTTGGAGCATTATACGGAAGGATCTTGGTTTGAAAGCGTACAAAATACAGCTCGTGCGGGAATTGAAGCCTAGCGATCTTCCTGCGCGTCGCTGTTTCAATGTTTGGGCTCTTTAAAAGCACGAAAAAGATCCGCAGCCTATTTCTTGCTCAACGTCAATAAACAAAATTGAAGCATTTGGGCTGAAGAGCAACCAGAAGTGGTTCAAGAGGTGCCATCATACTCAGAGAAAACCACGGTTTGGTGCGGTAAATGGGCTGGTGGAATCATCGGTCCAAATTTTTTTAAAATTATGATGGGCGGAACGTAACCGTGAATGGTGCACGCTATCGCGCAATGATATCGGGTTTTTTGCTTTCTAAAATTGAAGCCCGTAATCTTGACGACGTTTGGTTTTAACAGGACGGTATCACTTGCCATATAGCTGCTCAAACTACGGATTTAGTCAGAGGTCATTTCGAATAGGAGCTAATTACACGTTTTGGACTGGTGAGTTGACCGCCTAGATCGTGAGCTTCGTAAAGTCCAAAGTCTATGCCGACAAAGCAGCTACGATTCAGGTTGAAATGCTCGAACGAGTCATGCAATGGTGGACCCTCAGGTTGGACATCCTGAGGCCCAGTTGGGGCCAACATTTGAAGGAAATTACATTAAAAATTATATGACATAATATGTAATTTCAAACAAACTATAATGATTCCACACTTGATTTGAATTTTTGTATTTTTTTATTTATGTTTAGCTCGTTTGTTTTATTGCGGTCTGTTGCTTTTACACATTGAACAGGGATTAAACAGGCTCAAGATTTCTTGCTTCTATATTTAAATAGAAGACAAGTTTTTAACAAAATGGCAAAGTGACATTGATTTTCGTGGCTGCACACTACTTTTATCATGATTTCGGGTCCGTGACAACCCTCTTCAGAAAGCCTTGCTGCAAGTGTTGAAAGTAAAACCGTACTCTATAAGGCCAGGCTCTCCCCAAACGAATGAGAACTACTGATGTAAACCTTACTTTTCAAGTTTTCTTCACACAATTGCCCACGAAAATACAACTCACTCTTGCCACCTCTAAAGAGACTCCACATCGAGAGCCATCAATAGATTTCTTTTACAACAACGTGTGTGTGTTGTTTTTTATTTTGAAAAAAAAATACCTCTTGATTGACCCAATATATATGATTAAATAAATAAATATACATACTGCAAAATAAACAAAATTTGTTTTTTTTGTGTTACGCGCACATTCCTGGAAAATGCAAAACAAATTTTTCGGTTTCCCGGAAACTGAAATAGTCCGGGAAAAGAGAAACTCTTGTGCGATGGCGAAATCAATCAACTTCATTCCGTTTTCGGATATGCTTTCACTAACTACCTTCTTTGGCATTAAAATACCGAAGAACATTTCTAGGCGCTCGTAAAAACTATTAAGACCTTTTATTGAGAACAAAAATTTATTCGAAATTCGAAATAATTGCTGGACCACCCATGCATCTTTAATATAATCAAAATATTTCACTTTGATTTTTCGTTGTATGTATATTTCTTGTTCTACGTATTTTTTGCTTAAGATTTTTATATACCGATATTTGGAGAATTTGAAAAAATATTGTATTTGGAGTTTTAATGAAATTTATTTGAAGCAAATTCAAAATAAAATAACGCATATAAATCTTGATTGTTATAAGTAGTTTAGTAAATGTTTAGTATTTATCATAAATATGTTCTGAGATATTAATAAATATTTTTTCTTTCTGTATGAGTGAGTGAGTGTGTGTGTGTATGTGTGTTGCATTACTGCGGCCAATTAAATTCTCGTTCACCCTTGATCCCACCTAAATAGTACATACAAACAAATGTACAATATCATCTGAGTTGGATTATATCGAAAAATAATATTAGAAGTTAAGTTAAGGTAGATAGTTCATTTGCATTACGCCGATTACTTGACAAACATCCAAAGTACGTTAGTAGTAACAACCATCAATTAACAAGCGGGCAAGTGACAGCGGAAGTCACCGGCTGCTTCGGCCACACGATTACGAATTAGATAGCCGCTTAGGACTTCGGCCACTTCGTGGGGGCGATCTTCGTGGACGGCATGTCCACAGCGGGCCAAGACCTGCATTTGAAAACGTCCCTGCATTTGGCCCACCGTAAGAGCCTTGTCGAGGCCATCGATGCTGGCTAAGAGCAACTGTTTGGGTAAACGTAGGTTCAGAAATTTCTCACTTAAACCGGAAAACCAGCCAACCCAGTATTTTTCCGATTTGGACAAATCAATACGCCAGGTATATCTGAAATATAGAAAACTATAGACGACTGCAGGCTAACATTTGGCAAGTTTAACTTACTTCTTTGTGTTCTCTTCGTTGGAAGTTTGGGGTTTCTTAAACTCGGTATCATTTGTTTCGTTTGTGCTGGTCTCTGCAGCGACTTCTTCGTCCTCTGAGATACTAAAAGGATGCATGTACTTGGTGTTTGCAGTGTCGTCCGCCGACTCATCATCGGCAAGTGGCAGCTCATTTGTGGCTAATTTCTTCGTTGTGCAGCTAAAATCAAATAACAGGTATAAACTATTTACGATAGAGCTGTGTTCTTACGACTTTACTTAATTATTTGTCCGGGCATCGATACTTTGGCACTGTCGATATTACGTATTTGGCCGCTACGTATGCACCATTCGATGGCATTGGGTATGCTTTTAAAGTATTGTGGTCGGGAGCGCAAAAAACTTTGCATGCTGGCCAGGGCTTCCATGGCGGTTCCTTCAACAACATCGATGACGGTGATACCAATTAAATTCGATATCAATTCCAAATGTGCAAAATGCACGGCAATAGCACCTCCCATGGAGTGACCAACCACGTAGACCGGCGGCATGTCAGTGGGATACAATTTCAGCATAAGATCGCCAATGTCTCTGAAAGTTTGGAGAAATAAAGACAAGAACAGCTTTGCTGTGTTATGGCCGATATGATAATTCAGTTGAAGTCGTCTTAATGAAAGTAGCAGTACATTGAGTCGGCTGCTTTCATAATTTAAATTTTGTTGCTGGTAACTGAGACTGAAAGTATTAGATAGAGGAGATTTTTTGTCCTTTTTCCGAAAACTTTGAGGTCCAAATTGTCAGACCATCAACTCAGTAGAATATTTACCAGGTATCATTTTGCTTGTTAAGGTTGTTTTCTCCAGGTCAGGAATGCAAAAGTTGATAATATTTTATTTTTCGGGCTTTTTTAATACATTTCAGAAATGTTCAGATCTTTTTTCTTTTAATAACCTACACCACACTGTTCTACAGGTTATAATCACAGCGCTTATGTTTGTAACACATTAAAGAATAAAAGATATACCGATTGATAAAGAATCACTATCTGATTCCATTAAGCTATGCCCGTTCCTTCGCTCGGCTTTCCATCTATTGTTGTAATCAAAGTTTAGGTCGCAATTATGAACCGATCTTGATGAAACTTGGTTTTTTTTCTTGATTTGGGGTATTGCAGCTTTGGAAACCTCATATTAAACGTTATGAGCAACTCACAATTAAATCTGCTTAAACTGGATCGTAAAGGTTTACATATCCCAATAGAAAGGTCCATCCTGCTTTAAGATCCTGCAGCTCTCAAAGTCACATACTCGTATTACATCAAATTCCCACCAAATTTGGCATGGATCGTCATGAGCGTCCAAGAACTTTTCTGATGGAGATGTATCATATCGGCCTATATTTTCGAATAGGCCCCACCCATAGCACCACGCTCCTCCCAAGTTGTGGTTCTGCCGCTTAGAAGTCACAAATAAAATTCGACTGTGCTCAAATTTAAGATATTATTTCCTATCGAAGCTTGACAATACGTATTGGTCTAATTTATGATATAGCCTAGGTACAAATGTCAAAATGAAAAGAGGGAGTAGAGTACGTGATAAAAGTGCTCATTCTGTCGTTAGCCATTGACTTTGTTTCCGATGCCTGGAAAATGGGCAGGGTGGTACCGCTACTGAAGTCAGGCATAGAAGATCGTACAGGCCGATCTCCTTGCTTTTTCCAGTAGCAAAGATGCTTGACGCACTGCTCTTCCGCAGCCTGATCAAACACCTTCCATGTGCCGATAAACAGCATGGGTTCCGTAAGCAGCACAGTATCGTACAGGCCGATCACATTGCTTTCGCCAGTAGCAAAGACGCTTGACGCACTGCTCATCCCCAGCCTGAGCAATCACTTTCTATGTGCCGATCATCATAATGGGTTCCATTAGCAGCACAGCACAGCAACTGCTTTACACGCCATCACCACACGTATAAGTCGCGGCCTTAACCAGAACAAGTCCAACGACAGGACGGTTCTCGTGGCTCTAAGACTTCGACTCGGTTAATCATGCCAATCTGTTCGACGACATCGCAGAGAAGTCTCTTATGACTTATTTGAAACGTTGGATCGTAACTATATGTGTGAGCGCCTTTCATATGCATAATTTAGAGACAGGAAGTCGAAGCCCCGTAGAGTTAAACAGGGAGTTGCCCAGTTTGGGTGCTATCTCCGGCACTGTTTAACCTCTACCTCTATAAAATTCCTGCAACACCAGACGGCGTTGAAATTTTGTCTTACGCTGATTATTGCACAATTCTGTGGTTCTGGCTCAGCTGAAATCTGGATCATCATTGAACGCACGTTGGTCCCGCCTGCCAGCAGGGACCGCATGACGTGCTGCACCTTTCACTTGTCCATTCAAGCCCACTCAGCTGACCCTCTTTGGAGGGATACAGTTCAAATGGCGCGTTTCCTTCACCTAGATATCAAAGCAGATCCCCTGTAGATGAACAGGACTTGAGAACAAAATATATTGTTGTTACAACAACAACAGCCTTATTCAATTTTCGAAAATGTTTTAGTAGCTTTCCCTAACTACCGTAAAATCTTCCATTGAAGCTTATACATTTCACACTGACACAACAATATTTTGCCATCATACGGATGGTGGCCTGCCGTTTAACTGCTGGTGTTAATCTAGAGGCAATCCTCTTAGTTAGCTCGAATCCATATATCAAAGTTTTTTGTTTTGAATACGCCTTGCCCTGTTAATCGTTCTTGCTGGATGGCGGTTTTGTCAGCATTATATTTACGAGGACAACAGCCAGTTGCGCACAGGAAATCAATGTTTGGACATTCCAGGTGCATACCCCCAATGCATGTCCCTTTATAAGTTTGCGAGGGTAGTCCACAGTTGTAATGGTCCGTTTTTTAAATCTTTTTTTAATTTGTTTTAATTGCTCTCGATTATTGACACTGAATGATGTTCTAAAAGCACCTATGAAATCGACATATTTCAAATCTCTTAAACTTATTTCACAAAAAATATATTATTATTCCATGTAATAAATAGTTTAAGGTCAAGCATTCGGTGGCACAGCTCATGGATACTAAGCTTTACTTATAAAACAAGGTGTCATACACCATCAAAGCCTACACGTTTGTACAAAAGAAATACTGGCTAGAAACATAATTATTGATGATAGGAATATACCAATTTTAATATATTTTCAGTTTACAGCCATCCCAAAAATATAATCGAAAAAGAACAATATGAAGCTTGTTTCTCATTTATTGGAAACATGTGTTATTAAATCTCAATAGAATATCCCCAAAAGTTAACAAATACTTAGTAGGGACATAAATACTGTTACAACATTGAACACGCCCATTTCAATAGTAGAACTGAACATACCTCGTTAATGTAATAATGTTTTGAAAGCTAACCTCAATAGCGTTAGTCTGTAAAGGGATTTTAAAATTGTTAACTTTCATCATGGAGTGGTCAGATAATGAGAACCGTATCGCTGTAATAGCGCTTTTCAAGTGTGAAATGAAAAAAAGTGATATTTTTAAAACGCTCCGGCCACTAGGGATTAGCCGCATGTTCGTCTACCGATGCATAAAACTGTTTGAGGGACTGGAGATGTAAAAGACCGCCACCGGTCGGGCCGCCCACGCTCTGTTCGAACACCGCATGTCATCAAAGCCGTTAAATCAAGAATTCACAGAAATCCGCTCCAAAAACTGAATATCATGGCTCGTGAGATGAATATCACGCAAAAGTCCATGAGTCGAATCATTAAAAAAGACTTGGGACTTGGGGCTTTAAAACGACGTACCGGAAATTTATTGAGTGCAACTTTAAAAAAAATAGGATTGAAAAATGCAAACGTCTTTTGGTGAAGCACGCTGATAACTTGCACAGAAAAATTTTGTTCACCAATGAAAAATTTTTAACGTTCAGGAAAAATTTAACAAACAAAATATGCGCGGTCATCTAAGGAAGCATCTGAACTGATCCCAAGGGTGGAAAAGGGTCATCACCCAGCTTCAGTCATGGTTTGGTGGGGTGTCTCTTACGTTGGGGTCACTGAGCTGCATTTCTGCGAACAAGGAGTCAAAACATCGGCCACAGTTTACCAAGAAACCGTTTTGGAAGCTGTTGTGAAGCCTCTTAACAATTCCCTGTTCCAAAACCAGCCATGGACCATCCATCAGGATTCTGCGCCGGCCCATATGGCTAAAACGTTCCAGGCCTGGCTTTGAAACAATTTGCCAGCGTTCATTTCCTCTAAAGAATGGCCCTCAGGCAGTCCAGATTTGAACCCATTGGATTACAAATTGTGGACGGTTTTAGAGGACAAGGTTTGTCACAAATGATACCCCAACATTGGATCTCTTAAGACTGCTTTGGTTTGAGCTGTGGCCAATTTTCCAATGGGCGAGGTTCGTGCAGCTATTGACGATTTGCCACTGCGACTTATGGCGTGTGTAAAGGCGGGCATTTCGAATAGATTCTTTTTGGATACAATATACATCAATAAATATATTAAAAAATATTTGGTCCAAAAATATTCTGTACTTTTTATTTTACAGCATAAAACGTGTGTAATAGTATTTATGTCCCTACTAAGTACAGGCAGGAATCAACAATCTAAATTTAAATATTACATGCCCAAAGTCTCCCACTTACTGGCCAACGGACATCAACAAAATTCGTAATCTCATCGACTTTTGTATATCCTTAAGCATTCTTGCAGTACAAAAATCAAATTGGTACTGCAACAGGAAACAAGCAAAAAACACAATATATAAATACCTCTAAAACCAGAGAACAAATACGATGTCCGCATGGAATGCTACAGAACCATAAATACTTTCATAAATACCACAATGTTCAACAGAATTAAAAAAAAGGCTTCCGAAAAGCGAGGAAACGTTGGCAGGTAAGACCGTATCGCAAGGACAATTCCACATTTAATAAGTTGGCATCCAATCTCAAAAACAGTTTAAGAAAGAAACAAAATTGATACCGCAGCCCTTTCTGTTCATTAAGATCACAAAACTGCTAGTCAAAATCTTTGAAAATATACTAACGAAATATAAAATGGATTAAAGACTGGCGAAGGGACAAATTAATCAAAGCTGATACAAATCACGTTCACATCATAACTAAATATGTGCCTAAAAAGTTTTTAATGAAACTCAAATAGCTTGGCAAAATGGTGTTAAATATCTTGGAATCTATCTCGATAAACGACTAACACGAAAAAAAACACTTTGAAACAAATAGAAAGAATCTCGATCATAGCTTCAATACATTTAAATTTGAAAACTCCAAATATCAACTATCTTTGGAAAATTAAATAACTATTTACAAGAGTATGTTTCCTGAAACCAGTTTGGACATATGATGTAAAGCTATGGTGAACAGCATCGAAATCAAATATTAAAACTATTTCAGTCTAAACCCTCTGAGGATAATTGCAAACGCTTCTTGGTTTATAAGAAACAGTCAGTTACATCGCGAACTCAAAATTTCTAACTTTTAAGAGAAAATTTAAGGCTCTTTCATAAAAAACTTGATTGGAAACTTTTCCAAATCAGGGGTCAAACCTTTAGAGAAACGCCAATACTTTCCCTAGACTCAGAAGGAAAGTCCCACAGAGCCTTATAGTTTGATATTGAATGCGAAATTAACCCCCCCCCCCCACATAAGGGTTCTTAAAGTCGATTATCGATTAGTCAACCTTTTGTTGCAGCAATTGAAAAAGTCGTGATCGACGTTTGTGTTCGAGTTAAATCGAATAGTCCACTTTTTGCTACCAGCTTAACAAATATGTGTACACCGCACCACTCTGTTTTACAGAATAATATAAGTTAGTTTCATGGAAAAATTTTGTAACTACCAAAATTATTTGAGCAAGACCCACATTTAAATGTACCGATCGACTCATTATTAGGAGTTGATTCGATTAAAAGCTTGTTATCAAACTGCTGGTAGCAATTGTTGTCCGAAATTTGGCAGAAGTACATTTTTTTGTACCAAGAACAGGCGTTATTGAATTGAACGAAAATGGTTCAGATTTAGATATAGCTAGGTAACCAGCTCAGATGAAAATGGTTTATATCTGGTACCTTCCATGCAAATACACCGTTCCGCTAACTTTTTTATTCTTGAAATATCTTGAATGGTACTCATACGAGGGCGACCGCAAAACTAACTGGCCTGGCACATTTTCTGTTTTACTAGCAAATTTTTTTGTTTTTGTTTTTTAAAAGCAATATTTTATAAGCCATCTGTCAAAATTTCCGAAATATTTAATGATTATTTTCTTTGTTACAGGTGATTGAAGTAAACAAGTTTTATAATTTTTGAAAAATGGAAAATAAAGAGTTTCGTGCGGTAATAAAAATAAACACTTTTATTCGAAAGGTTATACGCCACAATTAATCAATTAATGAATTGGATTCTGTTCATGGTGATAATGCACCATCATACTCCACCGTGAAATCCTGGGTTCAACAATTTAAAATGGGTCGTTCAAGTACGGAAGATGAACAACGTTCTGGAAGACCAAAAACTGCTACTTCTATTGAAAACATTAGAAGAATATTTAATGAATTGACTAAAGATAGACGAATAAAGATCAGAGAACTTGCTGATATTGTTAAAATACACGAAAAACAAGTTTGGAGTATTTTACATGATGAACTCCACATGAAAAAGCTATCCGCAAGATGGGTGCCGCGTTTGTTGACTTTGCCCCAAAAAATCGTCCGTTGGACCAATTCCAAGGAGCTTTTAGCGATTTATCAGCGTAATCCAATAGAGTTCTTGCGCCGATTCATAACTGTTGATGAAACATGGATCCATCACTACATCCCAGAATGCAAAGAACAGTCAAAACAATGGATAGAAGCTGGTAAAAGTGGTCCCAATGGCCACAGTATTTTGGGATGCAAGGGGTATAATATTTATTGATTATCTTGAGAAAGGAAAAACTATAAATAGTGAATATTATTGTGCATTATTGGATCGATTAAGTGAAGAAATCAAGCTAAACCGACTGCATTTAGAAAAAAAAAATTCTTTTTCATCAACATAATGCTCCTTCACACACTGCATTTTTAACTCAACAAAAACTGGCCGAATTACGATTTGAAATTGCTCCGCATCCACCATATAGTCCAGATTTAGCTCCTTCTGATTATTTCTTGTTTCCAAATTTAAAAAAATTCTCGGTGGCAAAAAATGTTTGTCCAATAGCGAGGTTTTTGCTATAACTGAGGCATATTTTAAAGGTCTTGAAAAATCTTACTTTTCGGATGGAATTATAAAACTTGAAAAACGTTTGATAAAGTGTATTGAGTTGGAAGGAGATTATGTTGAAAAATAAATAATAATAATTCCAAAAAAAAAGGTTCTTTTTGTGTTAGGCCAGTGACTTTTGCGGTCGCCCTCGTATGATCTATTCAAAATCAGTGCACAGATCACAAATATAGGGTTAAATAGGTGACATAATTAGATTTTCGCACGAGGCCAAACATAAATTTATTTTTACAATTTGCCTAAATTTGTGTGACGGACTATGATGCCGAAATCCAGATCATTAAAACTTGGACATGTGGGTACCAAAGTAAGGGGTTTTCCAATAGGGACATAACAATTTCGTATCTTTATGTCAACACACCCTAAAACATTTTTAATGATCTTTTAATGTCAAAACGTTATTAGAAAGTCAACATTTTCATTATGGTAAAGTTAAATTACGAACAACCTTTGGAAATCATTAAAAATGACTACAGAAATTCGGAGTCGATGGTCGCTTACTCCAATTTTCGGCCGTAATAATCGTCCTCCCCGACAGGATGGCGATGAAGCTCATTTCTGGCTTAGTGGTTTGTCAATAAACAAAATATGCGTTATTGGACAGCAAAAAAACCCACATATGCTTTAAAAGACATAATTGCATCTGCAAAAAATTAGTGGTGTGGTTTTCATGCCGGAGGTAAGATTGAGCCGTATTTTTTCGTCGATTAAAAAATAATCGTCACTGGAGAGCGCTATCGTGCCATGTTAGAAAATTATTTTTGGACAGAATTGGATGAGATTGACATCGCCGATATGTAGTTTCAACAAGACCACTAGCCACACAGCCGCGCGTTACAATTGATTTATTGAAAGGCAAATTCGGTGAACGTGTTATCTCAAGAAATTGCTCGGTCGAATGGCCACCTCGCTCATGCATTTTAACGTCATTGGTCTAAGCCAACAAATTTAGACGAGCTCAGAGATAATATACAACGCGAAATGTCTAACGTTCTGGACGAAATGTGTGCAAGAGTGTTGGAAAATTGTGCCTAAAGATTAGATCGCTGTACACGGGCTCGTGGTGGTCATATGAACGAAATCGAATTTCACTCATTAAATGTAAAATATGCACTACACCTGGAATGTGTGTTTTATTAATATATAAAATTGTTATGTCCTTAATGGAAAACCCTGTATATGCCAGAGGTCTAAAACCGATTAATCCCTGTTCAAAATATACATTGATTATTTGACCTTTTACCGCCAGAAAGACGATATTTCTTGTTAAAAAAAGTCGAAAATCGACTTTTTGTTCTGACTTCGTGCCACATATTTTAAATGGAAGTGAGACCTCTGCTATTGGAGGGAGCATAAGACATGTGCGATGAATACTGGATCAATACTTCAAAATAATAAAATATTCCATGAAGAAAATAGCATGTTTTTACTTCAACTAAACTTCAATAAAGACGAAACCTTCGTAGCCCTTCAGAATTATTCTAATACAATATCTACTGGTAACAATACTAAAACTGAGAATCATTTACTTACTTGGCGAGCGTATTTTCGGATAAGTCATCATCGTTGTCGGTGACTGAGTCGCCATGACCACGAAAATCAATGGACAGACATTGGCAATGAATCATGTTGGTTATCTCCGTCTGAAAATCAAAAAAAAAATTAAATATATAGAATGTTTCAAGAAACACCTTTTACAAACTTACGCAAAAATGGGCCCATGTCAGAGCCGAATAACCACCTCCATGTAATAGTAGGAGAACTGGACCCGGCTTTTCCGGCTGCTTTGTGCGATAGATGCGAAAGGAACGATTTTCATCGACCTGAACGTCTTCTTTTTCGGCAAAGAATTCACTCCACAACGAAGGTTTGAAATCACGGACACGGGATTTCTTAAACGAATCACTAGAATTACGCACGACACGTTGGAACAAATTAATTTTAATGGCATCGATCATTTTTTGTTTGTTTTTAAGGTTGCAGGGAATTTTACTTTAAGTGATAAAAATAATAAACACTAATAACAATACTTTCAGAGTTAGGATAACCTAAAGTTTGTCCTATCTCCTTTATAAAGTAGCACGTATATGCATTAACCCATTGTGAAGCAACTGCACAGGTGTAAAACACCGGCTGCGTAAAAGAATTTTTTGGCATTTTTTTTCTAAAATATATTTTTCTGTTTTTAGGACAAAACATGAAAAATGTTGAATAGCTGTGCCTTGTTCTATGCTTTATACAATCTTCGTTGCCTAATCCGGCATATGTCAAAAGAAAGGCCCACAACTCCATGGCAGGAAAAACTTATTTCTATATCGACCCCATTTTTAGATTTTTAGGCAAATCCGAAATATTGTTTAAAATGTGTAACAGTAGAATTTTCAGTGATACTCATTTTGTCCTTACCCGCACTATATAAAAGATATAAGGGAGATATAGGATATAACTGAACTTTTGGCCCTTTCATACGGAAAGTAAAATGTATGGCCTCGGAGCATGCAATTTTTTTCAGTTTTCATAATAACAATTTGCTTTAGTAATTTGCGCTAAGTCCCTAAAGCACATTCAAGCTGTTCCGCACAAAGGACAAGAAGCACACAAATGGAGTTTGGCCAAAGCCGTGTACACAAACCAACCTTCTTCCTATTCTTGACGTTGGAATAGTGGGGGGTAAACGCCCCTTTAACATGGTTCTTTGTAAGTTTGACATGATGTATGGATATATGATACCGTTGCACCTATCAATTTATTGCCGGTAGTAATAAATACAAATTTAAATGTTTCACAAATATTTTTTCTTTCTTTTTTGAGAGATATTTTAGTTCATGTTCTGATCCCGTTACGTATCAACGCGCAGCTGATTTTTTTGCAACAAACAATACAAAAGTTGCAAACAAAACCACAATTTCACTCGTTTCATTGACGGCCGGCATGGTTGCCAGACTGTACGTAATGAAAATAAAAGAAAATACCAACAGTGTTTGATGCCGATGGAAAGAAAAATGACGCCGCTTCGCCGTCGATGATAACATTAGCCGTAGATAAGCTTGCTACGTTTATGAGATAAATGACATTGAATGTTTTGTTTTTTTAATTTAACAACTTTTTTACAACAGCAGGCAAAAATCGAAGATTTTTTTCGGATAATCCTTTGGAAAATTGCTGTCAAACATAGGAAAATGGAACAAATAAAAAAATTTTTAATTTTATCGAATAGCTTAAGTTGTCTACTATGTAATGAAAAAAAGTCAGGCAGCGATACGTCAACATACCTGGCCTCCAGATCCGGTCAAATGTAAATGTGTACTAAGAAAACATGGTACTTAAATGAATAAATCACTTAGACTTGGCAAACTTTCTTCTGATCTGGTGCAACACCGTTGTGATAGTCCAGGAAGTAAGTAGCGGGATGCAAACTCACCTTGCACTTCCCACAAACACCTTGCACGGGTATTTAAATACCCATGTCATATCTCAGGTAAAAATTGAGGTTTGTATTTCTTTCAATTTCTTTGGTTTTTTGGGCATAAATTTCGAAATCTCATAAAAATCGTACGAGCCTATGGGTAGGCAGTAACGAGTTAAACTTTCTAAGTTTATGAAATAAATGACATTCGATGTTCCTAGTAAAAATTAAAGATAATATAGCTTTTTTATTTAATATTGCCGACTAGATTTATCAACTGCCAAGCGTGAGCTGGATAATAAGTTTAAGGCTCTACCGCATTTTGGCATGTGTGTCTTACCTTTATCTGTACATGGAATGTTTGGCGTGTAGAAAAATTTGCTATTACAAGTTGGGCGATTTAATATTTTAATCGGCTGTGAAATACTGAATATTTTTTTAAGTTTCTGGTTTAATTGGAAAGGTTGAACTTTGTCATTTAATAATGGAACACAATATCATTTATATGACTACCACAACTGGCTCGGCAGTACCAATCAACCCAATTTTTCAGTATATTTTCGATTGTTGAATCTCTTTAGTGGCAATTTGATTTCATGTTTGAAGGCTTTAATTGTCTCTGGATGCTTTGAGAAACATTTATGCTTAATGGCTTCCACAGAAAATAATCGAAAGGGCTTAAATCACATCTCCAATGCGTTCAATTGACATCACAATTTCGGCTGATTATTCGATTTTCAAAATCAGTGCGTAAAATATAGATGGTTGCGTGGCATGTGGCCCGGTTTTGTTGAAAGCAAATGTGGTCCACGTCATTCTTTTAAACTTTTGGAAACAAAAGTTTGTTGAGCATTGCACGGTAACGCTTACCGTTGACGGTAACGGCGGCTGCTTATTCATTTTCGAAGAAAAATGGTCCAATGATGTCGCCAACCCAAATTCTACACTAAACAGTGACTCGTTGTGGATGCATTGGCTTCTCATTAGTCACGTTTGTTTTCTCTGAACCTCATATACATCAACTTGGTTTATTGCCATAGCCACCAAGATGAAAATGACCATCACCTGAAAACACAATTTTTCGGTAAAATTCTTAGCCTCCTAGCAAACAATCTTGGGTCCATTGAGTGAAGCGAAAAAGCATCGGATGGTGTTCTACTATTAAATAGATTGAGCCGGTTAATCCCTGTTCAATAGATCAACATTTTCAATAAAACCAAAAATTTTAAAAAATGGTCAGTTCTTTTTTTCAGTTGATTAAAATTAAATATATTAAATCGGCCACCCTTTATAATAGTGGTGTTTTAGATTAAGTGTTGCCAGTAGGAAAAAAATTCCGACAAAAATTTTTCAAAAGAAACCGACCGAAACCCCTTACGACCGACCAAATTGTAAAATAAATTAAGATGCAATTTAAACTTCTTGTAAAAAACAAAGTTTATTTAATTAACGTTTTTTATAGGACAAAGCAAAGTTAAAGATTCACTATTTCACTTAAATAATAAAATACGTACTATTTCATAACACAAATTACAATATTAACAACAACAAAAAAGAAATTCAGTTCGGACAGGTTAAAAATTATATTTCTTCGTAGATTCGCTTATAAATGGGAAATCTTTTATATATCCTCTAAGCCAGTTGTTTTATAGACCCAAGTGATAAATGAGACCGACACTAGCTTTAGTACGAGGGTGGCTATATACATTTCTAGCCTAGACAACCGTGTTTTCTGGCTCCATCTGACATTTCCATTCAAATGTTTGACATTTTTTAGCATAAACGTACTCAGAACGTTTTGACGTACGACCATCATTTGTGTTGTTTGCAGTGACTTGAAAAAATCAATTTGGCAAAAAAAATAGAGTTAACTCGCGAACATTTTTGTGCGATCATTTTTCACAACTTTATACGTGGATTATCACGACAAGAGTGCACTAATGAACTTAAATCTTTGTATGGCGATGAAGCACCATCCTATAGCACTGTGAAAAACTGGTTCAATGAATTCAATCGCTCGCTTAAAGACGAAGGTCGTCCGTTGTGCCAGAGAACATTGATGCCGTGCGTGAACTGATAATGCAAGATCGTCACGTGACATACCGTGAGATCGAGACATCCTTGGGCATTTCTACCACCAGCATACATTCGATATTACATGAACACCTGGCCGTAAAAAAGGTTTGTTCTTGTTGGATCCCGCACAATTTGACAATCGCTCAAAAAAAGGGCTCGTGTCGATTGGTGCAAAGAAATTTTGAAAAAATACGATCGCGGTGCTTTAAAAGACGTTTATAAGATCGTCACAGGTGACGAATCATGGATCTATCCGTATGAGCCCGAGACAAAACAGCAATCGACCGTGAGGGTCTTCGAAGACGAGCCAAATCCAACGTGGAAGCATCACTTCAAAGCAAAACTAGTTATGTGGCGACGGTCCGCTTGAGCAACGTAGGTAGGTCAATTCTGAGTGGTACACCACAATTTGTTTGCCTGAAGTCTTTGGAGAAATTCGAAAAACGAACAAGAGAAGACGAATCATTGTCCACCATGGCAATGCGAGCTCTCACACATCGGCTCAAACCAGCGCCTTTTTGACCGGTCAAAACGTCGAATTGATGGGTCATCCGCCGAACAGCCCTGACTTGGCACCCAATGACCATGTTTAGGAGGTGTCTCAATCGGAGTGGAAAAGTGCTTCGACAATTGTGTATAAATCTGAACCCCCAAACCGTTTTCACCTTTCCCCTTACATTTTAATCTCGAGTTACATGTTTTCCCGGCAAACAATTAGAACCAAGGCATTTTCTCAGATATGTATGTTTATATTTATATTACAGATACTGCCATGGCCTATCAATGTGGAATAATAAATTACATCCTAAATATATCGAGAGATTAAATTCGCATGCATCATTCATCTTAATAGAATCAACTCGATTATTCTAAATCAGGACAGGGATTGGTCCAGTTCCATGCTCTCCAAGAGATGCAATCCTTTTCTGCATCGTCGAATAATGTTCCGATTGGACAACGAATAGAATCCGGTTCAACATTAGCACTGACACACAACCAATAATGGACAGGATCCCAGAAGTTGCGGAATGCTTGACCAACATTGGAAGCTGTACACTCAGGCTGGCCATTTGAATCGGGATCGCAGATGTCAGCAGCAAAACTGAAAGCGAATGCCAATGCTAGCAAAGCAAAAAAACCTGCAAGTGTTTTATTTTTTAAAGAAAGATGAAGTATGTCCCTTGGGTCTATGTTCAAGTAGCTTACAGATTTTCATTTTGATATTTTTGATGACTGTTGTATGCCGCTTACAAAAAACGTTGACGATTTTCCATAGCTTTGTGGCGCTTTATATACCGGTTTTTGAACTTGTCCATCATTTTTCTTATCTTATTCGCAAATATGTAGTTTGTGAAATGTACATGATTTTCAAATTATCGGTGCATATTGAAGTGTCCGCAAAATTTGGGTGTGTTTCTCTGTTTTACATTTCAAATAATGTTGAAAAACTGGTGCAGCTAGTGAAGGTCCACGTTTGAAGAGTAAAAAATACATAATACATATTTTAGAACGTGTTACTTTCCGTGTCACTTACTTTGTTTGGAAAAATGCTTACAAACGAAGTACGTTTTGACACGTTGGGCGCTTTCCAATGTGTTCTCGCTGTCAAATTTGCCTTAAAGATTCGATAACCCTATAATGAACATATCATGGTAATTATCAACTGAAGTTTAATGCCTGGAGATTATCAGCGATGTGTACGTATTGAAATAAGTGATATGGTTCTGTTTTACTTCAAAGAAAAGGGGAAGAAAGATCGCAGCAATGTGCGATGTATTGTACGAGTACAACCAAACAAGAATAAACTGATGAAAACATATCCCCTCTTCCCAGACAACAAGCAAGTGATACAAGCATTCCGGTGGACATCCTGTGGGCGTCATTCAGATACGAATAGCAAGCAAAAAAGAAGGCGCGAATGGCAATAGTAGGGGAAATTCCTTTATGACACAAAAAATGTTTTATGTAACAAATTAGGCAAAACTTGCACTTCTCATTAATTTCATAATATTTTTAATTAAAATATTTCTAGTTGTTACTTTAGCAGCATGCTTGTCTTGGAATTCATCTTAACAGCTTGTACCTACCAAGTCCAGCTATTCATCCGAACATCCTATCCATTCACTCAACTAATCTATTATTAGCATATCTCGGTGGTGCTCTTGAAAGTTTCATGTAAATGTGCAAAAACCAAATATTTTCTGTATAAAGTATTTATTTTTAGAATTCGATGTGCATTAAATGTGAGGAGGGAGCCATGTACTACTTGGACTAAAAGATCATTTCTATTGCCATAAATAGAAGATGAGTTTCTCTGAAGTAAATAGCGACACGGTAACTTTAGCGAATGATGATTCATTTGCCAATCGCATTTTAACTCGAAGTTTTTGAGGGGATGTCTAAATATAATCTGAACTATTATAGCAACAGTGTCGATATTGACCTTAAACGGTAGCCTTGGATGTATTTTCTTATGCTAATATTTACATACGAGGTTGGCTATATATATTTCTGGCCTAGGCAACACTAAGTGTTGCCTGGCGCCATCTGACATTTCCATTGGAAAGTTTGACATTTTTTAGCATAAACGTACTCAGAACGTTTTGAGGCACGACCATCATTTGTGTTGTTTACAGTGACTTGAAAATTCAATTTGGCAAACAAGAAATTGAATTAACTCGTGAACATTTTCGTGCGATCATTTTTCACAAGTTTCGACGCGGATTACCACCACAAAAGTGTATCGGTGAACTTAAATTTTTGTATGGCGATGAAGCACCACCCTATAGCACTGTGAAAAACTGGTGTAATGAATTTAATCGTGGCCGACGCTCGCTGATAGACGAAGGTCTTCCAAAAACGGCCGTTTTTCCAGAGAACATTGAGCCGTGCATGAACTGATAATGCAAGATCGACATGTGACATACCGTGAGATAGAGGCATCCTTAGGCATTTCTTTGACCAACATACATTCGATATTGCATGAACACCTGACCGTAAAAAAGGTTTGTTCTCTTTGGATCCCGCACAATTTGACAATCGCTCAAAAAAAGGCTCGTTTCGATTGGTGCAAAGGAATTTTGAAAAATTACGACCGCGGTGCTTCAAAAGACGTCTATAAGATCGTCACAGGTGACGAATCATGGGTCTATGCGTATGAGTCCGAAACAAAACAGCAATCGACCGTGTGGGTCTTCGAAGACGAGCCAAATCAAACGAAAGTTGTTTGTGGAAGAAGCACTTCGAAGCAAATGGTCGCCTGTTTCTTTGGCAAAACTGGTCATGCGGCGACTGTTCCGCTTGAGAAACGTAGGACGGTCAATTCTGAGTGTTACACCACAATTTGTTTGCCTGAAGTCTTCGGGAAATTTGAAAAACGAACAAGAGAAGACGAATCATGGTGCACCATGACAATGCGAGCACTCACACATCGGCTCAAACCATCGCCTTTTTGACCAGCCAAAACGTCGAATTGATGGGTCATCCGCCGTACAGCCCTGACTTGGCGCGCAATGACTTCTTTTTATTCCCGCACATCAAGAAAAAAATGCATGGTCAACGATTTTCGTCGCCAGAAGATGCTGTTGAAGCGTTCAAAAACCATGTTTTGGAGGTGTCTCAATCAGAGTGGAAAAAGTGCTTCGACAATTGGTTTTAGCGACAATTGGTTATCAAAAGTGAATAAATCATTCTGGAGAATACTTTGAAATATAATAAAACCATTTTTGATGATAAATATTCGCAAAAAATCATATACAAAAGTCACAATATAATTATTTTAAGATATTTGGTTGCTTAATCGGTCACTAGTTTGGATATGAAGGTAGCTTCAAATGGATTTAATTCCTGCCACAGCCGATATTCGCATTTTTTGATGATAAATATTCGCATTTTCATTATTAGGCCTGAAATATATATAGCAGCCCTCGTATAATGCCCAATGTACCTGAATATGATTTCAAATTTGGATCGTTTCATATGTTAGTTTGTATACAAATTGTAATAGATTTCTGAAATAAATTACCAAAAACCAAAATTTTGCTAGCAAATAGGGTATATTTCCTACGTTGACGATGAAAATGCCGGTTTGATGCAGGAACACTTGCGCGTTATTGCTTAAATAATAAATAAAGGTAGACAGAGGGATTCATTCACGACTGGACAAATTTCACCAGCGTATTACTTGGCCGATCTCATGAAAATATGTGTATTACCGACCATACCCGAAAATGCAAGGGGGCGAAATGGCAGCGGTTTGAAAATTTTCGGGTTGGTGTTCGGAGGGTACTAGGGTAAAATTGCCAAGTCAATTGACATCGCCAAGACGGCTGATGACACGGTTTGTTGATCAAAAGATCAACTGTGGCTCGTTGAATAGATTTTTATTCCATTTTTGAACGACTGCCAGAGGGTGATTATTTGATTCAAACAGAATTCAATAAATGAAGTAAAAAAAATCTTTGTTTTAGCAAAGTTGCTTACATTGGCGTCGCTTGTTGACAATTTGGATTTTCATGATTTCTTTGATGCATTGAAAATTACGATTTGTTTAATATCCTTTAATGTTAGGGGCCAGTAGAAAATGTAAAGAAAAAACTGTAAATCCTAACTAAAATTATTTTTCTTAAGCCAGGCTGGCGTTCCGGTTGTAAGGGCTAGTTCAAGATATTCTTTAATTTAAAATTTCATGTCTGTTACAACTTAGACCATTTCAGCTCACTGATTACTTGAATGATATTGGCCTTAAGAGCTTGAATCCTTTCAGGTTTGTTGGCATAACAAAATTTCTTTACAAATGAAAGTCCAAAGTAGTCAAATTGCAGCTCCAAGGCGGCCAATTGACACCTCCAAGACCGCTGCCCGGCACGTCGCGCCATCCTGAATGTACCAGAGGTTGTTGTTGTAGCGGCAATTTTGTGCCGTGGTAACAGTCCTTGTCCGAAAAATTGCTCTTCGGGACAATCTGGTCCATAAAACAGGCTGTCGTGGGATTGTGAACCAGAAGTCGTACGAATCCATGTCTTGAGTTTCAGTAAAAAAAAAAACGGATGTTGTTGTCGTAGCGGCAATTTTGTGCCGGGGTAACAGCCCTTGTCCGAAAAATTGCTCTTCGGGACAATCTGCTCCATAGAACCGGCTGTCGTGGGATTGTAAACCAGAAGACGTACGAATCCATGTCTTGAAATTCCAAAAAAAAGCGGATGTTGTTGTTGTAGCGGCAATTAACAGCCGGCCGGGGTAACAGCCCTTGTCCGAAAAATTGTTCTTCGGGACAATCTGGTCCATAAAACCGGCTGTCGTGGGATTGTAAACCAGAAGACGTACGAATCCATGTCTTGAATTTCAGTAAAAAAGCGGATGTTGTTGTTGTAGCGGCAATTTCGTGCCGGGGTAACAGCCCTTGTCCGAAAAACTCCTCTTCGGGACAATCTGGTCCATAGAACCGGTTGTCGTGGGATTGTAAACCAGAAGTCGTACGAATCCATGTCTTGAATTTCAGTAAAGAAAAAGACTCGGCCCATGACAGCCGGTTCTGGACAAGGGCTGTCACCCCGGCACGCAGTTGCCGCTACAACAACAACAGCTCAGAAACGCCCACCATAGTCTGCAACGTTGTGTCCAGCCTCAATTGCGAAGAAAAATGGTCCAATAATGCCACCACTCAACAATATGTATATAACAGTCAATCGTTGTGTAAGCGTTGGCTTCTCGACAATAACGTGCGGGCTTTTCAAGCTTCAGATGCGGCAGTTTTGTTTGTTGACGTAACCTACAAAATGAAAATGAGCCTCATCAGAAAAGATGATATTTCGCCGTAAATCGTTGTCTAATTCAAGCTGATTTGAGGCCTAAACTGCGAAGCAAATGACCGTGCGCCTTCAATTGCTGAGTCAATGGGACCTTGTAAGCGTCTAATTTGAGAACTTTTTGCAGAATTCTCCATAGACTAGTGCGTGAAGTGTTGAGACCGACGACAAGACGATGTGCTTAGATTAAGCTGCACACTCTCGGTTACTGCAGTCACATTCTCGTCTATGCACTTCATACGATAGCAGGGCTCATGGTGGAAGCTACATTTCGACCGATACTTATTTTAAAACACTCACTTTTTGGGCTACGAACCTGTCACTGCTTTCTTTGTATCCCGCTTGCCACAAATACAGCAAATATGCACTTTTTTCGTTTAATCTCTTTTCTCCTTTTTTGTTATAACCACAAAATCTCTTTAAATTTTGTTTCTTAGTTTTCATTTTGAATTTGCACACAATAAATTTCGTTTCGTGATTTGCCAAACGGCCAAAAGAATGTAAACAAACAAAAAATGTCAACAATGAGAGACAATCAAAATACTGTCATAAACAGTGTTGCAATTTTGGACGGTTCGACCAAATTTGGTCAGAAAAAAATAAAAAAAAAAAACTAATGGGTGTTTAGACATGTGGTTTTTAATCTGGCAGCACTTTTTTCTTAGTTGGTCTTTTTGACAGCTGTCCCTTGATTTATGCTCAGTTTGGTTTGCCATTTTATAATGAAAAGACTTAGTACGGAACAACGTTTGCAAATCGAGGTGAATAAGCCCAAAACGAGATGGCCACCGATCCTGATTTTTACAAGAAAGTTTTGTTTAGCGATGAAGCTCACTTTTGGTTAAATGGATACGTTAATAAGCAAAATTGTTGCATTTTGAGTTATCAAAATCCACAAGCCCTTGTTGAGCCGCCGTTACATCCTCAAAAAGTCATTGTTTAGTGTGCTCTATAGGCAGAGGGTGCATATTTCATCAAAAATGAAGCCGGCCATAAAGTTACAGTTAAAGTACAGCGAACAGCAATTGTTGAATTTTTTAAAAATCAAGAGTCAAGTGCGCACTTGATCTTCAGAACCAACAATAAACCGTTTGGTTGGAAATTTTCTACAGCATGGCACAGTAAGACACCTTCCATGCATCGGAAGACCACGTACCGGCCATCGTGTTGTGGATAGTGTGCAGGACAGTCCAGAAACAACAAAAAGCAGACGTTCGACACAACTGGAGCGATTGCGGAAAGAGCACGAATACGCGCATCCGAAAATGGCCACCACTTGCGGAATTTAATTTTTCATACTTAAGCCAAAAATATTTCCCATCAATATAATATATAACAAAATATAATAATAATTAACCAATAAATAAAAAAAGATATTAAACATTCAAACCACAACGCTAGTTTTAAGTCACCCTGTATTACAATGAAGTCAATTAACAAAAAAAAAATAAATAGTAAAACCGCAACAGTTAAGTCATTTGTCAAAATAAGGGGGCCTTTTCAGCATGGATTTGGAAAAACCTTTTAAAATAATTTCTTGCTGTCTTTTTAGTAGTTAGCATGGATAGAGGCCTACGCTCGATAGTTAGTAATAATATGACTACAAAAAAAAATTGTACTACTTTTTTTTTTGAAGACTAATACTTCTGGACTGTTCCTTTAGCACGAAAAGCTAAAGGAACAGTCCAGTCCTAAAACACCGCTATTATTAAGATATCAATAAGTGTGTTCGTTTACTTGCAAATTTGTACAAATTTGTGGATCGTGTTCGTTTACACAAAAAGTCCAGTAAATGAGAGCCAGAGAGAGAAAATTTTGACAGTTCAATGTTAGAGAGTTTGCAAATTTTAATTGGAGAAATTTTAGCCAACCAAAATTTGCAAGATAGAACAGATTTTTGAAATCAGCTGTTTTAGTTAAACAAATAAAAGTAAAAATAAATTTACAACAGAATAGGTAAGTAAAATTGGAATATTATTTTATTTTATTTAATTAATAGGTTAATCACTGAAATTAGAAAGAAAAAAGTTTTCTTTTGCTCATTTCAACACTTTAAAATTCAAAATAAAACGAAATGTAATGCAAACACTAAACATTATCAGCTGTTTCATTGCAAATTTTTACTGGAAGCTGTCCGTTTACTTTTCTTGCAAATTTTAATAAAGAAATTAAAATTGGCCTTACGCTCTCAAAAGTAGAAACTTGCCAATTTTTACTGGGAAAGTAAACGAACACACTTAATGCCTTTTTAACGGTTTGTTCGGAAACCGTCCATAGCGGATTGTTAATATTTCGGTCGGATAAAAAAATTGTCTACCGGCAACTCTGGCCATAACATTCTTGTATGCAAATTTATAATCAGCTGTTCGCTAAATTTACCTTCTAAATTAATAGCATGGTGGAAATATTTTCGTACTTGTTCAAGGCAACTGTTATATTTGTTAACAATGCTGCTATAAAATTCGTTTCGCGTGTTTTAATTGTCGAATTCGTGTTTATTTGTTTTTCTCTTCTCGGTTTTGCAAGGGCGGCACTCACTTTGTTTAGGTGGAACAATCCAAGTTGACAGCAATATCTACCAAAATACAACTCTATAAAATTGAAATATTTGAAAGAGAAACGCCGAAATGGAACAAAAAAGCCGCAGGAACAACTGAATTGAAATGCATTTTCAATTCTCTTCTTTCTGATTTGCTTCAGTTGTTGTTTTGCTCGTGGAATGATATGGCCTAGCGCATAGATGATATCGTTTGTGTTTTCGTGTGGTTTTGTCTGGCAAAAAAGTGCAATTACTAATGAATGCATTCAAAGCAACAAAGTGAAAAAGAAGTAGTAGTGCTTATATTATTTGTCATATAAGAATAACAACAGAGAAATATTAAAGGAATTCTGGAAATTAAATTACAACAGGCAAAGAAAAGAGTTATTCAAAGTGCTCGCGAAAAAAATAAAAAAATAGTGAAAAAGAAGTTTATGTTGTGGATGTTTGTGTGTAAAATTGTGCAAAAAGAAGTGAGTTATCAAAGGAAAATAATAATAAAATTGCTGATTTTGTTTTACAAGTCTGTTTGCTTCTTCTGGTAAATGAAGTTTAAGTTTGTGTGGCAAAAGCAAATGAAGAGAGAAGCCGGAGAAGCATTAAAGCATTAAGAAAAAAGAAGTGATAAAATATATAATTTACACATCAACAACATAAAAGAATAGCTAAAGAAAACGAGTGTTTTCATCGGAAAACATAAGAAAAAAATATAGTACGTGAAAATAATGAATGGTAAAACGGTCGGTCGGTCGTTCGGTTGGCGGTACACATGCGCTTCTAATTATTAGTTATTAGTCTCTGATTTATTTAGTCATTCTGCAGAGAATTAAGTGTCGATGAAAAAAATGTCACTTTTGCGATCGGTGTGTGTTTTTTGTTTTGCCTTGAAATCATTTTGCAAGAGTCGTTAAATCGAAGCTAGAAGATAGCTAACGAAAAATACCAACAAGAGAGGAAGAAAAGAACCGAGTGTTGTGTTCCTTTGACGCCGAAATTATTGCAAATTTCCAATCCAACCAAAAAGTGCAACAAAAATTCCAACCAACTGCTAAACGAGCGTTATAAAATCACATAATTGCTAAAAACAAGAATCCAAGTGCTGCTAAAGACGTTTTCAAGTCAAAGTCAATGAAAAAAGGTAATGTGAAAAAACAAAATAATTGCAAACTCTGCACAAATAAAAGAGCGAAACAAACAAAAAAGAAGAAGAGTTTAAATAGCCACTAACTCCAGCAACTCAACCCATTAGTATTGCAAATGCAACTGTGTGTTTCTCAAAAAAAAAACATAAAAAGAGGCGAGTAAAAGATCAATGCACACCACAACAACAGCAACTACAACGACAAAGCACCATAACGGACTTTATCACCTCTTCTTCATAAGAGCGCGCAGCGGGCAATAAACGTCGGGCATTTATGGACATTTATTTATTGGCGGTCATTATTCATTGTTTGTGATAAGATTTACATTTGAATTGATTAGTAATAGTCTTAAAAAGGTGATATATTTGTTGGCGTTCGATTGATGAGTGTTTTTTCTATATTTCTCTCGGTTGGCCCGGCTTTTCGTTTCATCCTGATTTATTTTCTACTCAATGTTCTTTTGTGTACAAAGGGTTGCCATATTCTTTGTGTTTGTTTTAATTTATGGGAATAAATAACAGTTCTTTGGTTGATTTTCTACTGTCCTGCAGTAGTTATTTTGTGTGATTTGCGAGTGGTAAAAATAAGCTTGAACAATTGTTATTGTCTAAAGTTTTGTCTTATGTGTCGTAAAGGGAAAAATAAAACGTAAGCGATCTTCTTGGGAATGATTCGAGTATACTTAGGTCTCTTTATGCGGTATTTTCATTCTTAGAAATCGCCAAAAATATGTTTTCTATATGAAAACATGGAATAAGTTCTTTAATATTTTAATAACACACAAATTTATGAAACATTTGGTAGAAATTAAAAAAAAAAAACGTAAGTAAAACCGGAAATGCATAACTCTATTTTACGAAACGCACTGGTTTTTAGTCAAACTTTTACAGCAGGCAGAGCTTTTGATCCTGAGTCCAATTGTATAAAGACATTTTCAGACGGTTATATTTTTCGAGATACGGACCCAAAAGTAATATAAAATTGTCTATATCTTTGCTATATATTATCCGATCGTTGAAAAGCTATTGGTACGACATTACCAACGATAAACAAATGTTCCAAATTTGTTAATCCTTTAAGGGTTGATGCCTTATTTTATACTTATTCAACTTGAATTTTTTTTTGGAGTATGCTTAATATTACAAAATAAATTGTAATTAAAGTATGAACTTAATCGAAAAATTCTTCATAAGCATTATTTTAAGGCATTTAAAAAAAATAAAAAAAAAACAAAAATATTCCAGCTTGAAAAAAACTTAAAAAAATTTCTAAATAAAAAGAAAATTTTCAGAAAAAAATCATTTTTAAATAAGTTTCAGAGACTGATCAAAATAAAAATCAGTAGGACCGCCCGAAAGCCATCTACACACAGGAGGAAGTTTCAGTTGTTCCTAAATGTTGGTGACAGTAATCAATAGGTGAAAGGTAAATATTAGGGTGAAATATTAGGGTGGGGCGATTTGAACATCTTAATGGGCGCTTCGCGTTTCAGATTCTTGGGATTGTACCGAGCAAAAAAGTCCACTAGACCATACGTCTACGGTGAAAATCGAGCCTCCCGATTTTGAATTCCAGTTTTTTCTCAGACTTTTTTTTTGGATATTTTGGCCTATAACAGCCAAACCATTGAAATTTTCGATCCAATACTAACACAAAAATTGTAGCCAAGATAATAGTTAAGAACGCTCCTTTAGGCAGTTTTGGCCTTGTGAAAGTGCACATTTTTCGTGAAAATATTGATAAATTACCATTGCGCTATGAACAACTGAAAATGGTAATTTATCAATATTTTCACGAAAAATGTGCACTTTCACAAGGCCAAAACTGCCTAAAGGAGCGTTCCAACGCTTTTGCGATGTACTAGAGAGTCCTTAACTATTGTCTTGGCTACAATTTTTGTGTTAGTATTGGATCGAAAATCTCAATGGTTTGGCTGTTATAGGCCAAAATATCCAAAAAAAAGTCAGAGAAAAAACTGGAATTCAAAATCGGGAGGCTCGATTTTTACCGTAGACGTATGGTCTAGTGGACTTTTTTGCTCGGTACAATCCCAAGAATCTGAAACGCGAAGCGCCCATTAAGATTTTTTTCCTTCCATACTAATCGCCCCACCCTAGTAAATATATTTCAATAATTTATCGCTGAAAAGGTCATTTTGATCGGAGATATATGCCAGTTTTTGTTGTTGTTTTTTCTCTTTTTACTGCCTACATTTCCATTTTTTTGGTCGTGGCCCATAAAGCAGATTTATTTCACTAGAAATATAATAATTAAATTAATCAATCAAAATCAGTAGTCAATTTTAACTTTTATAACTTACTACAGATAATTACATTGAATAGCATCACAAATGTAGGCTAAAGTGCAGTTTATGTAATGTTACGTAAATTAAAGGAAAATGCTGAAGTAGGCCCGAGCTTCTTTGTTATTATTTTCCCCGAAATAACCGCTCGCTTATGCTGCGCATAACATATTTTTTTTCTTTTTTTCGTGTACCGCTCCATAAACGTTTGCTAAAGTTTAGTTTATAAAAATCTTCCTTTGCGATTTTGTCGGAAAAAAGTAGTTGGACACTAAAACAATACACAAATATCGAATGCTTCATAATTGCTTAAAGTGTTAATTGCAATGCTTTATAAAGGCAAACATACTTCCGAATCGGCCATATTTTCAGTTTTGAGACATTTTCTCCAAAAACTTTATTAATAATTTTTTTTTCATTATCCGGGAAATCGGGAAACATTGAAAAATTTTAAAGAAATATACTTTAAAGTGTAAATTTTACTGTCGTTTCACCCCTTTATTTGTCGGTTAGTTATGTTAATCCACAAGAACTAAGGCATTTGTCAACAAAAAGCTCATATTCTGTTCCTGTCTAAAGGAAAAGTCCAAAAGTACTAAACTAAATGTAAAACTCGGGAAATAAGGGCCCCATTTTTTTAAACAACATTGTTCATAAACAAGATTTGTTTCAAAACTATCAATATGTCAAGAACTTGAAAATTTAAAGCCGCTTTCAAAATCCACACAATAAAGTGATTTAAATGTATTTTAAAGAAACATAAATAAAGTGATCGTGACCAGGGGACCTCAAGGCCTTGAAAATGATTTCCCCGTTTGTATTATAGTGTAGGCATTTAATCGAAAGGATTTTGTTCGTATTTTTTTTGCATTCCGCGCTTTTTCTTGCCTTCTATCTATAGAAGCGATAACACCTTTAACCGTCTTTCGCTACTACAAAGTTGCCGGTTTTTTGCGCCGTTTCGGCACATGCGCCCTACCCTTATACAGGGTGAAGCGCAGGAATTTGCTGAATTGGGATTGACATAAAAAAATTATGAGCCTTAGAAAAATTTATTTTATATTTAATTTATATTATATGGTTTTAAATAACGTATTTGGCAAGTGTCGACCTTCGTTATCCACACACAGCCGCATACGTTTTCTGAAGTTTTTATGATCTCTAACAAGCTTGTCGACTGGTATTCTTTCAATTTCCAAGGTGTTGATATACATCTGCGACTTTGGGTAACCACAAAGGAAAAATCGCATGCGGCTTAGTCTGGTGAGTGCCGGCCAGATTACATCACCCCTCAAAGAGATAAATTTTAGTTAAAACTTAGATAAAAAGGTCTAAATAGGTAAAAAAAAATACATTATAAACAACTAAAAAAAATTTTAGAATTTCTTATGAAAATTCCACCATTTGTCTTCGAAAACAGAAAACTCATTGTGGAATAAACCTGAAATCTAAAACAGACGCCAAATTATATATAAATAAATTACCCTTCTCAAAATTTTTGTATATCTGTTTCATTCCCTTATTTATCAAATATTTAAATGTGAACTTCCAAACCCATATACATGAGTAATTGATACCATTTCCTGTACATTTTGATGAAAAAGGGCAATCCTAAACAAACTCGAACTCTCTCAACCAAAAGAATTCTCCTTTTCCGTTTTTTTAACAATTGCCAATTGCACTTTATTGTGTTGTTCTTTGCCATTGTTACCAATCATCCTCCATCTTCATTGCCGTTCTTCAATGCTTGTTGTTGTTGTCGTTGTAGCAGTGTTATCTCAGCACGTTTCACATTTCTTTCGTTTGCCCATTAATTGCACTTGTTTCTTTAACTTTAACTTGTACTTCTTTCTACCACTTCTTGCTTGTCAGCGTATGTACATATTTTGATGTGAATATTAGTGCGTGTGTGTGTGTGTGCCTGTGTGAGAGAGTGTTTTACCTTCTTTGATTCTCTACCTTTTCCATGTGTTCTTCAGTCTTGTCTTTTTTTCTTCTTAAATGACTTATTTCATGTCTTTTTAACACTTCGCTGACGGCTGGGAAGAAAAGTGTTTGTGTTGTTGTACTTTCTGTTTTAACGTGTGTACGTCGTTGTACTCGCACTCCTCGCTCTTCTTCGATTTGTTGAGTTGTGTTGTTGTTTGTTTATGAGGGTGTGTGGGGATGTCTAATTATTGTTGGGTTTTCTTTGTTTGCTTGCTTTCTTTGGAGTTTCATTTCTGATTTTTCCCTAAAATAAATGGAAATAGTAGTGTGTGGTAATAATAATATTTTGGTTGGTGTTGTTGCAGAGGCAAACAAACACACATAATAACCGAAACCAGTGTTGCCAGTAGAAAAATTTCCAAAAAACCGTAAAAAATGTCAACAAGATAAAATTTAATGTTCTTGACAACAATTGGGCTTGAATCAAGTTTTGAAACAACTCTCGCTTGGACACCAAATTTGCACCATCGATAGATCTTTTGATCTCTCCAAAGTTTCCGAGAAATGGGCCTCGAAAGTTTAGACGTATAATTCAGACGTATAGAGCCATATCTGTAAATCTTTTCCTATATTATTAAGCAATGTGGGTATCGTTGGAAATCTTATTACAACACCATTCCAGTGATACAGACATACATTCGATATGTTGACCTATTAAGAAGCGGAAGCAACTTTTAACAAAAAATGCTTTATAACTGGAAAAATGCTAATTTTTAAGTATGTATTTATCGATCTAGTTTTGTAGCCAACATATTAACCTTTCATTTAACTCATTGGACGTTTTAAACTTTTTAGAAATGGAGATAATGCTCTTTATTAAAAAAAATAAAAATTATTCGAAAAAAATCGCGCGATTTTTTTAAAATAATTTTTTGCCTGCAGCGCTATTTCCAGTTGAAAGAAACATTTATAACGAATTTATAACTTTAATTTCTTATACTTAGTTTTAACCCTTCTAAAAAAGGAAAAAATACCCTTTATCAAAAAAAAAAATTAAAAACTGATACATATAATAATTTTTCGCATGCGGCGCAATTTTCAAACCTTAATATTTTTATTTCCTTCTCATGTATTTCTTAATAATTTTCATGTATTTCTTACCCCCAAATCTATCCGTCAGCAACATTTCCTAGTACAGACAGCCTCAGAATTAAGCCCAGATACTTTAAAATATTTACTGTTCGGCTAGGAATGACCTTTCTAACGAGTTTTCTAGAATGAAACTTCCCCGTTTCTAAAAAAAATGCTACCAAAGCGTGCAATTTCCTCTACAAATGTTGCCATATTCCTTGAATATAAGAAAATCGATAATTTCATGTCGTAATTTCAAATGTGAAAAATTTCCGCAAAAACTGAAACTAAAATACCATTTCTCAAAGTCCCAAATGAAAGCTTAAAGTGTTGGCAATAAACTAGTAGTCTGCTATATATATATGTGACGCGCAAATAGGAAGGGACCTAAGGGTAAACACCAGTTTTGTTCAGAAGAGTCATTTTAAAGATTTAAATACGTGTATCTTTGGTGTACCAACACTTTCATAAAAAGCGCATATCTCTGGGAGGGAACACTTTTGGGGCATGGGATCGGTCTCATTCGATCGGTCCACACCAAAAAAAAAGGTGAAAATTGATTTTTTTACTCTTAGGCCCCGTTCTCTATGCGCTGTCACATATATATTTGTCCTTATAATGAAAATGCGAATATTTATCATCAGAAATGGTTTTATTGTTTTCAAAGTATTCTCCACTTTTGCATGCGCTCAAACCAATTGTTGAAGCACTTTTCCCACTCCGATTGAGACTCCTCGAAAACATGGATTTTGAGCGCTTCAACAGCATCTTATGGCGACGAAACTCGTTGACCACGCACTTTTTTCTTCATGTGAGGGAATTAAATGAAGTCATTGGGTGCCAAGTCAGGGCTGTACGGCGGATGAACCATTAATTCAACGCTTTGGTCGGTCAAAAAGGCGCTGGTTTGAGCCGATGTGTGAAAGCTCGCATTGTCATGGTGCACAATGATTCGTCTACTCTTGTTCGTTTTTCGAATTTCTCCAAAGACTTCAGACAAACAAATTGTGGTTTAAACACTCAGAATTGACCGTCCTACGTTGCTCAAGAGGAACAGTCTCCACATGACCAGTGTTGTCGAAGAAACACGCGACCATTTGCTTCGAAGTGCTTTTTCCACGAACACTTTCGTTGGATTTCGCTCGTCTTTGAAGACCCACACGGTCGATTGCTGTTTTGTTTCGGGCTCATACGCATAGATCCATGATACGTCACCTGTGACGATCTCATAAACGTCTTTTGAAGCAGCGCGATCGTATTTTTTCAAAATTTCTTTGCACCAATCGACATGAGCCTTTTTTTTCAGCGATTGTCAAATTGTGCGGGATCCAACGAGAACAAACCTTTTTAGGGCTAGGTATTCATGCAATATCGAATGTATGCTGATGGAAGAAATGCCCAAGGATGCCTCTATCTCACGGTATGTCACATGACGATCTTGCATTATCAGTTCACGCACGACATCAATGTTCTTTGGCTTCACGACCTTTGCCTTCGAGCGAGCGTCGATTGAATTTATTAAAACAGTTTTTCACAGTGCTGTAGGATGGTGCTTTATCGCCATACAAAGATTTAAGTTTATCGATGCACTGTTGTCGTGATAATCCACGTAGAAAGTTGTGAAAAATGATCGCACGAAAATGATCACGAGTTAATTCCATTTTTTTGCCAAATTGATTTTTTCTAGTCACTGTAAACAACACAAATGATGGTCGAGTACGTTTATGCTAAAAAAAATGTCAAAATTTCCAATGTAAATGTCAGATGGCGCCAGGCAAAACTTAGCGTTGCCTAGGCCAGAAATATACTTAGTAGGGACATAAATACTGTTACACACGTTTTATGCTGTAAAATAAAAAGGACTGAATCAGTATCAGATATTTTTTAATATATTTATTGATGTATATTGTATCCAAAAAGCATCTACTTATTCGAAATGTCCGTCTTTTGCCTTCACACACGCCTTAAGTAGCACTGGCCAATCGTCAATAGCTGCACGAACCTCGTCCATTGGAAAATTGGCCACAGCTTGAACCAAAGCAGTCATAAGTGATGCAATGTTGTGGTATCTTTTGTGACAAACCTTGTCCTCTAAAACCGTCCACAACTTGTAATCCAATGGGCTCAAATCTGGACTGCCTGAGGGCCATTCTTCAGAGGAAATGAACGCTGGCAAATTGTTTCGAAGCCAGGCCTGGGACATTTAAGCCTTATGGGCCGGAGCAGTTCCTGCTGGAAAGTCCATGGCTGGTTTTGGAACAGGGAATTGTTAAGAGGCTTCACAACAGCTTCCAAAACGGTTTCTTGGTAAACTGTGGCCGATGTGACCCCATCGTAAGAGACACCCCACCGAACCATGACTGAAGCTGGATGATGACCCTTTTCCACCCTTAGGATCAGTTCAGATGCTTCCTTAGATGACCGCGCATACACTATCATTTTGCTTGTTAAATTTTTCCTGAACAAGTTATCAAGTTATCAGCATGCTTCACCAAAAGACGTTTGCAATTTTCAATCATATTTTTTTTAAAGCTGGAGTCAAAAAATCTCCGGTACGTCGTTTGAAAGCCCCAAGTCTCAAGTCTTTTTAAATAATTCGACTCTTGGACTTTTGCGTGATATTCGTCTCACAGGCCATGATTTTCTGTTTTCGGAGCGGATTTCTGTGAATTCTTGATTTAACGGCTTTGATGACATGCGGTGTTCGAACAGAGCGTGGGCCGCCCACCGCCGGTGGCGGTCTTTTACATCTCCTGTCTCCTCAAACAGTTTTATGCATCGGTAGACGAACATGCGTTTTATCCCTATTGGCCGGAGCGTTTTGAAAATATCGCTTTTTTTTCATTTCACACTTGAAAAGCGATATTACAGCGATACGGTTCTCATTATCTGACCACTCCATGATGAAAGTTGAAACAATTTTAAAATCCCTTGACAGACTAACGCTGTTGAGGTTAGCTTTCAAAACCCAAATGACATTAACGGGGTATGTTCAGTTCTACTATTGAAATGGGCGTGTTCAATGTTGTAACAGTATTTATGTCCCTACTAAGTAGTACGAAGAAATAAGTACCAAGTTTTGAATTATTTTTCACAGAAACTGTAGTTACAAATATACAAAATGACCCACCAGCCCACAATGGGTAAAAGGGAATCATATTTTATGCATTCTAACGCTACCCATATCGCCTAAGTCCGATTCCAAATGTCGCAGATGCAGTTGTATGTCCGAAATTTAGAGTTCCGTAACTCGGAAAATATAGGTTGCCGCCGACTTTTTTTTAAACTTATTTACTTTTAATGCCCTAAAGGGAAATATATTTTTTTGTCAATTTGATACTAAACTAGATCTGTTCTCAAGTTCGGACATGCCGATTCTTATAAAACTCCTATAATGGACTTGCCATTGAAATAAGATTACATTACATAAGTAACAATTATTACATTTATGGCCTCATATTTGGATTCGAAATGAAACTTCTTTCAATAATGCCTTTTTGTGAAATTTACTTTATTACTCGTATGTGTACCCATGCGTCCATATTCACAGTAGCTTGTTTTAATTATAGCGGCCGTTATTGCTTCTTGACTCCCCAAGTAATTTAGAAATATTAAACAAATATTGAAAAAACTTACTTTATTCGAAGGTACTTTTAGATTCTTTAGGGAAACTTTTCCTCCTGGGCCGATTCCGTCAATTTACAATTTCATACTATACCATTAATACCATGAAATGATGGTGATTTCAACAGAATGTATGTTTATCCAACCGAATATTTGTAGGTCGTACAGATTTTTTCTTTGTGTGTATGGATTTCCTCTGAATATTACAAAATTTACAACTCAATTAACTAAAGGCTAATTTTAAGCAAAAATATTTCGCTATTAACGTCTGCATTCTCATGGCCTGCGACGACATTCCTTTCCATCCTACTGCCACCTTGGCGAGGCCAAAGGTTAAACCACTCAGGCATTTTTGCCTGCCTGTTGCTGGTGGTTGTCGCTTTTGTTACTATCCACTGTGACTTTCTATTTATTAACAACATATTTAAGGTGCATTTATCGATAATAATTACATTATTTATTACACTCTTTTTCTATTTCTTTTGAATGCACCTCCTGGTGATTGGAGATACTTTAGTCTACCACCACTCGCCCACCTATTGGGCGTCTTTGGGTTTTTTCGGAGATTTTAAGGAAGCGCCAAAAATACTCGCACATTTTAGCCATCAACTCACATCTCTGGCGCGGATCTCGACAGAGTTGACGTACTACGTGTTGTAGTACCTGAGCATGCAACGTACGTTTCTTGTAGTTGGCGATTTTTCTTTGAATTATTTTTCGCTCTGCGAAGATCAAAATTATCGTTTTATGAAGTTATCATGCATATTTATCAGCAGGTTAAACAGGAGGAGGGAAAGGAAAAAACTAATTAAGATTTTATGTTGAACATGAATTCAATTTTACATGGGAATATCTGAAGCAATAGCAAACAAATCTTGGAGCAATGTTTGCTAAAGAAAGCGGAAAGCGCAAAGGAAACATTTAGTGATATAATAGTGGGAAGTAGGCTGCAGCAGATATTACATGGTATAAAGAACACCCAGGGGCATGACGCTAACACCGTTCGTTGAAATGCCGGACTAATGCTATTAAGTGTTTCTTTAATTTTTAAACAAAACTCTTAAACAAGAATTGAAAGTCAAACTTCACGATAAAAACAAATCGTATCATTTTGTTTTTTTTTCTAAAATGTACCATTTTCTATTGATAAGGGGATACGAGTATAAACATTTAGAACGAAATAAGAAAATCGTACAAAAACAAAATATTTAATTACCATAAGTATTTATAATTTCGTTTGGGTTAGAAGAGTTTTTAAAGCTTGTAAATTTTTGTTAAAAACATTTTAAAAAACATTCACGCATGGTCATGGCAACAATAACATGTTCTCTGCAATAAAAGTAAAGTTATAACACTAGAACAAATATGGTTGGTACCACAAATCCATTTTTTTGAGGATTTCAAATCAAGTGTGGATTCTTTATTGGTAATCTGAAAGGACATTTTATGACATTTACTTTTTGAAAATAATTACCTTCAAATGTTGGCAACTGTATTATGGAAATGCGCGTTCGGTGGGAAACGGGAAGATCCGCTGTTTTCGACCAAAATTTTGATCGGTGATGAGTCCCATTTCTGGCTCAACGGTAAAGTCAGCAAACAAAATTGCAGCATTTGGGTTGAAGAGCAACAAGAAGAGGTTCAAAAGGTGCCATTACACCCAGAGAAAACCACGGTTTGGTGCGGTTTATGGGATGGTGGAATCATCGGTCGATATTTTTTAAAAATGATGATGGCCGGAACGTATCCGTGAATTGTGCTCGCTATCGCGCCATGATATCGGACTTTTTGCTACCTGAAATCGAAGCCCGTTATCGACCTTTGGTTTCAGCAGTAGGGTGCCAATTGCCATACAGCTGCTCAAGTAATGGATCTATTGAGAGGACATTTCGAAAAGCAGCTAAATTCACGTTTTCAACAGGTGAGTTGGCCGCCTAGATCGAGTGATATCACACATTAATACATTTTTCTTTGGGGTTACTGCTCAAACAATGGATCTATTGAAAGGTCATTGCGAAAAGCAGCTAAATTTAAGTTTTGGACAGGTGAATTGGCACCTAGATTGAGTGATATCACACCTTTAGACATTTTTCTTTGGCGTTTAAAGTCTATGCTGGCAAACCAGCTACGATTCAGGTTTTAGAAGCCAACATTACGCGTATCATTAAAGCCATACCGGTCGAAATGCACGAACGAGTCATCCAAAATTGGACCCTCAGAATGGAAACCCTGGTGCGTAGTTGCGGCCAACATTTGAAGGAAATTATGTTCAAAAAATAAATGCCATATAATGTCTCTTCAAATTACCAATAAAGATACCACACTTGATTTCAATTTTTATAATTTTTTTTTCTGAAAAAAAACCTCTATGTGAATCACCCATTATTAGGGTGGGCCAATTTGGAAGGAGAAAAATTGATCGATTGATGATACTAGTGTTGTGAAGACCATAATATGTGACAGCGCATAGAGAAAGGGACCTAAGGGTAAAAAAAAATCAATTTTCACTTTTTTTTTGATGTGGACAACATCTGAGCATCGAATGAGACCATGCCCCAAAAGTGTTCCCTCCCAGAGATCTACGAAATAATTTTTTTTTATCAGAAATGTGATGTGAACCTCATCTTACAGTTCAGGAGCAAATCAAATAAACTTTGTACGAGAATGTAGTGCAACCATTCGCCAAATCGCTAGATTATTGCATAACGATAAATACATTTTGTTTTCCATGACACTAAAAGGACTCTAGCATCTTGCGTACAATAGAAATGAGCAGATAGATTAAATATCAGACGCCAATTACACATCCCAGTGTCCCTATCATTATCATCCGATAAAACGAATCGCATGTGCATCTCAATAAATATATTTTCCATAAAAACAAAAAAAAAACAATGTTATCGATAACAGCTTGAGGAACGATAAACCTTTTAGTGCAAACATCCTTCAACATTTGTTTCCCATTATGAAATTTTTTATTCAATGACAGTAAACGGTCTCTCATATTTCATTTCACATCTGTTTAAATATAATTTCCGGTAATAACTTTCGCTCTCTGCCATTCTCTCTCCTATACGTTTACGCTCGTATATTAATCTTTGCACAAACACTTCAAAACTAATTAAAACATTTGTATCCTGAATAGACGACAACTCTCAAGTGAGGTTCACTTACAAGTGCCCTGCACTCAAATAAGTGCCGAAAGACGAAAATTCCTCTCCCAACGGTTTTGTGGCGGTTATTTAAAGATAGAAAAAACAACATTAACAATAAGAAAAAAAGGAAACAAATACTCGACTACAGTAACAACAAAAACAAGAGCGTGACTTCCTAATTGCCAAGACATCTTGTTTAAAGTCTTTGTCTTGCTGTAAGCGGAGAGGAGGTAATGGCATGACTATGCAAATGAAAGAGACCGATCGACAGCATAAGTGGCAAAGTGATCTCTACCCCTCTACCTGCCTCCTCCGCCCTTGTCATATAGCCAGACGACTTCACCACATGTCATCGCAGACTACACAGTTCAAGTGTAGTTTGCAGTTTGTATGTGGTGAGTGTGTGTTTGTAAGTACAGCTGATTCGCACACACAATTAAATAAAAATTGGAATGTTTCTGTTGACAAGGAACGGCGTAAAACGTTTTGGAATTTCTTAATAGTTTTATGTGATCATTTTATTGATCAACAGCCCAGCATCGGCTTGGTTACACTAACATCGTGGCGACGGCAAGGATGGTGGTTATGGGTGATGATGACACAACAGCAGTGCTGTGCGGTGGTGGCGTAGTTTTTGTTGTTGGCAGGAGGCTGTAGCGGCGACGGTCGCCTCTTTCTCATTCATCCGCACAATTACACACTTGAATGCTTACATAATAATTTCTCTCACAAAATGCAAGAAGAAGAAAATAAATTTAAAGAAGAAAAGAAAGGAAAGGCACAGTAGACAGCAAAAATTCACAATATTTTCTCAATGGCACCGCAACTCACCACCAACAACACCACGTTCACATTTATAGTTGTCTTCAAATCCTCTCCCTCACAAAAATCGGAGGAGTTGTCGCAAGAAAGAAAGTATCAAAGATATGAAATAAAGGAAACCAAAGAGATAAGCATATAAAACAGTCGTAGAAAATTGTGACATTATTTATGGAGTTGACATTTGGAATTTTTGTTTATGTGGAATATCTTCCGGTATGATAGAAAAATCTTTAAAACTATTTCAATTATCATCAAACATTCACAAAAATGTAGTTTTGGCATTCTCTTTCAAGTGAATTTGTTGTTGTTTGGCTAGTGACTATACCTTGTTTATTGTACCCTGGCCATGGTTGTCGTTAGAAAAACACGTTGGCAACTCTGCTATGGATAGTTGAGAAATTTGTGTTACCGGAAAAATTATTAAAAATATTAATAAAAAAATCATTGTAGAAGTTATTAATGCACTTAATAGCATTTGTACGTTTTGCTAAAGTCTGCTTGATAAATCCAGTTATAAAAACATTGAATTAAAAGCATATAAATAACACAACAAGGTTTCTGTGTTAAAAAAAGCAAAGAAGAAGCAGAAACTATTTGTTGGCGCCTTTACTTTTTGTTTGTTTGGAGTTTTATCGTATACAGATTGCCTGTATCAGACCTGCTATTGCTTCTTTTGTCCTCGGAAGATTCCAAAGTGATCAGTGATTTATTTACTGGTACTGGCTTTGTTTTGAAGTTGTGCTGTGAACTTTGGCTGTGCTGATATTCGTTGTACGTGTGTATCATAACCGCGCTTTTGTGTGTCAACAAAGAAAACAACAAAAACAAACGCGACATATTGCCCAGCTTGTTCGTTCTAGTGATCTTCTTGTTACTACGTTTAAGACATCTGATTAACCTGGGCTGTAAATATATTGTGACACACATTTAACTATGTCCACCAATAAGCGAATCTACAAATGTCCAAAATGCCTGAGTAATGTTACCAATAATCAAAACAGTATTGGTTGCTGCGTATGTGACGAATTTTTTCACATTGCTTGCATAAAAGTAACCAAGGAGCAGCATTCATTTTTATACAAAAATAAATTATTTCAATTCAAATGCCCTCAATGTTTTACAAAGAAACAAGATTCAGGTGGAAGACCAAATCAAGGCGATGACAGTTTAAATTCTAGTGGCGGCCTTGGTGGTTTTTGGGAGTTTAAGACTTTAATGGAAAAACAGCATGAGACGTATAAGCAGGAGATGAAAAAACACTTGCAGGCCATCACGGAAAAAATGGACGAAGTCATACTGTCTATACGTGATGAGTTTAACCAAAAAATCAAAAAGTTGGAGGAGGAAGTTCGCAATTGCTTCGCTGTTTCCAATCAATTTGAAAAAACTTATAGTAGCACTATCCAGGACTTAGATTTTCAAAACGATGTATTGCGAAGGCGGCTGAACCGCGCTGATATAATTGTTAATGGATTGCCTGATGGTATTAAGCATTTGCGAGAACCTATTGTTAAAATAGCGTCTTTATGCAACATTGATCTGTGCCCGCAGGACATACAACATTGTTGTTATTTTGCTCAAGGTAAATCGGTACTAGTCAAATTCAACTCCATATATGCCAGAGATTGCATAATGGCGAACTATCACAAAAGTGATCCTCTATTGCTCTCTGATGTCGTTGGTGGAACTGTGCGTAGCCGAGTGTATTTGAATGACCATCTGAATCGTGCCGCTTCAAAACTCTTATACATCTGCAGAAAGTTATTGAAGGAGAAGAAGATAAACAAATTTAAGTTGCAGAATGCTGATAGGCCTAAGGCTTTTATAACGCACATAGATGGCTCTAACAAATTACTTGACATCAATCAGTGTGTCGATCTGCTAGATGCTGTTGTCGGCAGTCCTAATACGATGCCAGTAGCAATAGTTTCAAACTGATTGTATTTTTATTGTTGTTTCTCATAAGATGCATTTATAAGAATTTGGCAGATCAGCTTGGTTCATGCTAGTAGATTTTTTATTTTTTAATTAATAATTTTTTTCTGGTAATTTGCGTAAAGCGTTATTTAATTTATTTTTGTTCGGTAACAATGAACGGCAATAACTATGATGATGTTGTTAGTAATAACTCTTATTTGTCATCCCAATTACGAAATTTAAAGGATTGTGTTAATGTAGGACATTTCAATTGTCAAAGCTTTAAAATAAATAGCAGCTCTTCAAAGATAAATGAAATTAGAAGTATTTTAGAAGACTGTTATTTAAACGTTGTTGGAGTCAGTGAGACATGGCTGAAACCACATATTTCTACTGCAGCTTTGGACATTCCAGGGTACATATTTTACCGAAATGATCGTCCTGACATGAGAGGTGGGGGAGTAGCTCTTTATGTTGGAAAAAATCTAAAGCATAAAATTGTTTTTGTTGGTAATTCTTATGGGATTGCTGAATGTCTATTTGTTGAAATAATCGTTAATAATCTGAAAGTTTTAGTTGGGGTTGTATATCTTCCTCATGGCAATTTTGATGCCCTTGTAGAGCAAATTTCAGATGTAGTTGTTAGATACTCCAACGTTGTCATAATAGGAGACTTTAACAAAAATTTATTTAATTTGCAGGAGTCTGCATCTGTACGTAGTTATTGTGCCTGTTTGAATCTTTCTGTTGTTCATAATTCGAGACCTACGCACAATGACGTTTTTCATAACACCACGTCCCTACTGGATTATTTTTTGGTGTCGATGCCTGAGCTTGTGAAATTGTCTGCTCAATTTTATTGCGCAGGTATATCACACCATTCTTTCATATTTGCTTCTTTTAGCAAGCCGCCTTGTCTCAGCAATTTTACGAGTATGTAGATTATGATGCTATTAATTTCAACACATTGTTAGATACGCTGGCTGCTTGCAGCCTCGAGGACATTTTTTTGACATCCAATGTGAATGAGCAGTTGGCTGTTTTAAATAGCAGTCTTGATGTTTTGCATTCTATTGTTCCAGTAAGAAGGCGTCCACTTACATTCGCAAAAATAGACGATTGGTTCAAATGTGCTGAAATAAGGTATCATCTATCTTTACGAGATCTTTCCTACAAAGCTTATTTGCATAACAGAAATGCTGATAATTGGCGCATATATTGTAGGTGTCGTAATAAAGTAAAAAGTATTGTTAGAAGAAATAAGCGTTCCGCTCATAGCAAACTATTCTTAAATAAGTCGAGTAAGAAAATATGGTCAATTTTGAACAAGAGCGGAGTTGGTAAAGGTAAAAATGTTGTTCATGATGTTGATGTCTTTGATTTAAATTGTTGTTTTTCCTCTAACCAGTCGAACAACCATAGGAGTCACCCGTTATTTCCGAGTAATAACCTTAGAGGATTTTCTTTTCATTCTATTAATTTTAGTGAAATGTCTGAGGCTTTTAGTAAGATTAAGTCAAAAGCTGTTGGGTTTGAAGGTTACACTCTCAAATTTTTACATATTGTTTTTCCGTACATTGGTGATTATATGCTGCACCTGATTAATACAATTATCACTACTTCTTCCTTCCCAGCCTTATGGAAAATTGGAAAAGTTATTCCTATTAAAAAGAAAAATGCTCGACATGCTGAAGATTATAGACCGATTTCCATTATGCCAATTTTGTCAAAGATAGTAGAACATATTCTCAAAGTCCAAATGGTCTCCAGGATCAATGCTTTTTCAATGCTCCATGATTGTCAGTCTGGTTTCAGGTATAATCGAAGTACAACTTCCACATTAATCGGTCTGACTGATAATATAAGAAAATTTACTGTTGATCGTGGTTGCTGCGTTCTTCTAGCGCTTGATCTAGAGAAGGCATTTGACCGATTGGATCATGCGCTGCTTATTGAGAAGTTATACTTTTCGTATGGGTTCTCAAGTTCCGCGTGTAGGCTTTTGCAGTCTTATTTGTTTGATAGAAGACAGTATGTATGTTTAAATGGCTGTTCCTCAGACTTGCTTCCAGTTAATAGTGGAGTTCCTCAGGGTTCTGTTCTTGGACCGCTTTTGTTTGTAATGTATATTAATGATATGTTTGTTAGTGTTGAAACCAGCTCCTGTGTTCCTTTTGCTTTTGCTGATGATGTTCAATTGTTGTTTAAGGGAAACTCGGACTTCTTGGACGTGTTGCAGAGTAATATTAATTTCGTAACATCTAATTTGGCTGTTTGGTTGTCCAGTAATGGACTTACAGTCAATGTGAATAAAACGAAAGCAATGTTCTTTGGCAGTCCTTTGGAGAGCAATGTTGTAGTGTCTGTATCAAATAGTGTAATCGAATTCGTTGATAATATTCAATGTCTTGGTATTACTCTTGATAATAAGTTAAAGTTTGAGGCCCATGCTGTTTCCATGGTTTCCAGAGTTAACTTTACTTTGCGAAAGTTGTACAACTTGGAATTGTCTCTTCCACTACACATTAAAATTAGGATAGTTCATGCGATTGTTATGCCAATATTTCTGTATTGTATTGAAGTTTACTCTGGAGCAGTGGCTCAGGTCATGGATAAGATTCGTCGAGCATTCAATCGTGTGGTGAGGTATTTATATTCTCTTAATATTCGGCGGCACGTTTCGGAGTACATTGATCGGTTTTTGCATTGTAGCTTTATGGAGTTTACAAAAATAAGGAGTTTACTTCACTTCTATAAGATGTATAAACTTCAGACACCAATCTTTGTAGTTAAATTTTTCCAGTTTGGAAGGTCCAGAAGAAATCCACAGCTTACAATTCCCCGATTGAATTCAGATTTAGGTCGATCATTTCACGTAAGAGTTGCACGTATTTTTAATATTCTGCCTGTCTCGCTCAGATCATTTAATTACTCCTGCCATACTTATAAGAAAAAAATATTTCAACATGTGAAACATAATGATTTGTAAATGATTAAAAAAAAAAAACGTTTTCTACGGGTATTGCTTTGTCTTTGATTTAATTTGAAACAATAGTATTGGCTAGTAGTCTTAGTGTGTTGCACTTTCATGCTGCTGTTACACTACGAAACTTAACTAGTAGTCGTTCATTAATACCTTTTTTTTGCGTAATTTGGGATATCAAAATAAAATAAAATAATTAAAAAAAAACATTATTTAACGTATGTATGCTTAACTTAATACTTATTTATATAAAATAGATTATTCTTACTTTAAGTTTTTTTTTGTATATTTTAAACAAATTTGAAGTAATTTTGTAACTATATAAGGCCTAAAGGCTCGGTTACTTTTTGAATATCAATAAATGAAATGAAAATGAAATGAATGTATGTGGGGGTTCTATAAGGTTTTTTTTTTAAAAATTTAAATAAAAATTAAAGAACTTAATAGAATAATTAAATTAAGTTAATATTTATTTATTTTTATTTCTCTAAGCATTTTTAAACGGCTTCTTTCTGCTGCTCTCTTAAAACTAGGGCCTTCAAATATTAAATATAATTTTGCTGGCACCAAAGGAAACATGTTTCGAAGATGTTAATGCATCGGAGTGCTTAATTTTTGGTTCTATGGATTTTGTGTGTTCTACAGGACAAATATTTTCATTTTTGTCATCCTCTAAGCAATACACTACTCGTCAATAAATATATTCCAAACGTTTATATCTTAAGCATATAATGGCACTAGAAATTCCACAATAATAGGCGTGTTCTATAAGTACTCGCTTATTAAACGAGTAATTGGTAGCTAAGGCGATAACTTCGACACTTTACGAGAAAACTTTAAATGTTTTTACATACCAGAACTGATTGACTTCATGTTTTATAGTAGTTTATTGAAAATAAGTTATTTAAGAAATAATCCACATTAACTTAGGTTCTATATAATTTATAGAAACTAAGTTATTCAAGAAATAATATAAGTAATAACCGATCTCCGAGGTTATTCTTGGATAACATTTTCCCCAAAAATGTTAATTATTTAAAACAAACCGCAATTTGTCTTTAGTTTTCTGTAAACTAAATCATATCTCTTTTCTCGTACAATGGTGTGTAGTTATCCTTAGCGAGTTGCCAATAGAACAGGTCAATATTGAAGTTGTTGAGACTGAACTCTGACGACTTACGTTTGGAAAGGCAGTCCTTGTTAGAACTACAACTCGTCTAACACTCTTGCTGTCAAACTGTTGCGCTAAATGTAAAAGAGAAATGTATCAGGTTTTAGCCTCAAAATGTTATTCCATCATTTTGCTAAGAATTCATTATTCATATTCTTTCAGGGTATATCAATCATTAGAACGAGTTTTAGATGATATGATTTTTTTTAAAAATTCAATAAGACTATTTCTGTAATTGACTTTTACCATTCTTATGGCATTTTGGTCAATTAGTTGGACTAAGGGAGGTACGTAAATTACCCATATTTTTCCATCATTGGTTTTGTCGAATGCTAAACAAAGAGCAAATTTTCTTCTCATTCCTTATACAGGGTGGGTCAAAAGTTACCGTGGGGTTAAAACTTTAATAACTTTTTCGTTTATAATTTTTTTGGTTTTTTTTTCTTCTCAGATTATATAAATTTTTTTTCATTAGTATGAAAAATAATGTCACTTAAATTACCCCCGTTTTCACCTTTGCACTGATGGGCTCGTTTTTGATCATTTTCCATAACATCTTTCAAAATTTGTGGCTGTATCGTTTGAATTTCTGCAACAATGTTGGCCTTGAGTTGAAGGATTGTCTCTGGCTTGTTCACATAAACTCGCTCCTTCAAATAACCACAAAGAAAATAGTCGGGTGCTGACAAATCTGGCGATCGCGCTCTCCAAAAATTTAACTTAAAAGTGCCATTGTGTCTCGGGCAGTGTGGACATCGGCTAGGTCTGTTTTCATAAGCAGGATGTACACAATTTTTTATCATAAACCGATACCGCTCTCCATTTACGGTTACAGCACTTCCATCTTCCGTCTTGAAGAAGTAAGGCCCAATGATATTTGCAGATATGATCCCACACCATACTGTATACCTACTGAGGTGAAATTGGTGTTGATGAATGGCTTTCAGATAAAATGGATTTACAGAAGCCCAGAAACTACAGTTCTGCTTATTAACAAAACCATTCAAATGAGCTTCATCACTTATGCGTTTGCTTTAAAATAATTGATCGCTGATTTTAATAATAAAATTATATTATTCTGGTTCTTTGTTAAGTTGTGAATCTCTCCATTATTTATTCTCCAAGTGTTAAAAAGTGGTTAATGGAAACATTTTGCTCATTTGCAATATCGGATTTTCGTTAAAAAGAGTACGAAGGTTGCTATATATATTTCAGGCCTAGCCAACACTAAGTGTTGTCTGGCGGCATCTGACATTTCCATTGGAAAGTTTGACATTTTTTAGCATAAACGTACTCGGAACGTTTTGACGTACGACCATCACTTGTGTTGTTTACAGTGACTAGAAAAAAATCAATTTGGCAAAAAATGCAATTAACTCGTGAACATTTTCGTGCGATCAGTTTTCACAACTTTAGACAGTAGCTGGCAAGTGGCATCGGTCTTGTTAAAACAAAATGTCGTCAATATCTTCAATTTCAGGTAGCAAAAAGTCCAAATTTGGAAATTTTGTTTATTGACGATGCCGTCTAGCAAGAAATGGGCCTCATTATCAAATACAATTTTGGTCCAAACAGCGGATCTTCTTCGAGCTCAAACATGCACAGTTGCGGCCTACATTTGAAGGAAAATATATTCAAAAAATAAATGGCATATTATGTCCTTTCGAATGAACAATAAAGATTGATTTGAATTTTTGTGTTTTTTTATTTTGAAAGAAAGGTCTCTAGATTGTTCACCCGTCAGTATACGCTAATTACACCAGAAGGCCGTTTGTCTAAAATTATTTTCAGAATATTGAAATTCTAACCTGGAAAAATTTGGGTTAAATTAACCAAAGGGGAATCTAAGTTGCGTCCATGGAGGACGATTAAAAAAAATTTGCGTCTATCAGACTACTTTTAGATTATTGCAACTACTATACGCTAGATGGCCTTAAGTCGGAAATAATTTTTAAAATATTGAGTTCTTTAACTGGAATATGAAGTTTAAGCGAAATCGCTCTAGAGCGAATCTAAGTGTGTCCATAGAAGACAAATTAAATACTGTCGTCTATTAGACTACTGCTAGGCTATTGCTAATAGTATAGGCTAATAATGCTAGAAGACCGTTTGTCTAAAATAATTTTCAAAACCTTTTTGTTGCTTCTTTTTCAGAATCAACGTGAGATGTATTTGCTTCGGTTGCCAGGCAGACTGTACCGCCGTTTCTAAACCCGCCAAGGTTTTTCTTCAGCTGTCTTTGGCAACGATTACTTCGGAAACAAATCAAATGACGTATACATTGATTGGACCCGATATTTAGTCACTTCTACCGGTATTGTATTCTAAATTTTCTTAAGAGTTTTTTTTTGTGTTTTTGTTGAAACTGTTGTAGTTTTTTTTTTCAAAAACGCCCACTGATGGTCAATACAATTTAAATCCGACCTCTGACAATGGCGAGGTTTTTCTTTTTTGACTTCAACAATTTTTATTCTGCTTCGAGACCTTTTTGTTGTTTCCTTTTTAAAATCAACTAATAAATTGGTGAAATGTATTGGCTACGGTTGCCAGGCAGACTATACAGCTTCGGCTTCAAATCAAATAACTTATACGGGAGTCTCATTATGATTAATGAGAATTACCCTTTGCGTATAGTCTTCAAACTGTGCGTAGAGCAATCTTGAACGCGCAATATCATTTCCGCCAATTCCGTTTTCGCTTGGGTCTTCGTTGAAAACCACAAATGCAAAAAGCACAAACAAAGTGTGCATGTTTTTGTCCGTACATATACTCACAAAAAACTGCTCAAGTCATAATAATGATAAAAGACCGAATAAATAAAAATAAAAAAGAAATCACAATTTTCAAAAAATTTAAATCCTCACCTGCAATATCAAATTTACTGGAAATTGCTCTATAGCGGATCTAAGTGCGTCCATGGAGGATAAATAAAAGTACTTTCGTCTATTAGACTACTGACAGATTGCTAATATTATGCGATAATAACGCTAAAAGGCCGTTTGCCTGAAATAATTTTCAAAATATTGAATTCCTCACCAGCAATATAAAGTTTGGGTAAAATTGCTCTAGAGCGGATCTAAGTGCGCCCATGGAGGACATATGAAAATACTTTTGTCTATTACCAACATAGGAGAATTAATATTTAGGAAACTAAATCCACACTCCTTTAAGAAAACCCATTCCCGTTTATATTCTCTGGCTCACAAGTAAACTAAACAAATGTCTGCAGTTTTTTTTTTGATCTCGCCTTGTTTCCCCCTTGTGACCCATTTTTCTACTGGGGTTATTCTCTATCGACCTAACCTCAAATTAAACGCTTAATATCACAAACTAATCAGTGTTTATACCCGATAGAGTTCTCATGAATTTCACACTAGAGAATTTTTCTTTGTTTCTTTCTCCGAAACTTCAAAAAACCTGTATTCTGCTTCATTCCCCAAAAAAACCAAAAAAGAAATCCCAAAAAAACAATAGTTGATGATGGCAAAAAGCATTATGAGAAAAAAGAAACGAAAAAAAATTATAAAATGTTAACAAATTTTTAATATGATCATTTAATTTAACAACACCAACATGCTCCTCGTACATAGGCCAAAGATAGCATAAACAACAACAACAGCAACAATTGCCAGCTAAACATAATGTTTTACAAATACCATTCATTGGAAATAAAAACAACAACAAGAAAATACGCCTGCAACAAACATCATCGTCGCCAGCCACACCACAGCGCCGTATCTGTCGGTCGGACGGACGGACTAAATCGTTCGTAATGTAAAACGAGTATTTTGCCTGCTATGACTGTTTGTAAGTTTGGGTTATGAGGTCAGATTCATTTCATTTAATGCCACCTCCTCTGTCTCTCACTCCTTTTTTATATTTTTTTTTGGTGTTGTTGTTGTCTGTTTTACCATTTCACCTCTCGGCTTTCCCGCCTCCACCTGCACGCCCCTCCGCTTGTTACCTTCTTTGCGGTCTTCTTCGTTTTGTAGTGAACCACAACAAATTTATGTGAACGTGAAGTGATGGAAGGTGGCCACGGCCTGATACAGTCACTGCTCAGGGTGTGAGGGGGGAGGAGGAGGAATCCACCACCAGGCTGCCTCCCTGCCTAATATGAATCCATAGAGAAGTTCCTGTATATTTGGGTGATGACAAACGAATGTTCAAACATGAAATCATAGTTAATGCTTAAGTAGGGTGCTCGGGTCGAAGAGGAGGCGGGGCGTGTGATATAAATATGTCCACATTTAAATAAAAAAATATCCGACTTTTTGGTTTCCGACAGCAAAATTTACATTTTTTTTCTGCATGTGACCATTCTGGCATTCTGATTTTGTTTGCAAACAAAAGGCAAACCTTCATATAGAGTGCAAAAATGTTTCACTTCGTCTGTTTTAAGGGAAGCATATTTGATTTTCCATTAACACTACCTACGTCAGATGTCAGAGTGCGAGCTATAAGCCTTGCGATGCGAGAGGCGATAATACTTTATGCTATAGCAATGCTACAAGATGACACACCGTGAGTGCATGTAAAATATGTAACATTGAATGCACAATGGAATAAAATACACAAATAATTTGGCAACAAAAACAAAGAAAATAGACGTAAACAAAACGAAGCGATTTCGTGCTACAAATTAGTTCACGACCAGCTTTGTCGCATCAACTAGCTTTTTGCTTCGCTCCCACTTTGAAATGTTTTGAGCGATCACATAAGAAAATAAATGCAGTGTATTGCATCACAACAATATAGCATGGCCTGTAGCGAGCACTCTTACACCAACCTTTATTATCGCGTCCCACCAAATGTTAGCGCATATGCTGAAGCAGGTCGCTTTGTCACTTCAACTACATTTTCGCTTTGCTCCCATCCTGGCATGTTTCGAGCGATCACATAAGAAAACAAATTGAGTGATATAAAATACAAAATGAATTTGGCAACAAAAACGAAGAAAATTAACGTAAACAAAACGAAGCGATTCCGTACTACAAACCATTTAAAGACCTGCTTTGTCGCTTAAACTAGCTTTTTGATTTGCTCCCAATCTGACATATTTCGAGCGAACACATAGGAAAACAATTGAATTGGATAAAAATACAAAATAATTTTGGAAACAAAAACGAAGAAAATGAACAAACCTATTTTACCACCTGCTTTGTCGCTTCAACTAGCTTTTCGCTTCGCTCCCACTCTGACATGTTTCGAGCGATCACATTAGAAAACAAATGGATTCAATTAAAAATACACAAGGAATTCAGAAACAAAAAACGAAGAAAATAAACGTAAACAAAACGAAGCGATTTCGTGCTACAAACCATTTCACGACCTTTGTCGCTTCAACTAGTTTTTCGCTTCGCTTCCTCTCTGATGTGTTTCAAGCGATCACACAAAAAAGCAAATGAATTGGAATAAAATTTAAAATGAATTTGGAAACAAAAAAGAAAAAGCAAATCGTAAATAAAACGAAGCGATTCCATGCTACAAATTATTTCATGGCCTGCTTTGTCGCTTCAATTAGCTTTTCGCTACGCTCCCACTCTGGCATGTTTCGATCGATCACATAAGAAAACAAATGCAGTGCTTTTCATTGCAATAATATTGCATAGCTTGTAGCAAGCACTCGGCTTACGCCGACGCTATAGGTTGTTCTTCAGCTGCTGAACTCTCGCCAAAATATTGTAATTACAAACTTACAAATTATGAAAGAGAGCAAATATGTAAGGATATATACTTTTTTTGAAAACTCTCGGTGTCAGAGGGAACTCTCAGTATTTGTCCCAACCCAGTCGGATGTCTCTCCTACGGTCTTTAGGAAATCTTATGCTGCGTCTGCTGAATCTTCTAGACAGAGACATTTTACTATATCTCCGATAAATGCAGTTCTCACAGATGGTCGTATGGAATATTTCCTTGCTTAACCCGTAGAAAAGTCGATTTTTTTCATTTCAGATTCTATCTGTGTAAGAAGTCAAAAATGTTAGAAAGGCGGCTTCAGAAATAAACAAATGGGTTGGCGCCTGAAAGATATTCATGCCCTCTTTATAAGTGTACCCGAAAAAGCGCTGCTTAGACAACAAGAATTTGTGTCTGCGGTTAGGACCTTTGTCTTCTGATGTAAACGGTTCTTAGAAGACACGAGGAAACTCCCGGTTGTCAACCTATCGCACATAGCTGTAGCTTGTGTAGAGGCTCGGAAATGCTGCACAGTGTGACCCCAAGGGTGTCCATGTACAGGGGTTTCAATTAGGGACATCACAATTTTATATATTAATAAACAGAGAATAATGCACACATTTCCAGAGAAACATTGGCAAGTTCACGTTGGATGTTGTCTCTGAGCTTCTCTAAAGATGTTGGCTTGTTAGCATACCCCAATGACTTGTTGTGGCCCCATAAAAAAATCCAATGGCGTTAAATCGCATTAACGAGGTGGCCATTCAACCGAACAATTTCTCGAGATAACACGTTCACCGAATTTGCCTTTCAGTAAATCGATTGTAACGCGTGATGTGTGGCACCGTCTTGTTGGAACCACATATCGGAGATGTCAAACTCATCCAATTCTGGCCAAAAATAATTTTCGAACATGGCACGATAGCGCTCTCCATTGACGGCAACATTATGATTGTTTTCATCGACGAAAAAATACGGCCCAATCACATCTCAAGAATGAGAACCACACCGCACAGTAATTGTTTGCGGATGCAGTTGTGTCTCTTAAAGCACATGTAGGTTTGTTGCTGTACAATAGCGCATTTTTGTCAATTGACAAAACCACTAAGCCAGAAATGAGCATCATTGCTGATTATGATTTTTAGATGAAATCTGGATTTTCGTGCAACTTTGCCAGAGCCCACTCAAAGAAGTTTTGGTCTTTCGAATGATGTGGTTTTAGTTCTTGAGTCAGTTTTCGCAAAATATGCCACAGTGTGGTTTGAGAGATGCCCAATTCCTGAGAACTACGTGGACTCTCAGGCTGCGCACTTTCGGCTGTGATGTTTTGTCGCTTCGCGCGGTACGGCGTCTCTTTGGCGCCGGAACATCCAAAAGTGAAAATTTGGATCCAAATTTATCCACTGTTGCACACACAGCCCATCGGGTAGGACGATTATTACGGCCGAAAATTGGAGAAAGCGCTCTTAAAGTTGCGACCACCGGCAGAAAATTGGAGACGCGCTCTTAAAGTTGCGACCACCAACTCAGAATTTCGGTAGTAATTTTTAATGATTTCCAAAGGTTGGTCGTAAGTGAACTTAACCATGCTGAAAATGTTGACTTCGATTAACGTTTTGTCACTGAGAGATTATTAAAAATGTTTGAGGTGCGTTGACATAAACATACGAAATTGTTATGTCCCTATTGGAAAACCCGTTACAACTTTAAATAAAATGATATTCTAAGGAAATTATAACAAAAACATAACAAGGGAATTTCACAAAGCAAAAAAAAAACTTGTCAAATCTTAAAGTTTTTTAAGTAAATCGAATTTTTTACATTTGGTATTTCATATGTGGTCATTTCCTACTGTTATACATCTTTTTGCCATTGAGTGGACCCGATATTTAGTCACTTCTACCGGTATTGTATTCTAAATTTTTTTGAGAGTTTTTTGTGCTTTTGTTTTATAACTGTTGTAGTTTTTTTTATTTTCAAAAACGCCCACTGATGGTCAATAGAATTTAAATCCGACCTCTGGCAATGGTGAGGTTTTTCTTTTTTGACTTCAACAATTTTTATTCTGCTTCGAGACCTTTTTGTTGTTTCCTTTTCAGAACCATCTAATAAATTGGTGAAATGTATTGGCTACGGTTACCAGGCAGACTATACAGCTTTGGCTTCAAATCAAATAACTTATACGGGAGACTCATTATCATTAATGAGAATTACCCTTTGCGTATAGTCTTCGAACTGTGCGAAGAGCAATCTTCATAGCGCAATATCATATCCACCAATCGCATGGGCTTTCGTTGAAAACCACAAATGCAAAAGCTCAGAGTGTGTGTGTTATTTTCAACTCCATTTGTACTCATTGCACTCCCGATCATTATATAGCCACCTCTGTGCTTTACAGTAACTGTAACGTTTTATCGTAATGTTTTAAGATAATTTTTAATTTTGAAAATCAAATAAACCCACTGGTGTTTCTTTCACTGTTTGTTTTGAACTGTTTAGCTGCCCCACTTTCATATACACGCAGAAAAAAAAGTATGATTGTGGTGACAATATTCGAAGAGGATAATACTATTGTTGGGTATATGGTTGTGGTACAAAAATATAATGATCCTCACAACAATAGTATGATTTAAATACAACCATACTATGATCCTCACAACCATAGTATGATTCACACGCAACCATGTTATGGTCCCTACAACCATAGTATGATCACACACAATTTGTGTGTGTTTTAAGTTGTCGACAATAGATTTGATCCCCAATATTATTTATTAGAATTGGTTCAAGTTGTCAACAATAGATTTGAATTATGAAAATTATTCAAAAATACATTAAATTCAAAATAATAGGAGTGATTTATTTCAAAGTAGAAAAAATAAGTTTAAATAAACGTAAGCGTTTTTGTTAAACATATTTCAGTTAAACAAAGCCAAAGCAACTTGTTTAAAAAATTTTAATTTCGATAAAAAAAAGTACTATTATTGCATTAGATCCGTACCAATAACATTTGTTCTAAAAAGCATATTTAAATGAAGAAAAATTACAATTATACAGTATGATTGCCGAAATCATATCACTGTTAACATAAAACGCAAAACACAATACTTTTGTCGCACCAACCATATTTATATTGTTGCTACAACCACATTTTCATTATTAAATTTAGCAATAATACTATTGTTACATTTCAACAATATTAATATTGCAGCAATTATACTATTGTCAAAACTAAATTCAGTTAACAATGCTATGGTTGCGACGAACATACTTTTATTGCGGAAAACATATTATTATTGCCGTGACCACGTAGTAACCATGTTTTTTCTCTCCGTGTATGTACACCTTCCCATGCGGGAATTACCTTTATCAAAGTTATAAGAATTTCAGAGCAAATAAAATTTTTATAAATACACACATGTAATCCACTTTACCCAACCCAATTTGAATCGCGGACTAACTCTTCTATGATTTCTGTAGTCGAAATCAAAAGTTTCGGTTTCGTTTTCAGTTAACTTTTCGTTACGGAACAACATAAATTACAAATGAAATGTTTTATCGGGAGTCTCTCTTATATTTTCATGCGCCAGCACCAGCACTACTTTAGCCACCATCATAGAGGCGGGTGGAGGGGTGGGCCGAATAAAGAGCCCAGTGTGCCAGAAAACAAAAACGAAAAGCCGCCGTTTGTTAGAAGACCCGCGGACACTCGTACGGGGTGCATTTCTAGACAGGTAATGCCAATGCGGCGCGGCGTCCATTGATAGCACTGGGTATGGACGGATGGTCGTCGGTCTGGTCAATGGGGTTTTTGTAATGGATTTTCCCCTTTTGTCCACAGAGAAAATTGTGGATATGATCTAAATTCGTGTACTTGTGTGTTTTCCACTCGTTGACTTGTTTGTTTTTAGTCTGTTTTACCAAAACAACGTGCGATGGACGATTCACTAACGCCACAACATTGCGTGCGCTTTTGGTTGTGTCTCCGCGTCTGTTCGTCCGTCTGTCGGTCGATTGGTTGGTCTGTGCCAGGCTAGAAATAGTGTGTTTAGTCAACTACTAATTGTGACAATTTCAGACGTTTGCATTATTATTCAAACGGGCTTGAGAGGACTGACTTGCAGGTGTTGCAAGCGTGTGTGTGTCTGTTCAATATTTGCATACGTACTTAAGTCTGTGCGTTTAAAAGCGAACTTTACGCCAGACTGGAGTGGGGTTTTGCGCTGAAAATATGTCAACAGTCATTTGAGTTTGTCGTCCGGCCGGGCAGCCAGCGGTGGTAGTTCCGCTACTGACATTTCTTATTCAATCGATTCAGTTTTCATTTGCCCACTACTCGGTAATTAAATCAAAAAACACATCATCTGCGTTGATATGTTGCCGGTATGACGCTATTAACACAAATTTACACCGGCAATCGTTACCTGTGAATTCAATTAAGTTTCTTAGCCTCCCCGGCATTAGCTCTCAGAGTGTGTGTGTGTGTGTTTCTGTGTGTTCACTACCGATTTGTAACAATCAAAATATTTTTGAGCAATAATCATTAAAACTGGTTTTGAAATTGAAACTCTTTTTTTATGTGTTCCATCTGGCATTGAATGCTTATAAAGTTTCGTTATTTCGCAGTACATAATTTGAAAAAATTTTCAACATAATTTTGAGGCGATGCTGGCATAGACAATCAGATGATACCCTACGTTGAACTGATTCCCATTGAGCCAACTGGATTTTATACGTTCTGTTCTTATATGCTCATTTGAACCTGGCACGAGCCTAGTGACACAAGTTTTCGAATCTAGCGTTGAACGGAATCCTAGACAAACACGTCATTTAGAGTACAGTCGAACCAGTCGATAAGTTGCACTTGCATAACTTGGAATTCTCTTTAAGTGGGATACTTTTGGCGGTTCCTGCACGCTTTGAACAACAAAAATAATAAAATAAAACTCTTTGAGCAGTAGTTGAACCTCTTTCCTTGGGGCTTAATAATTTACCTCTATTATTGAGAATTTTTATCCGTTTTCCTCTATCAGTGGGATTTTTTAGGTTTTTTTCTTTTTTTTGCTGGTTTTTTTGTGGAGTGCGACGTGGGGTTGTCAGCTTTGGCAACTTATCCCCAAAGATCGAGTGATCAAGCTAGAAGTATTTTTTTTTCAAATTGAAAAAAATACAAAAATTCAAATCAAGTGGGGAATCTTTGTTGTTTATTTTAAAGGAGATTTTATGCTATTTATTTCTTGAATATAATTTCCTTTAAATGTTAGCCAAAACTACGCCTCAGGGAGTCCTTTCTGAGGGTCCAATTTTTGATGACTCGTTAATGACACGTGTAGTTTTGGCTTTCAACACCTGAATTGTAGCTGGCTTGTCAGCAGAGATTTTGGACTTTACGTAGCCCCAAAGAAAAAAGTCTAAAGTGTTATCAAGGCGACCATCTTACCGGTCCAAAACGTGAAATTAGCTGCTCTTCGAAATGACTCTCAATAGATGCATTGTTTGAGCAATTGTTATGGCAAGTGGCACCGTCCTGTTGCAACCAATTTCAGGTTACAAAAAGTCCGATATCATGGCGCGATAGCGAGCACCATTCACGGTTACGTTCCGGCCGTCATCCTTTTTGAAAAAATATAGACCGATGATTCCATAAGCTCATAAAACGCACCAAACCGCGGTTTTTCTTTAGGAATAATGGCACCTCTTGAACTACTTCTGGATGCTCTACAGCCCAAATGTGGCAATTTTGTTTATTGACGTCGCCGTAGAGCCAGAAATGGGCCTCATCGGATTCCAAATACTCACTTCCATAATGCACTTTTATAACTTCGAGACGTTGTTGCGGTGTAAGTCCTTCCATGATGAAATGGCAAACAATACGAGGGTTGCTATATATTATATTATATTGATATTTCTGGCCTAGGTAACACTAAGTGTGGCCTGGCGCCGTCTGACATTTCCATTGGAAAATTTGACATTTTTAGCATAAACGTACTCAGAACGTTTTGACGTACGACCTTTATTTGTGTTGCTTACAGTGACTTGAAAAAATTAATTTGGCAAAAAAATGGAATTAACTCGTGAACATTTTCGTGCGATCATTTTTTACAACTTTCGACGTGGATTATCACGACAAGATGAATGCTTCGATGAACTTAAAGCTTTGTATGGCGATGAAGCACCATCGTATAGCACTGTGAAAAACTGGTTTAATGAATTCAAACGTGGCCGACGCTCGCTCAAAGACGAAGGTCGTCCAAAAACGGTCGTTGTGCCAGAGAACATTGATGCCGTGCGTGAACTGATAATGCAAGATCTTCATGTGACATATCGTGAGATAGAGGCATCCTTGGGCATTTCTTCCATCAGCATACATTCGATATTGCATGAATACCTGGCCGTAAAAAGGTTTTGTTCTTGTTGAGTCCCGCACAATTTGTCAATCGCTCAAAAAAAGGCTCGTGTCGATTGGTGCAAAGAAATTTTGAAAAAAATACAATCGTGGTGCTTGAAAAGACGTTTATAGTATCGTCACAGGTGACGAATCATGGATCTATGCGTATGAGCCCGAAACAAAACAGCAATTGACCATGTGGGTCTTCGAAGACGAGCCAAATCCAACGAAAGTTGTTCGTTGAGGAAGCACTTCGAAGCAAATGGTCGTCTGTTTCTTCGGTAAAACTTTGTTATTTGGCGACTGTTCCGCTTGAGCATCGTAGTACGGTCAATTCTGAGTGGTACGCCGCAAGTTGTTTGCCTGAAGTCTTCGGAGAAATGCGAAAAACGAACAAGAAAGGACGACACATTGTGCACCATGACAATGCGAGCTTTCACACATCGGCTTAAACCAGCGCCTTTTTGACCGGCCAAAACTATGAATTGATGGGTCATCCGACTTGGCACCCAATAACTTCTTTTTATTCCCGCACATCAAGATAAAAATGCGTGGTCAACGATTTTCGTCGCCAGAAGATGCTGTTGAAGCGTTCAAAAACCATGTTTTGGAGGTTTCTCAATCGGAGTGGAAAAAAAGCTTCGACAATGGGTTTGAGTGCATGCAAAAGTGTATAAATCATGCTGGAGAATACTTTGCAAAACAATAAAACCATTTTTGATGATAAATATGCGCATTTTTATTATTAGGCCAGAAATATATATAGCAGCCCTCGTATTTGCGGGCTTTTCTTGCCTGCTTATGTCGATTTTAGGCTTTATCTTAGTTATGCTTTTTCCACTATTGATGCAGCCGGGCTGGGGTTCCTTTTTAGCGAGATGTGGCGGCAGGTGTAACGATTTTGTCACTCAGTTGTCTAATACTGCATTTTTGTGAGGCGATTTATTCTCGTTTTCGCTCGAAACTTTTCAAAACGTCTCAACCAATTTTCACACAATTTGTGGTCGTTTTCATTCTCGTTTTGGTTTTCGTTTGACAGTTCATTATTGTTTACAAACAAAGAACAACGTGGTGACTATTAAAATACTGAAATACATATTTTTCTTAAACAAATGGATAAATTAAATTATGTTTTTTTGTTGTCTTTTAGCACGCTTATTTTTACTTTTACTTCATAAAATATCTATTTCACCAAATATGTTTGACGATTGATTAAAAATGTCTGCCTTGAGATGACAAACCAACGATAAAAAACGATTATTTTGGAGATGACACACTTTATTTAAGGTGGCATCGCCTGTGCGAAACGTTTTCGTTCCTCTTTCGTACAAAAACAAGTCAAAGTGAGACATTTTCATCACTTGAGTTTGTATGGGAAAACGTCTCATTTTGACTTGTTTTGGCCAAACTTTTGAAAACACTTCAAAAGTGCCTAGTGAAAAAAGAGCATAAGCTGGGGCTGCGAAAGCTTTAGATTACATTGAGGTGTTTTGCAGCATGGATGCCTTCAAGTCAGACATTCTCTTTTAAACGTCCATGTGTACCTTTTTGCAAGGTTGTCGTTTAATAAGTAAATACCTAATTAAATAAAAAAGTAAGGTACATATAAAAAAATAATATATTAAAAAAAATAAATAATAAAATCCCTTTTTTTAATCTCTATACCGCACCTTTATGTCATGTTTGCCCATGATGAGTAATGGGCGGGATTTTGAATATTCACATGTATACCTTTGGTGTGTTTGTTGAAATTAATCTTTTTATTGGCGTTTAGAGTAAACTCTGATAATTATTTGGTTTGATGCGGATTAAATAAATATTTAATTCTCGGAAACGCCTTAAAATTCAACAACAAATAATTTCAAATTCAGCAGTGTAAAAAACCTCACCTGAAAATTTTGCAGCATGAATTCCGCTCATATTTTAACGATGAAATAATCAAGTGACGTTTCTGAACTTGGGTTGAGTTTTGAATGATAAATAATGATGAGAGAAGGGTAGAAGAGGGTCAGAATGTGTCCGCCTTAATTAGTTTTACACGTGAATTTTATAACTAGAGTTCGTACTTTTGTTTAAATTTTTGTTTGTTTATTTTTATTTTGCGTTCATTAACGCTGAACAAAAGTTGCCAACTTTTTGTCTATTGTGGCCAAATGAAGCTTATAATTGGCTGAGTTTTTTAAAGCAGCACCTTTTCAAATATATAAATATATTTCTAAGGTGAGCGATAATTGGGCTGAGAAAATGTGTTAATAAACGTTGGGATGATGAAGAGATGATTTCATACTTAAGCACACAACAATTAGCTAAATTGCTATATTTTCAGCAAATCTTGTTGGTTATAAGCCACTGTTGTCAGGTCATATCATTGCTTGGATGTTCAACTTGAGCAAATGACCACTATGAAGTGTAATATTGACTAAGTTATTAACACTTTAATTTATGAACGCTTAAAATCGCTTTGGTTTTTATTTCAAAATGCCACCTTTTGATTTATAAACACCCATTTGCTGTTTTTCACAATTTACCGGAAAAATACTCAAACAATAACACTCACTTCCTTCAACTGAACAAATAGGAAATCCCGGCACGTTTGTTTTCTATAAATCATTTTCAGTTCTCAATCGTATTTTGAATTTTCCCCCAAAACGGTCAACCACCGACACCAAACACCACTCCCACGGCGTTGGAATATTATTTCAAATGTTGTCCTATTTCATTGTGGCGCTTCAAAACTCAAGACAGATGGTGGACGGACGTAAAGGCGGGCAGACCATGAGACAACAATTGTGGCAAACTAGGAAACCACAAGACAGTCCACCACTACAATAGCAAAAGCAGCGGCAAAAATGCTAATAGCCCGTTTAAAAAAAATTAAGTCGACAGACAATTAAATTACTTTTGTTTGTTTTATTTGAATTTGAAAAATTTTCTTGTTTGTCTTGAATCCATGCTGTACGCGGACAGGAAATTACAAAACACAACAGTTCAAAGCAAAACAAAAATTTCGATAAAGTATTGAAATATGTTAAAAGAGAGCGAGAGAAAAATCTGAAATTACTAAATTTTGGTGGAAAAAACAAAGTTATGGAGTTGTCTTAAATTTGTAGATACGGGCCGCTAAATATATTTCTGGCCTAATAATGAAATTTCGAATATATGTATATCATCAAAACTGATTTATTGTTTTTCAAAGTATTCTCCAGCATGATTTATACACTTTTGCATGCGCTCAAACCAATTGTCGAAGCACGTTTTCCACTCAGAATGAGCCATCTCCAAAACATGGTTTTTGAACGCTTCAACAGCATCTTCTGGCGACGAAAATCGTTCACCACGCATGTTTTTCTTGATGTGCGGGATTAAAAAGAAGTCATTGGGTTTTATTTCGCGCTCATACGCATAGATCCATGATTCGTCACCTGTGACGACCTTATAAACGTCTTCTGAAAAACCGCGATCGTATTTTTTTCAAAATTTCTTTGCACTAATCGACACGATCCTTTTTTTGAGCGATTGTCAAATTGTGCGGGATCAAGCGATAATAAACCTTTTTTACGGCCATGCATGTTCATGCAATATCGCATGTATGCTGGTGGAAGAAATGTCCAAGGATGCCTCTATCTCACGGTATGTCACATGGCGATCTTGCATTATCATTTCACGCACGGGATCAATGTTCTCTGGCAAAACGGCCGTTTTTGGACGACCTTCGTCTTTGAGCGAGCGTCGGCCACGATTGAATTCAATAAACCAGTTTTGCACAGTGCTATAGGATGTGATAATCTTCATCTTGTGATAATCCACGTCGAAAGTTGTGAAAAATGATCGCACGAAAATGTTCACGAGTTAATTCCATTTATTTGCTAAATTGTTTTTTTCAAGTCACTGTAAACAACACAAATGATGGTCGTACGTCAAAACGTTCTAAGTACGTTTATGCTTAAAAAATATATACAGAAACCCTCAAACTAATTTAAAATTTGTCTTGAACTTCTGGGTAAATTAGTAAGAGCACCAATGAACTCTGTCATAGTTGAAACTAATTAACATGTGGCGCCCAACGCGTGGGACTGAGCTAAATAATAATTGAAATTTCAGAGTAATCACTCTAAAGACCCGTCGCACAGTGGAAAATTTTAGTCCTTATCGGATCAAAAATCTGTAACTTTTTTGTTCTTAGAGATAGAGTTCGGAAATTTTGCACGAATAATCTTAAATGTATTTGCTATTATTTTATAAAATATGAGCCAAATTAAAACAGAACTTATTTCAGAATAAAGGTAAGAAGTTTATTTTTTTTCATATAGAGATGACTTGTACGTGTATTTGGTACAAAATTATAGCTTTAAATTTAAATAAACTTTAATATAAATAATTTCTTTTTTTTAAATTCATATTTTAGTAAATAAAAAGTGTGTAACGTAAACTTCTCCAATTAATTATATAACATTTTTAACAATAGGTATTAATCTTATAAAATTAAATTACCATATTCGTATTGCTTACAATTAGTAAATAATACAATAAAAAAGAAACTTAAAAAACATTATGTTAGGTATAATGCAACTGTAAATATTTAAATAATACTTTAACCGAGATATTTTCTTCATAGAAATCGCTATTTTGTGGTTACTTCATCAATTTAAGCGTATCTTCATCCAAATCTTTTGCAAGTTTGGCAGATGGTTTTCTTATACTTGTTACATATGGATCAGATGTGTAAAGAAGTCTGTTGAAAACATCTTCGTTAGAGGCTGATCGCGAACATTTTCGAGAGTGATGTAAACGATAATTTTTGTAGTCCTTATTGCGCGACTCTTGTACGTCTTCGGACAGCTGACCAATAGGCAACACTGCAAAATGTTTTATAATGCTTTCCCGATGTATCAATATTTTGTGGACAGATGATGGCATATGATACCAGTTGTATTTTTTTATATACAATCTTGCTGTTTCCATTGCATATTCGCCAAACTTTCCAGGGTCTAATATTAAATCAGACGATAAAGCTTGAAGAATGATATGAAACCTTTTTATTAATTCTTCATCTACTCCAGTTATATCAGCAGATCGCGAAAAATTAAAAAAAAAACCTTCTAGCGGTATTACCATCATTGCTGTTACCACTTCCTTGCCTTGGCTTATCAATAATTAATCCCAACTCTTCACGAAAACGTTTTTGTATATTAGCTTTTTTAAGCTTCTTTATCGCTTTATGATTTTCAGTTAACGCTGACCATTTTTGGAATTCAATATTATAACCAATGTGCAAAATCATTTCCATACATCTTATCCACGCGTGGAGGGACGATAAACCATACTGAAAAGCATATTCATCTTCTGGTCTTGCAGACACACTCTCTAAGTTATTCATTTGAGTAGGTGTCGCTTTGCATATGGTACATGATGCACTTGATGGAGTATTAGTTAAAACTTGTGCTACTTTACCATCAATCATTGTAAGAAACAGTTTATGGTTTACGGTTACATTTTTCTTGTTCTTTGAAATAATAGTTGGTGACAATAACTTTATTTGAGTTTCAATATTATCTACCACTTCTTTAGTTTTTGCTGGTGTCTCTTTGCAAAGTTCTATTGAAATGGGGCGACAATATCGAACAGATGAGCAGACTGGGTTTTGCCAAATAATATCACCTGTTTCTTCGCTTACAAGTTGAATTGGTACTAAAGAAGTTATAAATAGATTTGCATCAGAAATTAGAAAAGATTCCTCTGGAAGCGATTGTTTATATTCTGACAGACCTGACGAGCCATCACAACCCCATTTACAGTAGAGAGTTAGGTTTATTAAGCTTTTATTATCCACATCACCAATCATTAAAATCCTGGTTGAAGTGTGATCTAACAGATCTTGTAACGACTTAACTCTAGCATAAGTGTTTGATATTTCTAGTAAAGTTGGTGGAAGGCAGCAACTTTTTTTTTGCTTCCTGAATTTTATGGTATGGAGGAAGAACAGTATATTTTTTTCCATCATAAGATTTCTTAAGTATATGTATTGTGCTTTAGTCAGGTCAAGATCAATAAATACACTTAACGCCTCTAATGCATCGAAAGATTCACCCTTTTCGGAATCTTCCAGGTTTTTAAGAAACTCCTTCTTTTCAAGCTTAGAAGAAGATCAATTTCTAACTGTAAACAAATGAGTCATGCAATGTTCGCATAGCAGAAGCAGGCAAACTGACTTTTTTAACATTATTGAATGTAACTTCTGTTTAGGCACGAATGTGCAGCTAATATTTTTATAGTATTTTATGTATATATCAAGCTTTAAAATTTTTAAATATGAGCGCATAGCTAAACAGAGCTCCTAGCTAAAAGCCTCACCAAAGTTATTAAATGCAGCCAAAACAACATTTCATCATTCAGGAGCTCAAATTTCAAATATTTTCACTAAAACCTGATCCACTATTTATAAAATCGGAATATACAGCAAATTACCTTTCCAATAAGGTATATAACTCCTTAATTGTAATGTGAATTATATTGAAAATATGCTCTGAAATATGTTTTATTTTTATAGTAATAAATCGTTGTTGTAAAAATATGTGAATACGCTCCCTATTTCCGGCTATTACTATTGACCAAACATCAAATATTTTCCTCAAATTATTAACTTCGACATCTTAGCTTCTAGATAAAAAAAATCATGGTGTAATTCGAAACTTTTTAAAAATTAATTATGGGCTGGTCTTACTCTACGATTTTCCACAGTGCGTCGACTTGCCATAACGACAATGATGATGACAGAGATAGATACTTTTTAGAAGTTGCCGAAATTCAAGAAAGGTTTAAAACTCCTAGGTGATTACATTAGATACTCGGCAACGTTTCCTTGCATTGAAGCTAATAAACTGGCGGTCAACAAAGTTGTAGAAATAACTGACGTATGGATTTCAATTTACCAATTCTCTTAGAAATCCTTGCAGATCAAGGTTGAGAATTAAAAAAACCATAGTTGGAACTACGTATCAATGGGCGTCCAACGCATGGGACAGTTAAAAAAGCTTTTTTTATGTTTTCGAAATTCCAAAAAGTTGGATAATTCTTGCGTCTTGAAAATCCTGCATGATTAAGTTAGAGAATTAACAGACGTTGTCAAAGTTAAATTTACTTATCAACAGGCGCCCAACACGTGGGACAAATGTAACATTTTTATAAACGTCACCTAAATTAAAAAAAATATGTTTAGAACTCCTAGGTACTCATTCCAAAGACCCGGTATCGTTTGCCTCAAATCTAGTAATTAACAGGAGCCCAACGTGTCGACGAGTGCAAAAACGTTAATTAGAAATTGTTTAAAAACTCCTGAGAGATCACGTTAGCGATGGCACGAATTTTCTCAAAGTTAAAAGTGTTTAAAGTTGGCGCCCAACACGTGGAACAAAAACCAACTCATTTTGTTCGCAGCGGCGAATTCATTACTACCAATTTAACAATGAGCTTTTGACATCAAGGCGAACACGCTACAGGCGTGACATTTTATAGTTATTAAGCAACATTGAAACTCCTGGTTTAATTCGTTAGAGACCCAGCCATGCTCGGCGATGTTTGCTAAAGTTAAAGTTTGCTAAAGTTTGAAATTCAACTAAAAATTTTATATTAACCGACATTTAAAGGGTTTAGTTCATAAATTCGTTAAAAACTCCTGGGAAGTTACGTTAAAGAACCGACGTCATTTCATAAGGTAAAAACACACACACACACGTTGTAAAAGAAATCTTTTGATGGCTCTCGATGTGGAGTCTCTTTAGAGATGGCTAGAGTGAGTTGTATTTTCGTGGGCAATTGTGTGAAGAAAACTTGAAAAGTAAGGTTTACAACAGTAGTTCTCATTCGTTTGGGGAGAGCCTGGCCTTATAGAGTTCGGTTTTACTTTCAACAATTGCAGCAAGGCTTTCTGAAGAGTGTTGTCACGGACCCGAAATCATGATAAAAGTAGTGTGAAGCCACGAAAATCAATGTCACTTTGCCATTTTTGTTAAAAACTTGTCTTCTATTTAAATATAGAAGCAAGAGGTCTTGCGCCGGTTTAATCCCTGTTCAATGGATAGAAACTTTCTTTAAGTATAAACCGGTGTCCAAAGCTTGCAATAGAGTAAAACATTTTATTTACATTAACGACATTTAGAACTGTTGTTTGAAATCCTTGTGGCTACGCTAATTACTTATAGACTTTTGGGAAAGTGTTGTAACATTAAAGCTGATTACTAATTCGCGATCAACGCATTGACAGGTAACAAAACAAATATAATAAAATAAAATATAAAAAAATAATAAAATCACCGAAGTTTTAAATTGGCATAAACCGAAATTTATAGAATTCTATTTACACATATCTATAAACCGGCATCCAACGCTTGCAACGAAGTCATATCAGAGAAATTCATAGAAATCTATTTTAAAGTACGTGTAAAACACGCTTGACTACTAGAGGCGTTTGCCACAATATAATCTATAGGCTTCAAACGCGTGGACGAAGAAAACGAAATCATTGAAATCTTAAAATTTTAAAGATTTCAAATCAAATCTTATCTTATTACATTAGAAAACCTGCAAAGTTTGTCCAAGCTGAAAGAACTGGCGCCCAACGCGTAGAACAAACTTCATGACATTTATCAAAATGACAAAAAGTAAAAGAATTTTATTTCAGAAATTGTTGAAATTAAATATCAACTAGCGCCCAACGTGTGCAGTAAAGTGAAATCAGCTGCGTTCACCAGCAAATTGCGAATAGCTCTGCCAGAAAAACGTTAGGAAAAAGTTTCCCTTTAAGGCACTAAAGGTACCATTTTTTATGAACGGGCAATGGGCAGATTGGGTACAGTTAGTTGGGAGGCACCAAGAGTATAGCAAGAGTATAGCTGCTGGACCTTTTGGCTCAGGTGTCCCAAAGAAGCCTGCAGTGTCAAAACGGACGATCAATAGTCTACATGTGCATATGGGTACTCAAATTAAAGCCAATTTTGCTACCATTCTACTAAAAGAGTAGTTTTTAAGTTCTGCCTGAGATATGGAACGGATCCTTAGACCGAAACGTCCTAAAACATGAAGCACTTTTTAACGCTTCAGTAGCGTAAGTATGGAAAAGGGTATACTTATATATAGTTCGTCCTAGACGACGTTTTTTAAGGTGCACAAAACCTTAAGTATTATTTCTGGAACTTTTTGGGCAGCAGCTGACTTTAGTGCTCCTGTGACGCCCATGCTGGTTAATCTTTTAAGGAAAGTTGTGATTTCTGTTCTCTGTACTGTGTAAAGGTAAAGGTCTAATGAGAGATGTACCTTTGCCCGATATAACAATAGAAATCTTGAATGATCGTTGTGAGCTGGTTTTTTTCGGCTGCGAATAACTTATGATTCCTACAAACCAAAGTACTTTGTCCACAACCATATTATGATCCGAAAATAATACCATATAAATAAAAGTTGTTCAAATAAAAAAGTGGTCGTAAATCTACATATGTGACAGCGCATAGAGAAAGGGACCTAAGGGTAAAAAAAAAATAATTTTAATTTTTTTTCTTTTTTTGATGTGGACAACATTTGAGCATCGAATGAGACCGATCCCATGCCCCAAAAGTGTTCCCTCCCAGAGATATGCGCGTTTTATGAAATTGAAGTCGACGATTCTAAGCGCAAATAGAAAGGGACCTAATCTTTAAAATGGCTCTCCTGAACAAAACTTTTCATCAACTTTTCACTTTTTTTTGATGTGGACAACATCTGAGCATCGAATGAGACCGATCCCATGCCCCAAAAGTGTTCCCTCCCACAGATATGCGCGTTTTATGAAATTGAAGTCGACGATTCTAAGCGCAAATAGAAAGGGACCTAATTTTTAAAATGGCTCTCCTGAACAAAACTGGTTTTTAACCTTAGGTCCCTTTCTATTTTGCGCGTCACACATGGTCAGTTATTTGCCTAACGGTATAAAATCCTGTTTTATTAAAGGAAGCTTTCTGATGAAGGTCGTCACGGACCAGAAATAGCGATAAAAGCTGTGTGCAGACACGAAAATTACGGTCACTTTGCCCTTTTGTAGAAAACTTGTCCCTGCTCAATGTGTTAAAGCAAAAGACCGAAATAAACAAACTAAATGAACATACGGAAATTTACATTTTAACGAATTTTTTAAACTTGTCCAGCTCAGGAAAGCAACTTTTATACGCCAATCTATTTTGTAAATCGCTTGAAAACATATCAGTCTTAATTTCGAGGACGGTATATTAACAACATTTTTATCCACAACATTTTTAGCCATTGAAGCACTCTAAGCAAAAATATTCGATGCACTGCATAAATCGACTAACGCCGTTTCAATGCTTTTGATCTCAAGCCCATAAAGGGTTAAAAATTTTTAGTTAAAAAATGAATTAAAATTCTAATACAGTGAGCTCGGGATTACGTCAACCCCCCATTTCGTCAACATCCCAAACTGTCAACCCTTTTTTATTTGCATTGTCTACTCTAAAACGTCAACCAAACCTCAAAGCTGTAAAACTTCAACTCACATAATTCAAAAAATAGTAACGGTTAAAATACTTTCATACAACCGTGTGCAATTTTCTATTTAGGGGGTTTCCCTTATGTGTATGGATAGGTAGTTATTGTATTTTTCTGTTCAGTTGCTTCTTTGATCTCGTAAGAGTTGCGCGTATAAAATGAGAATAACAAGAAAAAGCTAATATTTTGCATTTATTATAAAAAGGTGCAAGTGCGACAGCTTTAGCGAAACAATACGTACGGTGTCACAAAATCAATAATTTTTAAGATAAATAGCAAAAAAACAATGTGTTACCAACACGTTATCTGGACCGGGAAAAAGGAAGACATTAAGAGCATCAGAGCTGCCAAAAATGGAAAAATGTTTGTACCGCTGGTTTATTAAGCAGCGAGAAAGGAATTATCCTATAAATTCATAAGCGCTAAAGGAAAAAGCTAAAGAGATTCGGCGTTTGTGTTGATAAAATAAGTGGAGAGAAACTTTCTTTAAAGCCTCAGCTTGTTGATCCTTTTAAATCAATCCTAAAAGCAAGAATTGAAGAAACAGGTCTATGCCTCAATCAATTGTATAAGTACAATGCTGATGAATAAGGCTTATTCTGGAAAATTTTGCCAGAAAAATCTTATGTATCAAGTGCTGAAAAGACTGCTCCAGACATGAAGACGGAAAAACAACGAATCACTTTTTTATGTTGTGTATTAAGACGCTTTAAACAACAGTATTAATAATATTTTGGTCTTAAATTTTTACATTGATAAACGTCAACAATCTGGTAAATGTCAACACCCGCGCTTTTAATTAGTTGACGTTATCCCGAGCGCACTGTATAACCTGAAACATCTTTTTTTAATTGTGATAAAAATATGTTTTTTTTTACAAAAATATGCTTAAAAGGTGACATTTTAAGCAAAACATAATTTTCTTCTTCTTCTCAAAATATGCATTATCTGTAAAATATGCAAAAACACGCACTAACAAATCAATGGTATTACAAAATCTTTGCTTCGTTGATTAGAATATCCACAACAAATATGCATTTGCATAGAATTCTGATCTCTAGTTATAACTGAAATCAGCGGGCGGCTCTACACTTAAAATCGGGCAGCAATGTATTCAACGAGAATTGCTGCTAGTGATTCTCTTCCATCGAACAAAGTCAACACAATAAAAATCCAATCGTACTGCTCTTCGGTTTTGCATAGACTCGAGTCGCTCGCTTTTTTTTTTTTTGTTGTTTCGTGGAAAACGACCATCGTATCATGCGATTTCCAGCACCTACCAGATTATATTCGAGCTAAAACCAAAATTTGAACTAACGCGAACAAATTAAATATCACCTTAAGTTAATTGGGCTTAGTGGCCACCTCTGATCTTTGGGACCTCATAAGATTACCGTCACACGCACACTCATGGCAGACAACAAACATCACCATCTTTTACCTGATTACATTTTAATTTCTTGCAACAGTCAACAAATCCTTTCACTGCGGTTCACTACCTCATCTGCGTCTTGTTTTTGTTTTTTTTTGACGCATGATTGATATAATCACGTTTAATTGCCGCATGCGTGTGAGTGAACATAATGACGAATTTAAATTAAAATATTAAGTATTTCAACAAATATCCCACCGCCCGCTAGCCTTCCTTCCTCTCCGCCACTCACGACTTAAGCAGCTTCACTACCCCATACGTAATATTTCCAAACGCTAGCTAGCGCTTGCAATGGCTGTCAAAGCAATCGCTGTCATGTGATTTGAATGCTTGGCTGAAAATGTCATGATGGCTTAAATTGAAAATGCTGGACAATTGAAAGACAAAATGGCAAACAGTTAATATGCATTTGAAAGAAATGTTTTATATTTTGTATAAACTAAGATATACCCGGTAATGGTAGTTTGAATATGAGACATACAGAGTTTGTAAAAGCAAGGCTAGTCAAATGTTGTTATTTGAACTCTTAATAATACTCGTAATTGCTAATATCTCTCAGATGTTTTGTTTTCTAACGTATTTCTATTATTTTTCCAACGTATTTCTTTTTTTTATTTCTTTAAGGTACGTTTGGGTATTTTTATGGAACTTTTTCATTCGCTTTATATCTGGTGTGTGGGGTAAGTATAATTTGTAAAAATATAGTTCTGTGCAACGTTGGCACTTTATAGCTCTGACTATCAGGTGGCAACGCTGTCATTCTTTGATATTTGTGTTCTGTCGTCATTGCCACGTTAACTCGATTCACATCAGCTCAAGTCACCACAGCTGAAGTCGGCTAAGCTCAAGTTACCTGAGCTCAAGTCACATCAACTCACTATGGAACTCTAAAAGGGTGGATCAATAAGTACCCTTGCTTTAATACAGGTGGCATTGTTCAGGGAAGTTGACATTACTGCAATCTGTCAGACACGACACCGTACTAAACTTTAAAATGATTTAAAGGTTTGTGTATACCCTCAGCCTACTGGGTATGAGGGACTATATCATGCGGTACAGACAAAAAGTGAAACGCCTTAAAAAATGTTAGGCCCTAAATAATTTTAGACCAAATACGTTTGATGGCTTTTTAATCATATGAGCCATGCACGTCTGTGCGGCTGGTTCTCACAATAACTCGCGAAACGAGCCAACAATCGGTTTTAAATAATACATGTCGTTATATTCTTTCAAAAACTGCCTATGGAATTTAAAATGGACCATATTGCCACAGCCCTTCTGGAAGTTTCCGCAGAAATTCAAGATTACGCCTACTTTTGCTATTCTTGTAATATCGTTGATAGTATTTGCACGATCTCACTGATTATGAATACATTAGAATGAACTTATTAGTCAAACTTGTTGATAACTAAATCGACTGCTAGACACGCCCCTTTTGACACCTTCCACATAAATGGCCCTGTTTTAGTACCGACTAGAATCCACATATCTTATTACTTAATTCTTAAAATTCGATTTAATTTTGAATACCTTAACATTTTAGTAACATTTCATTAACGCCTCTATACTCTTATATACATATAGTAGTTGACACGCCCCATTAGGGTACCTTCCATTTAAATGCACCATTTGCCGACTTAAGGTATTCTTGTAATATCTTTAATGCTATTTATACAATCAAAATCACAACGTAGGAACAGAGTTATACGAAAAACCTGGTGGCAAGTAATTAGATTACTAGCCACGCCCATTCTGGTACCTCCCACACAAATGACATTGTGGCGGTGGAGATAGGAACCCACATAACTTGTCTCCACATACGTGAACTTCGCTTAAAAATATATGGGCGTGCTAAAAAGGTGAATGCCACTCCCCCATCTAGTACCTTCAGTGCAAATGAACCATTCCGCCCACTTTTGGTATGCACATTATAATTTTAATATTGTTAATACGATTCTGTTAAAAACTTAGTTACCAGAAAATCGGTTATAAGATAGACTAGCTGAACAAAAATTAGACACTTAGCCATGCCCACATAACTTTTATCCTTATGCATGCCTTTCGGTTGAATTTGGTTTTCTGCATTAAGTTAATTTCATCTTTGCACGTGAATTAGAAAAAGTGATTGTCACGCCCTATTCTAGTAGCTTCCACACAAACGACCTTTTTAAAGATTTCAATAAAATCGGTAAGTTACTGGCAATAAATGACGGAACGACGAAATATTCAAACTTCATATATATGTGTGAGGATATATGGACGTCGGATCAGAAGACTGAAACTTCCTTACTAGTTTTTGGATACAAAAAAACATACGAAGAAATAAGTGAGGACCCTTCGCCATCAATGACAACAGTGCGGTTTTGGTTCAACGAAATAAAACGGTTTCGATGTGGAGCAAACGGACCTGGTTACCAAGGAAATCGTTGAAAACGTCAAGGTATAATTCTCGCTGATCGCCAACACTACTGCAAGAAGTAATAGATGACGTGGGGGTATCTTTCAAAACGGTAGTTAATATTTTACACTATAAGTTATGCATGAGCAATGAGTCGGCCCGATAGGTGCCGCGATTTTTTTTCTTGCGTCAAGTTCGTTACCGTTAATTAAACCTGAATCTATTTTTTTACGCCAGAGACCAAGCGACCGTAAAAACAACAGATAAATCTGCTCCAGCGGAGCCACGCCCTTTTGTCTACAATAATATTCTAATCACTGATGTCGTTCGTTCAAATTTTATAACGATTGGTCCTTTACTTAGGCAATAATGCGATTTTTAAATGGACACTGTTTCTCCAGGATTATTATGTCGCAAAATCATTGTAATATCTCTAATAGTTCATGAGATATTGAATTTTTAAGTTATTGTTGCATGGGCTTTGCCACTCCCCCTTGTCTAATTTAACCATAATTATTTCCTAGTCTTGAGTTCATTTTGTAAACATTTGATAACTATCGGTCCATTACTTTGGCCATAAATGCGGTTTTTAAATGGGGGCGCGGCACCACCCACTTTTTCTCCAGAATGTGTTTCGATCCATGCCAACTAGAGTGTCCAAAACGAAAACCGACATTCCGGTTTCTATGTCCAAACCCGACTGTCGGTTTCTCAAACATGGCTTAAACCTGATATGTCGGTTGACCCGGTTTTTGTTGTTGTCGGGTTTTCCGTTGTTTTGGTTGTTATATGTAAATTAGGGCGGTCGATTTGTAGGAAGGCAAAAAAAAATCGCTCAAATGACCAGGAAAATCGTATTCAAGGAATCAAAATAAGAAACTTTGCCCGAGGAACCATACCTCTAAAACTAATGCTGTCGTCCCGACTTTTGACCCGCAGGGTCAAATTTTGACACATCCCACATTTACATTGTAAATGGAAAAAATATAATAATTTTCAAGTTCGGAATACGTAACTACCACAAAAGCTAGACCCATCTGTAAGTGTACCGCTCGAGTCACCAGTTGATTTGATTTAACGATATCTGTCTGTGCGTCCCTTCGTCCGTCTGCTGTTTATCTAAAGCTACTATTTAAACAACAGGTCGCAATTTTTGTCCGATCTTCATGAAATTTGCAAAACTAAGGTTTTTGGATAAAGGATATGAAAATCAATTAAAATTTATGTACAAATGTTCAACCGATTTATGTCTTTAGCTCTGGAAGCCTCATAGTACATCCAATGTTGATGAAATTGAGTACAGTTCATTACGATCGATCAGCTCAGATAAAAATTGATCATACTGGTCGACGTTTTGATATGGCCATAGTGCAAAGATCTCTCCCGATATAACAAACATCCGATCTAGAACATCTATCTTAATTCCGATTACAATCAAATTTCGTTTGGTATATAACGATTGACATACAATATTTCTAATAGTTCATGATATATTATGTTTTTAGGTTCAGGGTTGTTGAGTTTTACAGAGATTGAACCAATATTAACCGTTACAGTCCATCAGCACAGTCATCTAGTCATCTAGTTGCAAAAGAGCGAGACTATCTAAGAATTTTATTTCAGAATATAAATACTTTTTGGGTACCAGTATTTTGAGGTAAAGGAAATGACAAAGTGAATAAACTCTTTATCCTATGATTGAGGGTATAAAAATGTAAAACGCTTACCTCTGCATTTGAAACACGGGTAGTTATTGATCCATCTTCTTAAATTATTCATCTCAACCACAGCCAACTTCGCTCGACGATCCCTTAAAATGTCCTTGAATCATCATTTTTTCAGAAGTCAACTGAACGAGACGATTTGAACATCGTGTTCATCTCTTACTGATGACGGACCACGCCTTAACACATTTATCAAATTGATATTTGTCTTAAGTGCTTGGGCAGATGAACTTTGAACATTACACAAAACTCTGCATCTCATTTAGAATCATTGCTCTAAAAATATTTTCACACCGAATTATGCAAATCAGCTTCAGCCATCAAGCCATTGTTGACCATATCAACGGAACCCAGTTGTGGCAACCCATAATTATCTCAAGAATTTACTTCGATTTTAAACAAGAAAAAAACGTTAGTTTTTCTTTAAAGCCAAGAACAATAATTCTTTGAATAATTGCTCCATCACACTGGCGGTCCCGTTCCTCTTTTTTGTGTTACTCGTACATAAACGTTTTCAGTTCCGGAAATGATTAGCTAGCGTTGCGGGATACATTGTTTACATGCCATATTCCAAGTGTTCATAAGTGATTCTTTTGTTATAGCTTTCTTCATTCTAAATCTTTAATAATGTTAGACATTGGCTTTTAGAATCCGCTGGAATGATTAAGCGGATATTGATAAATGTGCCCACTAATTAAGAGCACCTGTTGTTGTTGGTGCTCTGGCTAAGATCATTCATAAATTTTTGGCTTAAAAGTTGATCGAAAGATCTTCAACCAGTTTCACACGCAAACAACGCAAATGGCAAAACAAAACAAAAATCCGATCAGCTATGACAAGTTTCACAGTACACTCGAGTTAAAAAGACTGTTGGAAACGAAGAATGCCGGATGTGAAAGGGGAAAAGGTGATCGAAGGGAAAATAACTAAAAGTTGGTTGGTGGTTATTTCGCACAGATGATTGCTTATGAAAGGACGTTGTCGGCTGACTATTAATAGCTGGCAAACTACAGGGTAAGCGATTTTAAATATGTATTGACTGTAAAAAAAAGTACTGATAATTTTTTTTTTAAATTTCTGGTTTTATTGGAAAGGTTGAACTTTGTCATTTATTAATGGAACACAATGTCATTCATGTGACTACCACAACTGGCTCGGCAGCAACTCATCCGACCAGCCCAATTTTTTCGTACATTCAAATCTCTTTAATGGCAACTTCGATTCCTTTTTTCAACGCTTTGATTGTCTCTGGATGCTTTGAGTAACATTTATCCTTAATGGCTCCCCACAGACAATAATCCAAATTCTTTAAATCACAGCTCCGAGGCGGCCAAATGACATCACAGTTTCGGCTTATTATTCGATTTTCAAAAACTGTGCTTAAAATATCGATGGTTGCGTAGGCTTTGTGACATATTGCCCCATCTTGTAGAAGCCATATGTGGTCCATGTCATTTTCTTGAATTTTTAGAAATAAAAATTCGTTGAGCGGTAACGCTCACCGTTGAGGCTCAGAGCTAGTACAGATGGCCACACCAAACAGTGGATGCATTGGCTTCTTACTAGTCACGTGTGGGTATTCTGAACCCCATATGCGACAAATTTGCCAACATTTAAATTTAACTAAGACGAATTTCTGCAATTTAACTTATTGACATAGCCACCGAGATGAACTTCATCTAAAGCTTCATCTATAAAATACGATTTTTCGGTAATATTCTTCATCTCCTGCCAAATAATCTTCGGCTGACTGGACGAAGCATCGAATGGTGTTCTATTATTTAAAAACAAAGTTCAACCTTTCCAAAAAAAACATAAATTTAAAAAAATGATCAGTGATTTTTGATAGCCGATTCAAATTAAAATTTTTAAATGGCCCACCCTATACTTCCATTTAGAAGGCGATTCAAAGATCTAAATTAGTACCTGTATATTGATTCGAATCCATTAAATTTTTATACACAGAGAAAAAATCAATTAGAAATCGGTCCAAACTAAAAAAAATCGGTTGGATAAATAAACATACTTTCTTTTTTGGTTTTTCTTAGGATTTCCTAAATAGGCTTTCAAGGTCAAATTCAACTTCAATACAAATAATAGATTATTATTTCATTCTTTCAATCCGACGTTTCGTTGGGATTTTTTCAACATCTTCAGGGATGAGAATTTTATTAAATATATAATCTTCCGTTAATCTACGTTGTAATGGCCAACATTCCATTGTATTCACGGTTACATGGTTCGACTTACCATAAAATGGTAGCTGCAATAATATTACTATACCAACCAACAAGTCGGTTATACCAGCCGAATTCAGAAAGACTATTGGTTGACACAATTAATTGTTATGACAATTAACTAATTATGAACTACATGTTACATTGTTACCAATAATTGGTGATGACAACAGATTCATTTTCTGTAGCACCTAAACCCTGTTTAGTTTGCTGTTGAATCACACAGGGTGGCGCACGAATCGTGCTACAAAAACAAAACGTAATACCTTTTTTTCTGCACACAGAGAAAAAATTAAATTGAAATCGGTTTGAATTACAATGATTCGGTTGCAAAAGAGAAATTTCGGTTGCAATAACCAAATATTGATAATAGTAATGGGAATTCGGTTTAAATTACCACCAGATGATAAATATGATCATCGTACTATACTAACAACTTATTGAAAGGTCATACCAATGAAACGCGAAAAAGTTATTTAGTTGGCACAACTGGACGTTGTGGCAACTAATAGTCTCGCAAGCATTATTTGTTGTAACAAATTATTGGTAATGATAATTAAAATTGCATCATAACCATAAATGGTTGTTTAATGGTATTTTTTTTTGTTCAAGAGGTGTTTTTTAAATAAATTAACTCGATTACTACCGACCGATTGTTTAATCCATTTTTTAGTAAATAGGAGTATCTTCCACCATCTTTTACATTTTTCGTCGATATGACTTAGCATCTTTTTTAAACAAGTGCGGCATTTGGGTTTTTAGATCGAAAAACTTATTTCCTGTTACTTCGGATACTTTGATACCTCATTTCCACTTACTAAAAAATTACAAAACACCAACATTCGGTTGTACTGATGGAATACTCGAGGTACATGCAACATTAATCCTTCGGTTGGTAAATAAACTCGCTTGTGGCAACGAATATGTTCTATGTGTATGTGTGTGAGCAATCGGCTTAATCCATTTTTTATTTGAAAGTTAGTATTTAGATTTATTGAAATGAATGCTTGGGATACCGAAAAGATGATTTGGATTTCCGTCCAAACGGCATTTAGGCGGAGGTTTTTTCGTAACTTCCCCAAGTAGATGGACCAGTATGAGGCTGAAAAATATGTTTGCCGAATCTGGAAGCATCGCACGAAGACCATCCCATCGAGATTCCTATGTTTAGGTTCAAGACACTATCACGCCTGCGATATCGTCAATTTAGGCTAATCCAAGCGTTTCGACTCGAAGCTTATCGTCGCAAATTGTACTTAGCAGGCGGACTTTACAATCGAGAATTCATGACGACTTATACTTGTTTCCGTACAAAGTCCAATTTACAAGCAAGTTAAACCCTCTGGATTTACCTATTCGCATGGAATTTGGCTAAAAAAAATATTGAAATGGCCGAAGAAGCCAATGTTAAATTGTTTGATCTAAACGGGACATAACAATTTTCTAACCTTATGTCAACGCACCCTCAGCGTTTTTTAATGATCTTTCCGTGTCAAAACATAAGTTGAAGTCAACATTTTCATGATTTGGAAATAATTAAAAATTACTTTAGGAGCGCTTACTCTAATTTTCGGTCATAATAATCGTCTTACCCGACAGGATGAGCGATGAAGTTCATTTCCCTTTTTTGAGTGGTTTTGTCAATAAACAAAATATGCGTTATTGGACAGCAACAAAACCACATGTGCTTAAAGAGACACAATTGCATCCGCAAAAAAGTACTGTGTGGTGTGGTTTTCATGCCGGAGTTGTAATTGGGCCGTATTTGGAGAGCGCTATCGTGCTATGTTAGAAAATTATCTTTGGCCATAATTGGATGAGCTTGACATCGTCGATATGCGATTTTAACAAGACGGTGCCACTAGCCACACAGCACGCGTTACACTCGATTTTTTAATAGGCAAATTCGGTGAAGGTGTTATCTCGAGAAATGTTCCGGTCGAATGGCCACCTCGTTCTTGCGATTTAATGCCAATGGATTTCTTTTAATGGGGCCTAAATGGGGCGAAATGTCGCAAGAGTGGTTAAAAATTGGGCCCGAAAAAACGTGTTCGTGGTGGTCATACTAATATGACCGCAATCGAATTTCATACATAAAATGTAAGATTTGCACTACACCTGCAATAAATTTGAAATCTATATCTTAAAAATTCTGTGTTTATTAATATAAGGTGATCCATCTAGGGGTATTTTTTCAAAAAAAAAAAACAAAATTATATCAAGTGTGGAATCTTTATTTTTCGTTCAAAGGGACATTTATGCCATTAATTTTTTGAATATAATTTCCCTCAAATGTTGACCGCAACTACGCCTCCGGGTGTCCATTTTGAGGGTCCAATTTTAGATGACTCGTTCGAGCATTTCGCCCGGTATGGCGTAAGACACGCGTAATGTTGGCTTCCAAAATCAGAATGGTAGCTGGTTTGTCAGCATAGACTTTGGACTTTACCTAGCCCCAAAAAAAAACAGTCCAGAAGTGTGATATCACACTATATAGGCGGCCAACTCACCGGTCCAAAAGGTAAAATTATCTGCTCTTCGAAATGATCTCTCAATAGTTCCAAACAAATGTCGTCAAGATTGCGGGTCACAATTTCAGGTAGCAAAAAATCCGATATCATGGCGCGATAGCGAGCACCATTCACGGATTAAACCAGCCCATAAACCGCACCAAACCTTACTTTTCTCTGGGTATAATAATACTTCTTGAACCTCTTCTGGCTGCTCTTTAGCCCAAGTAGGGCAATTTTGTTTATTGACGCTGCCGTTGAGCCCGAAACGGCCCTCATCACTGCACAAAATTATGGTCGAATACAGCGGATCTTCTCATGCTGATTCCATACTACAGTTGCACAATTTGGAGACGTTGTTAGTCTTTTCATGATGAAATGGCAAACAAAACTGGAAAAAAATAAAGTTGAACACAATTCATACGTAATCTGTGAAAAAAAAACCTTTTGAAAAAAATACCCAAGTTTGATCCCCTTATGAAGGTTAAATTTTAAGGGCCGACGTTGATTTTGAATAAAACACAGATTATTTAGGAAATTATTGTCATTTCTTTTTATTATGATAATATTGGTATGGTTCAATTATGTATGCAACAAAATATCGGTCAAATGGCCGCCGCGACCTCGATGACGCTGAGGCATAATTAAGGTTCTATGCCGTTAATGTGCCAAATTATTTCATCCTTTAGCTTAAACTGTTGCTGGCTTATCGACGTACACCTTTTTTTCAATTAACCCCAATGAAAGAAGTCCAACGGTGTCAAATCACATGATCTTGGCGGCCAATTTACATCGCCACGACGTGAAATAACACGGCCATTGAATTTGTCGCGCGAAAAAGCCATTGTTTCGTTAGCTGTGTGGCAAGTGGCACCGTCCCGTTGTTAACCACATATCGTCCGCATCTATATCTTCCAATTCGGTCCATAAAAAGTTAAAAGTCACGATAGCGAACACCATTCACAGTAGTAACTGCCTGACCGACCTCATTTTGAAAAATATTCCGCCAGCCCATAAACCGCACCAAACAGTCATTCTTTGTGGGTGCATTGTTTTTTCGACAATCACTCTTGGATTATCATTCGCCCAAATGCGGCAATTCTGCTTATTGATGAACCCATTGAGGTAAGAGTGTGCCTTGTCGGTGAAGTTAATTTTCTCTGTAAAGTCACCATAATAAGCCTTTAACGCGTTGCTCGCTTGAGTATCTTTCCATGGTTCAAAGTGAGTTAGTCTGAAATGGAGAAATATCACATGAAATGCAGAAAAAAAACTTGACGTTTAGGTGTTGTTCACATTCAACATCGGCCCTTAAAATTTAACCACCTTTTTTAAAACTAAAGGGTGTTTTTTATTGGGGTATAGAACTTCGAATTGAAATAAAACTCAAGAAAATCGTTTTAATGTCAATCAATTTGGCTTTATTGGAAGGATAATTTTATGCCATTAATGTTTAAATATGATTTCGGGCATGTGGCCGCCGCGGCTGGTTCGAATAAAGCCAATTCTACAGGTCCAATTTTCAACCACTTTTTCGAGCATATGGGGCCGTATGTTGGCAATAACGCCACGAATGTTGGCTTCCAAGTCCCCTAACGTGTTTCTGGTTTGTTGACGTAGACGAGCGACTTCACATATCCCCAAAGAAAATAATCCAATGGTCCATGTTAACCGATCCATGGTTAACCGAATTAATTGCTCTGATGGACGATTATGTCGACCATAAAATGGACGGAGCTTGCGGTGAACTTCGCGAACTGAACCATTACTTTCGAAATAAATTTGCACGATTTGCAAGCGTTGTTCTTTTGTCAACCTGTTCATGATGAAATGGCAAACCAAACTAAATATTAATCACTTGACAGCTGACAAAATGGCCGCCAGTTAAAAAAGTGATGCCAACTTAAAGTTCTATACCCCAATAAAAAACACCCCTTATTATGTCCTTAAAGGAAAACTTATATATAAACTTCTTTATAAAATGCACTAGCTGTTTGGAGTTGGCGTTAAACAGTAGGTCAATGATTCGAGAGAAGATTAGCCTTGTTCCTTAATGTGATGTTCAGAGACTTTAGTAAGTCAAGTCGAAAGTTTTAATGGGCGTTTTCGTGGACCTTACCAGCCTTTGTTCGAGGGCATTTACTTCCCAAATGGTAAACGGAAATAAGAGCTTAACCCATAATGCTACACATAAAGCATTCTAAGTTTTTAAAAATTACAAAATAAAATGAAATTGTACACCTTTTGTAAAACATTAGCAGACAAATCCAACTTATTCGGGATTCTGGTTAATTAAAATGTCAATGGTGTTTTTGTTGGCTAATGCGGGGTCTGCACTTAAAAACGTTTCACGTTTTATTGTTTCCATTGACGGGAAAGCCAAAAACGAAAATTGTCATTTCAACAAATGTTTGATCACATAAAACATAACAACAGCAACAAAAACAAAAACAACCATGACAACAACAGAAAAAATCCATGAAAAGACGTCGAAAACGAACTCCAGAAACATGTGTTAAATGGAGACATTTAACAAATGGCCTCATGGCAGACAGACAGACTGAAACACTCAAAAACACTTTGACTTTTTGTTTTTGTGTGTGCCAGTTGTACCGAAACCAAATCACGGCGACACCACCAAAAAAAGAAAAAATCCGCCAGAAAGCACATGTGATATGTTTTTCTTTTGCAGACATTAGTTGGATTTTTTAGGCTTTTTTGTCCGTCTACATTTAATTTTTTTTTAAATTTTTTACATTAATCACGCTTATTACACAAACCACGGCTGGATAGATATGCTTGGGTAAAACAAAAAGTACACCCAGAAATTCATTAAGACAACTACAACTTCTTGCCATCCATTCGTCCATTACGGATTTAATTTAAACTTGGTGCGGCAGTGTTGCCAGCGCCTGTGCTAATGCGCTGACAGCTACAAATCTCTGCCGTATCGTAATAGATTTTGAATGGAATTAACATAAAGTTTGGTAATTTACATATGCATACGAGTATCTTTAAATAGATATCGGCCCAATGCGGTGTGGAGCCGAAATTCTAAAAAAAAGATTTCAACAACAAAATCTTGACTTTTGTATGTAAGGGGTGAACCCTTAATATTTCCGATTTGGAAATTACAAAAAAAAGCTTGTCATAGATTACGATGTTGAAAAATAAGGCGTTCTTTCCAGTTTTGTGTTAATGGGGAATAATGTTAGCAACTGAAGAAAGAAGAGGCGGTTTGATACAAGAAGAAACGATGGTTGTAAGGACGGTATATGATCGGTCGGAAAAGAGTTTTCAGTAGTAGTGTAACTGGAAGAGCTCTTGTGCAACGGTGTGGAGTGCGGTTAAAAGGTATGAAGTACAAGGGTTGCTATATATATTTCAGGCCTAATCAACCATTAGAAAGTTAAACATTTTTTAGCATAAACGTACTCAGAACGTTTTGGCGAACGACCATTATTTGTGTTGTTTACAGTGACTTGAACAAATCAATTTGGAAAAAATATGGAATTAACTCGTGAACATTTTCGTGTGATCATTTTTCACAACTTTCGACGTGGATTATCACGACAAAAGTGCATCGATGAACTTAAATCGCGATGAAGCACCATCCTATAGCACTGTGAAAAACTGTTTTAATGAATTCAATCGTGGCCGACTCTCGCTCAAAGACGAAGGTCGTGAAGTTCATCCAAAATCGGCTGTTGTGCCAGAGAACATTGATGGCGTGCGTGAACTAATAATACAAGATCGTCATGTGACATACGGCGAGATAGAGGCCTCCTTGGGCATATCTTCCACCAGCATACATTCGATATTGCACGAACACCTGGCCGTAAAAAAGCTTTGTTCTCGTTGGATCCCGCACAATTTGACAATCGCTCAAAAAAAGGCTCGCGTCGATTGGTGCAAAGAAATTTAAAAAAAAAATGCGATCGGGGTGCTAAAAAAGACGTTTATAAGATCGTCACAGGTGCCGAATCATATCTCTATGCGTATGAGCCCGATACAAAACAGAAGTCGATCGTGTGGGTCTTCGAAGGCGAGACAAATCCAACGAATCGTGGCAGAAGCACTTCGAAGCAAATGGTCGCCGAAACTGGTCATGAGGCGACTGTTCCGCTTGAGCAACGCAGGACGGTCAATTCTGAGGAGAAATTCGAAAAAGGAACAAGAATAGACGAATCATTGTGCACCATGACAATGCGAGCTCTCACATATCGACTCAAACCAGCGCCTTTTGACCGGCCAAAACGTCGAATTGATGAGTCATCCGCTGTACAGCCTTGACTTGGCACCCGATGACTTATTTTTATCCCCTTTTATTCAAGAGAAAAATGCGTGGTCAACGATTTTCGTCGCCAGAAGATGCTGTTGAAGTGTTCGAAAACCATGTTTTGGAGTTGTCTCAATCGGAGTGGAAAAAGTGCTTCAACAATTGCTTTGAGCGCATGCAAAAGTGTATAAATCATGCTAGAGAATACTTTGAAAAACAATCAAACCATTTTTGATAATAAATATTCGCATTTTCATTATTAGGCCAGAAATATATATAGCAGCCCTCGTATACTTGTATTGAAAATTAAAAATAAAATTCTATACTCTAGTATGTTTTAAATAATAGAAAACATTTTCAATAAAAAATACCAACAAAAAAAAATTATAAACACTTCCAATTGGTAATACTTCAGTCCCCGCACCCTGTACAGTCAGGCCTCATGCCAGAAAGGCCCATTCAAGTACGCCATATTTATATTTACAAAAGCAACAACAATTCTAGCTTTGTTTAACATTTGTGACAGCGCATAGAGAAAGGGACCTAAGGGTAAAAAAAAATCAATTTTCACTTTTTTTTTTGATGTGGACAACATCTGAGCAACGAATGAGACCGATCCCATGCCCCAAAAGTGTTCCCTCCCACAGATATGCGCGTTTTATGAAAGTGAAATCGACGATTCTAAGCGCATATACGAGGGCGGTTCGGAAAATTCTTAGCCTATCAATGAAAGAGAATAGTTAGTTTTTCAAAAATATATTTATTTTTCAATATAATCTCCTGAAACTTCAATACACTTAGTCCAACGCTTATCTAGCAATTCTATCCCTTGATTAAAATAGTTTTCCTCAAGGTCTACAAAATAGTGGTTTACAACTGCATCTTCATTTGAGGTAAAACGCTTGCCAGCAAGAAATTTTTTTAGATTTGGGAACAGGTAAAAGTCACTGGCAGCTAAATCAGGAGAATAATAATTGTTAAAACACTCTTGTGCGCTGGTGCGTTGTCTTGATGAAAAATTATTTTTTTGTGTTGCAAGCCAGGAAGTTTTTCTCGACTTTGTACATTTAATTGATCTAAAAGGTTGCAAAAGTACTCTGAATTTATTGTTTTACCCTTTTGCAGATAGTCAATCAATAAAATAGCTTTGAAGTCCCAAAAAACCGTTGCCATAACCTTACCAGCCGATTGAATTGTTTTTGCCTTCTTTGGGGCACTTCCTCCAGCTTCAGTCCATTGTTTGGATTGTTCTTTTGTCTCTGGAGTATAGTGGTGGATCCATGTCTCATCAACAGTTATGAAACGACGCTTAAAATCCATTTTATTTCGCTGAAAACGATCCAAACAAGCTTGAGAAATGTTCATTCTTATGCGTTTTTGGTCGACTGTTAATAAGTCCGGCACCCATCTTGCAGAAAGCTTTTTCATGTGTAGTTCTTCATGTAAAATTAAATGGACTCGATCATTTGAGATGCCCATGATATTAGCTATTTCACGCACTTTTATTCGTCGATCATTTAATACCATATAATGCACGTTGGCTACAATTTCCGTTGTTGTTGCTGTTTTTGGACGTCGACTACGTGGTTCATCTTCAATGCTTGTACGACCACGTTTAAATTCAGCAACCCAATTTTTTTACTGTTGCATATGAAGGAGGACTTTCACCTAACACATTCACCATATCATTATGAATTTCTTGTCCCGATAAACCTTTTTTATGTAAATATTTAATGGCACCACGCATTTCTAATTTTTCCATTGTAAAAAAAATCGCGGATGCGTCTTTTGTGAACACCTGTTTCTATATGAAGGAGTTGCCAGATCAAAACAAAATTTAACTTTTTTCTGTTTATACCGCGCTTTTTGTGCTAGACTAAGAAGTTTCCGAACCGCCCTCGTAGAAAGGGACCTAATCTTTAAAAATGCTCTCCTGAACAAAACTGGTTTTTAACCTTAGGTCCCTTTCTATTTTGCGCGTAACATATTACAGTTTTACACAACTTTTTATTGGACTTATGAAAAATACTCCCATAAAATGCCACTCGTATCCCAAACATTTCCCACATTTACTACCAATCATCTGACGTCACTTATGTGACCTCAATTGATAAATGCCTTTGAACTGTAACATGCTGTGCTATTCAAAACATGCTGTGCTATTCATCACCTTAGTGGCCTTTCTAAAATCGAAAGAATCCATTTGTTTTCTTTTTTTGAAAAGACAAACGGTCATCGCTGTAATTAGTCTTTGGGGAAAATGATTTTTGAAAGCGCTGAAGTCTCAAGGCGTCATGAGCGACATGAGGTCTAAATATATTTAAATTTTATGGCCGTTAATTTGAAAATTATCGTATTAAAGTCTAAAGCACAGTATTGCATAATTACAATGGACAAGTCAGGGACGTACGTTTTAACCGAAACGTCAAATTTGCCAAGAAACCGAGACCGATGAAGGTGAGGTTTTTAGTAGATCATCAGTGGGGATGAAACCTTGATCGCGTATCAATTTCATTGTAGTCGCATGCATGTCACATCATTGTCATCAACTACTAATTACGACCAATGTGTGTAATATGTCTTTAGTTCTTCAATTCTATTCTGTTTGGTTCGATTCTATTCAATTTCAAATTTATGTCTTGCGGTTCAAGCTGCAAGCTCAATTGCTTTTGTTGTTTGCTGTTGTTGTTAATGGCGTTATTTGCTCCTAAATCCAATGGCCACCTACTTCTGTGTTTTTTTCGGTTAAGCACATTAATATTGCCGCTCTTGCAACATTTTGCAATTTTCAAAATGTCGCCAAATGCCGTGGCAAAAGCGATGCGGCGATGCCACAACAATTGTCACTATCATCGCCACCAGGGGCAACGGTAACGACAACGGCAACATCGGCAGCAGCAGCAGCAACATCAGCGCCAGCTAGCCCGCTGTCTAACTATTGCCACTGGTGTGTGGTGTGCCATGCGGTTTACCTCAAATCAATTTTTGAACATTGTACGCTGTCGTTGGCTGTTCCAGAAACACAAATTTCATGAAAACGAAAAAACGGCGACATACATGCATCACAGTTATTGCTGTTGTTGCAGCAGCGACAATTGCTGGTATTGGAACAGCTTATGTTGTACACTCGCAGCAACTTAACATAACGAAATTGGAAAAAAAACTGAAACCAATAACCGAAGATTAGAACCAGAATACATGAACATTCAATTAATTTAAGATTTGTTTTTTTTGTGTCAACGGCTGGAAACGACACAAACTCTCTTTATAGGACCATAGAGGCGAGGCTGGGGCAGAGGCCTTGAGTGCTTAACATTTAATTGATAAATTGTTATGATTGATCGACGCTTGCTTCAATTTATGTTTTTCATTTTTAGCTTCGTGTAAAAGTGCCATTAATAACTAAAAAAAATAATAGATCGTCATTTGAAAATTGTTAACGAGTTCTTCCATATTTTCAAAGACTTAAATCGAAATCATTAAAAGTCATTAAGTCATCAAACAGTTGGATAGATATTTTTCTTCCCCCCATGGAAGAGGGGTTGGTACTAAGGTGGATGGTGTTAAATTTGTCATTCCGTTTGCAACGCCAAGAAAAATTAATCAAAGTCCCCATAAATTACACACAGAGAAAAGGTTAGTTGGAGCTACAAAAATTCCGTTCCAAAGATTTCCATTTCAATCATCAAATGTTTGCAATCACAATCGATATTCGGTTTGACATACCAAAAGCTGATAAATATGATCATCGTATAGTACACACAACTAATTGATCGGTCATACTTATGAAAAGCATAACAGGGTTTAGTTGCCTTCTTATGAAAAGCACAACAGGTCTTTAGTTGCCACAACTGGTGCTTGTGACTTTACATATTTAATTTTGTTGTTGTAACCGATTATTGGTGATGATAACTAAAATTTCATAATAACCAAAAACCGGAATGTTACCTGGTATATTTATTTGGTTTGTATAGGCGTTATTGAAATAAAAAAACGACTTTAAGACAATCCTTTAATCAATTTTTTTAAGTAAAAAAATTTCGTCATGAATTTCTTCTTTTCCCACGACATGAACCTCACGACGTTTTAGTTTACTTCAAGTACACAGTTTTTTTGACTTTACAATTTTTTTCTCTAAACAAGTGCGGCATGTAAATTTTAAGATCCAAAAATATGAAGAAATTATTGGATATTGAAGCTCGAGATCGTGGTTTTGTATTTATAGTCTCTATATTATTCAATATTTCGTCCCTTTTTTGAGAGACATGTTCTTATCATTATTTATCTACTTTCGAAAAATTCCTTTCTGAAAATTGGAGTACTTTGTAGCGTTCACAACATCGCACCAGCGTTGTCAGTTTCTTTGGCCTCAGTCGTTAAATAGTTGTCAAAAAAATCTAGTTCCACTTAAAGAGGTTGAAACTCCTGCCTCACGAATTTATTTTTTTTGTTCAACCAAACTGAACGCCGAAACTATGCCACTTATAGACGATTCCCACTTATCCAGGTTCGACTGTATTAAGTGCGTCCCAACTAACAGTGTTCAATTAAAACATTGTTCATTTACGAAGTAATTATTTGCCAAGGTAATGCTCAAAATGTTTTCTTTTTAACGAAGTACCTTTAGTCCATTAAAGGGAAACTCCCCCCCCTATGGGTCGATTTTGGTTCACCTCGTGCTTTAAACAGACACTCGGCCATAAATCGTCTTAGAATTTTCCGACGACCAAGAATATTTCGTCTTGTTGCAAAGAGAATGCCAAATTTAATATACCACACATCCTTCGGTGGATGGGATAATTATACGAGGGTTGCTATATATATTTCTGGCCTAGGCAACGTTAAGTGTTGCCTGGCGCCATCTGACTATTCCATTGGAAAGTTTGACATGTTTTAGCACAAACGTACTAAGAACGTTTTGACGTACGACCATCATTTGTGTTGTGTCAGTGACTTGACTCATGAACATTTTCTTGCGATCATTTTTCACAACTTTCGACGTGGATTATCACGTCAAGAGTGCATCGATGAACTAAAATTCTTGTATGGCGATGAAGCACCATCCTATAGCACTGTGAAAAACTGATTTAATGAATTCAATCGTGGCCGACGCTCGCTCAAATACGAAGATCGCCCAAAAACGGGCGTTGTGCCAGAGAACATTGATGCCGTGCTCGAACTGATAATGCAAGATCGTCATGTGACATGTCGTGAGATAGAGGCATCCTTGGGCATTTCTTCCACCAGCATACATTCGATATTGCATGAACACCTGGCCGTAAAAAAGGTATGTTCTCGTTGGATCCCGCAAAATTTGACAATCGCTCAAAAAAAGGCTCGTGTCGATTTGTGCAAAGAAATTTTGAAAAAAAATACGATTGCGGTGCTTCAAAAGACGTTTATAAGATCGTCATAGGTGACGAATCATGGATCTATGTGTATGAGCTTGAAGCAAAACAGCAATCGACCGTGTGGGTCTTCGAAGGTGCGCCAAATCCAACGAAAGTTGTTCGTGGAAGAAGCACTTCGGTGGTCGCCTGTTTCTTCGGCAAAACTGGTCCTGTGGCGACTGTTCCCCTTGAGCAACTTAGTCAATTCTAAGTGGTACCACAATTTGTTTGTCTGAAGTCTTCGGAGAAATTGGAAAGACGAACATGAGAAGACGAATCATTGTGCACCATGACCATGCGAGCTCTTACACATCGGCTCAAACCAGACCGGGCAAAACATCGAATTGATGGGTCATCCGCCGTACAGCCCAGACTTGGCACCTAGTGACTTCTTTTTATTCCCGCACATCAAGAAAAAAAAATGCGTGGTCAACGATTTTCGTCGCCAGAAGATGCTGTTGAAGCGTTCAAATACAAAAAGCTTTATGGCAATGGTTGACAAGACTCGAACCGCGAGGTCGAATTATATATGAATCATTTGCATAAATCATAAATTCACAATAGATTCATCGATGTTATCCAGTTGGTAAATTTCTAGTATTTGGTTGGCATACCAAAAGTACACATGTGTGTTTTCATAGACCCCTGCCGATCGAAATTTCGGAAAATGTCCAATAACTATGTCAAGTCCACAGCAAGTCATCCGTTTCTCTGAATTCAATGGATTATTTTTCCCAAATGCGGCACCAAAAATGTTTTTTATTGTCGACCAAGAGTTAATGGCGCGGTTGCGAATTATACAGAAACTAATCAATCGTTCAATAGCTCGGTAGGACAAGCTTTTTGGCTACAAATATTTCATAGCTCGTGAAAAGTTTGCTGAAAGAGAAATTTTAAATAAATTGTAAAAATATAATGTTTCATATCAATGTAAACTCTTAGAGAACACAAACGTCTCAAAGGAGGTAGCATTGCAACATGAAAAGCCTGAGCAATATTCCACCGCAGTTCAGACAGCTATTCAGAACTTAATTATATTTCCAAAGCTCCTCTACAACATTCTTAATACAAAATAAAAAGCTTCGCTTAAATTTACTTCTAGACAAGCCTGGCGACAAACCCGTTCGTTCCACTGACATGAATACGCACAGTACTTCGCCCATGAAAAAGTGTAGGTGTCGCCGTCAAAATGTTGCAAAACAAATTTGCCACATGTTTCTCGAAAATGTATATCAACCCGTTGATCATTGATTGAGTTCAACTGCTGCTGTTTGAATACGCTACACAAGGCATTACACTTGGCTTATCTCAGTTTATAGTTATTAAATCTATTTCCGTTAACAATCATTCTCGGCTGCTTAAGTATTCCACAGACATTATCATCGGCTGTTTTAATTATACTTGCGTCTTGATTGTAATAATTTACATTTTAACAATGCGGGTGCAAAGTATTTTCTGTGAAAGGAAATGAATCATTCATAAGAACGAAGAATAGAACGTAGCCCCTGGTACTTCCCTTATGGCTTCCACCAACAACTACAGTCGTCTTCGAGTGCACCTCCAGTGAGAGAAGAAGAAACTGAAATCTAAAAATGAATTTAGATTAATTAACATTTATAACTGAAATTTATTCTGCCGCTGAAGTCTCTGGTGTTCCGTTTCCCAAAGTATGAATTAAACATTAATCATTTCAGTTTTTCTTGGATGCCATACAACGTTTTGGAAGAGAAAAAAGATAAGTCGCCCGTTTTTGGCAAAAAACAAGTTTTTCGTGAAGGTAAAGGCGCAAGGCATAGGACGGGACTTCTATGAAAAATGTCAAGTCTAAAAAATGTCAATTAAACTTCAATACGAAAAATGAAAACAAAACTAACACGAAATCGGCATAACACCAAACTCTGGCAACGAAATAATATGTATGTTGCCAGTGATGTCAACGTGTTGTTGGCGAACCGTTTTCTAAACCGTTCTAAACATACTAAATCAACTGCCACGGCAATGATTTTGGCAGAAGTCTTAGTAGGGACATAAATACTGTTACAACATTGAACACACCCATTTCAATAGTAGAACTGAACATACCCCGTTAATGTCATATGGGTTTTGCAATAGCGTTAGTCTCCAACGGGATTTTAAAATTGTTTCAACTTTCATCATGGAGTGGTCAGATAATGAGAACCGTATCGCTGTAATAGCGATTTTCAAGTGTGAAATGAAATAAAAAGATATTTTCAAAACGATCCGGCCACTAGGGATTAGCCACATGTTCGTCTACCGATGCATAAAACTGTTTAAGGAGACTGGAGATGTAAAAGACCGCCACCGGTCGGGTCGCCCACACTCTGTTCGAACACCGCATGTCATCAAAGTCGTTTAATCAAGAATTCACAGAAATCCGCTCCGAAAACTGAAAATCATGGTCCGTGAGGTAAATATTACGCAATAGTCCATAAGTCGAATCATTAAAAAAGACTTGGGACTTGGGGCTTTCAAAAGACGTACCGGACATTTATTGACTGCAGCTTTGAAAAAAATAGGATTAAAAAATGCAAACGTCTTTTGGTGAAGCACGCTGCAAGTTATCAGCACAGACAAATTTTGTTTACCGATGAAAAAATGTTTACCGTTCAGGAAAAATTTAACAAGCAAAATGATAGAGTGTGTGCGCAGTCATCTAAGGAAGCATCTGAGCTGATCCAAAGGGTGGAAAAGGGTCATCATCCAGCTTCAGTCATAGTTTGGTGGGGTGTCTCTTACGATGAGGTCACTGACCTGCATTTCTGCGAACAAGGAGTCAAAACATCGGCCAAACTTTACCAAGAAACCGATTTGGAAGCTGTTGTGAAGCCTCTTCCAAAACCAGCCATGGACTTTCCAGCAGGATTCTGCGCCGGCCCATAAGGCTGAAACGTCCAAGGCCTGTCTTTGAAACAATTTGCCAGCGTTCATTTCCCCTGAAGAATGGCCCTCAGGCAGTCCAGATTTGAACCCATTGGATTACAAATTGTGGACGGTTTTAGAGGACAAGGTTTGTCACAAAAGACACCCCAACATTGGATCTCTTAAGACTGCTTTGGTTCGAGCTGTGGCCAACTTTCTAATGGACGAGGTTCATACAGCTATTGACGATTGGCCAGTGCGACTTAAGGCGTGTGTGAAGGCAAAAGGCGGACATTTCGAATAAGTTGATTCTTTTTAAGGACAATATACATCAATACGAGGGCGACCACAAAAGTAACTGGCCTAACATAAAAAGAACCGTTTTTTTGGAATTATTATTATTTATTTTTCAACATATTTTCCAACTCAATACACTTCATCAAACGTTTTTCAAGTATTCTAATTCCATCCGAAAAATAAGATTTTCACGACATTCAAAATATGCCTCAGTATGAGCAATATAACCTCGCTATTGGATGAAATTTTTTTGCCACCGAGAATTTTTTTTAAATTTGGAAACAAGAAATAATCAGAAGGAGCTAAATCTGGACTATATGGTAGATGCGGAGCAATTTCAAATCGTAATTTGGCCAGTTTTTGTTGAGTTAAAAATGCAGTGTGTGAAGGAGCATTATCTTGATGAAAAATAACTTTTTTTTAATGCGGTCGTTTCTCTTGATTTCTTCACTCAACCGATCCAATAATGCACAATAATATTCACTATTTATAGTTTTTCCTTTCACAAGATAATCAATAAATTGTATACCCCTTGCATCCCAAAATACTGTGGCCATTACTTTTCCTGCTGACTTAACAGTTTTCGCCTTCTTGGGACCACTTTTACCAGCTTCTATCCATTGTTTTGACTGATTTTTGCATTCTGGGATGCAGTGATGGATCCATGTTTCATCAACAGTTATGAATCGGCGCAAGAACTCTATTTGATTACCCTGATAAATCGCTAAAAGCTCCTCGGAATTGGTCCAACGGACGATTTTTTTGGGCAAAGTCAACAAACGCGGCACTCATCGTGCGGATAGCTTTTTCAGGTGGAGTTCATCATGTAAAATACTCCAAACTTGTTTTTCGTGTATTTTAACAATATCAGCAAGTTCTCTGAGCTTTTTTCGTCTATCTTTAGTCATTTCAATTAATATTTTTCTAATGTTTTCAATAGTAGTAGCTCTTTTCGGTCTTCCAGAGCGTTGTTCATCTTCCGTACTTGAACGACCCATTTTAAATTGTTGAACCCAGGATTTCACGGTGGAGTATGATGGTGCATTATCACCATGAACAGAATCCAATTCAACTTTGATTAATTGTGGCGTATAACCTTTCATATAAAAGTGTTTAATTACCGCACGAAACTCTTTATTTTCCATTTTTCAAAAATTATAAAACTTGTTTACTTCAATCACCTGTAACAAAGAAAATAATCATTAAATATTTCGGAAATTTTGACAGATGGCTTATAAAAGATTGCTTTTAAAAAACAATAAAAAGTTGCTAGTAAAACAGAAAATGTGCCAGGCCAGTTAGTTTTGCGGTCGCCCTCGTAAATATATTAAAAAATATTTGGTCCAAAAACATTCAGTAGATTTTATTTTACAGCATAAAACTTGTGTAATCGTATTTATGTCCCTACTAAGTATATAAGTATTTCTACATCTTTTTTTCCATTTTTACTTCTATATCTACGTCTACGTTTTACTCTACAGCTACGTCTACCTCTACATCTACGTTTACATCTTTCTCGACATCCACTTCTCTACATCTACGTCTATTTCTACTTTGACATATGCTTATACATCTACTTCTTCATTTAGTTCTACATTAACTTCTACAAATATGTGGACACCTACTTCTACTTCATATATTTCTACATCTTCTTCTACATCTACTTCATCTATTTCTACATCTGCTTCTACATCTAAACCTACATCTACTTCTAAATCTACCTTTACATACACTTCTAAATCTATTTTAACATCTAATTCTTCGTTAGCTTCATCTACATCTACAAATTTTTCTAGATATAGTTTTTTTTTCTTTAGTTCACTCCCAATAAACATTATAAACTTACTATATCCATGCTTGGAAAACAATTGGAAATCAATTTGAAAAAACAATATTTAATAAATCATGTGGAATGTTTGTTGTAAATGTGTATATTTCAGGGTTTAAAATGCTAACGCAATTTTAGTCAAAAGTACAGAATTTGTCAATTAGTTTTAGCATAAAAAAGTCAAAACTAATATGCGAACAAATGCTAAAACTAAATTAGTCGTAATATTCAGTTAGCGTTAGCAAAATAAACTAACGCTAACCAAAATATGCATATATTATTAGCAATGGAAGAAGAAGCAACTGCTGATTTTGCTAACGTCTTTGCTAAATTGTGCTAATTTGGTGACTAATTTCGACTTGTGTGTTTGGTTCGGTTTTTGTGTGTAACCGAAAATTGTGTTCGGCTCGAGTACGGTGTTGCCTACCTTTGATAGACAATAAGTTGTGTTTTTAAAAAATCGCATGAAACAATATTGCTGTGCGTTTCTGTAGCTGTTAAAGATATATATATATAAAAACAAGTGAAATTAATAGCACAGAAATAATTCGAGGTAGGTACTCGTATATATTTACATATTGTTTATACATATAATATAATGTTATGTACAATGACTAATAAATCACTGCATAATGGAGTCCACATGGTTAGATCCGTTTAACTTCCAACGGGAATGTTATATGTTCCACATTTAACATTGGATTGGATTGGACCGAAAACTTACCTATCCTCAATTATACGCTCTAAGCAATGTGTGTTTTGGTGTACCTCCAACCCAGGTATGAGTATACAAATGCAATTTTTGTTATTACCGGTTTTTTATCATAATATTTTCAAAAAATTTATTTTATTGGTTTAGGTTTCTGTTGAACGTGCATTTTCATCCTTGAAACTTGTACTTGCTGACAACAGAAGTCGGCTTAGAGAAGATACTCTGGAAAATCTTTTATTAGTAAAGCTTAATCCTGAGTTTCTGCAAACAGCCATATCCGGACTTGACCTTTGTGCTGATGAATAAATATCCTGTACAATAAGATTCCGTTTATTATAAAAAAATGAATTATTTTTATTTTCCATATTCAACTAATCTCATTTCCTTTTGAATGTTCTTTCAAACTAAAATAAATTTATATTTTTTTTTCAACTAATGTGTTTAACAATTTTTTAATTTTTGAAGGCTATTTATTTAAAAAATCTTGTATCAGAAATCTCCACTACGGTACCACTATTGGATACTTTGCGTCATGTTCCGTTGACAACACTGAAACCAGCTCAAATTTTTTGCTAACGAAAAATGGTTAGTCAAAATTAGCAAATTTTTAGCAGCACATTAGTCAATTGTGGTTAGCAGAGGTGTGTCATTTTTTTGACTAACGCTAACGCGAGCTAACGTTAGTCGGACATTAGTTTTAGCTCTGGCTTGTGGAAAAGATTGTTAGCATTAGTTTAGCAAAATGATGCTAATGGTTAGCGGACTGGTGCTTTTAAACCCTGGTATATTTGTTTGTTTCAAAATTGGATGTAAATACGATTGTAAATACGGATGTGGCGACGATTGTAATTCAAGCAGGCCAGTATACTTACGAAAGTATTGTAAATGTCTATTTTAGTACATCTTTTACAAATCTATTATAAATACATTACAATAAATTTGTGAATTTTAATTTTCGTAAACTAGTTTGGAAATAGTGTTTGGAAAACAATTGTTAATAAACTAGTTTACGTCAATGTTTATTGGGCTGTAGTGCCTAGAATAAAACATTTAAATCAACGGCTTCTATTCGAAACCATTACTTTGCATTCGGGTTCTCAAAACCTTCAAAAAAATTCCAATTCCTTCACATTGTCAACACTGGCTCTGTGTCACCAGCAACGTTGACAATTCTTAAGGCGTCTTGTAACCGGCGACACCGAATTGACTGCAACATGTGTGTGCTAAATAAACCTCTAAGAAGTAATAAATATTTTATCCTCCTTAATTTGTTCCCCTTCCCCCGCCTCGTTGGCTGTTGTTGCCCAAAAGAAACGGCAACATTTTTGCTGCTGCCGTTGTCTTGCTAAAAATAAAAGTTGGGAGAGTATAAAAAAGCAAGTGTCTTTTTTTGTTTTTTTTTCTTAGCTGAAAGATTTTTTCCCCCCGATTTATTTCTGTTTGTTTGTTTTTGCTGTGCAAACATATTCTGTTTGTTTTTGGGTTGTTTTGGGTTTTTTTCGCATTGCCCGCCGTTTCTTACATGAGGGGCTTTAGATTTTGCAGTTTTGTTTTTTTCCATATCGCCGTATTCTGTGTTTTTGTTGTTGTTTTTCCTTCTTAAGCTGAAAATGTAGACTCGACCACATTCCTTACTCTGGAAAGATTTTGTGGCAATGGTATGCTGTGCAGCACTATGTGGCGGCGGCATCATGGACGCTGGTGGATGCAGGTTCGGTCCAAAGCTGAATGCATTCGAAGGCATACTCGTACACTTGGTTGTGGTACGTACTTGGCGTTTCTTATTAATGGCAGTGATTAGTTTATGGCTGTTCTCGTTTCGTTTCTCGTCTCTCTCTCTCTCTCTCTCTCTCTCTCTCTCTCTCGTTGTTTCGCGAACTTAAAGTACGAATTGTTTGCAAAGGAAGCAAGGTACACTTGCAACAACTGTTGCTGGACGGACGAATCGTCCGTCTCTCCATCTGTCCGTTCGTCCATTCTTCCGACGTATAGTAAGTGTGTGTGTATTCTTGTTTGTGCATACTTTGTGCTCAGCGCCGCAAGAAAGGTGACCAGGTTATCGCAGTCTGAGATTGATTAGCTGTAATGTACGAAAAATTAAGGGTTTTCTCTTTGGCACTGTGTGGTGCAGAGTTCTAAGGCGACGCCACGGGATTTAACGGCGACGCATGTGCATAAGGAAAGTTTAGCACATGTTTTGCAAGACATTTTTCCATGAGTGTGGAAAATACATTACGAGGGCTGCTATATATATTTCTGGCCTAATAGTGAAAATGCGAATATTTATTATCAAAAATGGTTTTATTATTTTTCAAAGTAGTCTCCAGCATGATTTACACACTTTTGCATGCGCTCAAATCAATTGTCGAAGCAGTTTTCCACTCCGATTGAGACGCCTCCAAAACATGGTTTTTGAACGCTTCATCGGCATCTTCTGGCGACGAAAATCGTTGACCACGCATTTTTTCTTGATGTGCGGGTATAAAAAAGTCATTGGGTGCCAAGTCAGGGCTGTACGGCCGATGATCCATCAATTTGACGTTTTGGCTGGTCAAAAAGGCGCTGGTTTGAGCCGATGCGTGAGAGCTCGCATTGTCATGGTGCACAATGATTCGTCTTCTCTTGTTCGTTTTTCGAATTTCTCCGAAGACTTCAGGCAAACAAATTGTGGTGTATCACTCAGAATTGACGGTCCTACGTTGCTCAAGCGGAACAGCCACGTGACCGGTTTTGCCGAAGAAACAGGCGACCATTTGTTTCGAAGTGCTTCTTCCAGGAACTACTTTCGTTGAATTTGGCTCGTCTTCAAAGACCCACACGGTCGATTGCTGTTTTGTTTCGGGCTCATACGCATAGATGCATGATTCGTCACCTGTGACGATCTTATAAACGTCTTTTGAAGCACCGCAATCGTATTTTTTTCAAAATTTTTTTGCACCAATCAACACGACCCTTGTTTTGAGCGATTGTCAGATTGAGCGGGATCCAACGAGAACAAACCTTTTTTACGGCCAGATGTTCATGCAATATCGAATGTATGCTGGCGGAAGAAATGCCCAAGGATGCCTCTATTTCACGGTTTGTCACATGACGATTTTGCATTATCAGTTCACGCACGGCATCAATGTTCTCTGGCACAACAACCGTTTTTGGACGACCTTCACGATCTACGTATTTGAGCGAGCGTCGGCCACGATTGAATTCATTAAACCAGTTTTTCACAGTGCTATAGGATGGTGCTTCATCGCCATACAAAGATTTAAGTTCATCGATGCACTCTGTGATCGTGATAATTCACGCCGAAAGTTGTGAAAAATGATCGCACGAAAATGTTCACGAGTTAATTCCATTTTTTTTTTGCCAAATTGATTTTTTCAAGTCACTGTGAACAACAAAAATGATGGTCGTACGTCAAAACGTTCTGAGTACATTTGTGCCAAAAAATGTTAAACTTTCCAATGGAAATGTCAGATGGCGCCAGGCAACACTAAGTGTTGCATAGGCCAGAAATATATATAGGAACCTCGTATTTAAAATCATATTTGGCAGCTATAACAAATATAAACATGGACTGCCAGAATCCTTGACCAAAATAATGGTAGACGGAATTAAATAGTTTGAATATAAAGGATGCTTTACTACAGTATTCCAATAAGATCGTCCAAAAACAGTGGTTTCATAAAACCACAATTTCAGGGTTATTTCATATTTTGCGATTCAGAATTAAGAAACAATTAACCTAGGTATAAATTTAGCCAGATTTTTAAAATAGAGTCTTGTATAAATTTGTGTAGAAAATTTCCTTCTTTTGGTACTCTTATGGCCATGTTTAAATGGGTCAGATTTTACGATTTTACTCAAAACTAATTCTATTTTGTGCCTTGTGGCACAATTTTATTAGTATACTAAAGCCATATGTATATATAAAGGAAATCATTTTTTGTACGTAGACTATAACAATAAATACTCGTAAGACTATATGATTCAAATCGGTCGAAGATCGTTTGTTTATCATCTTAAGATACCATACAAAATTTGATTAAAATCGGAATAAATATGGATGTTTGTTTGGTTTGTTTGTTATATCGGGAGAGATCTTTGTCTTGTTGCTATATAAAAACATGGACTCGATAACCGATTTCGAACGTAATGAACTGTACCCAATTTCATCAATGCATCTTCTACAGTTAAGGACATAAAATCAGTGGAACATATGTGTGGGAGCTATGTCTAAATTTTAACCGATTTTCATAAAAGTCAACAGACTTGGTCCAAAATCATTACTTTTCAAAATTTCTGAAAACAATTGCGACCAGAAGTTCGAAAACAAGCTTTAGGTGGACAGCAGACAGAAGGAGGGACGGACAGACAGATATCGTAAAATCGAATGAACTGGTGACTCTGCGTTGCGTGATACATTTAAAAATTATAAATTGCCTGCTTTTACATACAACAACCTAAAAACCGAAAACCCGACAGAAAAAAAACGGGTAAACCGACTTGTCGGGTTTTAGCTATTTTTGAGAAACCGACTGTGGGGCTTGGACATAAACACCGGAATGTCAGGTATCGGCACTCTAATTCCAATTTGGTAAAACATAAAAGTTATCGAAACTGAAACTTGAAATATATGTAGAACAGGTGATTGGAGTTGGAGTTTTCAGAGCATCCTTAGAGAAAGTCGGCCTTGATGACTTTGAACAAATCAATTGACAGAGGAGCTATTCGGACTGAATGGTTGCTGTAACTGAATATACTAAAGTGGAACCTGGATAAGTGGAACCTGCATAAGTGGAATTTCTCTATAAGTGATACAGTTTTGGAGGTCCCTGCGCACTTCGAACAAAAAAAATATATAAAATACTTTTTAAACGGGAGGGTGAACCCCTTTAAGTGGGACTTGATTTTTTAGAATTTAAGTCTATAAGTGGGAATTTTTTATTAGTTTACCTCTCTGAGTGGGATTTTCCTTTTCATGCTGTACCTCAAAAAGTAAGATTTTTGTCCTTTTTTTATGTTTTTGCTTTGTACTACGGCAGGTTTTGCAGAGTGCAACGCAGGGTTATCAGGGTATGTGTTTTCTCGCCAAATATGGCGCGATCTAAAGTTTTTTGCGAGACACATATTCTGCTGAATGGGCGATTATCCCCGCGAATTTAATTTTAAAGGTTTTAATGACAAAGTAGCTTACTTAAAAACGCCGAAAGTCTAAATTTTTAGTCGGATTTATGGCTCATATCCGATTGAATGACTCCGTTCTACGAGGGCGGTTCGGAAACTTTTTGGCCTAGCACAAAAAGCGCGGTATAAACAGAAAAAAGTTAGGTGTTTTGGAAACTTCCATCTCTGCTATGAACACATGTTAAATTTTGTTTCTGGCAACTCCTTCATATAGAAACAGGTGTTCACAAAAGACGCATCCGCGATTTTTTTACAATGGAAAAATTAGAAATGCGTGGTGTCATTAAATATTTACATAAAAAAGGTTTATCGGGACAAGAAATTCATAATGATATGATGAATGTGTTAGGTGAAAGTGCTCCTTCATATTCAACAGTAAAAAATTGGGTTGCTGAATTTAAACGTGGGCGTACAAGCATTGAAGATGAACCACGTAGTGGACGTCCAAAAACAACAACAACAACAGAAATTGTAGCCAAAGGTATTAAATGATCGACGAATAAAAGTGCGTGAAATAGCTAATATCATGGGCATCTCAAATGATCGAGTCCATTTAATTTTGCATGAAGAACTACAGATGAAAAAGCTTTCTGCAAGATGGGTGCCGCACTTGTTAACAGTCGACCAAAAACGCATAAGAATGAACATTTCTCAAGCTTGTTTGGATCGTTTTCAGCTAAATAAAATGGATTTGAAGCGGCGTTTCATAACTGTTGATGAGACATGGATCCACCACTATACTCCAGAGACAAAAGAACAATCCAAACAATGGACTGAAGCTGGAGGAAGTGCCCCAAAGAAGGCAAAAACAATTCAATAGGCTGGTAAGGTTATGGCAACGGTTTTTTGGGACTTCAAAGGTATTTTATTGATTGACTATCTGCAAAAGGGTAAAACAATAAATTCAGAGTAATATTGCAACCTTTTAGATCAATTAAATGTACAAATTCGAGAAAAACGTCCTGGCTTACAACACAAAAAAATAAATTTTCATCAAGACAACGCACCAGCGCACAAGAGTGTTTTAACAATGGCTAAAATCAACGAATTAAAGTACGAGTCGCTTGACCACCCACCTTATTCTCCTGATTTAGCTCCCAGTGACTTTTACCTGTTCCCAAATCTAAAAAAATTCCTTGCTGGCAAGCGTTTTACCTCAAATGAAGATGCAGTTGTAAACCACTATTTTGAAGACCTTGAGAAAAAGTATTTTAATCAAGGGATAGAATTGCTAGATAAGCGTTGGACTAAGTGTATTGAAGTTTCAGGAGATTATATTGAAAAATAAAAATATTTTTGAAAAACAAACTATTCTCTTTCATTGATAGGCTAAGAACTTTCCGAACCGCCCTCTGATGTATTTCTGTACCTTCCATTATATTCTTTTACTTTTTATGTTTCAATCCCACGTTCTATGCACCGGATTGACCCGAAGCAGCAATTCTTCGACCAAGGGCTGTCACCCGGCACACAGTTGCCGCTACAACAACAACAAATTTTTGTGTTTATAATGCATATTCCTCTGTATGTACTCTGTTTAATTGAGCTGTGGAATTTGAATTTAATGCCAATTAAAAGAATTTAAAAACTGACTTTTTTTAAAAAAAAACATCATGCTTTACCTGTGGGATAAAAATCAAATAACCTGCATAATGGGGAAACTTTATAAGTGGAAAACCTCTTGAAGTGGCAATAAACAGGCGGTCCGTTGCGATTCCACTTATCCAGGTTTCACTGTAGTTGTTTTCCGAAAGTTATGTTGGCCACAAATTCGCTATCAACAATTACATTGTTATTTATTCCAAGCACAAATTCATGATTACTGATTAGTGACACCTGGTATTTAAGAAATAATAATAAAACTCTATTTAAAGAATTTTGCAAAAAGAAAATTTATATTTGGCCCCCCCCCCACTGTGCAACATCATAACTGTGACGGCGCCAAGAACTCTTGAAAGCAACTCCATAAATTGCCTCACCGAAATATAAAGAAAAAATAGTTTCTTTTAATAAAAAAAAAACTCAAAAACTCTTCAATTTTATGATTTTTATCTATGGCCTTACATCCTGCTCGTTTATTATTTTTAAACCAAAACATGTGTTCTTTCACTTTTTTTTTATTTTTTCTTCGTTTTATTTTTAAATAAAGAAGTATTCCCCTCCTCAGTTTTCGTTAGAGAAATAAACTATCGGCGCAAGAAGAAATATTTAGGTCTACATGATCATAAACACTTCCAGCTAATAATGTCAGTGTACTGTGAGTTTTCGTTTAAATGGAAATTTGTTTTAGCTCACACCTGACTATTATTGGCCAAAGTAATTTATGCCCCCTTTCATACTTTTTAGTTTTAGCCTCGACGTCAAACTTGATATATTCCATATTAATTATTTTGTCTGTTCGCAAGACGAATGAAAAGATTTTGTTTATTTTAAAAGAATCTTTTAAACGCACTCCTTAACGGGGGTTCGTAAATATTTAAACGAACTTGGCGATTTTTTTTTTTTGCTTTTATGGACTTCCAACTGCCAACAGAATCGATTCACATCAAACTAGTGTAGACGATGTGTGTGTTTATCAAGTTTTGTTTACAAATATTAACAACAACAATGAATTGAGTGTAAATAATAATAATTTCTCTTACAAATTATTTCACAAGTGGTTTCTTTGATTTGAAATATACTTATAAGTACATCGTTTTGGTTTTGATATCTTCCACGTGGAATTTAAATTGGATATTTGAAGAATATTAAATTTTGATTTAGGTAGAAAATGTTAAAGCAATTGCAAAGGTTGCCGGATGCCAGGCCAACAATTACAGAAAAAATAAATTCAATTTTACTCATAATATAAAAAAAAAACAAAAAGTTATCTAAATAATTGATAGGAAATTTCAATGATACTAAATTGGCGGCATAATGAATATTTTAAGCATTCTTGTGTCGTAAGAGACGGGACGGGACGTTCGAGACCAAGCAACGCACAGTGCTTCGTCTCATTGCCAAAAATCAGAAAACTGACCTACTTCAAATTAAAATTTTTTGGCATCTTTTTAAACTTCAACTAAGAATAATCTGCAAATATTTTTTAGAAATAGTTTTGTATTACCATTTAAAGTAAGCAATTTGTATTCTGAATCAGTTAATATTGCAGTTTCGTTTTGAATTTTCAGATGGAATCGAATTGGCTTGTAATTTTGGAATAGTTAAAAAGTGGTACAAATTTAGCTTTTTTATATTTTTTAAAGTAATTTTTAATTAAATATTTATTTTATATATAATTTTTTAAATGAATATGTAAAAAAGTTTTGATAGTAAAATATAAAAAACATGATTAAATTTGGTGAATAATTTGTTTGAACTTTCACACAATAAATTGGTTTGAACTTTCGTCTTAAAAAAAAAAAAACGAAATCTTCGCCGGTTTTGTCCGATTCTCTTTGATTTTCATTTTTTTAAAAAGTGTCTATGAATAATTTTTTATTTTTTTGTCTATGATGCATTTTTTTCTCGAAAAATTCTCAATTTTTGATTACAAAAAACTTTATAAAATTCGGTTAAATTTTTTTGCACAATATATTAGCTTGTTCTTTAGTCTATTAGATAAAAACCAAATTTTACTGTTTTGTCCAATTCTTTTTAATTTTTTTTTTTAATAGATGCATTTTTTATTCAAAAAAAGTATTATTGACATAAATTACATCAAAAAATTCGGTGAAATTTTATTGCACAATAAATTAGCCTGGTCTTTCGCCAATTAAAACAAAAACAAAATTTTTGCCGATTCCTTTTGATTTTAATTTTAAAAAGATGAATTTTTTATTCGAAATATTCGCAATTTTTGATGCCAAAACGCAAAAAACCTTAAAAAATTCGGTAAAATTGTTTTGCACTATAAACTAGTTTGTACCTCGGGCTGTTGGAAAAAACAAAATCTTCGCCGATTTTTTTTTTTTTTTTTTTTTTTTTTTTTTTTTTTTTTTTTTTTTTTTTTTTTTTTTTTTTTTAAAGGCCTAACATTAAAAAAACCGATAACATTTTTAAAATCAGCTTATCATAATCCATTTAGAAATAAAGTTTCATTGTATTCGGAAAATTCCTTCTATTTATTCCCAATGCTATTAGTATGGGAACGGAGCACTGCACCACGGTCTGATTTGATTTAACCACACGCAGAGAACATAGTCGTTGCCAAAGCCTAGATTTATTGCCAACCGAATGGTTGAGTTTGCATGCACCTTGAGTTTTCCATCAGTACAACCAAATGTTAGTTGGTGCAATATAATTTACTGTAATTGGAACTGAAGTATCGGTGCAACATACAAAGTATCCGAACCTTCAGAAAGGACTGTTTGGATCTAAAAATCCACATGCCGCAAAAAACCTTTGAATTTTCGTCAGAGGAAAAGAACAGTGTTCAGTTAAAGTATTCTAAAACATCGGGAGGGCCATGTCGCGTTAAAAAGTAACAAGATGAAGCAGAATTTTTACTGAAAAAATTGGGTTAAATAAATTGGATTGACTTAAAGTCAGTTATAATCGAAATATTTTACTTTAATAATGCCTATTTCAACCAAAGAAAAACTACCAATAACCTTAATTATGATGCAATTTTATTTATTGTCATCAATAATTATGTGAGTGAAGATAAATTCGAATTTAACTTTCAAAAACGCAAAAAACCCCGGTCCCCAGTGGGTTAAAAAAGTTAAGTTCGAATTTATCTTCACACTTTGACGAGACAGCAGTGTGCGCATAGTGAAGTTAAATTCGAATTTAACTTCACATAGCAAGACAGAATTGCATGATTTGCTTTACAGCGGATCTAAGTGCGTCCATGGAGGACAACTGGAAATACTTTCGTCAATCAGACTACTGCCAGATTATTGCTACTGGTACTGGCTACTATCGCCAGAAGGCCGTTTGTTTGAAATAATTTTCAGAATATTGAATTCTTCACCTGGAATATGAAATTTGGGGGAAATTGCTGTAGGGCGGATCTGAGTATTTAAACATCTCGATGATTTTGGTATCATTGTCAGCTTTGGAGCTATAGCGATAGGAAAAAACTATCATCATTATCTGGTCACCCTTTAGACGCAACAATCATTTCGATATCTTAACCCACCCGTTAACCCGTTATGGGGACAAAGGTTCAATCGCACTTCGTAATAGCCTTCATAGCAAAATTGTTCAAGTGACAACTGCATTGGGTCGTAATCTCAGCGGCCTTTGATCGCACGAGTTTTATTTCAACACCAAACTACCGACTTTAACGATAATTAGGCTCTCATAAATGTGGTTGTAGCCTTAATGTTGAACTAAATGATTTTTTTCTATTCGCCTGACTTAAGCTCTTGTTTGTTTATCCTAACTTTAAGATTAAACCAAATCCGTCAAATGTGAATTTTTTATGCATTTTTGATTTTTTTCAAATTAATTTTGAAGTAACACTCGAATACATGAGTACGCACATGTGTCATAATTGGCAATACGTAATCGGTTTGGTGTGGTCATAAAAATGCCATTTATGTACTTTTAATTATGAAAACGGCCAACAAAACAGACGGACGAACGGACAGATATTGCAGTGATCATTACCGGCATTTTTACCACACAAAAAACAAAAAGTCAATCCGATCAAAATACCAACTATGGCCAAAGGAGGGAAAACCGCATCAGCAACGGCCACTGGTGCCACGCCAGCATAAAAAAGTGCGAAACTCTGGCTAAAATAGCTCGAATGACAGAAATGCCAGCCATCGAGTTTAGCATTGAATAAATGTGATTTATTTATTAAGCCCGAGATTATAAATGATCATTTTCTGGCATTTTAAATTTCTCATTTGGGTTTCATTTCTTTCTTCTGTTTTTTTGCGGCTCCGTATTTGTAATTCTTTTTTTTTAAGACTTTGACTTGACTCTGAAGCCAACCATTTCAGCCTTACAGCCTCCTCAGACTCAGTGTCCGTCTTAGTCACCGGCACAGCCAGCAGTGTTGACCCAATTTTCTCCTGCAAAAATAAACTTGGATTTGGATTTTTCACACAGCACCGAAACTAAACCAAACCGAGCCGAAATGAAATGGACAACAACAACACAAAAATCTGTGTTATAAATTGAAAACACTTGTAACTTGCCACACAGTCGCCCAGGTCGGACAGTTCAGTTCAGCCTTTGGGGGACAGACGACACCAAAAAGCTCCACTGCAGTCGCTACACAAAAACAAATGCAGCAGCAGCAAAACTAAATTTTAAATAAAGGGGTTCGTTGGGAGATAATGAAGCAGGCAAATGCGAACTGTACGCACCTGCACGCATGCGTGCGATTCATAAATTACAGCATTTGGTTACACAAGCCACACCTCTCTGTTTTTTGTTTTCAACCAACAAAGACCGGGCCTATTCGAACTAACCTGGCCTGCATGTCTGTCTGCCTGTCTGCCTGCTTGTCTTTGCGTCGGTAACAAAGTTTGAGGGAATTTATGAGTTTTTTTCCTCTTGTCATACAAACATAATTTTCCTGGTGCTGTTAAAAACGCATATAATTTTTTGTTTTTTTTTTCGTTTGTTTGCCAATGTCTCGAGATCATGAATATAAAATCAAGTTATGAAGACTCAACTCGCTCAGCCAGCCATACGGGGTGGATGGTCAAGATTGCTCTGCTCTCCTCCGACTAGCTGGATTTTGCAACAAGTTTCATTTTGTTTAGCGTTTGTGTGTCTGTAAGATGAAAAATTTAATTTTATGAGGACATTGTAAACATGGAAGTTATTACAAACTTTATGGTCACATTCTTGTAGAGGACAAGAAATTGAAGAGAAGAATATGTACAGTGGACGAGAAAACATCGAAATGAGATTAAAAAATTAAAAAAAACAACGTCTATCACTTAGAAAGTCTAAGCGATAAACGCTGAGAATTCTTCAAAACGAAAGACGACGTAAAATGTCTTAGCTTGACAATTTTCTTATAAGAAAAATGTCTCAGCGATAATCGCTGACAATTTTTCTATAAAAAAAAAGTGTCTCAGCGATAATCGCTGACAAATTTTCTATAAGAAAAAGTGTCTCAGCGATAATCGCTGACAAATTTTCTATAAGAAAAAGTGTCTCAGCGATAATCGCTGACAAATTTTCTATAAGAAAAAGTGTCTCAGCGATAATCGCTGACAAATTTTCTATAAGAAAAAGTGTCTCAGCAATAATCGCTGACAAATTTTCTATAAGAAAAAGTGTCTCAGCGATAATCGCTGACAATTTTTCTATAAGAAAAAGTGTCTCAGCGATAATCGCTGACAATTTTTCTATAAGAAAAAGTGTCTCAGCGATAATCGCTGACAATTTTTCTATAAGAAAAAGTGTCTCAGCGATAATCGCTGACAATTTTTCTATAAGAAAAAGTGTCTCAGCGATAATCGCTGACAATTTTTCTATAAGAAAAAGTGTCTCAGCGATAATCGCTGACAATTTTTCTATAAGAAAAAGTGTCTCAGCGATAATCGCTGACAATTTTTCTATAAGAAAAAGTGTCTCAGCGATAATCGCTGACAATTTTTCTATAAGAAAAAGTGTCTCAGCGATAATCGCTGACAATTTTTCTATAAGAAAAAGTGTCTCAGCGATAATCGCTGACAATTTTTCTATAAGAAAAAGTGTCTGACAATTTTTCTATAAGAAAAAGTGTCTCAGCGATAATCTCTGACAATTTTTCTATAAGAAAAAGTGTCTCAGCGATAATAGCTGACAATTTTTCTATAAGAAAATGTGTCTCAGCGATAATCGCTGACAATTTTTCTATAAGAAAATGTGTCTCGGCGATAATCGCTGACAATTTTTCTATAAGAAAAAGTGTCTCAGCGATAATCGCTGACAATTTTTCTATAAGAAAAGTGCATCAGCGATAATCGCTGACAATTTTTCTATAAGAAAAGTGCATCAGCGATAATCGCTGACAATTTTTCTATAAGAAAAAGTGTCTCAGCGATAATCGCTGACAATTTTTTTTATAAGAAAAAGTGTCTCAGCGATAATCGCTGACAATTTTTCTATAAGAAAAAGTGTCTCAGCGATAATCGCTGACAATTTTTCTATAAGAAAAAGTGTCTCAGCGATAATCGCTGACAATTTTTCTATAAGGAAAAGTGTCTCAGCGATAATCGCTGACAAATTTTCTATAAGAAAAAGTGTCTCAGCGCTAATCGCTGACAATTTTTCTATAAGAAAAAGTGTCTCAGCGATAATCGCTGACAATTTTTCTATAAGAAAAAGTGTCTCAGCGATAATCGCTCAGCGCTAGTCCCTAAAATTTTTTTTATACGAAAGTTTTTTCTGTTTAATCACTGAGAAATTTCAAATACAAAGAAAAAGATAATCAGTGATAATAATTATTGGGGAAATTTTCACTAGAAAATGGGTATGTGATAATCACTACGTATTTTTAAATTCCTATTGGGTCTTTACGATAACTACTGAACATTTTTCTTAAATTGTTTGTATTCTGTGATTATCACTGACATTTTTCTATGTCACAAAAATTGTTTGGTGAAGATAATAAAGAATTTTTCTTCAATAAAGTTGGACAGTAAAAATAAAGACAATTTTTTACTAGTAATGAGTGTCGCTTATAATAACTGCAGAATATTTTTTATAAAAGGTTGGTGATTATCACTACGTATATTTTTTTTTATTTCCATTCGCTTAATTTCTGCATCAATGGTTCTGTGATAATTATTAAGCATTTTTCTGAATAAAAGTAGTTCGGTGATAATCAGTGACTGATTTTTTAGATAGGGACCAGGGATACTACTATAAAACAAGGTCTGTGATAATCTTTATTTCTGTTTGCATTCCATAGTGGTATTAAGTAGAATTTGATCTACTTCATTGAGGAAATTTTTACTAGAAAATTAGAGTTTGTGATTAACATTAAAGAACTTATTACTGTTAATGATCTGTGATAATTACTACGTATTTTTTTTTATTAAATATTGGCTCTCCTTATAAGTACCGAGAAATTTCTCCAATTTTTCTTAACAAACAAATTTCTTAATGATTATCACTGAGCCTTTTTTATGTTACAAAATGGTTCAGTGATAATTGTAAAATATTTTTTTAAGTAAAAGTGGTTATCACTGACGTTTTTTTTTTATTAGAAATAGGAGTCAGTGATAATCACAAATTTTTTTTAACTAAAATTTGATCTACCTTATTTAATAGAAAATTAGCGATTGTGATTAATATTTAATAATTTATTACTGTTAAAGAGGGTCTGTGATAATCACTACGTAATTTTTATAAGTACTAAGAACTTTCCTCTAATTTTTCTTAACAAACAAATTTCTTAATGATTATCATTGAGCATTTTTTTAAGTAACGAAATGGTTCAGTGATAAATGTAAAATATTTTTTTAATAAAAGTAGTTCGGTGATTATCACTGACAGTTTTTTTTTTATTAGAGATGGGGGTCAGCGATAATCATTAAATTTTTTTTTTTACTAGAAAAGAGGGTCTGTGATTACTATCACTGCTGTTTGCAATCCTCAGAGAGGTTTTAACTAGTATTTGATCTACTTTATTGAGAACATTTTAACTAGAAAGTTAGTTTGTGATTAACACTTAAGAATTTGCTGCTGTGAAAGAGGGATTGTGATAATCACTACAAATTTTTTTATTTAATATTGGCTTTCCATTTTAATTGCTGAGCACATTTCTCTAATTTTTCTTAACAACAAAAATTTCTTAATGTAACAAAAATGGTTAAGTGATGATTGTAAAACATTTTTTTTTAATAAAAGTGGTTCGGCGATTATCACTGGCGGTTTTTTTTATTAGAGATAGGGGTCAGTGATAATCACTGACATTTTGTTTTACTAGAAAAGAGGGTCTGTGATAATCACTACATATTTTTTTTTCGATATTGGTTTACTAAGAGTTTTACTATATTACACAAATGGTTCAGTGATAATTGTAAACATTTTTTTTTAATAAAAGTGGTTCGGTGATTATCACTGATGGTTTTTTAACTAGAGATACAGGTCAGCGATAATCACTAATTTTTTTTTTACTAGAAAAGAGGGCCTACATATTTTTTTATTCAATATTGGCTCTCCATTTCAATTACTGAGCACTTTCCTTAATTTTTCTTAACAAAAAAATTTCTTAGTGATTATCACTAAGAGCTTTTCTATGAACAAAAATGGTTTAGTGATAAATTTTAAAAAAATTCTATGCAAAAATTGGTCATTAGGAGACTTTTTTTACTAGAAATGAGACAGTGATAATCACTGAGAATTTTTTTTTACTAGAAAAAATGGTCTGTAATTATCACAGTTTTTTTTCTTTTTCCCTGTTGCTTTATTATACTTTTTAATAACTTTTGGAATTTTAAAATTTTTGTTTGATTGCCTAACTCTCTTTAAACCCACTGTTTCACATCATATGCATTAGAAGTGTATGAACAACAATATTTACTTTGGTTTCTAACAACATTTTTCCAGCTCTTGCATACTGAACGCAAAGCAAAATATAAATAAAAATAAATAATAGACAAGATAGATCACCCATTATTGACCATCTTAATTGTGCTGATGCATGCCTGGTTTGGTTGGCTGGCTGTTTGTTTGGTTAGTAGCTTCACCGGTATAGACGAACGTACGGATAGATGGATGGCTGGTTGCTTCACTGGACGGATGGACTGATGGACGGATTGATGTTTGTTCAGATGAGCGGTTAGTTGTTGGTTGCCCGGTTGATTGACCAGTTATTAGTAAGCTAAAAGTTATTAAACACTGACTGATGTAATGCATTTAACTTACTTTGGCACCAAAGCCAAAACTTCATCGTTTTGGCCAAGTCTGTCAATCTACCACCGATCACTGCAAGGCTGGCGTTTTCAGTAGACGATTCCAAATAAGCCACTCTTGGCCAGATCGGAACAACAAGTTGTTTCATAGCCATCTATCTGCTTTGTGAGCTAGCTGATCATTGAAATGCTGATGATCATGATCGTGATAATGATTGCGGCTGTTGCATCTCAAATGAACATTTATTAAGTTATCGTTAAAAACGTTTAAAAGAAAATGTTGTAAATATTGTTTACAGTTGGTTTGTTTCCAGCTCTCCCGGCCGACGATATCTTAATTATTCAAATTGTTACTATTAAATTTGTATGTAGAGCAGAGAAATGTTCTTTTAATAATAAAATTATAGCTTTTTCGTACGATGTGTGGTGGTTGTTTTATGCCAGTGATTTAAAATAATAGCAGTTGTGGTAATCCAATCCTAGAATGATTCCAGAGCAACAACGTCGTTGTTTTGCTAGTCATAAAAGGCATTCTGGTCCCCCACCCCTGGCCCTCCCTATGGCTCTCAGGCATGCCACCAGCATTGTTGTGCTGTTTTGTAGATTTTCACTACTCATCTTTCAGTGGAGTGTAGTAGAGTGGAGTGTTGTCGAGTGGAATATCAAGTGGATTGGATGACGTCGATGGTTTCCTTATTGTATGGGCTATTCTTATTCTTCTATTTCTAGGTATTCCACACCTAGTCAGTCCAAGCAAGCAACCAACCAGCCAGTCATTCGTTTCGATTTTATTGTCTCCATTGCGCATGTGTAAATGTTTAGACGGTTTTAAATAGAACTGAAATGTCTGTATGTGGAAAACATTGCCTTTATTGAGTTGTATCGGATTTCAGAGATTTTTGTTGTCTCATGTAAGGCACATTCTCGCATTGTTTGCGTTAATGTTTTCAGATGCACATCTGAAGGGATGTACGATATGTTGATGTGATATGATCTAGGTCTATGGTCGACGGGGTAACATTAGCATTTTACTTTTATGATTCTTGACACCAACACTTTGGAAGAGATGAATAAGCAAAGAGAACAAACAACTATGAAATCGAGCTAAACTTAAACAATAGAGCTACTCGTACTTTCCAAAGATGAGCTAAATTGCAAACTGGTGTATTCTGGGTTAATTCCTTTAACTTTTCAGGGAGGAACATAGGGGGAACTTCTCTAGAATCCGTGAGCTGCGCACTATATAATTCAAATACTCAGAAAGCAGGACCTAAAAAATTGAAACATGAAATCGAAGTTGCCATTGAAGAGATTCGACTCAAAACAATCGAAAATATACTGAAAAATTGGGTTGATCAGATTAGGTTCTGCCAAGTCATAGGAACGATAATGTGTCTCATTATTTAATGACAAAGTTTAACCTTTCCAATATCAGCAATTTTTTTACAATCGATTTAAATTTAAGGTTTTAAATCGCCCACTCTATATAAAATCTTTTTGAAAATTGATTAGAGACTAATCTGTATACTAACCGCTGCCGAAAATCTTAGTTGTTTGTACTAGGATTTGAACCTTGGTTTACCTATCTGATGGTCTTGAAAACTATCACAACAAGAATTAGTTTTCGAAATTTTCAAATTCACATGGAATTTTCAAATTCCTATGTATTCTTAATGGAACATCGAAACAAATATTTAACATTACAATTTTGGCATCAGTTAATGGGCCATGATTTTTAGATAATTTTTTTCTATAACCCACACGATTCAGTGATAATCACAAAGAGTCTTCTTGTACAATATTTTTTAATCGCTGTTCGTTGTAGAGAGAAAATCTATCAGAAAAAAATCACAGGTGTATTTTCTGTACAAAAAATGTATCTGTGATAATCACTGAACATTTTTCTATTAGAAAAATTAACCATTGATTAACCACTACAACATTTAACCATAGAAATTATATCCAAAGTAATATCCGCTGAAAAGTTTTCTAAACAAAAAACTCCTCGAGCGATAATCGCTGACAAAAAATCACGGATTTTTACCTGGACACGAACATGTGTCTGTGATAATCACTTAACATTTTGCTTTTTTCAAAATTAAACAGTGATCCTTACAACATTTTCCTTTGGGAAAAATATCCTAGAGATACCTGCGATAAATTCTATCGCCTCGAGCGATAATCGCTAACCAAAATATCACAGAGTTTAACCTGGACAAAAACATGTGTCTGTGATAAACAACATTTTTTTTTTTTAAAAATTAACCAGTGTTGAACCTTACAACGTTTTTCTTAATGAAAAATATCCACGAAATAATCACAGACAGATTTTACCGCCTCGAGCGATAATCGCTAACAAAAATATCACAGAGTTTAACCTGGACAAAAATATGTGTCTGTGATAAACTAAAGATTTTCTTATTTTTAACTAGTGATTAAAACTTAAAACATTTTCCTTAATAAAAAATATCCACAAAATAATCACAGATAGATTTTACCGCCTCTGGCGGTATTCGCTGACAAAAATATCACAGATTTTTACCTAGACAAAAACTTGTGTCTGTGACTAACTACAGATTTTTTTTTAAAATTAACCAGTGATTAATACTTAAAACATTTTCCTTAATGAAAAATATGTTAGGGATAATCTCTGATAGGTTTTAATGCCTCGGGCGTTATTCGCTGACAAAAATATCACAGATTTTTACATGGACAAAAACATGTGTCTGTGATAACCACTAAAAGTTTTTCTTTTAAAAAAAGTAACTAGTTAATTATCCTTACAATATTTTCCTTTTAGAGAAATATCATAGGGATAGATCCTGATAGATTTTACCGGCTATAATCGATAATCGCTGACAAAAATATCACAGATTTTTATCTGGACAAGAACATGTGTCTGTGACAATCACTAAACATTTTTCTTTTAAAAAAATTAAACAGTTATTAAACCTTACAACACTTTTCTTTAAGTAAAATATGCTAGGGATAATCCTTGATAGATTTTGCCATACAAGGAATATCTCTGTGATTACTATTGTCAGATTTTTTGACACCAGAAATTACCTAGTGATAATCACTTATTTATTTCTACGTACCAAAATGTCATAGAGATTCTAACTCACAATTTGTAATACCAAAATGGTGTAGCGCTAATCACTACTAATTTTGTGGTTCTCTGTCAATCAAAATATTTTCGTCATAACCACTTTTTCCACACAACTCATAATTCAGTGATAATCACTTAGAATTTCGCTGTATAACCAGCGTATTTTTGTTAAGTTTTTGTTATAGTTATGTTTGCATCTGTATATGCAGATGCAAAAAAAAAAGCCTTTAACAAAGCTTATCTTTTACAACCAAAAAATATCATTGTGATAATCACTGACAATTTTTCTGTACGAAAACCTATTCAGTGGAACAACACTAATACATTTTCCTGTAGGAAAACTTTCCCGGTCTTGCTCATAATCACTGAGAAAAATCCTGTACCAACAAATTGCCTCAGTGATAATCACAAATTACATTACTGCACGAAATATTTTATATCAGTGATAATTACTGACCAAATAACGATTTACCCTATTTTTACGTAATACTTTTAAACGCTTTAATATTTTCCTGTAAAAAAGTGCGAAATAGATTATCCGTCATAGATTTTAGATTAGTTACAAGCAATGTTGTAGTGACTATTACTGAAGTATAATGTAAATTTTTTTAAATAAAAAACTTAAAGCCACTTTTATGTAAAAAAAAATATACATAAATTGTTTTGGTGAAATTCACCTGTTTGAAAGAGGTGAATCACAGATCATTTTCCAAAATCCAAAAAAATCCTGTGATAATCACTAAAAAAATTATCTGTGATAATCACAGATTATCGTTCTAAACAAAAAACGACTAAGTGATTTATACCTTATACATGTGACTATAAGAAAAATAATTAAGGGATTATCAGTGACAGATTTTCCAATAAAAAAATATTTTAAAAGATTGGTTATGATATATTTTTTCCTAGTAACAATCGCTTATCCATTTCCCTACAAAGGGTAATGTGTGGTTATTACCAGGTAATGTGATTTGTGTTGAGTTGCACTTATTTAGTGTTTGCTGGTAACTTACATAATAATGTTCATATCGCCAATGACTTAAATCGTCTAGTGTGTTTCTGTTTTACTGATGTACTGTCTCCATTCGATTAATTTATATTGTTACTCTTAATTTGTAATTATATTGAATTAAATCTACAGCAGGTGACTTAAATTTCGAAACGTTACTGTAGCTCCCATTCGAATCCGATATTTTCCCCTCTTTTCGTGTTGGTTTCTGTATCAGAAAACTTTAGTTTAAACTAGAGCGCACTCGATATTAACACCGTTCCGACTGGCTTTGTTACCCAGTTTTTTTTTGTTTTGTGGTAGTAGTAGATTAAATTCATATTTGAAATTTCTATTTAACCACAATTTCAATTAATATTCAATTACAATAATTATTACATGCATTCCCCCGATATATCATATTATTTGCTTTGAGGATAATTACTTTCATTGCACACCAGACTCATTAATAACCGCAAATAATTTCATTTATAGTTTACAAGAAAAAAAATTCAGTACAATTGGACATAGAGGTACAATCTGAACATGTGTTTTTTACATACGATGGCTGTGGGATTTATAAATTTATTCACAATTTACACAATAGGGAAAAAGTGTCTAAGTATTATCTAAAGTCAATTAATTAACCTTTTCGTTTTAAGCTGCCATAAGAAATATGCCCACATTTCTAACCACTCCACCTTAGTGTACGAGTATTAATGTCTAACTCGTATTCAGGAGCATTAAAAAGTATTCAGTGGATACTTTATTAAGGACCTACAAAGCGTTGAAACCTCATATAACTCGAAGATGCTATATTCAAACACAGTTGGATATTTCGATTTAATCTATAAAAAATGAGCAAGCAAACAGTTCAATATACATATTTTAATAGTCGAATGAAAGGACAACTGATGTCTGGAATATTCTGTTAATTATTTACATTAATAATTTATCAATTTACTGATAATATGTGTATTGGTTGATGGTTGATTTTTATATATTTGATATATCGATTATTTGTCGAATTTATTAAAAAACATTTTTTAGTGTTAAATAAATTTACTAGATATTTTTTAAACTCTTAAATAAGTTAAATGGTTAATTGATTAACTTGATATTGATTAACCGGATAATTAGTTAAGTGGTTAATTGATTTATTTCTTGATTTATTAAGTGACATCTTAACTGGTTCATTGGTAAATTTTAACTGATTAATTGGTTAATTGATCAACTGCTTCATTGATAAATTTGTTAACTGATTAAATAGTTATTTGATTAACTGGTTAATTGGTTTAATAGTTAGAAGATTGGCTGACTAAATAATAATCTGGCTAACCGATAAAAACGTTAATTGATTAACTTACTAATTGAATTACTGACTCATTGAGAAATTGCCAAAGTGGATAGTCAATTAAGTAGTTAACTGAATAAGTGGTTAATTAATTAACCATTTAGAAATTTGACTGACTAATAAATTAACTGGTTAATTAATGAACTAAAATATTTGATTGTCTGGCTCATTCAACCTGGTTCATGTTCTACTGGTTAATAAATTAATTACTGATTTAAATTATCTGGTTTTTCGATTAACTGGCTATGTTGATAACTGATAAGTTGGATAATCTAAAATGTTTGCTTGAGTAATTGGTTTATTGAGTCATATGGGTTTTGAAAGCTAACTTCAATAGTGTTAGTCTGTAACGGGATTTTGAAATTGTTTCAACTTTCATCATGAAGTGGTCAGATAATGAGAACCGTTTCCCTGCAATAGCGCTTTTCAAGTGTGAAATGAAAAAAAGCGATAATTTCAAAACGCTCCGGCCACTAGGGATTAGCCGCATGTTCGTCTACCGATGCATAAAACTGTTTGAGGAGACTGGAGATGTAAAAGACCGCCACCGGTCGGGCCGCCCACGCTCTGTTCGAACACCGCGTGTCATCGAAGCCGTTAAATCAAGAATTCACAGAAATCCGCTCCGAAAACAGAAAATCATGGCCCGTGAGATGAATAGTAATTGGTTTATTGAGTATCTGACTAGTTGACTGACTAGCTAATTGTTTAACAGTCTATGTGATTAACCAGTTAATCAGATATTGAAAAACCATACCCGAAGTGAAGGAGTGAAATCATCTTGTTCGTAAAACAGAGAAGACAAATGGAGAGAAGACAGTTTGTTCTCTGATGAGATCAAAGCAGTAATAACCCGGTATTCAGCCAGTGCTTTATAAGTCCTTAAGAGACGGATAGGTACTAGACAAAAAAAACTTTCTCTCTTTTTTAAAATAACAATTAGTTTATTAGATTCTCAATAAGAATAGGAAGTGCTTTTTCCGTAACTTGAAATACTACAAAAACTCGGACCGAGTGTAAGCTGGTTATGCAATTTTGTTAAACTAACTATAAAAATTATTTTGGAGCAGTTTATAAGACAGGCACAGTCAAGCTCAAAATGTCGACTTCTCCGGCTTGTTTTAAAGTATTTAAAATGTGGTGGCCTTGATCAATGCAATTGGTTACAAAAATGGCGCGACGATAAACAGCGATCTTAAGGGGTTAATTTGTCATCTAGTACTTTTCTCAGCTACTCAGAAAACAACGTATTCCGTTACTAAGAAAACACGAGCTACTAAGAGAAACAGAACTTCTCTCAGTTACTGATAGAAACAGAACCTCTCTTAGTTACTGAGAGAAACAAAAATTCTCTCAGTTACTGAGAGAAACAGAAATTCTCTCAGTTACTGAGAGAAACAGAACTACTCTCAGTTACTGAGAGACAGAACTTCTCTCAGGATCTGAGAGTAACAGCACTTTTCTCAGTTACTGAGAGAAACAGCACTTCTCTCAATTACTGAGAGAAAAATAAGTTTTATCAGTTACTGAGAGAAACAGAACAAACATTCTCTCAGTTACTGAGAGAAACAAACATTCTCTCAGTTACTGAGAGAAACAAACATTCTCTCAGTTACTGAGAGAAACAGAAATTCTCTCAGTTACTGAGAAAAACAGAACTTATTTCAGTTACTGAGAGAAACAAAACTTTTCTCAGTTACTGAGGGAAACAAAAATTCTCTCAGTTACTGAGAGAAACAGAGCTTATTTCAGTAACTGAGAGAAACAGAACATCTCTCAGCTACTGAGAAAAAAAGTACTCCTCAGTTACTGACAAAAACATGACTTTTTTTTAGTTACTGAGAAAAACATTTTTTAATTAGTTTGCTGAGAAAAAAACTACTTTTCTCAGTTGTTGAGAATAACACGACTTTTCTCAGTTACTGAGTAAAACACGACTTTTCTCAGTTACTGAGTAAAACTCGACTTTTCTCAGTTACTGAGAAAAACACGACTTTTCTCAGTTACTGAGAAAAACACGACTTTTCTCAGTTACTTAGAAAAACACGACTTTTCTCAGTTACTGAGAAAAACACGACTTTTCTCAGTTACTGGGAAAAACACGACTTTCCTCAGTTGGAGAAAAACACGACTTTTTAAGTTACTTAGAAAAAATCTTATTTGTGGAAACAATATTTTCCCAGTTACTTCAACCCACACTTTTCAGAGTGACTGAAAAATACGACTGTTTGTCCATAATTTTACTGCCTTTTGGTTTAAATCTTATTGTAACCCATTGTGACGTTTTGGTCCTGTTTATTGCACCACTTTGCACTATGGAATAGTTATCATTGCAATTATTGATAATTAATTACTACCTTTGGATAGCATTACGTAAATGGCCATATAACATTTATTGCATAGCCACGCCTACCTTTAATAGCTCCATGTGTTTTTTTGCTATGCCTCCTTTGTCGAAAGGACTTGCGAATTGTGTTATACAACCACAAGTCGCTCTTATAAATTACCCACATTCCATTCGTTTTGACTGCACTCATCCAATGACCATTAAAATGGCAACTAAGAATATTTCACCGCCATCGAAACGTTTTCGGAAACTTTTCAATATCCTTGAAATGTTTGCCGAAGTTTGTGGCGCAAACATTTTTCAAGAGGGCTATCGCTTGTCTGGACTAACGTGGTTGATGATTGGTGTCAACAACTCCTTTTTTGCCTTTACCATCTACACCATCTATGTGGGCCTGGCTATTGAAAATGATAAAACGATTATCCTACAATCACTGTGTGTACTTGGAACAGGCATACAGGTAAGATGGCACTAGTTCTGCATATGCTATACATTTACTTTGATATTTTTTTCTTCTCAGAGCTTTACAAAACTCTTAACTGCTCTTTTCAATGTCAAGAACTTGCGTTTTCTTCGCTTGGAAATTTTCAGCGTATACGAGGAATTCGAATGTAAGCACGAAGAGTATGGCCACCATCTGAAACGCTCGCTGGGCCTGGTGAAACGCATCATTTACACATTACTGGAGATCTACTTTATCCTGCCCGTGGGCATTATCTCCGTACCCTTGTATTATCGCTTGTTTCGAAATGAGAACATCTTCATTATACAGTTCATGATACCAGGCATAGATGCTACTTCCGATTGGGGCTACAATGTCCATCAGATATTTCATGCGTGCTGCGTATTTCTGGCCTCATTTGGAAATTTTGCCTGTGACACGTTATGCTTTCTGATTGTCGCTCATATTCCGTTGCTGAAAAATATTCTCAAGTGTAAATTCAATGAAATGGATGAGATTTTACGACAGCATCCGGGAGATCGGAAGAAATCGGAGCCGTTTCTAAGGGATATATTTCTGTGGCATCAGAAATACATAGTGTGAGTGATTCTTTTTCGTTTAGAAAATCATCGCTGAGAAACTCTTTTCCGCAGTAACTGAGAAAAAGTTACATTTATCATAGTTAGTGAGAAAGAGTCGATCTTTTCTCAGTAACTCTGAAAAAGTTTAGATTTCTTCAGTTACTGAGAAGAGTTGATTTTCTAAGTATCAAAGAAATTAGCACTTTCCTCAGTAAATGAGAAAAGTAGCTTTGTCTCAGTATTGGAAAAAGGGAGTCGTTTCTCAGTAACAAAGAAAACTTGTGTTTATCCCAGTAACTGATAAAATTACTGCTTTTCTAAGTAACTGGGAAATGTATTATTTGTTTCTGTAACTGAAAAAGGGTAGTGTTTTTATCAGTAAATAAGAAAAGTAGTGGTTTCCTCAGTAACTTATTTTTCTAAGTTACTATGAAACTGACTTTTCTCAGTAACTGAGAAACTGACTTTCCTCAGTAACTGAGAAACTGAATTTTCTCAGTAACTGAGAAACAGTTTTTTTCTCAGTAACTGAGAAACAGTTTTTTTGCAGTAACTGAAAAACAGTGTTTTCTCAGTAACTGAGAAACAGTTTTTCCTCAGTTACTGAGAAACTGATTTTTCTCAGTAACTGAGAAACAGTTTTTTCTTAGTAACTGAGAAACAGTTTTTTCTCAGTAACTGAGAAACAGTTTTTTCTCAGTAACTGAGAAACAGTTTTTTCTCAGTAACTGAGAAACAGCTTTTTCTCAGTAAATGAGAAACAGTTTTTTCTCAGTAACTGAGAAACAGTTTTATCTCAGTAACTGAGAAACAGTTTTTTTCAGTAACTGAGAAACAGTTTCTTTTAGTAACTTAGAAACAGTTTCTTTCGTTAAATTAGAAACTGATTTTTTCTCAGTAACTGAGAAACTGACTTGGCCCTATACCAGAGAAATTGTTTTTTTTGCAGTAAACGAGAAAATAATTTTTCTCAGTAACTGAGAAACAGTTTTTTTCTCAGTAACTGAGAAACAGTTTTTTCTCAGCAACTGAGAAACAGTTGCAATAACTGAGAAACTGTTTTTTTCTCAGTAACTGAGAAACAGGGTTTTCTCAGTAACTGAGAAACTGCCATTTCTTAGTAACTGAGAAACTTCTTTTTCTCAGTAACCGAGAAACTACTTTTTCTCAGTAACTGAGCAACTGACTTTTCTCGGTAACTGACTTTCCTCAGTAACTGAGAAACCGCATTTCTCAGTAACAGTGAACTTCTTTTTCTCAGTAACTGAGAAACTACTATTTTTCAGTAACTCAGAAACTACTATTTCTTAGTAACTGAGCAACTACTTTTTCTCAGTAACTGAGAAACTGCCTTTTCTCAGTAACTGAGAAGCTGCTTTTTCTCAGTAACTGAGAAACTACTTTTTCTCAGTAACTGAGAAACTACTTTTTCTCAGTAACTGAGAAACTACTTTTTCCCTGTAACTGAGAAACTACTTTTTCTCAGTAACTGAGAAACTACTTTTTCTCAGTAACTGAGAAACTATTTTTTCTCAGTAACTGAGCAACTGACTTTCCTCAGTTACTGAGAAACCGCATTTTCTCAGTAACAGAGAAACCACATTTTCTCAGTAACTGAGAAACTGCTTTTTCTCAGTAACTGAGAAACTGCTTTTTCTCAGTAACTAAGAAATTGTTTTTTCTTAGTAACTGAGAAACAGTTTCTTCTCAGTAACTGAGAAACAGTTTCTTCTCAGTTACTGAGAAACAGTTTCTTCTCAGTAAGTCAGCGACTTTTTTTCACAGTGTCTGGACAACTAATCGTGACAATTTCTATTCTCTGCAAGCCAACAATTTGTGTTTCAAAGACTTACTATACATTTTTCCAGTTTTAGTGACACGGTTAAGGGTACCTTTTCCTGGGTCATCATTGTGCAAATTGTTTCCGCTACACTTGGCATTATCTGCACTATTGTATGCCTGTTTCTAGGCGTTTGGCCAGCTGGACCAGTTTATTTGATGTATTCCTTTGTGGTACTCTACATCTACTGCGGTCTCGGCAATTTGGTGGAAATTTCGGTGAAGTTGAAGCGACAATAGACTATTTTCTTTATTATTACTTTAGTTTTGCTCTTTATAGAATGATGACGTTACTACAGTTATTTACGATTCCATGTGGTATGAACTGTCGGTGCCGCAACAAAAAATGCTCCTTCTAATGATGAGGCAATCGCAGAAGACAAAGGGTATTATCATTGGCGGCGTTAGTCCGCTGTCATTGAACACGGCTCTGCAGTTGACAAAGAGTATTTATACGGCAGCAATGATATTGAATGAATCTTTAAATTAGTTTCGATAGTCTGATTATGAGATTGTTGAAGTAATTTATTACAAGTTATATATTAGATTACAAATTGTAAACCTGACGACCGGTGGTCAATTGTGGGAAACAATTCATTGAGCGGATTAACAAATTGTTAAATAAAACCGCTAGTAGTTGTAGTGTACCTGTTTTTTCTTTGTAACTGCGTTGCTTGTGATGTGCTTATACTAGTTTTCATCTTTCTAAACAATATTTACGTGAAACCCTAAGAGAGACCCTAAGAGAGACTGTAAAGTGATTTTAGCCACCCCACCTCTTTCGCAAAATAAACAAGCACATACATGAATTGAAATTAAGTTGAAATTTTTAATTGTCTCAAGAGATATTTTAATGGATTTTGTTTCCAATCATTATTAAAAACTTTTTTACTTAGAAACAATTGTTGGTAACAATTATTTGAGCCGATCAACAAATTGTTAAGTAAAACCACTAATAGTTTTAGTGTACCTAGTATTTCTTCATAACTGCCTTGCTTGTGATTGCAAATATTTATCTTGTTTTTCATCTCTCTAAACAATATTTACGTCTCTGGCGCCCGCGCAGAAGAGGAGCATGTAAAGTGATTTAAGCTACGCCACCTCTCTCGCACAAAAACAAGTACTTAATTTAAAATTTAGCTGATATTTTTAATTGTCTCAAGAAAACTTTTAATGAAGTCTGTTTTCAAACATTTTCACTGAAAGCTGGAAACAATTCATTGACCGAATTAACAAATTGTTAGTGCTAGTGGACCTGGTTTTTTTAACTTCCTTGTTTGTGATTTTTAATATTAATCTAGGTTTTCTAATCAACATTTACGTATCTGGCGCCCGAGCAGAAACCCTAGGAGAGATTGTAAAGTTATTAAAGCCACACCACTTCTCTCGCAAAATAAACAAGAAATTTAGTTGACATTTCTCATTGTTTCGAAAGAATTTTAAATGGATTTTCTTTCCAAGCTTATAAAAAACTGCCGCTCTCTCTCTCGCCTTCGACAGAGCTATGTATTCATTCACACAATTCATAGCTGACACCATCATTTAGCGTAATGCAATATAAACAGCAGCAGCTTTCCTCGCAACACCATGAGCGTGAGCCACCAACCAAGCCAACATGTAAATGATCAATTAATACCTTCTCTCTATATCATATGAAAAAATATTGTATATGGTTTTAAAGACATGGCAATTCATGGCTAATTTGCATCGGCATGTTAGTTTTACCGCTATAGCATACAAAAAAAGAATAAAAAAGAAAAATATTGCTCCAACATGAACAAATTCCTAACTGTCGTTTAAGTTAAGTTACTTGCAACACGATGCTGCTTCTGCACCGATCATAACGCCAAACTATGGCATGATCACTGAGAAATCAGAGACGTTATAATAAATTCAAAAATATAGAACACAGGAGGCAACGATGCGGCATACGGACACCGCCGCCACCGGAGGGGCCACTTTGCATTTACAAACAATTTTAAACCCCAGGTGAAAATTGGACATTTCCTCTGGTAGCGAAGTCAAGTAATCGAGTGGTAATGCATGTAAAAACTTGCTTGGACTTAATTGTGAATAGAACCATTTGACAGTAGTTGGATGAGGAGAGAAATTAATTCTGCTTGGCTTTAAATTCATAAGCATTTATTAAAAAATGAATCAATAAATTAATTTAGTCTTCAGTCTAATGTACACAACTTTAATCCTCATCAAAAGTTTGATAAGGACTTTCATTGCAGATTCAGATCTTTTTGAGCCTCTCAGAAGTTTCTTCTACTTTTTGGAACCTTTTACAACGTACCGCCACATTGAGTCCACCCTCTGGTAAAATCCTCGGATAATCTTGAGGAAAAAAATCTTGATTTTGATTACAAATTTGCATATTCAATTGAAAAAATATTTTAAAATGGTGTGATTCAGAATTCACACAATCGGCGCACAGAATTGTATGTCGTTTATTGAAGTTCCCATCAATAAACAAAGTTTAGTATTGACTAAACTGTTTGTAGGTTTTTAGAAAAAAAGTAGTAGAATTAATAAAAAAAATAAAAACGTCGTAAAGTTGAAGAGGAACTTTATCCAGCGACTGATTTTGCCTTTTTATCAAAACACTCTATAAATATAAGCCAACATCGTGCAAATTTAAAAATCTTAAGTTAATTTGTTTTATCGCTTTTGTGCTGTCAACGGGTACACGGCAGACAGAGTCTCCGATCATTCAATGACAAATTTAGTAAACACTCCATCCTTCGAAATACGACGGTTGCTATATATATTTCTGGCCTAGGCAACACTAAGTGTTGTCTGGCGCCATCTGACATTTCTATTGGGAAGTTTGACTTTTTTTTAGCATAAACATACTCAGAACGTTTACGACAATCATTTGTGTTGTTTGCAATGGCTTGAAAAAAATCAATTTGGCAAAAAATGGAATTAACTCGTAAACATTTTCGTGCGATCATTTTTCACAAGTTTCGACGTGGATTATCATATCGATGAACTTAAATCTTTGTATGGTGATGAAGCACCATCCTATAGCACTGTGAAAAACTGGATAAATGAATTCAATCGTGGCCGACGCTCGCTCAAAGACGGAGGTCGTGAAGGTCGTCAAAAAACAGCCGTTGTGCCAAAGAACATTGATGCCGTGAGATAGAGGCATCCTTGGGCATTTCTTCCTCCAGCATACATTCCATATTGCATGAACACCTCATCGTAAAAAAGGTTTGTGTTCGTTGGATCCCGCACTATTTGACAATGGCTCAAAAAAAAGGCTCGTTTTGATAAGAGAAAAGAAATTTTGAAAAAATACGATCGCGGTGCTTAAAAAGTCGTTTATCAGATCTTCACAGGTGACGAATCATGGATCTATGCGTATGAGCCCAAAACAAAACAGCAATCGACCGTGTGGGTCTTCGAAGACGAGCCAAATCCAACGAAAGTTGTACGAAGCACTTCGAAGCAAATGGTCGCCTGTTTCATCGGCAAAACTGGTCATGTGGCGACTGTTCCGCTTGAGCAACGTAGGACGGTCAATTCTGAGTGATACACAACAATTTGTTATCCTCAAGTCTTTGGAGAAATTCTAAAAACGAACAAGAGAAGATGAATCATTGTGCACCATGACAATGCGAGCTTTAGCAGATTGACTCCAACCAGCGCTTTTTGAGCGACCAAAACGTCGAATTGATGGGTCGTCCGCCGTACAGCCCTGACTTGGCACCCAATGACTTCTTTTTATACCGCACGTCAAGAAAAAAATGCGTGGTCAACGTCGTCGCCAGAAGATGCTGTTGAAGCGTTCAAAAACTATGTTTTGGAGGTGTCGCAATCGGTGTGGGAAAATACGTTCGACAATTGGTTTTGAGCGCATGCAAAAGTGTATAAATCATGTTGGAGAATTCTTTGAAAAACAATAAAATCATTTTTAATGATAAATATTTGCATTTTCAATATTAGGCCAGAAATAGATATAGCTCCCTCTAGCACAAATTGACAATCGCTCAAAAAAAGGCTCATGTCGATTGGAGAAATTTTGAAAAAATACGATCGCGGTGCTTCAAATGACGTTTATAAGATCGTCACAGGTGACGAATCATGGATCTATGCTTATGAGCCCGACACAAAACAGCAATCGACCGTGTGGGTCGCCTGTTTCTTCGGCATAACTGATCATGTGGCGACTTTCCGCTTGAGCAACGTAGGACGGTCAACTCTGAGTGGTACGCTACAATTTGTTTGCCTGAAGTCTTTGGAGAAGTTCGAATAACGAACAAGAGAAGACGAATCATTGTGCACTATGTCTATGCGAGCTCTCACACATTGGCTCAAACCAGCGCCTTTTGGAGCGGCCAAAACGTCGAATTGGTGGCCCTGACTTGGCACCCAATGACTTCTTTTTATTCCCGCATACAAAATGCGTGGTCAACGATTTTTGTCGCCAGAAGATGCCGTTGAAGCGTTCAAAAACCATGTTTTGGAGGTGGCTCAATCGGAGTGAAAAAAGTGCTTCGACAATTGGTTTGAGCGCATGCAAAAGTGTATAAATCATGCTGGAGAATACTTTGAAAAACAAAACCATTTTTGATGATAAACATTCGCATTTTCATTATTGGGCCAGAAATATATATAGCAGCCCTCGTGATGTGTTAATATTCATAAGCCACCTTGTATATCTTCAGTGATGATACGCCAACTCTCTGGCTCTCATTCTTAAACGACTTTGAAGTTTTTTGTTAGGAGTTGGAAAGAAGTGCCTAGAGTAGCCTACGATTTATAAGGACTCCAAAAGTTCTCTATGTCTTATTAATTAAGTTTTAAAGAAATTAAAAATAACTTAACTTCTTAAATAAATAAGTATGTAAGTACATTTTTATATTATTAGAAATTTAAAAAATAAAACCTCTTAGTATTCAAGCTAAATTAATAGGCTTTGTTGGCGTTGACTCCTCTTCTGTAGGAAGCCTTTCTCTTCCTGATCTATCCGTCTAACTCCTTTTTTTTGTTCGCTTAGCTTGTTGCTTTCCCACTCATTCTTGTCCAATCTGTAGTGTTTTTTTCCCCAACCGGGAGACAATTTACGAGGTAAATTAAAATATTTTTGAAGTGTTGCAGTGTTTTTTCTTTAATTCCGAGTTTCCTTTCCATTAATGGCGCATAATAAAAAGTGAGTTGAAAATTGAATACCTTGCCGGATTCCTTAATGAAACGAGTGTGTGTGAGTGTGTGTGTGGAGTAGATGGCAAGAGGAGTTCGTTAAGGAAAACGCTTTCGTTATGCCCGTTGCCCGTCTATGTGATGATTTGTTATGCATTTTATGTAAGTCACAAAATTGCTGTTTGCCGCGTTTTCGCTATTTTCCTTTGGAGCGGAGGATATTAAGAAGTCATGTCGTCCACATATACCAATAAATTATTGGGAGTTTGTGTCGCAGTGGAATGCTGGCGCGAGTACTGGGGCCTTGGCTGCCACCAACCGTGGCTTGGCAGTCGTAGTCGCAGTAGTTCGTTGGTCTTAAGTGGGCGTTAAACTGTAATAAATGTTTTGTTGAATGCAAAACAATAAAATTTCACAATTTCTAAGAAAGTAGGTGGCCAAGAGCAACACCACCATCAAGGCTGGCTGGCTGGCTAGCTACTAGTAGAGCAAATATCCAGCCTACCGCCACCGATGGGGCACACCAACTGCTCCACCAACGCCACACCACCAGACATCCTCCGTCTCCTGGTCTTCATTGGCGTCGTTTGTCGTCGTCATGGGCTTTGGCGGTGGCAGCCGCAAACACCATCTCTTTCGTTGATTAACTGGCGGGAAGACGCCGCTCTCTAGATCGTGGCCTATGGGGCTCTTAACTCAGTGCGGTATGTACGGCTAGGATGCATGTATTTTTCTGGTGGCAGTGACTACCGTCTTGAAATTTGCGTGCTCCACTGAAAGACAGTTGATTAAAAAATGTTCAGACATGTTTGTGCATGCTATTAAAGGCTTCCTAGCCATCACCGCATGCGGCGTACATGTGTGTGTGTGTGTGTGCGTCTGTGTTTGCTGTTCCACCGGAGGAGTTCAACATAGCGTCGTTGCATATGGGACGGATACGAGTACGGCGAGCATATTGGAGCTGTTGTGTTGCACGCCGTGTTTCGTGGTGCAACAAGTGAATGTGTTTCTATTTCATTTTTGTCCGACACCCGCTATGTTTGTACAATTTTATTGGTTTTTTTTACTTTAAATTTGTTTAGTTTTCTTCTGTTGTTTCTGTTTTGTTTTGAGAAATTTCTTTCTGTCTTTTCACCACTTTCGTTGATGTTGTAGTTGTTGTTGTTGTTGTTGTTGTGCTCTTCGTCGTTCAGTCAGTCATCCATCCATTCATTCCATGTGGCTGGTGCAAGAGGATCATTAAACGTCATTGGATAAAATGTATGTTCCCATAAATAAAAGTCTATTTTTGTGTGTGTTTGGGGGTTTTTCCTCCAAAATACACTCAAGCAAAAATGACAATTGAAACACATAAATTGAGTAGGATTGCGCCATCTGGGAGAGGATCTTGGCAGCAATAAGGTAATGCTCGTGACAAGGTTGTTTAATTTTAGGTTTAACAAGTAAACACATCGTGAAGTTAAGCCCTTCGCCAAACCCACCCGACGCCAAACCCACTCGAAATCTTAAAAAAATGTCATATTTGGATACGTAATCGAACCGACTTTAATTGAAGTACCCATATGTACCTGTTACTATTTTTTGAACGTAAGGTCCGTTTATGTGACAGCGCATAGAGAAAGGGACCTTAGGGTAAAAAAAATCAATTTTCACTTTTTTATTTGATGTGGACAACATCAGGTCCATTTCTGGCTCAACGGCAAAGTCAATATACAAAATTGCCCTATTTGGGCTGAAGAGCAACAAGAAGAGGTTCAGGAGGTGCCATTATACCCAGAGAAAACCTCGGTTTGGTGCGTCCGACTTTAATTGAAGTACCCATATTTACCTGTTACTATTTTTGGAACATAAGGTCCGGTTTTTTTTGCGTCCGACCCTAATCTCAGCAAAAATTTCAACAAAATTCCATATGTGACAGCGCATAGAGAAAGGGAAAGGGTAAAACAAAATCAATTTTCCCATGCCCCAAAGTGTTCCCTCCCAGAGATATGCGCGATTTATAAAAGTGATGGTACACCAAAGATACACGTATTTAAATTTTTAAAAAGCTCTCCTGAACAAAACTGGTTTTTACCCTTAGGTCCCTTTCTATTTTGCGTGTCACATATTGGGAATATAGCAAAATTTTCTTACATTTGAGTCAATATCGACTATTGAACGCCAATTATCACGAGGCAATTTTCGGGCCACATAAGCCGAAACGACCAGCAACTATGCCCTATTTTAAGGTAAGCGTGCATTTAAACTAACAGTCTTCAGTTGAACCAATTTTTATCCATAAGAATCAAGATTTCTTAATAAAACATGTAAAAAAGAGTACTTTTTCTTCGATGTATTCAAGGAAAACTTTTTCCCCTTGGGCCGACTTCGCCCATTGACAATCCCAAACAGCTAACGACCATAAGCAATCATCATGCACCATGTATGGATTCTAGGAAAATTTGTTTGGCCGCTATCGCACTTTAAACATGACAGGTGGATGGATATGGTTAGCTCGTCTTAGAATGTTCCACGCTCAATTATACCTAGTATGGTCATAAACACTGCTACAACATTAAACACAGCCATTTCAATAGTAGAACTGAACATACCACGTAAATGTCATATGCGCATAGAGGAAGGGACCAAAGGGTTAAAAAAATCAATTTTCATTTGTTTCTTTTTTTTTTTTTTTTTGATGTGGACAACATCTGAGCATCGAATGAGACCGATCCCATGCCCCAAAAGTGATATGCGCGTTTTCCCAGAGATATGCGCGTTTTATGAAAGTGAAGACGACGATTCTAAGCGCAAATAGAAAGGGACCTTATCTTTAAAATGGCTCTCCTGAACAAAACTTTTCATCAACTTTTCACTTTTTTTTTTTTTGATGTCGACAACATCTGGGCATCGAATGAGACCGATCCCATTCCCCAAAAGTGTTTCCTCCCAGAGATATGCGCGTTTTATGAAAGTGAAATCGACGACTCTAAGCGCAAATAGAAAGGGACCTAATCTTTAAAATGGCTCTCCTGAACAAAACTGGGTTTTAACCTGAGGTCCCTTTCTATTTTGCGCGTCACATATGGTTTTTATAAGCTAACCTCAATAGCGTTAGTCTGTAACGGGATTTTAAAATTGTTTCAACTTTCATCATGGAGTGGTCAGATAAAGAGAACCGTATCGCTGCAATAGCGCTTTTCAAGTGTGAAATGAAAAAATGCGATGTTTTCAAAACGCTCCGGCCACTAGGGATTAGCCGCATGTTCGTCTACCGATGCATAAAACTGTTTGAGGAGACTGGAGATGTAAAAGACCGCCACCGGTCGGCCCCCCAAGCTCTGTTCGAACACCGCATGTCATCAAAGCCGTTAAATCAAGAATTCACAGAAATCCGCTCCGAAAACGGAAAATCACGGCCCGTGAGATGAGTATCACGCAAATGTCCATGAGTCGAATCATTAAAAAAGAGTTGGGACTTGGGGCTTTCAAAAGACGTACCGGACATTTATTGACTGCAACTTTAAAAAAAATAGGATTGAAAAATGCAAACGTCTTTTGGTGAAGCACTCTGTAGTGCCAGGCTAACGATTGGGGTGGTGATCCTTTCTGAAATAGAGAATATGTCCTTGCAGGGGTTACCGGGGGACGAAACATCCTATTTATTTTCACTATTTGGTCGCGGTTTGGAACGGTACGCACGTGCTCGGCAGACTAGCTAGTTCGGGAGATGTGGGCGGGGATCTTGTTCCTGTGGCGGACCTGTGCCCTTTACAAAATAAAAAAATCACGTGCGGTTTAAGTGCCCTTTAGAGAAAAACAAAAATATAACAACACACAACATTCCTGATAATTATGCTTGCTAGAGTTAAGGTCTACTAACTCAAAGCCTCTATACCCTCCCTACCATTGGTTTTTCTAGTGGCTATTCTTTTTACGAAAAACCCCTTTAACAGTCCAGTACCTACGACACTGAAGTTTTACATTAATAAGAGATTCAGTTCATATTTAAATTCAGTTTATTACAACAACAACAAAACTGTTCATTCCATACTTAAGAGATGGATTGTGCTTAAGGCTTTCCTTAATAATATAAATACTAAGCAGAAAAAAAACAATGTAAAAGAAAAATACTAAAAAGAGTATTGATGATAACTTACAACAACTTTAAAGAGATCTTGTCGCATGACAGTGATGAGCATTATTCTCTTTTGTCACTCTCTTCAAGAAGAACGAATTAGATATATTGCATGCGATAAGATTTCTTTTGTATGTCACTACTACTGTACATGTATCAATAAATTTAACCACTTACATTCTCTTAATCGGGATCCGACTTACGTTCTCTTATTATCCAACGCTGCATGAAGGCCTCCGTGCGATGTTCGATGGTTGAGAAATCTGTGATCTTTGAGGAATGAAACTTAAATTTGTTTAATGTGTTCTTGATACATGTTACGTAGGTAGTTAGTAAAATTAATAGGATTTTATAGACTTTATGCAATATTAGGTTAGTCTAAGATTTAATTTTTTTTTTTTTTAAAAGTGTTTTTAGATTAAGAATTTTTTTCTGTTTCACCCATTTTATAGGTATTAATATTATTAAATTTAAGAAAAATAGATGGTAAGTTAATTTTAGATAGTTAGTTATTAGGTCATTTCACTGGTTGTTATTAAGTTTTCTTTCGCCGTGTGATAACTTTCCGCTGGTATATGTGGTTTGGTGTATATTTGCTGAGGTTATCTAATCCATGTGAGATTTTATTTTAAGGTTAGATTCGAGCTGGGGTTTTTGACTAAGGTTCTTCGCTAGCGCCAAATTATATATGTCTGTATTTTAGAAGTTTTCCCAAAATTGGTATTTTTAGTATCGCTTTGTGTTTGAAGGGTTTCCAAAAAGGTGCAGTCTCTCGAGTAACCACAATTTACACGTGTTTTCGCTCTTTTAAGCTGGCTTTGCTTGTACGAAGAACTCGAGAGACTGTGTGTAAACCGGGTGTTGGTTAATTCCGACCTAATGGAAGGCGGAATTATTCCTAAGAATGAATAATTGAAATTATTACCTAACATGTTTTATTGTTAATGTCATGTCGCATTACCTTCTTTTTCACTTTGTATGATTATAAATTATTTCAAATAAGGCTGAGTTGACTGTTTTACGCAAGTAAGCACTATAAAAAATACACTTTTTTATAAAATTTTAAATTTAACTTCATTAGAAAAGTTACCTACGCTTAAGCGCACTTTCTCAAAATTTAAGAATTTTATGTTGTGTTGAATAAACTACTTAAGGTTTGCTTGCACAACACTTTTCTTCTGATTATCACTATTATTTAAGAGCACTTTGTTTGTTCACTTATGCAGCCAAAATTGAAAAGAATGCGTGTGATTAAAACAGATCGTATTGAAGCCTCTGTTCGAAAATTTCTACTCAAACGATAAAAAAACGAACTGAAGCTTTGGAGAGTTGTTCTAACTGTAACAGTTCTTCTCATTCTTGTCTACTTCGATTTCTACCAACAACTTTTAAGCATGCTTATCACTCAAAGTAGTGGTACAAGAACGTAAAAAACAACAGAATAAAGAATATGTAAAAAAAAAAATGCCTGCATATCAGTGATGATACAGTGATATAAGCAAGGGGATTAATTTGTATTAGTTGGAACTAAAAAAGATCATAAGCGCAATTGCAAAGGAATGAAAAAAACGACCATTACAACTCTAATAACTTGCACAGAAAAATTTTGTTCACCGATGAAAAAATTTTTACCGTTCAGGAAAACTTAAACAAGCAAAATGATAGAGTGTATGGAAGGATCTAAGGAAGCATCTGAACTGATCCCAAGGGTGGAAAAGGGTCATTACCCAGGTTCAGTCATGGTTTGGTGGGGTGTCTCTTACGATGGGGTCACTGACCTGCATTTCTGCGAACAGGGAGTCAAAACATCGGCCAAAGTTTACCAAGAAACCGTTTTGGAAGCTGTTGTGAAGCCTCTTAACAATTCCCTGTTCCAAAACCAGCCATAGACTTTCCAGCAGGATTCTGCGCCGGCCCGTAAGGCTAAAACGTTCAGGCCTGGCTTCGAAATAATTTGCCAGCGTTCATTTCCTCTGAAGAATGACCCTCAGGCAGTCCAGATTTGAACCCATTGGATTACAAATTGTGGACGGATTTAGAGGACAAGCTTTGTGGCAAAAGATACCCCAACATTGGATCTCTTAAGACTGCTTTGGTTCGAGCTGTGGCCAATTTTCCAATGGACGAGGTTCGTGCAGCTATTGACGATTGACCAGTGAGACTTAAGGCGTGTGTAAAGGCAAAAGGCGGACATTTCGAATGAGTAGATTCTTTTTTGATACAATATACATCAATAAATATATGTGAAGCGAGAAATAGAAAGGGACCTAAGGATAAAAACCAGTTTTGTTCAGGAGAGCCATTTTAAATATTTAAATACGTGTATCTTTGGTGTACCATCACTTTCATCACGCGCATATATCTGGGAGGGAACACTTTTGGGACATGGGATCGGTCTCATTCGATGCTCAGATGTTGTCCACATCAAAAAAAAGTGAAAATTGATTTATATTTACTCTTAGGTCCCTTTCTCTAAGTTTTTTTTCCTTTTCGGTCCCCTTACCTCTTACTCCTACAAGCTGAGAGTTGTCTTTTCTTGCCATAATTTGGGACCCTCTTGAATTATTTGAATGACATTTTAGGAAATTACTTTCATGCACGCATACAATAAGTTTAAAATAAGTACTTACCTGTAGCCATGCCAGGAGCTAAATAATATGTAGTCTGTTTGTGAGAAATGGAGTAGGAGAGAGTGACAGACTTAAATTGTTAAAAATCTATAAAAATAAAACCATTTGCGGGGATTTGAACATCAAATACCTTGGTTAGTGGACATAGACCCTAGACCCGGCACCGTAGCAGATTATAACATAATAAAGCTATTTGAAGCTTCTAGTGATTAAGAGAGGCAAAGAGTTCAAAAATACAAACATAACATATTTTTAATAAGAGAGAGAGAGAGAACTGAAAAATAAAAGTATTAGTACTTATTTAACGTTTTCACAATAATTATAAGTACTTATTTATGGTTACAAAATAATGCAAATAGTAATAGAAGGTCATTACCTTCTTATGCGAATGGCAATAAGTAGTACTTAAAGAGTTTTTGTTGTGAGTGTCGCTAGTTTTCTTCCGCACCAGTTTAGAGGGATTTCAAAGAACATTTTCGCCGGACTTGTATTTCTACATTTATTTACTTTAAAAACTTTACACTTTACCGAGTTTGGAGTTTTGTAAACTTGTCATAGTTTAGGTTTTTTTCTTCGAGTGTAAAGGAAAAAATCTTACTTTCATTTGGTCGGCACTGATGGAGCAGTGCTAGTGCTGGCGCTGACGCTGGTGGCGATATGCTGTCGTTTGATGGTCACATTTAAATTTTAAGCCTTTGCCAGCAAAACACTCACCGTGATCATCCCGTCATAACAACAACACACGGCGAGCATAAATGATTATAATTATTTAATAATTCAATTTAACTTGTTAAACACTTTTGTTGTTTTATGGCTGTTAATGTGTGTTTTATCGCGAAAGTTAATTAAACACTCGGCGCAAAAAGGAAAAAAAACAGAGAATCCACGAAACTTTTTTCCAACACCAGGCGATGCGAAAACATCGGGCACCTTTCGAAATACAAACGTCATAATGGAAAGAAATCATTTATCATGCGAGAGTGATTGGTGCAAAGGAGATTCATAATGGCGCGGGGGGAAGGCGATCAAGGGAAGGTCGTTTTGTTGTTAACAAATTTATTATGTTTTTGTGCACCATAAAGAAAGAAAGAAAAAAACTAACAAGTAATTGTAATGATTTAATAAGACCGACCATAACATTACGATTTGGATATTGTAATAATGAACTAAGCCTGGTTAAAGTTTTGACAGGGTTTTATGTTTGCAATGAGTCTAATTATGGCTTATAAAAGATTGATTGGTTATTTTCTTCAACAAATTTAAAAATTATCAGTCCACTCTGTGCTGGGTAATGATGCCTTAAAGCTATTGGAATTACACCTTGCTAGACGTTACTCGATTGACTATGAAATACTTTACATATAGACGGCACCAGGAGGTATAAGTATACTACTTTGTTTGTTTATAATTTTTAATTAGATGAAAGGGAATGGATCTTATAAATGTGTTATTTAATGTCAACAATAACATGTGCTATAAAATATCAGATAAAAGTCCGCCTCTGTTAGCCTCACAAATGCGAGCCCTTTTGAGCACATTTTTCTTTACATTCTCACACATTTCACGCGGTATTTCATTAATTGTATCAAGAATATTTTGTTTGAGTTGCTCAAGCGTTTCTGGTTCGCTTGCATAAACCGTGCTTTACAGATATCCCCACAAAAAGAAGTCCGGAGCAGTCAAATCAGACGACCGTGGAGGCCAATCAACACCATCATTTCTTGAAATAACTTGTTGTGTAAAGAGGTCTCGCAGTAATTCTATTGTAATCCTGGCTTGTTTATACCACATGTTATTCAAGCCCAAAGCATGTAGTTCTGGCGTTAAAAAGTTTTCAATCATATCACGATATCGCTCCCCATGGGCCTTGGGCCTATCCGCTACAGACCCTCTTTCTTCGAAATTATTCACTACACGATAAATAGTTGTCGTTTCTTTCAAGAATTTCACGTAACTTTCTCATCGTCAAAGTATTCGATGATTGATTTTGATAAAACGTTTCAAAGACTAAAACACGTTGCTTTATCGAATATTTTTCCATAAAAAATTTGCCACGTCTCTACTTCACGACTGCCAAATATGAACTGTCAAGACTAATGTTTACCAAAATGGCGGCAAAACAAAGTAGTATACCTTCCCCGCGGACACCCTGTACATGTTGCCTTCATTCCAATGTTAAGTAGTGACAACAGATAAATTTTTCGTAGTAACTCCAGTTAGTTTACTGATGTAACATATAATTGGTTACCCCAACTTTAGAATATGTGTAATGCGAGGGCGACCGCAAAAGATACTGGCATAACATAAAAATAACCGTTTTTTTGGAATTATTATTATTTATTTTTCAACATAATCTCCTTCCAACTCAATACACTTCATCAAACGTTTTTCAAGTTTTTTAATTCCATCCGAAAAATAAGATTTTTCAAGACCTTCAAAATATGCCTCAGTTTCAGCAATAACCTCGCTATTGGACGAAAATTTTTTGCCACCGAGAATTTTTTTAAATTTGGCAACAAGAAATAATCAGAAGGAGCTAAATCTGGACTATATGGTGGATGCGGAGCAATTTCAAATCGTAATTCGGCCAGTTTTTGTTGAGTTAAAAATGCAGTGTGTGAAGGAGCATTATCTTGATGAAAAATAACTTTTTTTTTAAAATGCGGTCGTTTTATCTTGATTTCTTCACTCAACCGATCCAATAATGCACAATAATATTCACTATTTGTAGTTTTTCCTTTCTCAAGATAATCAACAAATATTATACCCCTTGCATCCCAAAATACTGTGGCCATTACTTTTCCTGCTGACAGTTTTCGCCTTCTTGGGACCACTTTTACCAGCTTCTATCCATTGTTTTGACTGTTCTTTGCATTCTGGTATGTAGTGATGGATCCATGTTTCATCAACAGTTATGAATCGGCGCAAGAACTCTATCTGATTACGCTGATAAATCGCTAAAAGCTCCTCGGAATTGGTCCAACGGACGATTTTTAGGGGCAAAGTCAACAAACGCGGCACCCATCTTGCGGATAGCTTTTTCATGTGGAGTTCATCATGTAAAATACCCCAAACTTGTTTTTCGTGTATTTTAACAATAACAGCAAGTTCTCCGAGCTTTATTCGTCTATCTTTAGTCACTTCATTAAATATTTTTCTAATGTTTTCAATAGTAGTAGCAGTTTTCGGTCTTCCAGAGCGTTGTTCATCTTCCGTACTTGAACGACCCATTTTAAATTGTTGAACCCAGGATTTCACGGTGGAGTATGATGGTGCATTATCACCATGAACAGAATCCAGTTCATCTTTGATTAATTGTGGCGTATAACCTTTCATATAAAAGTGTTTAATTACTGCACGAAACTCTTTATTTTCCATTTTTCAAAAATTATAAAACTTGTTTACTTCAATCACCTGTAACAAAGAAAATAATCATTAAATATTTCGGAAATTTTGACAGATGGCTTATAAAAGATTGCTTTTAAAAAACAAAAAAAAAAGTTGCTAGTAAAACAGAAAATGTGCCAGGCCAGTTAGTTTGGCGGTCGCCCTCGTAATACCTAAAATATTAATTTATCGGTTCTAGTCGCTGCAAAATCCTAGTTTAAGATCAAAACAATAAAAAAAATCGAACAGAAGTGGTAAATCGAAATTTTTAATCTTTTAGAATTTAGATTTTTAAAAATTAGATTTAAATGTTTCTAAATTAGAAATATTTTTTTTAAACCTGAGCGAAAAGCTGTTACAAATTGTATTAAAACTTATAGATTTTCCAGTAAACCTGATTCTAAAACTGTAACCATCTGTTGGTCCAGTTAACAGATTTAAAGACCACCTAAAACCAACAACCTATGACAACAACGAATACGTTTACAAATTCAGTTCCAAAAACTATCTGAATTATTTAGGGTTACCAATTATTTGTCTTTTAAACCAATAGTGTCGGTTCCATCTACAGCAAATTGCGGTGTACACAATCAACATTCGGTGGTGGCGCTGTAATACATGGACACTGCATGCAACCACCAACATTTGGTTGGCAGACAATGTTGTACCAACAAATCTGCTCGCTGTCTGCGCACAAACAAAAAATCAGCTGGAAATCGGGCCGAACTACAAATATTTGGTTGGTTAAACATACTTTCTGTTGCAATCACCAACATTCCATGTTGTTGATAGTTACATGGTTCAACCTACCATAAGATGGTAGCTACAATAATATTACGAAACTTACAGCCAACAAGTCGGTTATACCAGCTGAATTTTGACGATATATTGGTTGCCACAATTGGTTGTTATGAACAACTTACTTTCGTACCAATAATTGGTGGTGACAATAAATAAATTATTTGTAGTAACCGAACCCCGTTAAGTTTGCTGTTGTAATATATTAGACTATGCCACAAAAGTGCGGACTCAGGCGTGAATGATTTCTGTTAGAAATAAAGTACTTAGGTGGATATAGTAAATTTCCCAAAGGACGGCCCTTTATGAATTGTACAGGGCGGGACAAAAATTTCCATGGGGTTAAAAACTTTACTAACTTTTTCGTTCATTTTTTTTTTTTGTATTATTATTTAATATACAAAAAGATTATTTAATATACAAAAAGATTATTTAATATACAAAATGAAAATTTTTTTACATTAAGAATGAAAAATAATGTCACTTAAACGACCCCCGTTTTCAGCTTCGCAATGATGGGCTTGTTTTAGAGCTTGTTTAGAGCTTGTTTTTCCATTACATCTTTCAAAATGGGCGGCTGTAGCCTTCGAATTTCTGCAACAATGTTGGCCTTGAGTTGAAGGATTGTCTCCAACTTGTCCACATATACTTGCTCCTTAAAATAACCCCAAAGAAAATATTAGGGTGCTGACAAATCTGGCGATCGCGCTGGCCAAATAATTTCCGAATTTCTGGAAATTATTCGCTCTCTAAAAATTTGACTTAAAAGTGACATTGTGTCTCGGGCCGTGTGGGCAGTGGCTCCATCCTGCTGAAACCACATCTCAGGACTGTTTTCAAGAGCAGTTATTTGAAGAGCCGTAAACAATTATATATTATAAACCGATACCGCTCTCCATTTACGGCTACACCACTTCTATCTTCATTCTCGAAGAAGTAGGGGCCAATGAAATTTGCAGATGTGATCCCACACCATACTGTACACCTAATGGGGTGCAATTGGCGTTAATGAATGGCTCTTGGATTTTCAGAGCCCTAGAACCTGCAGTTTTGCTTATTTACAAAGCCACTCAAATGAAAATGTGCTTCATCACTCTTGCGTTAAAATAATTGATCGCTGATTTAAATAATAAAGTTCTATTATTCTGCTTCTTTGTTCAGTTGTGAATCAATATATTTTTTATATAATCTGAAAAAAAATAAAAAAAAATATATAAACGAAAAATTATTAACATTTGGGACCCCATTATAACGTTTGGTCTCCCCTGTACTAATTTTCTAAAAGAACGGCCCTCGTAGGTCCGAGTTAGGTTTAATGGGCTTTATTTTGCAACTCTTTACGATATAAAAAACGTTTGAAGTAGTAAATATTCTTCGTTTTACCGAATTTTGTAAGACATTTTCCGGCAATTAAAACACAATAATTTATCTTTGGAAATGGTTTTATTGTTTTTCAAAATATTCTCCTTTAAGATCAATGCACTTTTGCATGCGCAGAAACCAATTGTCGAAGCACGTTTTCCACTCCGATTGAGACACCTCCAAAACATGGTTTTTGAACGCTTCAACAGATGCTTCGGGCGATGAACGCACTTTTTCTTGGTGCTAGGGAATAAGAAGAATTCAAAAAGTCATTTTGGGTGCCAAATCAGGGCTGGTCTCTGGATGGATGGATGGCCATCAATTCGACATCTTGAGTGGTCAAATAGCTCATCGTTTCTGCTGATGTGTGAGAGCTCGCATAGTCGTGATGCAAAATGATCCGTCTTTGCTTATTATCTCTCCTCATTTCTTCGAAACTGTTGGCAAACAGATGGTTGTATACCACTCAGAATCGACCGTCCCACTAAAGGCACTGTGGCAACATGACCGGTTTTAACGAAAAAAACGCACTCATTTGCTTCGATCTACTTTTTCCACGAACAACTTTTGTTGGATTTGGCTCGTCTTGAAAGACCGATACGGTCGATTGCTGTTTTGTTTCGGGTTGAAATGCATAGATACATGATTCGTCACCTGTGACAATGTTATATACTGCCTTTGAGCTACCGCAGTTATACTTTTTCAACCACTCTTTGCACCAATCCATACGAGCCTTTCTTTGAGCATTCGTCAATTTATGTGGGATCCAACGAGAACAACTTTTTTGCACGGCCAAATGAACATGCAATATCTTACTGATGTTTGTCATACTAATGCCCAAGAATGCCTCAATCTCACGGTATGTCACATGCCGGTCTTGCTTAATCAGTTCACACACAGCATCGATGGTTTCTGACCGAAGTTGGACGTCTTTCACGAAATTCATCCTGGAGGGAACAGCGTTCGAGACTGAACTCTTGGTACCAGCGATTAACAGTGGTTTTTGATGCTCAAAATGGGGCCAAATGTTAAACCAAGTTGATTTAAACACTCTTGTATCGATATCCCACGCCGAAAATCGTAAAAAATCATCGCACGAAAATGTTCACGGGATAATTCCATTTTTTGTCTGAGATGCATTTTTCCACATACTGTAAACGAAACAATTCGTCCTCTAAAGACAAAACGTTCTGAGTGAAGTTTTGCTAAAAAATGCCAAAGTTTCCGATGGAAGTTCCAGTTTGCTTCTGGGAACACTAGTATTGTCAGGAGCCGAAATATAAATAGCAACCCTCGTACTGCAAGATGATAAATATGATCATCGTATTGTATTCACATCTAATTGATGTGGTATGGCCACCAGCAAAACGCGGAAAATGCATTTAGTTCCCACAACTGCTGGTCGTGGCAATCAATAGTTTTGCGAAAAGTTTGTTATTGTAACCAATTATTACTGATGGTAATCAACATTTTATTATTAAAAAACTGATTGCTTAAAGGCAATTTTATGTCGGTTTGAATTCTGACTTTAGGCCAAGCGTTTAATCCATTTCTCTTTAAGTAAAACTCGTTCACGTGCTTTTTTTGTTTTGTTTACAACTTCCATCATCTTTTCCACGGTTTCTTCGACAAGAATTTCCCAATATTTAGTGTACACGCGAGAAAAAACATGGTTACTACATGGTCACGGCAATAATAACACTGTGCGACAGCCACAATCGGTTTGGGATGAAACCACCGGGGAAAGTTATATCGGTCAAAAAAAGGTCATACGTGTCCCAGCGTTTCGTTGGGTCTCATCTAGGAATCGAGATATATCGATTTGAAGTTAGTACATAAGTATCGTATAGGGGAATTTGTCACGTTTTTGGCTCTTTTGTTTGACATAACTTGAGAACCACTCGTCCGATTTAGCTGAAATAAATTTTAAAAAACCAAGAATTACAATTCCCTTAATCTGTTCATTAGGGTGTCCGTTATTTTTTAAAGTAGAATTTTTATTGGTCTCACCCCTCAAAAAGTTGAGGCTTGATGCAAAAATGCCTCTCTAAAAATTTCACGCCCCTGGGACCACGCCTTCCCGTGCCGACTTACGGTTGAAATTTTATTCAATTGCGCTCATGTCGTATGATGACTCACTAGTCAAAAATTGTTCTGTGCAACTAAAAAGTACCATTTTAAAAGTGTTAAAATTTCATAATTTTTATTTAAAGTAATTTTTGTACAATGAGGGCAAATTTTTCGATGTTCGTGAACACATCGGATTATACATACACGTAAAATGCAAGTCGAAACGACCGTTCAGGGTAAAAAACAAAAACATTTCCTACACAAACAAAAGTCTTAGCTTTTCTGAATACCCTATTAGTTTTTTTTCTACAGAAATTGTCTGACTGGTGCATTTAATTATCATGAACAGTGTCCCGTTATATTGTTTTTATTTTGCTTTTGTACTCCTGCTTGTATTTTACCGTTACAAAAATAGTCCGCTATCAAAGTAGCAATTCTTTTAGTCTTGTTAGCAAGAGTGTTTGAGTAAGAGTGTTTGACAGCAATATGGCATTATCATTACGAAATTAGAATAGTATTTACTTGGTTGGAAGTATTGATTTTAACATAGTAGGATCAAAATTACCATCCAATAGACAAGTACTATCAGTTTTTTTTTACAATGTCAGAGTAGTAAAATTAAAAACTCGCGAAAGTGCAAGTTTAGTGATACGTGAAGTTATGATTTTTTGGGAGAAGGCCCGAATACCAATCAAACAAAATCAACATTGTATATCAAAAGTTTTAAAAATATATGATGAATGGCGTTATCTGCAAAAAAATAATAAAAAAGATGGAAATGTGTTTCGTGAAAGAGAAAACGCATTCAAAAGTAATTTGGACAACCTATTTGATGTTGCTCATGCTGATGCTTTGTCAATGCTGAAAATAGAAGAGGATCGGCAATTCCTTATTTCTCAGAGACAACCAGGTCGAGTAGGTTGTATGGGTGGGGTTGACTACATCTATTCAGAAGTTGAGAAGAGAAGAGAGAAGCGAAAACAAGAAAAACTCAACCGTGAGCAGAACCACCTTGCCTCTAAAATTCCGAGAAATTGTACTGAGAATGTACATGAAGATGATTCAGATACAGAAGTGGAAGAAATAAATGACTGCACTTCAACTTCACCGTATCAACAATCGTCGACAATAAAGAGGGCGACTAAACACTTTATCACGCCAAAATTAGTCGCAGTCCTAGATCGTTGTCGAGTAAGCGCACGAAATTCAATTTTTATATTGCAAGCGGCAGCAGAGGCTTTGGGCCACAATTTGGAGAATTTAATAATTACCAAAACCTCAATCCATCAACAACGGGAAAAAATAAGATGTGAGCGTGCTCAAAACATAAAAGCAAAGTTTAAGGAATCCGTACAACCCTTTCTTGTTGTTCATTGGGATGGAAAGTTATTGCCCGCATTGAGTAAGTGTAATTGTTATTTTTATATACAAATACAAACTTATATATTTTTATGATTTTAGGTGTTAATGAGAAAGCTGTTGAATGCGTACCAATAATTGTTACTGGAACCGATGTGGAGCAGATTCTTGAAATTCCGAAACTTAATAATGCAACTGGGGAAGCGCAAGCAACAGCCGTTTTCAATTCGTTGGAGAAATGGGAGTTGAAGGACAAGGTTAACGCGTTGTGTTGTGATACTACATCTTCAAACACGGGTCGATTGAATGGAGCATGCGTGCTTTTGGAAAAAAAGCTCGGTAGAGACTTGCTTTACCTCCCTTGCCGCCATCATATTTACGAATTAATTTTGAAAGCAGTGTTTGAAAAGAAGTTGCCCCATTTATCAAAAAGTCCAGATGTGCCGTTGTTTAAAAATTTTAAAAACTGCTGGAAGAAGATCGACCCAAAAAATATAATTAGTGGAATGGATGATGAACGTTGCCGAAATAGCCTACAACCTGTAGCAGCAGAAATAATGACCTTTGTTTCGAAAGAATTAGATAAAACTCAAATAAGGGAGGATTACCGTGAGTTTTTAGAATTGGCGGAATATTTTATAACGGCAGACAAACTAAAAACTATAAAAATTCGACCGGCTGGAGCAATGCATCAAGCAAGATGGATGTCTCGAGCTATTTACTGCTTAAAAATATTTTTGTTTCGAAAACAATATTTAATTCCAGCAGATCAAGAAGATGCACTGGCAGATGTTTGCATTTTTATCATAAAGTTTTATGTTAAAGCATGGTTTAGCTGCCCCATTGCCACTGAAGCTTGCGTTAATGATCTAAACTTTTTACAAGCTCTTATATTGTACGAAGACAACGATCCAGTTACTTCAGAAGCAGCTATTAAAAAATTATGTAACCACTTATGGTATCTTGTTGAAGAAACATCCGCTTTAGCCTTTTTTGATGCAAGATTGAATGTCACTACAAGAGCAAATATGGTAAAGGCGTTAACAATAGAGGCGAAACTCAGGGCGAAGAAAAAGCTGATGATCATTCATAAAGATGTCAAAGCACTCTCAGGTTAAATATTAAATGATATTCTATAAATGCATTTGCAAATACTGACATTACTACTATGTTTCTTTATTTTCAGGAAAATCAATCGATTTTTTTATTACAAATAGAAGCATGAATTTTTTTTCACGGTTCAATATAGATTCCTCTTTTTTAAAAGAAGACCCTCAGAATTGGGAAAACGAGGAAAGTTTTATCAATGGAAGAAATGCACTTAAGAATCTGAAGGTTGTGAATGATACTGCGGAAAGAGCGGTTAAGTTAGTAGAAGACTATCACGGCCTGATAACAAAGGATGAAAGTCAAAGGGCATATGTAATGCAATGTGTTCATGAACATCGAAAACTTTACCCTAATTGTACTAAAATTACTTTAAATAAAAGTTATGAAATATAAACACTTTTAAATTGTACTTTTTGGTTACACAGAATGCTTTTTCATGCTGTTATCATATTTTTGACTTGTGAGTCATCATACGGCATTAGTGTAATTGAATAAAATTAAAACCGTAAGTCGGCACGGGAAGGCGTGGTCCCAGGGGCGTGAAATTTTTAGAGAGGCATTTTTGCATCAAGCCTCAACCTTTTGGGGGGTGAGACTTAAATATTTCCATAAAAAAAGTAGCTCATACAAATAACGGACACCCTACTGTTCATATATTATTTTCCTTTACAAGTAATAGTTTCCAAGTTAAAAATAAGCGCATGAAGAAAATTTTTTTTTTTTTTTTTTTATTTTTTTTTAAATACATTTATTTTCGTTTGTTTGCTCCCTTTTCAGATTAGAGGAATTGTAATTCTTAATTTTTCTAAATTTGTTTCAGCTAAATCGGACGAGTGGTTCTCGAGTTATGTCAAACAAAAGAGCCTAAAACGTGACAAATTCCCCTATACGATACTTACTAACTTCAAATCGATATATCTCGATTCCTAGATGAGACCCAGCGAAATCTGGAACACGTATGACTTTTTTTTTACCAATATAACTTTCCCCGGTGGTTTCATTCCAAACCGATCACTGACCCTTACCATTTGTCGCAGAGTGTAATATGTTCTCCACAACAAAAGTATGTTCGTCGCAACCATAGCATTGTTAACTGAATTTATTTTTGACAATAGTAAAATTGCTGCAATATTAATATTGTTGAAATGTAACAATAGTATTATTGCCAAATTTAAAAATGAAAATATGGTTATAGTAACAATATAATTATGGTTAGTGGGACAAAAGTATTGCGTTTTGCGTTTTATGTTAACAATGATATGATTACGGCAATCATACTGTATGATTGAAATTTTTCTTCATTTGAATATGCTTTTTAGAACAAATGTTATTGGTACGGATCTAATGCAATAATAGTACTTTTTTTTATAGAAATTAAAATTATTTAAACAAGCTGCTTTAGCTTTGTTTATCTGAAAAATTTTTATACTCGTATAAAAGCTAAAGTTTATTTAAACTTATTTTTTCTACTGTGAAATAAATCACTCCTATTATTTTGAATTTAATGTATTGTTGAATAATTTTCATAATACAAATCTATTGTTGACAACTCAAACCAATTTTAATAAATAATTTTGGGGATCAAATCTATTGTCAACAACTCAAACAAATTCTATTAAATAATATTAGGGATCATAGTTTAATTGTGTGTGATCATACTATGTTTGTAGGGATCATGACATGGTTGCGTGTGAATCATACTATGGTTGTGAGGACCATACTTTGGTTGTATATGAAACATACTATTGTTGTGAGGATCATACTATGGTTGTGGATATCATAGTATGGTTAAGTGTGAATCATACTATGGTTGTGGGGATCATAGTATGGTTATGTGTGAATCATACCATTGTTGTGAGGACCATAGTATGGTTGTATTTGAATCCATAATGTTGTTGTAGCACAACCATATACCCAACAATAGTATTATCCTCTATGAATATTGTCATCACAACCATACTTTTTTTCTGCGTGTAGTCAAGTCTATAAGGAAAAATTGTTTTGTCTCCGATGAAAAGTTAAATTTTTTCCCGTTGAACAATTGGGGACTTTTTGTTCCAAAAATTATTGCCTGAGGTTCAAACATTTCGTATGATCCACGAATACTTCAGTTCAAATTGCTGAAAATTACAAAGCTACAACTAACATTCGGTTGTACTGATGGAATACTCGAGTAGCATGCAGCCTAAATCAGTAGGTTGGCAAAAATTATATTGTGACAACGAATCTGTTGTCTGTGTGTTTATAATTGGCATTGTGTGTGTGGGGCGTGGTTTGTAAAGGGATTACACCACAAATTTTTTTTAGGTTGTCCAATTTTTCCAGAGCAGAGAACAGAGAAGAAATTAAATCTCCACAACTTTGGTGTTTTAATTTCAATTAATACTCGTACTTGTGAAATTTTCTTCCGGCAGCCTTGATAAAATCCTTATGTCATAATCATTAAGGCAAGTACGAGTACTTGCATAATACCGGCATGTGTGTGTGTGGATATGCATCTCGCCAAAATAAACCTGCCAACATTGATAAGATAATTTTATGCCCATAACTTAAGAGCTCCGCCTCCCTTCCACCTCTTGGCTGTAGAGACCTCTGTGTGTCACCGACTACACGCCACATCGGTTGCTGCTCCATGAAATTGCATCATTTCCAGCGATATTTTCTCTCAATACATTCATTATAAAACAAATAAGTTTAATGGACAAATTTACAATGCTTTCGATGCGAACGAACAGGAGGTCCATCAAAATTAATGAATTTTTTTCACTCACTTAGTCCTGGTCACTACAGCCTTGGGCCATCGTTGGCGATGGTGACCGGTTAAGCACATGAGAGCAACTTTTCGCTGTCATGTTTAAGCGTTTTTTTTCTCTAGTTTTTTCACTTTTTATATTAAGCAATTGCGTGTGTCCATTCGTCAGTCCGTCTATCCGTCCGTCCGTTCGTATGTCTTTATGCATTTAATTTTATTCGTTTTGTTTTTGCTTTATTTCATTTGAAAGAAAATTTTCAAATGTAAACAAAACTCTTTCTACTTACCGCCACCACCACCACATGCTGACGATTGTGGGTCTATTTAGTCACTGTGTCGTTGGTGGCGTCAGAGACGGATGGACGAACGTCATCATCATCGTGAACCTGACAACATAATTAAATGTCTGAGCAAACGAAATAAATGCGAAGCTGGTGCTCGAATAGTCTTTTAATCAGTTCAGCAAAGCTGAAAATACTGGAGTTTAGTAGGAAATCTACGTATGAGGCGCAGGGTGGCACAGTGGAACGAAACTGTTTAAGAGTACTAGTCAAAAGAGAATTACTATAGTTTACCAGCGATGACATAGAGCTTAGATCTTTGTGAGATAATCACCCTGCATGTATGTGAAATTTTGAAAGGTTCACGTTCAGAGAGATCCATGATCGATGATGCGTTAAATAGCCATACACAGATACCAGATTTGTTGTCCCAACTGAATTTTCTGCCTTCCGAATGTTAGTGATTGCACGCATCGCTCAACCGAATATTGATTGTGTACACGGAAATTTCTGTAAAATGAAGTAATACTAAAAGTTAAAGAGGCAAAGTTTCAGTTATCCCAAATAATGAAGATGATAATCGGAACTAAATTTATACGTATACATATGTACTGGTTGTTGTTATAGATGGTTGGTTTTAAGTTCGGCTGTAATTACAATGAAAATTTGTTAACAGGACCAATTGGTGGTTTAATTGTATGAAGTCGCTTCATCTGGAAATTCTATAATTCTAATTGCCTCAATAAAATTCTATAAGCCTCAATACCATTTGTAAAAGAATTTAAAAAAATCTTTTTTTTTAGAACTGGCATAACCAATAAAAACGGGGTTTGCTGGCTACAAAAAAATTATCTTTTGTCACCACCAATTGTTGGTACTAAAGTAACATGTAATTCATAATCGGTTGGTTGTGGCAACCAGCAGTTTAACTGAATTCCTTTGGTATAGCGGATTTATTGGTACTGTCATAGTATCGTACCTTCCATCTTTTGTTATATGCAACCATTTAACCATTGAAATTTGGTATATCCAACCATTTAACCCTTGAAAGTTGGTAATGGCAACAGAAAGTGAGTTTAACCAACTAAATTTTCTTAATTCGGACCGATTTCCAACTGAGTTTTTCTCTGTGTATTAAATGAGATATATTAAAAAAATATTTATCGCAATGGGCTTAAGCTAGTTACCGTACGTAGTTGGAATACGAATTATATTTTTCCACCTCATCAGCTTGGAGTTATTTCACATCCAAGGTCTATGGTACTCTTGCTTTGTGGTGATCTTATCCTTACTTACTTAAACTCGAAACGCATGGCGATATTTTGTCATAGAAAAAGTTGTATTTTCGTGGGCAATTGTGTGAAGAAAACTTGAAAAGAAAGGTTTACATCAGTAGTTCTCATTCGTTTGGGGAGAGCCTGGCCTTATAGAGTTCGGTTTTACTTTCAACAATTTCAGCAAAGCTTTCTGAAGAGGGTTGTCACGGACCCGATATCATGATAAAAGCAGTGTGCATCCACGAAAATCAATGTCACTTTGGCATTTTGTTAAAAATTTGTCTTCTATTAAATATAGAAGCAAGAGGTCTTGATTTATTTTTTATAAATTTTTAAAAACAATATTTTTTATATATTTTTTGATAATTTTTTTCTAAACTTTAACGATATCTCTGAAAATACTGGGATAATTTAAAAACAATGTAAGCACGTGTTAAAGTTCGCGTATAGATACAGTATCAGAGATTGCTTAGAAATCCAATAAATATCCTGGATTTCAAACAATCTGCAAGATCTTCATAATCTTCAGATACACTCCACGATTATTGTTTTAATTCAGAACCAGAAAAAATCATTCTAATAATGCCGGTCATTTTTTGGTCTACCTAAGCCAAAACTTCCAGAATCAATGGCCTTTTTCGAGTTGTTATCTGCTTTCCAATTAACAGAACCGATTATAAACATTGGTTGTCTACAAAAAGTTAGAGTTAGTTTATGAATCTAGCCAAGTGAAGTAGGAATAGATCTATAAATTGGCTACTAAATCAATGTTCTGTTTTGTAGACCTAAATCATGGAAATATACGAAGTCAATAAGTTCGATATCAACTTAATTTTGGTGCCGGATAATAGACACATTCCGAGGAACTGTTTGTTTAGCTCGTTTGTTTATTTCAGTCTTTTGCATTGAGCAGAACTTAACTGGCTCGAGACCTTTTGCATCTGCATTTCAATATAAGACGTTAGGGTGAAGAAGTTGGCTAGATATAGACCATGTGAGTACGCGCTGCTCTACAAGGACATGCAGGCTTACTAGCAAAATATGGCCTATGTGCGATCTAAATCGCGGGAATATTCTACTCTAGGGTCTATAGCCATGAACTTTTTTTACTGTTTGATTTGTGGTATTATGACACGCACTGAGAATATCAGCAGATGCCTGCTGTAGAAGTTGCCAGGACGAGGAGATGGATTAAAGTGTCTAAGCACATAATAGGCGTGTTCGATTGGTACTTGCTTACTAAATGAGTAATTGGTGGCTAAGGCGATAACTTCCAAACTTTACGAAAAAATTCTTTCTAGAAAATTTGTAATTTGCAGAATAAAAGTTATACAAGAAATACTATAAGCGAGTAAGCGAGTCAGCGCTGTACGGCGGGTGACCCATCAATTCGACGTTTCGGCCGGCCAAAAAGGCCGATGTGTACGAGCTCGCATTGTCATGGTGCACAATGATTCGTCTCCCCTTGTTCGTTTTTCGAATTTCTTCGAAGACTTTAGTCAAACAAATTGTGGTGTATCACTCAGAATTGACCGTCCTACAAGCGGAACAGTCGCCACAGTTTTGCCAAAGAAACAGACGACCTTCGAAGTCCTTTTTCCACAAAGAAGCAACTTTCGTTGGATTTGGCTCGTCTTCGAAGACCCACACGGTCGATTGCTGTTTTGTTTCGGGCTCATACGCATAGATCCATGATTCGTCACCTGTGACTATCTTAAAAACGTCTTTTGAAGTGCCGCGCTCATTATTTTTTTAAAAAGTTCTTTGCACCAATTGACATGAGCCTTTTTTTGAGCGGTTGTCAAATTGTGCTGGATCCAACGAGAACAAACCTTTTTTACGGCCAGGTGTTCATGCAATATCGAATGTATGCTGGTGGAAGAAATGTCCAAGGATGCCTCTATTTCACGGTATGTCACATGACGATCTTGCATTATCAGTTCACGCACGGCATCAATGTTCTCTGGCACAACGGCCGTTTTTCGACGACCTTCGTCTTTGAGCGAGCGTCGGCCACGATTGAATTCATTAAACCAGTTTTTACAGTGCTATAGGATGGTGCTTCATCGCCATACAAAAATTTAAGTTCATCGATTCGCTCTTGTTTTGATAATCCACGTCGAAAGTTGTGAAAAATGATCGCACGAAAATGTTCACGAGTTAATTCCATTTTTTGCCAAATTGATTTTTTCAAGTCACTGTAAACAACACAAATGATGGTCGTACGTCAGAACGTTCTCAGTACGTTTATGCAAAAAATTGTCAAACTTCCCAATGGAAATGTCAGATGGCGCCAGGCAACAATTAGTGTTGACTAGGCCAAAAATATATGTAGCAACCCTCGTATTGGTTGGTGATCTATCTAGAGGTATTTTTCACAGATTAAGCGTGAGTTTTGTTAAGCTTTATTTTTATTTCTTTTCAGTATTGTTTGCCATTCCTGCGCGAATGGCCGGCGAGATCTTCCTGCGTGTCGCCGTTTCAGAGTTCGGGCTCTTTAAATCAAAAAACAATACAATGGGTGCGACAAACATACTTTTATTGCAGAGAAAACATTATTGTTGCCGTGACCTAAAAGTAACCATATGTTTTCTCTGCAGGCACATACTAGAGAGTCTTGATTTCTGTACACTGTTCCACCCAGCAACACCAACCACTCATCGTCGTATTAGAAAAATGTCTTTTGTAATTTGAAAATTTTAATTGTATTTTCAGTTCCAACATTTGAATGTGCTCGTTTATCATGAACTCCTCTTGCACCAATTGCTGCACTCCCCCTCCCGCCTAACGTCTCACCAATTGTCCTCGGTGAAGCAGCAGCCTGGTTTTAATGTTAAGCCGATTTCAACAGGATTGAAATTCAGCGCAACACACATTTTGTAGATTTTGTTGGTTGCATTTTTTTGTTGAGTTTTTTTTATTTTTCCTTATTTCGTGAAAGAAAAGCTCACTTTTATTCGTTGTTATAAAGTCATAAATTTCCCAAACAAAACAACGGACAAACATTTATGATTTGTTCAATTTAAGGAAACTCACAGACACACACACTCGCACACATTTTTAGTGAAATGGAATTGTCAATTCCTACGGAAATCAAGCGAATCAAATGGAATGAAAAGATGAAAAACGCAAAAAGAAAACACAATGACTCGGCAGTTGTAAATTTTAATATAACTTCATTTGTTAACATATCATTTTTATTCGCAGTGCTGTGAGTTGAGCCTGTACTAAGTGCGAGTGTATGTGTGTGTGTGTGTGCGTTGTACGTTTCGAAATTATGTAAAACTTTTCTTTTAATCTGTTGATCGCAAGACATATACTTTCTAAAATATTCAGCTTCCGCCGCCCGCCACCACCACCATTGAATTGGCGCAACAATAGAGCAAAAATGCGTATTCATTCATGAGTCGTTGGCATATTTGATTTGATTGGAAATGTAACTTTGAAGTATTTTGAAGTTGACAGACAAAAGATTTACAGCGAATAAAAAATAACAATACGAACGAACGAAGCCGCCAAAACGAAAAACTGTAGGAAATGTCAAATCGGATCTTGTGGGCAGTTCAAAGATTCGAATCGTTGAAAAAATCTAACATTCACGAGAAGCCATAAGCTAACATTAAACCATGGACTATAATTGCTGCATAGTATAAGACATCATACCAAGAGAAAGAATTCATGTTATGGTACTGTACTGAGCAGTATCGCCAATTACTACTTACTTAATGCCCACAACATCCCATTAAGGAACGAGGGGTAACTTCTATCAAACCACACGCAGAAGAAAAATATGGTCACGGCAAAATTAGTATGTTCTCCGCAACAAAAGTATGTTCGCCGCACCATATTATTATTTTTTGAATTGCATTTTGACAATAGTATGATTGCGGCAATATTAATATTGTTAAAATTTAAACAATAGTATTATTGCTAAATTTAAAATAAAAATATAACTATGGTTGGTGCCACAAAAGTATTGTTTTTTTGGGTCTTATGTTAACAATAATATGATAACGGCAATCAAACTGTATTATTGTAAGTTTTCTTTATTTGAATATGCTTTTTAGAACAATGTTATTGTTACGGATCTAATGCAATAATAGTACTTTTTATGCGGAAATAAAAATTTTCCAAACAAACTGATTTGGCTTTGTTTAACTGAAATATTTGTAATAAAAACGCTTAGGTTTATTTAAACTGAATTTTTCTACTGTTGAATAAATCACTCCTTTTATTTTGAATTAAATGTATTTTTAAATAAATTTCATAATTCAAATCTATTGTTGTCAACTTAACCCAAAGCTAATAAAAAATTTCGGGGATCATGGTTTAATTGTGTAAATCATAGTATGGTTGTTGGTGAGGATCATACTATGGATGTGAGGTGGTGGTGAGCATCATACTTTGGTTGTGAGGATCATAATATGGTTGTGGAGATCATAGTATGGTTGTGTGAACCATACTATAATTGCGATGATCATAAATAGTTATGACACCATCAATTTTCAAACCTTTTTTCTTCAATTTCAATAACGTGCTTTCTTGGTCCAAAGACCTTACTCCTCCAAAATTTCATGAAGATCGGGCAACAATTTCGTCCTGGATACTCATGCCACTCTGATAATCAGAGAATACGCCTGGAGCTTGAGCAAGGTCGGACTCAAGACGTTAGAGTTTATTATATGTCACCCTGTAAAACTTGATCGTGATCGGGTATAATTTGTGGCCTTTAGAGCTTAACGACCCCAAATTGGGAGGTATCTTTGTTTGGCAGCTATTCGAAAGCATAGACCGATATGGTGCAACTGGACAGACATGGGTGTTGGTCGCTCTGATTCTGAAGTCGGGAAGGACATTTGTCTTGAGGCTTTACTGAAATATAGTCCAGTTTTAACAGAGTTAATAACTGGTCGCTTAAAACGTACCATTCAAAATTTGGGAGAGATCTGTATAAATTTGTTGCTTCTATACCTGCAGGACCTCAAATCGCGTGGAAGGGGGGGGGGTGGCCTTTGCGTCAGACCTATTCGAAAATATATAGGAGTTGGTCGCTCGTAATGCTCTGTGCAAAATTTATTCAAAATCAAATGCAATATGTGGCTCTTTTAGCTTTAGATTCTGAAACCGGAAAGCGTTTGTTTGGGAGCTATAACAAAAAGTGGAGTGGAAGTGCAGCTCATATTTGAAAACAATGTGATTCGTCCATAGCCCATACTTCATCGAAATCGGTTTATAACTGAGAACAGACGGACATCTCTTAATGGAATCAGATCGTGATTCTGAATTGATCGGTATACTTATTTCGTTGCAAACATCAGCACTAGGCCAATACCCCCTGTGACGCATTATTTGCTAATTACTAATCCTCAATTCTTAGCTAAATCGTATAATAAGTACTAAAACTATTATGCCAATACCAAAAGTGGGCATCCAATTTTTTCGTACTCGTACATATTTATAAGGCCGTAATAAAAATATAGTGTGATCAATCTAGAGGTATTTTTTCAGAACAAAAAAAAATATAAATATTCAAATCAAGTGTGACATCTTTATTGTTCAAAAGGACATTTATTTTATGAATATAATTTTCTTCAACTGTTGGCCGTAACTACGCCTCAGGGTGCCCATTCTGAGGGTCCAATTTTGGATGACTCGTTCGAGCATTTCGACCGCTATCGCGTTACTGACACGTGTAATGTTGGCCTGCAAAACCTGAATTGTAGCTGGTTTGTCAGCATAGACTTTGGACTTTACGTAGCCATAAAGAAAAAAGTCTAAAGGAGTGATATCACACAATCTAGGCGGCCAACTTACCGGTCCAAAACGTGGAATTAGCTGTTCTTCGAAATGACCTCTCAATAGATCCATTATTTGAGCAGCTGTATGGCAAGTGGCACTGTCCTGTTAAAACCAAATGACGTCAAGACTTCAGGCTTCAGTTAGCAAAAAGGCCGATATCATGGCGCGACAGCGAGCACACCATGCCACTATCTTTTAACTAAACTAAGTGTTCCACAGAGTGTCGCAGAGAAAAGCTAAATTCGAACCGACTTTTCAGAGGATTTCTCTGAGATATGTCTGTAGCTTGAGCAAGGTCGGATAAGTTGCCAAGCAAAATTTTAGTGTGTATAATTTGTTCCTTCTACAACTTAACGACCCCAAATCAGTAGGGAGCATTGTATGGCAGCTATTTAAAAGCATGAACTGAAATGGGTAACTGTGACAAGATATGGGTGTTGGTCGCTCGTAACGCTCCATGTGGTAATCGGATGTAATATGTGGCTTACAAATTGCAGATTCCATGTGACACCAAAGTCGGTATAGGGGCTGTACGAAAATATGGAACTTTGTGGTCCAGTTTTACTAGAGTTTTTTTTATTAGTCGCTTATAAGGAAAATTAAGGCGTGACCTGTTGAAATTTGTGGCTTTTAGAGCTGTAGGACCTCAAAATGGGAGGGACCTTTGAGTTCGACCTATTCGAAACTATTTACCGATATGGTCCAATTTTGCCATAGATGCTCAGTGCAAAATTAAGTCCAAACTGTATGTAGTAGGTGTCTTCTAAAGCTGTAGAATCTAAAATCGGAAAGCGTTTCGATGTGACGAAATATGGACTAATGTGGCCCATCTTTATTTAATCGAATAAATTCTGCGACATGTCCTTTTATTGCAACGATAGGTAGACGGAAGCACGGACGAAAGGACTTCTCTTAATGGAATCAGATTCTAATTTTGATTCGGTCGGGATACTTAAGGCCTTGCACACATCACCACTGGGTCATTATACCCTGTGCCACATTATTTGCTTATTAATAATCTTTAATTCTTAGCTAAATCGTATTGTGAATAGTATAAAAATTATTATGCAATACCAAAATATAATGGAGTTCAAAATTTAAGCGAACTTCACACACTGGACTGACAATGTATGTGGGTTCTAATCTTCGCTAAAACAGTGCTATTTGTGTAAGTGGTACCAGAAGGGGCGTGGCTAAGAATCCAACTTTTTTTTTTTTACCAAGTTAGCCTTATAATTGTGGTCTTGAGTTTTCATTTTGGGTGAGATCGTATGAGAACTATTACGTTTTTTTTTTTAAATAAAAACGAGGGCGGTATGGTGCATTTTTATATAGGAGGTTCCAGTATAGGGCGTGTCAACCTCTTTTTGATATGCAAGTACAGAGCCGTCATACAAATATTACGGTGTTAACAATTTAAGAGAAATTCACGCACTGACTGACAAGTTATGTGGGTTCCAATGAGCACTGAACAAAAGTCATTTGTGTGTAAGGTACCAGAATGGGGCGTGGCTAGGAATCCAATTATTTGCCACTAAGTTAGGCTTACAATTCTGATTTTGTAAGGTAGCAAAATGGGGCGTGGGTTGGAATCCAATTATTTGTCACTAAGTTAGGCTCATAATTCTGAATTTAAGTATTGGTTTTAAGTTAGATCTTATGAATAAGATTAAAGACTTCTACCAAATTTCGCACGTAGCCCATGCTCTATAACATGGGACCATATCGGTTTCGAATAACTGAATTTTAGTTATTCGAACCGACTTGTTTTCAGTTTGCAAATATTTTAATTGACTGTATTTATAAAAAAAAATAAACTTTTTAAACAAAATACATTTTCTTTCTGTTTATTTTCAGGTACGTAAGCTGCCCTAATGGACTTATTCGTATTTAAAAATTTGATGTCACATCTTCAGGTACAATTGATTTATAATTCTAGCCTGTATTTTAGTTCTCTTGATATTAGGTTCTTTTTTCGCAAACATTAGAATATATTTGAAAATAATTACGATGACAATAAACTCAGAATAATAGGAGTGATTTATTTAACAGTAGAAAAAATCCTTTAAAAAAGCGTAAGCGTTTTATTTGATAAAAAATATTTCAGTTAAACAACCCCCAAGCAGTTTGTTTAAAAATTTAAAAAAAAAAATTTAGGGTGATCCATCAAGAGGTATTTTTTCAATAGGGGTTTTTTTTCAGAGCTTACGAATGATTTGCGTCAAACATTATTTTTTTCCTTTTCAGTATTGTTTGCCTTTTTATCATAAAAAGACTAACACCGCAACAACGTCGTGAATTATGGAAATGAGAAACGAGAAGATCCGCTGTTTTCGGACAACGGTTCATTCAGTGAAGAGGCTTCTTTCTGGCTCAACGCCAACGTCAATAAATAAAATTTCCGCATTTGGGCTGAAGAGGAACCATAGAGAGGTTCAGAGCTTTCATTATACCAAGAGAAAACCATGGTTTGGTGCAGTTAATGGTCTGGTAGAATCATCGGTCCATATTTTTTTTTAAAAATTTATAATGACCGGAACGTAATCGTGAATGTTGCTCGCTATCGCGCGTTGATATCGGACTTCTTACTACCTGAAATTGAAGTTACGGGCTTCAATTTCAGGTAGCAAGAAGTCCGATATCATGGTATTTGGTTTCAACAGAACGGTGCCACTTGCCATACAGCTAGATTTATTGAGAGGTCATTTCAAAGAGAAGCTAATTTCACGCATTTGACCGGTGAGGCCGCCTAGATCGTGTGATATCAAGAGTTTAGACGTGTTTTTTTGGGGCCACATAAAGTCCAAAGTCTACGCTGACACACCAGCTAAGATTCAGGTTTCGAAGCCAACATTACGCGTGCCATGAACTACATACAGGTAGAAATGCTCGAACGAGTCATCCAAAATTGGACCTTCCGAATGGACACGCTGAGACTTAGTGGCGGTTAAGATTTGAAGGAAATTATATTTAAAAAATAAATGGCATAAAAAGTCCTTTTGAATGAACAACAAAGATTTCACACTTGATTTGAATTTTTGTCTTTTTTTTGTTTTAAAAAAATTTCCTCTAGACTGATAACCCGATACATATAAAAAGTACTATTGTTGCTCAAAAAACAACATTTTTGTCGCACCAACCACATTTATATTGTAGCTACAACCATATTTTTATTTCTTAATTTGGCAATAATACTATTGCTACATTTCAACAATATTTATATTGCCGCAACATACTATTGTCAAAATGAAATATAAAAACAATACTATGGATGCGACGAATGTACTTTTATTGCAAATATTATATTACTGTTGCCTCGACCATGTACGAGGGCGGTTCGGAAACTTCTTAGCCTAGCACAAAAAGCGCGGTATAAACAGAAAAAAGTTAAGTGTTTTGGAAACTCCCATCTCTGCTATGAACACATGTGAAATTTTGTTTCGATCTGGCAACTCCTTTATATAGAAACAGGTGTTCACAAAAGACGCATCCGCGATATTTTTACAATGGAAAAATTAGAAATGCGTGGTGCCATTAAATATTTACATAAAAAAGGTTTATCGGGACAAGAAATTCATAATGATATGGTGAATGTGTTAGGTGAAAGTGCTCCTTCATATGCAACAGTAAAAAATTGGGTTGCTGAATTTAAACGTGGTCGTACAAGCATTGACGATGAACCACGTAGTGGACGTCCAAAAACAGCAACAACAACAGAAATTGTAGCCAAAGTGCATGATATGGTATTAAATGATCGACGAATAAAAGTGCGTGAAATAGCTAATATCATGGGCATCTCAAATGATCGAGTCCATTTAATTTTGCATGAAAAACTACAGATGAAAAAGCTTTCTGCAAGATGGGTGCCGCACTTGTTAACAGTCGACCAAAAACGCATAAGAATGAACATTTCCCAAGCTTGTTTGGATCGTTTTCAGCGAAATAAAATGGATTTTAAGCGTCGTTTCATAACTGTTGATGAGACATGGTTCCACCACTATACTCCAGAGGCAAAAGAACAATCCAAACAATGGACTGAAGCTGGAGGAAGTGCCCCAAAGAAGGCAAAACAATTCAATCGGCTGGTAGGGTTATGGCAACGGTTTTTGGGACTTCAAAGGTAAAGGGTAAAACAATAAATTCAGAGTACTATTGCAACCTTTTAGATCAATTAAATGTACAAATTCGAGAAAAACGTCCTGGCTTACAACACAAAAAAATAATTTTTCATCAAGACAACGCACCAGCGCACAAGAGTGTTTTAACAATGGCTAAAATCAACGAATTAAAAAGTACGAGTTGCTTGACCACCTACCTTATTCTTCTGAATTAGCTCCCAGTGACTTTTACCTGTTCCTAAATCTAAAAAAATTACCTCAAATGAAGACGCAATTACAGTTGTAAACCACTATTTTGAGGACCTGGAGGAAAACTATTTTAATCAAGGGATTGAATTGCTAGATAAGCGTTGGACTGTTGGAAGTGTATTGAGTTTCAGGAGATTATATTGAAAAATAAAAATATTTTTGAAAAACTAACTATTCTCTTTCATTGATAGGCTAAGAACTTTCCAAACCGCCCTCGTAGTAACCATATTTGTTCTCTGCTTATATACTTTCTAGTTTCATTATTAAATTCAAAAAAATTCTAAATTATTGATTTATTTCATTATTTATTAAGAAAATAATTTATTTATTGTAATTTTTATTTATTTAGGTATTTAATTATTTAATTGCTTAATGATTAAAAAATGTCCATCAATTAGTTATTTAAGCAATAAATCACTTAACTATTTGAAGATTTAATTTTATTTGAACAATTAGCTTTTGATATTAAAGTACATCCCACTACAAGACATCATTAGCAAAACTGCCTTAGCAGCTGTAGCCAAGGGTTGTCCAAATTAAGTGTAAGCATTCCTTTATTATCGCTTTATTATCAGTTGAAATTTAATTAAATATTCCTCTCTAGTCAAATGTTAGAGAGCAAAGATATTTATGCTCTCAACTACTTTAAATTATTTCCATTTTCATTTCTTCCGGGCACCGTCACTTTGAATGTCAATGCTAAAGCGAACGCTTTATTAGCACTTAACACGCGACCATCGGCCTGCCGCCAAGCCATTACGGAGACAGGCAACACTTTTCCGAATTCAATGCCTTCCTCTATGTGACGAGCTCCTAAGCCTTGCCAGAGGCGAGACATGCCACGAGGTTCTAATCGAGAAATAGAACAACACCACCACCATCGACACCACTACCCCCACTTTATCTAGAATCGAACACAATGGAGGGCCAGGAAGAATTCCATGTGGACGAAGTGGAGTGTTGGTAAATTGATATCGTTGTGTACTCGTATGTTTCTCTTTTTTAGGAAGAGAGTAGAGGGAAAACACTATACGAACGTGGTGCATGGATTTCGAAGAACGGAAAATGACAAAGAGAAGAAAGAAAAAACCGAAACTTACCCCTAATTGGAAATGTTTTGGTTTTTAGGGTTAGTCGGGAGTAGGTAGTGTGCATGCTGGCAATGAACTTTAAAGAAAATGATTCATAAATTCACCCTAACACCAGCACCACCGTGGCCAGAGAGTGAATTCGAATACAAATCGAAATTTCGAAATTCGTATACAGCTGTCTGCTGTACTGTCTGTCCTCTCATGCCTCTACTATTTCTCGGCGTGGATTACCACCTCTTTCGAGTATTCGTATTTGGATTGAAATGAATTTTATTCACTTCCTTCCGATTCTTTTTTTTTTCTTCAGCTTGGTGTTTGTTTTTATCACTCTGTTCGTTGGTTAGCAAGCGTGCTGTCTGTCGCGTCGTGTCAATTTTCGTGTTCAATATTTTGTTGCCATTTCAAAACTCCATTAAGTGATTTCGTGTTGTCGTCTTTTTATTACAAGCAATTTTGTGAGTTTTTATTTTATAACAAAATGCTAACTAAAAAAGGTTAACAAAAGTGTTGTAATGGCATTTAATTTTTTCAATTTTTATTCATGAGTAATATTTGCTTCCTTGGAAACCAGACAGCCAGGCGGACGGGCGGTCGATGATAAACTGTCAAATATCCAAATGATGAGTGTTGTGCACAGTGTTTGGAAAATATTACCAATTTTATTGGAAACAAAAAGAAAATATTTTAATGTTTTGCATTTTATTTTTAAAAATACAGAAGCCAGTGAATTTGAAAAAGTATAGTAAGCTTTAAACTAAACAAGTACAAAAAATAATATTCTAAAATTTAAATATTGTGAATTCAAATATTTCAGTTTCAACAAAAAATTCTCTTGAACAAAACTTGAGTTAAATATCGCAAAATTCAATTATTACGATTAAAAAATATTCTCAAGCTGAATATTAGTTAAATTTTGTGAATTTCAGTATTTTGATTCAATAATTTCGATTTAAAAAAAAATTTCTCAAGCTGGATTTGTGTTCAATTTTGTGAATTTCAGTATTTTGATTCAATTATTTCGATTTAAAGAAATTTTCTCAAGCTGAATATTAGTTAAATTTTGTGAATTTCATTACTTTAATATTCAGGCTGATGTGAAAATCAAAAGGAATTCCTTCATTTGTTTCTATAGAAGAAACTAAAAGGACTTCCTATATCATACTTGGATAACATAAGCGTGTAATGTTTTAACAAAATTAGTTTAGAAAATAGTCCTTAAAAGGACTCAATATTTCCGGTAAATTTGTGATGAGAAACGTGGAATTTGGTTTTGTCCTAAAGGAACATCCTAAGCATCAATTATCCCCTCTCGCGGTGAGTATGCTTTTTTAAGGGTAGCCTTCTTTTTTTATAGAATATAAATATCGTTTGGTACAATAGTTGTGTTTTTGCCTTACAAATATTAGTGGTTTCTCTAATGATAGCCCAAGTACTATTACTCTTGTATAGAGTGAATGTAGGCGAACATGTCGCAGTAGTTTAGCATCAGGATCAATTGCTATTTATACCTTATACCTCTACGCGGTACCGGATATAATAAATGAGACCTGGTGTTTGTAACACCTTAAAGGAATATGTCAGTCAAGATAAACTCGAATTTAACTTTTAGAAACGCACAAAGTCGCCTTTCCCAGTGGGTTAGAAAAATAAATTCAAATTTCAAAATATTTGTCGTCGCAACAGTGTGAGCCTAGTTAAGATAAATTCGAATTTAAGAATTATTTATACAACATATGCTGGCTTGTAACAACGATGTTTGTGTTACCATGGAGGACAATTGGAAATACTTTCGTCAATGAGACTACTACAAATTATAGCTACTACAGAGTGGTCCAACTAAAGCGCGCGATGCTAATTGTAAATGAAATATATATGTGACGGGCAAAATAGAAAGGGGCCTAAGGTTAAAAACCAAATTAAGTCCCTTTCTATTTGCGCTTAGAATCGTCGACTTCACTTTCATAAAACGCGCATATCTCTGGGAGGGAACACTTTTGGGGCATGGGATCGGTCTCATTCGATGCTCAGAGGATGCCCACATCAAAAAAAAGTGAAAAGTTGATGAAAAGTTTTGTTCAGGAAAGCCATTTTAAAGATTAGGCCCCTTTCTATTTGCGCTTAGAATCGTCGACTTTACTTTCATAAAACGCGCATATCTCTGGGAGGGAACACTTTTGTGGCATGAGATCGGTCTCATTCGATGCTGTTGACCACATCAAAAAAGGAAAAAAAATGCAAATTGATTGCAAAATGAAATGCACTGCTAAAAACTTGAAAACGACTAGGGCAAACTGGATACTTCCTTCTTCGAAATTTTGGACTGTGGGCGGAGGAGGCGTGACAAAACTGTTTTTTGACCGAGAAGGCTGACAATTGGTACAAAATTTTAGGGTCCGTTGGAGATGGCCTTTAGATGGTTTATGTGAAGTGCGCATGAAAAAGGCCCAGTGGGCGTGGTACCTCCCATACAAAGCTCAAATTAAAAATCCATTATTTCTGCTCCTGTTAATGGTATTTGAACAATAGTTGGATGTCGGTTCAGTGTACCTGTCATTCTTCTTCGAAATATCAATCCACCACGACTTTGCAACGGAACCAGACTTTCAGTGAAATTAAAATTTGAAGGCAAAACAACCTTTACCGGGTCAGCTAGTTGTAAATTAAACAAAAAGTTTTCAGTAAATTATCTTAATATATTTTATAATGACAGAGTGTGATCTATGACAATTACGTGTAAAACAAAATATCGTCTAAATGCTCGCCACAGCTTCTGTGACATAACTCTATCCGATGATCCATATTTTCAACTGTCCGTAACTGTTTAGCCGACTTAGGTGAAAGTGTTTCTCGTCGCTGAAGATATTTTTTTGGTAAAGTCGACATTAAGTTCTGTCTGTTGAACCAACCATTCGGCGCATTGACGACGCTTGAAATGGTCAGTAGGCTTCAGCTCTTGTGTCAATTGGACCTTGTAAACGTGTAGATTTAAATCTTTATTAAAAATTTGCCTCAGTGAAGTTCGTGTGATGTTCACACTATCGCAGAACGAAATGGTCGAGGGTTGCTGAAATTTGCGCACAATTATTCCGATTGTGTACACATTTGGTCGATTATGCTAACCAAAAAAATCACGAAGTGTACGAACACCCGTTTTTATAAAATGCTTCAATTATCCTAAAGCGCTGCTCAATTGTGTACCTCTCCATGGTTGAAATTGTCAAACGGTGAAACATAGAAACGTCAAATTAAGTTGGGCTAAAACTTGATATTTAGGTGTGACTCACAATAAACATCGTGCATTATGGTTGGACCACACTTTAGTATACGCTAATAACGCGTATATTTTATTATTAACGCGTGTTATTTATCTTAAATATCAAATGTAGGGGAAACTAGTGCTTCCATGGAGGAGAAATGGAATTACTCTTTTAATAAGACTGTCGCCAGATTATTGCTACTTGTATACGCTTATAGCACTAGAAGGCCGTTTGTCTGAAATAATTTTTGAAATATTAAATTCCTTACCAGGAATGACAGAGCTGCAAAATTTGCTCGAAAGCGGATCTAACAACGTCCATGGAGGACAAATTGACATACTTTTGTCTATCAGACTACTGACAGGTACTATCGGGTGATCAATCTAAAGGTATTTTTTCAAAATAAAAAACATCCAAAAATAATATGTGGAATATTTGTGGTTCTTCGAAACGACATTTCATGCCATTTATTTTTTGAATATAATTTCCTTTAAATGTTGGCCGCAACTACGCTTCAGGGTGTCCACACGCAGAGAAAAAACATGGTTACTATATGGTCACGGCAATAATAGTATGTTCTCCGCAACAAAAGTATGTTCGTCGCAACCATAGCATTGTTTACTGAATTTAATTTTGGCATAGTATGATTGCCGCAATAAAAATATTGTTGAAATGTAACAATAGTATTATTGACAAATTTAAAAATGAAAATATGGTTATAGCAACAATATAAATATGGTTGGTGCAACAAAAGTATTGTTATTTGCGTTTTATGTTAATATTACGGCAATCATACTGCATGATTGTAAGTATGATTCTTCTATGGAAATTAACAAGCTGCTTTGGCTTTGTTTAACTGAAATATTTTCAATAAAAACGCTTACGTTTTGTTAAACTTATTTTTTCTACAGTTAAATAAATCACGCCTATTATTTTGAATTAAATGTATTTTTAAATAATTTTCATAACTCAAACCTATTGCTGACAACTTAACTCAATTCTAATAAAGTTATTGGTGATCATAGTATAATAGTGAGTGATCATACTATGGTTGTAGGGATCATAACATGGTTGCGTGTGAATCATACTATGGTTGTGAGGATCATACTATGGTTGTATGTGAAACATACTATGGTTGCGAGGATCATAGTATGGTTGTGGAGATCATAGTAAGGTCGAGTTTGAATCATACTATGGTTGGGTATCATAGTATGGTTATGTGTGAATCATACTATTGTTGTGAGGATCATAATATTTTTGTTCAACAACCATATACACAACAATAGTATTATCCTCTTCGAATATTGTCACCACAACCATACTTTTTTCTGCGTGCATTCTGGGGGTCCAATTTGGATGACTTGTTCAAGCATTTCGAGCGGTATGGCTTTAATCACATGCGTAATGTTGGCTTCCAAAACCTGAATCGTAGCTGGTTTTTCAGCATAGAAAATGGAGTTTGCATAGCCCCAAAGAACAAAGTCTATAGCTGTGATATGACACGATCTAGGCGGCCAACTCACCGGTCTATAACGTGAAATTGGCTGCTCTTCGTAATGACCTCATAATAGATCCATGGCTTGAGCTGTTGTATGGCAAGTGGAGCCGTCCAAAAGTCCGATATCAAGGTGCGACAGCGAACTCCATTCACGGTTAGGTTCGGATCATCATAATTTTTGAAAAAATATGGACCGATTATTCCACCAGCCCATAAACCGCACCAGACCGTGGTTTTCTCTGGGTATAATGGCACCTCTTGAACCTCATGGTTGCTCTTCAGCCAAATGCGGCAATTATGTTTATTGACATTGTCGTTGAGCCAGAATTGTGCCTCATCACTGAACACAATTGTGGTCGAAAACAGTTTCTCGTCGAACGCTTATTTCCATGTTACAGTTGCACAATTTTGAGACGTTGTTTCGGTGTAAGTCTTTCCATGATGAAATGGCAAACAATACTGAAAAGAAAAAAAAATAAAGTTGAACACAACTCACGCGAAATCTGTGAAAAAATTCTATAGAAAAAAAGATGGCCCACCCGAGAGTATATACTTATAACGCTAGAAGACCGTTTGCCTTAAATAATTTTTAGAATGTACAATTCCTCACCTGGAATGCCAAACTTTATTTTTCTGAAAGTCACGATTTTTAATTTGTAATATGCGCTACCTTCTTCTTACAGTTTTCGTCAAAACGCCGCATTATTCTTAGAATATTCCTGTTTTGCCAAACTTTAGCTGAAAAATCGATGAATATCAATACATAAGAATATCAATACTGTCCATATCCGCTTTGTCTACTTTTGTCTAATTGATTACTACAAACACTGGGATTTGTTTTTGAAACACTATAATTTGTTTTTGAAACACTGTGGTTTGGTTTTGAAATACTGTGATTTGCTTTTGAAACATGGTGATTTATTTTTTTGTTATTTTATTATTTTTGTTTAAAAAAAATTAAAAAATTTTTTATTACCAGCATAATTGCAGTGTAAAAATCTTTCCGAATATCAATATTTTCATACTAACATTACAACAACCATTCAAACCAGTACTGCTGTGATTTGTTTTCGAAACACTGTGACCCGCCTGGTCCTTTCTTTTCCACACACCCAGACTGATTTTTAAATTGGATTTTACACCGTCTACTCCACCCATTGTCAGGGTCAATTATTTGTTAATTTAAGAGAGATTTCAGCAAAACACATACATACCGCCAGACACGAAAGAGTTGAACTAAGCTGAGTTGCCGTTTTGCATGCCAAATTGATTCTTAAGTTGAAACAACCAACTTCAACCAAACTAACGCTGGCCGTAATTGTAGCGTTTAACTTAATTTGTCAGCGCGAGTTTGGCCTAGCTTAGCCTTAGTAGCCAGTGCTAGTTTTTGGGGGGCTTTTTGTGTTTTTGGCGATTTTCGGTTGATTGCGGCCGTAATCACTTAACGTCGAGACGCGGTTTTTTAACCCAACAAATGTGCCGCGGCTCATGTACGTCTGGCTGGCTAGACCGGCAACACGTTTTACGTTTTTTGGAAGGTGTTTTGAATGGTGTTCTTTTTTCTCTTGTCTTTCAACAAAAATCACCCAACATGTGGTGGAAGTTTGACTGTTATTATTTTGTTTGTTTTGCTACCGCGTCTGCGAAGGCAAGTTTTATGCTTTTGTTTGATTTCTTTCATGTTTTGGTTAATTGGCATTTTAGCGTGTTTTTCGCGCTGTTTCTGTTGTCTTCTTTGTTTGACTTAAGTAAGTTTGTTTTGTTTTTCGTATCTCTCTTTTGTCTGTTCAAAGCATTCCTGTCACTTTTGTTGTATAATTTGAGTTATAAATAAATAATTCACTTAATTCCCAATGCAACTCACGTTCAATACTGTTGAGATTGAGATAGCCTCTCGTCATACGTACTTGTCGCAGTCGTCAGTATCTGTCCGTCCATTTGTCCTAAGTGGTGGTGATAATGATTGGTGTGATTAACATTTGCACTCACTTTAATTTGTTTTAGCGTTTTTGCTTATGCTGTTTTTCAGTTAAGTTCTTTTCAAGTCCATAATAGTCATAATGGTTTTGCAATAGCTGGGAAGTTGGTGTACCTATACACTTGTTTCTGTTGTGTGTCTTTCGAATGTACGTGGTGCGAATAGAATTGTGTGTGATTAAAAAAACGCTAGAACATTTAAAATGGGAAGAGAAAGCTCTGGTACAACACTCGTCCTTAGCATAGCGTAGCCTTTACTGCTATGTTTAAAAAACCCGCTACATGGACAACATTGTCAAATATACAGGGTGGAGCGCGGTATATTGCTTTTTTGTACTGCAAACTGTGGCGGCACTGTTGGTCGAAGATAGTGGAAAGTGTGCGTGGCTTACAGTGGCTGACGGGAGATTTGTTTTCGTCTGCGTTTCAGTTGTTTTCATGCATTGGACACGTGAGGAGAGGTCATTTTGTGTTCAAGCGTATTTTTCAAATGCGCACTCGAACATTGCAGTGCAGCGCGCTTTTCGTTTACGATTCGCTGTTCCCCCACGCGGACTTGTTCCTAGACGGCAATCAATTGTAAATTGAGTAACTTCATTGATAACAGTAGGGAATGTGTTATGTGCACTAAGGGGACCAGAGAGAAGAATTAAAACACCACAAAACATCGAGAAGGTTAGAGCAGCATTACTGCAATCTCCGAAAGGCTCTGCTCGGAAGCAATCACTTGCTCTTGGCATTTCCTGGATTTTGTTCAGCTGGCTCTTGAGGCAATGCAATTAGAGGATACATGGTTCGAACAGGACGGTGCCACTGCACACACAGCGAGGGTTACCATGAATAGTTTGGACGGCTTATCTCTTTAAGGGGTGATGGGAACTGGCCGGCACGCTTACCAGACTTAACCCTATGCGATTTTTCCTATGGGGTTACCTGAAGTCGAAGATGTATTTTAACCGTCCCAACTCCTTGGAAGACCAAATTAACATAATTGAGGCTGAAATTGGCAGAATACCAGTCGACATGCTTGTTAGAGTTCATGAAAACTTCAGAAAACGTATGCAGCAGTGTGTGGATAGCGAAGGTCGACATTTGCCAGATACACTATTTAAAATCATGTAATTTAAAAACTCCCTTACTGTCCAATGTAATTAAAATATTAAATACATTTTTCTAAGGTTCATAATTTTTTTATTTCATTCCCAAATAAGCAAAGTTTCGCGCTCCACCCTGTAGAATATCAAGCTTGTGCAAATCTTGACCTCAAAACAGTGTAGCCTTGAATGCCAACATTGAAAAAAATAGGATGTTGTACTTAGGACAATCCTTAACCTCAACAAAGGTTAGCACCTCGTTTGATAATTTAGAAAAACGGTACATTGACATCACTTACAATTACAGGATAAACCTTTTGTAAAAAGCACGACCTCGATGTTCAAAAAAGGGACACCTTGCCTTTGAAGTTTTTCGAAAAATCTCGAGATTGGCATCATTGAAAATATATAAATAGAGCTCTTAGAACAAACTTTAATCTTGGCAAAGTGTAGCCTTGTACTTTGGCATTTAAAAAAATCGCTAGATTGGCGACACTGAAAAATATAGGGTATATCGCTAGTGCAAACCTTGACTTAAGTATAGTGTTGCTTTTTGCTGGTCGTAAAGATAGGATATAGCGCGCTTAAAACAAAATTTAATATCAACAAAATGTAGCCTTCCAAGCATTTAAAGAATCTTTAGATTGAAAACGTTAAAACTTAAGTTTATTAAGCTTGTGCAGCCCTGACCTTTGCAAAGCGTTGCCTATCGTCCGTCGAAAAATTGCAGCATTGAAAAGTTAGGACTGACCCCAAGTGAAGGCTTTTCTTCATCGTTTAAAAAAAAACGCCAGATTGACAACATATAGCATTACCGGAGGTTCAACAAAGTGTCACCTCTTCTTCGTCAGAAGGTTGATTCAGCTCGCATAAAAGATAGCACTTAGCGCTTAGAACGAACCTTAAGGTCAATAATATTTAGCCTTTCCTTTAGCATTTAAAAAAATCGCTAAATTGAAAAGATAGAAAATTTTAGGTTATACTGCTAGTGCAGCCTTGACCTCAGTAAAGCATAGTCTTTTCTTTGTCGAAGAATTGCAGCATTGAAAAATATAGGGCTGACCTCAACAAAGTAAAGCATTTTCTTCATCGTTTTAAAAAAAATTGCCAAATTGACAACATATAGCATTACTGGAGATTCAACAAAGTTTCACCTCTTCTTCGTCAGAAGGTTGATTCAGACCGACCGCATGTGAAAAACATAGAATATATCGCGCTTAAAACACCCTTTATATCAACAAAATGTAGCCTTTCCTTTAGCATTTAAAAATAATCGCCAGATAAAAAAAATTGAAAATTTTTGGTTATAGCGCTAGTGCACCTCAGTAAATCGTAGCCTTTCCTTTGTCGAAGAATTGCAGCACTGAAAAATGTAAAATATAGAATTGACCTTAACAAAGTTAAGGCTTTTTTTCATCGTTTAAAAAAAACACCAAATTGACAACCTATAGGATAGGATGAAGCGTTCAACAAAGTATCACCTCTTTTTCGCCAGAAGTTTGATTTAGCCCGCATCGTCTATTCCTGTCTCATCGCCAGTCCCATCTACACTAATTCCTTCTCGATTCTAAAAAACACTCAGTAATCTCTTAATCCTATCTTTCCTTTGATAACGCTTTTGTTCCTCCCATGAGAAAAGAGTTGTGGCAAACACAATCTAAAGTGCTAGTCTACGAAACGATTCGGTCAAACTTAAAACTAATTTGCTTGGCTGCTGTACTTTCACCTAACGACCTTGCAAACACAACATCTCAATTTTTAACCTTACCTCGTTAAAAAAGTAAAACAAAAAAGAAATAAAACTCTTCGAATATCATATCTTATCGTCAACCGATCCGCAAGTCTGTCCCTCGATCAATAAACTTGAAAACTACTCGTACAAACATGAACGACAAAAAAATGTCATAAATAATTCATATTCTTACCGCGATGGTTATTAAAAAAGCCTATGAATGAGTGTTACACGTGCAAGGTGACGGTGTTGTCAATGTAGTGTATTAAAAGCGCCAAAAGTTTTTAAATTAAAGAAAATTTCATGGAATTTTTCACAAAACTTAAAAGAATATTGCTATAGAAAAATAATAAAATTATTTAAGAACAGTAAAAAAAAACTTTTCATAGAAAATTAATGAAGTCAATCGAAATATTGGGATAAATAAAAATTAAACAACACATAGAACAAAGAGTTTAAATAAATGACCTCAAGCCAAAAAATAATTTTATAAAATTAAACAAAAAATGTTTACCGATGTTTTCTACACCAAAAATATCGAACCCTAACCGCGAAAAAGACACATAAATAATAAAATTATTTAACGTGTTTTTGTTTTGTTTACATTTATTTGGTCTTTTATCATTAGTAAGACTTGAACAGTTTTTATTCGAGAACTTTTTGCTGTTTCTTTTTCTGAATTAACTAAAAAATTGGTGAAATGTATTGGCTACGGTTTCTAGGCAGACTGTACAGCTAATTCTAAACCCAACCCCGCTAGGGTTTTTCTTCAGCAGTCTTTGGCAACGATTACTGCGGCTACAAATCAAATGACTTATACGGGAGTCTCATTATGATTAATGAGAATTACCCTTTGCGTATAGTCTTCGAACTGAGCGAAGAGCAATCTTCATAGCGCGAAAAAGGCGAAAGCGCCAAACAGAAAATTTTACTGAAGACGGGATTTTGCACAATATTCTATGGAATTCTCGATATAAATATTTCGACGAAATTTTCCAAAAAAAAAAACAAAATTAAAAATGTCATCAAAAATTGTCTATAAAAAAAATTAGAAAAATTGCATGCATTTTCTTTAGAAATTTAAAAAAATCAGCTTCATTTTCTGTAGATAATTCAAAAATGTCTACGAAATACAAACAAAACCAAAAAAATTACCTAAATTTTCAGTAGAAAATTCGAAAACTTCGACTTAAATTTTAATTAAATTTTCTATAAAAAAATAAATAATTTCAATAAAATTTTCTCGAAAACAGTACGAGTACAGTGGCTATAAAAGTGTGTAAAAAGTTTATGAAATTTTCTAAAGTAAAATATACAACTTCCATTAAATTTCTATTAGAAAAGTTGTTGTTGTAGCGGCAACTGTGTGTCGGGGTGATAGCCCTTGGCCGAATAATTGTTCTTCGGGTCAATCCGGTCCAAAGAACTGGCTGTCGTGGGATTGCCGATAAGAAAAGTATAACATTTCAATGAAATTTTGTTTAGAAAAAAAGTATTACATTTCAACGAAATTTTCTATAAGAAAAGTATTAAAACTAATGAAGTTTTTTAGAAAGAGGAGAACATTTTCTATAAAAAAGTACATAGAATATGTAGATAATATGTATATATAGAAATGTATAAAATTTCTATAAAAGTGTTCAATTTGATAAAATTTCCTAAAGAAAAGTATAAAATTAAAATTTCAATAAGAAAAGTATAAAATTTCAACGAAATTTTCCATAGGGTGCTTTTTTTTATAAAGATAAGGGTTTGTTTTTATGTTTTAAAAATGATTTCGGATAAGAGGTCCCCGCGGCTGGCGCGAAAAAATTCCCGTAGTGAGGCCCAACTTTCGACCACTTTTTGCAGCATTTGGGAACGCATGCCAGCAATAACGCGTCGAATATTCTCATCCAAGGCGTCAATCGTGTCGGGCTTATCTGCGTAGACAAGCGACTTCACATAACCCCACAAACAATAGTACAGCGGTGTTAAATGGCACGATCTTGGAGGCCACGTCAATGGGCTAACTAAAAGTTTCCTTCAATAAATTGATTGTTTCGCATTGCATGTAGCGCCGTATTGTTAGAACCCAATGTCGTCAAGATTTCGGAACAATAATTTGGCATTAGTCTGATTGACGAAAGTATTTTAAGTTGTCCTCAATGGACGCATTTAGATCCGCTCTAGAGCAATTTCCCCCAAATTTCATATTTCAGGTGAAGAATTCAATATTCTGAAAATTATTTCAGACAAACGGCCTTCTAGCGATAGTAGCCAGTACTAGTAGCAATAATCTGGCAGTAGTCTGATTGACGAAAGTATTTCCACTTGTCCTCCATGGACGCCCTTAGATCCGCTCTAGAGCAATTTTCCCCAAATTTCATATTCCAGGTGCAGAATTCAATATTTTGAAAATTATTTCAGACAAACGGCCTTCTAGCGATAGTAGCCAGTACCAGTAGCAATAATCTGGCAGTAGTCTGATTGACGAAAGTATTTCCAGTTGTCCTCCATGGACGCACTTAGATCCGCTCTTAAGCAAATCATGCGATTCTCTCTTGCTATGTGAAGTTAAATTCGAATTTAACTTCAACATGCCCACACTGCTGTCTCGTTAAATAGTGAAGATAAATTCAAATTTAACTTTTTTAACCCACTGGGGACCGGAGATTTTTTGCGTTTTTGAAAGTTAAATTCGAATTTATCTTCACTCACATGGGTTTCCCTGGGTAAAATGACACCTCTTGAACTTCTTCTGGTTGCTCTTCAGCCCAAATGCGGCAACTTTGTTTCTTGACGTTGCCGTTGAGGCAGAAATGGGCCTCATCACTGAACAAAATCGAATCCTCTTCTAGCTTTTAAAGAGCCCAAACACTGAAACGGCGACGCGCAATAACATCATTTGGTCTTTCCATGATGAAATGGCGAACATTAACGCGTGAGTTGCGTAATCTGTGAAAAAAACACTATTGAAAATAATACATCTAGATTAATCACCCTTTATTAAGATATAATTCAAATATTTGCTTGCTAGGCTGTTGAAGATTGTGCTACTCCTTTTTATAACCAGAATATCACCATTAAAATTATACAGGGGTTGGCTATAGTTAGTCCCAAAATGTTGGGCAAGTTGAGAAACCTTCATTACTTTTAAAGTTCTAAGCGTCCCTTTCGGGTTATTTCAAATTTTAATTTAGCTAGATTGTAGTGAATAATCGGTCTTGCTACAAAATAATACAATCACTGATTCTTTTTTTTCGTCTCGTCTAAAATGATAATCATTAAAACAAGGTTTTTGTCGGGATTTTCACGGTAAAAAAGTGTGAACTGTTTCTGTCATTTTCTATTTAACAAAGTAGTATATATACGAGGGTTACTATTTACATTTCGGGTCCTGACAATACTAGTGTTCCCAGATGCAAACTTCACTTAGAACGTTTTGTAATTTGAGGGCGGATTGTTTTGTTTACAGTGTGTTGAAAAATTTATCTCAGTCAAAAAATGGAATTATCCCGTGAACATTTTCATGCGATGATTTTTTACGATTTTCGGCGTGTGTTAACGTGACAAGAGTGTTCGACTCGACTTGTTTCGACTTTTGGCAATGAAGCACCTTCAAAAACCACTGTAAATCGCTGGTACCGAGAGTTCAGTCTCGGACTACGTTCGCTCCAAGATGAATTTCGTGAAGGACATCCAACTTCGGTCACTTTGCCAGAAACCATCGATGTTGTTCGTGAACTGATTAAGCAAGACCGACATGTGACATACCGTGATATTGAGGCATCCTTGGGCATTAATATGTGAGACATCAATAAGATATTGCATGTTCATTTGGCCGAACAAATTTTTTCTCGTTGGATCCCACATAGTTTGACGAATGCTCAAAAAAAGGTTCGTATGGATTAGCGCAAAGAGATGTTGAAAAGTTATAACTGCGGTAGCTCAAAGGCAGTGTATAACAATGTCACAGGTGACGAATCATGCATCTACCCATATAAACCCGAAACAAAACAGCAGTCGACCGTATGGCTCTTATAAGACGAGCCAAATCCAACAAAAGTTGTTCTTGGAAAAAGTACATCGAAGCAAATGAGTGCGTTTTTTTCGGTATAACCGGTCATGTTGCCACAGTGCCTTTAGTGGAACGTGGGACGGTCAATTCTGAGTGGTATACAACCATCTGTTTGCCGACAGTGTTCGAAGAAATGAGAAAAGATAATAAGAGAAGACGTATCATTTTGCATCACGACAATGCGAACTCTCACACATCAGCTGAAACGATGAGCTATTTGACCACTCAAGATGTCGAATTGACGAGCCATCCACCGTACAGCCCTGATTTGGCACCCAATGATTTCTTCTTATTCCCTAGTATCAAGAAAAAAAATACGTGGTCAACGTTTTTCATCGCCCGAAGCATCTGTTGAAGCGTTCAAAAATCATGTTTTGGAGTTGTCTCAATCGGAGTGGAAAAAGTGCTTCAAAAATTGGTTTGTGTGCTTGCAAAAGTAAATTGATCTTAAAGGAGAATATTTTGAAGAACAATAAAACCATTTCCAATGATAAATTATTGTCTTTTTATTGCCGGACCCGAAATATAAATAGCAACCCTCGTAGTCGGTAGTTTTTTTTAACACAATTCATGCGTCTTTCCAAGACCCGAAGTCGCAGTGGAGTCGTCCGATTTTTGCAATACTCTACTTCATTGCCTTTTACATAAATAATAACTATTTGTTATATGACTTTTTTTTTTACCAAATAGTTAGTAATGTCAAGTTTTGCCTTTTGGATTGTATAATAATTTCTTGCACACAACTTAGTTCAACTTCAGCAAGTTGTATTTGAGAAAAGTAAAAAATTCCGAACCATTAAATGGAATGAAAAGGAATCTATAAAATAAGTCGAAACAAATAGCTCATTTTATATAGCAGAGATTCTGATTGGCTTGACATACCTACTCTTGTAAGCGTTGATGTCGTTTTTCTCGCTTACCAACCTGCTGAATGGTATGCAAGTTGTCATTTTTCTAGGGAATAGCGCAATTTCATACATATTTTATGGAATAACATTGCAATCATCTCCTACTGTCTATAATTGATTGTAATTACACTTTTCTTTATAAAACCATAAACAACCAAGCTGATTTAAAGTTTTCTGTCGACTCTGATGTCAAATTTCAAAATGTATTATTAAGCTGTAATGAAAAAGGAGTTTGTCTCTGTGATAGATTCAACCGACTACGACTTAGTCAACTCACCCAATAGCGAAGTTTACGCCACATTTCCACATGGTGCCTCCCCAAAGATTTAATCAAGTGCAATTTTTTAACGATTGCTTACAAACTATTTTCAACAGCCTTGCCATAAGGAGACAATTGGTGAAGTCTGATGTTGGAGATTCAGAGAAAATTACTTTGTCATCTAAAAAAAAATATTAAAAAATGCAAACATAAATTATCGACATATTTGTACATGTGTCATTACAGAAAAAACGCCTCTTATGAGGCTGTGCTGTCTAATTATCTATTTTTAGTTTTTGGAGTAATAAAATGGAAAAAGGCCAGAGCTTTAATGAAAACAGGTTAACTCCGCACACTGCAAACACAGCGCGCAATTTGTCCCATCTAAAGGGGTATGATTATGGCCACGGCTTTTTAAGTGAGTGTCTGCACCAATGACCCACTGAAATGTGAAACCACCAACTGCACTACATAAACACTGGCACGTCACTCCAATCTACGCCAATACCATCGAATCCACTCGACTTCACTCCATTGGTTTTGGTCTTTGCGTGGTGGTGCCTGAAAATTGTTGCAATATTTGAAATCAAATTTTTGTCGTTGTTGTATTTTCTTATCAAAGATTTGAAAGATTTCCTTTTGGAAAATAACATAGCCTTTTCGGTATGTGTCTGTCGGTCGCATCATGTGAAAAAGTGAAAATGCTCTTCCCCCAAAAACAGCATACGTATCTTTCACTTTCTTTCAAGAACGTTCAAGACATGTAGCCTGTCTTGTTGTGATCTTTGGCAGTAAAAGACAGCAGCCACCATGTTATTGGAAACCTTAGACAGGAGCGGTGAGAAGGTAACTAACTATAATGGAAGGCCTTTGTGAGTTTTGGGCCTTTGAACTCCGCTATAAAAACTAACTTCTCTGCAGCAGTTTTCTTTAGGAGATTTGAGTTATGTACTAAATGGAAGTTTCAAGATCTATTGCAAATAATAGATCTAGGACTTTTGAAAAGCAGTTTACCTTACCGAAGAAGGAAAGCGGTAATGTGTAAACGGTAATGTCTCACATGCAAAGTCTGCAAGAAGAAGGGAAGCGGTAATGTGTACATATTAATGTCAGTTTAAGGTCATTATTTCTTTATGGGCTGAACCACGGTGCTCCATAGCACTGGCGTAAACTATAATGCGACTACCAAAGCCCCTTGAGATAAACTGGAGGAACCAATTTAATGATCAGCTGTGCGGGCTTCACCTACCTCTTGGTGAGGTGTTAAGGTCTATCTAACAACTCTGCAACTCTTTAGGCGGTAGTAACCGGTTAATACGCAACTCCACGCCAAGCATTCACTTTATCTTGGATTTAGGTGGTAAGCCACAGTCACCGCGAAACTCCCCGAAGGGAAGTTTCCAAACAGGTCAGTCTAGAACAACAGTTATAGGGGCTCCTGACCTCTTGCGACACCAGACTTGAGTCTCTGGTCTGACCGCGTAGCAAATGTCTACTTCCAGTTTGGGCGCCACACACCCTGACTGGTAGCTTCAATGTCTACACCAAAAATTTTCTTCATGTTACCCACAAACATAGAGAATGAACAGGATTATTCGTGATGTATTTTAACCTTTCATGAGAGCTCTGGGATCACGTAAGGGAAATTAAGTGATCCCACTCGTTCCCTGCAGGTTCGGTAATGTGTACAGAATCATCTCAAAAGCAAAGTCCACCTTCTGTAGGTTGGTTACTTAGAGCACCTCTTTTAAAAGGCAGAAAAAGTCCCTTAAAAGTTTAATATCTAATTTTTTATATAAAAAATGCCTCCTTGAAGAAGGGAAGCGATAATGAGTATTAGATCTTTTTGTAATCAAAGAAAGTTCTTTTAGATAATCTTCTCTCAGCAATGGCCCTTGCCAACTGCTTTGTTAGTTCAATTTTTTTTTAGAATGTCTTCTAAAAGAAGTGAAACGGTAATGGGTAGTCAATACATTCGAATGCCAATGGAGGTCTTTTACTCTTAAGGAAAATCGATAATGGGTAGTCCGAATTCTCTAGATTAAAAACGCGGAGCTGTTATTTTAAAATGCTACAAAAGCAACCACCCACAAAAAGTCTCAAAGATCCGTCACTAGTTAAATTTTTAAGTAAAATGTCTTCTGGAAGAAGGGAAGCGGTAATTACTATTAGATCGTTTTGTAATCAAAGAAATCTTCTATAAAAAATTTACCTTGCCAACTCCTTTACTAATTTAGTTTTTTGTTTAGCTCGTTTGTTTTATTTCGGTCTGTTGCTTTTACACATTGAACAGGGATTAAACCGGCTCAAGACCTCTTGCTTCTATATTTAAATAGAAGACAAGTTTTTAACAAAATGGCAAAGTGACATTGATTTTCGTGGCTGCACACTAGTTTTTTTTATAAAATGCCTTCTTAAAGAAAGGAAACGGAAATGAGTAGTGCATATTTTCGAATGCAAATTGAAGTCCTTTAGCCTTCTGGTATAAGATAAACGGAAAGGGGTAGACAGATTAGTTCTTTTAGAATGAAGAGGTAATGAGTAGTAAATATTTTCGAATGCAAATATAGGTATTTTAGCCTTCTGGTATAAGAAAAACGGTAAAGGGTAGCGGAACCTGTTGAAAGCAAAGTTTTTTTTAGAATGTCTTCTAAAGAAGGGAAACGGTAATGCGTAGTGGACATTTTTGAATGCACATATAGGTCTTTTAGACTTTTGGTATAAGCAAAATGGTAATGGATAGCGGATCCTTTCGAAAGTAACGTAAGGTCTTTAAGCGATCTTTTCTGAAAGACACGAAAAAGAGCCTGACAGACCAGTTTGCCAGTATGATAAAATCAAACAGGGAAGTTTCTCGACTTCTGACGGAGGAGCAAGATTAGCATACATTCAAAGGTCTTGCTAGGTTGGGTTAAAAGGTTAGCCCGTCAATAGAAAAATTACGAGTTCACTCGGGGGCCTAAAGGCCCACTTTCGAACGCTGTGGAAAGGAGGATCAAGAGAGACGGTGGCAAAGTAAAGAGTTATGGGAATGAACGAAGGAGAAGGCATATAGGTAGATAGATGAGATATGGAAGCAGCTTTTCCGGTACGTTATGGTTTTTAGATAGCTAAGTCAAGAAATTCCAAACCAGTACGAGGCACATCAGCTAAATTGCCAAGGCTGCTTCCCTGACTCCTCTTCTTTAACGTCCTGGCAGCTTCTACAGTATCCTCTACACGCGCTGTCCATGCGCCCTGTCATGCTGCCTATTAAGCAGAGCCTTTCTGGTTTGTCATCTTCTGCACATGAAAAGTTTCCTTGTCAAATTTCGCTCTACTGCCGACCAGTGAGACTTGTAAATTGAGTTCCATCTTGGGCCTGATTTCAAGAAATCTATTTGGTCGATTGCATTCATTATTTGATGAGCGGAGAGTATATGTCTGAGGTTGTTGGCACGCCCATTCTAGTACGATCGTTCGCTGTCTCGTTGCCAGGTATTTAGCTGTGACCCGGTACCCATATCGGCGTAATATTGTAGCTTTGTATTCGTATAAGTGATTCAATACATTTCATCACACATTTTGATCTTACTTTTGTGCCGTCCAGTGCTCTATGACTGTCCAAAAACATCCGGACGTTTGTCAAAATTATGTGTCTTACTAGGTCCGTAATTTGTTAATATGCCAATTTTGAAGTTTTTCTGTTTCCTTACAAAAGGGGTAATGTAATGACTTCTTAAAGTAGTGAAACAGTAAGGTGTACTGGATCGTTTTTCAAGCCTCTTTTATAGGGCCACCAACTTACCAATATGCAAGTCGACGACATCCTTTGGGACCGCTTCTGATGTCATCACTAGCATGCATCATTGGCATATTTTTTTACTTTGTCTCCGAAACAGTAAAAAACACCTTACGTAGAAGGAAAGCGGTAATGTGTACATGAGAATTTTTTAGGAATCACTAAAGGTCTTTGCTAAGTTCGCCATTGTTTTTTTTTCTACATTTAAAAGAGTTTCTTGTTTTCCCTTTGAAGATACCAGTGTTTTTTCTAGAAGTGCTTTGGTAATGGGTATCACGTAAGATCACCTAGCAGAAATGCTTCTTTTTAGAAGGTCACTAGCTTTCCAAGATGAAAATCTTCGTGATCCTTTGATATGTGAAAAATAGTTCCATATTATATTCTCTTACCTTATAACTAGCTTAGTTTTGGTATACTCTGAAAAGTTCTTACAAAGAACCAAAGCGGTAATCTGTATTACATATTTTCTCCACAAGCATTAACATGGGATCCTTTCGACGTTGCAAAATGGTTTTTTTTATTGGAAGGCCTTTGCTATGTTAGTCATTGTTCTTTCCGTCAATAATTTGATGGTTTTTCCTTTCCAGAAAAAAGTAGTGCTTCTTACGGAAGCAAAGTGGTAATAGCTATCGCGTAAGATAGTCAAGCTGGAATGTCATTTTTAAAAAGGCCAACAACTTACCCGAACCTTGTGTCTGACTTTAGTAGTGTAGTGACGATGGAGGGTATGTGAGGTCAGGCTGGCTTTAATTAACGACTTTTTTTTAACATTTTGTTTCTTCGACGACACCATATAGATAACCTTACGAAGAAGGGAATCGGTAATGTGTATGGGTTATTTTCTATATAAACAGCGTTGATGCTTTCTTTGTACTAGAAAGGTCTACGCTAAGTCCGTGATTTTTATACCAAAATAATAATGTGATGCCATCTGAAAGAAGTGAATCAGTAAGGTGTTAACAGAGCTTAATGGCCTGATTACTCCGTAATTAGCTTAGTTTATGTATGCTACAAAACAGTTTAGAACACCTTACGAAGAAGGAGAGCGGTAATGTGTATTGAATATTTTCCTCACTAACAGCATCAAGGCCACTATAATTATACCCACTCAGAATGTGTAAAAATTTTCTATATAAACAGCGTTGATGCTTTCTTGTTGCTAGAATGCAGCCATCACCGCATTGGTGGTGGCCAGTAGAAATGCTTAGCGGATCCTTTAACAAAGGGAGGCCTTTTTAGCTCCGTCCCTGGTTTGGTTTCTTAGTACTTGTTTTTTTTTTGAGTCTTCGATGCCTGTGTGTGGTGGCGGTGATGATGCTTGTGAGAAGGCGATCTTGAAGACAGCTACAAAAATGTTCCCATCGTCTGATTGTCTCTACTGCCGCTTGCAATGAATGAATGAATGACTGTCAAGTCTTTGTGTCTAACTGTGGCTCGTTTTACTGTTTGCTTGTGAGCATTTGTGTCAACCAGCACTTGGCTAAATTGTGTCTCTCCTCAGTGGCCTTTATCGTTTTTCTTCTACCATGGCATTGCAACGAAGAAGAAAAAGAAGAAAAACGAGGCACTTAGCCCCCTCCCCCTTAGAAAAAAGCATAGCTAATGTGCAGCCTGGGCGCACGCGTCTTAAAACAATCAATATTCGTTTAGTTTTGTTTTAAATGCGTTTGCTTTGTATATGCTGGTGGGTAGCCATCATCAACATTCCCGTGGATAATCCAAACAACACAGTTCCCCCTCATCACAAGCATACTCCCCTTGACAAGGCAGCACTAACGTCATTATCATCATCACGATCAGTGGCAGCGCCGTCATCATGATGGCGGCTTTACATCAACTCATTTGTGGGGAAACATAACGCGTTGACTTTTTCCATCGTCATTTCCATCATTGATACCAGCAGGGAAATAAAGATCATCCATAATGTCTCTCTCTCTCTGTATGTGTGTGTGTGGAACCATTCATTTATAGATTTTATTAATCCACTTTTTTTATATCCAAACATACGCCGCAATAATTCTTTTTATTTGGTATTTTTGTCACGCTATTCGAAACTTTCCAAAAACATCAAAATCATTCAAATGTTTGGTAGTGCTCCGAAATTTCTCGGCTATGAGCAAGTGGACAGATCAAATAATAGATGAGCGTAACTCAAATTGATGAAAAAAATGAGTAATGGACAAATATGACGGACAGACTGGACAATTAATCAGATGATCTGGTGACATTGGGCATACATGTGAAGAAGGCAGACATATTAAGCGAAAGGACAATATATTTTACAGCAGGTTCGCCGAAGGACACAAGCATTTTGAAATGGGGCGAATGAACAGAGGAAAACGCAAGCATAAAACTAAAAAAATCAAAATTTTCCTTCGGGAATTGGAAAACGGATCGGTTAATTTGTGATTAATCGGTGATTTTTCCAGAAATTGACTTGGTTCTTTTGTGGGAAAAAAATTGTTTACCTCTTGACCGATCGGGCACATTTTCAATACCCATGTTTCTGTAAGGTTTTATCACTTTAGCTTCAATCGTGCGACCTGTAGGTTGCTTTTCACAGACCAACGGACTTGGCTGTATCATCTTAGAATTTTACGACGATTCAGAACATTCTTCGTCTAGTATTTCGGGGTGTTGCAAACGTTAAGAAAAACTTGTATATCCTCTGTTATGTCATGAAGGGGATAAAAGACTTTTAGAGAAGAAATTACGGCGTCCGTGGAAGACTAACGCCAGATAACAGTGTAACAAAAAAGAATGAAGTCAAAATACCTGGGAAGTGATATTATTTTTCTTGTAGATCTTGATGTACAACAGTACAGTACAACAAGAAACCGGTTTTGAAATTTCCCAAACACAATCTGGAGTTACGGGTAAAAACCGGTTTTTCGGATCTTACGCACTTATATGCCAGTAACTTGGTTGAATATCAAACGATTTTAAGTTTTTCGGCTGATTTGAAAAGAAGAAACTGCGGCCTTTCAAATGGTGTATACACTTTTAAAATCACACTGAAACAAATCTGGGTATTTTTCTGTAAACTCATTTTTTTATTTAAATTTTTTTGTAATTTTTTAACTTTGTAATTTTTGAACTGAATAGTAAAGAGCGAAAACTATGTCGCGATTGCTGATGAATTTTTGAGTGCGTATGATGAAATGTCGATTAAAATTCATTTCCTCCATTCACATCTAGACTTCTTCCCAGAAAACCTGGGCCAGTTCTGTAATGAACAAGGCGAACACTTTCATCAAGAAATAATTACAATGGAAAAACGTTTTGAAGGAAAACATAAAATAAAAATGATTTCTGGTCACTTAAACGGGATACGGTCAAACGAACATTTCTAAGTAGTATTGCCAATAATTGTACTTTTTTCAAAAAATGTTGTTTTAATAAAAGTTGAATAACTCATTTAGTTTCTAACGGATTTTTAAAAATGACACCGAATTGTATTCGTAAGAAAACTCTCTTTGTTAATCAGTTCAATTGTTCGCTTCCTTTTAAAAAAAATCTGTGTAAAAACGCATCCAAAGTTAAAAAATTACAAAAAATTTAAAAAAAATGAGTTTACAGGAAAAATTCCCAGATTTTTTGCAGTGTGATTTTAAAAATTTATACACCATTCGAAAGGCCGCAGTTTCTTCTTTCCAAATCAGTCGAAAAACTTAAAATGTTATTCAACCAAGTTACTGGCATATAAGTGCGTAAGATCCGAAAACCCGGTTTTTTACCCGTAACTCCAGATTTTGGAGGTGTTAGGGAGGCTTTTTATCATTTTTTATACCCTCCACCGTTTGCAACACCAAGAAATATTGATCTGGGACCCAATAAAGAGTAGTAGTTGGGACGCACTTATTGCTGGACTTTTGGGTCATTTGGCCCTAAAAAATAATAGTTAATATGCTGAATGCCTTTAAAATGCTATACAAATTTGTCGATCGCTTAACCCATTGCGAGTCGGTGGTGTATTTTACATTTTTTTTTAATTTATATATGCAGTTATTCAAATGAATGGAAATTTTCTGCCAAATCCTAGGATTTAAAAAGACCCTCTAGCCAGTACACATCTACGTATGAATTTTAAATGTTCTGGAGAAAGGATTTCTTTCGCGTAGCAGGTATCTTATATGGACGCAAACGAAAATTTAGCTACAAAGATCGTTTTTTCTGTGGCGTTCTGTGTTTGGACCAAGATTTATGATGAAGAAAATCGGTGGTGTTTTTTATATATAGCGCCCTTATCCAATTTGGCAATTTTGGTAAGTCCCTTCTGCCAAGAACGGATCGATATTGGCGAAAATCGTCCCGTCCAAGGGGGTCCAAAATTCTATTAATTAGAACCTGACGAAGAGTAGGGTAATATGCTCTGCCCGACTTTAGCTATAGTTGTACGATAGGCTTAAAGTTTATCCTCGGCTTAACCAAACGAACATTACCATTCTCTAAGTAAAGACATATTTAGTACGAATTGAAAAATGGATTCATTTTTGTAGTTCAACAAAGACTAGAGTGGGTCCTATGGGCCCTTGGAATCTAAAAATCGCCTGCAATTTTTGCCCATTAAAATTTCGAATCCATGTTGAAGGATATCTTAGATACGGCCTGGCCGTATTTTATGTCGTTTATGCTTTTTTTAGTAAACCGCTTAGATTCCTCATCATTCTATCTTCTTTTTACTAACAATTAAATTATTCGTTATAGTAATGAAATTTTGCGTTACAACAATCAAATTGTTCTTTGTAGCAATGAATTTTTTCGCTAAAACATTGAATAATTTCTATTAGAAAGCTTTAACCGAAAGAGCTCATTAATAACAAGTAAGAAAAGTGTGTAGGCAAACAAAAGCTTTTAGTGACCTGACCTAATTTTCATTTTGATTTTTGAAATTCTAGTAACATTGACACCCACTTTATAGTTCTAGCAACTAAATGAGTTCTCAAATTAAATATTAAATGATTTGAATTTTCAAAAACAAGAACGATTTAATAAATATAAAATAAATCTTGGCGTTATAAAAGTTCAAATGTGGGTTAGCCCGCTATTTAGGCTATCAGCATTTCATATATTATGGATTTTGACAAATCTTCGCTTAATACCCGCCTACATCAGCTGAAAGAGAATTCTCAATGAAAATTCTTCATTATCACAATGATTGTATTTCATTAGGGATTGTTTTAAACACAAAAGGCCATTGATAACACACGCTGAGATTGATCATTTCATTCGTTGTTTGGTTGGCTGGCATTGTTAGAAAAAGTTAAAGATACCGCCAGCACCACTACCATGGATAAATATGGGATTACAATCCATAGAAAGGAAAAGTCAATGAAAACAATCTGAACGATTTGTCCGTCCCTCTCCAGCGCTGGGGTCTGCCTATACATTCATACTATATCAGTACTGTTCGAATCTTTAGTATATACTACTATATAATGAATATATTGTAATATCTTTACCTCTCTTGTTAGCATATGACGACGAGAAGAAGACAAAGAAAGAAGGAGAGAAAAAAACTGTAACCACGCAAGTCATTTGAATTGTTTGCCATTCCGTCTGTCCTGGCTTACTATTTTTTCTGTCCATCTCCACCTCTGCCTCGGCTCTTGCAGCCAATTGTCTGTTTATATGACTAACTGTCTATTTTATCTGTTATTGTTTGTTGTCTGACTCGGTTTTGGCATTTTCTTGCTCTCCTCCCGACTTTCCTCACTCCCAGCTTAAGTTTGACATTTCTTAAGACTGGCTTGGTTGGCGTTAGAGCCTGGGACAATGTTGGGTTTGCTTCCCATTGAGGCAAAAAAAACGCAGTAGAAAAAAATTCCAAAAACATTTTACATTATGGCTTTATCATTTGTACAAAATCATCATCGGGTTGCCTTGGCGGGCTGGTTGGTTGGTGGCTAACCTCCATTCATGTGTACCCACTTTTCTTCTGAAGCTGAATGCGTTTTGCTTTCGTCTTTGTATGCGCGCAAGCGCGCATTGCTTGAGTCTCGCCAGCGTCACTTAAGAAGGCACATTATTCATTTCTGTTCGGTTTTTCTTTTCCTCTGTCTGTCGGCTTCTCAAGACTTGCAAGACTTTCATTAGAGATAAACGGCGCAGAAGGAGCAAAATTTAATAAAACAAATGCATTGTTTCGCTTATTGCATCGTAATCACTTTCGTCGTAGTGATTTATAACGAAGTTGGGCTGTATGATTTGTTGAACACCCTATAGGGGTCTGGGAGATGGAATTAGGGAATAGAAGACTTATATTTACTTTTAAAGTGCACTCTTAATTAATGACAGGTTATCTTTCACTGTTACCAGACATTATCTTGAGCGGTTTCTTGCATAAGAGGGAGCATTTCACGATAGCGAATACCATTTACTGTAACTGCTTGGCCGTCCTCAGTTCCGAAGCAATGCAGCCCGATGACAGAACGAATTGGACGAGCATGATCAGGTGTTTTCACATTTCCTAAAGACATGGTTTTCTAAAACTTGCGCACAATTCTCCTGATTATAGACACATTCGCAAATTGTACGAAATGCAATGCTTCAATAATCTGTACGTGTCGCTCAATTGTGTGGTTTAATTTATCAAACACTGAAACAAAGAAATGTCAAATTAAGTTGGGTAAAAAACTTGACTTTAAGCTGTGACGAACAATTAACATCGTACATTATGGTTGCACAACGCTTTTTTTTTCTTTTTAATAGAAAAATTTCCTCTTTACTGAATTTGTTTTTAGTAAAGTTTGTTTCACTTCAAAAAATTTTGTTTTTTTGGTAAAAGCTATTTTCTGGTTTGTTATACCCTCCACCATACAATGGAGGGTATATTAGTTTTGTCATTCTGTCTGTAACACCTTGAAATAATCATCGGAGACCCAACAAAGTATATATTCTTGATCCTAGTAAAATTCTAAGACGATCTAGCCATGTTGTCCGTCTGCTGAAAACAAGATAGAGCCTGTATGAAAACAACTAGGGAGCTGAAATTTGGCACCAACATGTATAGTTACCCTAGCATGGTTGGTATTGAAAATGGGCTATATAGCTCTACGGGAAGTTGGTGTTGGAGACCCTCAACCGACACGACCTCATAAAAATTAGTTTTTTATTTGGAAATATCCTTCCAGTTTCTTGAGCAAAATCACTGAAATTTTGCAAATAATAATCTCTATATAGGCGCAATCATCTATGTAAAAATGGTTTAGATTGGGCCACCATTTCTTGTACCTCCCATACAAACGGCCTTATGGGCCTTGACAAATAATATGACTATAATTCTCCACAAACTTGACCTATCGAGATGAAATTTTCTACATAAAGACACAGATGACTGCGTTGAGATCGGAAAAGTCCTACTGGTACCTCCCACACAAACGGTCTCATGGGCTTTGAGAAATAATATGACGATAATTCACCACAAACTTGACCTATCGAAACGAAATTTTGCACATCAAGATTTCTATATACAACACACTTCTACGCTGAATTCGGTTGAGATCGGAAAAGTCCTACTGGTACCTCCCACACTAACGGTCTCATGGGCCTTGAAAAATAAAATGACAATAACTCACCACACAGATTTAAGATTAATATATAGAACCGACTTTTGCGCTAAATTTGGCTAAGATCGGAAAGGCCCACAAACGGTCTCATGGGTCTTGAAAAATAATATGACAATAACTCACTACAAACTTGACCTTTCGAGATGAAATTTTCTACATAAAAATTTTTATATAGAACACACCTCTGCGTTGAGATCGGAAAAGTCCTACTGGTAACTCCCACAGAAACGGTCTCATGGGCTTTGAGAAATAATATGACGAAAACTCATCACAAGCTTGACCTATCGAAATGAAATTTTGCACATAATGATTTCTATATAGAACACACTTCCGCACCAAATTTGGTGAATCTGGTGGAGGGTATCCAAAGTTCGGCACAGCCAAACTTAACATTTTTTACTTGTTTTTTCATTATTTCACATTTTTTTTTCGCTAGAAATATTTTTTTTTGTTAGAATCAGAAAGATAAATTTTAATTATGGTATAAATATTTCTATTTTACAATATTTAACTCGGTGCGAAATTAAATAAAACATATTTTTAGTGAAGTTTTGCTTTCACTTCCAAAGCGAATTTTTTCTAAAAAATTTTGTGGTCCTTATAAACAATTTCATTTGTATTTTTTCCTTGAGAAAAATTATTATTTATCCGCAAAATGTTTTTTGTTATTCTATCCTATCACTAGAAAACAAATGTTTTCTGCTATTATTTTATCAGAAACAGGCAAATATTAATTATTACGACAAAAACTGTTTTCTCATTAAAAGGTTTTTTTTACCAAATTTAATTTCACTTTCAGAAAAATGAGTTATTTAAAGAAATTGAATTTTTTGCAAGAACAAAACTGTTTTCACTTTAAAATGTTTTTTTTAAAAACTGATTTCACTTTAAAATGTTTTTTTTTTTAAATTTCACTTCCAGAAATATGAGTTATTTACAGAAATTGAATTTTTTTTAAAGAACAAAACTGTCATTACTTTAAAAAGTTTTTTTTTAATCAAATTTGATTTTACTTTTAGAAAAATGAGTTATTTAGAGAATTTGAATTTTTCGCTAGAACAAAAATTTTTCTTACATTTTTTCTTTACAAAAATGATTTTGCATTCAGCTTCTTTTTCCAATAGAATATTTCTATAAGTAGTTTTTAACCAGAAAAACATATTAAAGTTGAAATAGAAATCTCTCTAAATAAAAACAAATTTGATTTCACTTCCAGAAAAGTGAGTTATTTACAGAAATTAATATTTTCGCACGAACAAAACTTTTTCCCCCCTTTAAAATGTTTTTTTTTTTTTTTACTAAATTTCACTTCCAGAAATATGAGTTATTTACAGAAATTGAATTTTTTTTAAGAACAAAACTGTCATTACTTTAGAAAGTTTTTTTTAATCAAATTTGATTTTACTTTTAGAAAAATGAGTTATTTAGAGAATTTGAATTTTTCGCTAGAACAAAAATTTGTCTTACATTTTTTCTTTACAAAAATGATTTTGCATTAAGCTTCTTTTTCCAAACGAATATTTCTATAAGTAGTTTTTAACCAGAAAAACATATTAAAGTTGAAATAGAAATCTCTCTAAATAAAAATTTAAATGTACAAATAAAATAAAAATTTAAATGTACTAAAAAATTAAAATAAAAATGTTGTACAATTTGTTATTTTGTTGTTAATTTTTTTCGCCCAAAAGATCAATATTGTTTCATAAAATAATTTTATGTGTTTCCGCAGCAATCTGCACATTTAAGAAACCATGACTTGAACTGGGAATAGGAATGTTTATCGGGCTCTTGTCCGACAAAATTTCCCTAGATATTTGTTTGTTTTATCAGAAAACACCAGGCTGATTAGATCAGTTTTGTTGTATGGGTAAGCAAAAGTAAGTCAGCGAAGTTAAAGCAAACGCATCACCGTCTGATAGACGCACGTTTCGCCGTTGGCTTGGGACGGCCAAGGTCTCTACTCATTTAACGATATATAAAACATCTGTTGATTTTGTATATGCGAAATATTAAGTCGAAGATTGAAGACACTGGCGACACACTGAAACAATTCCTTTCAATTCCATTCCGTCTATACGAATGCCTGGTAGACGCACGTTTCGCCGTTGGTGTTGGACGGCTCTTCGGTACCGTATAAAGTGTATATGTTTGTTTCCATGGTTATGTACGTGACACTTGTACACGTTTAATTGTCTTTGAATATTGTGAAAGTAGAAATGGACTGGAATTTTAGAATGGTATTTTAGAATCGTATATTGTATATGATGAGTTCTTTCCAAAAAGTATATATATTCGAAAATTGAGCACTGGGGACCCAAGTTCCATGCAATCAAAATTGACTTATGCACGTGACAAAAAGTGGAAGTGCCTTTTAAGCCGTAAAAAGAAGTAGAAGGAAAAAATGTTTTTTAAAGGTTTATAATAGACATTTTTAATCATGTTTTGTTCAAAAAAAAACTATGCATGGGTTGGCAAAAAAAACAAATTATTGATTACGCACGTTACATTACGCACGTGACACTTTTAGCCTTCATACATATTTTAGTAATTTTACATATATTTTCAGATGTTTTTAACAAAAAAATAAACTTTTATTCAAAAATTAAAAATATATTACAAAATTAATCCAACTTAATTTTTTCCTTAAGTGAGTATCCTGTTCGAGCAACATTTATATATTCATTATCTTGGTAAAGCAATGCATTTTTTGTATTCCTGCAATAGAGCGGACAATTTCCCATTTTTCATTTAATGGTGGAGAAAAATCGTCAATCTCCTTTGCTGAGATATATAACAGATAGCTTATTTCAATTTTCTGTGCTTAAAAAAATTATGCGAGCGTTTTGATTTTTTAAGTCACGGTGGATCATTTTATGGAAATACCCATATATAGCATTAAGTCGAAGAGTAAGGACACAGATGACTCACTGAAATAATTCCTAACATATTGACTGATTGTTCGACTGTCGTTTTTTCAGCACGAGAACATTTACCTTAATTCATAAATACGTACACGTATGTCGATGATTTGAAAGTTTCTATTTTATTTGTCAGAAATGTTTGCTTAAAAAAATTTTTTTTTCTGTAGATTTGTTGATGTCATGATTTTCTATTAGGTTTTTAAAAGGAAAAAAAAGATTTTTTCTCTCGAAAAAAATGTTTCTCAAAAAAAAGGGATTCATACCATTTTATTTACTACCAAAATATTAACTACCAAATATTTTTTCTCAAATAAAAATTTTTTTTTTGGCTTTTTCGCAGTATGTTTTATGTTAGCAAAAATGTTTCTCTTGCTACACACAGAGAAGAGCCACATGCGAATTTGTTTGCAATTCAAAATATGTAGATTGCAGGTTCAAATTACAGTCAACTTCCATAACATGAACTTTAATAAGTCGAATTTTCTTTAAGTCGAAGCAAATCTCAATTATTCTTCTATAACTCGAACTTCCATATTGAATTTCTGAATAACTCGAAGAAAAATAATGGCACAAACTTCCATAAGTCGAAAGTTTCTAGAAAACACAGAAATAAAAAATACTGTTTCTACTGTGACTAAACCATGTGTTTATTTATATATTCAGGACTTACAATTACTTTTATAGCCTGTGACATCGGATGTTGTTCAGCATCCCACTTCTGACCTAATGACCCAACTTATTTGTTTCTTAATTTAAGATAGGAAACCCTAGCTTAGTCTTATCGATGACAATGCTGTTCTAATTCAAGATCGTTTTTTAAATTGAACGACCTTGGTTTTTGAAAAAGGGTTGGGTTGGTGTGATGCTGCTGCTTGACTTGCTTCAGCAATGTTTACATAAGTGGCCCCTTACATAAAGTGGCCCCTTAAAGTCGGCCTTTGCTTGATCTAGCGATTTTTTTTCCGTTCATTTCGTTGGTGTTTGCTGCCGTTTTATCTCAATTGAAATTCAATTTAAGTTTTCAAATTCGAAAAAGCGGCCGTATTTTATAATGCTGTCATTTGACGCAGGCTTAGACAGGCGGACGGATGGCCAGACGTACGGCGGTTGGTTGGTATGTCAAGTCGGTCAGTTTATCATAATAATGATGTTGTCTCTGTCGGCAATGATGATGATCATGAGAGGTCTTCGCATTGATTGTGATCGTACAATGCGAGGCCACTTGAAATGAAAATGAAATGATTTACTTTACTCGGATTTCGCTTAAAGAGAGGCCCAAAAGACGCTGAAGCAGCACTTGGTTAGGGGGGGGGGGAGATTTTTTTCCTGCAAAATTCCGGCAACAAGCACTTAATTGTTTCATTGCGTTGAAAACAAAATTGTTGTCGAGCTTGTGTTTGTTGGAGGCAGCCAACAAAAAAATTGTTTGTTGCTGATGCCTTTGGGCCATTACCGTGGAGTCGCTTCGGCAATTGTGAGATTGCTGATGCTGCCGCTGCTGCTTGGTGGTGGTGGCTTGTTGAGAATTGCCAGTTGTGCCGCGTCTGTTAACAATTTAAACGTCTTTGTAGCAATTGGCAAACAATTGAATGTTGGTTGCTTTGTTTCATTGTGTGTTTTGGTTTAACTATTCGGTTTTCATTTACCGGTTACTTTGTCTTCTTGCTGGGATTTTCTTTCAGTGGCATCGGCGTTTTGTTGCCGCATGTGTCGAACGGTTAGAGGAGGACTCTTTTTTTTCTCGGTGGTATCTTGGTTTTGGTCCGTATTTCGCGTTTCACTTTCTACTGTTTAAGTATTCCGCTATTTTGTTAAGGGGAAGGCGGGCAGCCAGCAAGCATCAGACGAGCAGCAACAATACCATTCATTGATTTGTTGCCACGGCAATCAAAGAATTTCTGAATGTTGCACTTGCAACACCACCAGCCAGCCACCAGCAATCGGTCCTCGTTAGATTCACTTATTGCTCTGGCTTGGCTCATGTTGAAGGCGATTTTGTGCTCATTGACGGCTAGCAAAAAATCCATGCATTTTTTCGCATCCATTGTGTGTCAATGGAGTAGAGTTGTTGAAATTTCTGATCGCTGCTTGCGCTCAGGTACCACCGCCGTCGCCGCTACTAGGAGGTGTCAGCAAATTTTCGCACAGAAACTGCAAGTGGATTTAGTTTTTCACCATTCGATTTCATTTCGTTTATTTTATTGTTGTGCTGATCATGTGTGCGATTTTTTATCGTCGTCTTTTGGAGTTGAGAAAAAAAAATCCACGACTGCAGCGACGAAAAGTGTGAGAAACTGGTCTAAAAAGCTGGGGATCCATGCCAAAGCTCATCCTCAGCACTGTGGGATGATTGTGTTTTTTTCTCTCTCCAAGTGGCTAATAATGCGTGTGTAATTATGGCATTATTCGTTGGTTGAAGTGAAATTATTATGGCCTCAAAGGAAGTGGAAGCTGTGGAAAGTGCATATTTTAAGATTTTACCTACATTGAAGGTATTTTAAGCATGGCACCATGGTTCGTCAGGGGAAAAAATGTATAGGTATAAAGTTGTGCTAGTTTTAGTCATATTTTACATGAAAGTGGATTAAGAAAATAAAATTATAAACTTAATTTTTATAAGCTTTGAAATTCAATGTATGATGTGGCTTTCCTTTTTGCTCTTGCGTAAAAGTGCGTAGGGCCAACAATTTTCTATATCCCACCTCTGATATCCCACCTATACTCCATCTTCTATAGATTGCGCCTAGGGTAAAGTTTTAGTTAAGGTAAATTCTTCTGTTTACATATTGCAGATAATTAAAAATATTGGAAACTTTTTTTTTGTAAATATTGCAAATAATGTCCATATCCCACTTCTGATGATCGTATAAAAAAATACTTCTCATATTAAATTACTTGTAGAATTAGAAAATTTATTGTATCGGAAAAGGTGAAGAGACTTTGGTCGAATCGAATAAAATTGACAAAAAGATCTGAAAAGTATATATTCTAGGACATTAAATAGGTCCGATTCGCAGTATTTGCTTATTTCTAAACAGATAAGCCTAACAAGGGAACAAATTTAAATGGAGCAATCAAAATTATTTAATCATAGGCTTATTAAATTAAATACGAGGGTTGCTATTTTTATTTTGTGTCCTGACAATACTAGTGTTCCCAGATGCAAACTAGAACTTCCATTGGAAACTTTGGCATTTTTTTTAGCGCAACTTGACTCAGAACGGCGAATTGTTATGTTTACAGTGTGTTCAAAAATTCTTCTTAGTCAAAAAATGGAATTATACCGTGAAAATTTTCGTGCGATGATTTTCGGCATGGGCTAACGAGACAAGAGTGTTTAAATCAATTTATTTCGACTTTTGGCAATGAAGCACCATCGAAAACCACTGTTAATCGCTGGTACGAAGAGTTCAGTCTCGGACGCCGTTCACTCCAGGGTAGATTTTGTAAAGGACGTCCAACTTTGGTCACTTTGCCAGAAACCATTGATGCTGTGCGTGAACTGATTAAGCAAGACCGACATGTGACATACCGTGAGAATGAGGCATTAGTATGACAAACATCAATAAGATATTGCATTTGCATTTGGCCGTGAAAAAAATTGTTCTCGTTGGATCCCACATAATTTGACGAATGCTCAAAAAAGGCTCGTATAGATTGGCGCCAAGAGCTGTTAAAAAGGTATAACTGCGGTAGCTCAAAGGCGGTGTATAACATTGTCATAGGTGACGAATCATGGATCTATGCATATGAACCCGAAACAAAACAGCAATCGAACGTATGGATCTTTCAAGACGAGCCAAATACAACAAAAGTTGTTCGTGGAAGAAGCAAATGATTGCGTTTTTTCGGTAAAACCGGCCATGTGCCTTTAGTGGAACGTAGGACGGTGAATTCTGAGTGGTATACAACCATCCGACAGTGTTCAAAGAAATGAGGAAAGATAATAAGAGAAGACGGATTACTTTGCATCACGACAATGCGAGCTCTCACACATCAGCTGAAACGATGAGCTATTTGACCACTCAAGATGTCGAATTGATGGGCCATCCACCGTACAGCCTTGATTTGGCACCCAATGACTTCTTATTCCCGCACATCAAGATGCGTGGTCAACGTTTTTCATCGTCCGAAGCAGCTAATGAAGCGTTTAAAAAACATGTTTTGGAAGTGTCTCAATGAGAGTGGAAAAAGTGCTTCGAAAATTGGTCTGTGCGCATGCAAAAGTGGATTGATCTTAAAGGAGAATATTTTGAAAAACAATAAAACTATTTCCAATGATAAATTATTGTGGTTTTATTGGCGGACCCGAAATATAAATAGCAACCATTGTACATCAAGGCCCTTGGGCATATAAAAAAAAATAATTTTATTGGCAATAATAAACAAGGTGTGCAATCAAACAAATTTCGGTAAATGGGTCGGAAATACGGGATCAAATTTTAAAGTTAAATGTTCTAATGGATTATTTTTCGTTAATATATATATTCCGGATCAGTACCAAATAGAGATGTTACAAATCTTGAGACTAGGACAGTAGAAGTAATTCCAGGTTATCAAACTACGTTCGAAAATAATTTCACGGCATTAAATCGACAGAGGAATTTTAAATTTACGTCTTTGGGCGATGTTTTAGAGATTTCGAAGAACCTCAACAGTAAGAAAACAACTAGGCCAGACAAAATCTCAAATTACGAGGGCAGATCAATAATTTCGTGACTTTTCAAATAAAACACAGTTTTTATTTGCAAAAAAAAATATTTTTCAACATAATCTCGCTTAAGCTCAATACATTTAGCCCAACGTTTCTCCAAACTTTGTACCCTTCCAAATAATATGAACTTCGAGGTCCATTAAAAAGGCAATTGATTGATCAATAGTTTCATCGTTGGAGCTGAATCTCTTTCCGCCGAGCCATTTCGTTAGGTTTGGTAATGGGAAATAGTCACTGGGGCTAGATGCGGAGAATATGGCGGATGAGGAACCAATTCGAAGCACAAATCATGCAATTGTGCCAGTGAGGCTGCACACGTGTGCTCTCGTGCATTATTTTAATGAAATAAAACTTTTTTAAAGTAAAGCAAATTTAATTAGGCTAAGAAAGATGAACACATCCAGCTAGATTCAGGAAAGGAAAAAAAATTATAAATAGCATGTTGCTGCTGAAATATTTTATTTTAAGATCGCGATAAAAGCCTGGTACATCGACCGTTCAAGGTTTCTAAAAAGATTATGTGGTAAACAACTACAATTGTGTGGAAAAAAGAATTAATTTTTGCCAAAAATAATGACATATGTACTCCCTCAACAAAATGAGACTATTTACTTAACCAGTGAGGGGCCATATGGGGTCATTTTGTTTTAAATCCTCGTTAAATCGGTCCAATAAGCTAACATAATATTCGCCGTTTATTGTTTTTCCATTTAAAAGGTAATCGATGTGGATTATACCGCGTGTATCCCAGAATACTGTTGCCATCACCTTATTGGCCGACAATGTCACCTTGGCCTTCTTCGGAGCCAGTTCATCCGGAAAACCCCATTGTTTAGACAGCCACTTGTTCTCCGGATCCATGGTTCATCCGCAGCTACTTGATCTCTGGATCCATGGTTCAACGTCGCAAAAAATTATTCGAATTGCGGTTAAACAACTCCAAACAATCCTTTGAGGTTGTCATACGATTACGTTTATGGTCAATTGCGGCACCCATCTTGCAGACAGCTTTCTTAAACCCAACTGATCATGAAAAATTGGAACCACATTTTCATATGATACGCGTATGGCATCAACAATCTCACGTTCTTTTACTCTCCGATCAGCTAACGCCATGTTGTAGATTTTTTCTACATTTTCGGGTGTATTAACCCCAATTGGCCGTCCAAAACGTTCAGCTTCATTTGTACATGTGCGACCACAACGAAAGTCAGTAAACCTCTTTTTTACCATTGAAATCGATGGTGTATAAGTAGAGTCCCTTAGTATTTATCAAACTTTTTCTTGGATTGATTGACGTTGATTTCCGCAAAAAAATAATGTTTACTGAGCACTCGAAATTCACTTCTTTTCGTTTTTAACAAAATCCACGAGGTTGTATTTTTTGAACAGCTGTTAAGCACTAACACAATGACGGAACTCTCTCAAAATTTGACAGTAGTCTGTTAACAGATAGTTCTTGATGGGTGTAGCGTTGCATTTCATATAACTACGAGGGAAGTTGAAAAAGTCACGAAATTATCGTTGCTCCCACCTACATGTTCATGCAAGTTTTATGTTTTCAGCTCTAACAACCACATCTAACATCCAATCTTGATGAAGCTTAGCACGAGAACATTTTTGAAATTGAAGGAAATCGGTTTAGATTAATATATAGCTCCCATACGTTAATGTTCATCCGATTCAATGTCAAAGGAAATTGTTGCAGATTTATCCGATTTTTATGTTTTTAGCTCTAGCATCTTACATCAACTTCTAATGAGGCTAAGCAGGAGTTAGATATTTGACCAAGGACCTTTTTAGAAGAAAACTAACTTAGATTTAGATATAGCTCCTATTTTACCAAAAACAATGACATTTTCTCACAAATACTTATATGACGTTAAAGTTTTAAAATCATGTTAATTGGGTCGAAAAACATATCTTTAGTTGGCTTTTTTGAACATGCAGAAATGCAGAGTATAATATGACTGACGTAGTACGTATTTGTTCATTCGCCTTGTACGATTTTATCTTTTTTATACATTTTTTATAATTTTTTTTTAAGTTTTTATACCCGCACCACATAGTGGTATGGGGTATAATGGCTTAGTGCTTGCGTTTGTAACACATCGAAGGAATCGAGTTAGAATACCGGGACCAGAGAGAAAGTTGCTCAGAATTACATTTTGAGTCGATCTAGCCATGTCTGTCTGGCTGGCTGGGCGGCTGGCTGGCTGGCCGGCTGGCTGGATGTAAAGATGTCCATCTATTCTTGTAATCAAAGTACAGGTCGCATTTATGCACCGATCTTGATGAAACTTGGCAAGTGGTAATATATTGGGACAAGGACGGACGCTATTGAATTTGGTCCAAATCGGAGCACTTTCTGATAGACCCCCCATACAAAGGAACTCCCGGATTTGGTCCAAATCCAGTTGATGTCGCGTGTATTGGTCAACAAATTATATGACATTCGATGTAGAACTGACCACAAAATGTAAAAAATAGTTGGACCCGCCTCTCGGACCTACGGGGCCTTTAGAACCCAAAAAATGGACCCATGATTTTAAATATAAGTGTGACCCCTTAAATGAAAGGAAATTATCTTACAATTTTAAACACAGAAAAAAATTCGACCTGTTTGGGCCCCAGGGTCCATTAGGAGGGTCCAAAAGTTTCGGTTTACCCGGATTTTAGTGTGACCCCTCAAATGACAGGGAATTGCCTCAGGACTTTAAATATGTCAAGCCAAATGATTTATCTCGTCCGTGGGAGGGCACATGGTCCGAAAACAAGGTATGAAAATGTGGACCAACTATAATTGTTATACCCTCACCACATAGTGGTATGGGGTATAAAGGCTTAGTGCTTGCGTGATAGATACAGATAGAAATAGCGACGAGTGCTTTCGATTAACAGGAGACTTAATCACATTTATAGTGGTGCGGGTATCATAGAGTCGGCCACGCCCGACTATAGCACTTACTTACTTGTTATTATTTTTTATATTATTTTTTATATTATTTTTTATATTATTTTTTATATTATTTTTTTTTTTTAATTTGTTTATATTTTTTATCATTTACTCAGTAAGCTGTTCGTACTCTAGCTTGAAACAAAAAGGACTTTAAGTTGCTACTATCTCAATCTCAGCAAATTTTCTAGGCGTGGTCTCTGCAGCACTGAGTCATATTAGGAAGCCTGAATCAGAGATCAAGAGGACTATTGTACCGTACGTCTGAAACGATAAAAGCTAACTTTAATTAATTTCCTTGATACCTTAAATTGAGTATAGACTAATGCAGGTGTTATATATGCACCTTTTTTATATCTTCCACCTCGCACTGGCACAAACAAAGCAAAAAAGGTTTATTAATGCTGGCTTACCTCTTACAATTTGCCAAACTTCAATTGCTACTTAAACAAATTGCCACCTCGTGAAAATTCAATTTCAATCGAAGTTGCTTTTTCTATTATTTGGAACTTCCTGTAAAATTTGTGGCACCGTGTTTTGGGAGCACTCCCTCACCAATTATCGATGCCATTTCATATTCCTCATTTATAATCAGCGAATTGGAAATATTTTTTTCTTTTAAGATTTGGTGGATTCTCCTCGTCTCTTGGAATGGAGTGCCAACAACATGTGTAATTTTTTTTTAAAGAAAAACAAAAGATTCAATTACATTTTCGTTACGAGTTAGTTTGGCCGAATGTGTGTGTGTGTGGAAGCAGTGATCTTTGGTTCGACTACTTTTAAGGAAATGGAAACTCAGTACGAGAGTAGTAGGACGGACCACCGGCACCGCAGCCTCCTCCACCACCATCATTATCAGGGCGACCGACTAACAACACAATTACCGCTTGAACCTCTAACAGCAGCAGCAACAGCAGAAAAAGGTTATTAGAGCATTAACATAATGTTGCACAAACGAGTACACACTTTTATAACCTCCATCGTAAAATGGTGGCTATACTAAATTTGTCATTCCGTTTGCAACATTATAAATTATTGAGAAAAGATACTATAAGGAAGATCTGGTCATGACCGTCCGTTTGTGGAACTGTTGCAATCATAATAACAACCAAAGTGGTTTTCCTAGAGGGGGTTTTCAGAATTTTTGCATAGTGATGGCTAATAATCATCAGCTGTTTAGAATTGCAATTGGTCGAAATCGGTCCAGGGGGAGAAAGGTTTCCTTTAAGGAACTTTAAGGGACCTTGGAAAAAGTTTTCTTTTTTAGAGTATTTCCCTAAGATATATTTTTTTTGTGTAGAATTACAAGGGCTTTAATGAGGATATTTAGTTGAGGTGTACTAAAAATGTACCTGGAAAAAGAACATAGATGCCTTTTAGGCCTTGTGGCGCCAAAAACGGACCCTATTGTTCTAACGAACGTTTACTAACAAACATGGATATATTGTCACGTAAATTTAATTAAATTCTATTAAAAATCTCGGTATGCCTATATTTTCAAAAATCTGCATAATTACACTTAGACGGTTGAACCATTGGGGCCCAAAAAAAGTGCCATATGGTCAAAAGGAGGGGCCAATTGTAACTATGAACACAGCAATACTCAAATATAAGCAAGTTTCCTGAATATAATCCAAACATGGATGTATTTTGAAGAAATGACTGAGATTAAGGTTGTATTTATGATCCCAAGCGGCCCAAAAACGGCCCGTATGATCAAAACGAGCGATCATCAGTTAATAAGGCCATATGGTATCAGTAAATATGGCCAAATTAAATTATACTTTAGTACGTATATAAGTATGGATGTATTTTGAAGATATGGCTGAGAATAGCGTTGAATTAGTGATTCCAAGCGGCCCAGAAAACGGCCCGTTTGATTAAAACGAGCGAGCATCAGTAAAAATGGGCATTTGGTCACTCAAATTAAGGCATACTTTAGTGCGTATCGAAAAATGGATTTTTTTAAGTTATACTTGGATTAAGGTTGAATTTACCATCCCAAGCGGCCCAAAAAACGGACCATGTGATCAAAACGATTGATCATCAGTAAATATTGGCATATGGCCACTCAAACTATAGCATACTTCAATACGTATCCAAGTATGGATGTATTTTAAAGATGTGGCTGAGATTAAGGTTCGTTTATAATCACAAGCGGCCCAAAAACGGCCCGTATAAACAAAACGAGTGATCAGCAGTAAATATGGGTAAATGACCACTCAAAGTTAAGTTAATTTCAGAACGTATCTAAATATTGATTTGTTTGAAGATATGGCTGAGATTGTGCTTGGATTTATGACCCCAAGCGGCCCAAAAAACGGCCCGTATGATCAATACGAGTGATCATCAGCAAAAATGGACATAAGGCCACTTAAATTACCTCATACTTTAGTACATATCTTCAATGGATTTTTTTTTGAAGATATTGCTGAGATTAAGGTTGGATTTTTGAACCCAAGAGGCCCAAAAAACGTACTGTTTGATCAAGCGAAACGAGCGATCATCAGTAAATATAATAAGACTAAGGCATAAGACTACTTAAATACAAGTTTACTTCAGTACGTTTCTAATTAAGGATTTATTTTGAAGATTTGGCTAAATTTGGTTTAGACTAATGGACCAAAAAACGGCCCCTTTGGTCCAAAGTAATATCAAGACAACACATTCCCAGAAATACTCAGCGGTTAACCTTCACGTAATTCACGTAATACTGAAGCCAAATAGTCTCACTAGTACTCAGACCAAAGTGTGCCTGAAAACCTGAGATCAAAGTGTCTCATTAACTCTGTGATCAAAGTACCCCAATGGGAGTTTCTGTAATACTGAGACTGATAAAGTCTCAGGAACAATCGTTCTTACCAAACATCGCTTCGCAATGACTTCTATGCGTCTTTTAGCAGAAATCCCTACGCTCTGCAGTAACTTCTACACTTCATTCACCTTTTAAACGTGGGTCAGTACATGCTGCGGAACGTTGGGCAGCAGGAACACTGAAACGTCTCTCGGCAGCAACAGAGACACGTCCCTCAGCATTAACTGAGATACTTCTCTCTGCAGAAACTGAACGTCTCTTAGCAGCAACTGGAAAACTTATCTCTGCAGAAACTGAGAAACGTTTTTCTGCAGAAACTGAGAAACGTTTCTCATCAGAAACTGAGAAACGTTTCTCGTCAGAAACTGAGAAACGTTTCTCAGCAGCAACTGAGGAACGTCTCTCAACAGCAACTGGGAAACATCTCCCAGCAGCAATAGAGAAACGTCGTTCGGTAGGAACAGAAATACGTCCTTCAGCATTAACTGAGAAACTTCTCTCTGCAGAAACTGAGAAACGTCACTCAGCAGCAACTGAGAAGCGTCTCTCATCAGGAACTGAGAAACGTTTATCAGCAGCAACTGGGAAACATCTCCGAGCAGCCACAGAGAAACGTCTCTCGGCAGCAACAGAGACACGTCCCTCAGCATTAACTGAGATACTTCTCTCTGCAAAAACTGAGAAACGTCTCTCAGCAGCAACTGGAAAACTTATCTCTGCAGAAACTGAGAAACGTTTTTCTGCAGAAACTGAGAAACGTTTTTCTGCAGAAACTGAGAAACGTTTCTCATCAGAAACTGAGAAACGTTTCTCGTCAGAAACTGAGAAACGTTTCTCAGCAGCAACTGAGGAACGTCTCTCAACAGCAACTGGGAAACATCTCCCCGCAGCAATAGAGAAACGTCGTTCGTTAGGAACAGAAATACGTCCTTCAGCATTAACTGAGAAACTTCTCTCTGCAGAAACTGAGAAACGTCTCTCAGCAGCAACTGAGAAGCGTCTCTCATCAGGAACTGAGAAACGTTTCTCAGCAGCAACTGGGAAACATCTCCGAGCAGCCACAGAGAAACGTCTCTCAGCAGCAACAGAGAATCGTCTCTCAGCAGCAATTAAGAAACGCCTTTCAGCAGCAGCATACTCTTATAAACGTCTCTCTGTAGACTCTGAAGTTTAACGACAGTGAAACATAGATCAGTGGAAACATTGCTCAACAACTACAAGATGTCCATCGGCAGCTACTTAGGAACGGCTCTAAGCACCCAATGGAACAGAACTCTCAGCGAAGAGAATGAAAAACGATTCACGCTTAATATAAAACTTCCAATATGAATTTATTTTGATGATTGATCGAAGGGGTCCAAAAATCGGACCTAATGGTCTAACGAAATGATAACTGTTTACTCGTAATATGACATAGGGGTAACCAAATTTAAAGATATTTCATGAACGGAATCCAAAGTTGAACATATCGTGAAAATTTGAACGAGATTAGGAGCGGACACAAGAGCCAAAGGGGCCCAAAAACCGGCCCTTATGGTCTAGTGAAGCGTTCGATAATAAATATGGGCATATGGATACTCTTATTGATTAAAAATTTCAAAACGATTCTAAATAAGGAAATATTTTAAAGATTTGGCTCAGATTGCGGTCGGAAACATGTGGCCCAAAAAACGGCTCCGAGGTAAAGGGTATATAAGATTCGGTCTGGCCGAACTCGGCGACGTTTTTCTTCTTGCTTTTGTTGGTGTGTGCGTGGCCCCCCAACCAAATCAAGTTAAAGAAATGTTAAGACTTTTCTTGCGCTTTTCACCCGTTCCTTGGCACTGCCCCCGTAGCCCAACGACAACTGATCTCTTTTTTCTGGCAACCACAAGTCGTCTTTGTGTTACTTTGTTTTGTGCATCTTTTTGTTGCAACGAAACAAAAAACTATTCAGTCTTCCATGCCACACACAATACCTACCACAATTAGAAAAAAAAAATCTTTGAAAAAACGCCAAAAGTGGGCGTTTATTTTATTGAAAAGGAGTCATTATGATGGATTGTTGGCGTGTAAGAAATACCTACACTGAAAGAAAAAACGGTTGTTGTATGAACGAACGCGTTTCGTTGAAGTTCGTACGTTGATGCAACGAAAAATTACGTTCATGCAACGAAACCTGACGTTCATGAAACAATTGGTACGTTTATACTACGAAATGGATTTTTCGCACTTTTCGTAGTTTCGTTTATGCAACAACTCAGCATACGTTAATGTAACGAATTTTTTTTTGTGAAAATAAGAGCAAATAAGAAAAAAATTTAATATTTTATATCTTTAAATGCTTTAATTAGTCTACTCGAATACGTCTTTTAAACATTTGTTTTTATCTTGTGGTTTTATACAACATTTATAGTTAACGAAACACATACATTGATGTAACCATCGATTCGTATATACAACTACTCATTCATATATCAAACGAAATAATTTGTTTATGATTTTATTCTAATTTTCAGGGAGGAAACCGCTTGAAAAATATTGTACACGACTTTTTTCACCGTTTGCAGTCTCACTATATCAATTCTCGTTTCAGGATTTATTTTAAGGCTGATTTTTCTAACACTTATAGCTAACCACATGTATACGTTGATGCTACAACGCAATGGTATGTGCAACAACCCATTCGTTCATTCAACGATATGATTTGTTTGGCTTATTTTGATCAGGAAGCGCGATTGTGCACATAAGTTATGCCTTAGACTTTAAATTTTACTATTTCAATATATTTTTTCAACGGTGATTTGCCTAACTTAAAGTTAACGATATGCAACGCAATCGTATATACAACAATCCATACGTTTATGCAACGAAATCCTGAAATGAACAAGTGTTTTAATTGTTTCAAACGACAAAAGCAAAGTGCTGTTATCATTACGTTAAAAATACATGTATGCACAAATACCTATCCATTTACTACATGTACGAGCATATGTTAGTTTGTTTTGTTAGAATTTGGTATATATGGTATAAGTATAATAAAATGTATTTATTTGAAGTAAAAAGCTAAAATTCAGATTTTTTATTATTGCTTCCAGTGCACAATATTGTATCAACGAAACAATATTGTTGTGTCAACGAAAGAGGATTGTTGTATCAACGAAACAAGATTGTTGTATTAACGAAATAAGATTGTTGTATTAACGAAACAAGGTTGTTGCATCCACGAACCAAGATTGTTGTATCAACGAACCAAGATTGTTGTATCAACGAACAAAGATTGTTGTAACAACGAAACAAGATTGTTGTAACAACGAAACAAGATTGTTTTATTAACGAAACAAGATTGTTGTATCAAAAACTAGGTTGTTGCATCCACGAACCAAGATTGTTGTATCAACGAACCAATATTGTTGTATAAACGAAAAAAGGTTGGTGTATAAACGAAACAAGATTGTTGTAACAACGAAACAAGATTGTTGTTTTAACAACAAGGTTGTTGTATCAAGGAAAAAAGATTGTTGTATCAACGAACCAAGGTTGTTGTATCAACGAAACAAAGTTGTTGTGTCAATGAAACTATATTGTTGTATCAACGACTTTTAATTTTACGTTGTATGAACGAAACTTTTCACTTTAACGAAACTATTTTCGTTGCATCAACGAAGCCCGACGTTGGTTGACTTTTAATGTCAAATTTCGTTGATGCAACGTAAAAAATCGTTCATGTTACGAAGCTTTTTCTTTCAGTGTAGCTTAGTGCCGAAGAAAAGTGGGTATTACTTTTCCTTTTTCGCGCTGTCTTGTGGTTTTCCTCCTCCTTCGCCTTTCTTTACGTTTGTTGTTTTGTTTTTGTCTACTTCAGCACCGTTTTCCCTGTTTTCTAAGTCTTCTTGATGTACAATAGCTTTGTTGGTGCCTTTTTTGCATAAATTTCATCATAGCCGTCAAAGGCCTCCTCCATCTCATCATCATCATGACGGCAACGCCACCGCCATCATCATCATCGGCGTCGATGTACAAACCCGTTAACAACTTGGCAGTTAAGTTGTTTTACAAATTACCAATAAATGATATTTTTTTTTTGCAATTTAATCAATCACACGTTCGATCGTTGTTACAGAGTTTAGTGCTTTTTTAGAGGTAAACCTTTTTCTGCTTTCCTGCCGATGCGACGCGAACTCTGGGGGCGCAAAAGGTTTCATTGCAACAGCCGTAATCTCATACCTCCTCACTAGAAAAACACCAACAACATTTGACAGTGAGACGTTTTGTATAGTGCGGCTTTAAAAAAACTGACGTTCACTAAAATTTGACTTAGACGATGCTGCAAAACTATTTGATGAAAAGTCTGACTTGTTCACTTAGACAAGAAAAAATACGCTGTAATATTGGTCAGATATGTTTCTTTCGATTTCTTTCTTTAAAAAAATCGAACAGTGGGACAAAAGAAAACAATTAGAAAGCCAATGTGTTCATTAAAACTAGCACAATGAGAACCCTCTAAGAACTCTTAGCAGCAATGAAAGGCCAATTGACTTTTGTGATATTTACACATGGGTCCACGATGACATTTGGTTCAAAAAAATTAACGCTGAGAAGTTTGAATCCCAATAACTCTGACGCCAAAGAGACGCCAGTAAGACTAAGACCTAAAACTTACACGACCAACAAATACCTGCAACAAAAAGAAGACGAAATTCTGTGTTCCAATATTGTAACTAATACTGAGACTAGAATCCATGTACTATTGAGACCAATCATTCCAAGAATCCATGCACTATTGAGACAAATCGGTCCAAGAATCCATGTACTATTCAGACCAATCAGTCCAAGAATCAATATACTATTGAGAGCAATCAGTCCAAGTAATACTGAATCTAACTAGTCCCAGCAATGACTAGAATAGAGAGCCCTGTGATACTTAGACCATAGAATCCTATTGACCCAAGCACAAGAAGTTTTAAAAATAATGCTATACTTAGTTCTAAAAGTAATGAAACCGACGAATACCAGTAAAACTGAGGTTCAAGACTCCAAACAAAACCGGCTCCAAAGAGTCCAGCCATACCGACTTCAAAGAGTTCTGGTAATACCAAGAAAGATAATCTGTAATACAAGGACCAAAGAGTCGCAGTAACACTCACATCAAGGAGTGGTAGCGTTTAAGAACAATGGGTCCCAATGACGCAAAGACCAAAGATTCGCAGTAATACTGTGGCTAACAAGACACAGTAACTTAGGGACTAACGAGTAATCGTAAAACAAGACCGTAGGCTCCCAGTTAAGCTAAGACCTTAGGGTCACCATAATGCTAAGACCTGAGGTTCCCCGTAATACTTATACCAAAGAGTCGCCGCATTACTTAGACCATTAAGTGGCTGCGGCACTGAGAACAACGAGTTCCAGTATTTCTGAAAGTCACACTAATGCTCTGACCAGCTACTATCGGTAAATCTGCTACCAGCGAGTTCCAATAATACTGACACCAATGAATCGCATTCACCACCAAAGAGCCCCAGTATAGCTCAGACAACAGATTTTCAGTAATAATCAAGCAAAAAAATGCAATACTGAGAGCAGCGAGTCCCATTATTTATTAATACTCGTACTTAGACCAAGTTTGGCGGCAAATAGCAACCGAAATGCCGCGACTTAAGATTCCCGGTATTACTGATACCATCAAGCTATAGTTATTCTGAAAAAAAGCTGAGAACCAACACTAACGAGACACTTATTTAAAGCACATCTCTTCCGCGTTGAACGATTGGATAAAACATGTCCGAGGCATGCGAGGAGAACTTCGAAACGATTGCCCAGTTTTCCGGGAACGACACTTGAGCATCTTTCTGCCAGTGTGATAAACTTAGACTACGTATGGGATGTCTTGGAGGAGGATCAAAAGATTCGTAAACAATACAGATCGTCGCAGATGTCAGAAAATAAACAAACCATCGAGCACAACAGGTCGTGTACTGTCTTTGTACCCTTAGGATATGGGTCACTTCTTTAGGACCCCAACGAACACTAACAAGTCTCAGTAAAACAGTCGCCGAAAAAGTGCCAAAAAGCCCCATTCATACTGAGACCAAAGTAATAACAGATTTCCAGTAATAATCAAACTTTAAACAGCCAGTCCAGCTCATACTGATACCCTGAAAGTCTCAGTTAGAGATCAAGTGTCCTAAAGAAAGTTCCAGTAATACTGAGGCTGAAAAAGTCTCAGGAACAAACATGAGATCAAGTGTCCTAAAGAAAGTTCCAGTAATACCGAGGCTGAAAAAGTCTCAGGAACAAACATGCAAACATCACTCCGCATTGACTTCTACGAGTCTCTAAGCAGAAATTCCTATGCTCCGCAGTAACTTCTACACTTCATTCATCTATTAAACGTGGGTCCGTACAAGCTTCGGAACGTTGGGCAGCAGTAACACTTAAACGTCTCTTGGCAGCAACTGAGAAATGACCCGCTGCAGCAACTGTGCTTAAGCCTCAAAAACAGAGATCAAAGGTTCTCAGTAACTCTGAGACTGAAGTATTACAAAGGGAGTTCCTGTAATACTGAGGCAAAAAAAAAGTCTCAGGAACAAACATGCTAATATCGCTCCGCATTGACTTCCGTGCGTCTTTTAGCAGAAATTCGTACGCTCTGCGGTAATTTTTAAATGTCATTCAGCTTCTAAACATTGGGCAGCATTATCACTTAAACGTCTCTAGGCAGCAACTGAGAAACGTGTCTTAGATGAAACTAAGAAACGTACCCCAGCAGTAAATGAAAAACGTCTCTCAGTAGCAACAGAAAAACGTCTCTCAGTAGCAACACAGAAACGTCTATCAGCTGCAACTGCTAAACGTCCCTCAGCAGCAACTAAAAACGTCCGACAGAAGTAACTGAGAAACGCCTGTCAGCAGCAACTGAAAAACGTCCCCCAGCAGTAACTCAGAAACGTCTCTCAGCAGCAACTGAGAAAGGTTTCTCAGCAGCAACTGAGAAAGGTTTCTCAGCATCAACTGGGAAACATCTCCTTGAAGCAAAAGAGAAACGTCTCTCAGCAGTAATTGAGAAACGCCTCTCAGCAGCAATTGAGAAGCGCCTCTTAACTGCAATTGAGAAACGCTTCTCAGCAGCAGAGAAACGCCTCTAAGTAGACTTTGACGTTTTTTAACAGCCACAGTGAAACATAGATCAGTAGAAGCTTTGCTTAGCAACAACTACAGGATGTCTATCAGCAGCTTCTTAGGGACAGAACTCTCAGCGAAGGAAATGAAAACCGATTCACGCTTAATATTAAACTTCTCCCAGCAGTAAATCCAAAACGTAGGTCAGTAGGAACGGTAGGTAGGAAATGAACTTTAGAAGGAAGTCGCAATGTACGTCAGTAGGAACCCGAAACGTACGTCAGTAGGACTTCGAAAACATAGGTCAGTAGGAATCCCAAAACGTAGGTCGATAGGCAGGCTATAAACTGAACTGAAAAATGCCTCTTAGTAGCTTCTCAGTAGCAACTGAGAACAGCTTTTCAGCAGCAACTAAAATAGCAGCTGGGAAACGCAGTTTCAACTAAGACAGTCTAAGCAGCAACTGAGAACTTATCTTAACAGCAAATGGAAACTTATCTAAACAGCAACTGAGAAATGTCTTAACATCAATTGAGAAACGTCTATCAGCAGCTAATGTTAAATGTCTCTAAGTAGGCACTTAGAAGTCTGTTACCTACAACGGAGAAACGCCCTTCCGAATCAACAGGAAAACGTCTCTCTGCTCTGCAGCAGCTGAGAAATATTGCATATGCTGTAACGGAGACTCGTCCCCGGATACCTACCGAGGAACGTCTCTAGCAGCAACGAAAAACCATCGCTCAACATCAGTTAAGATATGCTTCTCATCTGAAAATCAGAAACATCTTTCAGGAGCAACGAAGAAATAGTTCTCCCCTAGAACTTGAAAAACGTTTCTCAGCAACAACTGAGTATTGGTATCAACTGGAAACGGCTTTTAGTAATAACTGAGAGATGTCTCTACCGGTATTAACTGGGAACCGTTCCGCAGAATCAACTGAACATTTTCTCTCGCCAGCTACGGAAAACGGTTCACAGTAGCAGCTGCAACTTAGAAATCTAAGATCGTGCCTCAACTGAACTGAGAATCGTCTTAATAGCAAATGTGAAACGTCTCGTAGCTGAAACTGAGAAATGTGTCATAGCAGCAACAAAGAAAAGTATCTTTGCAGCTACAGAGAAACCCCTTATCTGCAGGAAAACGTCTCTCGGCTGCAACTGTGAAATTATGCTCTGCTTTAACTGAGAAACGCCTCTCAGCATTTACAGAGCTACAGAGAAACTCCTTATCTGCAGGAAAACGTCTCTCGGCTGCAACTGTGAAATTATGCTCTGCTTTAACTGAGAAACACCTCTCAGCATTTACAGAAAAACGTCTCTCGGCTGCAACTGTCACTTAAAGAGTGTCTGCTGTAGCTGAGACACGTCTGCTGTAACTTGAAAAGCAACAGCGAAACGTCTGATAGTAGCAGTTACTGGGTAACGTGTCTCAACAGGAATTGAGATACGCTCAAAAGAAACAATCTTAGGTGCATCTTGGAGTCTTCCCTTAGCAACAAGTGACTACCACCTCGCAACTGCAACTGAGAAATGCCTTGACTATTGAGAAATGGCGCCCAGTAAGAACTTGAAACTGGGCAATAGATCTAGCCATTTCCTTCAGACTCACAATGGTTAATCGCAATGATGCTGTCTGTTTTCCTTGAAAGCATTAAATTCTCACCAGAGCAAATAAAAAATTTGTTGTATTATTATATGCAGGAAAGCATTAAATTTCAATGAAATGGGCGAATGTATAGAATCGATTCCTACCTTACAAACCACTTTAGCCTTTTTTCTTTGTTAAAATGAGAGTTGAAAAGTAGTAGACGAAATGAGCTCTGGTGGTCTTTCCTGCTGGTCTATGCAGGAAGAGCAAGCATTTACTGTAGTGTTTGGAACGTCCTTCCATTTCAATACTATTTGGGAATATCCCGGCACCTCATAATTTTAAAGAGAATTTCTCTCAAAATCAGCGAAATTATTTTTGTTGAAGTAAAAAATAATTAACCTCAATCAACCGTAGAGAGAATAAAAGAGAGAGAGAGAGAGAGAGAGAGAGAGAGAGAGACAGCGGGTAACAATGTTGCCATGTTTTTCGTCTTGTCATTAAATATTTTTTTTAGTTTAAATATAGCGTACGTCAAACGCTCTCTCTAAGCCGAGCACAATTGCTCGGTAGAGAGTATTCAGTGAGCGAATTTCAGTTTATTCCCCGATTCTTTTCAATTGTCAAAGACGAGAGGATTTATTTCATCTTATATATACACCTTGGATAATAAGAGAGCAATATTTTCTTTACTCCTTAAAGATCTCTTGCTGAGCCAAGGATTTCTAAAAAAAACGAAGAAGAGTATATGTGACAGCGCATAGAGAAAGGGACCTAAGGGTAAAAAAAATCAATTTTCTTTTTTTTTTACTTTTTTTGATGTGGACAACATCTGAGCATCGAATGAGACCGATCCCAAGCCCCAAAAGTGTTTCCTCCCAGAGATATGCGCGTTTTATGAAAGTGAAGTCGACGATTCTAAGCGCAAATAGAAAGAGATCTAATCTTTAAAATGGCTCTCCTGAACAAAACAGGTTTTTAACCTTAGGTCCCTTTCTATTTTGCGTGTCACATATACATTTTTTTCCATTTCTATTGCTCTTTCATTCCACAGTTTTCCCTTTTTTTTGTTTTCTTGTGCCATGTCTTTGTGTCCATCTCCCCGTTTCTCTTGCTTGTCCTGTATTATGATCGGCCTGTTTTTAGTTTTTTTTTTCTTTTGGCCGGTGAGTGATCTGAAGAGTGAGAGTTCGAAAAGGTTAATAACGGTAATAAATATTTTTGATGTTGTGCTAATACTTTAGTGCCCATGTCGCGCTATCTCTGTCTCTCTTGTCATATTTTCGGACAGCAATTGCCATTCATCTGCCGATGTGTCTTGAAGTATTTTACATTATGAAACATTGTTGAGATTGGTACAGTGGCTTCGCAACTCCGTGTTGCTCGTGGTGGAGTTTGCCTTGGCTTTGGGAACCCCAGCGCTGGGCTATTGTCAAATTGTTATTTGATCAAGCCAATCAAACAAACAAACGGACAATCGATGATGATGTTTTTGTAGTGCAAATAAAATTGATGAAAATTTAAACTAATTTCCTTTAAACGTTGTTGTAATCATAAATTCCGGCCTAAGGGGGGTCCGTCATAGGATTGCCTCTCTTTCCGTCCGTCCACTCGCCGTTAGCCATTGCGTTGCATTCAAATGCTGTGCGATGGGGTAACATAGCAAAAGTTTTCTAGCAGCAAGCGATATTAAAATGAAATCTTGTGCAGTATGGAACTCTTGTTGTTGGCGGAGATTTTTGGCCATTGGCCATTTAATGAGTTTTTATGTTTTTTCCTATTGATTTCCTTTATTTTCTTTCCTGAGTTTGGTTCATAATTTATGGACCAGGTGGTGGTGGCGGTGGAAGTGGTGCCGGTGTCTTAAGAGTGGGTGGTTTGATTTATGGCCCATAATAAAGCGCTGTTTTGGCCGACTAATGAAAGCAACAGATCTGCGATTACGCCTAAAAGATGATGCAATTTTTGGCAAATAGTTGCATTGATATCTACATAAGAAATGGAATATGATATTGCTGTGTTTCGCATGTGATTTAAATCACCATTTTTTAAGGATATTATCCGCTTAATTCTTTTTTTGTTTGCAAATAGTTTGATTTTCAGTAACGCATCGATAAACAAATTAAGAAGATTAAAAAACCTTTAATCAAACTCGGTATTTGAAACTGTTTTAAAATAATTCAGTCCTACTCATTTTTAACCTCACGTTTTTTTTTTTAATCAAGGACAAATCCTGTTCTGTCCTTGTCATACAAATGTACTATTTTAATGGCTATGTTTTAAGCTTCGAAGGCATTAGTCGGGAATCATTAATAAAAAAATGAAAGAAATAAAAAAATAATAAAAAACACTAAAGTTACAAAATCGGTCTTTACAAAAGTCTTGTTCAAAAGTTTTTAATTCGGAGTATTGAATAATGGCATTTAATATCAAAGGATACAGATCAGACACATCCAAAAAAAATTTAAACAAAATGCTTTATACGAGTAGATTATGAAGTAGACTATTATCCAAAACTTTACTTTCTACTCAGGAAAACATTCACTTCTTTCGTCGATAACTTTATCCGCTACATTCCTTAATTCCCTCTCGCATCACGTAATGCCAAAACCTTCTCGCTTTAACAATTTCTCTACCTTAGATACTCCTCTCTTCACTACAACTACTTCTCTTTCATTTAAGCCACTTCTATTTTTCCCTCTTCCGCTAAGTTTTTTTGTTTCCTTCTTCGTCTACATATCTACCTCTTTTTCTCTCAGCTCTTTCTTAAGCTTCATCTCTGCCTCTCTTTTTTTCTCTCTCTCTCTCTCTAGCTACATATCTAACTCCCTGACTCTCATTAGCTACTTCTCTCTTCCTTTCTCTCAGCTACTTCTTTAACTCTCTCTCTCTCTCATCCGCTTATTCTCTTGCTCCTCCGCTATGTTTGTAATTGTATGGTCAGCTACCGCTCACTTGTTTCTAGTTCTTTTTCTATTTCTCACTCTCTGCAGGTACTTCTCTACATGTCTTTCTCTATCTCACTCTTGTTAGCAACTTCTCTAAATGTCTTTCTCTCTCATTTCTCTTTTCTACTAGAACTTCTCTTTTCTGCTAGAACTTCAATCTCTACTGCAATTTTTCTATTCGACAGCCTCTCTTTTGGGTAAACTTCTTTTCGTCTTTTGGCAAAATTATGTCTTCGCCTGTTTTTTGCCTCGAAATATTTTCTATATCTTTTCGAAAACATTTGCTTCTACAACTACTCAACATGCATATCTGTTTTCCCTTTTCTTTCAACTTCCTTTGCACTTCAACATATTCTAGATTGATTTTCTTAAGGCCCAATTAGTATTGACGGTGGACGGTAGGCAATCATCTATTTCAGTTGGTGGTTGCATTTTGCATGTGTTAGAGGGAGAAAACTATTGTTTACCGGTTGACGACGGTAGACTTCTGCAGGTTGCAGAATCAACGGTCCACCGTTAACCGTCAAGACTAATTGGATATTTACCCGATATATATAACTCTCTTCGCTCTCTCTTTTACGACGTAGTCTTTTCCCTCCTTTACGACATGGAAGCATTTTCCCTCGTTTTGACAGCTTAACCTGTTTAACTTTAACAACAAAGATCTGTCTCTCTCTGTCCCTTTGACAACGAAGCGTTGTCTCTCTTTTCGTGACAACGTAGCTCTATCTCTCTATCATTTTGACAACGTGGTGGAGACAGAGCCACGTAGTTCTGTTTATCTCCTTATCTCGACCACGTAGTTCTGTTTATCTCCTCGACAACATTGCTGTGATTTTTTTACCACTCTCATTTGTCTTTCAAAGCTAGCACTTCCTTTGACCATCGATTTTGCGCACCTTGTCCCGTTTTGCAAATCTCTTTGTCAGTTCTTATCTTTGTGACAAGTTTTCACTTACGCTGTCTCCTATATGTCGGGTTTTAGCTTGTCTCCTCTTCTTATCTCTTTTAAAAACATCTCCTTTGGCATCTTCACTCTCTCTCATTTTAAAAACGCCTTTCTTATTTTTTAAGATTTTTTCTCTTTTATTTTTAGAACTTTTCTGTCATGTTTTGAGAACTTTGAGAACTTCCGTTCCATTTCGAAAACATCACATTTTTCCTTTGAGAAATTCTCTCTGTCTTTTTAATTTTGTGTACGTGTCTTCGATATCGAGTTTTTTTCCTAAGTTTTCTATCCTTTTCTCTCTTTATCCTTCCCCTTGAGAACACTTTGCTTGTCTTAAGAACTGCACTTTCTCGCTCTGCCTCTCGTTAAAAATATTTCTCTTTCGAGAACTACTCACTCCCTTATAGAACTTCTATTCGTTCATTGACAAATATCTTTCGTTTTGAAAGCTTTTCCGACTCTTTTCAAAAAATTCTCTCCCTTGAAGAAATGATTTCTATTTTCTCTCTTTGATAAGACGGTATCTCTCACAGGAATGATTAAAAAGATTGTAAATTGATACAAAAACTTTTTATGGTCCGAAATTTTTCTAATTTTGTGTACCCTATACCACTCTGTGATGTTATGACTTAGTGCCAGTGTTTGGCAAGGATTCAGAAACTATTTCTGCCATTGTTCAAGATTGAGCGAAGAATGAACCTTAAGAATATTGTTGGTATATGTCAGGCCATGTTTTGATACCTTACTAATGTTTTTTTTTTTGGTTTTAGAATACGCAGTACTAAAAGTCACATATTGCATGATATTTTACCAAATTTTTTTTAAGAACATTACGAGCCATAAAGTGCCGGCTTTGATAATTTTACTCTGCACAAAGGTCTTCCCGATATGAAGTCCCGACGATAGAAGTCACAAATGTTATCCTAACGTGCGCAAATTTGGAATAGGTCCATCAGATATTAACTACTGTGCATTGGAGAAGATATTTTATATATATTATATATATAGGGTGATCCAACTAGAGGTATTATTTCAGAACAAAAAAAATATAAAAGGCAAATCAAGTGTGGAATCTTTATTGATAATTTGAAAGGACATGGCATTTATTTTTTGTAAATAATTACCTTCAAATGTTAGCAACGGTTTGGACAGGTGATCTAGTTGGCCGCCTTATCGAGTGATATCACACCTTTAGACATTTTTCTTTGGGGTTGCGTAAAGTCAAAAGTCTATGCTGACAAACCAGCTACGATTCAGGTTTTGGAAGCCAACATTACGCGTGTTATTAAAGCCATACCGGTCGAAATGCTCAAACGAGTCATTAAAAATTGTTCCCTCAGAATGGAAACTCTGAGATGTAGTTGCGGCCAAGGAAATTATATTAAAAATTAATGTCATAAAATGTCCTTTCAAGCTACCAATAAAGATTCCACACTTGATTTGAATTTTTATATTTTTTTTTGTTCTGAAAAAATACCTCTAGGTGGATCACACTATATATTTTATATTTATTGGACAATATTGGTCCACGTTTTCTTGTAGCCCGCCAATAAAGCCTCATTTCAAAAAAAAAAACACTAAGATGGCAAACTAAAACTGTTCTTAGCACTAGTTTCGCAACGAATTTTTAATTTTCTGAAATAAAATGTTTTATGCGCTTAATGTATGTATATATGGCTTTTAAATATACGAGGGCGACCGCAAAAGTAACTGGCCTAACATAAAAAGAACCGTTTTTTTTGGAATTATTATTATTTATTTTTCAACATAATCTCCTTCCAACTCAATACATTTCATCAAACGTTTTGCAAGTTTTTTAATTCCATCCGAAAAATAAAATTTTTCAAGACCTTCAAAATATGCCTCAGTTTCAGCAATAACCTCGTTATTGGACGGAAATTTTTTGCCACCGAGAATTTTTTTAAATTTGGAAACAAGAAATAATCAGAAGCAGCTAATTCGGACTATATGGTGGATGCGGAGCAATTTCAAATCGTAATTCGGCCAGTTTTTGTTGAGTTCAAAATGCAGTGTGTAAAGGAGCATTATCTTGATGAAAACGAACTTTATTTTTTCTAAATGCGGTCGTTTTATCTTGATTTCTTCACTCAACCGATCCAATAATGCACAATAATATTCACTATTTATAGTTTTTCCTTTCTCAAGATAATCAATAAATATTATTGTTCATTAGACATCCGTCGCCTTATTCCTGACGTGAGGATGTTCGGCAGGGATACGCGACTTTCTAGGAATTCACACCCGTTTGTTATCGATTGGCCAGTTGACCGCACTATACACTAAAGATCAAATTCGTTTTTCGCTCGTACAGTCCGTATGTGGAATCGACTTCCGGCAAATGTATTTCCCACTAATTGCGACATCCAGAAGTTCAAGGCAAGCGTCAACAAACATTACTCCCTCTTTCCCCCCTCCGATCCATTAATTTCCACTCGCCAACGCAATGCACCGCATGTATAGGGGGCATCCCCTGAGTGTTGGTTTAAAAAAAAAAAAAAAAAAAAAAATACTGTGGCCATTACTTTTCCTGCTGACTTAACAGTTTTCGCCTGGGACCACTTTTACCAGCTTCTTCTATCCATTGTTTTGACTGTTCTTTGCATTCTGGGATGTAGTGATGGATCCATGTTTCATCAACAGTTATGAATCGGCGCATGAACTCTATTGGATTACGCCGATAAACCGCTAAAAGCTCCTTGTAATTTGTCCAACGGACGATTTTTCGGGGCAAAGTCAACAAACGCGGCACCCATCTTGATGTGTGTGAAGTTAAATTCCGAATTTAACTAGCAAAGACAAAAACCATCGCCGTTAGCAGTTCGCTGTAAACGGATCAACAGAGTAATGTTAAATAGTTACTCTTAGTATAAGTATATAAAGACGATTTCTGAGATATCGGTAAATAACAAAGTATAAATTTTCATAAAATATGCAAGATCTATACAAAATTAAGATAATATAACAAGAATGGGGAGTGTTTCCTGCTATAGAAGGTGCATTTTTTGATTATCAAAACGCATGTTGTGTTAAATTCTTTTTTTTGGATATGCCCCCACTGCGGGCAAACGGGGAGGTATGCTGGAATGACATTTATACCAGGAGTAGCTCCTGGACTGCTCTCCTTATTGGTTTAATCAGAATATCCAAAAACAATTTAGTATTTTGAAAATTTTGCATATAAAGTTAAATTCCATTTTTGGATACCGCCCCATAGGGGGCAAACGGGGAGGGATGCTGGAATGACACTTATACCAGGAGTAGCTCCTGGGCTGCTCTCCTTATTGCTGTAATCAGAATATCCAAAAACAATTTAGTATTTTGAAAATTTTGGATATAAAGTTAAATTCCATTTTTGGATACCGCCCCATAGGGGGCAAACGGGGAGGGATGCTGGAATGACACTTATACCAGGAGTAGCTCCTGGGCTGCTCTCCTTATTGCTGTAATCAGAATATCCAAAAACAATTTAGTATTTTGAAAATTTTGCATATAAAGTTAAATTCCATTTTTGGATACCGCCCCATAGGGGGCAAACGGGGAGGGATGCTGGAATGACACTTATACCAGGAGTAGCTCCTGGACTGCTCTCCCTATTGGTGTAATCAGAATATCCAAAAACAACTTAGTATTTTGAAAATTTTGGATATAAAGTTAAATTCCATTTTTGGATACCGCCCCATAGGGGGCAAACGGGGAGGGATGCTGGAATGACACTTATACCAGGAGTAGCTCCTGGGCTGCTCTCCTTATTGGTGTAGTCAGAATATCCAAAAACAATTTAGTATTTTGAAAATTTTGGATATGAAGTTAAATTCCATTTTTGTTGCGGGGGTACCGCGGTACTTTTCCATGTCAAAAAGTACCAAAGTATTAATTTTATCATCCCTGCTCTGTGCAAAATTCAAGGAGAGAAATTAGAGTGAATTTCATTCCTGAGAGAAAGAGAATTCAAAATAGTAAACTCCATTCAATAACTCTAATTCGTAGAATTCTACCACACACAACAAAATATAACCATACCGTAAATATTGTCATTGCCGTTCAAATGTAGAAATGAAGCGATTAAAGTTTAAGCAGCCAGTGAAGGAATTTCAAAACATTTACATTGAAATGCACAAAACAGAGTCATTATTGTACCAAATGTTATGTGAATTAAATAAACACCAGACAAAGTTTTTAGTACATGTTGTAATAAAAAATTAAAAAAAAATATTAAATTGTTTTACAGAAATAAGCAGAGCAGCGCAGGAGCTACTCCTGGTATAAGTGTCATTCCAGCATACCTCCCCGTTTGCCCCCTATGGGCGGTATCCAAAAATGGAATTTAACTTTATATGCAAAATTTTCAAAATACTAAATTGTTTTTGGATATTCTGATTACACCAATAAGGAGAGCAGCCCAGGAGCTACTCCTGGTATAAGTGTCATTTCAGCATCCCTCCCCGTTTGCCCCCTATGGGCGGTATCCAAAAATGGAATTTAACTTTATATGCAAAATTTTCAAAATACTAAATTGTTTTTGGATATTCTGATTACACCAATAAGGAGAGCAGCCCAGGAGCTACTCCTGGTATAAGTGTCATTCCAGCATCCCTCCCCGTTTGCCCCCTATGGGGCGGTATCCAAAAATGGAATTTAACTTTATATGCAAAATTTTCAAAATACTAAATTGTTTTTGGATATTCTGATTACACCAATAAGGAGAGCAGCCCAGGAGCTACTCCTGGTATAAGTGTCATTCCAGCATCCCTCCCCGTTTGCCCCCTATGGGGCGGTATCCAAAAATGGAATTTAACTTTATATGCAAAATTTTCAAAATACTAAATTGTTTTTGGATATTTCGATTACACCAATAAGGAGAGCAGCCCAGGAGCTACTCCTGGTATAAGTGTCATTCCAGCATCCCTTCCCGTTTGCCCCCTATGGGGCGGTATCCAAAAATGGAATTTAACTTTATATCCAAAATTTCAAAATACTAAGTTGTTTTTGGATATTCTGATTACACCAATAAGGAGAGCAGTCCAGGAGCTACTCCTGGTATAAGTGTCATTCCAGCATCCCTCCCCGTTTGCCCCCTATGGGGCGGTATCCAAAAATGGAATTTAACTTTATATGCAAAAATTTCAAAATACTAAATTGTTTTTGGATATTCTGACTACACCAATAAGGAGAGCAGTCCAGGAGCTACTCCTGGTATAAGTGTCATTCCAGCATCCCTCCCCGTTTGCCCCCTATGGGGCGGTATCCAAAAATGGAATTTAACTTTATATGCAAAATTTTCAAAATACTAAATTGTTTTTGGATATTCTGATTACACCAATAAGGAGAGCAGCCCAGGAGCTACACCTGGTATAAGTGTCATTTCAGCATCCCTCCCCGTTTGCCCCCTATGGGGCGGTATCCAATTATGGAATTTAACTTTATATGCAAAATTTTCAAAATACTAAGTTGTTTTTGGATATTCTGATTACACCAATAAGGAGAGCAGTCCAGGAGCTACTCCTGGTATAAATGTCATTCCAGCATACCTCCCTGTATGCCCCCAGTGGGGGCATATCCAAAAAAAGAATTTAACACAACATGCGTTTTGATAATCAAAAAATGCACCTTCTATAGCAGGAAACACTCCCCATTCATCTTATATTATCTTAATTTTGTATAGATCTTGCTTATTTTATGAAAATTTATACTTTGTTATTTACTGATATCTCAGAAATCGTCTTTATATACTTATACTAAGAGTAACTATTTAACATTACTCTGTTGATCCGTTTACAGCGAACTGCTAACGGCGATGGTTTTTGTCTTTGCTAGTTAAATTCGGAATTTAACTTCACACACATCCCATCTTGAGGATAGCTTTTTCATGTGGAGTTCATCATGTAAAATACTCCAAACATATTTTGTGTGTATTTTAACAATATCAGCAAGTTTTCCGAGCTTTATTCGTCTATCTTTAGTCACTTTAAATATAAATATTTTTCTAATGTTTTCAATAGTAGTAGCAGTTTTCGGTCTTCCAGAGCGTTGTTCATCTTCCGTACTTGAACAACCCATTTTAAATTGTTGAACCCAGGATTTCACGGTGGAGTATGATGGTGCATTATCACCATGAACAGAATCCAATTCATCTTTGATTAATTGTGGCGTATAACCTTTCATATAAAAAGTTTTTAATTACCGCACGAAACTCTTTATTTTCCATTTTTCAAAAATTATAAAACTTGTTTACTTCAATCACCTGTAACAAAGAAAATAATCATTAAATATTTCGAAAGTTTTGACAGATGGCTTTTAAAGATTGCTTTTAAAAAACAAACAAAAAAAAGTTGCTAGTAAAACAGAAAATGTGCCAGGCCAGTTAGTTTTGCGGTCGCCCTCGTATATTTGGCATTTAAATATATTTGGCATACATACATACATACTTTTTATCTTTTGTAAAATTTTATAAAAATGTTAGAGATATGCTATGAAGAAGGATATTCGATTAAGCTAAAAATTATTTTAAAAATTTCAATTGAAACCTGACTTGAACGGTGACCCCCATACTTATCGACCAGCAATTCTTCAAGCTTGTCTGCGTTTTCAAAAGACACTTTTGAATAATTTGTTAATATTCATAGTGCATCGTTTTTCGAAAATCATTTTAATGTAAACTTTTCCATTTATTTTTGTATCGTTTCAGAGTTTTTCTTTTCTACCGACACTACGAGGTGACATCTTTAATAGATTCCATACTTCATCCGGCCGGTGTTTCCAAAACAAAACAAAAAACAGCAACAAACAAAAAGTATCTCCTCTGCATATCTCCGTCCATTCGTCTGTCTACTTATGCGAGTGAGTGAGTCCGTGTCCCGTGCCCGGTTATCAGAGTCTTAAGTTTGTGCATTTGTTTGTTTTAATAAATGCTGGCAATTTTAAATATTTATTAACTTCCACAAACAACTTATAAAACAACAACAACGAGCAAGAAAGACCACAGTGTCCGTCTTTCCCAACACAACAACGAAAAACGAGAGAAACAAAACAAATTTTTATTTCACGTCACTTGACGCAGCCGTTTTTGGTGGCTTTTAAAATATCGAACGATAAACAGCCCAAAGACGAGACGACGACGACGACACGTATCCCACCAACTGTGGTTTGTGATTTTTTTTTTTAGCTTTTTGGTTTCTTTTAAAGGATCCACTAAAGCTTTTATTTTGGACTCTGCCACATTGATCTTCTTTTTGTTTGCAAATCACTTCGAAAACATAAAGATTTGCTGCGTATCCAGAGCCAGTGCGGTGCAGTCTGTAAAGCACTCGAAACAAAAAATCAAAGGAGATAAATTGTGATCAATCCAACCAAAATCGCAAATTCCCCCGTTCGAAACGAACACGTGCTGTTTGTGGCAAATCCACATGTACTACAGCGGTCGCATCATATCGCTGCATCGTCATTGTCGTCGCAACTGCTGCAGCCTAATAAACATCTGCAACAATTAGCGGCAGCAACTTGAGGAATAGAAAGACGAAACACACTCAACTCAGGCAACTGAAGGTAAGCAAGTTCGAGAGAAAACTCCTCTACTTTTTATACTTTGAAGTATTTATGGGACATTAAAGCATAAATTAATTTTATAAAGACTCTCTGATGATAGTTAATTGTCCAAAGTCTAGAGAAGCGATGACCATTTATCAAGATTTCCACGTTCAGGGGGAATCATTGGGGAAACAAAGTGAAATTAATTTCTTGTAACATGAAAGTTTTTTAACGGACGATTTTAAAATACGGATTGTACTTTGAATAAGTTCAGTTTAAGTTTCACTGCTTTGGGGGCAGAATTGAAGAAAGATTTGAGAAACGCACCTTTCTCCCTTGGTGTCCACAAACAGAAATGTCTGAGGCCGTAGAATTGCACAAGGGTCAAAAGCCTGTTGCGTTCCCACAAAGTGACACGCAAAATATAAAGGCACCTAAGGTTAAAAACCAGTATTGTTCAGGAGAGCCATTTTAAAGATTAGGTCCCTTTCTATTTGCGCTTAGAATCGTCGATTTCACTTTCATAAAACGCGCATATCTCTGGGAGTGAAAACTTTTGGGGCATGGGATCCACCTCATTCGATGCTCAGATGTTGTCCACATCAAAAAAAAAAAGTGAAAAGTTGATGAAAAGTTTTGTTCAGGAGAGCCATTTTAAAGATTAGGTCCCTTTCTATTTGCGCTTAGAATCGTCGACTTCACTTTCATAAAACGCGCATATCTCTGGGAGGGAAAACTTTTGGGGCATGGGATCGGTCTCATTCGATGCTCAGATGTTGTCCACATCAAAAATCAAATTAAAATTTATTTTTTTTTACCCTTAGGTCCCTTTCTATTTTGCGCGTCACATATGGAATGTCATTTATTGTGAAAGTGCCATAAGGTCGTAGATTTTGAAAAAGACGAGGGTGTGACGTTATCTAGTACAGAGCTTTGGAGTTTGGCTGAAATCGGATAACTCTCCGGACCCGAATCCTAGCATCCGACTTCGTAGAGCTGCAGGTTTTGAAATCGGGCAATTGAGTTCGTTCTTGTCCTAAACCTGTACATTAAATCCTCTTTCATAATTTTTTTAACAATTTTAACAAAAACAAAAAAATTTTATATAAAAAAATTCCTGTTTTTTTTTTAATTTAAAAAAAACATAGCAAATATATTTGTTTTTAAATAAAAAATCCTTTTTTAATCAAAAAAAATTGTTTGTTTAATAAAAAAAAAATCCTTAGTAAATGAAAACAATACTTTATATAAAAATTATTTTTTTTAATAACAAAAATGTTTTTTTTAATTTGTTAAAATACCTCAAAAAAATACTTTTTTAATCAAAAATATGTTTTAATATACAAAAAACATATTTTTTCAAAAAAAAATAATTTAAATAAAAAAATTCTTGTTTTTTTTTTTAATTTTAAAAAAAATTATTTACATAACAAATATATTTTTTTTTTAAATAAAAAATTCTTTTTTAATCAAAAAAATTTGTTTGTTTAATAAAAAAAAGTCCTTATTAAATGAAAACAATACTTTATATAAAAATTCTTTTTTTTTTAATAACAAAAAACTTTTTTAATTTTTTAAAATACCTTAAAAAAATACTTTCTTTTAATCAAAAATATGTTTTAATATACAAAAAACATTTTTTTTTTAAAAAAAATACTTTTTTTTATAAATAATTTTTTTTAATAAATTTAATATAATGGGTGATCCATCTAGAGGTATTTTTTCAGAACAAAAAAAACTATAAAATTTCAATCAAGTGTGGAATCTTTATTGGCAGTTTGAAAGTACAATCTATGGCATTTATTTTTTGAATATACATAATTTCCTTCAAATTTTGGCCTCAATTACGCCTCAGGATTTTCATTCTGAGGTTCCAATTTTGGATGACTCGTTCGAGCATTTCGACCGGTATGTCTTTAATGACACGCGTAATGTTTGCTTCCAAAACCTGAATCGTAGCTGGTTTGTCTAGAGGTGTGATATCACTCGATATAGGCGGCCAACTCACCTGTCCAAAACGTAAAATTAGCTGCTTTTCGAAATGACCTCTCAATAGATCCATTGTTTGAGCAGCTGTATAGCAAGTGGCACCGTCCTGTTGAAACCAAGTGTCGTCAAGATTACGGGCTTTTATTTCAGGTAGCATAAAGATCGATATCATAGCGCGATAGCAAGCCCCATTCACGGCTACCGATGAATCCACCAGCTTTTAAATCGCACCAAACCGTAGTTTTCTCTGTGTATAATGACACTTATTGAACCACTTCTTGTTGCTCTTCAAATGCGGAAAATTTGTTTATTGACTTTGCCTTTGAGCCAGAAATGGTCGAAAACAGCGGGTCTAACCGTTACTCACCGAACACTCATTTCCATAATAAAGTTGCCAACATTTAAAGGTAATTATTTTCAAAATTAAATGCCATAAAATGTCCTTTCAAATTTTTTTTTAATAAAAAAAAAGAATATTTAGTAAAAAAAACTTTTAATATAAACAAGATTTTTTTAGTAGAAAAATATTTTATTTAATAAAAAAATATTTGTTTTAATAAAAAATACTTTTTTTTAATAAAAAAGTATTTTTTTAATAAAAAAAACTTGTTTATATTAAAACGTTTTTTTTTAAATATTCTATTTTTTATTAATTATTATTTATTATAAACCTTTTAATATAAACAAGTTTTTTTTTTATTAAAAGAATATTTTTTTAATAAAAAAATATGTTTTTTATAAAAAATATTTTTTTATTTTTTATTAAACAAACGTTTTTTTTAATCGCGTATTTACATCAGGTGCTCCATCTAGAGGTATTTTTTCAGAACAAAAAAAATATACAAATTTAAATCAAGTGTGGAATCTTATTGGTAAATACTTTTTTTTAATAAACAAAATACTTTTTTTTAATAAAAAAAATACTTTTTTTTAATAAAAAATACTTTTTTTAATAAACAAATACTTTTTTTAATAAAAAAATACTTTTTTTTAATAAAAAAATACTTTTTTTTTTAATAAAAAAATACTTTTTTAAATAAAATTTTGCCTAGCAACCGTAGCCACTACATTTCAGCAATTTTTTGGTTGATTCTGAAAAAGAAACAACAAAAAGGTCTCGAACCAGAAAAAAGACTGTTTAAGCCATAATAATGATAAAATATCGAATAAATGTAAACAAAACAAAAACATTTTTAATAAGGATTGGCACGCCCTAATGTGCAACGCATGAATGAATATATGTGACAGAGAAAGGAACCTAAGGGTAAAAAAAAATCAATTTTCATTATTTTTTGATGTGGACAACATCTGAACATCGAATGAGACCGATCCCATGCCCCAAAAGTGTTCCCTCCCAGAGATATGCGCGTTTTATGAAAGTGATGGTACACCAAAGATACACGTATTTAAATCTTTAAAATGGCGCTCCTGAACAAAACTGGTTTTTACCCTTAGGTTCCTTTCTATTTTGCGCGTCACATATGTACAACACACACACACTCTGTGCTTTTGCACCTGTGGTTTTCAACGATAGCCCATGCGAAACGGAATTGGTGGTAATGATATTGCGTAATGAAGATTGCTCTTCGCACAGTTTGAAGACAATACGCAAAGGGTAATTCTCATTAATCATAATGAGACTGAAGTATAAGTCAAAATTTTTTAAAAATTTTTTTTAGTCTAGTCGAATCGATCTTGCGAAAGCCGGGCTTTGGCAGAGAAAGTGCTCAATCGTTTTGATGTCTTTGTATGCCTCGCACATATTTGATATATCTCCTTTGCGCAAGTAACCGTTGAAAACTCCTATCAACTTACTTAATTCAGTTTTTTAACGACTTATAAACATGTTTTGTTGTACGTTTATCAGGATTTCCCCACAGCATTTTGGAGGTTTTGCCGCCCGCTGTGCCTTTCCGTAGGGTTTTCTGATCAACCAGGGCCCAAGATTTACTTTCAGTTTTATTGATATTGAATAGAAATAATTTCTAAACAGCAAGAAAGATAAATCAGTTAAAAATCGATAACATTTGTTTGCAAAACAAAAAAAGACTGCAACAGCGGAATTTTTTAGTATTTAAAAAGTGAGCTTGGATGGTGGATTAGGCAAACTTGCTTAAAATTTTAAATATTTGTAGAAACACTTTCTTTGGTTTAGGTACTGAACAATTCTCCACTCTATCGTAAAAGAAATACCTCTATCTGTACCCCTCTTTTCAGCAAAATTACCGGCTCCTATCTTATTACGATATTGATCGATGTCGTCTTACAGACAGATGATATGTCTTTGGACTTTATATGCAAGCAGCATTTTTCATAGAGTTATCAATTAAATGACTAATTTATAACATGTGCTAGTACTCGTATAAGTTTTTTTTGAAACTAAACGAAAAATCCGCCAGTCAAATAAAACACGGCAATTGTACTGTGTTTGGCAATCAATATTTATTCATATGAAAAAATAAAATTTGAAGTTATGTATTTTTTTGTTCTTATTGCTGTCAATAAACGTAACTTTTCGACACAAGATACCAGAACTGTTAATTTCCCATGGTTAGATAAGTATCTAGCCTCTCGTCGACACCATCCTGCGTCTATAGCAATTTTTTGTTTACTACGATTCTTGTTTAAAGTTTAATTTTGTTTTTCACTCGTTTAATTCTGTTAAAAGTTTAATTAATACTCGTTGGGGGGTTTACTTACCGCCTCCCTCCGATTCGTACGTTGTATGTCAAAAACTTTGAAAATCGCTACAAAAATAGTGTTGTTCTTGCCGTGGTTGTTGCTGATGTGGTTCATATCGCTCGTTGGTCAAAATGTTAGTCATTTCGCAATTATGGCCGCTTTGATGGAAACATTAAATCTTTGGGGCGAAATCTAAGATTACAACGAAAAACATGAGTTTAAAATTATTTTTTGTCTTGTGTTTATGTTGTTGTCTTTATTTTCTTTTTCTTTTTTGTTTGTTGCCAATACTCTGCTACGAAACGAGAATTTAATTTCAGTTAAGTGGTCTACAGCCGCCTACAATGGTCCAAGAAAAGCGTAGTAGCCATAATTTGTTGGGTCGTTTTTTCTTTGTGTCTTTTTTTATGTTTGTGCCAAATTAAAGGTGATTGTTTTTGAGTGGTGACTACAAAATTTTAAGCATTTTGCCGCCAATCTGTGTGGTATTTTTTTCTTTACAAAACTAAATGAAAATAAAGTAAGTTGACTTTTGACATGGTGACTTAAAAGGTAAATGAACAACCCACCGTGTTATATCGGGGAGATTTTTAGGCTCAAAATGGCCAAGATGAGAAATAAAAACTTGCATACATAAGGCCGGCCGAATCTTTTTCACTAGACCTTTCCTATGGATGCGCTCTGAAAATGTAATTGTATGATCTTTGGCTGCAGAATGCCTCGATGTTATGGACATTGCGGATTCAGGCTTTTCACGCAAATACTCGAATCGCCATTCGTGAGATAGATCTAAAAACCGCCTCTGAGGTCTTGGAAAATAAGGTTGACAGAGTGCGCAGACAGCCGAGACAGCCTCGTGAAGAGAAACCATGTAAATCCTCCATACAAAAGCCTATGTCAGAGTGTGCGCTACAAGAGAAGCTACAACGCGCTACAAAGCACAACATTTGTTTCTTATATGAGCGTTCGAAAAATGTTATAGTGGAAGCGAAGAGAAAATCGTCTTAAAGCGACAAAGCGCATGTTGTGGTTTGTAGCATGGAATTGCTTCTTATTGCTTACTTTTTGCTTATTTTATATTCTTTTTGTTTATCTACGAATTATTTTTCTATGGTTTATGAATTCCAATTCATTGTGTATTTTATGTTTTCAAGTATGTGCGCTTCTCCTTAGCCAGCCGATACAGCCACTTAAAAGGGAAACCAAGTCCATACAATAGATTATGTCAGAGTGTGCGCTACAAGTGAAGCTACAACGCGCTACAAAGCACTACATTTAACTCTTATGTGATCGCTTAAATCATGTTAGATTGGAAGCGAAGAGAAAAGCGTGTTGAAGCTACAACGCAGTTCGTGAAATGGTTTGTAGCATGGCATCGCTTCGTTTTGTGTACTTTTTGCTTCTTTTATATTCTTTCTGTGTATCTATTGATTATTTTTCTATGGTTTGAGAATTCCAATTCAAGTCTGTGCGCTATTGCGTAGCCATCCGAGACAGTCACACGAAGAGAAACCATGAAAATCCTCCATAAAATGCTTATGTCAGAGTGCGCGCTACAAGAGAAACTACAACGCGCTACAAGGCACTACATTTGTTTCTTATGTGATCGTTCAAATCATGTTAGAGTGGAAGCGAAAAGAAAATCGTCTTAAAGCGACAAGGCACATGAATAGAAACCATGTAAATCCTCCATACAAAAGATATGTCAGAGTGCGCGCTACAAATCCCCGCAATTGTTTCTTATGTAATCGTTTGAAACAGTGGAAGCGAAAAGGAAAGCGTGTTGAAGCGACCAAACAAATGGTTAAATGGTTTGTAGCATGGAATCGCTTAGTTGTGTTTACTTCTTCTTTCTCTTATATTCTTTTTGTGTATCTATACATTGTTTTCCTAAGGTTTCTGAATTCCAATTATTTTGTATTTTAAGTTGTCAAGTATGTGCGCTACAGCGTATCCAGCCGCGACAGTCACATGAAGATAAACCATGTAAATCCTCCATACAAAAGATTATGTCAGAGTGGGCACTACAAGTGAAGCTACAACGCGCTACAAAGCACTGCATTTAATTCTTATGTGATGCAAAGGCTTATGTTAGAGTGCGCGCTACAAGTGAAGCTACAACGCGCTACAAGTGAAGCTACAACGCGCTACAAATCGCTGCATTCGTTTCTTATGTGTTCACTCGAAAGATGTTAGAGTGGAAACGAAAAGAAAAACATGTTGAAGCGCAACGCATATCGTGATGTGGTTTGTAGCATGGAATCGCTTTGTTTTGATTACTCTTTCCTTCTCTTATATTTTTTTGTTTATCTATGGATTATTTTTCTATGGTCGGAGAATTCCAAATCATTGTTTATTTTAAGTTAAGTTTAAGTCTGTGCATGATTTTCAAAATATAATCAAAAGTGTCTAATGACTTTTAGAATAATTGAAATTATTTCTTTTTTGAAGGTTTCCCCAGACACAATTTTTGGAACTCGTCCTTTTTCAAGCGATTTCTATGTATTTCAGGGACAAAGTAGTTTTCAACAAAACAAAATACATTAAATACAAAAGTATCACAAACATGTCAATCCATGTCAGGAGAAAAAAAACAGTTCGAAGCCCGCAGTGCGATAAACCATTTGACAGCCAGCATTGTTGTATACAGTTCTTTCTCGCTCCGCTCGCACTCTGACATTGCTAAAGCAAAAATTGCTAAAGCAAATATGTGCATTAGGGGGGGGGTCAATTTGTATGGATCGAAAAAAAGTCACAAAGCGGTTATCAAAATCGTAATCTACGATGAATTCTAAGAAAATTTTCCAAAGAAGCCATGTGTCTAAAATCAAAATCGAGCTTCCAATTTTTAACGAGAAAGTTTTCGTCCGTCTTACCGTCTGTGGAAAACACGCTATAGTCCACAATAATAATGCTAGAGAGCTGACATTTTACAGAAAGATGTTTTGCTGAGAAGGTAAGGTCAAGTTCGAAAACGGGTTGGAAGGCTTTGTATTTTAAGTTATGTTACCTCTCGCCTCATTAAAATTAAAATAAACAATTTTGCGATGTTTTGAAAATATCACACTTTTTATTTCAACATTACTTATTTTTAAGGACTTTCTTGCTATCAATGCTAGGTGTTACGTTTCGACTTTTTACTGTGACTGCCATAACACCATCGCGATTTTTTTCAATAGTTCGACGTGAGACTTTAGTCAGTAGTTGCACAAACCGCTCGGTTCCTTGAATGTGTAGAGGAATGTGTGGATCCGGAAGCGGTGGATCGTCAAATTCTATGTAATTGAGCAAGTGTTCATAGGGTGCTTGCAGTGAATGGGGGCTCGGATAAAATGGCATCGTTATCTAAGTTTATCATGTCGAAGTATTTAGTGCAGTTAAAATTTATAGTGAGCTTTTTGTAAACTCTTAATTTTGTTGGGTCGTAAAGATTTTCACGATAATGTAAAATTTTTTTTAAAGCCATTCCGCGCACTTCCTTTCTGTTGTCAAAAATCATTGTTAGAAGCACATTTTCTGAGTGGGCAAAATATCCGTTATTTTAAACAACATTATTTACAATTTCACGCAAATTTTGTGGCAAATATTGCGTGGAACAAATAAATTTATATAAGAGTGCACTTCCATGTATAACTGAATCGTAATACTTTACATTAAAGTACATTGGTACGTAAACTTTCATGACATACGTTGCTAAAATTTTTAAATTTTCGGATGGTGAGTTTGTAGTTACATACAACCGCAAAAGTCTACCAGCTTTGGTTAACCAACGGGAATGAATGATAGGCCCAGGTTTTATGTTGCCTAAACCTTCTGGACAGGAACCATTATGAATTGCGAAAGCAATCTGATATAAGTACTTAACGTCAGTTGAAAGTTTTTTTTCCTGTTCTGCCGACAAGGCGGGTGGCATATTCCCCAGCGAAATACTTACAAAATCGGAAGCAACCTACAAAAAAAAAAGTTTCCTGTTTAGAATCAAAAATATAGATATTTATTAAATTACCAATTCTTTGCTCACCTGAATCTGTTCGCAGGTTTCCATTGATTTCGTGAGAGCTTCAGTATCCGTTCGCGGACCACTTGTGTTAGATTTTTCCAGAGCAGCAAATAAGTGACGAAAAGGTAACTCATTAAAATGTAACAAGCAAACAAACCAGTGTAATGGCTTGTCTAACATTACTTCAAATCGTCGTAATATACCGGTTCCTGTCCCAGTATTGGTCACTTCACCGTCACAGCAAATTCCAACCAGATTGGTAAGAGCTAAGTTCTTTTCTACAAAAAAGTCATACAGCTGCATTTGTTTTGTGCCAGCGTCCTCAGCATCGAGTATTAAATGACCCAATAGCTCAGTTTTAGGTTCTCGCACAACCATGGGATTCTTTAACCATCCTTGGGTGAAGTTTATTGATTATATTCTCCATTTTCAACGACTCATCTTTCCTGCCATCAAAAGCGAATACCAGCAGGCTAGAAGCACTTGTTTGTTTTTCTCGCACAGAATCCCTGTTTTTTTTCTTCTCTTGCGCTACTTTACACTTGTCCATTATAATAACTTCTCCATTTTCGTCTTTGAAACCAATATCTTTAAAAAGTGCAGTAGCTAAACACGCAGCCACTCTGTTCGACACACCAAATCTGTCGCACATCATAGCATAATTAGGAGTATCAAACCTTCTTGTATACGGACCGCGATTAAGAACAATTGGATTTTCCAAATTTGGTGTTCTGAATATGAAATCTTCATCAACTTCCATATACGATGTCTCAGGACGGTAAGACAAGTCTTCAGTAGCAATCGCATCGGATTCCAAATCAACAACATCTGTCAGAACTTCTGGAATTGTTAGCTTTCTTACGCAGAGCTGATCAGTCAAAAATTCGTGTAAGTGATCAGGCGTCAAACCACATGAACAACGATTACTTTGTAGAGTACACTTGCATTTTCCGATATAAAATAAGGTATTCATTGCTTCCACAAATGCGTTGTATTTTTCAGTTGTAGATTTGGCTTTTGTTGCTTGGGAATATTTATTAAGGAGGCTTTTTAGTTTGCTAATAACAGTTTTCTTCGTCATTATGGCAATATTCAACTTGCTCCAAATTTCAATAAGTTTATCGGCTACTTGTGGAACAAAAGATGTATATGAAAACATTTTGTTTTCATTTTTAGCCCGATCACTGAGAAAAAAAAATATATTTTAAAACATCGCGGCAACTTGGCATATTTAGTTCGTGTAAATCACTTGCCAACCCAAAAACACTAAAATTCGGAATTGGTATTAAATTTGATTCTGTTTGAACTGATAATATAATATCAATATCAGTAGAAGAACCAATTGATATATTAGACTCCATAATTATTCAATTACAAATAATAGATAGCAAAACAGAATCTGGGTTTCAAAGTTAAAATCGTGAAATTTAAAAACACGTGCACAATAACTGGATATCAATCGAATGCATTCTCTGAGAAACAACAATTTCATGGCAAGCTGTGTTTTTTTTATATTTAAATAGCTTAAGGTCACTTTGTTCATTAGAGTGGGTAATTTTTTTCTGATTTCTAATTATCTCTTTTTTCTACACATAAAACGAGAACTTTTTTAGTACAAAAATTTCATAAATATTTAAATTTTTTTTAAAGATCACAACGAAAACTTTCTCGTTAAAAATCGGAAGCTCGATTTTGATTTTAGACACATGGTTTCTTTGGAAAATTTTCTTAGAATTCGTCGTAGATTACGATTTTGACAACCGCTTTGTCGAGAAAAAAATTGACCCTACCTAATGTGCATCGCTCCTGGCACAGCTTATAGCACACACTCTGACACTGAGCCTAAGGCTGAGGTAATGAACAATTTCACTGCCTGCTTTGTTGTCTAAACTAGCTTCTTATTTGATTGCACTTTGACATCTTGTAGCATTGCTGTAGCAAAAGCTTTTGAGGCTACTCGCATCGTACCTCGCGCACTGCTTCTTAAATTTAATGAAATTTAAATATAATTTCGTTCATTACATTGAATTCCTTAAGTGATGCAATAAACAATTTACAGCCTGCTTTGTTGTATACACTAGCTTCTCGCTCTGCTCGCACTATAATATCTTGTAGCATTGCTTTAGCAATACCTTTTGCTACTTCTCGCATCGCACTGCTTATGGAGCACGCTCTGATATCAGCCTAAGTCTAATGTAATGAACAATATCACAGCCTGCTTTGCTGTATACACTAGCTTCTTGTTCGCTCGCATTCTGACATCTTGTAGCATTGCTATAGCAAGAGCTTTTAAGGCTACTCGCATCGCACCTCCGGCACTCCTTCATAAGTTTTGATTTCCTTAAGTAATACAATGAACAATTTCACAGCCTGCTTTGGTGTATACACTATTTTCTCGCACTCGCTCGCACTCTGACATCTTGTAGCATCTATCACAAGAACTTGTATCGCTTCTCGCATCGCAGCGCACGCACTGTAACATTTGCCTTTACGATTCAATAAATATAATGAGATTTAAATAAAATGTCTTTACTTACAATTTCTTTACTTACATTGTTTTTCCTTAAGTAGCGCAATGAACAATTTCGCTGCCTGCTTTGTTGTATACTCTAGCTTCGCGCTCCGCTCGCACTCTAACATCTTGTAGCATCTATAACAAGAACTTTTATCGCTTCTCGCATCACACCGCTAATAGCGCATACTCTGATATCAGCGTAAGGCTGATGCAATGAACAGCCTGCTTTGTTGTATACACTAGCTACTGCCACCGCTCGCACTCGTACATCTTGTAGCATTGCTAAGGAAATAAATTAAATGGCTTCTCGCATCGCATCTCACGCTCTGTTTAGTAAATATAATGCAATTTTAATATAACTTCGTTACTAGCATAGTTTTTATGAAGTGATGCAATGAACAATTTCACAGCCTTCTTTGTTGTATACACTAGATTCTCGCTTCGCTCGCACTCTGCCATCTTGTAGCATTGCTATAGCAAGAGCTTTTGTTGCTTCTCGCATCGCACCGCGTGCATTGTAAGATACACGTGTATCGTCTTATATCACATAGGGTTTAAAACTTTTTAAGAGAGAATAGCAGGCTTTTATTTGCATCCTACTTAATCGATGTCTACATAAAATATTTGGCTTTTAACTAATTTTCTCCGAAAAATGCTAGCCTTAAAAGTCCAAACTTTATTCAATCAAATTAATCTTAAGCTAGGCACAAATTAATCACAGACTTGATATCGATTTTAACATGACCATTAAAGGTGCACAGCAAATGGCCAAAACTCGAGCTCCATGGCTCTATACGGGTCTCCTTTGCGCTATCCTTTGGGCTGGCAGCAATGGCATAGCACACTTTCTAATTTGTAATGCAAATTAGATTTCCTTTCAGCTCCGTCTGTGTGTTATTTTATTTTAATTTAAACACTGCTGCTAAAGCACTTAAGATTTGTTAAACAAAATCGAGTTTGAAACTTAACCAGCGAAACAATGTCTTAACTATGAAATATTTCCCGCCATAGATTAGACAAATTTCGAAAAGCGCCCCCCAAAAAAAAAACCAAACCGCCGACCACTACACCATCGTTTAGCTGAGCACACAGTCCAAAGTTGATGGGGGCCACAAGAAGCAAAGCAAATAAAGCAGCCTTGCAGCTCCCCACACACACACTCGCACACATGATCCCCACATGTGATGGCAACTAAGGCGATGGACTCCGGACTCCATGGCTGGCTTAAGTCTTCCGCCACATCCACAGCACCACTTGAGCCATGGTGCTGCCTGAACGTTGCCTCTGAGAGGTTGTGGCGGTGGTGGTGGTGGTGGCGACGGTGATTGGTAATTAACGCTTAGTCTGGGGTTATTTAATATCAATCTCAACGACTACTAAATACGGCCGGCGACACACACGGGCATAGGCCGGGAACGCCACCACCACTGCCCGCCTGTCTGTTGTAGAAAACTTTCGCTTATTTCACTTTTCTTTAAGGCTCGAACAGAAAAACAAAATCTTTTGTTGCCCAAAACGAAAAGAAACCGCAACTGTTAAAAAATGAAAATGAATTTGCTCTAAATTAGAGAAAATTTGACATTGTCAACGAGGAAATAGCAAAGATTTGCCACAAACTTTAAAAAAAAACCCAAAAGCAGCGGCGTAGGACGAAAGGGGTCCCTCGTATGCTAGGCCAAGGAGCGTCTTAGTGCCAAGTGCAGACAGTTTTTTTTTGTTTGACTAGTAAACCAGACTGTTGGAGTCACTCTTCGCCACGGTACAAAATTTCCGCCAGATAGGGTGTAATATAACGCCTACAAAGCGACAGGCCTCAAATCGGAGGGGCCCCTTAAAAAGTGTCTACATAAAACATGGACCGATGTTGCACAATTTTACTAGGATTATTTATAGGTTGTACAACATTATGCGGCTGGCCCTCTACGGATGTGAGCCTTTATGTAGAAGCTATAAGAAAGTTTGGACCGATATGGTACAACCTCAAAATGTTAGAGAATTGGTCGGTCACAGCGCACTATGCTAAAACAACCGTGCCCAAAATATGAACAACAAGAACAAGACTAGTTTTAATATGCGGTAGGGCCTCAGATCGGTCGGTAACAAATTGTCGTGTACGATTCAGAATTGACCGTCCTACGTTTCCCAAAAAAGAACACATTGTTGCTGGACGCGTTGGCTCATGTCTTTTTATGGACACTCAAATTAATCCATATTTAACAGGGCCAAAATACGATCCATTTTTGTGTGGAGAATAATAAGATTCGGCCTGGACGAACTTAATGGCGCACGTACTTGTTTTTAGTTCCTTCTTTTCTCCACAAGAAATCAGAAATTAAAAAATACACATGTGAAATAGAAAACTTCAGTGCATGTTTCAATTGAAGAAACACATTTTAAGATGTAAATGTACTAATACAGGGTGGGCCAAAAGTTACCATAGGGTTTACAAATTTAATAACTCTTTGGTCTATATATTTTTTATTGTTATTTTAGATTATAAGTAGTCTTTCAAAATGCAGGGTTTTCCAATTTCAACACAATATAGTATATAATAATATGCTTATCTTTATTTTAACTCTGTTAGTTTTATAAAGATCAGTTTATACATGGCATTTTAAAAGGGGCGTGGTAACGGCCTCTTTTCCATCAGGAAATTTTCTACACCATTCTAATTCAACATCATATTTTTCAAATATCACATTCATGCCTCTGGAAGTTCATGAGATATAGTGTTTTTTGGTTCAGGTTTGAGTGGGCTGTGCCACGCCCCTTGTCTAATTTCATCATAATACATTGTTAAGATATTGTGTAGTCATTTATTGTATTCTTTTAAAATTTTAGAACGATCAGTGAATTTCTTTGGCCATAAATGCGATTGGCATCGAAACACATGCTGAAGGAAAAGTGGGCGGCACCAAGCCCTCTTGTCCAATTTTATCATATAATTGCCTATAACAATTGACTAGTCATTGATTTTAAAATTTAAAAACGATCGGTAAATTAGTTTGCCTGTAAATGAGATTTTTCAAAGGGGCGTGGCACCGCCTACTTTTTTCCTAGGATGTGTTTCGACCCATGCCAACATCATGACTTCAAAATATCGTCGTCATACTCTAAAAGATCATGAGATATTGTGTTTTTATGTTCAGGATTTTCGTTTTCTTTTTTAGAGGTGGACCCAGTTCGTGTAAGGGGAAGATTTGTTACCTACCAACCGATCTGGTCCATTTTCAATACCGAATCTTCATAAGTAAAGGCCGTTTCTGCCCATCAAACATATTTCTGCTAAATTTAAGACACCTAGCTTCAATAGTGCGACCAATAGTTTGCTTTTCACAGACAGACGGAGACATAAGGACATGGCCAGATCATCTTAGCGTTTTACGAAAATTCAGAATATACACAGATATCCTTTATATGTGAGTGAAGATAAACTCAAATTTAACTTTTCGAAACTCAAAAAATCCGCTGTCCCCAGTGGGTTTAATAAGTTAAATTCAAATTTTAAAATATTTGACGAGACAGCAGTATGAGCATGGTGAAGTTAAAGTCTAATTTATATTCACCTAAAACAGAATTGCAAGCTTTGCTCCAGAGCGGATCAAAATGCGTCCATGGAGGACAAATGGAAATTCTTTCGTCAATCAGACTACTGCCAGATTATTGCTACTAGTAAAGGCTAATAACGCTAGGAGGCCGTTTGTCTGAAATAATTTTTAGAATATTGAATTTCTCATCTGAAATATGCAATTTAGGGAAATAGCTCGAGAGCGGATCTAAGTGCGTCCATTGAGGACAAATGGGAATATTTTTGTCAACCAGACTACTGCCAGATTATTGCTGCAAGTATAGGTTTATAACGCTAGATGGCCGTTAGTCTGAAATAATTTTCAGAGTATTGAATTCCTTACCTGTAATAGAAATTTAGGGTCTCCGACCAGTATTTCAATGTGTTGCAAACAGATGAAGGGTAACAAAACAGTTTCTGGGAGTAAATCTTAGTTCCTTGCTATGGCTATAGCAGGACTTGTATCTTTTGGGAGTAAATCTTAGTTCCTTGCTATGGCTATAGCAGGTCTTGCATCTTTTGTTGTAAATACTAAACGAAAACCTGATGCCACGTCCTTGATTTGCGCTGTGTTTCTCATTTGCGTTTTAATGGGTCCAGTTCATATCTTCAACAATGGCCAACATAAAGTACATGAAACAAATTTTTATCTTTTCTTTATTTTGCATTCGACTTTGGCTGGCCGTGTGTTATTGTTAACTCGAAATTTGCAAACTATTTTTATTTTATTTTACTTTTTTGTGTTGGTTTAACAAAATTTATGTTTTGTGATTTTTTTGTAGTAGTTTTTGATTTTGTTGCTTTTGTTGAATACCTCAACGACATTTTCTAATCTTTGCAAATGATATGACCGAAATTGTTGTTGTTACTATTAAAGTCGCTGCTGGCTCTGTGTGGCGCTGGTGTTGTTACACTGAAAGAAATGAAGGGCATTCCATCAATTGCCCCTTCTTTATTTTATATCGTGGAAACGTAATTGTGGGGGCCACTTCTTTGTCAATTTTAATGAAATCAATGCTTTAATTAAAGTTGGCAGATAAGACAGTATTTGTTGTGGCTTCCAAAAAGTCTTGCCTTTCATAAAAGTCGTACGAGAATGCTGGCCTAAGATATTTGCTTGGTGGTGTGTGAGCTCAAAGAACAAATTAAATAATTTAAGATACGATAATATCGTCAACCCAAAGCGAAAAAATTCGGGAGAACTGTTTCAGGTTTTAGATAAACACATGTTTTGATGAAGTTAAATTGTGTAGTAGAGATTCTATTAGTTGAAAATGATATCTTTCTTTCGGCTTGAACAATTCTTGAATTTTAGATTAGTTAAAAAATGTCATTGTTTACTAGTATATTTGGATTTGTGAGAAAATGTAACCTTTTCTGTATACTGATATGTCCCCGAACATTAGTGAACGGGTTTTTGGGCCCCAGGCCCAGTAACCATCTCTATGACTTAGGCCACCAATTCAGTTTAATCGTAAAATTATTTTCATACTCAAATTACTGTAAAAAATTCTTGTTTTTGTCAACTGCTGAATAGGCGTTTTTGTGTCCCATCCGATCTCGAAATTTCGAGAAATCCTAAAAACTAGTGCATATTTAGATTAGTTAGGAAAATTCCCTGTTTCGGAGTATACGTATGTAAAAGTTTGAAAGGGCCTTTGAGACTTGAGACCAATGGATTGAGGTATTGAATTGTGTTGAATTACCTCGCCCACTTATGGCACATTAATAGCGTCCAGGTCTACGACTTCCAAACAATGTTTATTTTAAAAAAAAAAAATTAAATTATGAAAAAAAAATCTTTTCCGTCCTTTTTTAGTCCCTCGAAGGGTATTTTTTTCTTCTTCCTCCTGATTTATTGTACTGCCCTTCTTTGACTATGGACTTGTGGGTATTAAAAACCTGTACAATTTCTTTACAAATCTAAAAATCTCATTAATTTAACGATTCCAAAAAAGCTGTAAAAATTCGACTAATATCAAGTTCCTTGCCAATGGGTATAAGGTGGTCACGAAAAAATTTTGGTTCTTTAGAAATTCAGTAGAATTTCTAATGAATTTGAGTTTTACGATTTGGCTAAGTTAGAGGCCTTGACTTAAGGGCCCTGTGGCCCACAAGCCATCCAGTAATGGTCGGGGACATGCAGGTATCCTGAAACTTTAACAGTTTCCTACATATGCAAATATGTATGTACCTATATATTTATGATTTGTAGCAATTTTGCACTAGGACCGGCCCATAGGGACCTAAAAATCGGTTTCCGTAAACTATGGACATGTGGGTTTTATAGAACAACAAAACAAATCGTCACGAATCCGAAAATAACATTAAATTTCGTTGAAGGTTCCTAGCGTTCCGAAAGTATGGTCTTTTCAATCATCCACATTTGGTTACTCAAAAAGTAATGAAAATGGAAATTTAAAACAAGGGACGCCAATGTTAACTAATTTTGTTGACATCAAGAATTTAATTTTTCTTATTTTTTTTAGTACTTTCGCTGGTTTTTGTTTAATTTAATGGTAAAACACATTTTCAATTCACAAAATAATTTAAATTCTTCGTCTTTAAAAGTGCATCCTTATGACGCGTCATAACGAAATGTACGAGGGCGATTCGGAAAGTTCTTAGCCTATCAATGAGAGAGAATAGTTAGTTTTTCAAAAATATTTTTATTTTTCAATATAATCTCCTGAAACTTCAATACACTAAGTCCAACGCTTATCTAGCAATTCTATCCCTTGATTAAAATTGTTTTCCTCAAGGTCTTCAAAATAGTGGTTTACAACTGTAATTGCATCTTCATTTGAGGTAAAACGCTTGTCAGTAAGGATTTTTTTTAGATTTGGGAACAGGTAAAAGTCACTGGGAGCTAAATCAGGAGAATATGGTGGGTGGTCAAGCAACTCGTACTTTTATTCGTTGATTTTAGCCATTGTTAAAACACTCTTGGGACGTTTTTCTCGAATTTGTACATTTAATTGATCTAAAAGGTTGCAATAGTACTCTGAATTTATTGTTTTACCCTTTTGCAGATAGTCAATCAATAAAATACTTTTGAAGTCCCTAAAAACCGTTGCCATAACCTTACCAGCCGATTGAATTGTTTTTGCCTTCTTTGGGGCACTTCCTCCAGCTTCAGTCCATTGTTTGGATTGTTCTTTTGTCTCTGGATTATAGTGGTGGATCCATGTCCCATCAACAGTTATGAAACGACGCTTAAAATCCATTTTATTTCGCTGAAAACGATCCAAACAAGCTTGAGAAATGTTCATTCTTATGCGTTTTTGGTCGACTGTTAACAAGTCCGGCACCCATCTTGCAGAAAGCTTTTTCATCTGTAGTTCTTTATGCAAAATTAAATGGACTCGATCATTTGAGATGCCCATGATATTAGCTATTTCACGCACTTTTATTCGTCGATCATTTAATACCATATCATGCACTTTGGCTACAATTTCTGTTGTTGTTGCTCTTTTTGGACGTCCACTACGTGGTTCATCTTCAATGCTTGTACGACCACTTTTAAATTCAGCAAACCAATTTTTTACTGTTGCATATGAAGGAGCACTTTCACCTAACACATTCACCATATCATTGTGAATTTCTTGTGTAAATATTTTATGTAAATATTTAATGACACCAAGCATTTCTAATTTTTCCATTGTAAAAAAAATCGCGGATGCGTCTTTTGTGAACACCTGTTTCTATATGTAGGAGTTGCCAAATCGAAACAAAATTTAACATGTGTTCATAGCAGAGATGGAAGTTTCCAAAACACTTAACTTTTTTCTGTTTATACCGCGCTTTTTGTGCTAGGCTAAGAAGTTTCCGAAACGCCAGCCAATACTCGTACAATATTATAGTCTAGGCCGCGTCGATGTTTATATATGGATTACAATCCAATATGAAAATTTGCTCAAGGGCATGTGACTCAGGGATTCTTTCCTACCGGGTATTGGTATGGAAAGAAACACATCCTGATACTAACTACTCTCGTCTTGGCGGTATTAGTTCATGAAATATAGCCATTTTAATGTTTAGGGTTGTACGGGCAAAGTCACGCACTTTTGTGTAGCCATTGATTTAATTTTCTTAAATTTCTATAAGGATCAGTCCATTACTTTGACCATAAATATGATTTTTTAAAGAGGACGTGGTAACGCCCACTTTTTCTACAGAATGTGTTTAAATCTATGCCAACATCATATAGTCCAAATAGCATAGTAGTACCTCTAAATAATAGTTGTACCCGATAAAATAAGCATTGTAATTCCGCGCCGTTTATCAATTACCTTAAATTCCATCTGAATTAGTAAATTAAAGAGTAAAGCCGTGCTATGTCACACCAATAAACAGACAAATTTAAGATTTTATTAATAAAACATTTAATTGTATTAATGTAATTTTACGTTGCGTCAGCGTTAAAATGTTAAATACACAAAAACAACATCAATAAAACATTTCATTGTATTAACACAACATTGCATTGCATTTATGTGAAAAAACCAGAATAGAATTTATAAAATTTTCGTCTTGACTGGGCAAAACAAATCGGGTGAAATAATTATTTTTTTATTTATGAATGGCCGTCGTGGTGCGATGGAAGTGTGCGCGACTATAATGTCAGTAACTCCAGATTCAACCCGGCGTAAGAACATCAAACAATTTTTCAGCGACAGGTTTCAACCTCGTTAATGCCGACGACTTTACAATTTCATGGCATCAACGTAGCTTTGCATTACATAAACGATTCATTTCGTCCTCGCTGCTGTTTTCTTTCCGTGTATTGTCGTTGGTGGCTCTGATGTTTAAACAGAGACATTGAATGGCTCTTGTTGTTGTTGATGTGCTATTTTGGCAACGAGACAACAACAACAACAACGAACGACGATAGTGGCTATAAAAATGTGGTTAATGTTTTGTTATTTTGATAGTTGGCCATTTTGTTTCTTCGTGTGCCATTAATGACACTTTTTTGTCTCATTGTCGCTAAAGCAGAGCCTGTTGCTGCTGCTGTTGTTTTTGCCAGTCGACGTCATCATTGTTATTGTTTAAATATTGCAACGGCGTCACATGGTGGTGATGTTGCTGGTTAACGTTGCGGGCGAGGACGAATGATTCGTCTGGTGGCGGCGCGAGACGACAAAGGCAGGAAGGCGGCGGTGTCGGCGTTGTTGACGACGTCGGCGCAACAAGTTAGTGCAACATGTCGTAAGACACTTAACAATTCATTAGATGACAATGAACATGTGGGTAATAATCAGAGATGTTTGCATTGCCCGCCTCTGTCTCTGCGCCTGTCCGTGTACGGACTCGTATTGTTTGTCGTATGTGACCCGTTTGCCGTTGCGATTTTTATTTTGGCCATACAAGGCATGCGCAACAATGTTTTTTTTTGCTGATAATAATTTTTTTTATTCTTCTCTCTGTATGTGAGTTTTTTTAATTAGTTTTTGGCAAATTGTAAAAAACAATTATAAATAATAAAAGCTGTTGTTGTTTCGGTTCATTTGTTTGGAATTTAAGCAAAGACCTTTAGCTTAAATCGGATTCATTTTGTGATGGCCTAAGAACATGTGTTTGACAATTTTTATGTGTGAGGGGGTTAAAGTTCATTGATCTCTGGGGACCAAATTACGATCAAAAGGTTGAACAGTGGAAGAAAGCACTCAAATGTACCAATAAATTTTCTGTTTTTGGGACACATCTCTGCTTTTAATAAAATTTTAGTTCAACCGTATCTCACTAAAAGCCAATCAATGGGCTCCAAGAGTTAGTATCACAAGTATTCGGCAGACCGCCAAAATGTATCGGTTGAGCAGATAAGAACAATAGCAAGCAAAATCTAAATAAAGCAACAACGAAGAGGATTTTGAAATTGATTCAGGCTTTATTTTCCAGCTACATTTATGCCATTAGGTATGGAACAGAGCATAATTCAAATGACCGCCGCGGCTTCTTGAAAAATTTGTTTTTTTTCAAGGGATACAAAAATTGGAGAAACGTTAGACTAAGTGTCAAGGCGCCATCTGACATTTCCATTGGAAAGTTTCACATTTTTTACCATAAACGTACTCAGAACGTTTTGACGTACGACCAGTGACAAAAAATGGAATTAACTCGTGGAGATTGGAGAAACGTTAGACTAAGTGTATTGAGCTAAAAGTAGAAAAATATTTTTTTAAAGCTGTATTTTATTCAAAAAGTCACGGAATTATTGATATGCCCTCGTATTTGTATGTTTTACAAAAATGTTGTCCAATTAATTTCCGTTAGGGCGAGTCTTTTCTTCAGTCTTTTCTTAGCAACCCTCGTACTACTACGAGGGTTGCTATATATATTTCTGGCCTAGGCAACACTCAGTGTTGCCTGGCGCCATCTGACATTTCCATTGGAAAGTTTCACATTTTTTACCATAAACGTACTCAGAACGTTTTGACGTACGACCAGTGACAAAAAATGGAATTAACTCGTGAACATTTTTGTGCGATCATTTTTCACAACTTTCGACGTGTATAATCACAACAAGAGTGCATCGATGAACTTAAATCTTTGTATGGCGATGAAGCACCATCCTATAGCACTGTGAAAACTGGTTTAATGAATTTAATAGTGGCCGACGCTCGCTCAAAGACGAAGGTCGTGAAGGTCGTCCAAAAACGGCCGTTGTGTTAGAGAACATTGATGCCGCGCGTGAACTGATAATGCAAGATCGTCATGTGACATACCGTGAGATAGAGGCATCATTGGGCATTTCTTCCACCAGCATACAATCGATATTGCATGAACACCTGGCCGTAAAAAAGGTTTGTTCTCGTTGGATCCCGCACAGTTTGACAATCGCTCAAAAAAGGCTCGTGTCGATTGGTGCAAAAAAAAATCTGAAAAATACGATTGCGGTGCTTCAAAAGAGGTTTAGAAGATCGTCACAGGTGACGAATCATGGATCTATGCGTATATGAGCTCGAAACAAAACAGCAATCAACCGTGTGGGTTTTCGAAGACGAGCCAAATCCAACGAAAGTAGTTCGTGGAAGAAGCACTTCGAAGCAAATGGCCTGTTTCTGCGGCAAAACTGGTCATGTGTTGACTGTTTCGCTTGAGCAACGTAGGAGGTCAATTTGGAGTTGTACATCACAATTTGTTTACCTGAAGTTTCGGAGAAATTCGAAAAACTCACAAGAGAAGACATCGCCTCAAATCAGCGCCCTTTGGACCGACCAAAACGTCGAATTGATGGATCATCCGCCGTACAGCTCTGATTTAGCACCCAATGACTTCTTTTTATTGCGTGGTCAACGATTTTCGTCGCCAGAAGATGCAATTAAAGCGTTCAAAATCCACGTTTTGGAGGTTTCTCAATCGGAGTGGAAAAAGTGCTCCGACAATTGGTTTGAGCGCATGCTGGAGAATACTTTGAAAAAAAATAAAAAAAATAAATAAAACCATTTTTGATGATAAATATTCGCATTATCAATATTAGGCCAAAAATATATATAGCAGCCCTCGTATTATGCCAACTTATCGATAGATTTAAAAAAACGACCCCATATAGACAAGAAAAAAGTTATTTTTCATCAAGATAATGCACGGCTGCACACATGTGCAGTTTCAATGGAAAAATTGCATGAACTGGGTTACGAATTGGAGCCTCATCCGCCATATTTTCCGGATTTAGCCCCCAGTGCTATTTCTTATTTCCAAACCTAAATTTCAACCTAAAGAAATGGCTCGGTGAAAAGAGATTTAGCTCCAACGATGAAATTATTGATCAAACAAATACCTATTTTATGGACTTGAAAATCTGGAAGAGATACAAAAAGTGGAGAATCGTTGGACTAAGTGTTTTGAGCTGAAAGAAGATTATGTGAAAAATATTATTTTTTTTTTTTAAAAAAAACTGTTTTATTCCAAAAGTCACGGAATTATTGATATGCTCTTGTATTTTTATGTCCAACAAAAATGTTGTCTAATTAGTTTCCGTTGGGGCGAGTCTTTTTTAATTTTTGTGTAAAAATGTTCTACTAAATACTACAATTATCATTTTAGTATAGATCGTCTAAAATAAAATTAAAATATCTTCAAGATAAAATGGACCTTTTCGGCTTTTAAAAAAATATTTTTTTTTTACCAAGTTGACAACCAAGTTTTAAAAAAACTTGCTCATGATCAAATAACAGAAGAAAATTAAAGAAAAAAAGTAATTCGTTATATATAAAAATTTTATAATTTTGGTTAGATAACCAAACAAAATAAATATAATGAATAAGCTATGTTAGAATGGAAACCAAAATCGATACACTGGGGCTATTTATAAAATCCTTAATTTTTATAAAAATAAAATATGACCGATTTGAAAGTATAAAATTTTTTATTACATGACTTCAAGAATTTAATTAGTATTTTGTATCTTATTACCCTTAAGTGGTCGGATATTTTTGGTTTCAAAATTCCACTTAATAAAATAATATATCATAAGCCAGCTTTATCTTTAAATTGTTTTTGAAACTTTAAACCAAAATAGATTTTTTTGACCCACTTGACCAAATTGATGCATAAAATCGTTCCACTTTTGCATACAAAATTTATTAGACTCGAAAGTGAAAACCAAGTTTTAAAAAAACCTGCTCATAATTCAAATAACAGAAAAAATATTTTCTAATAGTTTAATAAAAAAATTAAATAAAAAAAACTTTGTTATTTCGGTCAGATAACCAAAAAATAAATTTTAACCATCAGTTGGTCCACTTAACTAATGCTCGTGGTAATGACAACAGAATTCAAAAAGCTTTTATAGCCAATGTTGATATAGATTATATCAACAACCAATACATGTACAATTTCAGTTCCAATTAGCATCCCAATTAGTTGGGGTTACTGATTTTTTGTTTCTTTAACCTATACTGTCAGTTCGCACTACTGAAAATTACCGTGTACCCAATCAACATTCAGTTGTAGCAATGGAATAGTATTGATAGTATATGTAACCACGCTTGGAAAAACATGCGGTTGTGGCAACAAATTATTTCTCAGTGGGTAGATGGTTCTCCAAAGCGTCTTGCTCTAAGTCGGTCTACATTGGCGCTTCATAGTTCAACATTGAGCGACCTACATACGTATTTACTTAGTAGGGACATAAATATTGTTACAACATTGATTACACCCATTTCAATAGTAGACCTGAATGTATCCCGTTAATGTCATATGGATTTTGAAAGCTAACCTCAATAGCGTTAGTCTGCCAAGGGATTTTAAATTGTTTCAACTTTCATCATGGAGTGGTCAGATAATGAGAACCGTATCGCTGTAATAGCGGTATTTTCAAAACACTCCGGCCACTAGGGATTAGCCGCATGTTCGTCTACAGATGCATAAAACTGTTCGAGGAGACGTAAAAGACCGCTACCGGTCGGGCCGCCTACGCTCTGTTCGAACACCGCATGTCATCAAAGCCGTTAAATCAAGAATTCAAAGAAATCCGCTCCGAAAACAGAAAATCATGGCCCGTGAGATGAATATCACGCAAAAGTCCATGAGTCGAATCTTTAAAAAAGACTTTGGACTTTCAAATGACGTACCGGACATTTATTGACTGCAGCTTTAAAAAAAATAGGATTGAAAAATGCAAACATCTGTTGGTGAAACACGCTGATTACTTGCACTGAAAAATTTTATTCACCGATGAAAAAAAATTTTACCGTTCAGAAAAAAATTAACAAGCAAAATGATATGCGCGGTCATCTAAGGCAGTTTACCAAGATACCATTTTGGAAGCTGTTGTGAAGCCTCTTAACAATTCCTTGTTCCAAAACCAGCCATGGACTTTCCAGCAGGATGCTGCGCCGGCCCCTAAGGCTAAAACGTCCCAGGCCTGGATTCGAAACAATTTGCCAGCGTTCATTTCCTCTGAAGAATGGGCCTCAGGCAGTCCAGATTTGAACCAATTGGCTTACAAATTGTGGACGGTTTTACAGGACAAGCATCGTGGCAAAAGATACCCCAACATTGGATCACTTAAGACTGCTTTGGTTCGAGCTGTGGCCAATTTTCCAATGAACGAGGTTCGTGCAGCTATTGACGATTGGTCAGTGCGACTTAAGGCTTGTGTTAAGGCGAAAGGCGGACATTTCGAATAAGTACATTCTTTTTGGATACAATATACATCAATCAATATATTAAAAAATATTTGGTCCAAAAACATTCAGTACTTTTTATTTTACAGCATAAAACGTGTGTAACAGTATTTATGTGCCTACTAAGTATATATGTAGCTTTATAAGACGTAAGCGAGTTTTTTTGTCTGCCAGCGTGCAACTTGAGGACCTTGTAACTTCCTTAATGTCCTCCCCTTCAGCCAAGCGACTAGTCCAACCATCTTCACGAAAGATCTAGTTCATGATCAACTCTGAAAATGTTTTTTTAATGTTCAGGTGATGGTATTTTAAAGAGCGTTCAAGAGGATTGAAGTACGAATCCATTCTGAAAGGGTATTTTGTATTCCATGCCATTTTCCAACTATTAGACATTGCATCTAGAAACCATTAATAACAATTGTGTTTCCCCCCTTTTTTTTAAAAAAAAATACATTTAAAAGACGTGATACTTGATATCTGTGATATTTTAGTCGTTGTGTCTATTTCAGTGTTTTTTTTTTATTTTATTTCGTGTGTGTGTTTAAACGACTGTAATAAATTGAATCTAAAATTAATTTGATTTATTCATTTTGTGCAAAATTTATTACTTAATTGAAAAGCGTTCTGCAGTTCGACGTGGTGGTACTCGGAACACTTGGCGGCAACAATGCAAAAAAAAAACGCTAAACCATCTGATATGGCAGCCAAATAGGTATGAACGAATATGCCACACACATACGTCCATTGTATGATGACTCAACGGCCAATTTCCATAGCTTGTCGCTTGTCATTTAAATAGCAACCCGCAAAAAAAAACATTCGTTCCAATCTTTCAAAAAACAAAAAAAAATCGCAAAGCTCAAGTCAAAATCCTTTTACAGTACAAACGACTAAAAACAAATGTTGTATGGGAAACTCGCACTCCGTGCATGCCACACACGCCACACATACGTTGTAAGTGTTTTGGTTCTTGTTGCCACGAATATTGCACGGGAATACCATGAATGTGCCACCACCACCGTGGCCACCACCACCACCGTGGCCACCACCACCACCGTGGCCACCGGCATTACCATCTCCGCCTGTCCATGTGCAAAATGCATCATACGCTTCATGCCTGTGCTGCAAAACATGTCATTCATTTGGTGGCAACTGCAAACTTGGCAAAAACTGTAAAACAACACATCGAGAGTCAAACAACAACAGCGACGGGCGACAGTGACACAATAAACAACAACAACAACAAAAACTACCAGTGGAGAATATAAATCCATTAAACAAAAACAAAATGAAATAAATATATAAAAGCGATTTTTATTATTATTTTTATTTTGGTTCTGCTTTTACTTCAGTTCAATTTGTTTTTTTTCTGGTTTTATTTTCATTGTCTTTGAGTCATTGAGCCGATTTGTAGAAGTAATGCCAACGTAGCGTTTTTTTCATGACACTACTGAGATTTCGAAGTTTTTATTTAATTTCAAATAAAACATTAGATAAAATGGAAAACAATCCCTGACATTTACTTTTTAAAAAGAATTATGAAAATTATTTAAAAATACATTAAATTCAAAATAATAGGAGTGATTTATTTAATAGTAGAAAAAATCACATTAAAAAAACGTAAGCCTTTTTTTAAAAAATATTTCAGTTAAACATAGCCAAAGCAGTTTGTTTGAAAAATTTTAATTTCCATATAAAAAGTACTATTAGTATTGTATTAAATCCGTAAAAATAACATCGTTATAAATAACATATTCAAATAGGAATAAATTACAATCATACAGTATGATTGCCGTAATCATAATATTGTTAACATAAAACCCAAGAAACCATACTTTTGTAGCACAAACCATATTTATAATGTTGCTATAACCATATTTTCATTTTTAAATTTGGAAATAACGCCATTGTTACGATTCAACAATATTAATATTGCGGCAATCATAATTTTGTCAAAATTAAATTCAATAAACAATACTATAGTTGCTACGAACATACTTTTGTTGCGGAGAACATTTTATTATTTCCATGGCCATATAGTAACCATATTTTTCTCTGCGATTTTTCCACCGATCCTGATTTTTGCAAGAAAATTTGGTTCAGCGATGAAGCTCACTTTTGGTTGAGTGGGTACGTTAATAACCAAAATTGTCGCATTTGGTGAAATAAAAATCCACAAGCCATTGTTGAGACGCCATTACATCATCAAACAGTCACTGTTTAGTCTGCTCTATGGGCAGAGGAAATCATTGATCGATATTTCTTCAAAAATAAAGCCGTCCATAATGTTACAGTCAATGGAGAACGCTATAGGGCCAGAATTAATAATTTTTTTGTGCCTCAATTGGAGGATGTTGATGTGGATGGTCTTTGGTTCCAACAAGACGGCGCTACATGCCATAGTGCCAACGGAACAATCAATTTATTGAAGGAAACTTTTGGTGAGCAGCACATTATCGTGCGTTGTGGGCCTGTGGCGTGGCCTTTAAAATCGTGTGATTGAACTTCGCTGGAGCATTTTTTGTGGGGTTATGTGAAGTCGCTTGTCTACGCAGATAAGCCCGACACAATTGACGCCTTAGAAGAGAATATTTGGCGCTTTGTTGCTGACATACGGCTCGACATGCTGCAGAAAGTGGTCGAAAATTGGGCCTCTCGGCCGGATTTTATTCGGTTCCAAGTCGCAAGTCGCGAAGTGGGTTTACATAAGAAGGGTAAGCATTCGTTTGCTTATGTCAATCTTGGTTCCATTAGCGTCGTTTACGCTACATTTTGCGCCTGTAATGGTTTTGTTATATTCACTAAGTTTCTTTTGGTATTCATTCCGGTATATTTCACTCTTTTTGCGTCGTACTTTATTAGGAAGTCTACGCACTGACTTAGGAGTTTAACTAACTCCAACACTGTAAATATTGTCTTTCCGCTCCGGTGGAGATTAATCTGAACGACGGAGATCATTTATCGTTCCGCTGACGGTCTTCCTGGAAGTTTGTCAGTTCTGTGACCCTCGTTCTTGTTTGTCTCGGACTTCTCAACTTTTTTTTATACGCGTTTTTGCCTTGGCGCTGGTTTCCTAAGAGGGGAAACGTGCATTTGCCGCTCTGCCGATAGGTACTTTGCCGATTTTAATGTAGACGACGGTTGTGATAAGAACATATTTCCTTCTGCCTTGGCAAGGCTGACAACTGAAGCCTGGTCGAGGCCAACCAAAAAAAGAGTACAGTCTTGGCGTTCCTTCTAAACGAAGAACAAATTGCTTTCTGACAGATGTTTAATTTTCTTGCCAAGCATTTTGAACTCATATTGCGTCGTCTTTACGTGGCGTTGATAAGGAATTTAATGCCATGTTTCTCTTCTAATCCGAGGTTAGCTTCAGCACAGCAATTCGGAAGGCTTTCCATTAGGTCCTTCAGGGGCGCTGATGAAGTTATCTGAGGCCAGTTGTAACAAATTACGAGTATAACCCCCGGAAATGACGAAGTTGTTGATTACTATCGCTTGATCGTCATCTTCAGATGCTATTATGTCTTTTTCTTATTTTATTTTATTTTGCCAGAGCAGCAGTTTGTATCAGTTCGTCCCTGATCTTCTTCTTGGCAATATTGGCGTACGAGTGTAATCCATTACCTGTTTCACGTCAGGCATCCTTGAACTCGAAGACCTGAATGACTTGGAGTTGGGTCTTCTTTTAGCGGGAGATATACCAGGCGTACCCGACTGTCTAGCGTTTGACTTCCCGTTGCCTTCATTTAGGACCGAAGTTGGGTCTTCTTTTATTGGGAGGTATACCAGACGTACCCGACTGTCTAGCGTTTGACTTCCCATTGCCTTCATTTAGGGCCATAGTTGAGATACCGGTACGATCCCCAACTGAACGACCCTAAATTGCCACAACACTAGCGAGCGAGAAGCTTTTTACCTTCTTACCTAGGTCAAGTTTATTTCCACCGGAGAAAGCCATCTTTCCCCAGCCTCCGTAGAGGTTGGTATAGTTTGCTCTTCCTTGTTGGCAGCTTGACCTTGATCAGATGAGACCTTGGCAAGATTTCTTACGGCTTTCTGTCTCTTGTCTTGTTTCAGCGACCAGCACCTGGTTGGTTGAGCTGGGACTCCATGCCCGTGTTAGTGTTCTCGTGCGAGGAATCAGATTCATCAGAATCCGCGCCATCAATTGGAGGCTTTGATAGCTTGGGGCTACCATCCGGATCTGACATCACTGAGACCTTGGTGTTTTTACCATAGGCTGTTTTCAGGTCTGTGGTTAGCAGGAAACTTGTCGCTGTTGTCTTGCAGTCGTGGCATTTCGACGTGCACCGTTCCTTTACTTACAGGGTGGCTGATTAATGTTGCCACATTAAGACACACAAATAACTTCTTTTTCAGTGTATGGAATTATTTTTTTTCTTTTATTTATGTTAAAGTTAATTCAATTTTATAAAATATAGCTTAATTAGTTTTAAAAATAATGGAATTTATATGCCCCCTGCTCGTTGACGCATGCGCGCCGCCATCTTACCAAAAAGTTGTTTATTACTGCTTGAAGAGTTGAGACAGGAATAGACGGAATAGTTTCTCAAATTGCTTAAGTTGATTCAAATTTGATGGTTTTGCTTTGTAGACTTCCTGTTTGTAACAACCCCTCAAAAAAAATCAGGTGCAGTAAGGTCAGGCGACCTGGGGCGCCAACGGAATGTTTAGTTTCTGGATATCAGCTTTATGGGAATTTTTCGTCGCAATTCTGTCACGCAGGGCTATGTAAGGAGTTGCACCATCTTGTTGAAACCACACAGAGAAATTCTCATTCTGCGTAATTCTGGAAAAAATATCTCTCAACATGTTCAAGTTACGGTCTCCAGTTACCGTAACGGTGTGACCGTTTTCTTCGAAGAAGTAGGGCCCGACAATGAAGCGTAATGAAACTGCACATCACAACTGCACGCAATGAAACTCCACATGACACGAAGTGGATGCAATTCCGTCTCATGGACTATCTGTGGGTTGGAAGCACTCCATATTCGAAAATTTTGTTTGTTTATGTTGCCGTTTAAATCGATATTGGCCTTCCTCTTTCACCATTTGAAGCATCTTCTGGCAAAATTTTAAGCGAATCGGGAAGTCTGCTGCGTTCAGTTTGTTAGCCATTTAAATTTTATATGGGAATAAGTCCAAATATTTGTGCGTAATTGACTGCAATCACTGTCTGCTTATACCCATTTGAGCAGATAAACTTCTTGGCGAAACTCTTGGATTGTGTGACTTCGATTGTTTTCTCCGTCCGAACTGAAGGATTTCGATGGAAAGATCTTCTGTTGACTGTCCCATGCACTGCAAAATTGTTAAGAAGCCTCATTATGGTCCATCTGCTCGGAGGATTGCCGCCAAACGTGCGCCTACACTCTCTTAGAACCGAAACTACGGACTCCAGTTATTGATAGCAGCGGACAATCCAAATTCTTGTTTCTGTGTCCCAGTTATCCATTTTTGTTAAATCTAAAACTTATTTTGCAAAATAAAAAAAATTAATCAGATTCATTATATAGAAAAAAAAGTTATAAATTTTTTTTTGGTAGCTGCTTTTATCAGCCACCCTGTATTTCATTAATATTTTTCATATTTTTTTTGTTTGGTATATCGGGGGAGTAACTTAAGTTATTCGCAGACAGTTGTTAGATCTTACAATTCAGACTGATTGTAAGTTTGTATTCTGTTTTGCGAGTTTTCAACTTCTTATGTCAGTTGGCAACACTAACGTCAAACACATCATCGTCGTCATCAAACGAACGAACGAACAGTCGTCATTCATTACGGGCAACTGAAGTGAACTCGACCAATGTTGCTCATGCAACAACGAAAGTTTCGTATTTGGGGGACGTACTTAACACATGTGTTTATTAGCCACAACCATTAAGCCAATAATATGTTGTCGTTTTAGCCAAGTTTTGTATTATTGTTTTGCCTGCACTCTGGCATGTGTGAGTACATACGTCCGTCAGTATGTCCCCCCGTCCGTCCGTCCATCCGCTGTAGTCAATAGACCACAAAAATATGAAAAATTAAACAAACATTAGCCCGCACTAGTCGAGAGGAAAAGCAAGAAAGAAATAAACAAACAAAAAACATGCCAGACGACATACAGAAAACGAAACCAATGAATTCGACTTCGTTTTCCACTTAAAGTGAATATCGCTCAAGTTTTGCTTGCTAGTCGTCGCAAAGACAACTTTACCGGAGACATGCGGTAGCCGCCGCCAGTTTAAGGCGGCCGCAACTTAAATTTGCATTTAATTCAGAGTAATTTGTTGTTGTTTTTGTTGCTAGTTTTTGTCGTCTCGTCTTTTGTGGCAAGCATTGTTTGTTGTAGTTGCTGTCATTTAGCGTCTCACCAGAAAACCAACCGTCTTTGGTTTTTCTTTCCGAACCCCGAGTCTTGGGTTTCGTGGGGATATGAATGCATGTGGGCAGACTGTTTCCAAAGTTTCCAATTGGAAGGGCGTTAGGGACGGCCGGGAGTGTTGGCTTTAAACGATTTTATTCCTAATGTTTGCTAATTCTTGGCAAGAAGAAAAGAAGTACACAGAAAAAATCACTTGAATTCGAATTCCCATCAGTGGAGCGACTATCTCGGGCGGCGAATATGTGAGGGTCGGGGGGCTACCTAAAACACAGACCAAACAGAACCGCTAAACCGTTGTTAAGACCTCTGTCATAAAGTGCTTACAGTGCGTCTTAAGTATTTAGGACGTTCGCTCCGTTTGCCGTTCGGTGGTTAGTCAGTTAGTTCATATACTTGGAGTGTAATTTAAGAACTTCTTATACGCTTGAGTTTCTCTAACGAACGGCAAGAGCTAACCATTAAACTTAAATGAATGTTGGTTTGTAGCTGTTAGCGAACAATTTGAAAGGGTTTTGAATGCAGACAGCAATATGAACGAGACAGTGACGTGGAGGGGGGTACGATTGAGGATTTAATAAAAGTCTTCCACAGAATACGCAATCCTACTGCTTCTGTCTCTATTGAGAGTGGCTTTTTTTTTTAATAAATTTCAATAGATAGGGACATTTTGAATTGATATTTTCGCTAGAGAGATTTTCTTAAATAAGGACAGATTTTATTCCCAAAGCAGGAATTTTTTTACTCGATAAAAACTTTTCGCTAGAAAAATGCCTCAACTTATGATTGATGTTAGAAAAATGTATCTATTGGGAGAGGTATCCAGAAGAAAATTTTTCGATAGAGAAGGACATTTCGAATAAATATTTTTTGCTAGAGAGGTTTTCTTAAACAAGAACAGATTTTATCCCCAATAAAGCTATTTTTTTGCTCGATAAAAATTATTTCCCTTAAAAAATTCCTCTCCTTAAGCCATGCTTCCTTTTTATTGAATAATTAATTCAGAAAAAAATCTAGTTAGAAAAATTTCTCTATGGAGAAAAGCTTTTTGTAGGAACAATTTTGATATAGAGGGACATTTAGAATCGATGTTTTTCACTAGATTAACTAATGACAGATTTTATTCCCAAAGAAGCAATTTTTTTACTCGATAAAAATTATATCCCTTAAAATCTTCCTCACATCAAGACATGCTTTCTCCCTATTGAACAATTAATTCAGAAAAAAATCTCGATAGAAAAATGTCGCTTTTAATATAGGCTTTTTGTTGGAAAAATTTCGATAGATAGGGACACTTTCATGTAATCGATGTTTTTCGCTAGAGAGTTACTCTTAACTTTAAATAAAAAATTTACCCAAAGGTGTGATTTTTTTCGCTAGAAAAATGCTTCTTCTTACGACATACTTTCTCCTAATTGAACATTTGTTTTTCGATGGGCGGGGATATTTTATTCGGTCTTTTATCAATATTATGACGAACAGTTTTTATTCTGGTTCAAGACCTTTTTGTGGTTCCTTTTTTAGAATCAACGTAAAAAATTGGTGAAATGTATTTATTGGCTTGGTGGCCTGGCAGACTGTTCAGCTGTTTCTAAACCAGCCAAGGTTTTTCTTCCGCAGTCTTTGGCAACGATTACTTCGGCAACAAATCAAATGACTTCTAAGGGACACTCATTTGCAGTACCCCTTGCGTATATCCTTCGAACTGTGCGTAGAGCAATCTTCAAATCGCAATATCAGCTAGAAAAACGTCCTTCTCTAAAGTACACTCTGTCGTAAGAGAGAAATGTGTTTGCTTAAGACAGGTTTTTTGCTTGAGACAGATTTTCTCGTTTACAAATGCTGCCTGTTGAGTAGAACTTTATCGTCAGAAAGTAGCTTAATTTATTAACTTGTTAGCTAGTTAAATATCTCTGAACTTAGTACGATGAAAAAAAATTCTCTACAGATTTTTAAGTGAGAAAAATTGCTCTTAATAAAGACCGACTTTTTCGTTGTAAGTTGTTCTCAATCGAACATGTTCCTCATAGGAGATGTATATTATCTCCAGATTAGTGTTGCCACTGGACAACATTTTTCCGACCAAAATGTTCGCAAAAAAAAATTTTTTATCGTCTAGACATTTTTTTTATTACAATGACTATAGAGAAAAAACAGGAAATGTTAGCTCAAATTTTTATATATATGTATGTAATGAGGACCACATATAAAAAATGCCGTTTAAATTCAATTCAAAAAAAAATTAGCTAATTTATATTCATTTACAGCTTCTCCCCCTCCGTTAGAACTTTCTATCGGCCACCTCTGTTTTTTAGTACCATGGCAGAATGTTTTGTTTTTTGCATCGCCTTGCAAGGTGTCCGGTTATTGGTTTCTTGCAAAGCTCAGGCTATTTTCACTTCCTTTATGCTAAAATTTTCTAATTAAAATTCAACATTTGTTTCACAGCACATGTGGTGTGAAGTGCTCAACATGCTTTACCTTTCATTTCCGTTCAAATGACGAATACATTTTAATGTGGTTTTTCCCTTTCTTTTCATTTCAGAATTAGCCAGTAAACGATATGGCAGCTCCTTAAGTTGGGCATATGAAATTTGATGAATTCCAAAATGGATTCCTCTACCCCTGCCAATAAAAGCAACGAAACGTCACAGGTCATTTTGCCTGCGAGTGAAAACACAGAGAACTGCAACTTACCTTCTCCTGCCACGCCTGGAGCACAAGCTCCTCGAGCACCATTCCCAACCCAAAGTACCCCAATAACTGTAACAGCACCATCAAATGTTATGAGCAACCAAGAGACTGATCTAGCGGCCATGATGTCTGAAGAAGAGGCAACCATAGCAACGGTTGCTGCTGCTGCTCCCGTTGATGCTGTGGCGGCAGCCACAACTTCTTCGTCATCGACTTCTTCTTTTAGTGCAACTGCAACTAAAACAACAACAAACTTAACTAATGATGCCTCCTCTAGTGGTGGCACTGCCACAAATGCTACATTTGTTGTTCCCGCTGCAGCAGCTTCGGCAGCGGCTGCGGCAACGGCATCGGCAACATCGTCGTCCTCATCATGTTCATCTAATCAATTTGTAACTCCTCAGAAAGCGGCAGAAAATAAATCAATTCTATTCCAACTTGGATCGGCATCGGCGACCCAGCCGCAGAAGAAGAAGAAACGCAATAAATCTTCGAAATGTCTGGGCAATATCATGCATGATCATGATTCATCGTCATCATTATCTAATATAAAAACTTCTCTATCGATGACTTCATTGCCACCGGATGAGAAACAGGAAAGTCGTGATGGCATTAATGCCAAATTGAAGGTGGAAAGACCTTACAACAGTCTGAAGGTAAGTTTCGTTTTTCCTTTTGGTTTTGTTTTCCTCCATGGCTTTGTCAAATTTTTAATTGAAAGGAAAACGAGTTTAATTGTTTTATTTTGGAAAGGAGTCCGAAGGAAGTTGGGGAAACGTAGTGAAAGGAATTTTGGGGTGGGATTATAACATGAAAATGCAACGAGTCTCTTATCGGCTCGTTAGAGGTCATAGGAAATATTCGAAAAATTCGATGGCATTCTAAGTGGTATTTTTATTGATAGCCCCTTATCATCATTTTAATGGAATATATAAGACATAGAATATCTTTAAATAAAATACCTTTCAGAAAGTCTTTTTTGAGAAGGCCTTCCAGAAGGTCTTTTTGAAAAGACCTTCCAGAAGGTCTTTTTGAAAAGACCTTCCAGAAGGTCTTTTTTGAATATACCTTCCAGAAGGTCTTTTTTGAGAAGACCTTCTAGACCTAGGAGGTCCTTAATTAAAATACCTTTTAGAATGTCTTTTTTGAGAAGACCTTCTAGAAGGTCTTTTTTGAGAAGACCTTCAATAGGTATTTTTGAGAAGGCCTTCCAGAAGTTCGTTTATGAGTAGACCTTCCAGAAGGTCTTAAATAAAAAAACCTTTCAGAAGGTCTTTTTGAAAAGACCTTCCAGTAGTTTTTTTTTTGGGAAGACGTTCCAGAAGGTCTTTTTTGAGAATACCTTCCAGATGATCTTTTATTAGACTACCTTCAGAAGATATTTTATGACAAGAACTTCTAGAAGGTCTTTTATAGGAAGTCCTTCTAGAAGGTCTTTGATAGGAAGTCATTCCAGAAGGTATTTTATAGGAAGACCTTCCAGAAGGTCTTTTCCGAGAGAAGACCTTCAAGAAGGTCTTTTTTGAGAAGACCTTCAAGAAGGTCTTTTTTGAGAAGACCTTCAAGAAGGTCTTTTTTGAGAAGACCTTTCAGAAGGTCTTTTTTGAGAAGACCTTCAAGAAGGTCTTTTTTGAGAAGACCTTCCAGAAGATCTTTTATTAGAAGGTCTTTTTTGAGAAGACCTTTCAGAAGGTCTTTTTTGAGAAGACCTTCCAGAAGTTCGTTTATGAGTAGAACTCCCAGAAGGTCTTTTTTAAGAAGGCATTCCAGAAGGTGTTTTATAGGAAGACCTTCCAGAAGGACTTATGAGAACACCTTCCGGGTGGTCTTTAATGAGAAGACCTTCCAGAAGGTCTATAAATGAGAAGACCTTCCAGAAGGTCTTTAAATAAGAATACCTTCCAGAAGGTATTTTAATGAGAAGACCTTCTAGAAGGTCTTTAAATAAGAAGACCTTTGAGAAGGTCTTTAAATGAGAAGGCCTTTGAGAAGGTCTTTAAATGAGAAGACCTTCCCGATGATCTTTTATGAGAAGGCCTTCCAGAAGGTCTTTTAAAAGGTCTTTTGTGAGAAGAAGGTTCCTGAAGGTCTTTCATAAACTGATCATTAAAGACCTTCCGGAAGGTCTTTAATGAAAAGACCTTCCGTGAGGTCTTTAATGAGAAGACCTTCCAGAGAGTCTATAAATGAGAAGACCTTCCAGAAGGTCTTTAAATGAGAAGACCTTCCAGAAGGTCTTTGAATAAGAATAACTTCCAGAAGGTATTTTAATGAGAAGACCTTCTAGAATGTCTTTAAATAAGAAGACCTTTGAGAAGGTCTTTAAATGAGAAGACCTTTGAGAAGGTCTTTAAATGAGAAGACCTTCCAGATGATCTTTTATGAGAAGACCTTCCAGAAGGTCTTTTCAAAAGGTCTTTTATGAGAAGAAGGTTCCTGAAGGTCTTTCATAAACTGAGGACTAAGAGGACTTTTTATAAAACACCGACCTTTAAGCTACGTTCATTAATTTATCATAAGCACCAACGTTTATGTCTTTCCGATTTCTTAGATGTAGAAGGAATAGCTTTGGAATCCGCCTGCTTTTGAAAAAGTGGTATAGTATTTATTTGAACGATTGTGGAAAACTTTTTTAGGTCTGAATTTTGAAGTGAATTATGAACCACCTATTTTTTGCGTCTTTTTTCCTGATGTTCGTCCCTAGGGATCATAAGAAAGTCCAATTATTAATTGAGCCACTGCATTGAACTTTTCCACCAATTAACACGGAGCAAATCTGTGGGCCTGAAAAGAGTGTTTTACAGTTTTATGAAGTCTTTTGAGATAGGTCCGGTTCTGGTCTAAAGTGCCACAGAAGGGTAGCAATTAAGGTACTAGTCCAACCAAATAAAAGTTGTACCACTGTTATTTTTGTGGACCTAATTAAATGCCTTTTTTGTACAAATTCACTGGGGAGTATAAATCTAGGACTGTGCTGCTTTTGTAGCTACTAAGGACCCTTGAGGACTCCGTTTGGGACAATATTTTCCCCTCAGTCGCTATTGCTGTTCAGTCCACACAAGATGAAATGAATTCCTAGTCGGCGTTGCAAAACGCCCGAAATGCTTTCGGATTTGATGGTAGGAGAAAAACGTGGATTAGAATCTGATAGTGGGGATGACTTGACATATGACAAGCCAACAAGTACTGCCTAGTCCCTTCATGGAGATGACCTAACCTCTGTCATTTTAATATAAGGGAGCTGCATAGTTGACTGCTGAGCAACTAATCGCCTTATATGCTATTCTATTCATCTATTCATGGATTCTATTCATCAACTATTATTTACGGCCGATGTATCGATCGAGATATTTTTTGTCATAGACGGCCTAAATAATGTTTGAATTCAAATCGTGACCATAATTATACTCTTAACATAGTCGTTTTTTCCGTCCTAACCTCGTTGGTCCACGAAGAGAATAAGCACACTGTGGGTTTCCTTCTGGCAGGATACCCTTAATGGTTACCACGAATTGGGTGATTTCGATTTACGTAGTATTTTTTTTTTATCGGATGCATAAATTGTCCAAGCATCTACGTACGAGGCCATTGAGGCATTTGGTAGGGTGCAGGAAAAAAGGAATTATCAAAGAGAGGGATAGAGGGAAGAGTAGAGAGGGTTTTGAACCATTTTTATCATGCGGAACTAGGAACTTTCGCCTCTAAACCCAATAAATGCTTGCTGTCATTGGATTCTGCATCAGCACTGGTCGAACAACAGTAACAAAACTTGGGATAAATCCAAAGGAACAATTATCCTAGTTTGTACATGGTGGTTTATTCTTACAAAGGTTGTTCAAAGGGCTTATATTTGTCCTATTGAGGGCCGTCGTTGTGCTATACAGTTTCTCTAAATCCATATTACTAGGTGGCGATTGGAAGATATTCCTTAAGGGAAGGTACTAGCAGTATTCTTTACGTCAACTTTTTTGTCTTCTCCACCTGTCTTTCGAACTTCCATTTAGTCCGCAACTAATTGTTTCGTTTTCTCTGCCGACTTTGGCTTTAATTTTTATTGATTAATCAATCACAGGTTCTTTTTTACAAATTCTTTTATTAAAATCCTCTTCTTTACATGTTCCAATACCATTAAACCGTTTCTTACAATATATCTCTCGATTTCCTCTGTTGCGAAAACATCATCCATCGCAAAAAAAGAGTTAGCTCAGGGATGACAATCGCATTTGTTAGGACACCTGTACATTTTTTTATATTCTCTGTCGATTTTTTTGTCAGTCCAGCACCTTGTGTCGTTCTTCTGCTCTTCAGCATTTCTATCCGTATTGGCGATTTTATCTCTGAATTATTTTCATATATCTTTTTCTCATATCTTTCCTTACTCAATATCCGTAGATTTTTATCTTCCGTACAGATTCTTTGCTCTCCATTGCAAAACGAAAATTATCTTCTTAGCGATCTTCTTAGGATGTTACGAGTACATCGTGCTCCTTAGATTGCTCATTTTGTTCGTTCCCCTACTTTAAACCTTTTTTTTCTTTAGTGCTTCTTTGTCATTCTGGTGCTCTCTTGTAAAACTGTCTCTTTTATTTTTCAATTCGGTTTCTAGCTTTTTATTCTTGTTTTTAATATAAAATTCTTTTGTCAGGTCTTCTCTCGTTGATGATATTCTCTGCCTATATTTCAGTTTAATTTCCTTTGTTACTTTTGCCCGCTTTTAAATCATTACCTTTGTAGCTTCTTCTTCATTCTACTTTCACCTTTTATAATGTTTTCTCATTTTTTCCATTATTCTTTATCCATTTCCCTATCCTTGTTTTTTACGATTTGTAAACAAAGAAAGATACATGCAAATTTTTACCACAGGACCTCTAATTAATTTTTTGTTTGAATATATGACTTTTTTAATTGAACTGGAAAGTTCAATTAAAAAAGTCATATATTCAAACAAAAAATTAATTAGAGGTCTGTGGTAAAATTTTTCACATATTAACTCTTATTTCCGTTTTAAAGCCAATTCACATATTTACAAAAAATTGTATGCCTTTTATTGAAAATTGTTTCGTATGAGGTAATGAAAAAATTCACATGATTACAAAAAAATTTGTAAGATGTTTATCGAAAATTATTTCGTATCAAGCAATGTAAAACTTGCTTGCTTAGTAAGCCGATTATTGAAAATGGTTTCTATGAGGCGAAAACAAAAAATCACATGTTTACAAAACAAATTTTTCAAAAAGCAGTCGCAGAGACCTTTAGTAACCTGCAGGGGTAACCGCATTTTCGGTGAGCGCCACTTCAACATCATAAGACCGCAAGCAACGAATGTGCTGTAACTATGCTTAGCGGCTATACACTGAACGACATACAGTTTCACATTTAACGAGAACTGCCGGCAGTAGAGTTTTCCAATGAACACAATTAAAATATCCCTCGTACTGCATACTATACACACTCACTATTCAGTGCATGAATTGAGTTTTGTTGTTGCTTCTTATCATTAAATATCATTGCAATATCCGATAAATAGTTTGGCTTATTTACGAAATCTTCAATTGAGTGGTGATAAAATTCACATGTCAATTTTTCGGGTGAAATTAAAGGATTGTCTTGTTTTCTGCGAAGCTTGTTTAACAACCTCAATTGGTTATTACTTATATAAATAAGTATGTTTCGTGTCCACTTTCTCGCTTTGTGGGATAGATGTGAGCCAGACTATCATGGCAACCGGTTTCAACCCCGGGTGACAACATCTAACAATTTTTTCGCAGCGGTTTCCACCTTTTAAAGGCCAGCGACTTTACGAGTAAAGAGATTTATCTCTATCTGTAAAAACTTCTCTATAAAATGCATAAGCCGTTGGGAGTCGGCCTTAAACAGAACGTCCCGGTCAGTGCGTATAAAAATTGAACTGAGCACAGCCCACTAATTTTGGAGAAGTTCCGCCTTGTGCCTTCATAAGATGTTGTAGGATTTATGCAAGTAAGCATTTCCTCGCTTTAGTTTTCCTTCTTCTCTCTCGCTGCTCTCTAACTTTAATTTTCTTTTTTCGTTTAAAATTTCGCACATCTCTCTCGCTGTAATTCCTCTCTTTACTTAAAATTTCACATTTACTCTCTCTCCAATATTCTCTCTTCACCATCGCTTTCAGATACTCTCTTTATTGATCCATTCACTTTGCGCTGACTTCCTCTTAACTTCTTTAATTTTCTGCACCCATTTGCAAATTGAAAAGCGTCGACTCAATTAAAAAGTCATTAATTGTAATCGACACAATCGACCCGGAGAGAAATGTTTACCGTCACAATTTTTCCCACACAAATTGGCGACAAACTGAAATTGAAAATTGTTTGTTGGGATTTTGCTTTTTTTTTGTTTGCTTTAACGAGAAAAAAAAGAAATGTTAAGGTGTTGCCTACGAAATTACCGTTTACAAGCGTAATTAGCCATCGCAATGAGATAGCTTGTGCCGCCGGTGTCGCTGACTGCTGTTGCTGCTGGTATTGTTGTTGATAACGGTTCCAATGGAAAATAATTAAATCGACAGCACCAGCATCATCGGCCCCACTGAAAGAGCCAAATAAATTTGTATAAAAATATGGTTACTCAAGTAGATTAATTAAGAAGTAAAGACTGTAGATAGAGGCCAAACTACAGCTACTCATAACAATGCAATTATTAGAGTTATCACACAGATACCACAGCAAGCAGCAGTAATAGGTGTGTTCGATTAGTTGGTTAGAGAGAAAGATACTTTAAAGAAACTTTAACTCTGTGGAACACGACTATGGTATAAGCTGATACGAGGGGAGGCGTGAGTGTTTTCCCGCCAAGTTTAAAAATGCAGTTATGATTTTTTTTGACAATTGATTTTTGGAAATTTCGTTTCTATTTTAGTTTTTAAAAGTAGTGTATAACGAGTCTATTTCCTATTGTCTTAGTATATGACCTACAATTCCAATTTAATTATTGGAGTTATCACACAGCGAGTAGCAGTAATAGGTGTGTTCGATTAGTTGTTTAGAGAGAGAGAGAGAGAGACTTTAAAGAAACGTAAGCTCGTGGAGCACGACTATGGTATAGTTCGAACTAATTTCTTATAGTACATATTATATTATGAGCTGATACGAGGGAGGCGTGAGTTTTTTTCCTTTAAAGCTTCGAAATCCAGTTAAGATATTTTTATAAATTGATTTTTAGAATATTGGAGTTTTTAAAAGTAAATCGTGTCCCAAGAAGAACGCAATTTTTAAATCTGGCAACATTCGAAGTGTCATTGTTTGACATTTGAACAATTGTTATTGTTTGTTAGTAGAAGGTACGAGGTTAGTAAAAATGGAGCGCTACACGAAAGGGAGTTCGTTAATTGGGTATTGGAGAGACAACATGAAAATGCTGATTTTGCCGATAAAATCATCTTCAGTGACGAGGCCCATTTTCATCTTGATAGCTTCGTCAATAGGCAGAATTGTCGCATTTGGGGTGCGGAAAATCCTCGAGTGATTCACGAGAAGCAAATGCATCCTCAACGTGTCACTGTGTGGTGTGGTTTTTGGGCTGGAGGAATCATTGGACCTTTTTTTATGAAAATGAGGCAGGTCAAGCGCAAACAGTCAATGGTGTTTGGTATCGTGAAATGATAACCAGTTTTTTCTTGAGGGCATGTGGTTCCAACAAGACGGCGCCACATGTCATACAGCCAGAGAAACAATTCAATTGCTGCATCAGTCATTTCCCGGTCGTGTTATTTCGCGTTTTGGAGATCAGAATTGGCCGTCTAGATCGTGCGATTTAACACCATTAGATTTTTTTCTTTGGGGTTTTTTGAAGTCGATGGTTTACGCGAATAAGCCGACGAGGACTCAAGCCCTAAAAGACGAAATTGGACGCTGCATTAATGAAATACCGCAGCATTCATGCAAAACGGTCATTGAAAATTTCATTAAAAGATCGCGTGCATGCCAGCAAAGCCGCGGCGGCCATCTGCACGATATATTGTTCCATACATAACCTCATTCTGTCTACTTTACGATATAATAAAGTTTCACGATTTTTTCTTAAATATCTGTGTTTTATTTAAAATTTAAAAATTGCGCTCTTCTTAGGACACCCTTTAGTTTCTAATGAGCTAGAAAAGTCTTCATGGCGTGACCGACTATGTGATACCCTAAACACACATCATATTGTCTTAGTTTATGAATTATAATTCCAATTTAATATTATCAAAGCGAATTCTTTAGGGAGATATATGGCGTTCTTTTAAAGCAAGAATGTAAAAAATTGCCTGAAACTGAGTTGCATCGAAATCTAATTAAATTTGAGCGATGATCCCTCTGTCCATCTATCGTTGCAATCAAAGTACAGGGCATATTTATGAGCCGATTTTGACGAAGCTTCGTACATGGCTCCGGTTTGGGTCAACTAAAGGGTGTTTTTTTAGACTTGTGGTTTTCAAGAAGAAATAAAACGCATATGTCACAGCAACAAATCAATTTTTTTTGATGTAGACAACATCTGAGCATCGAATGAGACCGATCGCATGCCCCAAAAGTGTTCCCTCCCAGAGATATGCGCGTTTTATGAAAGTGATGGTACACCAAAGATACACGAATTTTAATCTTTATTTAAATCTATTTTGCGCGTCACATATACTTTAGTATTATGGCCAAGAATTAAGCTTTATTAAAAAGATAAGCGTTTGCCATTATGTTTTAAAAATGATTTCGGTCGGGCAAGAAGCCGCCGCGGTTGTCTCGTCGAAATTTCAGCTAAGAGGCCCAATTTTCGACCACTTTTTGCAGCATTTGGGGCTATGTCAGCGATAACGTGCCGCATATTCTTTTCTAATGCGTCAATAGTGTCGGGCTTATATACGTAGGCAAGCAACTTCAAATAAGCTCACAGAATATAGTCCAGCGGTTTTAAATCGCACGATCTTGAAGGCCACGCCACAGGCCCACGCCACAGATAATGCTCTCACACAAAAGTTTCCTTCAATAAATTGATTGTTTCGTTTGCTGTATGACAAGTAACGCCATCTTGTTGGGACCAAAGGTCGTCCACATCAACATTCTCCAATACAGACATGAAAAAGTCATTAATCATGGCTCTATATCGTTCCCCATTGACTGTAACACTATGACTGGCTTCATTTTTGAGAAATATGGACCAATGATTCCCTCTGACCATAGAGCACACCAAACATTGACTTTTTGAGGATGTCACGGCGTCTCAGCAATGGCTTGTGGATTTTCATTACTCCAAATGCGACAAGTTTAGCTCTTAAAGTACCCATTCAACCCAAAGTGAGTTTCTTCGCTGAACAAAATTATCTTGTAAAAATCTAGATCGGTGGCCATCTCGTTTTGGGCGTATTCACCGAACAAGCGAAGCGCTTGATGAACCTAAGCCTATTCAATATGAAATGACAAACCAAACTAAGCATTAATCAAGTAACAGCTGTCAAAAAGACCAACATCGAAAAAAATGTGGCCAGATTGAATTTCACACCTTTAGCTTAATTTTTTGATACTTTTCTTAACCGATTGCAGATTATGTTGCTCTAGAAGCCACTTATTACATTCCACTCTGACCACATTTCATATAAAGCGTTACGAGCAACCAACTCCGGTAAAATTTTACCTAAGCGGTCAATGTTTTCGAATAGACCCAACACAAAATGTTCCACCCAGAAAAAATTGCAACTCTTAAATGTTAAACAAAAAATTGGTATGTGAGTTTTATCACAACTCAATTAAAAATTTCGTAAATATGCTTAACTATTTATCAGTTATTGCAATAATATTTAATGAATGAAAACAACAACAAAATTCCTGTACTGTATCGTGTGTTTGTGGGTGCATGTGTTTCAGTATGTTGTACTGCAAGCGATTTTAATTGTGTTCCGAGAAAAGCTCTACTGCCGGTAGTTCTCGTTAAATAAGAAACTGCCAAACCTTAAGTGTATAACCGCTAAACTTAGTTACAGCACATTCGTTGCTTGGAGTCTTATGATGGTGAAGTGATGCTCACCGAAACTGCAGGCACATCTGCATGTTACTGCCTTTTGACGAAAATGAAACAACTTTTTTTTGACCAAAATTTAACAATTTTTTTTTGACCAAAATTTAACAATTTTTTTTGACCAAAATTTAACAATTTTTTTGACCAAAATTAAACAATTTTTTTAACAAAATTTAACAATTTTTTTAACAAAATTTAACAATTTTTTTTGAACATAATTTAACAATTTTTTTTAACAAAATTTAACATTTTTTTTAACAAAATTTAACAATTTTTTTTAACAAAATTTAACAATTATTTTTAACAAAATTTAACAATTTTTTTTAACAAAATTTAACAATTTTTTTAACAAAATTTAACATTTTTTTTTAACAAAATTTAACAATTTTTTTAACAAAATTTAACAATTTTTTTTTTTTTAAAAATTTAACAATTTTTTTTTTGTAAAATTTAACAATTTTTTTTTTTTGTAAAAAATTGAACAACTTTTTTGTACAAAATTTCTTTGGGCAAAATTAAACAACTTTTTTTTATGTGCATTTCTCTCCTCAAAACAAAAATATTTTCAATAAACAGCTAAGAACTTTTTTTTTGTAAAAATGTGAATTTTTTCATCGCCTCATAATAAAAATATTTTCGACAAACGGCCTACAATTAATTTTGTAAATATGTGAATCTGTTTATAGCGTGAAATCATAGTATTTTCGATAAGCAACATGCGATTATTTAAGCTAATATTTGAAATTTTTAACCACAGGATTCCTACTTAATTTGTTGTTTAAACATTTGAATTTTTTTAGTTACCGAAAATATTTTTTTCTGTTTATGTTTTCCCTCAATAGGTAACAATATGCCACATATCCAACCATTATATTTGACTTTTAATATCTGACATCTTCAGTGAGTCCATCAACAGGGAAACTTATTTGTGTATCTGAGAATTTAATAATTCCCCATACTTAATAAACTGTACTCGCTGTGGTGAACATTATAAATGCATTAATAAAATAATGCATAATATTTAACAATGGTGGTAATAGCAACTGTTGCTGCTGTTGTACGTACTACACTCTTTATCGTAGATGTTGCTGCAATTTTTTCCGTTGCTTGCTGCCTGTCAGCCTTGCTGATTGCAGTCGGCGGCGCTGAAAGCCAACTAAATAGAAACCAAACAACCTCGACTAAGTGAAGCTAAATTAATGCTGCGTAGCAATGATTTATTGGCTCCTAACAATGTTGCACGTTTGTATGGTTGCTCGCATGAATGTAATGTCGCACGGTATGCCCGCTAGAGCGCCAAAGAAATCCCAACATCCCCACCAGACGCAACAAAATCAAACTCGGTGCGGTAAAGAAGGCTCTAAAGGCTCGTGTTGCGAGGGGAGCTCAAATATATGATGTTGATTATGAGCATATGAATAACTGAGCCACAATCTGGTGGGGAGTTTATAAATAACAGAAAAAAATACACGAATAAAATCGGCGACAAGACACAGTAGCAGGCAACCTTACGTGTACACTGGCAACATTAGGCTATTTATTGTTGTAAAATTAAGTTATGGATGGTTGAAGCAGCAGCAACGCCAACAACTCCAACACTGGAGTGCCCGAACAAAATAGGCAGCAGAATGAAGTGTGTAGCGGATTAGTACCCTACACAGAAAAAAATTATTCAGTTCAATTAAAAAAATTAAATACTCAAACAAAAAAATTATTAGGAATCCTTTGATAAAAAATTTTAAATAATAACTAAAATATTCGTGCATTGTTTATCGAAAATATTTTCGATTTCATGCTATAAACAAAATTGTACACCGTTTATCGAAAATATTTTAGTTATAAGGTGATGAAAAATTTCCATATTTACAAAAAAAAGTTGTATACTTTTTCAAAAAGTAGGCGGAAAGACTTTTATCATCATCATAAGACCCCAGGCAACAAATGTACTTTCACTATGCTTAGCGGCTATGTACATAAGGATAGACAGTTACACAAAAAAACCTACATAACCTAAATTACGTCGTCCACTCTGCTATTCTAGAGTTATCCGTTATACATACATAACTAGAGTTCTTCACTCTACATAATATCGCGAACACTCTGTAAATGACTATAAGGGTCCTCTGGTCCTTTATCACGAGGCCAAACTAGGTTTAAAATGCTCAGACATGTGATCCATACCAGTTATATACTATTTTGACCAAATTAATTAAAATTCCTGCCAATAAGCAGAGATCCACATTACAAGAAATCCATACTAGGATTCATTATTGAATTATACTTAAGATTCGTATACTTATTGTTAGGCTCCTTTGGAGCAGATTCAATAATTCAAATAAAGCTTATATAAAAAAAGTTACACATTTAACGAGAACTGTCGGCATTGGAGCTTTCCACTAAACACAATAAAAATCTCTCGCACTGCATAAATACTGAAATACATACACCCACACTAAACAGCGCATGCATTTTGCGAATTTTGTTGTTGTTTCCATTTATTATATAGTTTAGCTTTATAGCTTTATAGTTTAGCTTATTTACGGAATTTTTAATTGAGTGATGATCAAATTCACAATACCAATTTTTTGATAAAAAGTTTATTAATGTCATTTTTTTCTGTGTACAATATACAGTACTCCACCAACTGTTTCTAAGCGGTATGCTTTCCCTCTCAAGCCCCCTTCCCATGTGGTTCCAATAATAATTCCTGTTTGCCATTGATGCTTTTTTTCTGCGTTCGCCTCCTTCAGGTTTTATTTGGTGAATTCAATTCATAAGAAATTCATGCGAGTATGTCTGAGCGCATATGTGGGAAATCATAGGAAAAAGCACTACAAGAAAAAGGAGAAAAAACGCATTAATGCTTTTGGGTGACAATTGATGGCATTGCATAATCGCCGTCGACTTTTTGCAGCCGTCGTCGTCATTCCCATTACGATTCATTAGAGTGTCGTTTGTTACATGGCAACGACACCGATATTACATGCCTCTAACCCATTTGTTGCGTTGCGTTGCGTTGCTGTTGCCGGTTGACTGCTGCTGCTGCTGAAATTGCTGTGCTGTCAGCGCCAGTTGCTGTGCGAGTATTTATTAAGTGTTAATTTTTAGCAAATTAATAGAGATGGAGCGATACGAAGGCTTTTCAAAGACACAGATGTTTATTGTAAAATTTGTCAGAGAAATTAAATTACAAAGAGACTTTAAGTTTTTGGAGCAAAAGCTCTTAATCAAAAAAAGCTTTCTAAAGTTTTTTAAAAATAATTTAGGGAAAGAAGCTCTGTTAAAAAGCTCGAATATATCAAAAGCTTTATTTCACCTATTGTAAAGGAGTTATATTATAGAGCTTATTATCATAAAAACGCCTTGGAGTTGAAGCGTGGCGTATGAAGACAAAAACTTTGTTTTCCATAGCTCCACAATTTTTTGGGCTTTTGTCTTGATACGCCTTTGTCTTGAGCATTTATTCATCAAAGCTTTTCAAAGTTTTCAAAAAATAAATTATGTAAAAAAGCTCCATTAAAAAGCTCGGATAGATCGAAAGCTTTATTTCACCTTTGGTAGCGGATTAATATTAAAGAGATTATTATCAATAAATAGCTTTGAAGTTAAAGCTTGACAAATAAAGGCAAAAACTTAATTTTTTCGTAGCACCACAATTTCCATTTTCAGCTTTTGTCCTGATATACTACACCATTGAAGAGTTTAATGATACTCTCTTTATTCTATAATATATTAACTCTTTCCGTGACGAGCCGATTGCTCTTTATATAGGGTGATCTTCTAGAGGTATTTTTCAGAACAAAAAAATGTAAAAATTCAAATAATATGTGGAATCTATATTGGTAATACATTTGAGCAAAATTATTTTTAATAAAATGTCCCTTCAAAATACCAATAAAGATTCTACACTTGATTTGAATTTTTATATTTTTTTTTTTGTTCTGAAAAAATATCTCTAGATACCTCACGCCATTAAGACCTTCCAGTTACAAATAATTGGTCATCCTATCTCACAAAAATCAACTTGAAAGCTTGCTTTATATTTAGTGTAAATTGAAAAACAATTTGCATAGTTTTTGCGTTGCCTTTTATGTGCTAAGGGGGATGAATTACTAAAACGAAAAGCTCCGGTGTGGCTCTTAAAGGCAAAAGCTTTTTCCTACCGTTAGCAAATGAGTTAAGCTTTTGACTTTGTGAGCCACGCCTAAAAAACTTGTAAAAAATTGTTACCATAAAATTTATAGCAATTATATTATAGAAGAAGGTTAAATAGTTTATCCTAACATCAGCAAAACAATTGCTTTATTATGCAAATCTCGGGTATTGTGGCGTAGCTTTTACAAACAAAAGCTATTTTTCTACCCTTAGAAAACCAGTTGACATACCTAAAGTTTTTGACTTTATCAGCCACGTCAAAAATGCTTTTATAGAAAGAGGGTTTATTAAAGAGCTCTATGGCGTAGTAGAGAAAGGCAAATGTTTATTCTTATTAGTTATTCACTATGGCATGGTTCTTAAAGGCAAAAGTTTTTCCCTCTATCGTTAACAAACGAGTTAATGTTTCGTTAAATTTTGTCTTAATGTTTCGTTAAATTTTGTCTTTGCGAACCACTACAATAAAAGCTTGCAAACATTTTTGTTATTAATTTCAGAGAAATAAAATTCTAGACAGAAGGTTGATAAAAGAGCGTTATGGCGTGGCACCGAATAGCAAAAGGTTTTTTCTATCCTCAGCATATTAATTGCTATATTTTTCAAAGCTCTGATATTTTGGAATGGCTCATAGAGGCAAAAGTTTTAGCTCTTCCCTTAACACACCAGTTTATATCTATTTACTTTCGACTTTATGAGCCACTCTACTGAATGCTTAAAAAAACAGTTGACATTTCTTAAATTTTAGACTTTGTAAGCCACGACTTGACTTGAGGGGAGGTCAATTAAAAAGCTCTATGGCGTGGCATATAAATGAAAAGGTTTGCTGTACCCTAAGCAAACCAATTGCTACTCCTTGAGTTTTGCCTAGTTGTGTCTGGCCGATACAAGATTTATTTATTTTTGCGCTACAAGGCCCATTAAAAGCTTAGATGGCGTATGGCGCATAAGATCAAAAGCTTTAACATTAAAGTACCCACAGACAACCAAATAATATTTTTCACTTAATGTGATAGTAGCTTTCAAGGTATATTTGTGACTATAGAAAGGATATCTATCAAAAAGCTCATATATGTGGTAAGGCGCTGAAGGGAAAAAGCTTAATTCTGTCCATAGCTGATTGTGTTTTTCTGGTGTCGCCTAAAAACGTCATACCTTTCTACCGTAATCAGAAAAATAAAGCGATTGTGCATAAGTAAAAGTTTGATTTACCTTTAGAAAACAGCAATATGAGCTTTCAATTTCTATTTGTTGCTGTAATTAGATTTGATATTAAAAAACTCTTTAAGAATGGTGAGTCGCAAAAATACAAAAGCTTTGTTTTGTGCACGCTTAAGTGATTGTATTTTTAGCTTTCGCCAATAAAAGCTTTGCGCCATATTCAGAGAAATGAAAATAAAGAAGAAGATTCATTAAAAAACTGTGAATTTTTGTATGTTACGATGAGAGCTTTATTCTACTTTCAGAAAACCAATATATGTATATTTCTTGAGCTTTTGCCTTTATGTGACACTTACTATAAGCTTTCAAGCTCAAAGTGTTAATGCAACTCAACAACAAAAAAATGGTCAAGAGAAGGTGCTTTTAAAAGCTCTACATTATATGGTGGCTTTATTCTCAACAAATCAATTGATTTTCTCTAGCTTTTTCGTTACGCCCATTAAGGCTGCTAAGATAAATTAATTAACACAGGACCCTACAACTTTGCATTATGGTGACTTAAGGTCATAAGCTGCTTATTGCAAATAGGCAGCATCGGCATAAAGGGGAAAAAGAACAATAATTTATATGGGAATTGTTAGTTGAGACCCACTTAATACCTCAAAAAGGACATAGTAGCTTGACGTTCCAACTTATGTGGCCTAAAAAACGGCTTGTAAGGCCAAAACGAGCGATTAATAGTCAACATGGCCATATGGGAACTCTAATTAGAGCGAATTTGGCTACGAATTATAATCTGGATTTTTGTGGAACTTTAGGGTTAAATCTGGGGCTAAAAGGACCCAAAAACCGGCCCCTTGTGACCCATAAAAAGTGGGCGTTGGGAATTAAAATCAAATGTGGCATTCATTTTGAAGGTATGGCTGGAATTAAGGTCGGAATCATGAACCCAAGTGGCCTAAGAAGGTCCCCTTTTTGAACTTCAATAGCGAAATCACAGTGGTGGTTATACAATGTTCGTCCTGGCCGAACATAATCACATTTTAGCTTGCAACCAGTTCTCAAAGTAGAGAAATTTTTCTTATTTCTTTTGATTAGAAGTGTTCCAGTTTTCTTTCATGGATTTTGTGCGAATAATTCGTAAACATTTTCATTGGGCCCACTTGGCGGCCAACATTCCGAAAAGAATTGCACACAGTGTTTTTCCCACCCCACAGAAAGTTGTCACCGGCGATAACGTGGCACCGTTCTTATTCTTTTTTTTCTATTTTTTTTTTGAGTAGCTGAGCAATAATTAAAAAATGAAAAAACTTTGTTTACGATCACAATTATTTGTTTATGAAGATGCGAATGATGGAGACGTACGTACAGTGCAGCAGCAAAGCTCCAAAACATGTTTCCATTTAACGCCTCTTCATGGACAACTACCGCCGTTGATGATGCTGAAGAATGGCGACGGCCTGCCCAGTTCTGCCAATTGCTTGACAACGCAACGAATAAACGAGAAATGTATCACGCGTTAACGCTTACAGGCAACCACACTTTGGGAGCACTGCTAGCTAATGGTGCTCATCATAAATCGTAATTGCTGTTGTAATAAAAATATTCACGTACATTTTACCGGGCCAAATACCGAAACGACACCAGCAACCACTCGTGGCAGCAACCAGTATCATCTAGAAGAAAAAAAACAACCAAATCGCTATAGCAAAAACCAGTCAGGGCGCATCAGCAACAATCCGGTATCTCTCCAGCAATGACATTAGATCGTGATTCTGAAGGACCACATATTAAAACAACATCACCGACTTCAACGGTGGCGGCGGCGGCAACCACATCAAATCACAAAACTAGAATCATTCATTGATACCCACCCGACGAGCATCGCCCAAAATGGGGAAGTGGTGGAATATCAACTGCCTGCCGTGCAACGGCAGTAGCCTCGACACAACTTGCAAAACTTGTCAATAAAATCTTGTCTATTTTATTTTTACACATGCTTTGGCTGCTGCTGCAGCTTTGCATTCTCTCAATTCGCCAGTTGCAGGCCGTCTTTTGTCTTGTCTCGTCCCATCCAATTCGTCATGCCAGCATACGCAGGCGCATCTCTTTGCGGCACAGTGTTCTAAACCTACCAAAGTTTCAGACAGTAATACTAGTCGGAAAGTGTTGACTTTAATGTAATGGTTCTAGTACTGGGAATTAGGCTTAAGAATTGGCTCTTAAGATTTATTGTGGAGCCTCTACCTTGTCGTATTGTAATTCTGCACAGAAAAAAAGTTTCGGTTAAAAAAAAATCAAAAAACAAATTTCTTAGAAATTCTGTGATTAAAAATTTCACATTATAACTAAATATTCGTATGTTGTTTATCGAAAATATTTCCAATTTCTGTCGTTTACAAAATCACATATTTACAAAAAAAATTGAATGCCGTTTATCGAAAATATTTTCTTCATATTTAGGCGATAAATAAATAAATACAATAAAAACAAGAACAAATTAAGCCGTTTATCGAAAAAAATATTGATGAAAAACTTCACATATTTACAAAAAATGTTGTAACCGCTTATACAAAATTTTTTTAGTTATGAACCGATAAAAAATTCACATATGCACAAAAATGGGTATGCAAATCAGAAGGCAGTGCGAGGGATTTTTATTGTGTTTAAATGGTTCGGTGGAATAACGTTCGGTCGAGCCAAACTTAACTATGTTTTTACATGTTAAATTTAATAAAATTAATGTCATTAACAAAAATGCTTAATGTTTAGATCGTTTGTACAGAGTGGAGCGCTGTAATTTGCTTATTTGGGAATGAAATAAAAAAAAAATTATGAACCTTAGGAAAATTTATTTTATATTTTAATTATAATTAGTAGGGACACAAATACTGTTACAACATTGAACACACCCATTTCAATAGTGGAACTGAACATACCCCGTTAATGTCATATGGGTTTTGAAAGCTAACCTCAATAGCGTTAGTCTGTAACTGAATTTTAAAATTGTTTCAACTTTCATCATAGAGTGCTCAGATATTGAGAACCGTATCGCTGTAATAGCGCTTTTCAAGTGTGAAATGAAAAAAAGCGATATTTTCAAAACGCTCCGGCCACTAGGGATTAGCCGCATGTTCCTCTACCGATGCATAAAACTGTTTGAGGAGACTGGAGATGTAAAAGACCGCCACCAGTCGGGCCGACCACGCTCTGTTCGAACACCGTACGTCATCAAGGCCGTTAAATCAAGAATTCACAGAAATCCGCTCCGAAAACAGAAAAACATGGCCCGTGAGATGAATACCACGCAAAAGTTCACGAGTCGAATCGTTAAAAAAGACTTCGGACTTTATTGACTGCAGCTTTAAAAAAATAGGATTGAAAAATAGAAATGTCTTTTGGTGAACCACGCTAATACTTGCACAGAAAAATTTTGTTCACCGATGAAAAAATGTTTTACCGTTCAGGAAAAATTACAAGCAAAATGATAGAGTGTATGCGCGGTTATCTAAGGAAGCATCTAGACTGATGAACTGGTGAAAGGATCATGATGAACTAATGAAAGGGACATCACCCAGCTTCAGTCATAGTTCGGTGGGATGTCTCTTACGATAGGGTCACTGACCTGCATTTCTGCGAACAAGGAGTCAAAACATCGGCCAAAGTTTACCAAGAAACCGTTTTGGAAGCTGTTGTGAAGCCTCTTAACAATTCCCTGTTCCAAAACCAGCCATGGACTTTCCAGCAGGATTCGGCGCCGGCCCATAAGGCTAAAACGTTCATTTCCTCTGAAGAATGACCCTCAGGCAGTCCAGATTTGAACCCATTGAATTACAAATTGTGGGCGGTTTTAGAGGACAAGGTTTGTCATAAAAGATACCCCAACATTCGATCTCTTAAGACTGCTTTGGTTCGAGCTGTGGGCAATTTTCCTATGGACGAGGTTCGTGCAGCTATTGACGATTGGCCAGTGCGACTTAAGGCGTGTGTAAAGGCAAAAGGCGGACATTTCAAATAAGTAGATTATTTTTGGATACAATATACATCAATAAATATATTAAAAAAGATTTGGTCCAAAAACATTCAGTACTTTTTATTTTACAGCATAAAACGTGTGCAACAGTATTTATGTCCCTACTAAGTACTTACTGTATTAAACAGTAAGGGAATTTTTAAATTGCATGGTTTTATATAGTACATCTGGCAAATGTCGACATTCGCTTTCCTCATACTGCTGCATACGTTTTCTGAAGTTTTCATAAACTCTAACAAGTATGTCGATTGGTATTCTGCCAATTTCAGCCTCAACAGTGCCGCCACAGCTTACAGATCAAAAAAGCAAATTACAGCGCTCCACCCTGTATTAAACTCGACAGAATATATATTTCCCTTAACAAATACATTTCCGAGTATAATACACATTTCCCTTATACAGTCATTAGGAAAATGTTTTCATGTTTCAATTACATTCTCTAGGCAAAATAAAATAATATTTTTTGTCTTAAGAAGCAACAGTGCCGCTTTACTCTTATCTATAGAACTCCCATTCCTTTCTAGTTTTTAACGTTAGAACCCGCATTTCCCATATACCCTTAACATCGAAAATATTTTCGAATTGAAGACTGGGTTCCAGTCCATAGAAGTAGAGGTACTAGTACGGAATGTTGAATTATTACAAAACCTTCCCCTACGCACTTGTTGAGTTCAGAGGCCTAGCGGGTTTAAGTTTTTGACCATTTTGTATCTACCATATACCACAAAACATAAATCGAACATTGCATCGTTTTCCAACCACTGTGCTATTCTGGTTGCGCCGGCGTCGTAACCGGCGAACAAGTGTGACAAGCGCAACGCGCATTTGCGATCGCAAACAAGAAATTGCAGCCAGCTTATGGGGATGAGGAAGGCGACAACGATGATGATGACGACAACGACGACGACTACGTACAACGATGGCGATGGCAAAGATGATGGGAATGGGAGATACGTTGAGATGTTTTTAATTTGTAATCGATAATGTTTGTGTGGAGTATTTCGTTAAGAGCCATTTAATTCGTTCGTTACAAATTTACCGCTACGCTAAGGAAATTTTATGGGAGTTTTTCGCTTTTATCTCTGGCGATGATTTCTTGAACGGGCACGTCTCCTCGTGTGGGCCGTCTTTAATGTTCCCAAAGATCATGTAGCTACAAAACGTAATTTGCACATTGTATATAGCTTCGATTATGTTATAAAACGTGCCTGTCGTAGATTGATAATTGTTGGGCGTCCAGAGAGTTAGGCGGCTAACTTATTTGGTATGAGAGGGGGGGTGATTTGAAGTGGTCCCTCGAGATGACCGATAGAAGAGAGCACCTCTAAAAGTACCGCTTCGACTTTTTATGGACTATTGTCGAATATTAAAGGCATTATAAGCATCAAAAATTAGCTTTACGCCACTATCGTTCGCTTATATTTGGTCTTAGTCGTTTCTACGTTGATGATAAGTCTCGACGTTGCCTTAATTTTTGAAAATGTTGCAATTTTTAACTAGAACAATGGGAAATTTGAATTTGGTCGGAGATATGGCCACATAACGATGGGAGAACTGCCAACCCAATGATGTATTTGTAATGATGACCCAGCTGTTTTTGTTAAAATCACCTGGTCTTTTTACGGACCAGTATCCAATATAAAATGAATTGTACTTTTATAGATATGAAAGGAAAATTTGGCATCCGCATCTTCCGGCGAGCGTTAATCAATTGGAAGACGCAATCATACGATTTGACGAACCTCGATTATTTTATCGGAGGCTACGCTAAAATGTCATCCGGTTAAACGGATGAGAACATTTGAAATGACATGCTGCCTTATATTCAGCAGATCTAATAGATTCCCTATGTAATGTTTTGGCCTAAATTTCTTGTGTTTTTTAGACAAATTCCCAATTTGTACAACGCAACCTCGAATCATTTAAAAAGTCCCACTTCATTGTCTTTTTGAGGTAATGAAAGATGTCGAAGGTACCTTCTTTGGGAGTAGTACCCACTATTCGCCCGTTGGCATCTTACAATCCTAATGTTTTTTGCAGAGAAATACGTGAAGTAATGGTCCTCCAGATTCTTGGCATGAGGGCCAATGAATTGATTAATAGTAGCAGGGAAATGGGAGTTCTGCTACTGAATATTTGTTCTTCAGTCCAAAACTTACTGTTTGTACATTAGGGTGGAGTGAAAATGAGATTTTCCAATAATCGAAATGGAATACCTGGCAAAATGTGACCACTGGCTTCTTAAACTAACATGCAAAAAATTAATCATCTGTCTTGATGTTTTGAGGTGCCCCAACGGGGTCAAAGTTGAGAGTGAATGGGTAAAAATTCACAAAAAGGCACACAACTGCCCCGGAGTCTCTCGTAGAACAATCAAATGTAAGACCAACCATCATTAATTTCCCCCAATAAACATTTTCTTAGAACAGACCTACCCCCTATCTCTACTCCATATGGGCCCCCTATTTCGACTCCCTAAGGGGGCTCCCATACAAAATTTATATGACAGACTGTGTTTGGCTTGCCACAAACGTTTGCTGAGTTTCAATTACCCACCTATAATGACGTTATGAAGTATTATCTACTCATCAAGTATGAACTAAAGCCAGATAAAACAGCAAAAGAGACGAGTGTTCATGACATATCCGAAGTAGTTGCTTCTCGAATTTTACAGATTTGGCAAAAAGCATCCCTGCCAACTGCCAGTTTATAAAGGGTATTACAGCTCATTCGTTCTTACCATGGTAAATATAGAAACTTAACTTAAGAATGAAATAAACTTTTTAATTGATCAAAGAACAACGAGGAAAATGGTGATTGACGGTGTTGATAATATTGCCTCTAAAAAAGCTATGAAGAAACAAGGGAGAAAAGAAAAATGTTTACTTGAGAAACAACAAGTAGATAATTTGCAACAACCTTGCTGTTCCCGTTCGTTGCTCGATAATGTGTCAATCGACAGCAGTGATTCCTACAATAGCTCTAGTGTGTCTTCATATAATGCATACTCTTCAACAAAACAGTCACCACAAATCGTTCAGTCGTCGATTAAAAAAATGCGATTAACACTGCCATGTTTAGCCCTTGCCTGCGATCGTACTGGAGTTTCCGACAGATCCGCTGCTATCATAGCGTCCTCTGTTCTAAAAGACGTTGACATTATTTCATCAAACGATCAGAGTCGTGTCATAGATCGCTCACAAGTGCGCCGTGCCAGATCAAAGAAGAGGGCAGCTTTACAAAATATAAACCGTAAAGAAATTATTCGTGGTCTTTACTTTGACGGTAGAAGGGACAACACATTAGTGCTTATCGAAAAAAATGGAAAATATTACAGAAACCGACAAATGAAAGCACATTACGTAATTGTCTCGGAGCCAGAAAATGAGTACTTCGGCCATGTCACATGTAAATCCGGAACGGCTGAAACTATTAAAACTACTTTAATTACTCACTTGACGAATAAATCGGTGGATTTGAATGCTATAGTGGCTGTAGGTTGCGATGGAACAGTAGTGAATACGGGTTTGAAAGGAGGTGTCATTCGCCTGATAGAAGCAGAATTAAATAAACCCTTGCATTGGTTCGTTTGTCAATTGCATTCAAACGAATTGCCGCTGCGACATTTATTGGAAGTTTTGGATGGAAAAACATCAGGCCCTCAATGTTTTTCAGGTCCTATAGGATCCCAACTACAAAAGTGTGAGGCAATGCCAATCGTAAAAGTTTCTGTTATTCCTACAACACTACCAGACATCACCAATATTGACCTCAGCTCTGACCAAAAATATCTTTTTAATATAATGACAGCTATCAGCAGGGGTGAATTTTCTTCAGATCTGGCCAATACGAAACCTGGACCCCTCAACCATTCTAGATGGTTAACTACAGCAAATCGTATTTTAAGGTTATATGCTGCTAAAACTGATCCCGAAAAAAATTTATTAATATTAGCGACTTTTGTGATGAAAGTTTATGGTCGAATGTGGTTATAATCAAGTGTAATCCATCTTGCACAAACGGAGCTAAACACTTGTGGCAAACAATTAACCTGAGTCGATATTTGGACGACATTTTAAAAAAAAAATAATACATCCAGTGATTCAACGAAATGGTTTTTTCGGTAATCCAGAAAATGTCCTTATCGGTATGCTCGCAGATGAAAGACAAGAGATACGTAACCTAGCATACACACGCATTCTAAAAGCAAGATTAGAGAACAATTATGGGTTACGAAAGTTCGAAGTACCTTCTTTAAATTTTGATGCTGAGGATTACACGGACTTAATAAATTGGCAAGACCATCAAATAACTGAGCCACCTTTGACTTTAAATATTTCTTGGAGAATATTGTCGAAAATGGTCTTGGTACACATCACAATATAAAAGATTTTCCTTGCCATACCCAAGTCGTAGAGCGCTGCATTAAGCTGGTGACAGATGCGTCCAGTTCCGTCTGTGGAGAAAGTAAACGTGATGGATTTATAAGAGCACGACTATTATCACGCCAGAAGATGCCGTCCTTTAATACAAAGAAACAATTTAATGTGTAGTACCTAATTTAAATACATTTTATTAATAAACAACATTTTCATAAAAAATAATTCCATTCACGTTTTTTTTTATAAAATGTTTTATAAAATGTTTAATGGGGGAAATTAATAAATTAATCCTATAATTTTCCAGTCTGTCATATAAATTTTGTATGGGAGCCCCCTTAGGGAGTCGAAATAGGGGGCAACTATGTTCTGAAAAAATGTTTATGGTGAAAAAATAATGTAAGTCGGTCATACATTTTATACCCCTAGTGGCAACCTGGAACCTGTGGCGGCCAATTTTTAACAATTTCGTCAAATCTTGAATTTTGTATGGGAGCCCCCATATGGAGTAGAGATAGGGGGTAGGTCTGTTCTAAGAAAATGTTTATTGGGGGAAATTAATGAGGGTTGGTCTTACATTTGATTGCTCTACGAGAGACTCCGGGGCAGTTGTGTGCCTTTTTGTGAATTTTTACCCATTCACTCTCAACTTTGACCCCGTTGGGGCACCTCAAAACGTTACGCTACAAACTCCGGTTTTTGCACTAATTCATATGTACTATTAGTTCATCTTTTGTGACTATTCCATTTTGAAATTCAAAAAAAAAATTTCCCCAGTACAACTTCACTCCACCCTATTGTACATCTTTACTAGATGTACAAATTGGCGTCGTAGCATAATAAAGCCGGTAATTGCTCACAGAAGAATAGCAGTTTCCCAAAAATGGCTTATTTCGTGTTTAGAAGTTTAAAAACGCTAAATTGATCAATAGTAGTAGTGGAATGTGAGTTCCGGTAGAGTTTTTTGTGTTTGCTCACAAACGGGGAAAAAATGCCTTCGAAGCGAAATGAAGTGAACAATCGCTGCTGCCGAATAGTTGAAAAATTCTAAAAAGTTAATTCTCTTAATCAACAGAAACATAACCTACTATTCTCTTCTACTATTCATAACAAAAGTCCAATAGAGAAACTACCCACTGCTTGGACCGCATCCATGTTCTTCCCTTTGTTATCATGTGTGAGTAAATTCCTGTTTTCCAGAATAATAGATTGAAATATTTACACTCACCATCGTCCAGCGAAGGATCTTTGCACTCGGGCCCAATTTTTCTTTTATGACAGGCCAGAGTTTGTGAAGACCTTGGATACTTTTTGTTAAACATTATGACTTTTCTCATTTCCAACCGTCATTGTGACATTGGGACGAGTAACTTGGTTCGCAGTAGTGAGGTAATGGGAATTCTACAGCTGGTGCCCGTATGCTGCAATCGCTTGACCTCTAAAGCTTAAGTATCATTAGAACGCTGTAAAATTACAACATATTTGATTAACGAGGGATTTTTGGAAATGGCATTTAAAAAAGTACTTTTATATTGCCGTTCATGTCGATATAAAACTCCTGCTGCTTTAGGTTTCGTGGGCAACTTTAGCTGACAGTTTGTAGGAGAGAAAGGTTAGGGAAAGGGAAAGGAAAAAACTTGTCCGTACTGTCTCTTCGTCGATATAAAACTCCTGCTGCTTTAGGTTTCGTGGGCAACTTTAGCTGACAGTTTGTAGGAGAGAAAGGTTAGGGAAAGGAAACAAACTTGTCCGTACTGTCACTACCTTTTGTGTTTTTCGTGGTGTGAAGTTGGCTGCAGATTATTTTAGTATTTTTTCACATAATAATCAGAACGAATAAAAACAAAAATTGCTGTAACCGAATTATATTGGGTAAACACATGTGGCAAGTTCAAAAGGGAATCGTAAAAATTGACGCAAGTTAAATTGCCTTGTGTAAATAAGGAATTATACTGTGTCCTTTCTAGAGAGACCGTAACGCTAGTTTTTATCCGAGATATTTAAAACGATTTCGGAGTAGTTCCCCGTTTGTTCCTTAACCCATTCCTGCCTAATGGGTATTTAAATACCCAAGAAAGTGTTGATACATAAATAATTTTAGCGTGGGTCAGGTGAGCGATATCGCTGTATTTTTTTTTTATAGAAAAGAGGAGTGTTGGGCTAAATTCATTTTTTTCTGTTTTGTTTACATCTTTTTTCTTTCAACTTCTATGGTCTTTTGGACATACATTTCCAAATTTCAAAAAAATCGTACGAGCCGATCTATAGGCAGGCAGTATGGGCAGGCCGTTAAATAATTTGAACCACCTAGTTCCAGTTTGTTACCTTTGATCTGTGAGCGATGATATATACTTTCCTCTGACAAAGATTTTTGAAATATGCGAAACAAAAACGGACATTTTTGCAGTCGGTTTCGTGAGGGAAATTGACCTGACAGGGTGTCCTTGGTATCATTAACCAAGACGTTCACCTGTCTACAGGCAGATATATAAGTATAATATGATTACAATAGGGTGGTTCAACCATAATTCACAATGTTGATTGTGAGTCACACCTTAACGCCAAGTTTTTTGCCCAACTTAATTTGACATTTCTTTGTTTCAGTGTTTGACGAGTTCAACTATGGAGAGGTACACAATTGAGCAAGATTGTTGAAGCTTTTTACAAAAATGGGAGTTCAAATCAAAATGCATTTCGTGCACTTCTTGATTTTTTGGTCAGCATAATCGTTTTAACGTGTCCACCGGGTCTGTAGAAAACGCGATAACACTTGTGCATGCTCGGATATTTCGTTTGGCCATCGTTTTGTCATCGGGCCGTACTTTTTTGAAAAGCAGTTACCGTGAATGGTGTTTGCTATCGCGAGATGATAACGGAATTCTTGTGGCCAGAAATTGAAAATATGGACCAGGTCGTTATGTGGTTCCAACAGAATGTCACTTGCCACACAGCCAATGAAACAATGTCTCTTTTGCGCGAGAAATTCAATGACCGAAGTTATTTGACCTTTACGATCATGTGATTTGACACAGTTGGACTTCTTTCTTAGGGGATATTTAATAGAAAAAGTGTACGTCAATAAGCCTAGAATAGAATATTCAATAGCTAAAGTATGAGATAACTCGGCACCTTAAAGACATTGAACCTCCATTATGTCTTAGAGTCATTGAAAACAAGGACCATCGGATGGTGTATGCCATCGAAGCCGCGGCAAACATTTGGCCGATATTTTGTTTCACACATAATTGTCATAGATCCTTCTATCATAATTAAAAATATTTAGATAATTCTCTGAAAAGTTGCACTACCCTTTAAACTATTTTTCGGTCACGGTGGACCTCTCTCTGGAAATTCCGATACACAACTGTGTTATCATGAACTTTTAGTAATTTTTTTTTACTTTCGGAAAGTTCTCATCCTCTTTCTTAACAGGACGAGGATTTTTTCTTAGTTGTGAATTGTAAATTTTGAGAAGATTATTTTTCAGTTATTGTTAGGCTTGAGGTCATAAGCAAAAAACAGATGTTGGTGTTTTTTATAATTTATTTAATTTTGAATAACCCAATATTTTGAACTGACTTCGTCGTTCATCATCGTGAGAAGATTTTAAATATTGATGGAACCATAAAAAAGATTTTCAGAAAGGGACAGGCAATATCTTAATAACAGTTCCAGTACTTTAAAGTTTCACACACGGTATCTTTACTTGCCGCAACTATCAGTTTGTTGGAGATGGTGATAAGGGATTTTTTTATACTTTTTTTGTCAGTTTTTATTCGCTGTCAGTTTCATCGTCGTAACAACAGAGTGAAGATTTTAATGCTTTAATAATATTTAAATGTTTCTTTAGCATAATATGAGACTTGAATATATTTTTCTTAATACATTACTTTTGATCACGGTAGACCTTTCATTGGAAATACCCATATGTGACGCGCAAAATAGAAAGGGACCTAAAGGTAAAAACCAGTTTTGTTCAGGAGAGCCATTTTAAAGATTTAAATACGTGTTTCTTTGGTGTACCATCACTTTCATAAAACGCGCATATTTCTGGGGGGGGGGGGAACACTTTTGGGGCATGGGATCGGTCTCATTCGATGCTCAGATGTTGTCCACATCAAAAAAAGTGGAAATTTATTTTTTTTACCCTTAGGTCTCTTTCTATTTTGCGCATCACTAATGCAACTGTGTTATCATGAACTTTTAGTACATTTTTCCACTCTCGGAAAGTTCTCAGCGACTTTGGACCTTAAAAAGAGGATGATTTGTTCTTTTTTGTAATTTTGTAGTTTTTAAATATTGGTGGAACCATATAAAATAAATTTTGAGAAAGAGATGGGTATAGAAATATTTTAATAATAGTTCCAGCTCTTTGAACCTTGCCTCCATTCACACTAGGCAATTTTACTTGCCGCAACTAGGAGGAATGATAAGGGAAATTCTTTTCTACTCTCTCTCTTCTACAAACTGAGAGTTGCCTAGTGTGAATGGGGACCTTGTAAACATTTTATAAAAAATAATCCTCTTCAATAATTTATTTTTTGAAAAATATCGCATCCACAATATTTGTGAAATAATACGAATTGCACATTTCCATTGCAGAAAAACACGGATCGCAATCTGACCAATCAGCTGGCCCACATGCACCGTGCCGGCAACAAAAGTCACGGCTATAGCAACAGCTACAACAGCGGCGGTAGCAGCAACAACAACAAACACCATCGCTACTCATGGGGTAGTGGCCACAGTTCGTCATCATTGCACAGCAGTGCTGCCACCCTCGGTCTGGGTTCGGGCAAAGATGATTTGTGGGCTGCCATACAGACGAACTACAACTACATCATGGACACGAACCTGTTGGACACTTGCAAAGAGGCTCGCTGTGAGATAGAGGGCGCCACAAGTGTCTTGGATGATACCGCGGATAAGTGTTATAAGGTGAGTTGTTGGCTAGTATAACAGAGGTGAATTCATTGCTTACTTATTGTGGTGGTTATGTTGGCTGCGTCTAACAGTTTTGTGCTGCAGTGTGGACTGTGTTTCAGAGTTTGTTGAACATTTTTTCTATTGCCTACTTTTAGATGCTCGATGATAATAGCCGTAGCCAAATAATAGAAGATCCCAAAGAACTGCGAAAATGGTTGCGAGACATGGAAAGTAAATTGGAAAATGCTCCGACTTTGTCGGAAGCCACCATGCTGACGTGCGCTGAATTGCAGAAGCATTTAACTGAACATTCGGTAAGTTGATGGGATATTTTCTAACTAATTTGTGATATTCAACACCGTGTTAGTGGTGGATTAGGATACATATTTTTTATTTTGGGAAATCAATCGAAGATGTGAGGATGCAGGGCTGCCAATATTGACGATTTATCCTTAATATGAGGATTTTTATACCAAAATGACGTTTGACGACATTTCAAAACGTAGAAAATAACGATTTTTAAAAGCTCATAATTTATGTAAAATAAAGAGGATGGCATACGAAATTTGCGAATACTTTCAATGACAAACCAAATCCGTCCACATTTAGATATAGCTTCTACATGTACATACATATGTTCATCCGATTTTTCTGTCTTTGGCTCTAGAAGCAGGGTTTCCTTTAAGGACATACACATTTTATATGTTAATAAAACACAAAATATATAAGATATAGAGTTCAGACTTATTCCAGGTGTAGTGCAAATGTTACATTTTAACAATGAAATTCGATTTTGGTCATATGGCCAACACAGGCCGTGTACAGCGATCTATTCTTTGGACCCAATTTTCCTCCACTCTTGCACACATTTCGGCCGGAACGTTGACAATTTCGCGCTGGATATTGTCTCTTAGCTCGTCTCAAGTTGTTGGCATAGATCAAGGAAAAGATCAATAAAAAGGATATGCAATGGCGCCAAATCGCATGAACGAGGTGGCCTTGCGATCGGAACATTTCTCGAGATAACACGTAGGCCGAATTTGCCTTTCAGTAAATCGATTGTAACGCGTGGTGTGTGGCTGGTGGCACCGTCTAGTTGAAACACATATCGGCGATGTCAAGCTCATCCAATTCGGGCCTTAAATAATTTTCAAACATGGCACGATAGTGCTCTCCATTGACGGTAACATGACGATTGTTTTCATCAACGAAAAAATCCGGTATGAAAACCACACCACACAGTAATTTTTTGCGAATGTTGTTGTGTCTCCTGAAGCACATGCGGGTTTGTTGCTGTCCAATAACGCATATTTTGTTTTTTAATAAACCAATCAGCCAGAAATGTGCTTCATCGCTGAAGATGATTTTCTGGATTTTCGAGAAACTTTATCAGAGCCCAATCGTAGAAGTTTTGGCGTTTCAAATGATCAAGTGGCTTTATTTCTTGAGACAGTTTGATCTTATTAGAATGAAGGTTTGAGAGATGCCCAATTCCCAAGAACGGCGTGGAATCGATTGATTTGGCTCATTTTGAACGGATACACTTACGGCTGCGATATTTTCGTCGCTTCAAGCGGAACATCCAAAAGTGAAAATTTGGATCCAATTTTATCCACTATAGCATAAACAGCCTGTCGGGTGCGACGATTATTGCGGCCGAAAATTGGAGTAAGCACTCTTAAAGTTGCGACCACTGACTTAGAATTTCGGTAGTAGTTTTTAATGATTTCCAAACGTCGCTGAAAAGTGAACTATACCATGATAAAAATGTTGACTTCAACTTACGTTTGACACTGAAAGATCGTTGAAAATGTTTGATGGTGCGTTGTTATAATGCAACGAAATGTTTATGTCCCTACTGGAGAACCCGTTAGTGTCACTTGATATTGTCATGACTATGGTATAGAAAATAATGAATTTCCTGGGATTTCCGGATTAAGTTTCCGGGAATGAAAAATGACCGGGAGAAACTCTTTATCTTCACCCCTATACTAGGAATAGTCGCCCTTGAGCAGTAAACCCCACCACAGTTAGCCAGTTCACTAATCGCCTTGTTTCGTCATTGATCAAAGTTGCTCATAGATGTCGCTACCATCATGAATACAAATTTGAGCTAGAGGAAGGGACTCCTTATACCCTAGACAGATTAATGTGATTTAAAAATCCACTAATGCAAATTAAAATTTCATGGTAACAGGCGACAGTATCTGCATTTATGTAACTGCAATTAGTAAACAGCTGTTTTATTGTAAACAACTGTTTGACAACTATTTTTCCCCATTTACTTCGAAATTAAATGGATAAAAGAAAGAAATAACGATTAGCAGCTATGCTGTTGGTAAAAATCAACAGCTTATTTAAAATAAAGCTGAAAGTATTTTTGCTGAATCTGACCGACAATGTTAAAAATTATTAATGCACTATCAACCAGGGATGATAAAGTTGATATTGAGAAAAGTAGCGTGGTATTCCCGCAACTTATTTGATACTTTTCTTAGTATCTCTAAAAAAGTGAATTTTGCGCAATTTAATAGTTTTTTTACGTACTAAGAATTTCTTATTGCTTTAATAAATGCTTAAGTAAACAAATTTTTTTTTTGAATAGAATTGAAAGCACGTAAATAAAAGGCGACAGGGCTATTTCAAAAGATGGACTTTATGGTCGAGCTTCGGTAGGTTTGGCTTAAGTCACTTATAATGCCCTATTCTAAATTTGAGTGAGATCGGATGTAATATAGGAATTGTAGACCGGGCTTCGGCATTTACCTATATATGGGGGCTACATGAAAACGTGAACCGATATTTTCCAATATTACAAAGATTGATAAGAGATCTTCCATATTTGCACTATACTAAATTTGACAAAGACCAAATGTTAAATGTGGCTTGTGGAATCGCAGGACTTCAAATCAAGAGAGACATCTGCATGGATACATGGTATAAGATCCAACGTACCATGTAATAGTTTTACTGACAGGACACAAATATGTAAGAACCTTTGTGCAGGGCTATCCCAAAAATGGACTATTGGTGAATCGTCACTTTCTGTACAAATTTGGCCAGAGTTGGTTGTAATATGTGGCTTTTCTAGCTGCGGATTTTGAGCTGAAGCCAGAAAGGCCTTAGCTTGGCCTTACATTGACAACTGAACAGCTGTGTTCATTTTTTAGAAATCGTGACGCTGTTGCCAGATTGAAATAACTAAATGCAGTTTGATTTTGTGCATTATCGACAGAGTAATTGCAGTTTGGGAGGAGTTAATCATAATGCACGAGGTAATTTGAATTAAGCCTGTTAATGCACATTAACACTGTCGTATGTCTAGGCTATGAAATGTTTTAGTGAAATTGCGGTTCTAAAAAATCGACAGATTGGCTTACCCAGGTTTTGAACCTGGCTTAAGAGTTTGTAATCAGAACCAGTAGAGATAATTTATAATTTAATTGTTTACTCTTTTATTGTTCTGCATTAGGAGTGCTGCTACTTTATTAAAGCTAGATTTAGCTTACACTCTTAAATGACGAACCGTTTAATTTTAATAACAAATTTTATGTAAATAGCGTAGTTAATTTTAAATCGATTATGAAAACCTAAGCAAAACTTGAAATAATTATGTGCTCCATCTGCTTTCTTTCATTATGTAATATCAAGGAAATTTTATAAAAGCAACAGTATAAAATAAGTTTTCTGCTTATTTAACTTTAGCTGAATTGACTCTTTCTTACGTAATGGAAATAATTTGATCCAAACAATTTAGTAATTTGCGTGAAAAGTGAAAAATATAATAAAGAAATTATGCAAAGAAATAGGGTATGGTAGATCACACCGTTTCCTAGGAGATGAGTTGACTTAAAAATGTAACACGATTAGCAAAGAATTCAAAAATTGAACTGTTAGTTTTAGGAAAGTATTATTGATTCATACATACAATCAAATTTAATTTACGAAGTCGGCTATATTTTAATAATTTAAATTATTTTTTTATGCAACACTCTAAATGCTTGCTGAATTTATTATAATTTAGCTGAATAGACAATTTAATACCTCATAATTATAGAGCGCTGACTAGCTGAAATACAACCTTCAACACATTTGCCCCAAACTCGATCGTTTACGACTTAAACAACTTCTTTGGTTTATCAAATGTGCAAAATTTCCCAAAATGCACTCTGAACCAACATGAGTCTTATAACATCTGCGTATAATAATCATGTCTTGGCGAAATAAGCTTAAACCATAAGGTAACATATTTTAAATTATGTCATTAATTACTTTTTGATTGACTTAATCGCATAGAAAATTATATAAAAAGCTGTGTTTTTGCATATTTTTTGTTTTGGTATTCAATTTAGCTGAGCATCTCCCTTGGCGTTAAAATGCGAACATCAAACCAAAAATGATTAATAGCTTTTATTCGAAATCTAATCAATGCACTTGTGTTTTTGTTTTGTTTACAAATACATCACATTATGCTTAATTTTAATTAAATCCCATGTTTTTATTAAAAAATACAACTAGTGAATTTAAAGCCAAGCTCTACTTAAACCATACCATTTTGAAGGTTACTCGGTTACCAGTCATACATTCTATACACCCCGAAAGAAAGTTTTTCCTCTTCGCCTAACAGCCGTGTTTGGCAAGATAAAAGTAAAATTTACCATGAATAACAACACTTAACGGCTTTAGTTTAACCATAGAAAATCTTAGAATAAATCATGACTTGCACAGAAGGTTAATGCTAACTTCAGCTTCAGTTTGGCTTCGCCTGCTGTGGTATTTAGATTAGAAATGCTTTTACTTGCTGTGCCGCCAAAGAACACACAAGATGCATTAGCCCGGCACCGGAGCATTTGAAAAGCGCAGCTTGCACAAAGTGTAAATCAGCGCCAAATGAAAATTGTGCCTCGTGGAAAATGTATGTGTAAATTTGCTTTGGCTTTTGAATTTTCATTATCGTGTGAAAACTGAAATATGCCCATTATGAGGAGGTAAAAGTTTATCGACGATGCCGTGTCAAGATGTTGAGAATTCTCTAGACGGGCAAAGATGGAAATTAGAGCACAAAAGTAAGTCAAATGTAGTAAATTAAAAATAAAACAAAGAACTCGGAAGACAACTTTTGTTTTTAGCCAAATCTTTAATTTAATAAAAAAAAACTAAGTTTTATAATACTTAATTAAGTCCCACAACATTCCATTAAGGAACAAGGAGGAACTTCTCTCAAATCAGTGAGTTGTGCACGATTCAATTCCTATACTAACTGGCCAGAACCTACTTTTTAACGCCGGCTCTGCACGGCTTATGGACTTTATATAGAAGGTTTTACATTTTCGAGATGGAAACCCCCTTGTTAAAAAATTGTTAGGTGATCTTACCTGGGCTTTAACCTGGTTTAACTGGCATGATAGTCATGTACACTCCCATCAGAGAAGTTAAATAAATTTAACATCCTTGGTTACATTGTATTTAGTCCTAATATATCTGATTAATTATTAAGTACTAATTATCTAATCACCGCAGTGCCATCTACATTCCGTTTGTGGACTATAACCCATTAAGGGACTACCGCCCGTAAAAGCTCTAAAAACAATTTTTTTTTATTTTTACAATTATTCGGTCTTTAATCATTATTTTGACTGGAAAAGTTTTTATTCTGGTTCGAGACATGCAAAACGGAATTGGTAGAAATGTTATTGCGCTATTTTTATTGCTCTAAGCATAGTTTGAAAATTATACGCAAAGGGTAATTCTCAGTAATTCAAATGAGTCTGCCGTATAAGTCATTTGATTTGTAGCCGAAGTAATCGTTGCTAAAGACTGCTGCAGAAAAACCTTGGCGGTTGTAGAAACAGCTATACAGTCTGCCTGGCAACCGTAGCCAATACATTTCACCAAAAAGAAACAACGAAAGGTCTCGAAGCAAAATAACAACTTTTCGACTCAATTATCAAAATTTATTTATATAGGGTTATCCATCTAGAGGTATTTTTTCAGAACAAAAAAATATAAAAATTCAAATCAAGTGTAGAATCTTTATTGGTAATTTGAAAGGACATTTTATGGCATTTATTTTTTGAAAATAATTACCTTCAAATGTTGGCCGCAACTACGCCTCAGGGTTTCCATTCTATGGCTTTAATGCCAAGCGTAATGTTGGCTTCCAAAAACTGAATCGTAGCTGGTTTGTCAGCATAGACTTTGAACTTTACGTAACCTATGCGCTGTCACATTAATAAGAAATTTGTTTTAAAATTATTATGGCAATACCAAACAATTACATTCAGTTGTTTAAAAATGTTATTCAGCTGCCGAAAACGCAATTCAGCAGACATTCCATTTTATTTGCCAAAGCTAATGATTACATTCAGATGCTTATAAATATTATTCGGGTACCTAAAACGCAATTTCCAGACAATCAAATTTATTCAAGGCTAGAGTTATTTTCAAAAAGTTAAATTATGAAATCAGTTTAAAAATATAACTTAGAAGACAGTTTAGTTTGTATTGAGCGCCATCTTGCTAAAAACTACATTTAGCGGGTAAAAAAGTCAATTCGGCTACTCAAAGGGACCAAAAAACGGATTTTTTTTGCGCTTTAGTAGCATATGAATGGTGGAGAGTACATAAGCTTCGGCCTGGCCGAATTTAACGTCGTTTTTACTTGCTTAATTTAAAATCCAATTCAGCTGTACCAAAATGTTATTCAGCTAAGAAAAACTTATTTCTTACCAATATTTTCGTACTCTCACCAATATTTCCCTTCGTTTAAAACGGAATTCAGCTACAGAAAACGTTCGGTAGCATCCTAAGAGTCTTTCCATAATCACATCAATCTGTTTATTAATCTAAAATGTAATTCAGCTGTAGAAAAATGTTATTCAGCTAACAAAAACTTTCATTTTTATCTCACTACTTTATCTGTTTGCACTTTAATCGGTTCATTAATTTGAAACTTTGTTAAAGCTACCAGATGATGTTAGATTATTCCCAGGAAGAGTCTAAGAGTCTTTCCATTATCAGATCAATCTGTTTATTAATCTTAAATGTAATTCAATTTATTTTTATTCAGCTAAGAAATACTTTCTTAGCAATATTTTCATTCATACACCAATATTTCCATTCATTCAAAACGAAGTTCAGCCACAAAAAATTGGTCCGTAGCATTCTTAGAGTCTTTCCATTATCACATCAAACTTTTTATTAACCAAAAATGTAATTCAGTTGTAGAAAAATGTTATTCAGCTAACAAAAAACTTTTTTTTTACTACTTTATCTGTCAGTACTCCAATCGGTAACTTTTTTAAAACTACCAGATGATGTTAGATTTTTCCCATCAAGAATCCAAGAGTCTTTCCATTATCACAATAATATGTTTGTTAATCTTAAATGTAATTCAGCTGGGCCATTTTCATTCTTTTCATTCATACACCAAGTTGAGCCACAAAAAAATGGTTCGTAGCATTCTTAGAGTCTTCATTATCACATCAAAATGTTTATTAACCAAAAATGCAATGCAATTCAGCTGTAGAAAAATCTTATTCAGCTAACAAAAAACTTGTTTTTTTTACTACTTTATCTGGAAGTACTCCAATCGGTTTCCTATATGTAACTACTAGATGATGTTAGATTTTTCCCAGGAAAAGTCTACGAGTCTTTCCATTATCAAATCAATCTGTTTACTAATCTAAAATGTAATTCAGCTGTAGAAAAATCTAATTCAGCTAAGAAAAACTTTCATTTTTATCTTACTACTTTATCTATTTGTACTCCAATCGGTTCATTTATATGTAACTTTGTTTAAAACTACCAGATGACGTTAGATTTTTCCCAGGAAGATCTTCTAATCTTAATAAGAGTTAACGTTTTTTTTCTAGCCTCTGTATCGTCGATTTAGATTTCATGTGTAAAACCAATCGGCTGCAAGTGAAAGGGGTCTGTGTCGAAACAAATAGAGTTTGAACATAATTTTGATCAGCTTTTTAAATAAATATTTTGTTGTTTTGTTTTAAGAAAACGGCACGTACACATTGTCATATTTAAGAAAACGATAGCAAAAATCTGTAAAAAAGACAACGTTAATAAATTTATCTATTTTGTTGTGACCATTTATGGCTAAACAAAGTTGTTAAAATCAAAAAAGAAAATTAAACAAAACCGTCTGCACAGCAAGTGTTTGTCTTATAGTTTTTCGATTTTTGTTTTTTCTTTCGTTGAATTGCACTTCTATGCTCGTATCTTTGGTTATTGTCTTGAAAAGTTATTAGAAAATGTATGAAAAACTAAAGCACATTGGAGGAAAAACTATTAAAGAAACAACAAAAACAGAATTAAAAAGTGAAGGTGGACGCGAGCACAAATGTGGAGGTTGTTTTTCTTTTGGTGTTTTTTTCTTTGTGGCCACTATTGTTGGTCTGCTTTTTGGCAGATACAATTTAGAGATCATTTTTCTGACAAAACCATAACTATAAAAACTAAAAAAAAAAATCAAAAATAACCGTTACTGCAACAGCAACGACAATAAAAAACAATATTAGCAACAGCACCAAAAGCGAAATGACACAAGAAAAGCATCTGTGGAACATGGCGAGTGGAGTGAAAATACCTGTAGGTGGTGTGGCGTGATAAGTGGAGAAGTTATCACAGGAAATTTATCCCCATAGCAATGATCTATTAGAACCCTAGCCAAGTGTACAATAAATTAAACGAAGCCACTTACTTTGAAACTATGGCACATTGCCTATGGAAAATTATTTAATACCAAAGCCGGATTTCTTCTCGAAAACCATTATCAATACATACAAGTTTCCATATGTACAGGGTGGCTGATGAACATTGCTACTTTAAGAAACTCAAATAATTGTTTTTTTCATTGTATGGAATTCAATTACCTTGTAGGGTCATAAACACTGTTACAACATTGAACACACCCATTTCAATAGTAGAACTGAACATACCCTGTTAATGTCATATGGGTTTTGAAAGCTGACCTCAATAGCGTTAGTCTGTAACGGAATTTTAAAATTGTTTTAACTTTCATCATGGAGTGGGCAGATAATGAGAACCGTATCGCTGTAATGGCGCTTTTCATGTGTGAAAGGAAAAAAACGGCCTCTAGGGATTAGCCGCATGTTCGTCTAACGATGCATAAAACTGCTTGAGGAGACTGGAGATGTAAAAAACCGCCACCGGTCAGGCCGCCAACGCTCTGTTCGAACACCGCATGTCATCATAGCCGTTGAATCAAAAATTCGCAGAAATCCGCTCCGAAAACAGAAAATCATGGCCCATGAGATGAATATCACGCAAAAGTCCATGAGTCGAATCATTAAAAAAAATAGGACTTGCGGCTTTTAAACGACGTACCGGACATTTATTGACTGCAGCTTTAAAAAAATAGGAGTGAAAAATGCAAACGTCTTTTGGTGAAGCACGCTGATAACTTGTACAGAAAAATTTGGTTCACCGATGAAAAAATTGTTACCGTTCAGGAAAAATTTAACTAGCAAAATGATAGAGTGTATGCGCGGTCATCTAAGGAAGCATCTGAACTGATCCCAAGGGTGGAAAAGGGTCGTCACCCAGCTTCAGTCGTGGTTAGGTGTCGCTGACCTGCATTTCTGCGAACAAGGGGTCAAAACATCGGTCAAAGTTTACCAAGAAACCGTTTTGGAAGCTGTTGTGAAGCCACTTAACAAGTCCCTGTTCCAAAACCAGCCATGGACTTTCCAGCAGGATTCTGCGCCGGCCCATAAGGCTACAACGTCCCAGGCCTGGCTTCGAAACAATTTGCCAGTGTTCATTTCCTCTGTAGAATGGCCCTCAGGCAGTCCTGATTTGAACCCATTGGATTACAAATTGTGGACGGTTTTAGAGGACAAGGTTTGTCACAAAAGATACCCAACATTGGATCTCTTAAGACTGCTTTGGTTCGAGCTGTGGCCAATTTTCCAACGGACAAGGTTCGTGCAGCTACTTAGTAGGGACATAAATACTGTTACACACGTTTTATGCTGTAAAATAAAAAGTACTGAATGTTTTTGGACCAAATATTTTTTAATATATTTATTGATGTATATTGTATCCAAAAAGAATCTACTTATTCGAAATGTCCGCCTTTTGCCTTAACACACGCCTTAAGTCGCACTGGCCAATCGTCAATAGCTGCACGAACCTCGTCCATTGGAACATTGGCCACAGCCCGAACAAAAGCAGTCTTAAGAGATCAAATAATGGGGTATCTTTTGTGACAAACCTTGTCCCCTAAAATCGTCCACAGTTTGTAATCCAATGGGTTCAAATCTGGACTGCCTGAGGGCCATTCTTCACAGGAAATGAACGCTGGCAAATTGTTTCGAAGCCAGGCCTGGGACTTTTTAGCCTTATGAGTCGGCGTAGAATCCTGCTGGAAAGTCCATGGCTGGTTTGGAACAGGGAATTGTTAAGAGGCTTAACAAGAGCTTCCAAAACGGGTTCTTGGTAAACTTTGGCCGATGTTTTGACTCCTTGTTCGCAGAAATGCAGGTCAGTGGCCCCATCGTAAGAGACACCCCACCAAACCATGACTGAAGCTGGGTTATAACCCTTGTCCACCCTTGGGATCAGTTCAGATGCTTTCTTAGATGACCACGCATACACTCTATACTTTTACTTGTTAAATTTTTCCTGAACGGTAAACATTTTTTCATCGGTGAACAAAATTTTTCTGTGCAAGTTATCAGCGTGCTTCACCAAAAGACGTTTGCATTTTTCAATCCTATTTTTTTTAAAGCTGCAGTCAATAAATGTCCGGTACGTCGTTTGAAAGTCCCAAGTTTTTTTTAATGATTCGACTCATGGACTTTAGCGTGATATTCAACTCACGGGCCATGATTTTCTGTTTTCGGAGCGGATTTCTGTGAATTCTTGATTTAACGGCTTTGAGGATGTGCGGTGTTCGAACAGAGCGTGGGCGGCCCGACCGGTGGCGGTCTTTTACATCTCCCGTCTCCTCAAACAGTTTTATGCATCGTTAGACGAACATGAGGTTAATCCCTAGTGGCCGGAGCGTTTTGAAAATATCGCTCTTTTTCATTTCACACTTGAAAAACGCTATTACAGCGATACGGTTCTCATTATCTGACCACTCCATGATGAAAGTTGAAACAATTTTCAAATCCCGTTACAAACTAACGCTATTGAGGTTGGCTTTCAAAACCCATATAACATTAACGGGGTATGTTCAGTTCTACTATTGAAATCGGTGTGTTCAATGTTGTAACAGTATTTATGTCCCTACTAAGTAGAAACTTACTTAAGTCGATATTAAGTTTAATTCTGCAGAAGAACTTGGCTTCGATTCTTCAAACCTTTTTTTACAAAAAATTTAAACCGGAAGGAAAATTCTTTTCCCATCCTACATTTCCTATCCGATGTCCACCACCGCTCGGTCACAGCCTCGTAGATACTGACTCTTGTACATGGTCTAAAGCACGGGCCAATTATCGTAATGCCACTTGACTTTGCCACGATTACAGATTTTTGTTGTGTTGTCCCGCTGATGATGTTGTTGTTGGTGTTGTTGTCGTTGTTCATTTTGAAGTTAAGCATTAAGCCATATTACGAATACGGGCTATTACATGATGTTATGTTTCGCTAGATTGTACACTTTTCAAGACAACAACAGCAACGAAAAAAACAGACCATTTCGTACTACCGCCGCGGTGATAGCTGGGGGAAGTTTAAAGATTTTTTTCTTTACAGCCGAAACAACGCCAACAGTCAAACATCTAAAGAGATCTGCTTAGTAATGCTGTTACTGTCATTTAGTGCATCGTTTTTTTGCTGGCCTTTTCCTCCCAAACCAGGCGACCGACCAACCAGCCAGCCAGCAACGTCGACCAACAAAGCCTTGCTATAGCCCCACTATAGGAACACATTTTTATGGCAATCATAATTTAAAAGCCCAATTTTTTTGTCTTCTTTTCTGGCTTCTTTTCTTTCATATACACTAGATCTTTATTTAAGCCAAAGCTGCTGACTTAAAGAAACAAAAAACAATTTTATAGCAAAAAAAAAAATAATGGAAAAAGAAACAGCCTGAATTTCCAAACAATTGCATTGTTGTAAGGCAACACTTGTTAAATGTGCATTCAAGCATACATAATTACCATGTTTGTCTTATGGAAATTTTACCGAAACACACACACATACACAAACAACTGGACAGAAATTCGATTTGAACAATTGTCTCAAATCGCCAGAGAAGCAAAAAAAAGGTTTGCTGGACTTGACTACAAGAAAACGGTGGCTACACTTCAGCACACAAAGTTTTTTTTTACCTTCTAAGCGACATGCCAAAGAAAGGTGGACCTCAAGGAAAGTGGTATAGGGAAATTGGGTTTCAAGCCCTACGGCAGAACAAGTCGTTACAGCAATACATATTCGTTGTTAAAGACGACAATATAGTCCACAAGTTTTGACCCTAGTTCCTAAATGGTGTGTTAAGGGACTAAAGTAAGTACACAGCGAATAGAGTTGTTGCCTCAACCGATTTTTTGCCAACCGAATAATTTAGGTTACACGCACCTCGAGTATTCCATCAGTGCAACCGAATGTGAGTTGGCGCTCTGTAATTTTCTGTGCAACTGAAGTTTTGAGCGAACACACAAGTTATCCAAACCTTCAGAAAACAATTTTTGGTTCAAAAAATCAACACCGCATTTGTTCAGCAAAAAAATTTAAAATTTCCTTCAGACTCAGATTTGAAGTTCTCTACAACATAGGGCCATGGAGGTCGAGAAAAATTAAACGATTTAATGAGATTTGTGCTGAAAGAAGTGGATTGATTTACCGCTTACCTTTAAGTCAGTAATAATTGAATTGTTTATTTTGAAAAAAATCCATCAAACAAGGTGAAATTGTGAAATTTTAGTTATCATCGCCAATAATTGATTGCAACAACAAAATATTTAAAAATCTATTGATTGTCGCAACCACCAGCTGTGGCAACTAAATACGTTTCATTGGTAGAACCGATCATTAAGTTTTGAGTACAGAACGATAATCATAGCCATCATCTTATGGTATTACGAACCGAATATCCATTACGATTATAAACATTTGATGACTGCAACTGAAAATCCTATTTTGTAAAGGAATCTTTGTAGTTCCAACCAATTTCCTTCGTTTTTTTTCTGTTTGTAGTCAACAGCATATTCAGCGATATTTTCCGTGAAATGAATTACCGGGAGTATTCCCGGTCGATTTTCCTGATATCGCCTGAAGCAAAGACACTTCAGGCCTTACTTCTCGCCAGTCTGAACGTACACCTCCCAGTTACCGAACATCAGCATGGATTCCGCAAGAAGCTCAGGACCACAACAGCTATTAACGTCTTAAGCCCACAAAAGCCACGGCCTCGACCAGGTTTAACTGTAAGAGAGAACTGTCCTCGTAGTTCGTATCACCATTCGAATGACTTCGACACGGTCGGTTATAAAGTTTTATTTGAGGACCCAGGCAACTAAAAACTAAAATTGGCTCATAAACTATAAGGGTTGCTATCTATATTTCTGGTCCGCCAAAAAAACAATAATTTATCATTGGAAATGGTTTTATTGTTTCTCAAAACATTCTTCTTTAAGATCAATACACTTTTGCATGCGCACAAACCAACTTTCGAAGCACTTTTTCCACTCCGGTTGAGACACCTCCGAAACATGATTTTTGAACGCTTCAACAGCTGCTTCGGGCGATGAAAAACGTTGACCACTCATTTTTTTCTTAATGCTAGGGAATAAGAAGAAGTCATTGGGTGCCAAATCAGGGCTATTCGGTGGATGGCCCATCAATTCGACATCTTGAGTGGTAAAATAGCTCATCGTTTCAGCTGATGTGTGAGAGCTCACATTGTCGTGATGCAAAATGATCAGTCTTCTATTATTATCTTTTCTCATTTCTCCGAACACTGTTGGCAAACAGATGGTTGTTCGCCAATCAGAATTGAACGTCCTACGTTCCACTGAAGACACTGTGGCTAAATGGCCGCTTATACCGAAAAAACGCAATCATTTGCTTCGATGTACTTCTTCCAAAAACAACTTTCGTTGGACTTGGCTCGTCTTGAAAGACCCATACTGTCGATTGCTGTTTTGGTTCGGGTTCTATGCATAGAACCATGATTCGTCACCTGTGACAATGTTATACACTATCTTTGAGCTACCGCAGCTATACTTTTTCTCTTTGCACCAATCTAAACAAGCCTTTTTTTCAGCATTCGTCAAATTATGTGGGATCCAACGAGGACAATTTTTTTTCACGGCCAAATGAAATGCAATATTTTATTGATGCTTGTCATAATAATGCCCAAGGATGCCTCAATCTCACGGTATGTCACATGTCGGTCTTGCTTAATCAGTTCACGCACAGCATCGATGGTTTCTGGCAAAGTGACCGAAGTTGGACGAAATCCTTCACGAAACTCATCCTGGAGCGAATGGCGTCCGAGACTGAACTCTTGGTACCAGCGATTAACAGTGGTTTTTGATGGTGCTTCATTGCCAAAAGTCGAAACAAGTTGATTTAAACACTCTTGCCGCCGAAAAACGTAAAAAATTATCGCACGAAAATGTTCACGGGATAATTTTTTGACAGAGATGAATTTTTTACTTAACACACTGTAAACAAAACAATTCGCCCTCAAATGACAAAACGGTTTGAGTGAAGTTATGCTAAAAAATGTCAAAGTTTCCAATTGAAGTTTTAGTTTGCATCTGGGAACACTAGAATTGTCTCGAAATATAAATAGCAACCGTAGATTCCCTTGGGACGGGTTACTCTCACCATCCCTTTATATTTCTACCAGATCGTGCAGTCCTCCGGATATGACACGATCTTTGCGACGGTCTACATAATTTAGAACATCTGCGATATGATAAACGAATATCTCTTGGATTCAGTCTACTCTTCTTAAAGGCGATATTCGCCACAAAACCATCGGCCACACTCTTCACCAACTGTACAAGAGAAGTGTTACTCGATCCAAATATAAGAGTCGACGGCAAAAACAAAATTTCGACTATGAAGCATAACACGATTCTAGGAGTTACCTTATACCTCATCTTCTCGCCCACAGAAAACCTAGCTCGCTACATAAAAGGCCTAAGGCTGGTCGGTAGTTAATTTTACTCTACTAGTGTAATCAATTCAGAAATCCGCTCTCAGAAAAGACATGAGCTGCCTCCTCATGACATACAGAAGCACCTACATGAGAAGGCGAAAATACTCTTAGTATGGGAAAACAACAACTCTAAGCAATTCCTGCTGCGATGTCAACGAAGTTATCAAATATATTTTCACCTGACGAAGCTGCACCTCAGATATGTCGCGTAAGATATCTTTGCCTTGGAAAGGGAGATTTAGCGCTATAAAAGTGAACCGCTCACGAATAGTTCTTACAAATCAGCCCCAGATAACAGTCACAGAGATACGACGGTACAACCACTCTAAAACTCGCAACGCCCTTACGTGACGTGACTGACATGGTAATAAGCCCTCCTAGAGAGACCAGTTTCCTGCAGGCACAGCTGCGGTGAGGATGGTGCAGTCGTCTAAATTGATATTAGGCCCGAATTAAAACAAGCACACTGAACACCCGCCCGCTTTGTGAACACCCGCCCGCTCAAGGGACATAATACGCTGCATCTATTCAGCTGGCCAGCAAAGCTCACGTCTCTAGTGGCCCGATTCCTGCACTTGGATCTAGATGAAGCAGCAGAATGAATGGATTCTACGGTAGATGGATGAGGCAAACATTGTAGCTGCAACAACAACTTAGAAGTTCTTAACGTAGGCAATATATAGTCTACAATATAGGTCTACCACATAGTGGACATTAATATTCTAGCCCAAATCTGGTATACATAGCACGTTATAGTTTCCCTGAAAGTCTCGTCTTGTGCGCCTTGTTTTCTTTCCTTTTTTCTGTAAGTTTCTTTTAAAATCTAATGTTGGGCGATATTTCGGTTTCTTTCTTTAATATGTGCTTTTGAAAGTCTCGCGTTGGGCGCCGCTTTTAGTTTCATAATTATTTATTAAGAAACAAATAGTATTTACTAGTAGCTGTCCATAAAGTTTCCTTAAGATTTTTCCGAAAGTCGCAACTAATTTAGGTTACTTTCTCTGAAAGCCTAAGGTTGGGCGCTACTTTTAGTTCCATTATTCAATATTAGGAAACAAATAGTTTTTTTAATTTTCATTAAAGCTGAACTAAAAGTTTTATGTTGTACGCCATTTTACCTTCCATTTTTTAATAATGTTCGCTAAAAGTCTTACGTTGGGCGCCACTTTAAGAAGCTTTATTCAATATTAGTTGTTTTGCTTGTCATTTTAGTTTCTTTGAAAGTTTCACGTTCGTTCCTTAAAAGTCTCTTTGGGTGTGACTCGAGGAGGTTCCTTTATGCATTCTGAGTCTTACATTGGGCGCCAATGTATGTTCCATTATTCACTATTTCGGAATAAACAGTTTTTTGCCTGTTTATATACTTGTATTTTTTCTAAAAGAGGAGGTTTCTTTCTTCAACCAGTCCTACGTTGGGCGCCATGTATGTTCCATTATTCACTAATGTTTTTTTTTTTTGCTTTTTAGTAGAGGTTGCCTTATTTTATATTGGCTTATCTGAATGTCTTACTTCTGAAAATCTCACACTGGACGCCACCTAAAGTTCCATTACTTAATATTTGAAAAAAAAATATTGCTTGTTAATATAGGTTGCCTAATTTTATATTGGTTTATCTAAATGTCTTACGTCTGAAAGTCTCACTCTGGACGCCACCTAAAGTTTCATTACTTAATATTTGAAAATAAATGAGTCTTTGCTTGTCATCTTAGTTTTTCTAGAAGTTTCACGTTGATTTCTCTGAAAGCCTTACATTGAACGCCACTTTAGGTTCTTCATTAAATAAGTTTTTCTAAAAGTCTTACGTTGGGCGCCACTTTTAGTTCCCTTATATACTTATATTCAATATTAGGAAATAAATAGTTTTTTGCTTGTCATTTTAGTTTTGATGAAGGTTTCACATTGGTTTCTTTGTAAGTTTTCCTGAAAGTCCTACGTTGGGCGCCACTTTAAAAATCATAATTCAATATTACGAAATAAATATTTTTTTTTGCTTATCATTTTAGTTTCTGTGAAATTTCACGTTGGTTTCTTGATGGTTCCTTTATTCAACCAGTCTTGCATTGGGGGCCATTATTCACTATTTCGAAACGAGCCGTTTTTAGCTTGTTAATATAGGCTTGTTAATATAGGTAACTTCCCTGCGTAGGTTTCTCTGAGTATCAGGTTGGGCGCCATTCAATTTTTTCAATAAGTTTCTCTAAAAGTCTGACGTTAAGCGACACATTTAGTTTAATTATTACCCAGCAAATAGTTTGAAATAAGTAATTCCTGGCTTGTTATTATAGTTTCTCTGGAATGTAAGGATTTTGAAAAAAACGAACGTGAAGGTTCCTCTGAAAGTCTCACGTTGTGCGCCGCCTCATTCTACGAGGTCCAACTGTTTTGCATTGCATTTCATTCAAATTAAAGGTACTGATTGCTTTCGCTACAAACAACATTTAATTCAGTTCAATTTCGATAAGTCTCTTCCTGCCACTATCCAACCACTATCGAAACAAATTTGAATTTACCTTGGTAAATTCTACCAAGCACTTGGGCCAATTTTAAACAAATCTTAGGGGTCCATACTCATTTCTAAAGAGTTATTTTTGTCTGCTGGCCTTTGCATCTTGTTTGTTTTGCTATTTCGCATTGTTTTCTTTTTCTCTTTCGCTTTTACTTTGATTCTATAAATCCATCCATCCGTTAACGTTCAACATTATCAAGTATTCTCGAGTTAATAAATAATACGTTCTATTGTCAAACCATCAATTGAGATGATGAGGATGCTGACAGCGTCTTGAGAACACTTCAGAGTTTGCATTACTGACCCAATAATTTAATTGTTAAGAATGGCTACAATTGGTTATCTGCTTCGCGGAGTAGCACAAGAAGTTTTCTATGGGAACGGAATGAGTTTTAGAAGATGTTGGCAGTTTTGCCGAAGACAATTATTTGGAGTAGGAAATTTTTTGTGCTGGCTGATTTTGGTAGAAATAATATTGACTATGCGTTTGACGGTACTTCCTACAACAGGGTGGCACAAATCAAACTGAAGGGTTGAAAATATTTAAATTGTTTTTTGTTTGCATAGGTTTTTATGGAGATGAAGGGTGGGCGATTTTATATATTAAATTTGAATCGGCTGTAAAAAATGTACTTACATCTTTTTCAAATTTCTGGTTTTATTAGAAAGTTTGGACTTTGTCATTTAATAATGTTACACCATCCGATGTGTTTTCGCTTCGCCCAATGGGCTGAATATTGTTTGGCAAAAGATAAAGAAGTTTACCGAAAAATCGTATTTTAAGATGAATAGTGAGTGAGTAGTGAGGAGCTCCCATAACTTGTTTTGGTCCCCAGCCCATCAGGGAGACTCCTCTCAGTATGGAGTTACGTTGCAACGCGGTGCTGAGACCCACAGATTAGCGGTGGCGTTAGATAGGCCTTGTCCGCTCTCCATACTTATCCCTGCACGATGGATCAGCATGGTTGAAGTGGTAACAGCGTCAATAATTTACAACTCACGGACTTTGTATTGGTATTATCGACAATGTCGATTATTTTTTGTTGACTATGTCGTTTACTTTGTTATCGACTATGTTATTAAACTTTATTACCGACTACGTTGTGCGACTATCAACGTTCTGTAGTCTAGACTTTAGAAGCGTCTTTTTTATACACTCCGCCCAAGGGTGGGTGGTATACTAAATTTGTCATTTCGTTTGAAACACTATGAAATATAGATCGGATACCCTATGAAATACGAGTATATGTATTATTTATCGCCGTAAAATTCTAAGACGCTCTAGCCATGTAAGTCCTTCCGTGTGTCTGTTAAAAGCCCGATAGCGGTCAAACGAATTCGCATAAGAACCTGCAATTTAGCCTGATGATGACTTGTGGTCGTTGGCTGTTTAAGATTGTAAATAGGCGGAATATACCCAGGAAAAAAAAACGTTTTCTTTAAGGAACTCCAAGTGATTGCTTATTTTTTTAATTAATTGCTTTACAAATCATACTTATTTGTGGACTGACAATGGTATAAATGGGTACTGTTAGTTGGGATGCATTAAATACCTCATAAAAGAGCAAAGTTTGGCCACGTTTTGTCTCATGTGGTCCAAAGAACATCTCGAATGGTCAAAACGGACGATCAATAGTATGGGAACATGGTTTCTTTAATGAAAGCAAATTACGATTCCAAATATAGGATCCTTTTAAAGTTTCGGCTGAGATTAGGGACGGACGCATGTGCCGAAAAAATTATTTTCATCATAATCTCCTTTTAGCTCAATACACTTCCAACGTCCAACGGGATTCCAATTTTTGTATCCCTTTCAACAAAAAAAATCGGATTTTTCGAGGTCCAGAAAAAAGGCATTTGTTTGATGTATTATTTCATCGTTGGAGCTGACTCTCTTTTTACCGAGCAATTTCTTTAGGTTTGAAAATAGGAAATGGTCACTGGGGAAATATGGCGGATGAGGTAATAATTCGTAACCCAATTAATGCAATTTTGCCATTGAGACTGCACTCGTGTTCATCCGTGTATTATTTTAATGAAAAAATATTTTTTTCTTGGGCATATTGGATCGTTATTTTTTTAAATCCTCCTTACATCGGTCTAATAAGTTGACTGATATTCGCCGTTTATTGTTTTTCTCTTTTAAGGGTAATCGATGCGGACTATCCCGCATGCTTCCTTGCCACGACCTTATTATCCGACAAAGTCACCTTGACCTTCTTCGGAGCCGGTTCACCCAGAGAACCTCATTGTTTAGACTGCTGCTTGGTCTCTGCAGTGTTGTAATGGATCCATGTTTGATCCACAGTTACAAATGGCCGCAAAAAACTCATTCTAATTGCGGTTAAACAGCTCCAAACAATCCTTTGAAGTTGTCACACTATTACGTTTTTGGGCAATTGAGAGTAAACGCGGCATCCATCGTGCAGACAGTTTTCTTAAACCCAAGTGATCATGTAAAATCGAAACCACACTGTCATATGAAATGCGTATGGCATTAACAATCTCACGCAATTTTACTCTTCGATCGGCCAACACCATATTGTGGAGTTTTTGACCTTCTCGGGTGTATTGACCTCAATTGGCCGTCCGAAACGTTCATTTGTACTTGTGCGACCACAACGAAAGTCAGTAAACCACTTTTTTACCATTGAAATCGATGGTGCAAAGTCGTCCCCATAGTATTTATCAAGCTTTATCGGTTTTTTCCGGAAAAAATAATGTTTAGTGAGCACTCGAAATTCACTTTTTTGCATTTTTAACAAAATTCACGAGGTTGTATGTTTTGAACAGCTGTTAAACACAAACTAAATGACGGAACTCTCTCAAACGTCGACTGTAGTCTATAAACATATGGTACGCGATGGGAGCAATGTTGCGTTTCATATAACTACGAGGGAAGTTGGAAAAGTCACGGAATTAATGATATGCCCTCGTATAAGATTTGGCCTGGTTAACCTTAACGACGTTTTTACTTGCTTTTACCAAAATGTTTTCTATGAGATTGACATTATTTTCGACTAGATAAGGAATTGCCGCATGGGCCCAAAAAATAGCAACCATTTTTTTTTGCTTTAGTAGTGAGGGACAGTAGAGGGAATATAAGTTTTGACCTGTTTGAACTTTATGACGTTTTTTCTTCTTTTTACCAAAATAATGTCTATGAGGCTGGCATTGTTCTCGACTAGATTAAATCCTTATTTCTTCTTATATCCATATTAAAGTCCTTATTTACTTCCAATATACAGATTAATTCCAGTTTTACGTGATTATCACCATTGAGGCCTAAAACACGGTGCTTCATAGCACTGGGGTAAGCTATAATGCGTCTACCAACGCTAGTGCAGATAAACTGGGGGAGAAATTAAAGGGAGGGATGTGCGGGCTTCTCCTATCCCTTACTGAGGGATTGATGTGTATGTAAACCCGATTCAAAGATCAACTATGCTGGCTTTACCCACCTCTTGGTGAGGCTGAGATCGTTCTAAAACCTCTTCTACTCTTTGGGTCGTAGCACCCGGTTGATACTCAAATCCAAGCAATCACTTTACCTGCGATGTAGGTGGTCAACCACTGGCACTACGAAACTTCCCGAAAGGCAGTTCCCAAGCAGGTCACGCTGGAACAACAGTTCTAGGAGCTCCTAACCTACCACGACACTAGTCTTGAGTCTCTGGTTAGACCACATGACTAATTTAAGTTTGGTGTAGACGTTGATGACTGGTAGCATCAATGTATCGCCAAGAATTCGCTCCATGTTTACCCACCAACATAGAGGAGGTATAGGATTGCTCGAGATGTACAGGGTGGCTGATGAATACGTATTGCTACATAAAGGAACACAAATAACTTTTTTTAGGGAATTAATTTTTCTCTTATTCATGTTAAAGCTCCTTCGATTTTATTAAATATAGCTTAATATGTTTTAAAAATAATGGAATTTAAATGCCCCCTGTTAGTTGAAGCTGATGCTGCACATATCTTACCAAAAAGTTGTTCCTTACTGCTTGGAGAGTTGAGACTGGATTAGCCGTAATTGTTTCTCGAATGGATTGGTTAAGTTGATTACAATTTGTTGGTTTTGCTTTGTAGACTTCCTGTTTGCAATAATCCCACAAGAAAAAATCAGGTGCATTAAGTTCAGGCTACCTGGGGGACCAACAGAATGTGGAGTTTCTGGATATCAGATTATTGGGAATTTTTCATCACAATTCTGTCATAACTGGTGGGTCTATTTGAGGAGTTGCACCATCTTGCTGAGACCAATCATAGTTGAAAGAAATTTTCATTAGGCGTACTTCTGGATAGAAAAACTCTGTCAACATGCTCAAGAGAAGGTCCCCAGTAACGTTGTAAGTGAATAGTGTTGCAACGTATTTTATAAAATTATTTTTCGGCTTGAGGTCATTTATTTAAACTCGTTGTTCTATGTGTTGTTTAATTTTTATTTATCCCGGTAACCAGTAACCGTAACGGTGTGACCGTTTTCTTCAAAGAAGCAGGGCCCAACAATGCAGCGTGATGAAACTGCACACCACACTGTGACTCGAAGTGGATGCAATTCCGTCTTATGAAGTATATGTGGGTTGGAAGCACTCCATATTCGGCGATTTTTTTTGTTTAATCAAAATGGGCCTCGGCAGACATGAGAAGACAGTTCAACGTGTTTAAGTCCTTTTCCACCATTTGAAGCGTGTTCTGGCAAAATTCCAAGCTAATCGGGAAGTCTGCTGCGTTTAGTTTGTTGGCTATTTGAATTTTATATGAGAATAAGTCCAAATCTTTGTGCTTAATTGACTGCGATGAGTGTCTGCTTATATCCATTTGAGCAGATAAGCTTCTTTTCGAACTCTTGGATTGTTTTGTAGGACAGCAGCGATTGTTTCCTCCGTCCGAACTAAAGGGTTTCGATGGTAAGGGGTTCTGTTAACTACTCACACGCAGAAAAAAAGTATGGTTGTGGTAACAATATTCGAAGAGCTTCATACTATTGTTGGTTATATGGTTGTGGCACCACAATATTATGATCATCACAACAATAATATGGTTCACACATAACCATACTATGATCCCCACAACATTATGGTTCTCGCATCAATAGAAATATTTACACACAACCATACTATGATCCCCACAACCATATTATTATTCACACTCAACCATAGTATGATCCCCACAACCATAGTGTGACTTACACACAACCATACTATAATACCCAAAATTGTTTGTGAAGTTGTTATTCAACAATAGAGATTTTTATTAAGTTTTGTACAAATACATTAAACTCTTAATAATAGGAGTGATTTATTTAACAGTAAAAAAAAATAATTTATTAAAAACATTTCAGTTATACTAATCCGTAATTTGTTTTGAAAAAAATAATTTACATATAAAAAGTAGGTACTATTATTGCGTAAGATTCGTAAAAATAGCATTGTCAAATTAAAAAAAATACCATTTTGCCGATATGATTGCCGTAATTATATTATTGTTAACGTAAAACCCATGAAAACAATAATTTTGTCCTACCAACCATATTTATATTGTTGCTACAACCATGTTTTCATTTCTAAATTTGGCAATAATACTATTGTTACATTTCAACAATATTAATATTGCCGCAATCATACTATTGTCAAAATGAAACTAAAAAAACAATACTATGGTTGCGACGACCATACTTTTATTGCAGAGAACATACTATTGTTGCCGTGACCATATAGTAACCATATCTATTCTCTGCGTGCATGTTCGGCAAAATTGTTAACAAGTCTAACTATGGTTCATCTGCCCGGAGGATTGCCGCCAAACGTGCGCCTATACTTTCTTTGAACCGAAACTACGGAATCTAGAGCGTAATGGTCGCTATCCAATCCACACAATCCAAATTCATGTTTCAGTGTCCCAGTTATCCATATTTGTTAAATTCAAAAAAAATCTGTAAAATAGAAAAAAATATGAACCAGTTTCATTAAATAGAAAAAAAATTATTATTTTTTTGGTAGCGGCTTTTATCAGCCACCCTGTATTTTAATCTTGCAGGGAGTCCTTATTTACTTCAATACAATTTTATTGGGGTAAACAAATGTGTCACATTAATGCATCTACGTTTACATACACACTCACAAACACACACACTCACACATCTTCGTTTTTTGCCCCGTTGCAGTAAAAGATCTGAGATTAACTGTTGTTTAACTAAACCATAGATCATGACTTCTGTCTGAACTTCACCGTGACCGAGTTCGTGAAACTTCCGCCTTCCAAAACCGACTGCTTGTTAACACACCGCAATTAAAATGAGTTCTTCGCCAAACCTCATCATATTCATCAGCAACGCCAAACTCAGCGTCATCGTGATCATCACAATCGTCGCGATCATCATGGGCGATGATCACTCGTTCCATCATGATTTATGAAGATTCATAAAATATTCATCATAGTCATCATCGCATAATCATGACTTTTATGAAGTGCTAACGCGCCTTACCAGCATCCAGCATCTAGCCACGTTTAGAAGAAGCCTTTGAGCCGTATTATTTTACACTCAATAAGAAATCTAACGCCTCCGAATAAATATCGAGCGATTACTAGTAAAACGAAAAAAGAAAACCGCTTAAAATAACGATAGAAATCATTGTCAAACATTGCGGCTATGAAGATCACCACATGAGCGAACCGCACAATATTTGCGTGGTGTTGTTTGCTGGTGAAAACGACGGCGCAAATGGAATAATAAACTTTCATAAAACACAGTGAACCTCTCGGCTCCTTGTAACACAATAACTTTTAATTCATTCATTGTGACTTCTTATTAGCGGTGGAACGAGGGGGGCAATTCTTTTCTTCACTCGTACTTTTGCGGTGATTCTCTTTAAATTGTGCTAAATACATTCAACCAAACTGGGAAGATTTATTTGTTCACAACAAACACAACAACAGTTCATAAACGCACCCACACGGTCTCCAGGCTATGAAGCTGAATGGAAACAGTACCTCAATGGCTGACTGACTAACTGACTGGATGGTTAGTTGGCTAAAAGCCCAAAGATACGACGGCCGATTAAGCCGCCAAATGCATCTCATTACTCTACCATGACTACCATCCAGAGAAAAGAATAATTAGAAATGTTTAGTAAGCATTTAAACCTTCCACCTCCAGCCCGCCACCATCGCCTCTACCACCATAACCATGCCATACATTATGAAAAGTGTCCTCCTCCACAGACGATGGTTCTTGCCCTGAATTCATATGGAGGACGCCTTGTGCCACGTACATGGTCGTGGATTAACAGATATTAAAGCCAAACCAAACATTCGTACATGTGTTCATATGCATTATTTTCGACATTATTTTCTTTTTTTTGTTGGCAAGAGAAAAGATCCCAAAGAGGCTAAGAAAAAACGCCAGAAATCACAAAAAGGTGTTTACCGCTTGTTTAGGTTTTTTTTTCTTTTTCAACTGGAGGAAACACAATTTTACCGTTACGAGTACAACTATTGTTAACAACTTTTCGCCAGCGAATACCAAAGGCAAAGACCTACTTTTGCTTCTAAAGACCATTGCCGATATTCTTGATTTGAATTTCCACATTGAAAACAAAAAATCCAAAGAAATCTCATTTGAATTGTGTTCTAAGTATCATCGACAAAATGCTGTTATCGACAATGTTGCTATCGACAATATCTATTTAAATATTGACAGAAGGTAATGTTATCGTTAATGTAGTCGACATTATCTGTGACAGCGCATAGAGAAAGGGACCTAAGGGTAAAAAAATCAATTTTCATTTTTTTCTTTTTTTGATGTGGACAACATCTGAGCATAGAATGAGACCGATCCCATGCCCCAAAAGTGTTCCCTCCCAGAGATATGCGCGTTTTATGAAAGTGAAGTCGACGATTCTAAGCGCAAATAGAAAGGGACCTAATCTTTAAAATGGCTCTCCTGAATAGAACTTTTCATCAACTTTCCCTTTTTTTAATATGGACAACATCTGAGCATCGAATGAGACCGATCCCATGCCCTAAAAGTGTTCTCTCCCAGAGATATGCGTGTTTTATGAAAGTGAAGTCGACGATTCTTAGCGCAAAGAGAAAGGGACCTAATCTTTAAAATGGCTCTCCTGAATAAAACTTTTCATCAACTCTTCACTTTTTTTTCAATGTGGACAACATCTGAGCATCGAATGAGACCGATCCCATGCCCCAAAATGGCTCTCCTGAACAAAACTGGCTTTTAACCTTAGGTCCCATTCTATTTTGCGCGTAACATGTGGGTTTTCAAGCTAACCTCAATAGCGTTAACCCGAATCGACACAGAACTTTTTTTTTGAATTTTTCGGAAATAATTCATAGGGCATTTATGTAGGTCCTAGGGATTATAAATCGAAATTTTTTTTTCATTTTGCCCTTTCAGATCGAAAGATATAGGGTGTGACCATATGGTCACATTGGGTACGATTTGTGTTCGTACAACACGAAAAAAAAATCGAGTTATTTTACATGTTATTTTTTATTTATTAGTTTGATTGAGGAACAAGAAAAAAAATCGAGTTATTTTACATGTTAGTTTTTATTTATTAGTTTGATTGAGTATCATAAGTGGCAAAACATTTCACACAAAGCCCAACGTCACATTTTGTGCATTCAGTGCGGTCGACAGATTTGCAAAACTCCTCACCACAACGTCTTCTCTTGTACATGGACCAACAAAGTGGTCCTGTCTATCTAATCACAGAGATTCTGTTGATTCTGTGAAATTCCTTTTGCGTGGGCCACTTGCCTTTGCTTTTTGCCCAAAATGCTTGCAGTAATAAATAGCGATCTGTCGTCTGAAGTCAAGTTGTGGCATATCAGGATGTGCTGAACGGTGCAACTGCCATGCGTTGTGTACCGAAACGTCAACCAACCAAGTGGAGATACTGCTCCACCATTTTTTTCCTCTTATTCCAATTCTATATAAGCTGACGTTCTGGTCCATGCGATCTACACCACACATGAACTTGTTGTACTCTTTAACAACACATGGTTGCGGAATACTTATTCTTTTTTTTGTTCTCTGGAATAACGTTGAACATTCGCAACAGGATTGACACCATAGGCAGTTGATGCAATATTAACAACAGCGTTGTCGTTCCATTTGGTTAAAAGTACTTCGGTCTCCTTTATTGTAATGGATTCTATATGGCCGCGAGCTTCCTTCTTCATCCTTTTTTTATCAACAAGGGGGCAACTTTTAGGGATTCGATTTTCCCTAATTGTACCTGTTGCAGTGTAACCACGACATTTTAAATAATGGAGTACCGGAAACCCGGTGAATAAATTATCAAAGAAGAACGAAAATGGTAGGCTTTGGTAAATGGTAACTATCATATACATATATAAGGGGTGCAGTGCATTTACCAAATCTTTCTTCATAGTTGCGATTGGATCGAGGATTTGTGCCTTTGTAAATTTCGAAGTTTATTAGATACCCCTCTGGCGTACACAAGGACCATACTTTATACCCAAAGCGCAATGGTTTTCCTTTAATAAATTGCTTGCAACCGTGTCGTTCAAAATAGGATATCATGCTTTCGTCAAATGATAATTGCTGCACTGGATGGAAATTTTTCAACATGTTTGCTTTTAGGTGATCTGTTATAGGGCGAAGCTTCCACATTTTGTCGCCATCGTTTACTTCTTTTCCACTATCTTCAAAATGGAGAAATTGTGATATCTGCTGAAATCGGGTTCTTCGCATAGCCGAATATATCATTTCATTTCGCAAATCATCGTCAGCACTCCAATAGGACCTAAAAGTGGTACGACCATCATATCCACTCACTATAAAAATTCCAATGTATGTTTTTAGCTCTGCTACAGTAATATTTGGATGCGGCTTTCCAAGAAACACAGCATATTTGTGAGATTCGTTGACAATGTGATGAAATAATTCCTCGTCAAAAAATTTTTCAAACTGCTCATACGGTGTGACGTTGTTGCAATCTTTAAAATTTGCTGATGGGAAAACAGGAGTCTGGGCAACTAAATCATCTTTTACCCAGGTAATTTTAGTGGCCTTATTCGAAAGTGGAAGTTGCATTGCTGATAGGGTGGGTTTTACCTTTTGCAGGTGTGTAGAATATGCCGACGTCGATGCTTCAGTCGAAGGCTCTGTTGATAGCTCAGCCGATAAATTTGAGACCAAATGTTTACTAGAATTTGCCATGATAATATCATGAACCTCCACATCATCTTGATCATCACTTTGTTCACATTGCGCGTCGTCTAAGTTATTGATATGTCTGCCATTGATCATTTCGAGTTCACAAGCTGACTTTAGTTGGCCCACACAAATGTCAACTGGAACCCCAACGCCATCCTCCCCAGCATCATCTTCACCACTAAGTGCGCCACTTTCAACTTCAGGTGGAAGAATGTACAATGCTGTTACAGACTCGTCTTCAGCAGACAGCTCATTTAAGAAATCAATAGCTTCTTGTGCAGTAAGTGCCCTTAAAATTATCAAAAAAACGAAAAAAAACACCAAACAAAATAAGTGATCTATTTTTGCTTAATTTCGCCCAGCGTGACCATACGGTCACACCTGTTAAAACTTTTAGAAAAAACACTTAAATTTTTTGAAAGCTGAGAAATGGAATTGTACATACACAACTTCAATATCTTCCGCAATAAAAAATACTTATTTGAAATCTGAACAACATCATTTCATTAAAAATATTGCATACTTACTTTTTGTAGTAACATGAATTCAGGTTTTTTGCCATAATATTTTCTTAAGTACTGACAATGCATCCAATCGCTTCAACGAACACACAATAACTAGCTAAAAAACAAATTTGACAGAAGCGCACACCCTTCACAAACAGAATGAGTGCAAATTTTTCGAAATCGGGGAATCACACGAATTTACGTATTTACTTTGCTACGCTTGTTGTGTGTGTGACCATATGGTAACACTGGGCTGATTCGGGTTAAGGCCCATTTAGTCTCGACGGTTGACGGTTGACGGTAGATTCTGCAACCTGCAGAAGTCTACCGTCGTCAACCGTCAAACTGTAGTTATCTCCCTCTAACACATGCAAAATGCAACCCCCCAACTGAAATAGCTGATTGTCTACCGTCAACCGTCAACCGTCAAGACTAAATGGGCCTTTAGTCTGTAATGGGATTTTAAAATTGTTTCAACTTTCATCATGGAGTGGTCAGATAATGAGAACCGAATCGCTGTAATAGCGCTTTTCAAGTGTGAATTGAAAAAAGCGATATTTTCAAAATGCTCCGGCCACCAGGGAAATCATGGCCCGTGAGATGAATATCACGCAAAAGTCCATGAGTCGAATCATTAAAAAAGACTTGGGACTTGGGGCTTTCAAACGACGTGCCGTGAATTTATTGACTGCAGCTTTAAAAAAAATAGGATTGAAAAATGCAAGCGTCTTTTGGTGAAGCACGCTGATAACTTGCACAGAAAAATTTTGTTCACCGATGAAAAAAAATTTTCCGTTCAGGAAAAATTTAACAAGCAAAATGATAGAGTGATCTAAGAAAGCATCTGAACTGATCCCAAGGGTGCAAAAGGGTTATCACCCAGCTTCAGTCATGGTTTGGTGAGGATTCTCTTACGATAAGGTAATTGACCTGCATTTCTGCGAACAGGGAGTCAAAACATCGGCCAAAGTTTACCAAGAAACCGTTTTAGAAGCTGTTGTGAAGCCTCTTAACAATTCCCAGTTCCAAAACCAGCCGTGGACTTTCCAGCAGGATTCTGCGCCGGCCCATAAGGCTAAAACGTTCAGGCCTGGCTTCGAAATAATTTACCAGCGATCAGAAGAATGTCCCCAGGCAGTCCAGATTTGAACCTATTGGATTACAAATTGTGAACGGTTTTAGAGGACAAATTTGTATCACAAAAGATACCCCAACATTCAATCTCTTAAGACTGCTTTGGTTCGAGCTATGGCCAATTTTCCATTGGACGAGGTTCGTGCGGCTATTGACGTTTGGCCAGTGCGACTTAAGGCGTGTGTAAAGGCAAAAGGCGGACATTTCGAATAAGTTGATTCTTTTTAAGGACAATATACATCAATAAATATATTAAAAAATATTTGGTCCAAAAACATTCAGTACTTTTTATTTTACAGCATAACACGTGTGTAACAGTATTTATGTCCCTACTAAGTATACAGGGTGTCCGCCAGGAAGGTACACTTTTGCCGCCATTTTTTTTTTTAAATAACCAACACTCAGGGGATGTCCCCTATACATGCGGTGCATTGCGTTGTCGAGTGGAAAGTAAAGGATCGGAGGGGGAAAAGAGGGAGTAATGATTTTTGACGCTTGCCTTGAACTTCTGGATGTCGCAATTAGTGGGAAATACATTTGCCCGAAGTCGATTCCACATACGGACTGTACGAGCGAAAAACGAATTTGATCTTTAGTGTATAGTGCGGTCAACTGGCCAATCGATAAAAAAAACGGGTGTGAATTCCTAGAAAGTCGCGTATCCCTGCCGAACATCCTCACGTCAGGTATAAGGCGACGGATGTCTGTTGAACACACACCATGAAAGTAGAACGATAGAACAGCGTCACACAACCCACATTCCGACGGTGCTCAAGGGAAACAATAGAGTTGGATACCCTACTGTAACCTATCAGCACCATCGCTCTCCTTTGAACACGGTCAAGTAGCTCCAAGGATGATTTTGGAGCACCTGTCCATATATGAGAGTTGTATTCCATCTTCGGCCTGATGAAAGTTGTATAGATATTGAAAAAATCAAAAGAAGTGAAATATTTCTTGCACCGATTTAAAAAGCCTATGCACTTGAGTGCTTCTTTCGACACTTCGAATACATGTCTCGCCCAACGAGCGTCACATTGTGTTTTTATGCCCAGAACATCGAGAGCTTCTGAATGTTCAATATCCGTACCATAGATAGAAATTAAAAATATTGTTGGGTCAGCGGACTGTGTCTTACGCGCATTAAAATCTACTCTATTCACTCGACCCCATTCGGAAATGACCAGTAGATCCCGGCCAAGTGTCTCATCCATAATTCGCCTTTTGTCTTCAATATCTCGACAATATCTCGATGACAGGTAACTGTCATCTGCGGAATAGTAGATTGGATTCACGGTCTGATCCAAAAGGTCGTCACTGAAAATAAGAAATAAATAGGGAGAAAGGACAGAGCCCTGTGGTACACCTGCGTTCAGCCAATTCGTGTGTTGGTCAAATCGTGTGTTGGATGAGTCTCCATCTACAACAAGTGCGACATCTAAGAAAGCTCGATATAAATCGAGCAAACGTATTACCGACACCAAAAGCGATCAGCTTTGATAAGAGTGCACCGTGCCAGACTCTATCAAAGGCCTTGGAGATATCTAGAGCCACGACCTTAATCTCACCAAACTGGTGGATAGACGTGGCAAATTTATTATGGAAAAATATTCGATTAATCGTTAAACATTTTATCAAAATCAATCATCGATTACTGTGACGATAAGAAAGTTTCGTGAAATTTTTGGGGGAAACAACGTACCAACAAAACTCGCTATCCATCGTGTAGTAAATGATTTCGAAGAAAGAGGGTCTGTTGCTGATAGGCCCAAGCATGGACCACAACGTACTGCAAGATCGGCTGAAAACATTACTGCTGCTCAAGAAAGTGTTCAAAACAATCCATAAACCTCAATTCGACGGCGTGCTCAGGAGCTTGGTCTTCAAAGAACAACTTTGGCCACAATTTTGCATAAGGATTTGCATTTGTTTCCATTTAAGATTCAGTTGACACAAGAGCTTCTTCCACAAGACCATTTACGCCGCCGTACATATGCTAGTAGGATGTTACAGCTCGCCCATGACAACCCCGATTTTCATGAAAAAATCATACTGAGTACATTTTCATTTAAATGGATATGTGAATAAACAGAATAGTCGGTTCTGGGCAATGGAAAACCCTCAAATTATTCATCAGTCACCTTTGTATCCATTAAAAGTGACAGTCTCTGATGTGCAATTTAATCAGGAGGAATCATTGGACCATACTTCTACAACAATGAAAACGGCGTAACTGTCAATAGGAAGCGATATCGTGATATGGTTTAAAACTTTTTAACGCCAGAACGGCATGCTTTGGGCTTGATTAACATGTGGTATCAAGAAGACGTTGCCACATCGCATACAGCCAGGATTACAATGGAATTACTGCGAGACCTCATTCCACAACAAGTTATTTCAAGAAATGGTGATGTTGATTGGCCTCTACGGTTGCCTGATTTGACTGCTCAGGACTTCTTTTTGTGAAATCATATCTGAAAAGCCAGGTTTATACAAACAAACCAGAAACGCTTGAGCAGCTCAAACAAAATATTCCTGATGAAATTAATGAAATACCGCGTGAAATGTTTGAGAATTTAATGAAAAATGTGCTTAAACAAGCTTGCATTTGTGAGGCTCACTGAGGCGGACATTTATCTGATATTGTATTCCATACATATTTGCCGACATTAAATAAAACATTTATCAATATAAGATCCATTCTCTTTCAGTTAATCAAAAATTATAGACAAAGTAGAGTATACCTTTCCGACGGACTCTCTGTATTAGCTTTGTTCTTCTCAAGTTACTAAACTATTATTTGTACTATTACCTCAACTAGTTAACGAAACGAGTAAGATATGTTCATTTTCATTATTAGGCCAGAAATATATATAGCAGCCCTCGTATTGATGATTAAACAGTAAAACATTAAATACAAACTATGAGAACAGAGTTGAGAACAGAGTTGTTGCCACAACCAAATTTTAATGTGTTTTCGTCTTAAACAAAGATTTTGTAGCTGCCTGAAGCTTTAAATGATCGAATGGAAAATATTCTGACGTTTGAATAAACAATAAAGAGGGTTTGGGTTTGCGTGTCCCAAGAAGAACGCAATTTTTAAATCTGGCAACATTCGAAGTGTCATTGTTTGACATTTGAACAATTGTTATTGTTTGTTAGTAGAAGTTACGAGGTTAGTAAAAATGGAGCGCTACACGAATGAACAACGCATTCTCATTGTGAAATTGTTTTACCAAAATGGTGAAAGTTTTGCGGCTACAGTTCGCAAATTGCGATCAATTTGGGGTCACAATAATGCTCCAAAAGAGTCAACTGTAAAGAGATTAATGGATAAATTTGCCGAAACTGGGTCTGTTAGTGATGTAAAGACAACAACGCGCCATCGACCAGGTCGATCGACCGAAAATGTCGCAGCTGTACGTGATGATGTCGCTCAAACTCCATCCACCTCAATTCGACACCGAGCTCAGCAAATTGGTGTCTCCAAATCCACTTTGCAGCGAATTTTGACGAAAGATTTGCATCTTTATGCATACAAAATTCAATTGACTCAGGAACTGAAGCCAGCTGACCATGGACAGCGAAGGGAGTTCGTTAATTGGGTATTGGAGAGACAACATGAAAATGCTGATTTTGCCGATAAAATCATCTTCAGTGACGAGGCCCATTTTCATCTTGATGACTTCGTCAATAGGCAGAATTTGGGGTGCGGAAAATCCTCGAGTGATTCACGAGAAGCAAATGCATCCTCAACGTGTCACTGTGTGGTGTGGTTTTTGGGCTGGAGGAATCATTGGACCTTTTTTATATGAAAATGAGGCAGGTCAAGCGCAAACAGTCAATGGTGTTTGGTATCGTGAAATGATAACCAGTTTTTTCTTGCCTAGAATTGAAGAAATGAATGTGGAGGGCATGTGGTTCCAACAAGACGGCGCCACATGTCATACAGCCAGAGAAACAATTCAATTGCTGCATCAGTCATTTCCCGGTCGTGTTATTTCGCGTTTTGGAGATCAGAATTGGCCGTCTAGATCGTGCGATTTAACACCATTAGATTTTTTTCTTTGGGGTTTTTTGAAGTCGATGGTTTACGCGAATAAGCCGACGACGACTCAAGCCTTAAAAGACGAAATTGGACGCTGCATTAATGAAATACCGCAGCATTCATGCAAAACGGTCATTGAAAATTTCATTAAAAGATCGCGTGCATGCCAGCAAAGCCGCGGCGGCCATCTGCACGATATATTGTTCCATACATAACCTCATTCTGTCTACTTTACGATATAATAAAGTTTCACGATTTTTTCTTAAATATCTGTGTTTTATTTAAAATTTAAAAATTGCGCTCTTCTTAGGACACCCTTTACAAAGAACCTATCGGTTGTCACCACTGATTATTAGAACTAAAGTACTTGAACAACATATTTTATGGTTATGGCAACTAATAGTTTTACTGAATTCGGGAAGTTGGAAATGGTTTGCCGCGTTTTTTCAGCTTCATCGGTTTTTCAGTCTATTATGAACACCCTTTCTTATGTTGCTTAAACTGTCACTATACGGTATGCAGTCGATGAACGGCATAACCTACAGTCGGTAATACAGAATAATTAAGTCATTATGCTTTGTGTTTGGCAACTCTATACAAAAAGTTTCTCAAATAAAGTGGTTCTTAAGCAGAATTGTCTTGCCTTAGGTTCTATAGTAAATTTTTGCCTGCGGACCTGATTTTGACATATTTCCCATTTCAAATAGATGACGTTTCTTCGCAATGTATTTCCTTTTCCGAAGATCATATTGGCAATTGCTTAATACCAGCTTTCTCGCAATATATGTATTATGAATACTTAGATAATAGTTAACAGTACTAATAAATAATAATAATAATAATAATGATTATTAATAATATTTTCGAGGCTGTTGTTGGTGGTGTTGTAAACGATTTATTAACTGCACTCAGTCGGCGGCTAGTGAGTGACGATGTGCTGGCTGACTGGCTGGCAGGTGAGTGCTGCATGAGCGAATGAATGACTGGAAACGTAATCATCATATCGATCATTAAAATTTCAACACTTTTCCGCCGCCACTATAATTTTGTAAAAACTTTTCGGCGAGGGGTGGGCAGGCTTTGTAGTCTTTTGCTATTATTTATCATAAACAACATATTTCAACTCAACACTTTGAGGAACAAGTGGACGGTCGGCACAAAACAACCAACCGACCGACCGACCGACAAATGCAACTGGTGATGATGGATCAATACGAAACGCCCCACAAAGAAATGTAATGGTTGAAGACAAAAAATGAAAAATATTAACATTTTTACATAAAAATTACAAATAAATGAAATTCAAGGCGGCCGGGACGAGACGTCCGGGCAGTCGTTCCTACGTACCACTGAGTAGTTGTAACATTTGCCACAGCTCCCGATATGAATCCATGGAATTGTGGATCCGAAATGTTTGATACGAATCCCGGCTAAGTGCAGCCAAACACATACACACATACACATTCGCTCGTTGTTGCCATCGCCACCGCCGATGATGCTGCCGTCCGGCGGCCGTTGTTGCGTTGCTGTTGCATTGAATGTAACAATTAACCATTATTACAGCCATTAACTGATCGTTCGATTTGTGGCAACTTAGAGGTGGTGATGGTGGTGGGGGATCTTTTTTCTGTTGTTGTTGCTGCTGCTTTTCTTGATTTGGAAAATTGACCAAAACGAAAAAAACAATATTTTTTTTATTTTTGTTATAAACTCTATTGTAGCGTTTTGTTGTTGTAGTGATCTTGCATATTACCTGGTGTGGTGTGGCACACATGCTAGCCGCGATGGAGGCTTCCATCCATCCAACCAGCCAGCCAGCCCGCCATCCATCAGCTTCCCAAAATGAGTTGGAGATTTCCTGTATTCAGTCAATATTGTTTATTGTCCGATTGATGACTGTTCGTATGATGCGTTTTCACTTTCAAATCATATAAATATTATTTTCATTCGTACAAAACATAAACCAAAATGAACAGACACATAACAACGAATGTAAAACATGCATCATGATAACAACTATTGCACAGTGGGACCAAATGGAATGATGACCGAAAAGTGTGTGACGGAGCTTTGGTGCAACAACAATTGTATATACAAGAGCACACTGTGCTAGAGGGGGTGTTATGACTAGGGATGTAACGAAAGTGGCTTTAGCGAATATTTAAATATACATTTTTGTGAATGCAAAATCCGGTATTCCAAATTTGGTTTATACAAATCGAAAGCGTATAATTATTTTTGATTCTGAAGATTATTTATATGAAATAATAGGAACGACCATCCATTTCCAGAGCAATTACACAGTACAACAGCCAATCTGGGGGGTGAGAAATTCAACTAAGAAATACAACTTAGCGAAAAAACATCAAGATAAGGAAAAAATGTAAAAGGTCATTAAAAAAACTGGCACATACGAACGCAAAACCCTTTGAGGGTTTTAATAAACTGACCTAGTACCATCACCCTGACTTGGAATTTCTCACCCCCCAGACAATAAAGTCAAAAGGTGGTTTAGGTACAAGGCTAAAAAAACATTTTCAAAAATATTGTACAAAACGAATGTAGTACTAATATTTAGTACACAAGTAAAGGGTGGTCCACCAAAAGCGCACGAGGTTAATTTTAAATAAAACAACAATTTTTCGGAGAATCATCTTAATATTTTTCATTATGATAGAAGGATCTACGGGGTGGCTGATGAATATTGCTACATTAAGTAACTCAGATAACTTTTTTTTAGTGTATGGAATTCATTTTTCTTTTAATCATGTTAAAGCTCATTCACTTTTTATTAAAAATAGCTTAACTAAATTAAAAAATTATAGTATTATAATGAAAAAGTGATTCGGGTACCGACCAAAGTCAGTGGTTTGTCCATAACTTGAACAATTATGGCGGCCCCTAAAAAACTTTTTACTGTTTAGGATTTTTTATATTTATGCGCAAAAATTGGGTACATTTTTTTAAAGCAATCGGAGACTAAAAATATTTAGAAATATGAAAAACTAAAAAAAAAACAAAATATAAAATTTAAAAAAAAAAATTATTGAACAGGAAGTAACCAGCTCTTGCAACTATATTTAAATAAAAGGCAAGTTTTTAACAAAATGACAAAGTGACATTGATTTTCTTGACTGCATTTACTTATATACTTATATACTTACCGACTTGATTAATTGCTCTGGATGAATCTCGAAAATTTTTGAAGGCATACGTTTTTACCTTGGCATACGTTCCACTGCAATCAAATAGAACTTTTATGTATTTCTCAATCGCTGCAAATACATGAAAGGCATGAAAATGACAAATATAAGCAAAATACTTTGTTTGGATGAAAATTAAAAACATTTAAAGTCAAAATGAAAAAGTCGACTTTTAAACTTTTTTAAAAACAAAACCGACTTTGACTTTTTTATACCAAAAAGTTGATTAATCGATTAGTCGAAAATCGACTTATACAAACCTAGTTGAAAATCGACTTCTACAAACGTAGTTATCAGGAATATTTTAGTGTTGACCAGTGTTGCATATTTCAGTGTTCCTGGGGAACATTTTTGGGCCAATAGCTACGCAGACATATGGAACGTTAAATGTATCATTGCCCATGACTTCTAGGAATGCTCAATTCCAAAATTTTTAGTGAAAATTTAAAAAAAAATTCCTTAAAAGTTTTTAGTTCCTCGAAGAGAAAGTTTTTGCTGATTAATTTTCTTTACCAACCGATCGCTGGCTATAAAAGACAGACGGACATGGCTTAGAATTTAAGAATTTTACGACGCATACAGCCAATTTTATGATTATTAAGAAGAGTTTTGTATAGCTTTCGAGCAAAAAAAATTAGTTACCTATTGAATATTTTGACCCTAGTGCCCCCTTTGGTTTCTAAGTTTTATCTCCCCAAAATTAAATTTATATGCAAGAAGAAAATTTTTGCGATCTCACACAAATACTGCTAAATGATTATATTTTTGTATCTTTTTTTTTGACTTCTACACTGACCACTGGGATTTTTCCCATTTCAATATCTGCTCCATGGTTAAGGGGTTAATATCGTATAAATCTACATCGGTTCACTCTGGTTAAGAAAATCTAAAAATTTTTAGCAACGGGTTTTTACCTCGTAAATACGACTAAGAGATTTATCTCTAAGCCATGTAAAAACTTCTCCACACGGACCATTGGGATTTTCCCCGTTTCAATATCTGCTCCATGGTTAAGGGGTTAATATCGTATGAATCTACATCAGTTCACTCCGGTTAAGAAAATCTAAAAAATTTTAGCAGCAGGTTTTTACCTCGTAAATACGACTAAGAGATTTATCTCTAAGCCACGTAAAAACTTCTCCATAAAATGCAAAGTCCATTCAGAGCCGGCGTTAAACAAAAGCTCCCACTCAGTAAGTATAAGAATAATCGTGCACAGCTCACTGATTTGAAAGAAGTTCCCCCTTTGTTCCTTAAAGGGATGTTGTGGCACTTAAGTAAGTAGAACATCGGCCCACTGTGCCAAAAAGTACCAGAAATTCAATACGTTTCGTAAATAAGACTAAAAATAACATTAAAAATCTAACTGATGAACGCAAATGCGCGTCATGCTCCTGACTGTTCAGAGCCAACACCGAAAGAAAGCAGCAACAATCGTTATTATTAGATATATTTGTGTTGCTGTTGCTGTTATTACCCATATTGTTGCTGGCAGCAACACTGCTGCTGGTACAGGAGGCGGGGGCCAGAGAATGAATGTGGAGTCTTTATTACACAACAAACAAACAGCATCTCCCTCAAGTTGCGAGTAAATCCAGACAAAAAAACCCAAACTGACCATAGAAGTTGGGGCCCGACATTGGCGGTGTCGGCGTCGGTGTGGCCAGTACCGCTGAACGCAAGTGAGATGCTGATCCATTATGCACTTACTTTAGCCGCGCTTTGGTCACCGCCATGTCTGTCCGAACCATCGACAGACTGTCCGTTGTTTGTCTCAATTGGCTTTCATGGGTGGACTTTGAGAAATTGTGAAGGTGAAGTGAAAATCTCTATTTAATCCGTTAAATTTTTCAACGCCAGAAGACGAAGGGAAACTGAAAGAAATGGAAAAAGAAATGTTACACCAAAAAAGCGATATCATTACATATGTTTTCTTGGGATTACACAATGTTGGGTCGGTCTGATTTTTACTTCTTCTAGTTTTGGTAGGTAGGTGGAGGAGAGCCAGCATCATCATGTCCAACTCCCGTTCAAATGCAATCGTGGTAATTTTTTCTAAAATTAATGACGAGCCCCAAAAAAAAACCAAATAGTTTCACTTTCTATAATGAAATGATCTTCTGTCAGCAAGGTAGAGGGGTATAGTGGGGGAAGGGGCTTCGAAAAGTAACAAAAAAAAACTGAAAGAGAAATTAAGGAATTTATTGTTATTTTTCAGTTTGATAAATGGCATTATGGTCCATTGCATTGCATATTGTCTGAGCTCACAGTACGTGTATATGACGTGCTCATGAAATTAAAAGCGTTTGAAGATTTTCAGATATTCGTAATGACGGGCAATTATCTTTTGCGGTGATAAGGGCATGTGGGATTAGGTTTAATCTTCAAATTCCAATTTGAATGGCCGCACCACAACTGCAATTGCCTGGAATTATTTTAAAATTCAATGAATATCTAGAGTAGCAAACAAAACATTTAATTACTCGTACCTTCGTGGCCAAGTTTATTGTATTGGTTTGGGAAAATGTAGTAGCTGCTGATAACGGCAACACTTCCTAATGCCATTGCGATTGAAAACGTTGCTGTCGATTAGCATCAACAGGTAACCGGCCGACTTAAACCACAGCTTAAGGCGATTGCGACATTGTGATATTACACGCTGGGTGTTAATAGAGAATTTGTTTTTAAAATCACAACCGGGAATCGGTATTGTAATGGAAGAAATAACTTTTGTTATATTGTTGGCTCAAATGGTCCGAATATTCGAGCCACAATCACAGCCAAACCTTAAAAAAAAATTGGCCCATGACTCCGTGCCCAAAACTCAGTAAAATCGTCAAATTAAATCCATATTTGGATTTATAGTGAAATTCGCTTTCATTTGAGTATCCACCCATGTGTCCTTATTTACAAATGGTCGCTTCTTTTGACCACGATCACACTTTTTGGGACCCTTAGCCCGACTCCAGTCTCAGCTAATCATTTTTAATATGCCCTTATATGTGAAAGCGCATAGAGAAAGGGGCCTAAGGGTAAAAAAAAATCAATTTTCATTTTTTTTTCTTCTTTTTTTGATGTGGACAACATCTGAGCATCGAATGAGACCGATCCCATGCCCCAAAAGTGTTCCCTCCCAGAGATATGCGCGTTTTATGAAAGTGAGGTCGACGATTCTAAGCGCAAATAGAAAGGGAGCTAATCTTTAAAATGGCTCTCCTGAACATAACTGGTTTTTAACCTTAGGTCCCTTTCTATTTTGCGCGTCACATATGGTTTCGCAACAAACCAGGCTTTCACTTGGATGCCTATGAGACCATATTTACACGCAGAAAAAAAGTATGGTTGTGGTAACAATATTTGAAGAGGATAATACTATTGTTAGGTATATGGTTGTGCTGCAACAATAGTATGATCCTCACAACAATAGTATGATTCAAATACAACCATACTATGATCCTCACAACAATAGTATGATTCACACATAACCATACTATGATCCCCAAAACCATAGTATGATTCACACTCAACCATACAATGATTTCCACAACCATAGCATGATCCTCACAACCATAGTATGTTTCATATACAACCAAAGTATGATCCCCACAAACATAGTATGATTCACACGCAACTATGTTATGATCCCTACAACCATAGTATGATCACACATAATTATACTACGATCCCCAATATTATTTATTACAATTGGTTGGAGTTGTCAACAACAGATTTAAACTATGAAAATTATTCAAAAAAACATTAAATTCAAAATAATAGGAGTGATTTATTTCACAGTAGAAAAAATAAGTTTAAATAAACGTAAGCGTTTTTATTAAAAATATTTCAGTTAAACAAAGCCAAAGCAGCTTTTTTAAAAAATATTAATTTCGATAAAAAAAAGTTCTATTGTTGCATTAGATCCATACCAATAACATTTGTTCTAAAAAGCATATTTAAATGAAAAAATACAACCATACAGTATAGTTGCGTAATCATATTATTGTTAACATAAAACGCAAAACACAATACTTTTGTCGCACCAACCAGATTTATATTGTTGCTTTAATAATATTTTAATTTTTTAAATTTGACAATGATACTACTGTTACATTACAACAGTATTAATATTGCAGCAATTATACTATTGTCAAAAATAAATTCAGTTAACAATGCTATGATTGCGACGAACATACTTTACTTGCGAAGAACATATTATTATTGCCGTAACCATGTTTTTTCTCTGCGTGTATCTTTTGACCATAAGGACTGCTTTTTGGGCCCTTATCTTAGCCAAAACTTTAAAACAGGGACCCAATTTTTTTTTTAAAATTATTCGAAATTTTACTGCGATGTAAAATGTCACACAGCTCAATAAAGTACGAGCATAATTAAAAGTCACCGTATGACTTTTATTGGTGTGTTTTATAAATAAAAGTATCTGACTGATTTTTATTTTGGACTTTTATAAATAAAAATCATTGACAGATTTTAATTTGGGACTTAAATAAAAATCACTGACATACTTTTATTGCTTTCATAAAAATAACTGTTGTTGTAAGAAAAATAACATAAAAAAAATTGTTTTTTTCTGATTTTTAAAAATGTTCTCTGAAAATAACTTTTATGTAACGAGCAATTCGATAAAAATCCAAAAAAAAATTTAAAGATTTATTACGGCCCCTGCTGAAAAAAAAATCTATAGGTGGGTTCGTAGTAAAATATGCTTTAATGTGGCGGGTTTTGGGGCATTTACGCCGAAGCGTCTAGAAATTTTGCCTCTTTTTGGGTTATAAAGAGCGTCTCAACTGGATTCCCCACATAAACTATTTTTAGTCTACAAAGAGAATTATGGTTCTTTTAACAAATACCCAAAAAGGATAAGTCCTTATATAAAGGGTGTTTTTTATTGAGGTATAGAACTTCGAATTGAAATAAAACACAAGAAAATCGTTTTAATGTCCATCAATTTGGCTTTATTGGAAGGATAATTTTATGCCATTAATGTTTAAATATGATTTCGGGCATGTGGCCGCCGCGGCTGGCTCGAATAAAGCCAATTCTACAGGTCCAATTTTCAACCACTTTTTCGAGCATATGGGGCCGTATGTTGGCAATAACGCCACGAATGTTGGCTTCCAAGTCCCCTAACGTTTCTGGTTTGTTGGCGTAGACGAGCGACTTCACATATCCCCATAGAAAATAATCCAATGGTGTCAAATCACACGATCCTGGTGGCCAATTGACAGGTCCATTCCGCGAAATTATGCGCTCATCGAATGTTTCCTTCAATAATTCGATTGTGACGTGCGCTGTGTGGCATGTAGCGCCGTCTTGTTGGAACCACAACTCATCCACATTCATGCCGTCCAATTCGGGAACAAAATAGTCGGTTATCATGGCTCTATACCGGTCTCCATTAACGGTAACTGACTCCCCAGCATTATTTCGGAAGAAGTATGGCCCAATGACTCCACCAGCCCATAGAGCACACCAAACAGTCAGTTTTTGTGGATGTTATGGCGTCTCAAGGGTCTCATGTGGATTCTCTTCACTCCAAATGCGGCAATTTTGCTTGTTGACGTAGCCATTCAACCAAAAATGAGCCTCATCACTGAACAAAATTTTGTGATGAAAATCAGCATCGAGATGAATCTCATTTTCGGCCCATTTTGCAAGCGTTGTTCTTTTGTCAACCTGTTCATGATGAAATGGCAAACCAAACTAAATATTAATCACTTGACAGCTGACAAAATGGCCGCCAGTTAAAAAAGTGATGCCAACTTAAAGTTCTATACCCCAATAAAAAACACCCTTTATAAGTCCTTAATTTAAACTGGTTTTTATTTGTAGATTTAATTTGTATATATTTGATTCCCAACTTATTGTATTTTTTTTTCTTTATTTTCAGGTAAGTTTTTAAAGGATTTTTTAAATTCACTTAGAATTACACTGGGTAAGTTTTATAAACCACTCTCAAATCGTAGAAGAAGATTTCTTCTCACTTTATATCCCTAATGCTCCGCGAACAGATCTATTTTTGAAGCCAATTTTTTTTTAAATATATTGTTTGCTATTGCTCCTTCCGAGGGTTCCACCGAAGACACCAGTAGACAACTTAAGTTTAGGAAGATCGAAGCGCATATGGTATATATCATATACCAACAAGGATTCCAGTCCAATATGAAAATGTTGTCAAGAGGACGTGGCCGGTCTCTTTTCTATCAAAGGGTGTTTTTTTCCCCCATAAATATAGGGTGATCTATCTAGAGGTATTTTTTCAGAACAAAAAAATATAAAAATTCGAATCAAGTGTGGAATCTTTATTGGTAATTTGAAAGGACATTTTATGACATTTATTTTTTGAATATAATTTCCTTCAAATGTTGGCCGCAACTACGCCTCAGGGTTTCCATTCTGAGGGTCCAATTTTGGATGACTCGTTCGAGCATTTCGACCGATATGGCATTAATGACACGCATAGACTTTACATAACCCCAAACAAAAATTTTTAAAGGTGTGATATCACTCGATCTAGGCGGCCAACTCACCTATCCAAAACCTAAAATTAGCTGCTTTTTAAAATTACCTTTCAATAGATCTATTGTTTGAGCAGCTGTATGGCAAGTGACACCGTCCTGTTGAAACCAAGTGTCGTCAAGATTACGGGCTTCAATTTCAGGTAGCATAAAGATCGATATCATGGCGCGATAGCGATAGCGAGCATCATTCACGTTTACGTTCCGGCCATCACCATCATCTGGTCATCATCATTTTTGAAAAAATATGCACCGATGATTCCACTAGCTTATAAACCACACTAAACCGTGTTTTTCACTGGGTATAATGGCCCCTCTTGAACCTCTTCATGTTGCTCTTAAGTCCAAATGCGGCAATTGTGTTTATTGACTTTGCCGTTGAGCCAGAAATAAACCTCATCACTGAACAAAATGTTGGTCGAAAACAGCGGATCTTCCCGTTTCTCACTGAATGGTCATTTCCATAATACAGTTGCCAACATTTAAAGGTAATTATTTTTAAAAAATAAATGCCCTAAAATGTCCTTTCAAATTCCTAAAAAAAAATTTTCACACTTGATTTGAATTTTTATATTTTTTCTGATAAAATACCTCTAGATGGATCACCCTATATATTATAAACCAACTTTTAAAGTCATATGAGCAATAGTTCACAAGATATGGTCTTTTTTAATATTTTTGTAAAACTATCTGACTGCCGGGATTGAACGTAACAACCGGAATGTCGGTTTTTTTTCGGTTTTGGATACTCTAATTCTAAATCGGTCTAGCTATGACCGTCTAGACGTCTGTCGAAAACAAAATAGCAGTGAAACGAATAATGCCAGGACACCAATGTTAAGCCAGATCGAATCGCATGAAAACTCTCCATTATGGATTCCGGTCCAATATGAAAATGTTGTCAAGTGGCACCGGTCTCTTTTCTAAAGGGTGGTTAAATTTTAAGGGCCGATGTTGATTTGTCGCCTAAAAGAGCCATTGTTTCGTTAGCTGTGTGGCAAGTGGCACCGTCCTGTTGAAACCACATATCGTCCATATATCTTCCAATTTGGGTCATAAAAAGTTCGTTATCATCTCACCATTCACAGTAACTGCCTGACCGGCCTCATTTTGGAAAAAATACGGCCCGATGATGCTGCCAGCCCATAAACCGCACCAAACAGTCACTCTTTGTGGATGCATTGTTTTATCGACAATCACTCTTGGATTATCATTCGACCAAATGCGGCAATTCTGCTAATTGACGAGTCCACTGAGGTGCAAATGTGTCTCATCACTGAAGATGATTTTCTTCGAAAATTGATCATCCACTATATATATTTCTGGCCCTAGCAATGCCATCTGACATTTCCATTAGAAAGTTTGACATTTTTTAGCATAAACCTACTCAAAACGTTTTGGCGTACGACCATTATTTGTGTTGTTTACAGTGACTTGAAAAAATCAATTTGGCAAAAAAATGGAATTAACTCGTGAATATTTTCGTGCGATCATTTTTCACAACTTTTGACGTGGATTATCACGACAAGAGTGCATCGATGAACTTAAATCTTTGTATGGCGATGAAGCACCATCCTATAGCACTGTGAAAAACTAGTTTAATGAATTTAATCGTGGCCGACGCTCGCTCAATGAAGAAGGTCGTCCAAAAACGGCCGTTGTGCCAGAGAACATTGATGTCATATGTGAACTAATTATGCAAGATCGTCATGTGACATACCATAAGATAGAGGCATCCTTGGGCATTTCTTCCAACAGCATACATTCGATATTGCATGTTCATTTGGCCGTAAAAAAAAGTTTGTTCTCATTGGATCCCGCACAATTTAACAATCGCTCAAAACAAAAGGCTCGTGTCGATTGTTGCAAAGAAATTTCGAAAAAATACGATAGCGGTGCTTCAAAAAACGTTTAAAAGATCGTCACAGGTGACGAATCATGGATCTATGCGTATGAGCCCGAAACAAAACAGCAATCGACCGTGTGGGTCTTCGAAGACGAGCCAAATCCAACGAAAGTTGTTTAAGGAAGAAGCACTTCGAAGCAAATGGTCGGTCGCCTGTTTCTTCAGCAAAACTGGTCATGTGGCGACTGTTCCGCTTGAGCAACGTAGGCCGGTCAATTCTGAGTGGTACAGCACAATTTGTTTTCCTGAACCCTTCAGAGAAATTCTAAAAACGAACAAGAGAAGACGAATCATTGTGCACCATGACAATGCGAGCTCTCACACATGGGCTTAAACCAGCGCCTTTTTGACCGGCCAAAACGTCGAATTGGTGGGTCATCCACCGTACAGCTCTGACTTGGCACCCAATGACTTCTTTTTATTCCCGCACACCAAGAAAAAAATGCGTGGGCAACGATTTCCGTTGATCTGTTGAAACGTTCAAAAACCATGTTTTTAAGCTGTCACAATCATAGTGGAAAAAGTGCTTCGACAATTGGCGTGAGCGCATGCAAAGGTGTATAAATCATGCTGGAGAATACTTTAAAAATAGAGTTTTTTTCCCGGACTCTTTCATTTCCTGGGAAAATTTTTTTTTATTTCCCAGGATCCCGGGAGTTCCCGGGAAATCGCTCAACATAAATACCATATGAAAATTTTGGTTTTATGAAATCATTTTATTTAAAAAACTTAAAAAATATCTGTGTATTTAGAAGTGTACGAAAATAAACGTCCTTCTTTATTCTTGTTGAAAAACTCAGGATCTTTTAAATATTTTATCAATGTATACAATTTTTTTCTCTTCTCTCATCGATACGCAAATGTAAGGCTTGAAACATTTTTTCGCCCAGAAGAGTTGGAATTGATTTAATTTCTTCACATAATGTGCTAATTATAGGATCAGCTGTCAATATGTTTGCACCACGGTGGCTCAACTTCTCCACAGTCAGTTTCATTGGTTTAAACACCTTAACCATGTTGTTTAAGATTTCTACATTTTGTTCAATCCACATTTCACCCTTTCCCAAATCCAATAAGGCTTTTTTTTATGAGATTTTTCAAAATGAGAAACTTCTCAATCATTTCTACCATCGAATTCCAGCGAGTTTTGATGTCTAATTGAAGGGCCAGTTCTTTTTTATATTCCTCTAACACGTATTTTTGAAGTAACACATTTTTGATTGGACTTTTTCTGAACATTTTTATTATTCGGCGGGTCTGTAGTACACCTCTTTGTGGTTAAAGCCTAAAACCATGTCATTTTCACAATTTGAAAAATCATTTTCAAGGTCGTCATCATTGTCGGTTGAATCAGCATCACTACCAGAAGAAACAGTTTTTTTCTTATAAAGCATATCAACAACTGCCAAATGGATGGCATGATTAAGGCAAAATATGCCATCAACTTGACTCTCTCTAAAAAACTTTTTCATTACGTTTGGTCCATCCGTGGTAGTGGAGACAATGTGCTTGCGAAATTCTATACCGTATTCCGTTAAACGAGTTTCCAGCAAGTCTTGTAATTCTACAGCGCCAGCCTTACCCGGTATATTGACCATACCCAAATTTAAATTTAATGCTGCAGTATCATCAGGTCTTCATCTAAAAAAATATCACTGTTAAAATAGAAACATAAACCAAAGTTTTTGTTAATAAATTACCATAAAAAAATACAACTACAATAGAAAAATCCTAGTTTATTTCAAACCAAAATTATGTATGTTTACATTGAAAATATTTGCCGGAATATAATTAACAGCTGTGTTCTCAGCAACAGAGAAAAAACATGATCGAAGAATTCTTCCTCAAAAATCATAGTAGTAAAAGGAAAATGCTTCAGATGGCTGTAACTCTCTTTTTGGGTTTCTTCGTATTTCTGGACAATAAACAAAAGAAAACGAAACGAACTAAAACGAAGTGCACTTTAACTGAACTCTGATTTAACAGACATATCTTGTCAAAAAGGCAAACAAATTTCCCGGAATCCCGGAAAAAATTTCCAATAAAACCATTATTGATGATAAATAATCGCATTTTCATTATTAGGCCGGATATATATATAGCAGCCCTTGTACAATTTGTTGCCCAATTTTTATAAACGATAGCTTGCTTTACTCGAGAAAGTAAGTCCATACTTAATACTCAATTTATAAATATATTTTTATATTGTTGTTTATATATTTTTTTTCAAATTAAAATCGTGACTTTTGCACAAAAAAATAATTTTTTTAAATTTGAAATGCCTCTAACGTCAAATATTGAAATATTGAACTTGATTTTAGGAAAGGTAATTTTCTTTCATTTGAGGCCACTATTTAACAAATCGGTAATAGCGTTTGGGAGTTATGGTCCAAAAAACTCAGAAGTCTCATAAAAAAATTCCAAAATCTCTATCTTGGAAACTAATTAGAGGAAAAATTTTTAAAATTCATTTTCGTGTTTAGGAGGCCAAAGTCTGTAGGAAAAAAATATTTAGAACTCTGGACCAGGAAAAAAATCATTATTTGTAAACTAGTGCAATCGCATTTATTGAAATCTATTGAAATTGCCATGATTGAGCTGCCATTTATTTCCTTTTAATCCGCTTCTGGGTGAACGACCTAACAGCGGGGGGCGATATTGGAATTGTTCTACGAGTACTACCGTAAGTTGTTTACTGACCCTAATGTCATTGTTGCCAACTGCTTGATCTTAAATAATTCTTAAAATATGAATTAATTAATTCTCTTTTGTTCGTAACAACGGAAAATCAATTCATTTTACAAAGAGTTTGAATCACTCACTCGTTGTTGGTTCAAAACAAAAGATTTTTCAATTTAATATTGATTGATTTTTTCTCCAACGTGGCGGCCCCTTTGTGGAGTGTTCCACTTCCACACTCTCTAGTCTGAATAAAAAAGTGCGTTCGATCGCTGTGCAATTATTATTTTTCTCTTTTTTTGTGTTTCGATGTTAACGTTCTCATTATTTAGTTTAGCTGATCTTTTTCGCTAATTTATTTCTAAAATGAAATCGCTAAATTTAGATCAGAAACAAAAAACGAGAAACAAAAGGAAAAACAACCTAAACATGGAAAGAAAATCGAGCGTTTGGGGGGAGGGAATAGAAACGCTTTCGAGAAATTGAATTATGTGTATCGATTGGATCTTCATCTTTATCATTATTTTCTATTACCCATTTTTTGCTTTGCAGGCTGCTTCTATCTAAACTCTACCTATGGCTTGGACAGCAACAACAGCCACAGCAGAAATAAATTGGAGAACAGAGAAAAAAAATATAAACTAAAGATTCAGTCACAACAAAGCTGCTACACAAGGCAGGCAGGCAGGCAGCCAAGGAGGCTGGCTGGGTAGGCAACATTTAGACCACTGGTGCAGAAACTAAAAACTAAACTAAGCTAAACTAAAGTTTAGTTAATATTATTTATCTGATAAACGATGTAATAGAGTTTTGTAGGTCAAAGCTGCTCAAGTTGACTCGAGAGTATGTTTTTTTTTTAATGGCTCGGTGAGATTTCCTCTTCTTTGGGTTATTCTAACGTCCATGCTGCGTAGTTATAATTGGAACTGCAGATTAGCGTTGCGGTAGGGAGGGATGGGGGGATTTGGTGCTATGCGCTGCCAGTATCACTTCTTGTGTCCACTACTTTGATCAATATTGAAATTAGGCTAATTCTAATATAGATTTATGGTGCTCATAAAGTTTAACCCAATGATCACTTTAAAGATTACGTGACTACTTTAAAGGAAGCCAAACAGCAACACAACCTAAGCCAGCGGTAGATAACCTCTTCGAATGGGGGTGCGTCATTTTGACATGGGTGGCAAATCACTTCATATGTCTTAATTGTAATCTTAAGATCTGTTGCTTTATATCGATTGTAAAGTTTTTCAATAATGTAGGGTTTTTTGATTGAACCTTTATTTTGGTGTAACCTTTATTTTTTGAGGAGCAGATTCAGTTTGTCATTCCGTTTGCAATACCACGAAATAGACCAAAATACGAGTAGGTATATTATTGATCGTCTTAAAATTCTAAGACGATGTCCTTTCGTCTGTGTGTCTGTTGAAAACAGACTGTTTGATGATGGATTATGGCCATATGCTGCTTAAGACTGTAAATGGGCGAAATCGGGCCAGGAGAAAAAATAGGTTCCCTTTAAGGGACTAAAGGTACCTCGTATAAAAGTACGTTTTTTGGGGTATGTTTATGCTTTTCAGATCATAATTTTTTACGCTCCTCCGAAGAGATATATAAATTTCTCATTTTGTTTTAAATGGGCGTAATCGTCCCTAGTGACAAAAGTTTTCCTTTAAGGGGCTAAAGGTACCTCGGTAAAAAATATACTTTTTTGAGCAACTGCTTAATAAATCAAAATTTATTTGTGGACCAACAGTGTTCAAAATGAGACTCACTTTTTAACAATAAAGCGAGCAGAGTTGCAGGACGCTTTGGCTCATGTGGCCTGAAAAATGCAAAACTTTTTTTTTTTTTTTTTTTTTTTTAGACGAACGTTCCCTCGCCACTCACACCCGCCCCTACCGACCGAGGAGGCCACGTCCCCATAGTGGTCCAATCAACAGTCAACATGATTAAATAGGTACTCAAATTAAAGCGAATTTAGCTTTGAATCCAAATAAAGTGTTTTGGCTGCGATTAAAGAAGCACGAAAGGCATGGATGGAAACACATCGTGGAGGAATAGTGGGAGGTGCCCCCTTAAAAAATCTCATTTATAGACAAAGTAATCATTGTAAAATTGTATCAGAATGAAATCAATGACTACCCACACAACCCTGAACTTAAAAATTCAATATGTCATGATGTTTATGACGAGGATATTTTTAAACATATTGTGTAGGCATGGATTGAAACAAATTCTGGAGGAAAAGTGGGCGGTGCCACACCACCTCGTACCGTCAATGTTATAGACCGATCGTTATATTACTTTAGCAGAATGAAATCAGTGACTAGGTAATTATTATAGACCATGGTATGGTAAAATAGGACATCAGGGCATGGCACCACCCACACAACGCTGAATTTAAGAAGACAATATCTCTTGAACTTTCTGACGATGATATTTGGAACGTATGAGGTTGGCATGGACTAAAACAAATCCTGGAGGAATAAAGGGCGGTGCCACGCCCACTTTAAAAAAATCGCATTTATGGCCATAGTAAAGGGACTGACCGATATAAAATTTTATCAGAATGAAATTAATGTCTAGGTTATTATTTTATAGAAATATATATTATATTGTGTCAAAATTGGACAAAAGGGTGTGGCGCCTCCCATTCAACCCTGAACTTTGAAAAGCTATATTTTGTGAACTAATAACGATATGACGATTGTAGTTGGTTTATGATGTTGGATTTGAATGAAAGAAACACAACCTAAAAGAAAGGAGGCCGGTGCCACGACCCTTGACACAATTTTCATATTGGACCTTAAGACATGATAGAGGGTATATACGAGTAAGTATAAGCTTCGGCACGATCTTACTTAATCTGTCTACTTGTGCTGAACTGTTTGCGGTGCCATGTTGTCTATGAGCCTGCTTATTTCTCCCGTGGTGTCTTTGCAGTTCAGGACAAATCTATGTCCAGGCGTATTGCTGAACTATAAGTATATTCCTGCTTCGTTCGCTGCGGTACACCTGATCAAGACATCAAAGGGTTATATGTTCTACACCGCATCAAATTCTAGTCGAGGGGCGATTGATATGATATTTTTTGTTGCTCTTTTCACAGTACCACTGATCCGAATGGGAGTATTTGACTTATTATTGTGTATATTTTTCACCCTTTCTAAGTCCAAAAAGTTTTCGGCAGTCATACAAGGTGGAGCGCGGTAATTTGCTTATTTGGGAATGAAATAAAAAAAAATAATGAACCTTAGAAAAATGTAGTTTATACTTTAATTATATTGAACAGTAAGGTAATTTTTAAATTACATGGTTTTAAATAGTGTATCTGACAAATGTCGACCTTCGCTATCCACACACTGCTGCATACGTTTTCTGAAGTTATCATGAACTTTAACAAGCATGTCGACTGGTACTCTGCCAATTTCAGCCCTACTAGTTTTAATAAGGTCTACTAAGGTGTTTGGACGGTTGATATACACCTTCGACTTCAGGTAACCACAAAGGAAAAAATCGTATAGGGCTAAGTCTGGTGAGCGTGCCGGCCTGTTCACAGCACTCCTCAAAGAGATAACCCGTCCTGGAAACATTTGCCTCAAACAATTCATGGTAACCCTTGCTGTGTGTGCAGTGGCACCATCCTGTTGGAACCATGTTTCCTCTAATTGTATTGCCTCAAGAGCCGGCTGAAAAAAATCTTGTATCATAATCAAGTACTGTTCGGAGTTCAACATTACGGCAAGACGTACTCGTGATAGTGTGCACCACACAGTGACGCGGTCCGAATGCAGAGGTCTCTGGTGAAGTTCTCTGGGGTTCGTTCCAATCCAGTATCGCATATATTGTTTGTTTACACACCCATTGAGGTGAAAATGTGCCTCATCAGAAAATAACACAATTGCGTCACTGGGTATAGCTGCAAGAATGTCTTTACAAGATGTCCGCCGTGTCAAATAGTCCCGTGCTGACAACTGTTGGACCACGCACATTTTATACGGGTGTAAATGCAGTTCATCATGAAGAATCCGGTGGAGAGAACGTCTGGAAATGCTAAGAGCAAGTGATTGCTTTCGAGCAGAGTGTTTCGGAGATTGCAGTACTGCTGCTCTAATTCTCTCGATGTTTTGTGGTGTTGCAATCCTTCTCTCAGGTCCCCTTCGTACACATGACACATTTCCTGCTGTTCTCCATGAAGTAACCCAATTTACAATTAATTGCCGTCCAGGAAAACGTCAGCGTGGGGGAACAGCGAATCGTAAACGAAAAGCATGCTGCACTGCAATGATCGAGTGCGCATTTGAAAAAAAACGCTTCAACACAAAATGACCTCACGCACGTGTCCAATGCATGATAGACACTGAAAGGCAGACGAATACAAATCTCCTGTCAGCCACTATAGATTACTCACACTTTCGACTTTCTTCGAACAACAGTGCCGCCACAGCCTGCAGTGCAAAAATCAAATTACCGCGCTTCACCATGTATAAGGTGCAGAGTGCCTTCTTTCCTCCATATTCCTCTTTTATTATAGCTTGGAGTCTAGGTTGAAGCCCAAATACTTCGCTTCTTTCGATATTTGAATTACATTCACCCGTAATTTTGGGAATTGGAAGTTGAGACTTTTATATCTTTTCGGGAAAAGGACTAGTTTTGCCTTCGTTGGATTTACTCCTAGGCCTGTAGCGCAACGTCATAGTTGATTAGTGAGCTTTTCATGCTTTCGTCAACCGTTGGCATAAATTTGCCTATCACCAGCAACACCACGTCGTTCGCATAAGCAGTTAAATGGCTGCATTAACTAAATCAATTAGGATTTTTTTATCAGTAGATTCCATAATGTTAGTAGAGAAAAAATCGAGCGTAACCATGGTAAAGGGTTTACCATTAAGGACATAATATTTAGGGTAAAGAGTTCTAATTTATTCCAGGTGTAGTGCAAATGTTACATTTAAAGAATGAAATTTCATTTCGCTCTTATGGCCATCAGGAGCCCGTGTACATCGATCTGTTCTTTGGGGCCAATTTTCCACCACTCTTGCACACATTTCGACCGGAAAAGTGGCAATTTCGCGTTGAATGTTGTTGTCTAAAGTTGTTGGCTTGTGTGCATAGACCAATGACTTGATGTGGCCTCATAGAAAGAAATCCAATGTCGTTGAATCGCATGAACGCGGTGGCCATTCGACCGGATCATTTCTCGAGATAATACGTTCCTCGAATTTGCCTTTCAGTAAATCGATTGTAACGCGTACTGTGTAGCTAGTGGCACCGACTTGTTGAAACCACATTTCAGCGATGTCAAGCTCATCCAATTCTGGCCAAAAATAATTTGCAAACATGGCACGATAGCGATCTCCATTGACGGCAACATGACGAAGAAAAACGGCCCAATCACACCTGCGGCATGAAAACCACACCACACAGTAATTTTATGCGGATGCAACTGAGTCTCTTGTGGCACATGTAGGTTTGTTGCTGTCCAATAACTCATATTTTGTTTATTGACAAAACCACTCAGCCAGAAATAAGCTTCATCGCTCATGATATCGGGTGGGACGATTATGACGGCTGAAAATTGGAGTAAGCGCTCCTAAAGTTGCGACCACTGACTCAGAATTTCGGAAGTAATTTTTAATGACTTCCAAACGTTGCTCGTAAGTGAAGTTTTCCATGATGAAAATGTTGACTTCGCCTAACGTTTTGACACTGAAAACTCATTAAAAATTTTTGAGGTTGCGTTGACTTAAAGATACGAAATTGATATGTCCCTACTGGAAAACCCGTTAGAAAAGTGTCCAAGAATTCTTGTACAAACGCTAGAATGTTGCTAAAGACTTAAAAGAACTTTCAGCAGAAGAAGGATGTTGCCATCTGGCCTTGAATATTTCATAGACTTAAAAAAAAGTTCACTGCCCTTAATATTTTCTCCTCGTTGATGATGCATCGGATAGGTTCGTCCATTTTAGTTGCAGAAGTGTCTGGTTCGTTGGCATGTAAAACTTCGCCTCTACCACCATGAAAATGACCCTTCATCAATAGTTCTAGATTCCCGCGACTGTTTTTCATGAGCAGTTCATTCCGTCCCAAAAGGAAGTCTGCTGTGCTGGGATCTTTGGGCAGGACTTTGCCGACTCTAGTCACTCTGTCTTCCAGTTCTTTGCAGTAATTTGTCCATTGGTAATATTAAAAGCTTCTGAAATATTTGAAATGCTTAAATTATTTTTACTTTTTGGTCATTTTTTATAATCTCTTTATTTAGCGAAAACGGAAAAGTTTAAAATACTTTTTTTTGCTAATACAATTTTGGAATTTTCAAATGATATAATAGAAGAAGAAAAACCCCAAAACATAAGTAACATTGTCTTGTCCCACCAATCTGCGGTGCAAATCTCAAACGAATCAAACATAAATTTCCCCCTAGTATGGGAGATAAAGAAATGCAACATTTCCCTCTACCGAAATAAAAAAATAACTTTCGTTTTTGTTGCGTTTGCAGGAAGTTACAATAAATTCACCACGTCCTTCTTTTTCGGGCGCTTCAGCGCGTTGACCAAAAATGTGTGATATAAACTCACACACACTCACATACTGTTTTACCGACTGTTACCAATCGAGGCGCCTGCGCACTCGATCTTCTACTTGAATCTGAACACGAAACGTGCGCTATATTGTCCGTCCGTTTGGTATGGCGGCGTACCTTGACAAAAGCACACACACAAAAAATAATGCGTCAAAAAGGAAGTCAGCGAAATATTTTATTCCGCCAATTTCAGTTTCTGTAACAAATCTATTCATGCCTGGATTTCGCAAACAACCAGGCCAAAACGGGAAGATTTCCAAGTATTTACGTGGTGGCGGTGGTGGTTGCTGGAACTCATTCCATGTAGTAAGACGTTAAAACAGCTGCTAACGACGTTTAAGCTATGTTTTGTGGTTATTTCTGCCTCCAACGCCAACTCCATTCCAATGCCTTTCCACACACACACACACACACACAAACAAAGTTATGGCTAAGCGCATGGCCAAAACTAAAATAACCCCAAAGAAGAAAGAAGGCGATGGGCATTAGCAACGCCTCCTCCATATTACCACAATGGCAACTGGCTATAATAACAGCTACAATAGCTGCAGCAGCAAATGTTAAGCGATTCCATTTTTGGCTTAAAGTGTTTATGCGTTAAGCGATTTTCTTTTTCGCCTTCGTCGTCTTCGCCTTTAGCCTGACTCCTTTCTTAACCTGGAGTCTAGATGTTAAACACAATTGTTTGGCTTATGTCTTTGGTGGTTGTGTTTTATATTTTTCGATTTTTGGAGTGGTAAAACAGTTGTTAAATGCACTTACGTTTCGGTATTTAAACATACATAAAAATTATAACCATTTTTGGTGATTTTAGCCACAATTGAAACCGTTTATACTAGCACTCTCCAGCCTGCACATGCACACTGCAATTCAAATGAATGCAAATTTATTTAACATTTGTTAAAGGACAAAAAAAGTTAATATAATTTTGGGAAATACTCATAAGTGTAGAGATAACTCAGAGAAAAATAGTTCCTTAAGTTCTGTCGTATATTTTTCAACAAATTTAAGGGAAACACCCATAAGTGTAGGTGAACTTGGTAAAGAAGTAAACTAAAGGGTGGTCCAACTAAAACGCACAAAGTCAATTGTAAATTTAACAATAAAGTTTTCAAAAAGTTATCCTAATATTTTTTATTATACTAGAAGAATCTATGACAATTATGTGTGAAACAAAATATTGGCCAAATGCTAGCCCCGGCCGGCGAGGGTGGCATACCTCAATCCGCTGGGCCATATTAACAATGATTCTGAGACATAATGGAGGTTCAATGTCATTAAGGTGCCGACTTATCTTATTTTTTGGCTCTTAAATTTTTCTTGGCCCGAAATATAAATAACAACCCTCGTATACGTAATACGAGGGTTGTTATTTATATTTCGGGTCCGGCAACAAAAACACAATAATTTGTCATTGGAAATGGTTTTCTTTTTTTGTTATTTATTCGGTCTTTTATCATTCTTATGACTTGAGCAGTTTTTTATTCTGGTTCGAGACCTTTATGTTGTTTCTTTTTCAGAATCAACGTAAAAAAAAGAAATTGGTGAAATGTATTTGCTACGGTTGCCAGGCAGACTATACAGCTGTTTCTACGAGGGCGACCACAAAAGTAACTGGCCTAACATAAAAAGAACCGTTTTTTTTGGAATTATTATTATTTATTTTTCAACATAATCTCCTTCCAACTCAATACACTTCATCAAACGTTTTTCAAGTTTTTTAAATCCTTCCGAAAAATAAGATTTTTCAAGACCTTCGAAATATGCCTCAGTTTCAGCAATAGCCTCGCTATTGGACGAAAATTTTTTGCCACCGAGAATTTTTTTTAAATTTGGAAACAACAAATAATCAGAAGGAGCTAAATCTGGACTATATGGTGGATGCGGAGCAATTTCAAATCGTAATTCGGCCAGTTTTTGTTGAGTTAAAAATGCAGTGTGTGAAGGAGCATTATCTTGATGAAAAAGAACATTTGTTTCCTAAATGCTGTGGTTTTATCTTGATTTCTTCACTCAACCGATCCAATAATGCACAATAATATTCACTATTTATAGTTTTTCCTTTCTCAAGATAATCAATAAATATTATACCCCTTGCATCCCAAAATACTGTGGCCATTACTTTTCCTGCTGACTTAACAGTTTTCGCCTTCTTGGGACCACTTTTACCAGCTTCTATCCATTGTTTTGACTGTTCTTTTCATTCTGGGATGTAGTGATGGATCCATGTTTCATCAACAGTTGTGAATCGGCGCAAGAACTCTATTGGATTACGCTGATAAATCGCTAAAAGCTCCTCGGAATTGGTCCAACGGACGATTTTTTGGGGGCAAAGTCAACAAACGCGGCACCCATCGTGCGGATAGCTTTTTCATGTGAAGTTCATCATGTAAAATACTCCAAACTTGTTTTTCGTGCATTTTAACAATATCAGCAAGTTCTCTGAGCTTTATTCGTCTATCTTTAGTCACTTCATTAAATATTTTTCTAATGTTTTCAATAGTAGTAGCAGTTTTTGGTCTTCCAGAGCGTTGTTTATCTTCCGTACTTGAACGACCTAATTTAAATTGTTGAACCCAGGATTTCACGGTGGAGTATGATGGTGCATTATCACCATGAACAGAATCCAATTCATCTTTTATTAACTGTGGCGTATAACCTTTCATATAAAAGTGTTTAATTACCGTACGAAACTCTTTATTTTCCATTTTTCAAAAATTATAAAACTTGTTTACTTCAATCACCTGTAACAAAGAAAATAATCATTAAATATTTCGGAAATTTTGACAGATGGCTTATAAAAGATTGCTTTTAAAAAACAAAAAAAAAGTTGCTAGTAAAACAGAAAATGTGCCAGGCCAGTTAGTTTTGCGGTCGCCCTCGTAAACCCGCCAAGGTATTTCTTCAGCAGTCTTTGGCAACGATTTTTGGTTTTCTAGTTTTTCAAAGTATTCTCTACCATGAATTATACACTTTTGCATGCGCCCAAACCAATTGTCGAAGCAATTTTTCCACTTTGATTGTGACACCTCTAAAACATGGTTTTTGAACGCTTCAACAGCATCTTTTGGCGATGTGCGGGAATAAAAGAAGCCAAGTCGGGGCTGTACGGCGGATGACCCATCAATTCGATGTTTTGGTCGGTCAAAAAGCCGCTGGTTTGAGCCGATGTGTGAGAGCTGGCATTGTCATGGTGCACAATGATTCGTCTTCTCTTGTTCGCTTTTCGAATTTCTCCGAAGACTTCAGGCAAACAAATTGTGGTCTAACACTCAGAATTGACCGTCCTACGTTGTTCAAGCGGAACAGTCGCTACATGACCAGTTTGCCGAAGAAACAGGCGACTATTTGCTTCGAAGTGCTTCTTCCACACGCAGTTGTGGTGACAATATTTGAAGAGGATCATACTATTGTTGGCTTTATGGTTGTGGCACAACAATATCATGATCCCCACAACAATAGTATGATTCACAGATAACCATACTATGATAGTCACAACCATAGTATGATTTACACTCAATCATACTTTGATCTCCACAACCATATTATGATCCCCACACTTAACCATACTATTATCTTCACAACCATATTTTGATCCTCACAACCATAGTACTTTTCTCATACAACCATAGTATGATCTTCACAACCATAGAATGATTCAGACGCAACCATACTATGATCCACACAACCATAGTATGATTCACACTCAACCATACTATTATCTCCACAACCATATTATGATCCTCAGAACCAGAATACTTTTCTCATACAACCATAGTATGATTCACTTAACCATACTATGATCCCCAAAATTATTTATTGGGAATGTGTAATGCTGTTATTCAAAAATAGATATTTTTATTAAACAAGTTATATTATTGAACATGTTTTTATTGAACATTTCATTCAAGAAACAAAAATATATTCCAACGGCAGTCGGAAATACTTGTAGTTCCCAGCAGGGGTGAATGCTACTTCACCATCCGTAGACCCCAAAAAACCAATGTGATTAAACCATGACCAATGGCTATATACTTAAGTGCAGGTAGGTTTTAAATGAACGAGAACTAGTCGGTATTAGAGTATTTTACCGAACAAAGTAAACACAATAAAAATCCCTCAAACTACTGTCCGATTTGTTGTTTTTTTAATGAACAACCATTCACTGTATCGTGTGTTTGTGTTTTTTTGTATATCAAAAAAAAACATACGCACACGCATACATGTTTGCTCTATAAAACCTGTTTTGTTATGTTTATAGGCGCAACCATACTGTATGATTACCGTAATTATATTATTGTTAACGTAAATTTTAAACAACAATACTTTTGTTGCACCAACCATGTTTCTGCAACCATATTTTCATTTCTAAATTTGACAATAATACTTTTGTTACATTTCAACAATAGTAATATTGTCGCAATCATACTGTTGTCAAAATGAAATTCAAAAAACAATACTATGGTTGCGACGAATGTGCTTTGTATTGTAGAGAACATATTATTGTTGCGGTGACCATAGTGTAACCGTATCTTTTCTCTGCGTGCACGAACAACTTTCGTTGGATTTGGCTCGTCTTCGAAGTCCCACACGGTCGATTGCTGTTATGTTTCGCGCTCATACGCACAGATGCATGATTCGTCACCTGTGAAGATCTTATAAACGTCTTTTGAAGCACCGCGATCGTATTTTTTTTTAAAATTTCTTTGCACTATTTTTGAGCGATTGTCAAATTGTGCGGCATCCAACGAGAACAAACCATTTTTACGGCCAGGTGTTTATGCAATATCGAATGTATGCAGGTGAAAGAAATGCCCAAGGATGCCTCTATCTCACGGTATGTCACATGACGATCTTGCATTATCAGTTCACGCTCGGCATCAATGTTCGCTGGCACAAAGGCTTTTTTTTAGGACGACCTTTGTCTGTGAGCGAGCGTCGGCCACGATTGAATTCATTAAACCAGTTTTTCACAGTGCTATAGGATAGTGCTTCATCGCCATACAAAGATTTAAGTTTATCGATGCACTCTTGTCGTGATAATCCACGTCGAAAGTTGTGAAAAATGATCGCACGAAAATGTTCACGTGTTAATTCCATTTTTTTTTTGCCAAATTGATTTTTTCAATTCACTGTAAACCACACAAATGATGGTCGTACGTCAAAAGGTTCTGAGTACGTTTATGCTAAAAAATGTCGAACTTTCCAATGGAAATGTCAGATGGCGCCAGAAATATCTATATCAACCCTCGTATTGACCTCAATTGTCCGTCCAGAACGTTCAGCGTCATTTGTACTTGTGCGACCACAACGAAAGTCAGTAAACCACATTTTTACCACTGAAATCGATGGTGCAGAGTCCCCGTAGTATTTTTCAAGCTTTTCCTTGGTTTGATTAACGGTTTTTTCCTTTAAAAATATTTTTTAATGGGCACTCGAAATTAACATTTTTCCATTTTTACCAAAATCCAAGAGGTTGTATTTTTTTAACAGCTGTTAAACACAAACGAAATGATGAAACTCTCACAAAATTTGACAGTAGCCTACTAAGAGATAGTACTTGGTTGGAATAGTGTTGCATTTCATATAACTACGAGGGAAGTTGGAAAAGTCATGGAATTGTTGATATGCCCAGGTACTCCTGTAATCTGATCTGATCACATTTTATTTTTAAATTCAACCACTTTTATTAAAATTAAAAATTTATAAATAATACAATAATATATTGATGCCTCAGCGCCACATGGGCATTGGTAGGCGTTGGGCATTTTTCAAAGAGCAAGAAAATGAAAAGCTTTAAAATTATAAGTAACATTAAAGAATCTAAATCGAACGGGCCACTTTGTCAGTTGAACTCCGAAGTTTTCTCTTGCCCGACACATTTCAATTCTAAACCATTTTGAGTTCTAAACTGCCACGCCCCTTTTCATTGATATTCCATTTTGTTAATGATAACTTCCATTCCTTTCGGATAATTTCGAAAGTAAGTGTGTAATTTCAATAACATTATTGAGATTTCAAAAAAACACAGCACGTTTCGCTGTAATGAGACGTAGACTATCGCTGTGTTAGCTGATCGATTAAAAATAATGATTACGATGATTTCGGTAATCATCGGCAATGATAACAACAACAACAACAACGGCAACGACAAGAAACTCTCATTAATTAATGTGTGATTTTCATGTCGAAAAACGATGTTGAAATTATGTTCACGTACTCACTACTGCGGCAGCTGGAGCAGCAGCAACTGCCAGCCTCTCACTACGATCGGCACACTTCACTTTGTCTCAAATCACGTCACATCACATCGCAGCAGCCATCGCATTATAAACGGCACAAAACGTGGCCGCCGCACTTCACTCGTGGTTGCCTTTTTGTCGTCACAACTTTCACCACCCACAATTTTGTGTTGCCACACAGGCCCGGCTGCTGCCGTCTGTCTGCGTTCGTGTGTGACGAGTATTTGACAAATAATTATTGATCGTTATAATAAACGAATAATCGAAGAATAAACGATCAATCCAACGATCTACGAGTATCTATCGATTGATCGACATCCTCGCACACTCGAAATAAGAGGAACGCAATTTCCTCTATGCCATTAAAAAAGATCGCCAGCTTAAAGATGGTGATGATGATGCAGAGCCCCTCATCATGTTGCTCTACTGAATGCGGTTGCAACACCATCCAGCAGCAGCAACATAATCACCTTCGTCATCAATTAGACAGGCTGTGATTTCATATCATCTTTGTTTTGGTTTTTCTTCTTTTTTTCCAGTGAAGTGTATGTGTGTTTGCAAAATTTATGGAAAGTGGAAATTTATGATATTTTGTTGCTGTTATTATTATTTCTATTGTATTGTATCATATTCTCGACCCATTTTCCTGTTGCTGCCATCGCTGCTCTCGAGTAAAAGTTGTTGCCTTAACAACTTTCAGATTCTAAACGAAACAAAAAGAAAATTCAGACAGAGACCTGGTGGCCAAGCAAGACTCCTCCGACTTAATGCTGTTGCCGTTTACATTTGAACTGTTTCTGATGATCTTTCATATGTTGGCCTCCTCTTCTTTCTCTCTCTCTCCTCAGTCCGCCAATTATTCCTAGGAGGAGCTGCTCCTCTTCTAATGCTGCCAACAGCCAGCTGATGCCTGGACCAACCACAATAGAAGCAGAAAATGTGGTAGGAGAAGATGCTACGAAAATAAAAAAATAAGTTTTCCATTTCATAAATTATAAACAATGAGTTTTTACGAGGAGGCATCTTGGCCGCTGCAGCCACGTACGGCAGCAACATCAGCCAAAAGATGACGACAAAATAAGAAAAGCGGCAGAAATAGCCAACATTTACTCCCCGAGCTTGCATACATTGATCATCGCCAGCACAGGCTACATCAGTTGCAACATCAGGCGGCCGTCGTAGCAGCAACTTTGGCAAACCGAAATGTACAGATTTATTTGCTGGCTACAGAAACGATATACAGCTCATACAAGCCCGTGGATGTTTAAAAGAAATCAATGAATCAATCTTAACTATAGGAAGGGAGTATGGAAATTCTTTAAACGAATTTCGAAAATTTCCCTAGAAAGATTCTTTAGGAAATTCTCTACATTTGCTCTGTGAAATCTTGAGAATTTTCCCTAGGCAAGCAAGCTAATTCTCTCTAGACAATCTAGATTATTTTCTCTAGATAAACTATAAAATTTTCTGTAGAAAATCTAGAACATTTTTTTTTAAGAAAATCTAGACAATTTTCTTTAGAAAATCTAGACAACTTTCTTTAGATAATATAGAAAATTTTCTCTAGAAATTTTCCCTGTTAAGTCTTGAGAATTTTCCCTAGACAAGCAATATATTTTTCTCTAGACAATCTAGATTATTTTCTCTAGATAAACTATAGAATTTTTTTCAGGACAATTTTCTAGAAAAAAATTCTTAACATTTTTTGGGAGAAATTGTTCAAAATTTTGTTAAAGAAAATTTTTAAAATATTTTGGAAGAAAATTTTAAAAAATCTAGAAAAAAACTTTGTAGAAAATTCTTTAGATTGTCAAGAAAAAATTCTCTAGATTATCAAGAAAAAATTTTCTAGATTGTCAAGAGAAAATTCTCTAGATGTTTTTGAAAAAAAATTATACAGTTTTTTGAAAAAAATTTCTCTAGATTTTGTCGCAAAAATTCTCAAATTTTTCGGGAGAAAATTCTTAAATTTAATTGGAGAAAATTTCTCAAGATCTTAAGAAAATTCAAATTTGTCGTTAAAAAAAATTCTCAAAACTTTCGAACTAAAGTTCTCGATATTGTTTGGATGAAATTCCAAAAATATTTGGAGGAAAATTCTGAACATTTTTGGGAAAAAATTCTTAACATTTCCTAACTACAAGGTCCAATCCCACATTTAAGGTCGAATCCCACTAAAATACGTGTACGTAGTACCAAGCACTAGATTTTTAAAACAAGTTCGCCACACATATCCCTAACAGGCAGGAAATCCCTAAAGTTTACGCGAGAAAATTGACAAAGTATCCGCCAGAAAATACATAAAATTTTTCGGTTAAAAATTCTCCAAACTTTCGGAGTAAAATTTAAAAAATTTCCAGGAGAAAATACAAAAAAATTTAAAGCAGAAAATAATCAACATTTTTCGGAGAAAAGTCTTAAAATTTTTCAGAAAAAATTCTCAAAATTTAAGGGAGAACATTTCTGGAAATAAAATTCTTAAAATTTTTTAGAGAAAAATCGGAAAATTTTTTAGTGGAAAGTGTTTTATAGAATATTTTCAAGATTTTCTCGACAAAATTCTCGAAATTTTCTAGGCAAAATTTTTGGGGAAAAATTCTCAATATTTTAGGAAAACTAACATTTTCAGGAGAAATTTCTTAGGAAAATTCTCAACTTTTCTACGAGAAAATTCTTAAAATTTCAGGAGAAAGTATTTGTTAGAAAATTCTCGAAATTTTTTAGTAGAAAATTCTCTATATTTACTAGAGAAAATTCTATAGATTTTCTAGAGAAAATTCTCTAGATTATCTAGAGAAAATTCTCAACATTTTTCGGAAAAAATTCTCAAAATTTAAGGGAGAACATTTCTGGAAATAAAATTCTTAAAATTTTTTAGAGAAAAATCGGAAAATTTTTTAGTGGAAAATGTTTTAAAGAATATTTTCAAGATTTTCTCGGCAAAATTCTCGAAATTTTCTAGGCAAAATTTTTGGAAAAAATTTCTCAATATTTTAGGAAAACTAACATTTTCAGGAGAAATTTCTTAAGAAAATTCTCAACATTTTTACGCGAAAATTCTAAAAATTTCAAAAGAAATTATTTGTTAGAAAATACTCGATATGTTTTAGTAGAAAATTCTCCAAAATTTGGAGAATTTTTGTAAAATAAGGTTTTTAAAATTTTCCACAAATGCTTGGCAGAGACTTCTAAAAATGTCTCTTAAATTTTAAAATTTGAAAAAAATATTATATTGATTATCGTGGGCAATTGTGCGAAGAAAACTTGAAAAGTAAGGTTTACAACAGTAGTTCTCATTCGTTTGGGGAGAGCCTGGCCTTAAAGAGTTCGGTTTTACTTTCAACAATTGCAGCAAAGCTTTCTGAAGAGGGTTGTCACGGACTCGAAATCAGGATAAAAGCAGTGTGCAGCCACGAAAATCAATATCACTTTGCCATTTTGTTAAAAACTTGCCTTCTATTTAAATATAGAAGCAAGAGGTCTTGAGCCGGTTAATCCCTGTTCAAAGTGATTTTAGAAGAACTTACCAACCTTTTTATACCATTTCCCCTCAACTGGCAGACAGTCTGTCTGTTAGCGAGTTTTAGGCTGAATATTAGCTCGCCTTCTGCCTGCCTAGATGGGGACGACCAAGTCTTTAGAATTTATTGAAAAAGAAAGCGTAAGACCAGCGCGCTCATTCTCATCGTTTCATTGGCATCTTTCGTATGTTGGAAATTATACTTCTGATGATGATGGCAATGGCGATGACGATCGAACGAAATGCTTATGACTTCCTCCTTCATGCGGCGGTTCATCGGATGGTATGGAGTGGAGTGGTGGACTCTGTGCATCCTAGAGCACAACAATGTTGGCTTTTTGAAAACACACATACAATATTAGATCTTCGATATTTAGCTGAAAGGAAAAAAAAGACTACAGAAACCGTTGTTTGTGTTTTTGTGTTTCTTGCTTTTTTATCTGGCCAATTTCGAACAAGCAGAATGATGAGGGGGATTTTTAAAGCGGGCAAAGAAAAGCCACTGGGTTAGAATTTTGGCTGTGTTTATGTTGAAGTCAATATGTGATTTCTATTTTTGTGAGCTCTATTTTTTTCAATATTTCAACTGTCCTAAAGGCTTTGCTTCTTACGTTCGTATTTCATTGAGATGGTTTTGACATTTCAACTGCTTACATATGTTCTCTTGCTTACTTGTAGGTTTCATTTTTAGTAGATTTTTTCGGCTTTCAATTTTCAAATATTGGTTTTTTGGTGTTGCAATTTAGGTGCCTTGAAAAAAACATAAAATTTTTGCAAATTGATTAGCTCAAACATTGGGTGGTGTTTGTGTCTAAGAAGTTTTGAGATAAAAACATATATCGATTGCTTTCGACCACGTATTGCAGATCTCTCCATAAAACCTCAGACACTTTAAGTCTGAGCGAAAAGTCTTGAATTTAATTCTGGCAAATGCTTTTCGACTGATCACTTATAATTATAGTTGTTTTTAAAGAAATACTTGCCTAGAAGAAACATTGCCACCTGGCCTTGAAGAAACATAACTTGCGATTTTGGTAAATGTTCCTGTTAAAGTCGACCTTATCGACCCATGCCATCAGATACTCGTATCTCCCACGTACTAATCCTTCCCACATTGAGGCCATGTCGCTCTCATAGCCACAATTCGGAGCACTTTAGGTAGTAGTAAATAGTTATCCATCCTATAAGTAGTCCACTAGTTTTGAAATAAAGCATTGCTACACATGTCTCTTTTAGACAGGACTGACGGGACCCCTTTTATGTAATTGAAAGTAAAGGGTGTCCTAAGAAGAGCGCAATTTTTAAATTTTAAATAAAACACAGATATTTAAGAAAAAATCGTGAAACTTTATTATATCGTAAAGTAGACAGAATGAGGTAATGTATGGAACAATATATCGTGCAGATGGCCGCCGCGGCTTTGCTGGCATGCACGCGATCTTTTAATGAAATTTTCAATGACCGTTTTGCATGAATGCTGCGGTATTTCATTAATGCAGCGTCCAATTTCGTCTTTTAAGGCTTGAGTCCTCGTCGGCTTATTCGCGTAAACCATCGACTTCAAAAAACCCCAAAGAAAAAAATCTAATGGTGTTAAATCGCACGATCTAGACGGCCAATTCTGATCTCCAAAACGCGAAATAACACGACCGGGAAATGACTGATGCAGCAATTGAATTGTTTCTCTGGCTGTATGACATGTGGCGCCGTCTTGTTGGAACCACATGCCCTCCACATTCATTTCTTCAATTCTAGGCAAGAAAAAACTGGTTATCATTTCACGATACCAAACACCATTGACTGTTTGCGCTTGACCTGCCTCATTTTCCTTAAAAAAAAGGACCAATGATTCCTCCAGCCCAAAAACCACACCACACAGTGACACGTTGAGGATGCATTTGCTTCTCGTGAATCACTCGAGGATTTTCCGCACCCCAAATGCGACAATTCTGCCTATTGACGAAGCCATCAAGATGAAAATGGACCTCGTCAATTTGCGAACTGTAGCCGCAAAACTTTCACCATTTTGGTAAAACAATTTCACAATGAGAATGCGTTGTTCATTCGTGTAGCGCTCCATTTTTACTAACCTCGTACCTTCTACTAACAAACAATAACAATTGTTCAAATGTCAAACAATGACACTTCGAATGTTGCCAGATTTAAAAATTGCGTTCTTCTTGGGACACCCTAGGCTTCTACACAGATGGGTATAAACTAGACGGGATTAGAAATTCAATTGAAAAAACTAGAGTTAGGCCTTCTGCTAAACTAGAATAAGCACGGGGAGCATTCCCCGGACATTTTATTCTTGGAGAAGATGCAACCGGGACAGACGCGCGTGTTTCCGGCTCATCTGGATGGTGCAGCAGTCTCAATTCGTCATGGGTGTGAATTAAGGGAACCAAACTTGCTGCATCATTTAAATAGTCCAGCCAAACCCACTAAGCTGACCGCCAGGTCTCTTTTGACGCATGCAGGTGAACTGGCGCTATTTGTCAGATCTCCGAGACGAGTTGCACTATAAAATTTTCAGTCAGAAATCAAGGCGATCGGAGAAGTTGCCCTGCGACAGGGACTAAAGGCCATAACCGCTATACGGGTCAATACTGACTGCGATAACTAGATTGTGATCAAACTTTTATACCTGTGTTTAAGAATCGCTCACAACTATCACGCATATCTTAACGAGAAGATCAAGCAGCTCGATATCCATCTATTGGGGTGCCGAGACATATAAAATATTCCAAAACATAATATAGCGGATGAACTAGCCAGGCAGGCGGCATAATTACACGTTCCACTCGATCAGGAACAAGTACGTATACGCTACTCTTTAATTTAAGCTCAGTCTTAGATCAGAAACTCTTAGAAAAGCGAACGAACAAAAGGCCACAACATGTCGGATCACCAAACAAATCTGACCTAATTGTGATCTGAATTGCTTGAATTCCTTTATATCCTTAACTCCAGGGTCGAAATCCTTATGCAATAAGTCATGATCAGGGGACTCTGTGATGACAAGGAGAATGATAAAAGCGTTGAACACCTCAAAGCCTTGTATTCGGCTGTGTGTCCAAAGAAGTTAAAGTGTTTATTCGGTCCTCTTTGGTAATCAGAGAAAAAACAAGTTAACAAAAAAAAGTTCGGCCGAGCTGATGTTTTCATCATGGATTCCGGTCTAATATGATTTTTTTAAGTAGTCATGACACTACCAACTTTTCTATTTGGACAAGTTTCTTTCTCGACCAGCATATATACCAACTACGATCGTCATATTGCAATAGTTCAAGAGATATGGCCTTTTAAATTTCAATGGGCAGTGCCATTTTGACCAATTGTAACACAACATAGTCCATAAAAATTGGCTTATCATTGATTTCATTTTGTTGCAAGTAGCTTCGCCCATTTTTCGACCAGAATGTGTTTCGGTTCATGCTAATATGTTCCAAATATCATCTTCATACCTCTAAAACTTCACTAGATATGGGCTTTGTCAGTTTAGAGTTATATGGGCGGTTCCACGGTTCGTAACGATCGAATCACTAACATCAAAAACCGCTACAAGTACAGTGATTTTTCCAGAGGTTGGCTCATTTTATGTGTGTATATGTTTTTTCTCTGTTTTTTATTTGCCTTACCTTGAAGTTATTCTAATCAAAAAATCTTAAAATCGGTTTATAGTTATAAATGATAAAGGCATTCTCACACTAGATATAATGACATTTGGCTTCCTATAACACAGTACGAGGGCGCTTCGGAAACTTCTTAGTCTAGCACAAAAAGCGCGGTATACAGAAAAAATTTAAGTGTTTTGGAAACTTCCATCTCTGCTATGAACGCATGTTAAATTTTGTTTCGATCTGGCAACTCCTTTATATAGAAACAGACGCATCAGCGATTTTTTTTACAATAGAAAAATTAGAAATGCGTGGTGTCATTAAATATTTACACAAAAAAGGTTTATCGGGACAAGAAATGCATAATGATATGGTGAATGTGTTAGGTGAAAGTGCTCCTTCTTATGGCAACAGTAAAAAATTGGGTTGCTAAATTTAAACGTGGTCGTACAAGCGTTGAAGATGAACCACGTAGTGGACGTCTAAAAACAGCAACAACAACAGAAATTGTAGCCAAAGTGCATGATATGGTATTAAATGATCGACGAATAAAAGTGCGTGAAATAGCTAATATCATGGGCATCTCAAATGATCGAGTCCATTTAATTTTGCATGAAGAACTACAGATGAAAAAGCTTTCTGCAAGATGGGTGCCGCACTTGTTAACAGTCGACCAAATACGCATAAGAATGAACATTTCTCAAGCTTGTTTGGATCGTTTTCAGCGAAATAAAATGGATTTTAAGCGTCGTTTCATAACTGTTGATGAGACATGGATCCACCACTATACTCCAGAGACAAAAGAACAATCCAAACAATGGACTGAAGCTGGAGGAAGTGCCCCAAAGAAGGCAAAAACAATTCAATCGGCTGGTAAGGTTATGGCAACGGTTTTTTGGGACTTCAATGGTAAAGGGTAAAACAATAAATTCAGAGTACTATTGCAACCTTTTAGATCAATTAAATGTACAAATTCGAGAAAAACGTCCTGGCTTACAACACAAAAAAATAATTTTTCATCAAGACAACGCACCAGCGCACAAGAGTGTTTTAACAATGGCTAAAATCAACGAATTAAAGTACGAGTTGCTTTACCACCCACCTTATTCTCCTGATTTAGCTCCCAGTGACTTTTACCTGTTCCCAAATCTAAAAAAATTCCAGGTTTTACCTCAAATGATGCTGCAATTAAAGTTGTAAACCACTATTTTGAAGACCTTGAGGAAAACTATTTTAATCAAGGGATAGAATTGCTAGATAAGCGTTGGACTAAGTGTATTGAAGTTTCAGGAGATTATAGTGAAAAATAAAAATATTTTTGAAAAACTTACTATTCTTTTTTTCATTGATAGGCTAAGAACTTTTCGAACCGCCCTCGTATGTGCTCAAACAGGGTGTCCCCAAAAAAAAAATAGTCTGAAAGACTCGCTCCTCTTCTTTAATTTCCTCATACATTCTATGACCAACAGACCAATCATTTAGAAGTTCTACATTTATTGTCACTTAATTTCCAAAATATGCCATTGTGTCTTGGTATGACAACGGTCCTCAGGTGATTTCTTGTTTGCGTTGACACTAAACACTAAAATTTAAATTAATGACTTACTACAAACTGCCTTTTTGAAGCTGAATAACATCCTTTCGTTTTTCTGAGTGGCATTCAGACACCAATAAATTTTTCAAGATCCTTTTATTGAGCGATGTTTTTTGTTTGTTAATACCCTGCATCACGTGCTTAAATGTATACTAACGTCCTGCCAGTGAGAAATCTAAAGAAACAGTAGAGCATACAATTTATTACGTTACTTAAATTTCACCGCCAAAAATGTTTGAGTTATGGCTGTCTTGTATTTAAAACGAAAAAATTCCCCAGCACTACCAACCATACATGCTATAGATTTAGTCAATGTTGAACTACACAAAATAATTGTCCAGCAGCTGCGGGTTAGTATTACAAAATATATAACTTGAAACTTCATTGAGATGATACTTGAGATTTTTTTCGAATCCATCAACTGACACTGGGCACAGCCCAATCTTTAAATTTGCAATGTTTCTCTGCTCACTCGGTCCTCAATCTTTCAACTTCCAATTCTTCTCTTCTCCGTTTCTGCTCCTGCTAAAATTAACCTCTTCACATGATTATGGGCTATTTATATTGTCTTAAATATATCTTGACATTTTGACAGTTTTTCTTTTTCTTGCTTAAAGCTCTTGGCTGGAAATACTTCAAACTTTCTTCTTTTAAACAGACTCCAAAAACCGAAAACAAATTAAATTGGAACACACACAAATTAGGCCTAACTTTTTAAACAGCGACAGGCAGCCCTTCCTCGTTGGCTTCACTCATTCCCTCAAGTCCAAGTTGTAAGCCACAATGTTTATGGATAAAATCCCCCCGCGAAAAAACACATTTATCTTGTTAAGGAGAATGAAACAAAAACGAGATTAAAAGCCATTGAGAATTATGTTTTGATATGCTTTACAACTTTATAAACAAAGGCAAATGAATAACTGAACGCATAAAAAACGACGGGCAGTATTCAAAACCACCGAGCTCAGTTATCAGTCAAATAAATAAAATTTACATAATTTTGCATAAAAACGATTAAAACACACAAAACAAACAAACGTAAAGTGCTGGAATCTTGTCTTGATCGGTCGGTTAATGATGGTGACGGCGTATGCCGGTGGTGTTTTTTTTTAAGCCGAGCTTTTGGCTCTTAATTTATGGGTCCACCCCTTCGCCCTCCCTCTCCACCTCGTACTAGACAATTAATTGTTACGTTTTTTATGACATATTAAAATTAATTTAATAGTTTAGGACAATTTTGAGAAACAAGTCACCGTTTATCAATGGACTTTTATGGAAAGGTATTTCTCATGCTTTACCACAGTCAATTTTATGCTAATGTTTGAGGTTTTTTTGCCTTTATGGCTTTTAAATATAAGTTAACCATTAACACCATTTTTCCAACGCAACTCTATAGATTCTCCATTCTATTCTCGGCTGTTGAGAATTTTACTTCCTGGATTCCCTGAATCTCTTCTGTGTTCTTTTATCGTTACTTGTGTGGATAGTCCCAGTGACACAGTGGTTCAAATCACACTAAAATTCCTACGAAATTTTCAAAATCGATGGGTAATTTTTAAATTCTTTTTTATACTTTTATTTCACCATAGAATGGATTTTAGGCTTAATGTGATTGCTTGCTGCAACACCTTGAAATATCGCTCGGGTATCCTTTAATGATCGTCGTAAAATTCTTAGATGATCTTGCCATAAACAGGGTTCTCCATTAAGGACATAACAATTTTTTGTACTAGGGTTGCTATTTATATTCCGTGTCCTGACAATACTAGTGTTCCCAGTTGCAAACTGGAACTTCCATTGGAAACTTTGACATTTTTTAGCATAACTTCACTCAGAACGTTTTGTTATTTAAGCGTAAATTCTTTTGTTTACAGTGTGTTGAAAAAATTTACTCAGTCAAAAAATGAAATTATCCCGTAAATATCTTCGTGCGATGATTTTTTACGATTTTCGGCGTGTGTTATCAAGACAAGAGTGTTTAAATCAACTTGTTTCGACTTTTGGCGATGAAGCACCATCACAAACCACTGTTAATCGCCGGTACCAAGAGTTCAGTCTCGGACGCCGTTCGCTTCAGGATGAATTTCGTAAAGGACGCCCAGCTTCGGTCACTTTGCCAGAAACCATCGATGCTGTGCGTGAACTGATTAAGCACGACGGCATGTGACATACCGTGAGATTGAGGCATCCTTGGGCATTAGTAGGACAAGCATCAATAAGATATTGCATGTTCATTTGGCCGAAAAAAATTCTCTTTGGATCACAAACAAATTGACGAATGCTCAAAAAAAATTTTGTTCTCTTTGGATCCCACATAATTTGACGAATGCTCAAAAAAAGCTCGTATGGATTGGTGCAAATATATGTTGAAAAACTATAACTGCGGTAGCTGAAAGGCAGTGTATAACATTGTCACAGGTGACGAATCATGAATCTAAGCATATGAACCAGAAACAAAACAGTAATCGACCGTATAGGACTTTCAAATCAAACAAAAGTTGTTTGTCGAAGAAGTACATCGAAGCAAATGATTGCGTTTTTTTCGGTATAGCCGGCCATGTTGCCACAGTGCCTTTAGTGGAACATAGGACGGTGAATTCAGAGTGGTATACAACCACCTGTTTGCCAACAGTGTTCGAAGAAATGAGGAAAGATAATAAGAGAAGACGGATTATTTTGCGAGCTCTCACACATCAGCTGAAACGATGAGCTATTTGACCACTCAAGATGTCTAATTGATGGGCCATCCACCGTACAGCCCTGATTTGGCACCCAATAACTTCTTCTTATTCCCAAGCATCAAGAAAAAAAATGCGTGGTCAACGTTTTTCATCGCCCGAAGCAGCTGTTGAAGCATTCAAAACTCATGTTTTGGGGTTGTCTCAATCAGAGTGAAAATAGGCTTCGAAAATTGGTTTGCAAAAGTGTATTGATTTTAAAGAAGAATATTTAGAAAAACATTAAAATCATTTCCAATGATAAACTATTGTGTTTTCATGTCCGTACCCGAAATATTAATAGCAACCATCGTATAATTATTTTAGTATACATCGTTTAAAATAAAATCGGAATATTTTCAAGATAAAATGACAGTTAACGTCCTTAAAAAAAAATGATAACATATATTGAATAAGTTATGTTAGGAATGGAAACCAAACCATCGGCAGTCAGGGCTGTACAGCGGATGCCCAATCACCGTTTTGGCCGGTCAAAAAGGTGCTGGTTTGATCGAATGCATTGCCATTGTGTACAATGATTCGTCTTCTCTTGTTTGTTTTTCGAATTTCTCCGAAGACTTCAGCCCAAATTGTGGTGTACCACTCAGAATTGACCTACGTTGCTCAAGCGGAAGAGTCGCTAGTTGTATTTGGCTCGTCTTCGAAGACCCACACGGTCGATTGCTGTTTTGTTTCGGGCTCATACGCATAGATGCATGATTCATCACCTGTGACGATCTTATAAACGTATTTTGAAGCACCGCGATCGTATTTTTTCAAAATTTCTTTGCACCAATGTGCGTGATCCAACGAGAACAGACCTTTTTTACGGCCAGGTGTTCATGCAATATCGAATGTATGCTGGTGGAAGAAATGCCCAAGGATGCTTCTATCTCAAGGTCACATGATGTTCCTTCATTATCTGTTCATGCACGGCATCAATGTTCTCTGGCACAACGGCCGTTTTTGGACGACCTTCGTCTTCGAGCGAGCGTCGGCCACGATTGAATTCATTAAACCAGTTTTTCGCAGTGCTATAGGATGGCGCTTCATCGCCATACAAAGATTTAATTTAATCGATGCACTCTTGTCGTTCTGTTATCGAAAGTTGTGAAAAATGATCGCACGAAAATGTTCACAAGTGAATTCCATTTTTTTGCCAAATTGATTTTTTCAAGTCACTGTAAACAACACAAATAATGGTCGTACGTCAAAACGTTCTGTGTACGTCTATGCTAAAAAAATGTCAAACTATCCAAAAGAAATGTCAGATGGCGCCAGGCAAACACACAACGAAGGGCGATTTGAATATTACATTTTTTCCACCCATTTTTTTTAAATAACCTGCAAAATATGACCAATTTGAAAGTAAATATCTTGTAACTCATCTGTAGCCAAGACCTTAGGCATTCATTTGAAGTATTTTGTGTCACATTAAAACTTAAGTAGTCGGAATTATGTGGGTTAAAATTCCACTTCACTTAAATAATATTATATATCATTCTTAATATAAATATTGATGTAAAATTCTTAAAATTCACTTGAACATGCAAAAGTTATTAGAATTGAAACCCAAGTTTTAAAAAACACTGCTCATAATTCAAATAACAGAATAAAAAAATTTCAAATCGTTAAATATAAAAACTAAATAAAAAACTTTTTTATTACGGTCAGATAGCGAAATACATAAAATTTAACCATCAGTCGGTTCAGCTAACCAATACTTGCTGTAACGCTAACCGAATTTAAAAAGTAATTAAAGGCAATAATCTGAAAGTACAACCAATACATTTATCAATTCAGTTCCAATAGTCATCCTTATTAATAAGGCTTACCGATTTCTTCAACCGATACTGCCACTTTCCACTACAGAAAATTGTACCGTATCTAGTCAACATTTGGTTGTAGCGTTGGACTAACTGGAGAGTACGTGCAACCACCAATCTTCGGTTGTCAAAAATTTCGGTCGTGGCAACAAATCTGTTGTGAAACAAAATAAAAATCAGAGATAATTTGTATTTTCTGATTTTTTAAAATTGTATTGAATATAGCTGTTATGTACAAGGGCGACCGCAAAAGTAACTGGCCTAACATAAAACGAACCGTTTTTTTGGAATTATCATTATTTATTTTTCAACATAATCTCCTTCCAACTCAATACACTTCACCAAACGATTTTTTTAGTTTTTTAATTCCATCCGAAAAATAAGATTTTTCAAGACCTTCAAAATATGCCTCAGTTTCAGCAATAGCCTCGCTATTAGACGAAAATTTTTTGCCACCGAGAATTTTTTTTAAATTTGGAAACAACAAATAATCAGAAGGAGCTAAATCTACTATATGGTGGATGCGGAGCAATTTAAAAATGCAGTGTGTGAAGGAGCATTATCTTGATGAAAAAGAACTTTTTTTCTGAATGCGGTCGTTTTATCTTAATTTTTTCACTCAACCGATCCAATAATGCACAATAATATTCACTATTTATAGTTTTTTTCCTTTCTCAAGATAACACTGTGCGACAGCCACAATCGGTTTGGGATGAAACCACCGGGGAAAGTTATATCGGTCAAAAAATGGTCATACGTGTCCCAGCGTTTCGTTGGGTCTCATCTAGGAATCGAGATATATCGATTTGAAGTTAGTAAGTATCGTATAGGGGAATTTGTCACGTTTTTGGCTCTTTTGTTTGACATAACTTGAGAACCACTCGTCCGATTTAGCTGAAATAAATTTATAGTAATAAAGTAATAGGACTTGACACTTTTTACCGTTTTGGATTTTTTATGAATTAAAAAAAAAAAATTTTAATTTTTAGGCAAAAATAATTTTTTTTTTCATACATTTATTTATAATTGCGAAACTGTTGCTTAAGTAGGAAAACGGTTTAAGAACAGATTAGAGGTTTGTTTCAGCTAAATCGGACGAGTGGTTCTCGAGTTATGTCAAACAAAAGAGCCTAAAACGTGACAAATTCCCCTATACGATACTTACTAACTTCAAATCGATATATCTCGATTCCTAGATGAGACTCAGCGAAACGCTGGAACACGTATGACTTTTTTTTTACCAATATAACTTTCCCCGGTGGTTTCATTCCAAACCGATCACTGACCCTTACCATTTGTCGCAGAGTGTAATCAATAAATATTATACCCCTTGCATCGCAAAATACTGTGGCCATTACTTTTCCTGCTGATTAAACAGTTTTCGTCTTCTTGGGACCACATTTACCAGCTTCTATCCATTGTTTTGACTGTTCTTTTCATTCTGGGATGTAGTGATGGATCAATCGCCCTTATTTTATTTGGCGTAGTCAACAGAAGACGACGTCGTTTTTTGTATTTTGTTTCAATTTCGTATTCCCGTTGGCAATATTGCCGTATTTCGATGACTGTTAAATTAAGTTTGGTGTTCTGTAAGAAAAATTGGCGACGCCGTTGTTTTCAATTGGCTTTGATTTTGGCGTCGGCCATTTTAGTGTTGCCTTCAATGTATTGTTTACGTTAATTTTGATTTCATTAGAAAATTAAATGGAAAAAATTAAATAACAAATAAGCGCCAGTTCGAGAAGCTAGTGGAAGAGCTTGAAAAGAATCCATCACTAGCCAGAGGATTTCACAAGGGCACTGTTCCTAATAATTTTAATGAACAGTGGGAGAGTATTGCCACTGTGGTAAATTCTCATGGACCCCCAATTAGATCTGGTGCTGGATGGCAAAAGGTAAGGTAAATAGTTTGGTTAAAAACTATGCTGTTTGATGGAATTCTTTCTACAGATTTGGAGGGACCGAAAATTCTTCGTCACTCAATGAGTCCGAATCGGATAGAAAAAACATTTTTATTTAAACTTTTTTTACAAACAAACTTTTTCCCACGAAAATAGCACATAACTTACATATATTTCATCAAAAACAAGAAATAAAATGAATCAGCTGACTCTAACATTAGATATGTGTGCTGTATGTTATTGACATTTTCGATAAACAGGCAACGGCGTCGTAATACTCTTACAGAATACCAAATTAGCATAGAATTGATGTTGTCTTCGATTTGAGTTGCTGTTGCCTTGAAATTGCCGTTGGTATTGCCGACGCCAAATAGAATAAGGATGAATGTTTCATCAACAGTTATGAATCGGCGCAAGAACTCTATTGGATTACGCTGATAAATCGCTAAAAGCTCCTCGGAATTGGTCCAACGGACGATTTTTTGGGGCAAAGTCAACAAACGCGGCACCCATCTTGCGGATAGCTTTTTCATGTGGAGTTCAGCATGTAAAATACTCCAAACTTGTTTTTCGTGTATTTTAACAATATCAGCAAGTTCTTTGAGCTTTATTCGTCTATCTTTAGTCACTTCATTAAATATTTTTCTAATGTTTTCAATAGTAGTAGCAGTTTTCGGTCTTCCAGAGCGTTGTTCATCTTCCGTACTTGAACGACCCATTTTAAATTGTTGAACCTAGGATTTCACGGTGGAAATGGTGCATTATCACCATGAACAGAATCCAATTCATCTTTGAATAAATGTGGCGTATAACCTCTCATATAAATGTGTTTAATTACCGCACGAAACTCTTTATTTTCCATTTTCCAAAAATTATAAAACTTGTTTACTTCAATCACCTGTAACAAAGAAAATAATCATTAAATATTTCGGAAATTTTGACAGATGGCTTATAAAAGATTGCTTAAAAAAACAAAAAAAGTTGGCAGTAAAACAGAAAATGTGCCAGGCCAGTTAGTTTTGCGGTCGCCCTCGTATACAGCAATTCAATAAAAATTAAAAAATAACTAATAATCATTGTTTTAAGTAATTTAATTGTTTAAGTTATTTAATTGTTTTACTCAAAGCCTTACTTCTTTTTTTGTAATTTACAAATTTAGCCTTTGCTTGCATGTTTCTAAACACTGTACCTACAGCTACTGTTTTTTCCACTCCTCCTACTCCACCCGCTTTGTAGTCAACACCTTCCTACGTCCGCCATCCCTCTCATTATTCTAATTGACACCTTGTGTATTTTAGCATTTGTGGTGCAATGTCGCCGACCTTTTACCTCTTCTCAGTTTTTAACATTTTAGCATTCGTTTATTTTCCGTTTTCGTACCCAGTCCCCCCCTTCGTCTTGCGTGTGTGAAATTTTTCCAAGTGTTTAGCACTTTTGGGGGAAATGCATAAATGTTGGCTTAGTTTGTTAGGATCTTCTCCTAACGAACTACTTGCGGAGTCATTAAAACAGAATGTGTCTTGGCTTTATTACGTTGTTGCGAGGGAACACCGCTTGGCCAAGAGGTTTAACATTGCGTGTGATGATCTTACCGTTAACAGCGTGTTTCAATGTTAATATGTTGCTGAAACATGCTTATGTTGCTTAAGCATTGTCAACATGCTGCGGAGAACTCTAGTGTTGATAATGAATGATAACAATTGCCAGTTGTAAAAATAGTACTCAGAATTTTAGATTAAAAGTTGAATCAATGGCTTAATGAATTTTGTTATTATCCCTTGTTCTAATTACAATGTTGTTTGTTGTTTGTTGTTGTTGTAACAATAACATATTTTATTTTGTAAGACCTGTTCCTCTAAACGGGATCTGCTTTTATAACCAGGTGAAGCAAACGCCCCATTTGGACTAGATGCATCCAAAGAGACCTGGAAGTGAAGCATGTTTTGTGGTCGCTATCGTGGTGGACAATCGACCGGCCCAAAACGTGCAATTATCTGCTCACCGAAGTGTTCTCTCAATAAATCCATTGATTGATTCGATGTGTGGAAAGTGGCGCCGTCTTGTTGAAACCAAATGTCGCCGAGATCACGAGCTTCAATTTCAGGCGTTAAATAGTCGGTTATCATGGCACGATAACGGTCGCTATTGACGGTTACGTTCTCACCGGCATCATTTTTAAAGAAATATGGACCGATGATTCCATTGGCCCACAAAGCACACCGAACCGTTGTTTTTTTCTGGATGAAGTGGCAGCTCTTGCTCTTCGTGCCACATGCGGCAGTTTTGCTTGTTTACATACCCATTGAGCCAGAACTGGGCCTCATCGCTGAACAAAATTTGGCTCGAAAACGCACGTAACACATTCCTCACAGAACGTGAATTTTTGTAATAAAATTGAACGATTTGTAAACGTTGTACAGGCGTAAGTCTCTCCATGATGAAATGCCAAACAATACTAAACAAAAAAAAAACACCCTGACACGACTCTCACGTGATCTGCCAAAAAAAAGCTATTGAAAAAAGTATCTCTAATCACCTATTATTATTAATCACCCATTATAATTAATCACCCATTATTATTCCAACCAAAAATTTCCAAAAAAAAACAACCAATACCACTTTTAGCCGCCGATCAAAATTGTAAAATTAATCAAGATGAAATGCAATGTCCTTGAAAAAATAATTGTTTATTTAATAAACGTTTCTAGTATTGAAATATTTATTAAAAACAAGAAGAAAAATCGATATTTCAGACTGGCCGAAGTTTATATACCTTTCTTCTTCCACATTCGCCATTGAAATGGGGAAAAAATCATATTTATGGCCCATTCGACGGCCGTATTATGGGTTCCACGCATATACGAGTATACTCATTGATCTTTTTTCCTTCTTGACCGATTTCGCCTATTTAGAATTTCAACCAGCTTATGATTATAATGCTATTTACACACGAGGCTACCTTTGCAGAAATACAACTGACGATTAAGCGTCCAAAACCTACCAAAATCGAATCGGACTGACCTTCCGATCAAATCTTAAAATTTAAAATCCATTCGACAGAATTTGTTCGGAAAAGCCCAAAACGGCAACGCTGATACCTGATAAAGAGATGTATCCGGGTGGCAACACTGATCATTTCATAGCAAAAGATCAAAACTTTATAATTTCCTGCCGCCAACGCTGGCGTTTTCTTTTGTGTTTAATCCCATGACTGGACGTTTTAGCTAGCATTTAGCCCCTTTTCACTTAATTTCTTTTATATTAATTCTTTTTCTATCATACCATTTTCGTACCCAGTCCCCCCCCTTCGTCTTGTGTGTGTGAAATTTTTTCAAGTGTTTAGCACTTTTGGGGGAAATGCATAAATGTTGGCTTAGTTTGTTAGGATCTTCTCCTAACGACGAACGACTACTACTTGCGAAGTCATTGAAACAGAATGTGTCTTGGCTTTATTACGTTGTTGCGAGGGAACGCCGCTTGGCCGAGAGATTTAACATTGTGTGTGATGATCTTACCGTTAACAGCGTGTTTCAATGTTAATATGTTGCTGAAACATGCTTATGTTGCTTAAGCATTGTCAACATGCTGCGGAGAACTCTAGTGTTGATAATGAATGATAACAATTGCCAGTTGTAAAAATAGTACTCAGAATTTTAGATTGAAAATAGCTTCGACTAGCAAAATTTAAGAAAAGCGCTTTTACCGGGGTAATAATTTGTGCATGTTTAATCAATGGCTTAATGCATGTTGTCATTATCCCATGACTGGACGTTTTAGCTAGCATTTAGCCCCTTTTCACTTAATTTCTTTTATATTAATTCTTTTTCTATCATACCATTTTTTTAATGGCAACATTGTTGCTCTTAAAATTTTATCTGCAACATTTTATCTAATTCAACATCGAATGTTGATTCAAAGTTTCCTTTGCCTTCGTTGCCAGCAACATTTTGTGTTAAGCAACATGTTGTGTTGCCAACAGCGACCAAGCAGGCCAGTCGCGCGTACACATCAATTGGTTTGCTTTGCTCACCACCTATACACTGACAACGTCGAGCGATTCGTTCGCAACGGTGTTGCATTAAAGCAGCGCTAGCTAGAGCTCCGAGCTCCATGAGATACAACCAAACAAATGTATCTGTTCTGTGTACAGATACTTTAGTAATACGCGAACTCTTCACATGGAAGGAACGCGTCGTATCGTTTCGTCGTCATATCACAAACGCCGGAATTGAATTAAAAAAAAAAATCGTATTATGGTGTATTCGACGTTTTAATAAATATTAAAAAAATTATTGAAAATAAAGTTAAACAACGCAGCATTTTGTAATACAAAAAAAAAATCGTAATATTTTTGGAGTTTAAATTATAACCAGTAAAACAAATACTGCGCCTTGCCTTGGTAATATTTGAGTGTTTTAGATTTTCAAAGCAAAATCGGAATACAATCCAATCAGAATATAAGGAGTTGATTTTAAAAGAAATACCTTTTGTTTCTATTGGACTGAAAATGTACTTTTCATAGTAATTTTGAAGCTCTTGATTTCGTTATTAATGTCAGAGTATACAAAAACTTTTTTACTATTCTCAAAAACTTACTTTTTTTTAAAGGAATTTACAAATTATTAAAAATATTGAAAAACTTTGAAGCGGAATTTACAATTTACTTGGAGATATAACAATTATTTTATTAAGATATTGCAAATACTTTTTAAAGATATTACAAATACTTCTTTAAGATTTTACAAATATTAAGTTTTAACTTAAAAAGGCTATAAAAGAAAACTTTTAAAACTATTTCGTTCGGAATTCAAAGATATTTGTTAAATATTCTTTTACTCAAACATTGGTTTTCTTATAAATGAAAACTTAAATTAATATAGAAATTAATTTAAAAAAAAAAAGAAAACTGAACAGAATAACTTTTTTTTATAAGATTTGAAAAATCTTCTGATATTTAAAGATTTTAAGCTTTGAAACACTTTTAAAATTATAATCAAAAATCTGGGACTTTAGTCGAAAACCTCTAACAAACGTGCCTTAAAACGACCACCACCACTGCCTTGATATAATCACGTCATCCTAAACGTCTCGTAGCTGATCTGATTTTTTTCCACTTTGTGCGCAAAACTAAAATCGAGTGCTAAAAAATATATCCGTGTCGTTAAGAATTATGGTACAGGAAAACGAAAACATATTTCAATCCTCATAAAAAAAAAATCCACACAAAAACAACAACCAACATATGCAACTCAAAATATCATCTGAAAAGCAAAGAAGAGAACAACAAAATATACATAATAAATAAAACGAAGAAATAAGGAATAAAAAAACAACAACCAAAACAAAGCATTTCGCATCTTCTCTTCCTTTTGAGGGTCCAAAAAATTAAAGAAATAAAACCAAACCAAACTCTAGTGTATGAGAATTTCGCTGTTGCGTTTCGTTTCGTTTGTACGTTCATTCGTTCGGTCGGTCTCTTTTTTTTTACGCTGTTTTCTTTACGAGTTTGTTTGTGCGATATTTTTCTGGGCTTTTTGCTTTGAACTCTTGTTCTATACTTTTATTATACTTTATGCTGCGATTCAACAACACCACCACCATTGTCACTACTCCACCAGCACCATCGCCGCCACCACCATCATTGCTGTTTTCGTAAATTAAAGATACACAAAGAACGAAGCAGAGACATTTGCAGCGATCACAGGCCAGCCAGCCAGTCGGTGTTCCTGTTGAACTCGACATCCTCAACAACAAAACACACCACAAAAACGTTCACATCAACAACACATGTTTCTTTGGCGACTTCAGAGTCCCATGGTCTTGTTTGTAGCTGCTTTTCCACTGAAATATCTTTGAGATACATTTGGTTTTTATGGTCGTACAGACAGACAGACAGCCACTCAAAACAATAGCATCCGCTTTTAAAGGATTTATGATTTCCAGCTGAAATTAAACAAAACCAAAAAAAAATTTGCAAAACAACCAATTTTTTTTTCTCGAGTGTAAGCAACAGTGCCTTACCAATTCCAAGAATCTTACTCTTTTGCCCAAGTCCAAAGCAGTCAGAGATTACTTTGTTACCACAGTCCACCTTCATCAGAAACGTACTTAAACTTAAAACTTCAGTATTCGCCGTTTTTCTCGTTACCCACAAAAGTGTTTAGAGTGCAAAACATCAACAAAAACCACCACACGTTCACATATAAAACGCTTATTTTTATTGGATTAACTATAATAAAAAGCTCGTGTTTATATGTCATTATAACGGCCACAATTCCCCATTGAGGATTAACCGGCAGCAGTCGCAGCTACAGACATCGCCTGTCTCAGTTCCTCAAATACTTCCCCAAAGGTATGTATGCCAGTGTTCACATTCGTACTAAGTAAGTCCGTCTAATTGTCGGCTCGTTTTTTTTTATTGACTGTCACTTAAATAAAAATCGTGTGTTGAAGAAGCTTAAAATATTTGTCAAATTGTTTTAAAAATGTCAACGATTGCGTTTGAGATGAAAAGAAAAAAGGATTTCCGCACTTTGCCGCAAAATTTTTATTTTTTTTCGTTTCGTTTTTGGCGGGCGTGTTACAAAAACCACTTGCCACAACTAGCTGAATGATTTAATGATAATCTTTAAGGTGTTTTGGAAAAATTGGATGAAAATATTAAAGGATTTGATAAAAAAGGCCATTAAAGACATGGAAAAATTTTTGGTTTTTTGTTCAGTCCAAATAGAAATTAAAAAAATAGAAAACTCGAAAAAAGTTAAAGACGAGGACGACCCGATATCCCGACACCACTGGATATGCTGAATGAAAACAGTTTTTCTTTTGTCTTCTTAGAACCATGGGCCGGGCTCTAAATTTACCTTAATCTATCGATTTGTGAGAAAATTTCATTGTTTTTATACCCTCCACCATACAATGGAGGGTATATTAGTTTTGTCATTCTGTCTGTAACACCTTGAAATAATCATCGGAGACTTAACAAAGTATATTTATTCTTGATCCTCGTAAAATTCTAAGACGATCTAGCCATGTTGTCCGGCTGTCCGTCTGTTGAAAACAAGATAGAGCCTGCATGAAAACAGCTAGGGAGCTGAAATTTGGCACAAACATATGTAGTTAACCTAACATGGTTGGTATTGAAAATGGGCTATATAGCTCTACGGGAAGTTGATGTTGGAGACCCTCAACTGACACTACTTCATAAAAATTTGTTTTTTTATTTGGAAATATCCGTCCAGTTTCTTGAGGAAAATAACTGAAATTTTGCAAAAAATAATCTCTATATAGGCGCAATCATCTGTGTAAAAATGGTTTAGATTGGGCCACCATTTCTTGTACCTCCCATACAAACGGCCTTATGGGCCTTGAGAAATAATATGACTATAACTCACCACAAACTTGACCTATCAAAATGAAATTTTACACATCATGATTTCTATATACAACACACTTCTACGCTGGTATTCGGTTGAGATCGGAAAAGTCGTACTGGTACCTCCCACACTAACGTTCTCATGGGCCTTGAAAAATAATATGACAATAACTCACCACACACTTGACATATCGAGACGAAATTTTAATATATAGAACAGACTTTTGCGCTAAATTTGGCTAAGATCGGAAAGGCCCTACTGGTACCTCCCACACAAACGGTCTCATGGGCTGGCAACTGTATTATGAAAATGAGCATTCGGTGAGAAACGGGAAGATCCGCTGTTTTCGACCAAAATTTCAGTGATGAGGCCCATTTCTGGCTCAACGGCAAAGTCAATAAACAGCCCAAACGCATTTGGGCTGAAGAGCAACAAGAAGAGGTTCAAGAGGTGCCATTATACCCAGAGAAAACCAAGGTTTGGTGCGGTTTATAAGCTGGTAGAATCATTCTGAAATTGAAGCCTGTAATCAACACATGGTTGCAACATGACGGTGCCACTTGACATACAGCTGCTCAAACAATGGATCTATTGAAAGGTCATTTCGAAAAGCAGCTATTTTCACTTTTTGGACAGGTAAGTTGGCCGCCTAGATCGAGTAATATCACACCTTTAGACATTTGTCTTTGTGGCAACGTAAAGTCCAAAGTGTATGCGGACAAACCAGCTACGATTCAGGTTATGGAAGCCAACATGACGCGTGTCATTAAAGCCATACCGGTCGAAATGCTCGAACGAGTCATCCAAAATTGGACCCTCAGAATGGAAACCCTGAGGCGTAGTTGCGGCGAACATTTGAAGGAAACAATATTCAAAAAATAAATGCCATAAAATGTCCTTTCAAATTACCAATAAAGATTCCATACACTTGATTTGAATTTTTATATTTTTTTTGTTCTGAAAAAATACCTCTAGATGGATCACATGGACCACGTCCTAGAAGTCCTAGACTTGATAAAGCTGTCTGCTAGTTCCTCCCGAAGAAGTTGTGTTCAAGTTCCTCCTCAGCACTTGTCTTTTTGGGTCGTCCATAGCATTATTTGATATGTCGAATTGAATACTTTTTAATACAATATACATGACACCCTAATGTACTTATACACACAAAAAGTTCTGCCTCAACTCAATTCTGTTGTTAACAACTTTGCAATTTTGGAGGGCCAAGATTTATGGATAATGGCCTACTGACAATAAGATCTTTCTGACAATAAGATCTTTCTGACAATCTGTTTAAAACATTTTTAACAGAGAAGACCGCTTGTTAACTTATGTTAGATGGTGTTAGCTACTAGCATTGCAGATGATATCTTAATAAGCATAGCTTAAGCATAATTTGCATAAGCATCTACAAAACGCGAACAGAGCCAGCCCGAAACAAACTTTAAAAACTCTTGTTAATGACCCCAATTGTCTATTGTTTGTAAACCTCGCATGGGCGATAACATTTTGCCAGTAAATGTCACTAAGCCATTTATCAAGTCAAAGTGACACAAGGCAATGTTAAAGTTAAAATTGCCTTATGCCATTTCCATTGTTCCTGATATGAAAACTAGGCAATGGCCTCAAAAGTCTTTAAAAGAAATTTTGGCAAAAAGCTGTTCTATTCTAAGATTAAAACCCTATGTTTGTTTTTTATTTCTCTCTACTCTTCTCTTCCTTGCTCTCTACCATTCTTCGCACTTACTAAATATTCATATGCTTTATTCGATGCTTTGCGCCATAAAATGAATTGTATCTGATTCCCAAAATTCTTGGAACAAATTAAAGCATATCTTCTTAATTAATATGTGTATCTAAAATTTCTCGCTCCCTCCACAAAATCTCACAACAGACAGACATACTAGAGGACGGACTCTACAAATTATATACAGCTAAGAGTTGCTTACATCGCGCAGTGAGGAGGGGGAGAGGAAAGGCGGCCAGACATTCCAGACGTTTGTTACCATTAATTGGTCTTTAAGTGTAACTAATTTTTATTTTTTTCGATTTCAGTTCATTCATTTTCTTGTAAAACTTCACACTCGAAACAAGTTTTGTTTTTTTACTTTTTCAATACTTTTCGATTTTGGTTAATTTATTAACATATTTTCCCATTCCTTGTCAGCGAACATGTCACACATCTGCTTTTCAAGTGTCAGTGCAACGAAAGAGTCCGAGTCAGTCGTCCGTACACTGGGGTATGTCATGGTATTGACTGAGAAACTTATTTAAAACGCAAAATGAAATAAAGCATTTGAATACGAGTACATCCTGCTCGTTGTGTACAGTGTCGCAGTGGTCCATCAATCGCTTCCAATAGGTTGGTCAGCTACGACAGATTTTTTAGACGCTGTTGTGGTCTCTGCGCTGCTTAGTCCAATTTGACAGAAGGAATTTTATTGCGTTTCCGGTTTTAGACTCTTCCATTTGCTATCTCTCTCCCTCTCTTTCTCATTGATCCTTTTGCCTTGTTTTGCTTTTATTGTAGTTTAATTTTTGTTTCTTCTCGATTGTCCTCACGGTTTGCCTTTGTTGGCGGCCTTTAACAAACTCGAAATGATTTGCAAATTTACACGCAAGGCGGCATGAGTGCGGAGATTGCATGCCAGCAAATCGGCAGATGTTTGAATTCGCATCGTTCTGAGGGTTTTGCCAATTGGGGCTGTTTTGGTTTCAGCTTTTTGTTGTTGTAAAACATTTACCATGCACAAATTAGTGGAAGGAAGGGCTCTCTGCTGACCTACTCATTTATAATTTAGTCGGTGGTGAAGTATAATTGAGGGTTTCACAAAGAACGTGGAAGAAGTTAGGGTAGATCACGCCAAAAGGGCCGTTGGACTAAATTGAATATTAATTTTTTCATCGAAAATGTGAAAATTTTCTTCAAAAATATGTTATTTTCTTCAAAAATATATTATTTTCTTCAAAAATATATTATTTTCTTTAAAATAATATAAAAATAATATATTATTTCTTCAAAAATATATTATTTTCTTCAAAAATATATTATTTTCTTCAAAAATATATTATTTTCTTCAAAAATATATTATTTTCTTCAAAAATGAATTATTTTCTTCAAAAATATATTATTTTCTTTAAAATATATTATTTCTTTTAAAATATATTATTTCGATTTTCTTCAAAAACATATTATTTTCTTTAATAATGTACTATTTACTTTAATAATGTATTATTTTCTTCAAAAACATATTATTTTCTTCAAAAATATATTATTTTCTTCAAAAATATATTATTTTCTTCAAAAATATATTATTATTTTTTTAAATTATATTACTTTCTTTAAAAATATATTATTTTCTTCAAAATTATATTATTTTTTTCAAAATTATATTATTTTATTCAAAAATGTATTATTTTCTTCAAGAATATATTATTTTCTTTGCAAATATATTATTTTCTTCAAAAATATACTATTTTCTTCAAAAATATATTATTTTCTTCAAAAATATGTTATTTTCTGCAAAAGTATATTATTTTTTTCAAAAATATATTATTTTCTTCAAATATATATTATTTTCTTTAAAAATATATTATTTTCTTCAAAAATATATTATTTTCCTCAAAAATGTATTATTTTCTTCAAAAATATATTATTTTCTTTAAAATATATTATTTCTTTTAAAATATATTATTTCGATTTTCTTCAAAAACATATTATTTTCTTTAATAATGTACTATTTACTTTAATAATGTATTATTTTCTTCAAAAACATATTATTATGTTCAAAAATATATTATTTTCTTCAAAAATATTTTATTGTTTTCAAAAATATATTATTTTCTTCAAAAATATGTTATTTTCTGCAAAAATATATTATTTTCTTTAAAAACATATTATTTTCTTTTAAAATATATTATTTTCTTCGAAGATATATAATTGTCTTGTGAACAGTTTGATTGATTAGTAGTTATGTTGATTATTTTAATAAAAAATAAGTCAAAACTCGTTTCATTCATTATAACATGCTAAGTACATTAATTGATTTGATCAAAATTTTCTTAAAAATTCAAAAATAGTTCCTTATTTATTTGATTTTGATTTATTTGAACAAATGGTTAGTTTATTTTATATATATTCTCCTTTTAGTTTATTGATTGTTATAATCAAAATTTTCTTTAAATAACAAATCTATTTAAACAAATGGTTAGTTTATCTGTAACACATTTTTCTTTATAAGCCGTTTAGTATATTAATTGACTTGATTAACATTTTTGTTGAATTTTTTTTTTTAAGTAGTTCTTATCTAAATAAATAATAAATCTATTTGTACAAATGGTTATATATAAGTATAACAGATTAATAGAGTAATTTGCAATTACTCGTATATGTTAATCTATGCAATTAGTTAATTAATTGCATAATTAAAAGATATTTTCACAGAGTTACTTAAATCATAGAAAACTTTAACGACTCAATAATTAAATTCGCAAATAACTGAGTACTTGAATATGCGAATAATTGGAAATCTCAGTAGTTCTTTTGTTAGTAACACATTAACATTGGCAAATCATATCCAAACTTTTGGCAAAAACGCCGTTGTTTTATTATAAACCCTTCACCGTGGACTCGCTATTCGAAAGAGCCTAATAAACAATTTTTATATTTATGATCCCCTTGAGTCATGGGTTTTCGTCACAATCTTAGCGAAATCTTTAAAATAATTTATATTTAGATTCATAATAAAATTTGATTAAATTAGGCATACGTATGTATGTCCATATTTAATTTTGGTTGTTTCGATTGTATATTTATTTTTGAGCCCCTTGGATCTTGGCATTACCTTTGATCAACTACGAGTATTTTATAAAGAAGCTTGAACATGGCTTTAAAATTAATCCTTTGCTAATAAAGTAGTCGACATATAAAAGGTGGAAACCCCCATAATCCTATGATTATAAACACACCTTTGTTATCACGGATTTGTTTGTTTTTTTGGGCCACCTTTTTGGAAAGAAATCATTGTTTTTTTACCACTAGCATTCACGAGCCCCAATCTCAGTCAAATCTGAAAAACATATTTTGATTTGTATAAACATGTACGTCAATTTAAATGTCCATATGTTTGTCACCTCAGAGCCTCAATCTCTGTCAAATTTTATAAACACGGTTCGATTTGTAAAAACTTACGTCAATTTAAATGCCCATAACTGTTGATCACTTCTTGTTGGCGAAGTCCACATTTCACATCGATCGTGGGTTCGTAATAATGTTTAGTTGAATTTTAAGGCCCACATTTACATTTTTCCCATTTGTCGTTTATTTCGGACCGTTGGGTATGTGTAATTCATTTTTTGGATCCAATATTTTTCAGATAAGGATTTTTCAGACTACGGTAGTCTAGATTAATGTGACCTTACACAACAAAATCTCAATAAGTACTACTCATTACAATTTATATTACGAGGTAATAACCTCTAATTAATGCTAAAAAATCGTACGATTTTTCAAATACTGCTATAACTCAGGCCACTTTGGAAACGTTACAGTACGTTCTTTATGATTTTATGCAAAAACAAGTGGGTGAGCTCGAAATTTAGGTACCATTGGCAGTTGAAAACAAAATTTTTCAACAAAAAAACAAAATGTTAACTTTTTTTTAGCTGTAACTTCCATAATTTTTATGATAATTGATTTATATGAAATATGCATTTTTACGAATTAATATTGTCAACTTCAAAGGAATCGAAAAAGAATTGGTGAGGTTTTAGGCATATTCACGATATCTTGAAAACTATACGTGATGACGGACACCCAATTTGGATTAAGGAGATTATTTTGCATAAAGATCACTTGGTTTTGTATAAAGAAGGGCTCAAAAGTTAATGTTAGCAGAATAGTATAATAGGTTAAATATGTACTTCTTTCTAATCACGGTTTGTGGCTGTTGTTATAGTAAAAGTCCAATCTATTAACAGCCAATTTAAAAACCAGTAAGTACTACGCATTATCATTTGCATAACCGGGTAATGCCATCTCATTACCCTTTGCATAATTTAAAACCAAAAATAAGAGCTTGCTAATAAAATGATTTATAAGTACTTATGGGTATAATGCGTGGCCGTAGCGCATTATCATTTACATTACCGGGTAATGCCATCTCATTACCCTTTGCATTATTTAAAACCAAAAATAAGAGCTTGCTAATAAAATGATTTATAAGTACTTATGGGTATAATCTGTGGCCGTAGCTCTATAAAAATGACAACATTGACTTACATCACATTAAAACCTCAGTTAGTACAACACATTACCAGTTGAATTACCTAGTAATGACCTCTCATTACCCTTTGCATTCTTTTAAAACCAAACAAAAGATTAATGCTATGCATTACAGGCTAATGACATCTCATTACCCTTTGCAATATTTAAAGCCCAAAATAATAACTTTCTGATATAAGGTTTATTAGGTACTAATGTGTATAATGAATAGCCGTAGCTCTATTAAAAGGGCAACCTCGTGACAGCCCATTAAAATGTCAGTAAGTTCTAAGCATTACCATTTGAATTACCGAGTAATGACCACTTATTACACTTTGCATTGTTTTAAAACCAAAGATAAGTATTGATAATAGGTCAGGCTAGATTCGCATACTTAAGAGCTAACTTGATAGTAGATTTCATGCACCGATATATAGAACTGTTCTAGAATTTTCGGACTATGAACTCTTAAAGACCATACGAGTACAATTAGCTATTTCGGGTATACATTTTATGGTACAATAATTCATCATTGGGCTAGATTGTCTTGTAGCTGCAGAAAATATTTTTTCAATCAAATTGAAGTTTGGTTTTTTCACTAGTCTATTTTGGCTGGATATAGGCCAGATCAGTATTCGCATAAGCCATCTTTATGGTAAATTTTATAAAGAAAGATTCTTAACATGGTTTTGCAATATTCTGATCATGCGAGATAGGCCTTGCCACCAAATACTACGAGCATGAAATTTATGAGACATTCTTCTCTCTTCTCATAGTTGACCAAAATGTCCAGGCATTGTTGGCCACCCTTTGGTCAGTACCAAGCACCATGTTAATTATTACAATGTGATCGTAGAAAATTATCCGATATGGCGAACATTGCCTTATTATTATTATAGCATTAGCAGTCTATCTACTTATAATATCCAGAGGCAGATAAATACAGAGAAAAGAACCATTTCAAAATTATTATTCGATCCATTGTTATTAGAGAAAAAGCCCATTTCAAAATCATTACTTTATCCATTGCTATTAGTGAAAAGGACCATTTCAAACTCATTATTCTCTCCATTGTTCAAAAATTTTGTAATACGTGAAAGCTTTGATGGCGGGAAACTTGAAGGTGGATAGTAAAAATCTTCTTGTTTCCCGCCATATGATCAAAGCTATCTAGTCTAGATTTATTTCCTCAAAATTTCAAAGTAACTTTTCCATTAAGTGCGTCAAATGGTGTGGTGCCTAGAATGCCGTTGATGCCCAGATATCTAAAAGGTATCTAGATTATGGAATTTGAAAGAGCAGCAAAAAAAAACTCCTATAACACAGTACAACAGCCAATCTGGGGGGTGAGAAATTCCAAGTCAGGGTGATGGTACTAGGTCAGTTTATTAAAACCCTCAAAGGGTTTTGCGTTCGTATGTGCCAAAAAAAATTTTTTTTTGGCAAAATTTTCTTCATAAATTTATTTCTAATTGCAAAAATGTTGATTTGGTAGAGAAACAGTATATTAATGGATTAAAGAAAATGTAATTATTAATTTTTCTGAATTTATTTCAGCAAAATCGGACTAGTCGTTCTCGAGTTATGTCAAACTACGTTTTTGCCAACATTTTACAACTAAGCGAAAAAACATCAAGATAAGGAAAAAATGTAAAAGGTCATAAAAAACTGGCACATACGAACGCAAAACCCTTTGAGGGTTTTAATATACTGACCTAGTACCATCACCCTGACTTAGAATTTCTCACCCCCCAGACAATAACCTCAAAAATGTTCCACAGTATAATTAGCATTTCGATCTTTTTAAAGTCCTTCTTAATCTACATTTTCCCGCTGAGACCCTATCTTGTAATCTTATGACAACATGAACTTTATAAGGACAGCGTGATTAGTATCCATAAGCTCCATAGGCAACCGAGTACAAATTACTTGAAAAACAATAGAGATACTGTATTAAAGCTGCAGAGGTTATCTGATCAATAAAATGGAAGTTTGACTTTTAAAGCACTAATTTGTTTTTAAATTTGTTAATTTGTTATTATGCTGCAAATTTCGCAAATAGAACCTAGCAAAAAAATATTTTTAGCAATGGTACAGTTTCATGACATGAACAGTTTTTATTCTGGTTCGAGACTTTTTTGTTGTTGCTTTTTTAGAATCAACGTCAAAAATTGGTGAAATGTATTGGCTACGGTTGCTTGGCAGACTGTACAGCTGTTTCTAAACCCGCCAAGGTTTTTCTTCAGCGGTTTTTGGCAACGATTACTTCGGCAACCAATCAAATGACTTATACGGGAGACTCATTTGACTAACTGAGAATTACCCTTTGAGTATAGTCTTCCAACTGTGCGTAGAGCAATCTTCAAAGCGCAATATCATTTCCACACAGTTTCTTTAGATTCAGGGTATTTTTCGAACGACTTTAAGTGTCTAGCGGTGGAATTTCTACAGAATTCTGTTATTTTTGAGGGCAGCGATTCTTTTTACATTTTTTATATTGGGTTGCTTTTTTTCAAGTCGAAATTAGGCTCCACACATTGGAAAGAGATCCCACAAGATTTTATTTTTAACTACTGCTTTAGATACCTAATGCTCTGAATATTTTTTCTTTCTGTCTTGTCTGTAAAGCCCAAGAAATTTTTAATTTAATTTAAGGCCGTATTGTGAATATAGTGGTTTTTGCTTTGAGGTCCTCATTTTAGTTTTTGTGATGTTCTGACCCACTTGAAATATATGCCTACCGTTGAGTATAAAATTCTACCCTAAAAATCCAATTTGTTGATGACTTTCTTAGAGAGTGGGGTTACGTTTTTTCCTCTTGGATCTGGGACAAAAGCATTAAAATAAATTTGAGAAACAAATCAATTTTCTATGGTTTCTTTTGTATTTTCAAAATAAGGCCTATTTTTCCCAAACAAAATAATTTTAGAGTTAAGCGGAATTACATGAAATAAAGCGTAGTTCTGGGGAGAAATTTAAAATTCATTAGGAAACTTTTAAACCAAACTCGTGAGAACTTTTCATGACAGCTTTAAAGCGAAAAACTTGAATCTCTCAAATGTATTTTTAATACATTTCTCAAATATGTAAGAATTTTGTAACCGCTGAATGTCGAAATACGCTGAAAAATACTCTTTAGATAGCCAGAAAGAAAAGAGCCACTATTTTTTTGATATTTTTAAAGGCATCATTAATCATTGATTTTGCTACGGTTTCGTTAAGTTTTGAATAGGATTTTCAAAGCTCTTTATTTTCACTGCCATTGAAGAGACATACGATTATTATTATCTGCCCATCAAATGAAGCAATAGACTAAGTTCAAAGTCATGCAAAAAATCGACAGACAGGCAGACTGACTGACTGACTGAGCCAACAAGACCTGAAAGAAATAAAAACAGACTAAAGACGACTGTCGGACGGACTCATGAAACACGAAAGCCCCAGAAGGCGGCTGAAAGAAGAACCAACTCAACAAAAGGCAGCAGACACAGTAGACGGACGCAACAACAAATCAAAAGCTGGAATCAAATGAAGATATTCTAAAAGAAGAAAAAAAAACAGAATCATTTCAGACAAACTCTAAATGAAGCGTAAATGACATGACGAAGACGCTGGCAAAAACAAGAAAGCCGAGAAGAGATAAACACACAACAGCAACAGAAAAAGTAAACACGACACGTAAGAGAAGGACCGAGGCAACTATAAACTGAAGAATAACCTGGCGAGAAGAAGAAGATTATTACCAAACCAAGGCAAACAAGTACCACTTCAGAGAATGACCACTCGGCAAAACAGAAAAAAAACAAACAAAACTCAATCAGCACAAACAATCCAAAGACAGACGCACTAAACTAAGCCCACAAACCATTGCAGAGGAGCCGGACAAACAGACAAACAGTCGGAGGGGCGGACGAATGTAGGGATGGACAGACAACTGGCCACAATAAACTGAAAACAAAACACGGCACTCGGCAGCAGTTCCATTACATTGGCAAAAATGTTAGTGGACCTGGACAATGGTGAAGAACCACCACTCAAATGTCATGACGCAGAAACACGCGCACTCGCCAAAGCAACGGGAAACGTATGAACCAGCAGTCCGAAGCCTTGTGTTGCTGGTCTTGGCCATAAAAACGTAGTCGTTGTCCAAGAACCCACAAGACCGTCGTAATCTAAAGGAAATGTTGCAAAGAAAAGCTTTTATTGTACAGGTTAAAACCTCATTAAAACGACATGGAAGGGTGGCACACACTTTCGCGAACTCACTCACTTAGTTCCTGGTATCAGGAAAAGAATGACAACATGTGGCACTGCCAACAATGGCACCTTTTTTGCTCTCCAGCTACACGTTTGTTGACCTCTAGCGTAGCGTTTGAGGCTAGAGAAAAAAGGGGTTTATTTCAAAGCAATTGCCTTAAGCAGAGGTCTTATGCTAGGGAGGGTGATTTTATTTTAAAGAATTTGAAGTTCATTTAAAACCTTTAAAAGAAGTGGGTTAAGGTTTTCCACACATGTAGATTATTTCCTTGTTCTTTTCTGCAAACGAAAGGGAGATACCGGACCTGCCATTCACCGAAGAAAAAGAGAGAGAGAGTGGGGGACTTAGAAATATCCAATTCAAAGAATGTTTACGCATTAAGAGATAATTGTAGACGAGACATTTTGGACTCCGTCTAGGGTTGTCCTCCATCTTAACTCTTAAAGATCTCGATGATGTTGATGTAGGAGCTTCGCTTGAATTTCATTCATGAAAGTCCACCATTAGAACTCTAAAAAATCTGTAAAGAAAGCACCTTCGATCTGTCCACATATGTCCACCACTGGAGCTCTGAAAGATCTAGTTAAAGTTAATGCGGAGGAAACACTTTGAAATCTGACAGAGATGTGAGATTGGAACTCTATAAGTTCTAGTAGATGTTGTTGAAGCCAAGTAATCTTTGCTTGGAGGAGGCACTTTGGACTCCGTCCAAGAATGTCCATCCTTAGTGCTCTTAAACATCAAGATGATGTTACTGAGGAGAAACCACCTTGGATTACACCGAGGAAAGTGCACCATTACATCTCTGAAAGATCAAGAAGATGTTGATGTACAGAAGGAAACTTGTATTCCGGCTTAGAGAAGTTTACCATTGAAAATCTAAAAGATCTAGTTGATGTTGATGCGGAGAAGGCAACTTGGATTGTGTCCAAAGAAGTCCATAATTGGAGCTCTGAAAGATCTAGATGATGTAGAAGAAGCCGAGCTATAAAAAAAAGATCTAGTTGATGTGTATGTGGTGGAGGCATCCTGGATTTCATTCAGACAAGTCCACCATTGGCTCTCTAAAAGATCTAGCTTATGTTGATGTAGAGGAGGTACTTTAGAATCTGTCCAGAGAAATCAATCATCAGAACTCTCCGTTTTTCTTCCTCTTAAAATGGCAGCTGAAATTGGTCGAATAACGCCTATGTAAGGATAAGGAGAAGATTGAAACTGTGGAGCACAGTGTAGATGCCCTTCCCACCAGAAAAGGCGACGAAGTTAACTGTGGAGTTACTTTTTTGAAGATTTTAAAGAGTTATCCTCCTGCAAAATGGTACATCTGCTGAATTCAATAAACTTTTTCTCATTGCCTAATTTTAATTATTTTTTACCATAGACAAATAACAATATGAATATATGGTTACTAGGAGGGTTGCTATTTATGTTTCGGGTCCGGCAATAAAAACACAATAACTTATCATTGGAAATAGTTTTATTGTTTTTTAAAATATTCTCCTTTAAGATCAATACACTTTTGCATTCGCACAAACTAATTTTCGGAGCACTTTTTCCATCCGATTGAGACACCTTCAAAACATGATTTTTGAACGCTTAAACAGCTGCTTCGGGCGATGAAAAACGTAGACCACCCATTTTTTCTTGATACTAGTGAATCGGAATAAGTCATTGGGTGCAAAATTAGGGCTGTACGGGGATGGCCCATCAATTCGACATCTTGAGTGGTCAAATAGCTCATCGTTTCAGCTGATGTGTGAGAGCTCGCACTGTCGTGATGCAAAATGATGCGTCTTATCTTATTATCTTTCCTCATTTCTTCGAATACTGTTGCCAAACAGATGGTTGTATACTAGGGTGGAGTGAAAACATGCTTTTTTTTAATTTGAAAAAGTTAACCTCGGAAAGATTTGTAGTCTGGGGTCCTAAAGAGGGGAAAAATAAAGAAAAAAATTTAAAAAAAATTTTAGGGGTCGCGCCACTCTCTAGAAATTTGGAAATTATCGCTATTTTGGCGTTGATTTTAGAAAAATCCTAAAAATTAACGACTTAACTTATTCGAAATTTAAAAGTTTGAGCTTGTTCAGTGCCCAAACAAAAGTATTGGAGGCAAATATGAGGATAATCGACTAATATTTGTAGCTTTGGTGGCGATTTCATTGTTCAGTCAATTTTCTGAAGAAGGGACGATTTGACTTATTTTACTTTTTGAAATTTTTGAACAATGAGAAAAATTTTTTTAAATTTTTTCATGCCCTTATTTCATTGTTTACGCTATTGCAAACATTTATTGACATAAAACTTTTTAGGATTTTTCTAAAATCAACGCCAAAATAGCGATAATTTCCAAATTTCGAGGGAGTGGCGAGAACCCTAAAGATTTTTTAAAATTTTTTTCTTTATTTTTCCCCTCATTAGGACCCCAGACTACATCTCTTTCCGAGGTTAACTTTTTTTTTTTGAATTTCACTCCACCCTATTGTATACCACTCACAATTGACTGTCCTACGTTCCACTAAAGGCACTTAGCAAAATGGCCGGTTATACCGAAAAAAACGCAATCATTTGCTTCAATGTATTTCTTCCACAAACAACTTTTTTTGGATTTGGATCGTCTTGAAAGACCCATTGCTGTTTTGTTTCGGATTCATATGCATAGATCCATGATTCGTCACCTATGACAAAGTTATACACTGCCTTTGAGCTACCACAGTTATAGTTTTTCAACATCTCTTTGCACTAATCCATACGAGCCTTTTTTGAGCATTCGTCAAATTATGTGGGATCCAACGAGAACAATTTTTTTTCACGGCCAAACGAGCATGCAATATCTTATTGATACTTGTCATACTAATGCCCAAGGATGCCTCAATCTTACGCTATGTCGCAAGTCGGTCTTGTTTAATCAGTTCACGCACAGCATCGATGGTTTCTGGCAAAGTGACCGAAGTTGGACGTCCTTCACAAAATTCATCCTAGAGCGAATGGCGTCCGAGACTAAACTCTTGGTTCCTGCGATTAACAGTGGTTTTTGATGGAGCTTCATCGCCGAAAGTCGAAACAAGTTGATTTAAACACTTTTGTCTCGACCGAAAATCGTAAAAAATCATCGCACGAAAATGTTCACGGGATAATTCCATTTTTTGACTGAGATGAATTTGTCAACACTCTGTAAACAAAACAATTCGCTCTCAAATGACAAAACGTTCTGAGTTAAGTTTTGCTAAAAAATGTCAAAGTTTCCAATGAAAGTTCCAGTTTACATCTGCGAACGCTAGTATTGCCAGGATCCGAAATATAAATAGCAACCCTCGTATCAATCTAATCTATTTGCAGTGGTTGCCTTGACGAGAACATACATATAGGTTTTCTGACCTAATTCGGTTTTAAGATAAAAATCCTTAAGACATTATACCTATGTAGGAAAAGTAAAATTCGGTCAGGCCGATTCTCATGCAGTATTCAAGGGTACTCTTCCTTTGTGAAGATGTTCTACTTTGTTTGAGGAGGCGTGGCAATTACGCCTACCTTTAAGTCACATGAACTAGATTACCAAAGCATGTTTAGATAAGTTCTAACTATTTTGAAATCTGCGAGGGTCGTAGATGTTCTAAACCATTTTAATGTCTCGGAAGCAATTAAATGCTCTTGGGGATTGGTCACTCGACCTCGACTTCTACCAATTGTGCTGCTCAAGTTGAGAAGGACAGGGAACCAAGCCCACTAACCAGACCATAGAATTTTCGAGTTTGGAACATTTTGATTATTTTACAACTATTTAAACATCTCCGGAGAATTTTGAATCCCATTAAAAATACCTAATGTTTATAAATGCTTCGGTATATGGATTATTTCTTAGCATATTGCTTGAGGCATGTAGATATTTTAAACCATTTTAATGTCTCGGAAGCAGGGCTTGGTCGCGGACTAGACCTCTACCAATTGTGCTGCTAAAAGGACAAGGAACTACGCCCATCAACCGGTTTACCTATATTATAGTGAGCATAGAACATTTTTATTATTTAACTATTTTAACTTCCCCGAAGAATTTTAGATCCCATTAAAAATTCCTAATGCTTATTTATTAATTGTCCAGCTAAAGTTTAGAAATCTGCCATGAATTTGGATGTTTCCAACCTATTTTAAAACTCCTTATGTTCATTGTGGCTACTGGCATTATTTCAACCGACCTTTGGAATGAGTTCCAGCTACAGTTTAGAAGGCATGACAATTACATTCACCATTCAGATCACTTGAACTAAATTAAGAATAGAATATTTTGATTATTTTACAACTGTTTTAATATTCCCCAAAGAATTTTGTATCCCAATAAAAATACCTCATGTTCGTTAATGCTTCTGGCGTTCGGTCTCCCGACCTATTAAAAGTTTTCCAGCTAATGTTAAGAAGGCATGGCAATTACTTGCATCTTTCCGATCATTTGGACTAAATTGAGTATAGAGAATTATGAATATTTTTTAACTACTTAAAAATCTGTAATGAATTTGGATATTTTCGAAATATTTTAAAACTCCTAATGGTTATTGTGGATACTGGCATTCGACCTCTCGACCTTTGAAATGTTTTCCAGTTGAAGTTTAGAAGGCATGACAATTACATTCATCATCCAGATCATTTGAACTACATTGAGTATTGGATTACTCCCAATGTTTTTAGTCGAATGCCCAATTCTGGCATTCGACTCTCGACCTTTGAAATGTTTTCCAGTTAAAGTTTAGAAGGCATGACAATATCATTCATCATCCAGATCATTTGAACTACATTGAGTATTGGATTACTCCCATTTTTTTTAAATGCCTGAAGATATTGGATATTTTGTAACTATTTTATAGCTATACAAGTTGGTTAATACTTTTTGGATTCGCCCTCACGACCTCTGTAGAGTTTTCTAGCGAACGTTTAGAAGGCAGGTTTATTATGTTCATCTTCTTGAACTGGATTGGGTACAATTTTAATTATTAATTTTTTTTTGAGTGAATAGTATAACCTTGGTGTTATTATCTTAATAAAATTATTTTTCGGCTTGAGGTCATTTCTTTAAACGCGATGTTCTATGTTTGGTTTTATTTTTATGTTTCCCAATATTTCGATTGATTTCGTCAATCAGCGTCAGGGGTTGTCAATTAAGAAAACAATGTCGTTTATCTGATTATCGCTGTCAACTAATTTTTTTTTATATACATAATTATTTAAATACCCGAAACACTTGGCTATTTTTGAAAATTTCAAAAATTCCTAATTTTTATTGATCTCTCTAGGACTCGGCCACTACAATTCTGTGAAGTTGTCCAGCTTCAGTTTAGGATACAAGACAATCACGTTTGTTTTCCAGTTGACTACCTTAAATGGTATTCCAAATCCCCACCGTTATTTAAAGCGTTTTCAAACGAAACATTAGATTTCTTAGTCAATTCTTCTATAGAGTGTTTTGCCTACAAAGGATTTTTTTCTGAACATCCTTTTGCTCTTGTGGGCTGTTGAGCAACAGATACTTGAATTATCTAAACTTAGTCTTGAAACAAAAACAGAATGAAAAACATCTTCCTTTATTTTGTAATAAATCATCATGTTGTCTTGTGCTGTTGTTGTTGTTCTTCTTCTTTTAGTAGTTCCACCATAAAGTTTATTAAACTCTGAGCGACCACATTTAAACGCGAAACTTGTTTTGTGTGATAAAGACAAACTCCTTTTTTTGGTGTTGCCAAAAAAAAACTAAAAGATTTTTTTTTTGTTTTTCGTTAAAAAACAAGTTTTCAAAGATTTTTTGTTTTTGGTTAACACAGAAAATAACAACAAACAAATGAAGGCAATTCTTCCAGACTTTAGCACGAGTTCCCAAAAAAGAAGAACAACTTGGAGAACGGCAACACATGGCAGGCAGGTAGGATGAAAGGTAGACAGAGTACACAACACGACAACGTTGGCCGGTTACGGGCAGGGAGTTGCAACAGAATCTCACTCACCAGTCATGCCGAAGGTGAAGACCTTCTTAAGCAAATATACAACAAACACAAAGACACCCAGGGACGGACGGGCTGAAAATGAGGAATAAAACAAGGCAGGCAGCAGTCGGTCGTCGTCTCCTTATTAAGGCCGGCCATAAACGAGATAAAGTTCTGGTGATAAACAGTCACCAGCCAAGAGAGCAACCAAACCGAGTATCCCAAAACCAAACAACCTCCAAAAAAGCCTTCATATCCCAATAAACAACAACCACAACAGCATAGCAGAGATAAACAACCAGCGCAACAGCAACATTCGAGAAAATGTGCAACAAACACGAACCCCCAAAAAATGTGGGTATGACGACAGTCAGACAGACGGACAGACCTTATGCCTTTTCGTTAAGAATGCTCTAAAGTGGCTGGCTGCCTGGCACTAAGTGGCTTTGCCAAGAAGTTTGCCGTCGCGCGCAAACACAATTTGAAGAGGCGTCCGGGCCGGCCGGCCGGCCCATAACCAAAACAAGCCAACAATCGGAAACAATGAGCCAAAGACAAACAACACCACTCACACATAAATATGGCCATTCCGAGTAATAAACATTTTGTGTTGTTTGCCCAGAATGTTTATAAACAATAGAGAAATAGTAATAATTATGTTGGTTGTTGCTGTTGTTGACCCGAAGATAAAGAAAAAACAGGCAACACTTTAAAGCCATTTGCAGCAGCCAGCCTGCCAGCCAGCCCAGAGTCACTGTAAAGGGCACATGCCACAAGTGTCTCTGGCTTTGAACTTAAACAGCCTTAAAGGTTACGCCATGTTCGGCTAGAGGGGGGTATTATTATATCTGGATTTTCCTCATCGTCTTCTCTTTATTCTTTGGGGGGAAACACACACAAGACAACAACCATCACCACCACCACCACCTTTGTCATCATCATGATCATGGTTGTCATCGTCATCAGATCGTGCCACGAGACAAAATTCTGTGTTGGAGTTAACCAAGCGACTCGGCCACACACACCCAAAAACATAGGAGGCGGCCGGAGTTTGCCCTTAACTGTATGGGTTTTCTAACAGATGCTGCCATCACTGAAATTGTATACCTAAAACCGGCTTACTTTCAATAAATATTTAATATTTGTATGGCATCGTTAAATATTGAAAATGGTTCCCCGTTTGTTGCTAAAAGGAATATTGACTGATTCCTTGAAGGACAACATTAAATATTTCGGTTTATATTAAATTGAAAGGTTTGCCCGCAAGTTCGTTCACTTGGACATCTGTAGACCCATTATGATAACCTATGACTGAGGTGTAGAAAGAAGAGAAAGATTGGGCGATATAGGGAATGTTTCGGGGAAAAATTGTTTATTTAATATGGCCCCAACAGAAGAAATTAAAAATGGCCCCAAATTTGGTGTCATTTCATATAATAAAGAAAATTTGTCCGACTATATAATATGAAATTTAGCCTTTAACCCAAAGTGAAAAAAACTCAAAAAAAGAACATTTTTTTTTAAAAAGGTCACAAAACTTAGGATTTGGCATATATCCCCATAAAATGATTCCAACGCAAAATGGCCCCAACACAAAAATTTAAAAATATCCCCAAATTTGGGGTTGGTTGAAAGGTTTGCCTGCAATGTGGCTAGTTCGTTTATTCGGAGACTAGGTGGTCCATTGTGATACCCTAAGTCTGAAGTTCAGAGAGAAGAGAACGATTTGGGAGACATAGGAAATGTTTATATAAAACAATGGTAATATATTTAATATGGGCTCCCTGATAAATGACCCCAATACAAAATGGCTCCTAACCAAGGAATGAAATATGGCCCTCAATTTGAGGTCATTTTAATAATCAAAAATCGTCCCACTATAAAATATAAAATTTAGCCCAATACAAAGTAAAAAAATCCCCCAATAAATAGTAAATATTTTTATAAAAAGGACAAAAGGTGAACTGCAAAATTTGAAGGCTCCGCGGAAAATGACTCCAATGCAAAATGGCGCCAACCCAAAAAATAAAAAATGGCCCAATATTTAGGGTTGGTTGATAGTAAGCCGCAAGAAGGCAAGTTCGTTCATTTGGATATGTGTTAACCCATTGTGATACGCTGTGTCTAAGGTTCAGGTAGAAGACTCCCTGAAAAGTTACCCAAATGGCCCTAACAAACGAATGAAAAATAACCCCAAACTAGGGCCAATTTTAATAATGAATAATCGTCCCACTATAAAATATGAAATTTATTTCCAATTCATAGTGAAAAAATAGTATTTTTTTATGAAAATGAAAAAAGGTCATAAACTGTAGAATTTGTAGGCTCCCAGAAAAATGGCCCCAATCTGGAATGGCCGTAACAACACAAATGACAAATGGTCCCATGTTCGTGGTCATTTTAATAGTGAAAAATCATCCTACAATAAAATATAAACTTTAGCCCCAATCAAAGTAAAAAAATTCTTCCAAAAATAGCAACATTTTTATGAAAAGGAGAAAAGGTCACAAAACTGTAAAATTTTCAAACACCCTGAAAAATCTACATTGAGGCCCAAAACAAGAACATACATACAAATGGTCCCAAATTTGTGTTCACTTTAACAATGAAAAATCGCCCTGCTATAAAATATGAAATCAAGCCCCAATCCAAAGTGAAAAAGGCCACAAAAAATAGTAAAAATATTTATGAAAAGGAAAAAAGGCCACAAAACTGTAGAATTTTCAATATGAAATATCGGGTGATCAATCTAGAGGTATTTTTTTTTAAATAAAGTAAAATACAAAAATTCATATCAAGTGTGGAATCTTTATGGTTCTTTCGAAAGGATATTTTATGTCATTTATTTTTTGAACAAATTTTACTCTCAAATGTTGGCCGCAACGCCGTGAGCATCTAGATTGATCACCCTATATGACCACACACTTAAAGAACAAACGTTTTGTGTCAAAATCAATACGAAAAATGGCCCCAATATTTATTAATTAAATACTTTTAAAGAATCTTCTACATTACATCTAAAAGTAAAGGGTGGTCCAACTAAAGCTTATTATGTTAATTTTAAATTAAACAAAAAGTTTTTAGAGAGTTATCTGAATATTTTTTTATTATAATAAAACGATCTATGACAATTATGTGTGAAAAAAATATTGCTCGCCACGGCTTTGGTGGCATAACATCTATTCGAGGGATCATGATTTCAATGACTTTGGGACATAATGGAGGTTCAATGTCGTTATTGTGCCAATATATATCATTCTTAAGCTTTTGAATTGTTTTTGGCTCATTGCCGTACCCCTTTTCTTTAAATATCCCCAAAGAAAGAAGTCCAGCGGTGTCAAATCACATGATCGTGGCGTCCAATCAACATCGCCAGCAGGTCAGATCTCAAAGCCATAGAATTTCTCGCGCTAAAAAGACACTGTTTCATTGGCTGTGTGGCAAGTGACACCATTCTCTTGGAACCGCATATCATCCAGGTCCATATCCAAAACTTCTGGCCACAAGAAGTCCGTTATTACCTCGCGACCTCATTTTCGAAGAAGTACGGCCCGTAACGCTGCCAGCCCTTAAACCGCACGAAACAGTCACTTGTCAACAATCACTCGTAGATTCTCATTTGGGCGGATTTGATTTGTTGGACAGCTTAATAATGGGTCGTTACAAAATGTATATCAAAAGTAGAAAATGGTATAAACGAATATTTTACCATTTGATAGATTTGACTATGATAAAAGCTTGGTTAGTCTACAAGCGGGTCCTTAAACAAAATGAAGGCTTAGATGATGACATTCTTAGCAGCAAAAATTCCGAACAGAGGTTGTAACTTGTTAATGAGAAGCACAAGCAAAGCCGACAAAGCGTGGAAGACTGAGTGCAGTTAAAAAATAAATTCAAATAAAAATAAAATAATACACACGCAGAAAAAAATTATGGTTGGGGTGACAATATTCGAAGAGCATAATACTATTGTTGGGTATATGGTTGTGGCACAACAATATTATGATCCTCACAACAATAGTATGATTCACACATAACCATACAATGATCCCCACAACAATAGTATGATTCAAACTCAACCATACGATGATCTCCACAACAATACTATGATCCTCACAACAATAGTATGATTCACACTCAACCATACTATTATCTTCACAACCATATTATGATGTATGTTTCTCATACATCCATAGTATGACCCTTACAACCATAGTATGATTCACACGCAACCATAGTATGATCCACACAACCATAGTATGATTCACACTCGATCATACTATGATCCCCAAAATTATTTATTAGGATTGGGTAATGTTGTTATTCAAAAATAGAGATTTTTATCAACCAATTTATATTTAATTGCAGTACAATAAGTCAATGGTCAGAATTTAGGCCATGTTTTTATTGAACATTTCATTCATGAAACAAAAATATATTCCAACGGCAGTCTTTTAGTTCCCAGCAAGGGTTAATGCTATTTCACCATCCGTAGACTCTAAGAAACGAATGTGATTAAACCATGATCAATGGCTACCTAAGTGCATATATACTAAAGGACAGATTTAAAATAGAGTATTTCACCAGACAAAGTAATAAAAATCCCTCGAACTACCTTCCGACTGTTGTTGTTTTTGTTTAATGGACAACAACCATTCATTCACTGTATCGTGTGTATGTGTTTTTTGTATATCAAAAAAACACACGCACACACATACATGTATGCTCTTTAAAACCTGTTTTGTAATGTTCATAGTCGCAACCATACTGTATGATTGCCGTAATCATATTGTTGTTAATGTAAATTTTAAACAACAATACTTTTGTTGCGCCAACCAAGTTTATATGGTTGCTAAAACCATATTTTTATTTCTAAATTTGGCAATAATACTTTTGTTACATTTCAACAATAGTAATGTTGTCGCAATCATACTGCTGTCAAAATAAAATTCAAAAAACAATACTATGGTTGCGACGAACATGCTTTTATTGTAGAGAACATATTATTGTTGCGGTGACCATAGTGTAACCATATCTTTTCTCTGCGTGCAGACACAGACTATACCGCTCATAGATATTCGGCAAGACTATTTTGATCATTGGCCAAGGACCATTGAAACAAAAATGAGATGCAATTTTTAAAACTGTAAAGCTTTTGCAAGCATAAAGTGCAAAAAATGTGTCGTTACTTTATGCCTTAATAAAATTTAATAAAAACACAAATTTTTAATAAAAACACATTTTTAAATATTAAAACATAATTTTTTTTTCGTGATTAACACCTCATTATGTGTGAATAATAACACTACTCAACAAAATGAAAAAAATTTCATGTACTCCGATGCGATAATTTTTTCTGTGTAGATAACCTTGACATGAGCTCGAAAAACGCAATAAAAAATTTTTTTTTCGTTTGGTTTTTGTTTTATTTATTTTTTTTAAATTTTAAAAATTTTTTTTTGGTTAATTTGTTTCGTCCGGCATAACTCGGGAACCACTAGCCCGATTTAATTGAATTAAATTTTAAAAAATTTAAAATTACAATTCCCTTAATCTGTTCATATATTGTTTTCCTATACAAGCAACAGTTTCCAAGTTAAAAATGAATATATAAAGGAAAAAACTTATTTTTTGCCTAAAGATTTAATTTTTTTTTTTAAAAAATCCATAAAAAATCCAAAATGAAAAAAAATGTCAAATCTTATTTACTCAATTGCGAATAAAAGCGAAACGCGTGCATCGATTTTCATGATCTTTGTCTCATTTTGCTCATAGGTTATGTGACTTTACGTAAAAGTAATAAGATTTGATTTTGGATTTTTTATGGATTTTTTAAAAAAAAAATTTAAATCTTTAGGCAAAAAATAAGTTTTTTCCTTTATATATTCATTTTTAACTTGGAAACTGTTGCTTGTATAGGAAAACAATATATGAACAGATTAAGGGAATTGTAATTTTAATTTTTTTAAAATTTAATTCAATTAAATCGGGCTAGTGGTTCCCGAGTTATGCCGGACGAAACAAATTAACCAAAAAAAAAATTTTAAAATTAAAAAAAAAAAAAATAAAACAAAAACCAAACGACAAAAAAAATTTTTTATTGCGTTTTTCGAGCTCATGACAAGGTTATCTACACAGAAAAAATTATCGCATCCCGAGTACATTTTGACTGTTGACTAGTGTAATTAAATGGTAAAAATTGAAAAGATCACATATTTAAGGGTTAATATAAGAGCAAATGATTTCAATCTCACACAAAGTTCAATTTACATAAATTTTAGTTTTGTTTAATCTGTTGTTTATAAAACAACATTATTTTTGGAAATTTTACTTAAAACAACTTACTTTAATAATTACAGAAAACATTTTAAGCGAATGTATTATAATTGAACTAAAACGTTTAGCTCGTTTGTTTATTTCGTTATAATCCTTTAACACATTGAACGGGGATTAAAAGGCTCTAGAGCTCTTGACATTGAGTTTCCTGGCTGCACACTGCGTTCATCGCGATTTTGGGTCCCTGGCGTAGTTCTCATGCATTTGGTGAGAACCTGGTCTAAAGGAGTTCAGTTGTACTTTCAACAATTGCTGCGAAGCCTCCTAAACTAAAATGTTGTTCCGATTCGGCACTACCAATTCAAAGGATATGAGGAAACCTAATATGTGACAGCGCATAGAGAAAGGGACCTAAGGGTAAAAAAAACATTTTTCATTTTTTTTTTGATGTGGACAACATCTGAGCATCGAATGAGACCGATCCGATGCCCCAGAAGTGTTCCCTCCCAGAGATATGCGCGTTTTATGAAAGTGAAGTTGACGATTCTAAGTGCAAGTAGAAAGAGACCTAATCTTTAAAATGGCTCTTCTGAACTAAACTTTTCATCAACTTTTCACTTTTTTTTGATGTGGACAACATCTGAGCATCGAATGAGACCGATCCCATGCCCCAAAAGTGTTCCCTCCCAGAGATATGCGCGTTTTATGAAAGTGAAGTCGACGATTCTAAGCGCAAATAGAAAGAGACCTAATCTTTAAAATGGCTCTCCTGAACAAAACTGGTTTTTAGCCATAGGTCCCTTTCTATTTTGCGCGTCACATATGTTATTTCTACAAATTTTACAATTCTCTAATATAAAAAAAAATTTAGAACCTCCTGTCATACAAGGATACCAAATAAAAACTTCTCCTTTAAATTAAAGAAATTAAACTATTATCTTCAATTTCCACATAATCTCCAATAATTTTACGATTTCTTAGAACATATCACACATGCTTGTCATCTCTGTGGGAGGGGGCGGGTAATGGTCTATAACTTGTACTCCAATCCATCCAACATTTGCCCCATTATGGGGCTCTCACACACCCTGTTGCTGTCCAAAGTTTAATGCTACTTTTTAAAATGGTTAAATTGCATGTCATAATATCCTGTACAAATGAAAAACAAAAAAAAAACTGATGTAGTTAAAGAAATAACGGAAATTTGCTGTTAAAGGAGCAGAGGAGCACGTATAAACCGCTATGCTGCCATGCTCCGATGATGTAACCGACAGACCAACTGGAAGACGTAGCGGCAGAAGAACATTTGAAATAATGTTTGCAATAAAGGTGCGACCGTGGAGAAGTGCATGAAAGCTTTTTATTAAATTAAATGTTGCAGGCAACACGTCAATATTTACAACAACGGCGAAATTGCACACAAATCGCGAAGCCAATGACCCACGCAAAATAATACGAGAAACTAAAGTTGCAACTTGCCTCATTGTTTACATTCGCCAAGAATACGCGCTGTAAATGTGGTGTGGTGTGTGTCAAGAAGCTCTGACACAGCCGGGCGAAGGGGACAGGAGGGGCAGGCGGTACACAATGGTGTGGCAACATCAAATTTTGCTTACGGTGTCGTCGTTGTTGTCGACAACGTCGATGGCGACGTTGTTGTCGCGGCAACACGCTTCAACGCTTAAGAGCAAAACAAACTTAAAACTCGATTTTGGTGTAGCTGCCTTTGTAGTTGTTTATGTTTTTTTTTTTTTTGGAGGTTAGTGGAGTCAATGCAGCCCAAAACGACTGCCGCCACGACTATGATGACGGTGGCGGCGACAACACTATATATCAGCTACAACGAGAAAGGTTGTTGGTTGATATAACATTTTCTAGAACCCGACGACTTTGCATTTATGCAATTTTTTAAATGTGAATATTAACTAATGAGAGAGAGATAGAGAGAGAGAGAGAGATAGAGAGAGAGAGATAGAGAAAGAGAGAGAGAGAGAGAGAGAGAGAGAGAGAGAGAGAGAGAGAGAGAGAGGAAGAAGGAGACTTTTTATTAATAAAAATCGACGACTGCTGCTCCAAAAAGTTGTTATTAAAAGTCTAGCTTAGTTTTAAATTTGATGTCAAAATATGACATTTTTCATTGTAATTCTATTAACTAATGGGAAAGAGAGAGAGAATAACAAGAGCTATAATTACAGAGAGCGACATACAGGTCCTACTGAATTAATACAATCTTAAATATTTATAGTTGAAAGTCATATGTGACCCGACCTATGAAAAGGTGGCTTATGACTCAAAAAAGAAATTGCGAGCTGTTAAAGATAAACAACGAATTTCTTCAGTTTCTTAGTAGTTTTTCTTTTGCATTATGAACTGCAATAAAAAAAATCAAGAAAACGTAAGGCCTCATCTCCGGAAGGAGTTTCGAAAAAACGAGCAACTTCAAAGGTTTCAACAAGGATAGCGACGAAGAAAACTACTTAATACTGCTAAATAAATATTTTTTGTGCAAAACAGCTTTTTTTTTGGTAAAATCGTTCTTGCAGCGTTCAATCCTGTTTTTAAATTTTTCAATTTCATTATTATCTTGATTCTGGATTTTCAATAAAATTCTTTCATTTTTGCTCTTCTTTCTCTACATTTTTAGTACACTTCTAAGCAAGTTAGGATCACGTGAAAGAGCGTCTCAAAAACTCCAAAAAAAACTCCGAAACCAAAAAAAAGTGGAACAATTTTTTTTTGAGTCCTTTTCATAGGCCGGGTCATATATACATTTTTGAATAATAAAACTCATAATGACAATAAAAACCTCTTAAGATATCTTGGAAAGTTTGTTAATTTATATGACTTCAATTAGAATTTAAACTTTTTTTCGTTTTATAAAAAATTCACAAGTTCAATGAAAAGTTAGTTTAAACTTCTAAATGACAACAAAACCAATTTTAACTAGGGAATGTTTTTTTTTGTTTTCCAAATTCTTGATAAAAATTTATATAAAGGTTAGTCCAACTAAACTGCATGATGTTAATTGTAAATACAACAAAAAGTTTTCTGAGAATTGTCTTAATATGTGACAGCGCATAGAGAAAAGGACTTAAGGGTAAAAAAATCAATTTTCATTTTTTTTCTTTTTTTGATGTGGACAACATCTGAGCATCGAATGAGACCGATCCCATGCCCCAAAAGTGTTCCCTCCCAGAGATATGCGCGTTTTATGAAAGTGAAGTCGACGATTCTAAGCGCAAATAGAAAGGGACCTAATCTTTAAAATGGCTCTCCTGAACAAAACTGGTTTTTCGCCTTAGGTCCCTTTCTATTTTGCGCGTCACATATTCTTTATTGTGATAGAAGGATCCATGACAATTATGTGTGAAACAAAATATCGGCCACATGGTGTCGGTAATACGTTTGCTCGATTTATATCGAGCTTTCTTAGAGATCGCACTATTACGTAGAGTTGTTGTAGGTGGGTTATCATCCAACACACATAGGCTGACCGCAGGTGTACCACAGGGCTCTGTCCATTCTCCCTCTTTATTTCTAATTTTCATTGATGATCTTTTGGGCCAGACCGTGAATCCAATCTACTCTTTCGCAGATGATAGTAACCTCTGTCATTCGTATTCATTCGACCGTAGGCCGAATGATATTGAAGACAAAATGCGAATTATGGATGAGACACTTGGCCGGGATCTACTGGTCATTTCCGAATGGGGTCGAGTGAATAGAGTAGATTTTAATGGGCGTAAGACACAGTCCGCTGACCCAACAATATCGTTAATTTCTATCGATGGTACGGATATTGAAGTACGGAGAAGCTCTCGATGTTCTGGGCATGAAAATACAATGTGGCGCTCGTTGGGCGAGATATGTATTCGAAGTGTCGAAAGAAGCACTCAAGTGCATAGGCTTTTTAAAGCAGTGCAAGAAATATTTCACTCCTTATGATCTTTTCAATATCTATACAAGGTGGAGCAGGTGCTCCAAAATTAGCCTTGGAGCTTCTGGACCGTGTTCAAAGGAGAGCGATGGTGCTGATAGGTTACAGTAGGGTATCCAACTCTATTGTTTCCCTGGATCATCGTCGGAATGTGGGTTGCGTGACGCTGTTCTATCGTTACTTTCATGGAGTGTGTTCATCAGACATCCGTCGCCTTATTCCTGACGTGAGGATGTTCGGCAGGGATACGCGACTTTCTAGGAATTCACACCCGTTTGTTATCGATTGGCCAGTTGACCGCACTATACACTACAGATCAAATTCGTTTTTCGCTCGTACAGTCCGTATGTGGAATCGAGTTCCGACAAATGTATTTCCCTCCAAATACGACATCCAGAAGTTCAAGGCAAGCGTCAATAATCATTACTTCCTCTTTCCCCCATCCGATCCTTTACTTTCCACTCGCCAATCCCCTGAGTGTTGGTTATTTAAAAAAAATTCTCGCTACGGCTTGGGTGACATATCTCTATCCGATGATCCATATTTTGTCGTGCCGAATTATCTCACCCTTGAGCTCTTGAATTGTTCTTGGCTTATTGACGTGAACTTTTTCTATTGAATGCAAGGGCTGCTATATATATTTCTGGCCTAATAATGAAAATGCGAATATTTATCATCAAAAATGGTTTAATTGTTTTTCAAGGCATGATTTATACACTTTTGCATGCGCTCAAACACATTGTCGAAGCACTTTTTCCACTCCAATTGAAGCACCTCGAAAAGATGGTCTTTGGACAGCATCTCCTGGCGACGAAAATCGTTGACCACGCCTTTTTTCTTGATGTGCGGGAATAAAAAGAAGTTATTGGGTGCTAAGTCAGGGCTTTACGGCGAATGACCCATCAATTCGACGTTTTGGCCGGTCAAAAGGGCGCTTGTTTCAGACGATGTGTGAGAGCTCGCAGTGTCATGGTGCATAATGATTCGTCTTCTCTTGTTCGTCTTTCGAATTTCTCCGAAGGGATCAGGCAAACAAATTGTGGTGTACCACTCAGAATTGACCGTTCTACGTTGCTCAAGCGGAACAGTCGCCACATGACCAGTTTTGCCGAAGAAACAGGCGACCATTTGCTTCGAAGTGCTTCTTCCATGAAGAACTTTCGTTGGATTTGACTCGTCTTCGAAGACCCACACGGTCGATTGCTGTTATGTTTCGGGCTCATACGCATAGATGCATGATTCGTCGCCTGTGACGATCTTATAAACGACTTTTGAAGCACCGCGATCGTATTTTTTTTTTTTAATTTCTTTGCACCAATCAACACGAGCCTATTTTTGAGCGATTGTCAAATTGTGCGGGATCCAACGAGAAGAAACCTTTTTTTTACGGCCAGGTGTTCATGGAATATCGAATGTATGCTGGTGGAAGAAATGTCTAAGGATGCCTCTATCTCATGGTATGTCACATGACGATCTTGCATTATCAGTTCACGCACGGCATCAATGTTCTCTGGTACAACGGCCGTTTTTGGACGACCTCCTTCTTTGAGGGAGCGTCGGCCACGATTGGATTCATTAAACCAGTTTTTCGATTGCTGTTTTGTTTCGGGCTCATACGCATAGATCCATGATTCGTCACCTGTGACGATCTTATAAACGTCTTTTGAAGCACCGCTATCGTATTTTTTCAAAATTTTCTTTGCACCAATCGACACGAGCCTTTATTTTGAGCGATTGTCAAATTGAGAAGGATCCAGCGAGAACAAACCATTTTTAAGGCCAGGTGTTCATGCAATATCGAATATATGCACATGACGATCTTGCATTATCAGTTCACGCACGGCATCAATGTTTTCTGGCACAACGGCCGTTTTAGGACGACCTTCGTCTTTAAGCGAGCCTCGGCCACGATTGAATTCATTAAACCAGTATTCACAGTGCTATAGGATGATGCTTCATCGCCATAGAAAGATTTAAGTTCATCAATGCACTCTTGTCGTGAATTTTTTTTTTTTTTTTTATTATTTATAACAACATCTTTATTAAAGTTATTTTTAACATAAGTACATTATTAAAATTTCGAGATTTTATCTATAGATATTACAACGAATAAGACTTATAATCACAGATATTGAGTATAGTTAATTCTTTAATATTATGTAAAGGGAAAATAGGAAAACCTTTATATGACTAAAAGAGGGGTTTCAAATATCGTAAGAAAATATATATGTTTGCATTTGTATTATCTAAAGTAATAACACATTACAGACATATCATTTTCTATTTGGTAATTTACATTTGAAGCTGCACTTAAGCCGACTCTCTACATTCCCTTATCAGTTGATAAGGAGAATTCTCATTACTTTCAAAATATTTATTGTTCAGTTTTAATATGAAGTGATCTATCAGGTCATAACCGGTTTCGTTATGAAGAAGTTTTGTGGAGTATCTCCACTGCTTGTTGTTTATAATTTTAAGGCATTTGTTCTGGATTATCTGTAGCTTTTTCCGATGACTGTTTGCAGCTTTACTCCAAATTGGACTGGCGTATGTCAATGTGGGTCTTATGACGCTTTTGTATATTAGATTTTTATTAATTTTATTAAGTGACGAACGCTTGTTCAGTATGGGCCAAAGGGCTCTCAAAGTTTTTAATGATTTTTTACACGTTTCGTCGATGTGTTTTGCGAAATTTAGTTTTTTGTCCAGATAGACTCCAAGATATTTAACATTATTTGAAATGCTAAGGCTTTCATTTTCAAAAGAAAGTTGACGGTTTGGTAACCGCTTCGGGGAATTGTTATAGGGAAACACAATACTGTGTGTTTTGTTGGAGTTAATTTTGATTTTCCACTTATAGAAATATTTACTGCATGCAGCAAACGCCTTTTCCATTTTCTTCAGAAGCGCTTTTGTGAGTTTGCTTGACGTTATAAGAGCAGTATCGTCTGCATAATATGCAACATTCAAGTAACTAGGTGGAGTAAAATCCGATGTATAGATAGAGTACAAAAGAGGAGATAATATCGATCCTTGAGGTAGACCAGTTGTAATTTGTTTAGGTGAAGAAAAAGAACCGTTGACTGCGACAACAAATGTTCTATCCGCAAGGAAATTTCCAATGAGTCCGCACAGGTATCTTGGAATATCAGTTTGAAGCAATTTATATACCAACCCGTTATGCCATACTGTGTCAAATGCCTTCTCAACATCCAAAATTATCAGACCTGTTGATTGTTTTCTGCGTTTGTTAGCTTTGATTATGTTTATTATTCGATTTACTTGGTGTACAGCACTGTGCTGTTTTTTGAAGCCAAATTGTTCATTTGCTATTAAAGACGAATTTTCAACAAAATCACAAAGTCGAATTTGAATGATTTTTTCAAACAGTTTCCCTAAGTTGCTTAATAAACTAATGGGTCTGTAACTATTGGGATTGTGCTTTGGCTTGTTTGGCTTTAAAATCGCGATGACTTTGGCTTTTTTAAAATGTTTCGGAAAATAGTTGATCCGTAAGCAGCTGTTGAAAATAATTACTATTAATTGCACTGCCTTGGGTGGCAAATTTTTAATTAAAACGTTGGAGACGTCATCCAGACCGGGAGATTTAGTTCCTTTAAGCGATGCAATTAAAGAGTATATTTCGCTTATCGATGTAAGAGTCAAGTTAGAACTGTCAATGTCAGTAAACTTAAAACGATTAACTTTAGCATTAACAATATTATCAATCGAATGTTTGTAGGAAGACGTTAAACTGCTTGATGCGGAGAACGAATCAGAAAGTTTTTCTGCTTTTTCGTTATCTGTAATGATTTTTCTGTTTCCTTGCATAAAAAATGGAATATTTATTTTGCCCTTTCCTCTTAAACTTCGGCTGATTTTCCAAAACGATCTGTCCCCAGGCTTTAATTTTGACAGCATTCTATTCCAATTTTCGTTTCGGTGAGTATTGATTTTATTGTCGATCATTATTGATAGGAGTTTGCAACACTGTTCATACACATTAACTTCAGAAGCCGTGAATGTCCTTTGGCTTTTCCTTTTAAGCATTCTTCGAGTCTTTATAAGCTTGATAATATCTGCTGGTAGCCTTGTTTTACCAGAAGAATTGTGCTTCGGAGTACAGCTATTTCGTGCTTCCAAAACCATTTGAATAAACTTCTCAATTTCAATGTCGATAGAAGTTCTTGAACTATAAGTATCCGTATGTATGAATATTTTATTCGATATTATGTTTCTAAATGCAACCCAATCAGTAAACTTGTAATTGTAATAGCTCGCGTCAAATTCGTAACCAGACGAGTTTTCAATTGTACAAACAACAGGTCTATGGTCTGAAGGAATTTCGCAATCAAGAACATTCAAACTAATGTTAAAGGTACTATTACTAAGTGCCAGATCAATAACTGAGTTGTTACGATTTCGCTGGTATGGATAAAAAGTTGGGGCGTTTGGGTAGTATATAAAAAAAATCATATGTCTGTTGAAGATTAAACAGCACATTTCCCGCGGTGTTGCTGGTGACGCAATTCCATGCAGAGTGTTTTGCGTTAAAATCTCCAAAAATGATGTATTCTCTATAAACTGTGGTTAATTTAATAATATCGCTGGCAAAACTAGATGCATATTTTGGTGAATATGCCGTAGAAATGATAATTACCCTGTTGTTGATAGTGATTTCAATGGATAAGTTTTCAATTTTTAGAGTATTCACAACGGGCATCAGTTTATGTTTGATAGATCTGCGGACCACCAGAGCGACACCTCCACCTCTGGAATCTTGTCTGTCATTTCGATATATAATGTAGTTTTTAAAATAACTTTTATGAATATTGTTAAGATGTGTTTCATTAACAGAGGCAATATGAATATTTTCTCTCTCAAGTAAACATTCAAATTGAATTAATCGGGAAAATGAAGTAAGGCCATTAGCATTCCAGTGAAGAATTTTTAAATCAAGGAGATTATCGAAGGCCATAAGCGTATTTAACCATTGACATCACCACTTGAATTTGCTGTAATTTTGTGGTACATTGTTGAAGATCACTCAACGCATTTGTGAAAATATTGAAGATATCATCAATGCTGAAGAGATCATTTTTTCCTTTAGCACAATCGGCATATGACAAAGTCTTAAGGTGTGGGTTAATGTTGTTGTAATTGCGTATTGGGGGATCGGAATTGACGTATCGTGATGTGTTTAGTTGAATGTTGTTTTGCTTTCGCGAGTTCTGTCTTGTTGCTTTGGCTCTGGTTTCCAAGTAGAGAGAACGCAATGGGCAGTTCATATCGTTAGCGGAATGATCTGTGCGTTCTTTTCCATGTTTTTTACAGTTGAAACAAGAGAATACAGCAGGTGTTTTGTCTTGTTTCATGAGTGGGCAATCGTTCGTGTGGTGCTGATTGGCACACATCATACATGCTGGGCGACGATTGCAGTGTTCACCACCATGACCATACATCAGACATCGCCAACATTGCGTTGGATTGTCATTTTTTCTTGGTTTATATTTTTTCCATGATACAATTACATTGCATATTGCAGTAACATTTCCCAGTGACTTTGGGTTAAAATTTTTTCTATCGAATTGTACTTTGTACACAGCATTTTCGGCAGAACTGAATCTTGTATTTATTTCTGTTATAGATACAGGTGATAAGTTATAACTTAAGATATCATTTTTAATATCTTCAATACTGATTTGTGGTAAACCATGTAGAAAAACCGTGTAAAGGCGATTTTCTTTAGAGTTAAAGGTGTGGAATTCAATTTCTTTTTCCAGTAGAAGTTTTTTGCACTTTTCGTAGCATTCCGTATTTTTGGGAAACACCTTTGTTCCGATAGATGTTTTTTTGTATATGGAATCGTTTCCTAATAACTCTTGTACAGCCTTTAGAGAGGTTTGCCCATCAACTACTATTGGAGGAGGTTTTACAATTTTTGTTTCAGCTATGTTGGAAACCGGATCCATTTCCATATCGTTAAGGTCAGCCAGGGCAGTGAAACGATTTTTAGACGTTGATGGAAAATCGGAAAACACACTTAGAGGAATCGGTCGCGACCATTTTGTTCTCTTCATGTTTGATTTTTTAAACTGTAAGGAGTTTGTTTTGGCCCCCGGGGCCATAGCAGTATTCCTATCCCTGTAGGTAAAAGTTTATTGTCACACGAATGAGTTCAATAAGAAGAACCGACGACAATTAGAAAAAAAAATAGAAATTTGATCTTGCTTGTTTAAACAGTGTAATAACAACTATCCGCTACTTAATAGGAGACGACCGTACGCTTCGAAATGTAGAATCGAACTGACTCTTGTCGTGAAAACCACGTCGAAAGTTGTGAAAAATGATCGCACGAAAATATTCACGAGTTAATTCCATTTTTTTTGCCAAACTAATTTTTTCTAGTCAAAACGTTCTGAATACGTTTATGCTAAAAAATGTCAAACTTTCCAATGGAAATGTCAGATGGCGCCAGGCGACACTTTGTGTTATATAAAATCACAATTTTTCTATTTTAGGAACAAGTTCATACTCTACATAAAAATATGTATATTTTTTTAAAATTTTTTTGTTAACATATTTTCTAAATTCGAATAATTTTATATTCGTAAATATTTCTGATCCAGCACTTCCGTATTATTTGGATTTTTTAATTTTTCCATTAAAATGTGATTTTACATAATATGACTTTGAAGTGGTCTTAATTAAACAATTCAAGTATTTTATGAAAAAGCTAATTTTTTCCAGTTTCATAAACATTCTCTAAAGAATTTTTTTTTTATTGGGAATAAAATATAAAATCACACTTCTTCAATTTTATAACCAAGTTCATAAACTATACATACAGGGTGTCCGTCGGGAAGGTATAACACTTTGTTTGTTAATAATTTTTAATTAAATGAAAGAGAATGGATCATATATTGATAAATGTTTTATTTAATGTCGGCAATTATGTATGGAATACAACATCGCATTTGTGAGGCTATCTGATCTGTTAGCCTCACAAATGCTAGCACTTTTGAGCACATTTTTTAGATGTTCTTTAAAGACCAAGCTCCTTAGCACGGCACCGAATTGAGGTTAATGGATTCTTTTGAACACTTTCTTGAGCCAGCCGATCTTGCTGTACATTGTGGCCCATTCCTATCAGCTACAGACTCCCTATCTTCAAAATCATTCACTACACTATAAATAATGCGTTTTGTTACAAATATTCACGTTGTTTCTTCCAAAAATTTCACGTAACTTTCACATCTTTACATTAATCGATGATTAGTTTATCGAATATTTTTCCATAATAAATTTGTCACGTATCTACTTCACGACTGCCAAATATGAACTGTCAAGACTAATGTTTACCAAAGTAGTATACCTTCCCGGCGGACATCCTGTAAATATTTAAAGCTTTTAAATTTTTGGTCAAAATTTATTGTTGGAGCTATATTAGAATTTTTCGTATAAATATTTCTGATTTTTCCATCAAGCCAATCATTATTTTATGATTTTTTATTTCTTCTTCGATAGTTTAAATGTTTTACTTCTACGGCAATGTCTGGGAATCTTTGTCTGCTACCTCCAGTCTGTCTTCGACTTTAGTTTCCTTCATTTAGTTTTTCAAGAACTTTTTGGTTGAAGGCATTTTAGCATACACTAACTGCTTCAGCGCCAATCTATTGAAAACGAGGGAACAAAAACACTTCAGCTTATGTGAAGTCATGCGTACCAATCCCCCTCAGTACGTACAGTATTGAAAAAGAACCAAAGAAAAATAACAAAATTTAAAAATCACTTTGAACACGCAATAATATTTTACAAGTTTTCCATGAAAACCAGTGCAACAGTAAAACAATCAAAAATAAAAAAGCTAAGCAGGGCAAGCAAGCAAACGAAGACGTAGAAGAAAAAAAATTCAGAAAAACAATAAAGGTTGCAAATAAATATCAAACTACCAAAATGCAAGTGAATGGCATTTTTTGTATTAAGAAATAAGATACGGCGGACACGATATAGTATTAATAAATACACAGAAAGACAGACGAGACGGCGAGGGAAAAAAATCAATAATGAGGACGGAACTCTGGTAGCAAAGACAAAAACCTTAATTACTATTTGCTGCACAGCATTTCGAATTATAAAGTAATTTGCAGCGTATCTGATATAAGACAACTGATTCTGATAAATATCTTAAGTATGAAAGGAAATTCAATGTGGCATTTAAGAAAAAAATATAAGATTACTGCCAGATAAGCTGCCATGTTAAATGCCAAATTAATTATTTTGAAAACTCAAATTGGTGCGGTCGATTACCAACAATCCTTTGGCGAAATAAACTCAATGGTTTTAGATTAAGTTAAGGTTATATTTTTATTCAATTAATTCATTTTATGACATCGAATGTAAAGCTTCTATAGCCACTAAAAAATCTTCTTTGACTTTGTTTTAAATACCCTCAAAATAATTGTTCGTGAAACCTCCATTAAGCCCTCACTTTAGTTATACTTTCGAAAATATTTCTCCCGACTTTCATTTAGTCTCTGTTGGCCTTAGGCAACCCTTAAAATTAACATAATTTTTTGTTTCATCCAATTAGTTATTATTTATTCAATTTTTCCATATGCCACATCATAATTAATAAACATTTGAAAGCTTTTAATTTTTTGATGTCAAAAAACAATTTATCTACAACCTCAACTATCATTGACAGCCACCAATCGCTGTGGTCATCAATCAACAATTGCGGCATCGATCATATGGTCTTTCTTTCACTCTGTTTATCGTTTATACTATTTGAAGAATACATTGATTTTAACTTAAAATCATAAAACTTTTGCATAGTAGTAAAGTTATCCCACAAAAACTTACAATCTGAAAGTTATTTTGTTTTTGAATTCAAAATCATTTCGATTAATTGTCTACAAATTGTTTGAATATAAAACAAGACTTTCACAATTATAGGCTTGTTAGCTTATGAGTTAATAAACTGCCTGAGAGTTATTTACCTTTTAACATTTAAATATAAGAAGCTTATTGCTAGAGTGTAAACTATTTGCTTAAGTTATACTTCATGTTTAAGATTTTTTAAAGGCGCCATCTATATGTAAGGTTTTTTTATAATTGCACTAAGTTTCTTTTTTGTATGTGCTTTATTTGAATTATTGAATCTGCTTCAAAGGAGCCTAACAATAAGTATACGAACTCCTAGAATATAGCGAAGCGAGATGTCTTATTAGATGCATTGACCCAAAGCCCCACTCCTTAATTGAATTAATAAAGCGCCATAGTGATGCGAGGTGTCGGATTAGGTGCATTGAATCAATGTCTCATGCCGAATTAATGAAGCGCACTAATGGAGCGCCATATTTATGTAATATAAATAAACTTACTTACTTAACTGTCAACATCCCATTAAGGAACAAGGTAAAGTTTCTTTTTAATCAGTAAGCTGTGTACGAAATAATGCTTACACTCATTGGCTGAAACGCCGGCTCCGAATGGCTTATGTATTTTAAAGAGAAGATTTTACTTGGCTTGTAGATTAATCTCTTACTTGTAAAGTCGCCTGCATTAACGAGATGAACACCCACCGCTAAAGAACTATTAGATCTTCCTAACCAGAGTTTTACCAGGGTTTAGTTGTACGAAAGTCGGGTTTTACGTGATTATTGCTGTGATAGCTTCAATCATGGTGCGCCATCGCATTAGTAGCTAGCTGCGTCCAGAGCCCCTTAAGTCCAATCCCGTTCACGGCGGCCCACAATATTATTAAATAGTTTAGGCTTATTGCATTGGCTTTAATATGTGCAATTTGTATAATATAATAAAAATAGATTTTAAAACGAACCACCGGAACATAAATTTAAATATAGTGAAACAAAGGAGTATACCGAATGATACCATCGATTTGTAAAGGCTCCATGTTTATGCGAAATATTTGCAAGATTTTCTATTGAGCATTTATATACTTTACAATACTGTGTTTTGCCAATGTAACTATTAAGCCATCATAACTAACAAATCCATGTTGTTTAATCAAATACATATATTTTGTATGCTTTAAGCAAAGAAAAAGAGCGAACCGAACGTCATTATTCCCGAAGGCGCCACCTATATGTGAAGTGTTAGATATCGTGTACAATACCTTGTTTATGATGTTAACGAACCGGCAGAACAAACAGTGGGATGTTGCATAGTATATGTAACGCGCAAAATAGAAAGGGACCAAAGGGTAAAAACCAGTTTTGTTTAGGAGAACCATTTTAAAGATTTAAATACGTGTATCTTTGATGTACGATCACTTTCACAAAACTCGCATATCTCTGAAAGGGAACACTTTTGGGGCATGGGATCGGTCTCATTCGATGCTCGGATGTTGTCCACATCAAAAAAAAGTGAAAATTGATTTTTTTTTACTCTTAGGTCCCTTTTTCTATGCTTTGTCACATATGTTATGCCTTGACTAGCAAATGTTTAGAACCAAGTGAACTAACAGCTACGACACCTATATGTGAAATGTTTGCTACCTGTTATTTATTTTATTGGAAATGCACATGCAAAGGTTTTCCTCAAACTTCCAACGCAGCGTAGTCGTACCAAATGCATATTCTTTTAGCTCGTAAATACAGCTTACACAATTCAGCGTGCTTTACACTAGATGTAAAGTGAAAGCTTTCCGATTCGGCAAGACTTTTCTCTCCTCGGACGAAGACTCCTCTGCTAATTTTTAGATGTTCTTAGCCGCATTTCAGCTAGGGTTTCTAGTTCAATAGTAACACAAACTACTAACGGCTAGTCATTCCATAGGACTAAGCTTTTTTATAATTGAGAAGCGACAACAAGTGAGTCAAATATTGAGTTGCTGAGGATGGGAATCAATGTTCTAAGACTTAGACCTACTTCAAGCCCTTCCCTGACGGTGGGCTTCGTATGAACAGGGGAGGGGGCAGTTGGAGCTGTAAACAGACATGCAAGTTGAAAACATACATGCAAGAGTAAAACCGCCGGAAAATACGTTCATATTTATTAAAAATAAGCCCATAAGTATAAAAAATGTCATATTATTTATGAACTTGTTCATAATTTCTAAGAATATGCTGAAACTGTTTTTGAATTAGTTTATATGATTAAGGAACAGGTAATACTATGTTGAGAAAATCATCTTAATTTGAAACATGTTTATATTTTTACCAACAATTTCCTATTATTCAGGAACATGTTCATATTTTTAGGGACTTATTTATTATACCTAGAAACAAGTTCATATTGTTTTGGAAATAGTTTATAACCGCAAAGAATAAGCTGTTATTACATAGAAAACAACCTAAAAACAACTTTTTATTATTTAGCAACAAGTTCATGTTATTTAGGAACAATTATATGTTTTTAGGGTTCGCTTTAGTTCTAAACAAGTTAATTTCTTTAAGAAACATGTTTATATTTTTTAGGAACAATTTCATGTTATTTAGGACCAAATATATATTTTTGAGAAATGTTGAGAAAATCATCTTATTTTGGAGCATGTTCATATTTTTACGAATAGGTTCCTTTTATTAAGACAAGTTAACATTTTTCAGCAACATATTTTTGATACCTAGGAACAACTTCATATTGTTTACAAACTAGTTTATAATCGTTGAGAATAAACCGATCTTAAATAGATTACAACCTTAAAAGCATATTTTTATTGTATAGGAACAAGTTCATGTTATTTAGGAACAAATATGTATATGTTTTCTTAGGGTTTGTTTTTTTTCGAAACAAGTTAAATTCCTTAAGGAACAAGTTCATATTTTTTAGAAACAAGTTCATTTATTTAGGAACAAAATTATATTTTTTTGAAGGTTGGCTTTATATCGAAACAAGTTAATTTTTTTTAGGAACAAGTTCATACATTTTTTTAGAACCAAAAGCGCATTATTCAGGAATTTTTTAAATTCTTAAGCATAACCTGGTACTGTTTCGAATTGAAACAGTTCATATTAAGAGGGAACAAGTTAATATTATATGTGAACTAGTTCATAGTTGTCATAAATAAGAAAAAATTGTTTACAAAATATTTGTTTTATTTATGTTATTTCAAGGAAAGAACAATATAGCTGTGTTTTTTCAGGTTACTTAACTAGCATTTGTTGAAGTTTCTCGATTAGTTAGCGAGTTGCCCTCAACTCGCTAATGGAACATGTCAGAGTTACCACATTATTTTTTCCAACCCACAATCTAATATGACACAGCCAAGCTGTCTTATAAAAATATATGTTTTTTGTTATGTATACACGAAAAAATCAAACAAGAAGTGGTATCAACGGCAAATTCGTACTGTCTTCTTCTGTGCAAGCTGGTATAAGTGAAGCTACAAATGAACCAAACGGATAGATTAAAGACATTTTTTATTTAATAAAATATAAGTGTAGCAATTAATTGATTACTTTCATTTCGTTGTTTACAATTTATATTTTTTTATTGTCGGCTTTTGACAAATTCGCCAATGAACCCTCTTGTTGTTCAATTCTTTTTAGTGTATACAAAGAGACACAATGTTGCCATATTAATATCGATTTTGTTCAATGGTACAAGACTACCATATTGCTAACTTACTAGTTACCTAAGCTAGTTAATTTCAAAGAACATGACTATTATTTAGTAAGAAATCCGTGTTATTTGTGAATATTTTTTTATGTTTTTTTTTTATCAACAAATTAGCTTCTGTTAAGAATAAATTCTTTTATTGGAATCATATTTATTATTTGGCAATATTGAAATAAAATCTTGATTTACATAGTCATACATTTTAGAGATCGTTTTCCAAAAAAACCTTACATCTACATTATTAATACTGTCTTAAATATAAGTAACTAACACAAAATTAAGTGAGATAAGGGAGAAGGAACATTTCTAGTAAAACTTTCAATAAAAAATTTATTTCGCAATATGCTTAGAGATAAGTTCATATTTTGAAGATTTTTTAGAAATATTAAATAAAATATGAAATATATTTTAAACTATAGGGTGATCCATCTAGAGTTTTTTTTTCAGAACAAGAAAAAATATAAAAATTCAAATCACGAGTGAATTTTTTATTTGTAATTTGAAAGGACATTTTATGGCATTTATTTTTTGAATATAATTTCCTTCAAATGTTGGCCGCAACTACGCCTCAGGGTTTCCATTCTGAGGGTCCATGACTCGTTTCGATGACTCGTTTGAGCATTTCGACCGGTATGGCTTTAATGACACGCGTAATGTTGTCTTCCAAAACCTGAATCGTAGCTGGTTTGTCAGCATAGACTATGGACTTTAAGTAATTCCAAAGAAAAATGTCTAAAGGTGTGATATCACTCGATCTAGGTGGCCTACTCAACTGTCCAAAACGTGAAATTAGCTGCTTTTCGAAATGACCTCTCAATAGATACATTGCTTGAGCGGCTGTATAGCAAGTGGCGCCGTCCTGTTGAAACCAAGTGTCGTCAAGATTACAGGCTTCAATTTAAGGTAGCAAAAAGTCCGATATTATGCCGCGATAGCGAGCACCATTCACGGAAACGTTCCGGCCATCATCATTTTTGAAAAAATATGCACCGATGATTCCACCAGCTTATAATTCGCACCAAACCTTGGTTTTCTCTGGGTATAATGGCACCTCTTGAACCTCTTCTTGTTGCGGCAATTTTGTTTTGTTTTGAAATGGGCCTCATCACTGAACAAAATTTTGGTCAAAAACAGCGGATCTTCCCGTTTCTCACCGAACGCTCGTTTCCATAATACAGTTGCCAATATTTGAAGGTAATTATTATCAAAAAATAAATGCCATAAAATGTCATTTCAATTTGCCAATAAAGATTCTACACTTGATTTGAATTTTGATATTTTTTGTTCTAAAAAAATACCTCTAGATAGATCACCCTATATTTAGTTACAAATTCATATTATTTTACTACAAATACACATGTTTGGGAGCAAATTTTTTGTTTAGAAATAAGTGATAATTTTATAAGGAACAAGTTATTTTCTTTCGGAAGAAGTTCATATTTGTTTAAGGGAGAGTTAAAAATTTTTTATGGAACAAGTTCATATTTTTTAGGAACAATTCCTTAGTTGCTACTTTTCATGTTTATGAAATCTAGCACTTTAAAATAGGGAACATATTATACATATTCTAGGAACAACTTATTTTAATTTTATGCGGAACCAGCTCACTCAGCTAACTTCCTGAGCCCTGTAGGTACACCCGTCCCAAGTCGCCACCATTCTAAACCCCAGATGAATGGATCTAGGATATTCCAAAAATAAATTTGTACAAGACTATGAACTGTGAGAAGTTCCAGGTTTGTTATCAAGGGATTATAAGGAAATATTATTGCTACACCTATATATAATGGCGAATATTTAGTGTGTCTATCAAACGCGGAAGTTTTCATAATAAAACAAAAATACTGAACATTAATAAAATGAAAACTAACATCGTAACATTAATTGCTGAGCACGCACATTAAACGTAATCCATACGTTTTGCGGTTTTAGCCTGCAAATCTAATGTAAAACCGCAATTTTTTTTTCAAATCTCAAACCGAAATGGGGGAAGGGGGGGGGCAATCATGTAATATTCAGTACTTCCAAAACTCAGACGTAACAAATTCATAATGGAACTTTTAAGAAACAACAGAAAATTAAGCCGTTGTTATTTAGAGAAGCAACAAAAAAAACAACAAATACTCCAAAAAGTAGCCATATAACAAAAACCGAAAGAAATTAAATAAACCCCAAGAAGACAAAGAAGAAGTAGAAAAAGTGGCAAAACTGCGAAAAGCGTTTTAATGTCAATGATCTGCTTTTGAAAAGAAGAAAAAAAATTAAAAATAAAAAGTGCTTAACACACTCGACTTACAAAAGTAAAGCAACACAATTAAATGAAAACAGCAAAAACCATGGTATGCGTTTTTTCTTCTTCTTATTTGAGTTTATTAAACGGCGTATAGGAGCTTTAACTAATCCCCCAGTAGTTCCACTAGCCACACCATAGGAGGGGAAATATGATTACAGATAGAAGAGCAAAGCAAAAAAAAACAAACTAAATAACACCATTAAACTAATTGTGGTGGCAATTGTGGAGCTGTAGCGTACACTGACCGAGCGAGTGAACGAGCGAGCAAACTGACCAAACCCGTCCTCAAGTTTTTGTCTCTCGCCGGAGTCATAATAAAACGTCCGTTTGGCGCGTCATGTTTTTCTTTGGCTTTGTTTTGCTACTGCTGGCTTTTCATTCTGTTAGCATTTTTTCCAAAGCCATTCATCCAGACACCAACTACGGGAGTAGCAGCTCCTCCTCGTCGCCACCACCACCGCCGCCATCATCATCACACTGCAAACATCAACACCAACCATCATCATGTCAGCCTGCTGATGGTTGGCTTTTCCATGTGTTGATTACTTTATTTGACTTCGAACGGACGGACGAACGTATGGACAACTGCCTGGTTTTAATTTTAGAATTTTAATTCTGTCTCTATTTTCCATGGAGTTTTAAAAGCTGCAGCTTTAGTGGGTCTGTTCGTCGGTCTGCCTGTCCGCTTATCTAGGTATGTTTATGAGCATATTTTGTAATCAAACTAATTAAAGCAGTTCGCCGGCTATGTATGTCGGTCGACGTCTTATGCAAAATTAGTGAGTGACAGAAGACAATAGAGCGAAAAAATGTGTAATAAAAACTCATAAAAAATGAACTAACCCTGCCAGCTGGTTAGGGTAAGTTTCTTGTCGTTTTTGCTATGACGTTTTGGCTGTTAATTGGAGAAGTGCAGAGGGCAGAAAATGTGAAAATTTTAACAACTTTCACAAGAAGTAGGTTGGCAAGTCATATTCAGAAGATGATAAAATGTGACTTCAAGAGTCAAAAGTGTAAAATAGAAAAGGTTATTTTTAAAACATTATTTTTTTAAGTTTAGTTTACTGTGATTTTCTTGAACCCTCGTAAGCGTGGACGGCTTCCATATTACAAATATGTGCAAAGAAAACAAGTAGAGAAATTATGTTGGGTCGAAGCTTATATATCCTTCACCATGAGTTTCGGTCCGATATGAAAATGTTGTGGAACCCTCCATCAGTGTGAGTTTCTTTTCATACCAACATCGTATATACCGTCAACTGTCGTCTTGCTGGTACTAGCAAAGAAAAGACATGGTTACTACTCGTATATGGTCATGGCAATTCTAATATGTTCTCCGCAATAAAAGTATGTTGCCGTAATGTTAATATTGTTGATAAGTAACAATATTATAATTGCAAAATTTTAAAAGAAAAATATGGTTGTAGCAACAATATAAGTATGGTTGGTGCGACAAATTGTTTTTTGGATATTATGTTAACAATAATATGATTACAGCAATCGTAATGTATGATTGTAATTTTTCATCATTCAATTATGCTTTTTAGAATAATGTTATTGTAATGCAATTAAAGTACTTTTTGCATGTAAAATTTTTCAAACAAATTGCCTTTCCATTTTTTTTACTGAAATATTTTTAATAAAAATGCTTACGTTATTTTAAACTGATGTTTTTCTACTTTCAAAAAATATCACTCCTATTATTTTGAATTTTATGTTTTCTTAAATAATTTTCATAATTTACGTATATTTTTGGCAACTTAACCTAATTCGAATTAATAATAATTTCAAAATTCAAATCTATTGTGGACAACTAATCTAATTCTAATAAATACTATTGTTGTGAAGATCATAATATTGTTGTACCACCACCATATACCCAATAGTATGATGCTTTTCGAATGTTGTTATCCCAGCCATACATTTTTTCTACGTGTATTTGTTAACGACATATGGCCTTTCAAAGTTCATAGTTCAATGGGCGGTGCCACGCCTTTTTTAAACTTTAAACACCAAAAATAGTCTTTGATAATCACCTAACAAGCAAACAAGTTTAAGTAGGGCGTGGCCAACTATAATAGCTTACACCACAGACCTCTAGCTCTGCCTGGAGGTCTTTCTGGAACCAGAACTCGTTCAAATCTATGGCTTTAATTTCTGAAAAAAAACAATTTCAAACAGTTAAAGTTGGGCATGGCAATGTCAAAGTGAGCGACGTTGTTCTCAATATGTTAGAAGTCGCTCATAACGAATCGTACAAAATCTGAGGCGATGGGGTAAAATTTGTGGCTTCTAAAGTTGCAGGACCTCATATTGAAAGAAGCCTTTGTGTGGGAACTATTCGAAAACATAGACTGATATGGTCCAATATTACAGGCTATGGGTTTTGGCCGCTTGTAATGGTCCATGCAAAATTTGGTTCACATCGGATGTAAAATGTGGCATCTTAAGCTGCAGATTCTCAAATCGAGATGGACCATTGTGTTAAGGCTTTGCGAAAATATGAACTTTGTAGTTCAGTTTTAATACAGTAAATAATGCTTGCTCATAACGTTCCATTGAAAAGTTTGGCGCGATTGAGTGTTATTTGTGGCATCTAGAGCTGCAGGACCTTTAAGCGGGAGGGACCTTTGTGTGGGGGCTATTTGAAAACATGGGCAGATATGGTACAATATTACAGGACACGTTCAAAATTTTTCTGGAATCGGACATAAAATTTGGCTTCTTAAGCTGCAGATTTTAAAGGAATAACTTTTTCGTTAGGGCTATACGAACAAGGGGACCTATGTGGTCCAGTTTCACCACAGTAAGTTAATGGTAGCTAATTACGTACCAGCAAAAATAAGGGCGTAATCGGATGTAGTTTAAGGCTTCCAGAGCTGCAGAACCTCAAGTAGATAGGGACATTTTTTGGGGGAGCTATTAGGAGACTTGGACCGAAATGGACAAATTTCATCAAAGATGATTTTTGTCCACTCCTAATGCTCTGTGCGGAATTTGGCTAAAGTCGTGGCTTTGAGAGCTGTAGGTAGAGGGAAGGGGCTTTGTGTGGCGGCTATACGGATCTAGATTCACCACAGGTAATTAATGTTCGCTCATTACGTACTAGGCATACCATTTGGGTATAATCGGCTATAATTTGCGGCTTCTAGAGCAGCGGGACCTGAAAACAAGGGGAACCTTATTGTGGAAGCTATTCGAAAACATGCACCGATAAGGCAAATTTCATCAAAGATATGTTTTGGCAACTCGTTATGCTCTGTGCGAAATGCGGCAGGAATTGGGTGTTATATGTGGCATTTAGAGCTGTAGGTTCTGAAATCGGGAAGAACCTTCGAATGGGAGCTATACGAAAATATGGACCTATGTGGTCTAGTTTCACCAAAGTTTATTAATGGTCGCTTTTTACGTACCATGTAAAATTTGGGCATCATCAAGATTAATTTCTTAATCAACTTTAATTTCTTTACAAATTTTTTTAAATAAAGTTGCTCGGATTAAAAGTGCGCAACCACGTTCTGCAATACAGCTTTATGAAGGGTAATTAGGTTGTAAGCGAGAAGGAATATAAAACTCCTACAAAGTACTGCAGTAAGCGCTGACTTTTTTCTCACCTCTTTTGACAAAATCAATCTTAAATTTCTAAATCTAACTTCTTTTAAAAAACAAACCACGTTCTGCAGTACAACTTGCTGAAGGGTAATTTGGTTATAAGCGAGAAAGAATTTAAAACTAAGTACTGCAGTAAGCGCCTTTTTTTAATCTCTTATAACAAAATCAAACTTTAGATTATTATTCAAAATTCATCGCAATGAATGAAAGCAACCACTTTCTGCAATACAACTTGCTCCTGGGTATTTAGGTTGTAAGCGAGTCGAAATTAAAAACTCCTTAAATGTACTGCAATAAGCGTTGACCGTTTTTTCTCTTTTAACCAAATCCAAATATTTTTTCTTTGCTACAAATATTATTTAAAGTTCATGTCTCCACTGCCACCTCCTCCCGATATAGAGGTTCGAAAACACGTGTAAAAACATCGCTATGCAACTCATTATAACATTGTTATTTTTAAGTGTGTTTTTTGCGCTTTGCTATTTATGATTATTTATAAGTTTAAGTCATTAAACCGGTGAGTTCACGTTCAAAAAATTTATTGATAAATTCCCGCGTTAAACGCTGCATAACAGAAACGGTAACAGAGTGTGTACACATTTTGAATGTGAATTTCCCAATTAAGTTGGAAATTATGGCTGAAAATCGAAACACAAAAACCGCAACAATGAAAACATAAAACAAACACTTCGTTCGACTGGCTGGTCGGCAGTTTTGTAAATAAAGGAGAAAACAAAAAACAAAACCGAAACGCATACACTTCCAAACTTACAAATAAATAAATATTAAATAATGAAACGCATGGCCAAGAAAAGCCAAAACTAAAATTGAATGAAAAGAAAGTGTTATTTTTTTCGAAATTTTTAAAAAGCGAAAAACTTAAATTTTTTTTTTCATATTTATTGTGTGTTTTCAGTGTGACTGCCACTGGTCATAGCATTTTGAACTTAACCACGCACAGTGGTGGAAAAAAAACTAAAAGAAAAATTGTTTAAATAAAGCTATAATTTCTATTGTGTTTGTCCTAAAACGGTGCATAAGTTTAGAGAAATATGCTGGACCTCTAGCCAAAGAAGGTGTTGTGTACCTAGGCTCCGAAGCTGATACCCATGGGTGTGAAATAACTTTGAAAGCACGCCAAAACCACAGTTTTTATTCGATTTAAATGATTTTTTACTTTGTGGATGAAATTTTACACCGTTCGCTAGGGTACATATTTGTAAGTGATGGAAAAGATATTGTTAAGATTTCTGAAATCAGTTGCAAAATTCCAAAAATTGGAATTTTTAGGTAAAAGGCAACCACTTAGCCAGATTAATCTAGACCCAGTTAAGACTATACCCTCCACCAAAATGTATAACTTTGTGCCAAAGTTTTATTGAATTTTATGAACTTATTCATAAAATACATGAATTGTTTAATTTAATCCACGTCATATTCAAATTATTTTATGAAAAAATCTCTTTTAAAAAGAAAGAAACATTTTTAAAACTCATGAAATTTTTCACAATACAGTCAAAACGCGGAAACGTGAACTTTCTAAAACATGAACGACCTAGAAACATGAACATCGTTGTTATTTCCAATATTTTGGGCAACGAATTCAAGTTTTTCTTTTAAATTAATCTTTTATATATTTTTTTTTATTTAATCAAATATTTGCTTTTAACATACTAGGTATTGAATTTATTAATAGAAGTTTATTTCAGCGATAAAACAGTATTATCTTGCTTCAATATTTTAGGATTCGAAAACGTAAACGAAATCGCAAACCTGTACACCCTTAACAATTATTAGTTCACGTTTCCGCGAGTTGACCGTATATATGATCTTTAATTTTATATTATTTTTATAAGTGATTATAGAAAATCCTAATCCGTTAACGAGTTTAGATGATTTTTTTATTCATTTATCACAAAAAATTGTATTAGAAACTTATGAGTATTTGCTTAACAAGTCTTGGTTAAAAAAAGTAATATTAGTCCGGACGCACCAAACACCTTAAAAAAAGGTAGCTAAACATGCATGTGGCTCAAAAAACTTCCGCAAGGTCAAAACGGAAGATGTCTTCCTGACTGCGGAAAGCAAAATGCAGGTCGCACTTTTGAAGCTAAGCTTAAAAACAGGCAATATCTCATAAAATATTCGAGATATGACGACGATATTTGAACCATATGATGTTCCATTAAAAAATCGTATTTAAGGACAAACTATTTTCTAAAATTTTACAGAAGTTAATTAAATTTTTTATGGGTAAATAGGACGATCGGGAATGGCACCGCCCACTCAACCCTGGACTTTAAAATGCAAATTCTGATGAACTGTTGGAGATATGACGATGATATTTGCCACATCTGATGTTGGTATGGATTGAACGCATCGTGGAAGAAGAGTGGCGCTGCCACGTCCTGTTTAAAAGGCGTGGCGCTCCTCTGCAACCCTAAAAGGCTATATCTCGTGAACTAATTCCGATATGGCGATAGTAGTTAGTATATGAAAAAACGGTGTCTTGGTATGGAAAAAAAACCCGCCCTAATAGAAACGAGGTCGCTGTCTCATCCTCTTGACAAAAGTTGTATATTGGAGCGTAATTAATAAGTTTCGTCACGGCCGTACACAATTTGTCCACTGTTATTATTCGCCTCAGTCTTTTTGAAACGATTCTCTTTAATAAGCAAAATATTATTACTACAGATTTCTATTAAGGGCATAACAATTTTATACATTAATAAAACACAGAATATTTACGATATAGAAGAGTTCAAATTTATTTCAGGTGTAGTGCAAATTTTACATTTTAAGAATGAAATTCGATTTCGGTCATATGACCACCACAAGCCCGTGCACAGCGATTTATTCTTTGGACCGAATTTTCCACCACTCTGCACACATTGTGACCGGAACGTAGGCAATTTCGCGTTAGATGTTGTCTCTGAGCTCGTCTAAAGTTGTTGGCTTGTTGGCATAGACCAATGACTTGATGTGGCCGCATAAAAATAAATCCAATAGCGTTAAATCGCATGAATGAGGTCATTCGACCGGACTATTTCTCGAGATAAAATAGTCACCGAACTTGCCTTTCAGTAAATCGATTGTAACGCGTGCTGTGTGGCTAGTGGCACCGCCGTGTTCAAACCACATATCGGCAATGTCAAGCGTATCCAATAGGGTGGAGTGAAAACATGCTTTTTTTATAATTTGAAAAAGTTAACCTCGGAAAGAGATGTAGTCTGGGGTCCTAAAGAGGGGAAAAATAAAGAAAAAAATTTAAAAAAAATTTTAGGGGTCGCGCCACTCCCTAGAAATTTGGAAATTATCGCTATTTTGGCGTTGATTTTAGAAAAATCCTACAAATTAACGACTTAACTTATTCGAAATTTAAAAGTTTGAGCTTGTTCAGTGCCCAAACAAAAGTATTTGAGGCAAATATGAGGATAATCGACTAATATTTGTAGCTTTGGTGGCGATTTCATTGTTCAGTCAATTTTCTGAAGAAGGGACGATTTGACTTATTTTACTTTTTGAAATTTTTGAACAATGAGAAAATTTTTTTTAAATTTTTTCATGCCCTTATTTCATTGTTTACGCTATTGCAAACATTTATTGACATAAAACTTTTTAGGATTTTTCTAAAATCAACGCCAAAATAGCGATAATTTCCAAATTTCTAGGGAGTGGCGCGACCCCTAAAAATTTTTTTAAATTTTTTTCTTTATTTTTCCCCTCATTAGGACCCCAGACTACATCTCTTTCCGAGGTTAACTTTTTTTTTTGAATTTCACTCCACCCTAGTATCCAATTCTGGCCAAAAATAATTTTCTAACATGGCACGATAGCGCTCTCCATTGACGGTACCATGATAATTGGTTTCATCGACGAAAAAATAAGACCTAATCACACCTCCGGCATGAAAAACACACCACGCAGTAATTTTTTGCAGATGCAATTGTGTCTCTTTAAGCACATGTGGGTTTGTTGCTGTCCAATAACGAATATTTTGTTTATTGACAAAACCACTTGGCCAGAAATGAGCGTCATCGCTCATCCTGTCGGGTAGAACGATTGAAAATTAGAGTAAGCGCTCTTTAAGTTGCGACCACCGACTCAGAATTTCGGTAGTAAAAGATTTCCAAAAGTTGCTCGTAAGTAAACTGTACCATCATGAAAATGTTGACTTCTCTTAAACTATAGGTGATACTCAAAAACATGTAGACATGTGTTCTGTTGGTAATGACCAGCTCTATTGAAAATGTCATTCTAATGGGATAACAACTTTTTTTTGTACACCCAAGGTCGTCGACTTCGTGCCCATCCGATACAACACCTATTCTGGCTAGAGGTCCTAGAATTGTCTTGTAATCTTGTATACACCTTACATATGATTGCGTGACTTTATATGGACAAATCTAGTCATATTTCCCAAAAAATTGTTTTCTTTCCAACCACTGTGCAACGTAATGAACGAGTCTGTCTACGAGACTTTTCATTTATACGTTATCATTACACTAACGTTGGCTTTAATGAGATCTCTGTATATTTTTTTCTGTTTGTTTAACATGAATGGTTTTGTTTTTGAAGGGGCACAATTTTGGCTTGAAGTTTTTCTTTTTTCTTTAGCCACTTCAATTTTTTTGGTTCTATGTCATTGCAAAGTTTTGAGGTTTTCGCGAAAGAGGGTTTTGTCGAGTGCGACAAAAACCCAAATAAAAAAGACGGCCAAGTTAGTACCACAGCTTAATGGTACATTGTCATCTAGTCTTTTTTTCTACTTCTTTTCTTTACTGGGCAATTAAGTTATTTTCCTGGTTGTTTTGTGTTGCATTGTTTCCAGAGGCAATTATTATTTTTGGTTTTTGTACGATTCATCGCTGTTGTCTTTTCGGTTTTTTTTGTTGTTGTTGTCTTTTCTTTAAGAGTCATTTTATTTTAAGTCAGTGGTCATGCCCGTCGTAGTGTACTTATGTGGATTTTGCTTGTAATTTGTTTAACGCTGTTGCTGTTGTTGGGTTTATTCATTTACATTTTACATTTAATTTGTTTAACTAATTTTTATTGACATTTTAGACCTGCCAACAATTTATGTGTTGTGTTGGTATTGTCGGCTCTTCGGTCGGTTTATTTAGCAGATGTCAAAATGACGGCAAGTTTTGTTAATGATTTGTTTTCACTTTGCTCTTTGACTTTTGACAAGACAAGATGTTTTCACTTTACACGCTCGTCTGGGCTTTCCATTGTACAAGTTTCTAATTTGGAATCTGATAATTAATAAAGCAATATGACATATTTGGGAAATCTTACGAGGGTTGCTATACATATATTTCTGGCCTAGGCAACACATAGTGTTGCCAGGAGCCATCTGACATTTTCATTAGAAAGTTTGACATTTTTTAGGACAAACGTACTCAGAACGTTTCGACGTACGACCATCATTTGTGCTGTTTACAGTGACTTGAAAAAATCAATTTGGCAAAAAAAGGGAATTACCTCGTGAACATTTTCGTGCGATCATTTTTTACAACTTTCGACGTGGATTATCACGACAAGAGTGCATCGATGACCTTAAATCTATAGCGCTGTGAAAAACTTGTTTAATGAATTCAATCGTGGCCGATGCTCGCTGAAAGACGAAGGTCGTGGAAGTCGTCCAAAAACGGCCGTAGCGCCAGGGAACATTGATGCCATGCGTGAACTGATAATGCAAGATCATCATGTGACATACAGTGAGAAAGAGGCATCCTTGGGCATTTCTTCCACCAGCATACGAGGGCGGTTCGGAAACTTCTTAGCCTAGCACAAAAAGCGCGGTATAAACAGAATAAAGTTAAGTGTTTTGGGAACTTCCATGAACACATGTTAAATTTATGAACACATGTTAAATTTTGTTTCGATCTGGCAACTCCTTCACAAAAGACGCATCCGCGATTTTTTTACAATGGAAAAATTAGAAATGCGTGGTGTCATTAAATATTTACATAAAAAAGGTTTATCGGGACAAGAAATGCATAATGATATGGTGAATGTGTTAGGTGAAAGTGCTCCTTCATATGCAACAGCTAAATTTAAACGTGGTCGTACAAGCATTGAAGATAAACCACGTAGTGGACGTCCAAAAACAGCAACAACAACAGAAATTGTAGCCAAAGTGCATGATATGGTATTAAATGTTCGACGAATAAAAGTGCTTGAAATAGCTAATATCATGGGCATCTCAAATGATCGAGTCCGTTTAATTTTGCATGAAGAACTACAGATGAAAAAGCTTTCTGCAAGATGGGTGCCGGAGTCGACCAAAAACGCATAAGAATGAACATTTCTCAAGCTTGTTTGGATCGTTTTCAGCGAAATAAAATGGATTTTAAGCGTCGTTTCATAACTGTTGACGAGACATGGATCCACCACTATACTCCAGAGACAAAAGAACAATCCAAACAATGGACTGAAGCTGGAGGAAGTGCCCCAAAGAAGGCAAAAACAATTCAATCGGCTGGTAAGGTTATGGCAACGGTTTTTTGGGACTTCAAAGGTATTTTATTGATTGACTATCTGCAAAAGGGTAAAACAATAAATTCAGAGTACTATTGCAACCTTTAAGATCAATTAAATGTACAAATTCGAGAAAAACGTCCTGGCTTACAACACAAAAAAATAATTTTTCATCAAGACAACGCACACAAGAGCGCACAAGAGTGTTTTAACAATGGCTAAAATCAACGAATTAAAGTACGAGTTACTTGACCACCCACCTTATTCTCCTTATTAGCTCCCAGTGACTTTTACCTGTTCCCAAATCTAAAAAAATTCCTTGCTGGCAAGCGTTTTACCTCAAATGAAGATGCAATTACAGTTGTAAACCACTATTTTGAAGACCTTGAGGAAAACTATTTTAATCAAGGGATAGAATTGCTAGATAAGCGTTGGACTAAGTGTATTGAAGTTTCAGGAGATTATATTGAAAAATAAAAATATTTTGGAAAAACTAACTACTTTCCGAACCGCCCTCGTACATTCGATATTGCATGAACCACCTGGCCGCAAAAAAGGTTTGTTCTCGTTGGATCCCGCACAATTCGACAATCGCTCAAAAAAAAAAGGCTCGTGTCGTTTGGTGCAAAGAAATTTTGAAAAAAATACGATGGCGGTGCTTCAAAAGACGTTTATAAGATCGTCACAGGTGACGAATCATGAATCTATGCGTATAAGCCCTAAACAAAACAGCAATCGACCGTGTGGATCTTTGAAGATGAGCCAAACCCAACGAAAGTTGTTCGTGGAAGAAACACTTCGAAGCAAATGGTCGCCTTTTTCTTTGGCAAAGCTGGTCATGTGGCGACTGTTCTGCGTGAGCAACATAGGATGGTCAATTCTGAGTGGTACACCACAATTTGTTTGCCTAAAGTCTTAGGAGAAATTCGAAAAACGAACAAGAGAAGACGAATCATTGTGCACCATGACAATGCAAGCTCTCACACATCGGCTCAAATAGGGCTGTTGTCAAAAATGATGAAGGCCGGCACGTAACCATGAATGGTGCTCGCTATCGCGCCATGATATCGGACTTTTTGCTACCTGAAATTGAAGCCTGTAATCTTGACGACACTTGGTTTCAACAGGACGGTGCCATTTGCCATGCAGCCACTCAAACAATGGATTTATTGAGAGGTAATTTCGAAAAGCAGCTAATTTCACTTTTTGGAGAGATGAGATGGCCGCCTAGATCGAGTGATATCACACCTTTAGACATTTTTCTTTGGGGTTACGTAAAATCCAAAGTCTATGCTACGATTCAGGTTTTGGAATCCAACATTACGCGTGTCATTTTAGCCATACCGGTCGAAATGCTCGAACGAGTCATCCAAAATTGGACCCTCAGAATGGAAACCCTAAGGCGTAGTTGCCGCCAACATTTGAAGGAAATTATATTTAAAAAATAAATGCCATAAAATGTCATTACAAATTACCAATAAAGATTGCAGACTTGATTTGAATTTTTATGTATTTTTTTTGTTCTGAAAAAATACCTCTTGATGGATCACTCTAAATATAACAGCCCTTAGTTTTAAATTTATTGTTGTAACACTGCCTTTAGCCTATTCAATATCCATCTTTCCATGGAAACTCCGATAATTGCTACGAATTATGTTTAATGAGTGCGATTTTCAGCTTATGTCAAATTTAAACATTTTTCCCACAACACGCCAACATAGAAAACGATTTCTATAAACTCGATAACAATTTAAGCTTCAAAAAAATGATTGCAATCAATTTGTCCAAAGTGAAATATTACAAAGAAAAGCGACTGCCCTTATAAGTACTCTACACTAAAATATAGACATTTAAGATAGCTCTAACATTAACCTGTAATGTTTACATAAATTTATCTAATATTTAATTTTTTCTGTATCGTTTCAGGTAAGTCGGCATTAAAGCAAAACAAAAGACAAATCTCATGATTAAAAAAAAGAAATGGGGAAAAAATACAATATCTCAAAATGTGGCCGATACGACATTATTAGCCATATTTGTAAACTGTAAGTAATTTAAGACATTTTTTCTTTTAAGTATAGTTAAAAACAAAAACTGGCATCGATTGAAAATATCCCCCCTTTCCCGCTTATTTTTTCTATTTGTATCTTTTTGAAAAGCTAGACGAGATTAGAGAAAAATTATCGATATATCGAATTTTATCACATCAACATACTAAAATTACAAAAATATTTGAACAGAAATCGGCAGAAATTACATTGATACTCGTACTTACTGCGGGCATTTGTAGCTTCAGAGGAGGCAGAAATGCTGCTACAGCATTAAGACCGAATAAAGCTGTTTGATATTGCTGCTATTGTCGGCTTATTTCGTACTCTTAAATTTCATTTGAATTTTGTTGCTGTTATAGCTGGTGTGGTTACTTTTTAGCGAACTTTTTTTCTATGTGGAGAGTGTGGCTTCCACATGATTCCACATTTTGGATTGAAAGTGTGACGCTGAATTTTACTGTAAGCTGAATATTGACCATTAGTTTGGAGCAATCTTACATATACTTTATTTCCTTTAACATTTTCAAGATAAGGTTCTGCAACAGCTTTAAGAGTTTTTTTCCGAAACATGTTACTTAGATGAAATGCAAGGTGTATTTAACTTGCCACAGATTGCAGAACCAATTCAAGAATTTTTGATGCATGTGTTTACACGATTATAGGTCCCAAATATTTTTTTTGCTAAATTTAGTACTCAATCTGAGACACCTTAAAAGGACTGTGGCGCACAGTGTTGCGAAAGCGGAATTTTTTAGAAATCATATTGCCTAAACTGTATTTTTAATTGTATCGATGAGAAACTTCTACAGATTGGTCAGAATGAAATCCCAAACAGAATGAGGGAAAAAAAATTTACACCGAAAAAAATTGTTAAGTCAAATTTTCAACAAAAGCCAAAAAAAAAATTGTTTGAAAAATTTACAAAAAAAATTATTTTAATACTTCTTTTATTTCTGATAAATACCCTATGATTAGTTTTTTAAATAAATTATAGGGTGGTCCGAACGATTATAAACGTCAAATTTTCATGATTTTTCGATATTTGTTGAAAAACTCTGAAATTTTATAAAAAACCAAAATCTATTTCATTTCTTATTTGAAAGGTGGCAATCAAAGCTTTAATTTGATACCGGTTTGAAGTCAATAGCTTCAGTTTTAAGAGAGTTATGCTCATTTTTGTGGAGTGCTAGAATAGATATATAGAATAGAATAGTGATTCCGAGAATTTCCGTTCTATTTCTATGGAATAAATACTGAGAGGGATATACTAAAATCGCTATAACTCCCAGGAGGGCAGGTATGGACAGCTGATTTTTTCACAGTTCGTTGAAAACCAATTATGTAACATTTCTGTAGTGGTTTGGAAGTGGGACTCTCTGGGACTTTTTAGATATTGCTTACCTAACCCAAATTTAAAGGAAAAATGGACCTTTAGTCGGGTTTTCGTTCTAAAAAAAGTGCATATGAAAATGTCTCAAACAACATTCCTTTTTTTTACAGAAGATACTTGTCCGAAGGCAGATTTTTTTTCCGAATCAAAATATCTGTCACCAAAATCAAATGAGATCATTTTGAATACAGCCCTAAAATCCCCTCTTTTCGTGAAAATTTTGTATATTTGACTTCTAAAATCAATTAAAAATCAACGGGCCAACATAAAAATAAGCTTTATGTGTTTTTTTTTACTTGGAATGTCTGTGACAAAATTGCATCATTAAAAACACTGAAAAAAATAATCGGAAAAAAGTTACTTTTCCACTAGCCGCAACACAGTGCGGCGTCAAGGGGGAAAAAGTTGGAAAATCACTAAGCTTATTATATAGGGTGATCAGTCTAGAGGTATTTTTTCAAAATAAAAAAAAACTGCAAAAATTCAAGTCTAGTGTGGAATCTTTATTGTTCATTCGAAAGGACATTTTATGGCATTTATTATTTAAATATAATTTCCCTTTAAATGTTGGCTCTAACTGCTCCTCGGAGTGTCCATTCTGAGGGTCCAATTTAGGATGACTCGCTAGTTCATTTCGATCGGTATAGCTTTAACGACACGTGTTGTATTGACTTCCAAAACCTGAATCGTAGCTGTTTTGTCAGCATAGAGTTTGGCCTTTACGTAGCCCCAAGGATCTAGGAGGCCAACTCACTGGCCCAAAAACGTGAAATTAGCTGCTCTTTGAAATTACCTCTTAATAGATGATGCATTGTTTGAGCGGCTGTATGGCAAGTGGCACCGTCCTATTGAAACCCAATGTCGTCAAGACAACGGTCTTCGATTTCCGGTAAGAAAAAGTCCGATATCATGACGCGATAGCCAGCACCATTAACGGTTACGTTTCGGTCATTATTATTTTTGAAAAAATATGGAACCATGATTCTATCAGCCCATTAACTGCATAATAGCACCTCTTGATGAACCTCTTCTTGACAAACAATACTGAAAAGAAAAACAAATATAGTTTTACACAGCTCACGTGCAATCTGTGTAAAAAATCCCTTTTGAAAAATACCTCAAGATGGATCACCCGTTAGAAAAAACTTTAGGTTGTTGCTGTGGCAGCTGTACGGTTATGCCTGTCTGTTTTAACGATCATATCCGTTTTGTGGTGCTGTGGTGCGGAGGATATGACTTGGACCACCGGGAGTGTCCATTAGGTTCTGAGTGTCGTGTTGTCTCTGCTGGTCGGCGGGACAAGATTTGACACACTGGCGCCAATTTGCGCCCAGTATGAATTGAGGCGATTACGAACAGCCAGTTCTCAACTGAGCCAATACCATTCTAGTTTCCACTGTACCCTCCTTAGCACCTAGGCTACCTATGGAGGATGATCTTTAACTTCACTCAGAAGTTGATTGACTCAGAGTGATTGTTCCCGCTTGTACCGCTTCCCTTTCACATCATGAAGATCGTTTCTGACATGTCGGGTTTTGGGGTTGTCTATCCGAAAGACGGTGAATTGGATGAGCAGCTCAGCAGGTACTCAGTCGATAACATGTTGTTATGCCGACCTGTGCATGATCTTCTTCTCCCCTTCAGGTAGTCCTTCGAGGACATACAAAAGAATCCTGTCACATTTCTTAGGGCGGCGTTCTGGCCGGTCATTCAATGTCCCCACTACCGCTAAATAGTTCAAAAGCCAATCGCTTTAAAGGAGTTTTGTTTCTTTGTGCTTTCCCCTACTGTTGGAGCGACTTACCTTGCGCTTTGAATGCTATATTTGATTTAAAGGGGCGTGGCATCGCCTTTTATTAAAAGAAATATTTTGCATGATATCAGGAGTAAATATACCAAACTCAAGCTTGCTCTCTTTAGTAATCTTTAAGATATAATCGTTTCAAATTTTGATTTAAAGGGGCGTGGCATCGTCTATTATTAAAAGAAATATTTTGCATGATATCAGGAGTAAATATACCAAACTCAAGCTTGCTCTCTTTAGTAATCTTTAAGATATAATCGTTTCAAATTTTGAGGTGTGTGGACGGCGCCATGCCCCTTACTCTGTGCATATCTCTTGGCCAACTGTAACATTCTGTGAAGATTTCAGGATGATCACACTATTTTTTTGGCTATTATAACGGTTTCTTCTAAAAGGGGAGTGGAACAGCCCATATTATTTATCATATCTGTTGAATATGTACCAAACGAAATGCAAACAAACAAACTTATTTTTAGCATATATAGACATAAAGCCCTCCAAGGTCTAAAAACCTATTTTCAGTTATCTTTTCTGAACATCCAGAAGCGCAAGGTATAATAGCTTTTTTTACTAGTTTTTTTTTTGATATCTTGTTTCTTTCGTAACACTGACAATTTACTTAAGCGATAGATCGAGTACGCCAACACTAGCTTTGTTAAAAAACGTAAAGCTTACTCAAAGCCCTCTATTAAAAGCTTTTGCAAGTGATTTAGGCTTAGCCAAAAAAAGAATAAAACTTGTATAAATTTGATAAACATATTAATTGATTCGATTATTTTGCTTAATCAATTGTGTTCAAAGCGCCTCAATAATGTTTTGAGTGGCGTTAAATTCCTTATTTGACTGAGGCCTAAACCACAACAAACTAGTTTTCTTTTTAACTTTTTATCATTTTAAATGTTTTAATGCTTATTTTATAGTCTTTTGAACATTTTATTTAAAGATACCAAAAATTTATTATTGATTTTATTAATTAATTGTTTTTATATCGCCTCAATAATCACCCTTATTCTGATTGTCGTCTTCAACGTCGTCGTCAATTTAATATCAATATCACTTCGTTTCAATATAATATCACATCAACGCATTTTTGGTATTCCGTATCATTATTGTCTTGACGTTGACTGTTTATCGATAACTTCAATAAAAAAATCACATACCTAACATTTTTGCATCAGATTTTGTATCTATTTATCCAATTGTTGAAAAATGTTTTTTGTTTCTGATTCAAACTCTGATTCAAGTGATGAAGAAAATAAAAAGGAACTTATTTTACAGAGAAAGACACTGCGATATAGGTCTGATGTCATGAAACTACCAGACAACAAGTAAGTTTAAGGTTTAATTAATTTCCATTGGCAATCACAAAGTTTTCTTTCATTCAAGATTTCAGAAATACTTTCGTTTAAACAAAAATGCGTTTAATTATGTGTTGGAGGAAATTGCTCCTGAGATGGAAATTGGAGCCAGGTCAAATTGTGTATCCAACAGAATAAAGTTAGCTGCCACCTTATTATTTTTGGGACAAGGATCCTATCAGCTAAGTGTTGGTAACGATTTTAACCTCGGACTATCGCAGCCGGTTGTTTGCAGAATACTGTCGGAAACTCTAAGTGCGTTGGAAAAGGTTATTTGCCCACTTTGGATTAAAGGTTTTGACGGTCAGTTGGTTTTTTTCGATTGACTGGAGTTGCAGCTCTTAAGGGTAGTATATTTGTGGACTTTGACCCGGATGGAGTGGCTCTTGAACTGCTCCCGTTCCTTGATGTTAAAGGCTCCTCCTGTTCCAGTAAAATTTCTTCAGAGTGAACTGTTGTTTCCATCTCTATAACTGGGTCAACACCGAGCACTTCAGTGACAAGTTCCTCATAACTTGCTGCAACACCATGAGCTGATCCTTCAGGATTTATCTGTTTTTGAAACTGCAGCAGGTTTGCAACAGCTTCTTCTAACGGGCTCAGTGTAATATATTTATTTACACCGCCACCTGTTGCTCTCATCTCCGATTTGTTTTCAACCATTTTCCTTTTGACTTTGAACTTTAAGTCTCTCCAAACCTTAACGAAAATATTTAATTTTATTAATCTACAAAAAACCAGGGATATAAGTTAGTAACCTTCTGCCAGCCATCTTCATCTCTACTCGGTGGTCCGGAAGCATTCAAAACACTTGCAATGTTCTCCCATTGCTGGTTAAAATTTGTAGGCACTGTTCCTCTTTTGAAACCTTTTGCTAAGGATGGATTTTTCTCCAACTCTTTAACAAGTTTTTGGAACTGTTCATTATTTGTAATTTTCATATTTGCACTTTTACTTTTGCTTTTGGTTTTTTTTTATTTTAACAGCAAACTTCTTAGTCGTTACCAAAAACTGCGACGACAAAAACGGAGTCGTATCAATTCAATAACAACGTCAATATCATTTAGAGAATACCGAGTTGTGTCAATAGTTGTCAATAGTTATCGAAAAACGACTACGCGAATACCAAGTATCAACAGTCGTCGCAAGATGTCGTTGTTTTGTCTTGACGACGACAATCAGAATAAGGGTGAATGTTTCTGTATGGCAAAAAACTTGTTTTCTGTTTACCACACGCAGAAAAAAAGTATGGTTGTGGTGACAATATTCGAAGGGGATAATACTATTGCTGTGTATATGGTTGTGGAACAACAATATTATGGTCCTTACAACAATAGTATGATTCAAATGCAACCATACTATGATCCTCACAACAATAGTTTTATTCACACATAACCATACTATGATCCCCACAACCATAGTATGATTCACACTCAACCATACTATGATCCCCACAACCATAGTATGATCCTAACAACCATAGTATGTGTCACATACAACCATAGTATGATCCTCGCAACCATAGTATGATTCACACACAACCATGTTATGATCCCTACAACCATAGTTGTCGACAATAGATTTGAATTATAAAAATTTTTCAAAAATAAAAATTAAATTCAAAATAAAAGGAGTGATTTTTTTCACAGTAGAAAAAATAAGTTTAAATAAACGTTAGCGTTTTTATTAAAAATATTTCAGTTAAACAAAACCAAAGCAGCTCGTTTAAAAAATTTTAATATCGATAAAAAAAGCACTATTATAGCATTAGATCTGTACCAATAACATTTGTTCTTAAAAGCATATTTAAATGAAGAAAAATTACAATCATACAGTATGATTGCCGTAATCATACTATTGTTAACATAAAATGCAAAACACAATACTTTTGTCGCACCAACCATGTTTATATGGTTGCTATAACCATATTTTCATTTTTAAATTTGGCAATAATACTATTGTTACATTTCAACAATATTAATATTGCAGCAATTATACTATTGTCAAAACTAAATTCAGTTAACAATTCTATGGTTGCGACAAACATACTTTTATTGCGGATAACATATTATTAATGTCGTGACCATGTAGTAACAATGTTTTTTCTCTGCGTGCATTGGCATAAACTAATATTTTCTTCGATTGTCATAAACCAACCAACATTTGTGTGCCACTTTTGCCCGACACTGTATGGGGAGTTTTTTGTTTAAATTTCTGTATGTGTTTTCGGCATGTTTGCGGTGTAGCCTGGTGTCGATCTCGATCACTTTGTATGACAATAATCGTAATTTCTATATGAGCACAATTTTATGCTTACCGTTAATGTCCACCGATCAACTGGCGGATATATTTGTGAACGACAACTGAAAAAAGGCCATAAAAGCACTTTGTTTTCTATTATGGCCGTTTGTGTGGCAGCGGCGGCGGTGGTCTAGGCTTTGACTTCATTTTCCATTTACCAAGAAATGCTACACTTTTCATTTCACTTTAGACACGACAAATGGATGGAAGGACGGACGGACTGACTGACAGACGCTAAACCGCAAGAGCCAACACTTTGATTTGTGCGGAATGTTGTTGCTGTTACATTTAGTGTTTTTTCTTTTAACAAACGGCGCATTTGATATGATTGGCAGTTTTTCAATAAATTTGAAATTTTCCAAATAAAAGGTTTCCTCTAAAAGCCTTCAAAGCTGTGGTGGCGGCGGCGGCGCTGGTACCATTCAAAAGTGCCACATACGGCATAAAATGGTCAGTTCAAATGTATTGTCTGTCTTTCTGTCCGTTCATCTGTCCGCCCATTTGTTTAGCCTTTTGTCTTAAAAAGGCGTTGGTTTTCATAAGATTATGTTTCGTTCGTTTTTGGTTTGTTTGGTTTTGGAAATATTTTTCAATTGAATGCTTTTGAATAGTTTCGGTTTTGGTTGTTTTTTTTTTGAACAAAATCCTTTTATTAAAAATGTGTGATTTTAAGTATTTGAATGTAACGCTTTTTCGACTGTCGGTGGTGGTGGGTACGCCGCGTACCCCTTTAAGGCATTTTTCATTTTTGGCGCTGGTCATTCGCTCGCTCGCCTGCTGCTGCTGCGGTTCACATGGCCATGTAAGTTATTAGCCATTCATTCATTTGTCCATTAACTAGCAAATATTTATACGCTTTTAAATGTGGCAATATCTATCTGCATATTGTTCCTTTCGCCGCCGCCCGCTGCAACCCCCCCCCCTCTCGAAACCAAAAAAAAACCGAAAAATTGTACTTGTGCAATTTTATGGACTTTAAGGCTATTTCTGTGTGAATGTCCATGCGATTTTCCACACAATATTTGTGTTGCATGTGTGTGAGTGTGTCTATACGTTTTAGACAGACATTTTATTTCATTTTTACCATATGTTTGACTTCTTGACCCATTGTGTCTATTATTTTTCGGAGTTTGGTTTTTCTCTTTATATCCCTCTCTCTCCCCTCCATCTCCCCTCTCTCTTTCGATTTTTGCTGTGAAAAACAATCTTTTTTATTTATGGTCTTTAATTATTTTCAAATGTCCAAAAAAAGCGAAAAACTCCGAAAGCCAAATCACCAAACGTGTGGCATATTTGAAATAATGGCCTTAATGCCAGAAAAAGCAAAAATGTTAACCAAAACTTTAAAAAATATTATTAATGGAATCGCCAGCAAAAATATGACAGAAAAAGGCTAATAAATCATGAATATTGATAGTACATGAGAATGTTGTAAAAACAGGTACCCAAGAACTTGGACATTTTAAAAAGGCACCTCATTCATTTTAAGAAACAAAAACACAACACTGTACGAGGGTTGCTCTATATATATCTGGTCTAAGCAACACTAAGTGTTGCCTGACGCCATCTGATATTTTCATTTGAAAGTTTGACATTTTTTAGCATAAACGTACTCCGAACGTTTTGACGTACGACCATCATTTGTGCTGCTTACAGTGATTTGAAAAAATCAATTTGGCAAAAAAATGGAATTAACCCGTGAACATTTTCGTGCGATCATTTTTCACAACTTTCGACGTGGATTATCACGACAAAAGTGCATCGATGAACTTAAATCTTTGTATGGCGTTGAAGCACCATCCTATAGCACTGTGAAAAACTGATTTAATGAATTCAATCGTGGCCGACGCTCGCTCAAAGACGAAGGTCGTCCAAAAACGGCCGTTGTGCCAGAGAACATTGACGCCGTGCGTGAACTAATAATGCAAGATCGTCATGTGACATACCGTAAGATAGAGGCATCCTTGGGCATTCCTTCCACCAGCATACATTCGATATTGCATGAACACCTGGCCGTAAAAAAGGTTTGTGCTCGTTGGATCCCGCACAAAACGCTTTAACTTTTCAGATTTGTCTAAATTTAAGACCCAAATCTGCGGGTTTCCTGGGGCCAGCTCAACAATGGGCAGGCATATGGTTTTCCTATGCAATGAAATCTCGAATCTGTTCAAAGGGCTACAATAATATAGATCTATCAAACATGGACCTACCGCAAATAACCATATATCCCAATACTGTCAATGGAATCCAAGATAAAGAGTATAAAAGCTTCGGCCCGGCGAATTTCTAGAGAAATTTTTTTACGAATTGCTAAAGAACATTTTTCACAATTTCTAGAAGAAATTTTTTTTTTATATTACATCTTTATTTGCGATCTATCTTAAAACGACAATAAGCAAATATGATAACTTGAATTCTATTTAACAGGAATTACACAGATCCAATGAACTGTGTAATATTTAAAGATAAAAGTTTCTTATGTATATACATTTCCAATGTTGGATGTAATAAATATGTATATATATTTAAATATTAATGTAGAAATGGTAAATCCAGAACATGTCGTCTTTTCAGTCTTCTGATTTCCTCACTGTCATCCAAAAGGGAGACAGCCAAAGGATTTGGGTGGTTGCTCAGTCTTTGGAGGTAGCTTTCGCTGTATCTTCGTATTTCTTCTTTGACAGTTAGCATGTTAAGATCCCTCGCGATTATCTTATTTTTGACAAACCATGGAGCATTCGTTATTAGTCTCAAAGTTTTTGACTGATACCTCTCTAGGATATCGATATTTGAATTACATGCTGTGCCCCATAATTGGATGCCATAGGTCCATACCGGTTTAAGGATGACTTTGTAAAGCCTTAATTTATTATTTAAATTCAGTTGGGACTTTGGTCCCAGAAGCCAGAATAGTTTGCGGGTTTTTATTTTAAGTTGTTGTTGTTTAGCTTTAATATGTGGCTTCCAAGTAAGTCTCCTGTCTAAAGTCATACCTAAGTATTTAACGATGTTTTGCGGCGGTACAACTTCTCCATGTATAGAAACTGGAGGACAGTCTTTTCGTCTTGTTGTAAAAGTTGTTTGACTAGATTTGTCCAAGTTTACTTTTATATTCCATTTCAGCAGCCATTTCTCAAGGTGATTAATTTCAGTTTGAATGAAACTAGACGCTTCAGTGGGACAATGACTTGTGGCAAATATTGCTGTATCGTCGGCGTATGTTGCAACAGTGGCATTATCCGTGAGTGGCATGTCTGCTGTAAATATGGTGTAAAGAATGGGTCCAAGCACGCTGCCCTGTGGTATTCCAGCTTCAATTTCGTATAATGTAGAAGTTTCGTCTTTAACTTTTACGAAAAAGTGCCTTTGAGATAGGTAACTTCGGAAGAATAGGTAGAATTGTGCAGGTAGTTCTTTTTTGATCTTAAAAAGAAGACCATCATGCCAGACTCTGTCAAAAGCTTGCTGAATATCTAGAAATATTGCCGAACAGTACATTTTTCTCTCCAGAGTATCAGCTATGACGTTGACAATACGATGGCATTGCTCAGGAGTGCCATGTTTATGCCTGAATCCAAACTGATGTTCAGGAATTATATTCTGCTGCTCCAGTATTGGCAACAATCTTCTGAGAAATATTTTTTCAAATATCTTAGAGAATATCGCCAATAGGCTAATTGGTCTAAATGATGTCACCAAATTTTCGGGTTTTTTCGGCTTAGGTATCATGATAACTTCAGCGCATTTCCATTGTGTTGGAAAATGGCTAAGTCTCAATACAGAGTTGTAAATTAAGGTTAGAAATATTATGCTTTTTTTAGATAAGCTTTTGACAACATTAGCAGTAATTCTATCATACCCAGGAGATTTACCTTTGTTTAAGTCGATAATTTCATTATGCACTTCACTGGGTGAAATATGCTTAAGTGGCATATCCATTTGACATGGTGAGTCTAGGAACGCAGCTATTTCATCTTTATCTTCGTTAGTGTTGAAATCAAACGGTTTAAATATGTCTTTCAAATGAAGAGCAAACGCTTCCGCAGTACTTTTTGCAGATCTGCACCATGAACCGTCCGTATTCTTTATTAACTGGCTTTTCTTCACTGGCCGCTTTAAGTATTTTGTTGCTTTCCACGAGAGATTCTCATCGTATTTGGAGTTATTTATTTTCTCCATAAAGGTTGCTGTTGAGTTATTTTTGTAATCACTTAACATTTGTTTTAGATCTATACATACTTTATTGAACAATCGTCTGTCATTCGGATTTCTTGTAGTTTGCCACTTTTTTCTAATCCTTCGCTTTTCGTTTACAAGTTTTCTGATTTCAGAAGATATATGAAGACCACTGTTTTGTGTAAGTGTATATGTGGGCGTTGATTGGGCTGCAGCTTCATGTATCAGCCTAGTGAAGAATTCCACCGCATCGTCTAACTCTTTTCCATCCTTGATGCTTATGTTTAAGTTCAAATGTTCATCTATCCACTGTTGAAAGTACTGTATGTCAGAATTAGGAGATAAAAGATTTATAGTTCTAGACTCAGTGTTGACAGAAGTGCAGTAGTTGATGAGAATTGGAGAGTGGTCCGAACTTAGGTCATTGCAATTACGTACGTCCAAACGATGACTCGGGATACCAGCATATACTGCAAAATCTAGCAGATCTGGATAGAAGAAATTTGTCACAAATTTCTAGAGGTACTTTGTCACAAATTTTTATAAGATAATTAACAAATTTGTATAAGAAATTTGTCACAAATTTGTATAAGAAATTTGTCACAAATTTGTATGAGAAATTTGTCACAAAGTTTTAAAAGAAATTTATCTTTAATTTTTAAAAGAAATTTGTCACAAATGTTTATAAGAAATTTGTCACACATTTTTTTTTAGAAATTTGTTTTTGAGAACAATTGTTTGAGACGCAATTGCTGTAAACAAATTTGCCACAAAATTTGCCACTAAATTCCTCTAGGAAAATTGTCCCAAATATGAAAAGTAAATACTGTTTCCCATAGTAAAATAGAAAAATTATTCTATTATTCGCCAAAATATACAATTACAACCTTTTCATTTCTAAGTTTATTTACTTAAGCGTTCGCTTATAAACAAGAAAAGCCCGCCAACCCAATAGTATTGTTGTCTAATCAGTGGCACGCGAATGTTGTCAAGTTGCTGGTGGTGTTGTCATTAGTGCTGTTTGTCTCCCAAACCCATTTAACCACAAATTTTGTGGCACAGAAGTTAATAAATTGTCATATTGTAACATTTTGTAAACGCCCCAGATTTTCAGTGTGTTTCGTTTTTTTTCGGTTGTTTGCTTTCCATTTCGTTGTTGTCCTACCGAACAAAAGTTAAAAAAAAAAAACATTTCAAAGTTTTCACGACAGCGACTATGGCGAGAGAAAAAAGTGGGGGAAACAATCAACTGACAAAACGCGATTGAAAACCTGTCAAAATGCAACAATACTCGTACCACAAAAACAAGAAAATAAAAGTAAATGCAACAACAACAACTAGCTCCGTCATAGTGGCAACAAAATTTCAAATGTTGTTGCCTGGTGTTGGCGGCTTTATTTGTGGTCTGTAATTTATGTGATTTTTAACAGATAATGACAAAATACGAGTGCCATAGAATTATTGCGATGAAGTATTATTGGCATTTGTTTTATTTTTCGTTACGAGTATTAACCGACTATTGTCGTTCGGTTTGTGCTCTATTGTGTTGTGTAACGACGACGTAGAGCACGGAAAATGGAAAATGTGACTAAAAAAGGATTTATTTGGGAGCGCCGGTTGAGGACATGAAGTTGAACTCTGAAACACGTGTTTCAAATTTTCGGAAAAATTCTTTGAGTGTTATAAGTTTTCCAAGTAGATATTCGTGTCGTTTATCTATGCAGAACAATCTTGATTGGATTGTGTTTTGTGTGGGTCTGTGTTTGTCAGTTTAGATGAAGTAACACTTACAAATTACACTGCACTCTATTCGAAACTCCACCTCACCTAACGTGTACTACTCTCGTTCACTTTTGTTGATTGACTTCGACCGTTCGGTCTCTGTCATCGTTATTGTTTGCCCATATAATTAACCCGCTTGCAACGTGTGCCGCCCCCTGTCTCCTGCCAACCGCCCTATGAAACAAGACCAAAGCCGCGGCATGCCACAATAGAGGGAAAATAATAAAAATGTCATTGTGCCCTTAATAGATTACAATATTTTGTTTGTCAGGCCATCACAGACCCTTCGCTGACTGAACCATTTTTACTGCCGCTCATGACTGAAATCAATAGAGCGGCCATAAAACGGGTATTTTGAGTTCCTCCACTGGAAAAAGAACAAATAACGCAGGTGCAGTCTACGGCAACTCAATGTGACGCATTTCACACACGAAATGCAGAGAACATCACTAAACAAATAAAATTTCTTTTTATTAAACGTAATGTCAACAATGCGTTTAATATGGTCGCATTTGAACATGCCTTTAATAAAAAAGATCATAAATCATGCAACCCCAATAAACAGAAACAGAAACGCAAAAACAAATTGGAGGCTACAGAAAGACTACATTGTACCACTTCTTGCACAGCTAGAGTTTAGAACCAACATTTATGAGGAATTTCTTTATATGGTGCAGGCTTTCCTCTAATTCAAGTTTTTGAAATATTGAAATATTACCCAAAAAGTTATTACTGCTTCTTCTCCAAACTTATCACAATTTCACTAATTAAGACTCTCTTATATTTGTGAACTGCACTCATTCATTTGTATTCGTGGAACATAGTTTTCTTTAAAAAGCTTTGCACTATTTTGGATGATTTTAGACATTATTTTCCCTATAGCTAAATTTGTCATAAAAATTGAAACACATTTTTAAAATATTGTGTAAAAAGTTTGCCACAGATAGTTTGTCATAAAGTCAATATTTTGTTGACATTTTTAATAGCAAAAATGTTTTGTCTTTAGAATTTCTATAGAATTTGTCAATTTGTTTAAGAAGTTTCATAGTTTTCTCTACAGAAAATTTGGGACACTTTTTAAACTAGCAAATGTTTTTACAAAATTGGGGTAAAAATTTTCGCTAAAAATTTTGGACTACCTTATCGCTCTATATAGTTTGGACCATATTTGGATATTTTCTTTAAAAAAAGACAAGTTAGAACATGATTTGGGACATTTGTTCTATAGCAAATTTGTCATTAAATTTGAAATTTTTGCCAAAGAAAATTTGTCACAATGTTGGGCATCATTTTCGCATTTTTCACATTTGTCACGCAATTATTGACATTATTTCATAATAAATATTACACTTAATTTTTTTGACAATTTGCCCCAAAAAAATCGTGTCATCTTGAGAAAATATTGGAATTTGTCACAAATTTTGAAACAACATTTTCGCAACAAAAAATTTTCATAATTTAGGTCTAAATTTAGAAAAATTTCTCACATTTTTCAAAAAAAAAAAATTGTCACAAATTTTTGGATAATTTCAAATATTTTTAAAAAATTTCTCACAAAGTTTAAAAAACTTCTCAAGAACAATTTTTTAAAAACTTTATGAAAATTTTTTTATGAATTAAGAAATTTTGTCACAAATTTTAGGAATTTTTTTTTTATACAAATTTTAAGAAGTTTTGTCACAAACTTTATGAAAATTTTATTCAAATTTGTCACAAATTTTATGAAAATTTGTCACAAACTTTATGATAATTTGTCACGAATTTTAAGATAATTTGTTACAAATTTTAAGATAATTCGTTACAAATTTTAAGATAATTTGTCACAAAATTTAAGAAAATTAGTCACAAAATTTAAGAAAAATTGCCACAATATTGATAAAATTAATTACAATTTTTCACAAATTGTAAATTAAAAATTTAAGGAAAAGTCTCACAAATTTTAAGAAATATGTATTGTCAAAAATTTTAGGAATTTTTTTTTATTAAAAAGTGTCACAAAATTTTTCACAAATTCTTTGGAAATTTATTACAAAATTTTAAGATTTAAGATTTGTCACAAACTTTATGATTATTTTGTCATAAATTTTAAAATAATTTGAATAAATTTTAAGATAATTTGTTACAAATTTTAAGATAATTTGACACAAAATTTAAGAAAATTTGTTACAAAATTTAAGAAAATTTGCCACAAATATTGATAAAATTAATTAAAATTTTTCACAAATTGTAAATTAAAAATTTAAGGAAATTGTCAAAAATTTTAAGAAATTTTTTTTATTAAAATGTGTCACAAAACTTATGAAAATATTTCACAAATTCTTTGGAAATTTGTCACAAAATTTTAATTAATTTTTGACAAATTTTTAGATAAATTGTCACAAATTTTAAAATAACACACACTCACAAATTTTAAGATAATTTGTCACAAATTTTAAGATAATTTGTCACAAATTTTAAGATAATATGTCACAAATTTTGGGATAATTTGTCACACAGATAAGGATAATTTGTCAAAAAATTTAAGATAATTTGTTACAAAATTTAAGAAAATTTGTCATAAATATTAAAAAAATTAATCATAAATTTTAGGAAAATTTTTCTCGAATTTCAGAAAAATTTGTCACGAATTTCAGAAAAATTTGTCACAAATTTTAGGAAAATTTGTCACAAATTATATGAAAAATTTGTGTAAATGTAAATTAAAAATTTAAGGAAATTTCTGACAAATTTTAAGAAATATTATCACAAATTTTAAGCAAAAATTTAAATAAAATGTGTCACAAATTTTATGAAAATTTGTCACAAATTTTAAGATAATTTGTCACAAATTTTATAATAATTTGTCACAAATTTTGTAATAATTTGGCACAAATTTTAAGATAATTTGTCACAAATTTTAAGATAATTGGACACAAAATTTAAGATAATTTGTCACAAAAATTGGGAAAAAATAGTCACAAATTTTAGGAAAATTTGTCACAAATTTCAATAAAATTTGTCACAAATTTCAATAAAATTTGTTACAAATTTCAATAAAATTTGTCACAAATTTCAATAAAATTTGTCACAAATTGCAATAAAATTTGTCACAAATTTCACTAAAATTTGTCACAAATTTCACTAAAATTTGTCACAAATTTCAATAAAATTTGTCACAAATTTTAGGAAGAATTTTCAAAAGAAATTTAAGAAAATGTATTCACAATTTTTGTGAAAATTTGCCACAAATTGTAAAAAATATTTTTTAAAGTAAATGTGTCAGGGCCACTCATCAGAATATTTGTCACAAAATTTTGGGACAATTTTTGTGAAAATTTGTCACAAATTGTAAAAAATATTTTTTAAAGTAAATGTGTCAGGGCCAGCCACTCTTCAGAATATTTGTCACAAAATTTTGGGACAATTTTTTTTTTCCATTTTTCGCCTATTATTATTTGGTTTTTATCAAACGTTTATAAATACTGCAGAGAAAAAAGTACTCACAATAGAGGTCTGATTTGACTCAGTTGAATTGAATGGAGCTGCTGTTTCCCACAATTGTTTTATCTTTTTTTTAGTTTGGTTTTATTGGCTTCCACTTGTCATCTATTACACTACTATCGGTTGTTTTAATTACAGCTTACAGAAGCTTTTAAATTCAAATTTCCATTTCATTTCTTGGCCAGGAGAGGTTTCTCCCAACCAGTCTATGTGGTCTGCCAAGGCCTGCCTGTCCGTCCGTCTGCCTGGAAGGTAAAAGTGTTTTCTTTTCTCTTGCCGGTTTTATCGCTAAATTTAATGTCACAACGGATTCACCTTTTCATTACATTTTTACGATTACCAATAAATTTGACTGCAAGGATTACACTCGCATGGCTGGAAATGCTCTCTGACAGCAGTGGATGGTGTGGTTGGAGTTGGTTGCCGTTGTTTGGTGGTTAGGATGTTTTCGCCTCTTCTTATGGTGGCTTACATATGTTGGACTGGAGTTGCGGTTGTTGTTAACAACCGTGCAATGGGATGCATAAATTATGTAAGGAAAAAGTTTCGAAAAAATGGAAACATGTTTTTGATATTTACACATAAATTTTTTGATATTTTGAATATAAGGCGACCAGCGAGGATGCCACTACCTTTAGAGGCGAACGAAAAAAAGGGGCGTAATCACACAGAAACACACACTCTGCGAGCAAACCTGTAAGTGACATTGGTTAACAGAAATTTTAATTAGCTGTGGCAACTTTCTTCTTCGAAAGAAAGTGCAAGTTGTATTACGTGCCCAGAGTATGTGATAAGGCAGCCGTTGTTACAAGACAAGAGTATCCCTCCTCCAAGGGGTAAAGAATTGCTTATATAATCGGGGAGTGATTTAAAAACTTTTTTTTTATATATTTTACTTTAGTAAAGCGCTTTTTTTTATATAATTAAAACTTTTTTTTTGAATGCCTTATAATTGCTTCGCGTATTTTTTTTATTGTGTTTTTGTCTGTCGTAACATGAAATTGCCAAAAGAGGTGTGCCACAAGTTGTCTGTCAAAAATCAACTCAGAAGTAATCCAGGCTTCAAATGCAAGCGATTGCAAATTGTTAACAATGTGGTGCCTGCCGCCTGCCACACAATCAAACGTGCAGAAAATGAAATTTGCATATATCTGGTGGTAACAAGTGATGATAACAAAGCTATTTCCTTATATGTGGCAAGCAAATTGTTGTTGCCAGTCATTTCTTGAACGCTTCCACATTTTTTTCGTACAGAAAAACAATTCAAATTGTAACAGCAGCGTACATTTGCCACATTCGCAGTGGCTCAATTTTGTATTCCTTACCTGTCTTTCTGCATCTCTCTCTTGCTCTCCCTGCCTTTGTTTAACTCCTCTTTGTTATCCACTTAGCAATTTTATTGTAATTCAATTTTTATTACAATTTGTGCATTTGTTGCTAGTGTTTTTCGTCGTTCAATCTTGATTTAGGAATTCAGTTGTTGAAATGCCTCAGTCAGAGCAGCACCAGCAACAACAACCACAACATGGTGTGTTGATGTTGGTGTGGCCATCATCAACACAACATCTTGCTCCAAAGCTTTGGGGGGAAAATCAATTTTCCTCCCCATAATATATTCCGTCATTTTGTGTGGCACAGCTTAACCAGCCTCCGAACAGTTTTACATTGCTCGCACCGAAAGTGTGCAGAAATTCATCGAAAAGTGAATACAGTTGTTAAAATGCCCGAATGTCAGATAAATTTGTTTTTAATTTTGTTCAAAACAAAATATCAGTGGAATTGTATAACTTTGGACTGCTGTTGAGAAACTACGTGATGGAGTGATGACGGCAAAGCGTAGCCATAAAAGACACCAACGGAAAATCTGTGAAAAATCGTATCAGTTTGAATTGAGATTTGTGACAAGACTTGGCCATAACTTAGAAGGCTTTCCATTAGATTTTACTCAGAGAAAGAGGAAACTTGTAAAGTTGTAAAATTTACTTTGTAAAAAAGTAAAAAAAATTTATGAAAATATCTTAAACTTTGACAATGTTCTATGGTTAATGTTGCCTCAAAGTTTGCGGAAGTTTTTTTTTTAACAGGATCTCCCAAATGTGTACCAATTTTTCCTTGAAAATGTTACCGAAATTTTTTTTTTTGAAAATGCCCCAAAATTTGGAACAATTTTTTAAAGCCATTTTCCCAAAATTATGTTTGAAAAAGTCTGAAAATTTGTGACCAATTTTTGATTGAAACTGAAAAAGTTTTGTTAAAAATGTTGTTCCAAAATTTTTCATGGAAAAATTTGTAAAAAATGTATACCAAAACTTATGACAAGTTATCTTTGAAAATGTGTCCCAAAATTTAGGACAATTTTTGCTCAAAGTTTGCGGAAGTTTTTTTTCTAATAGTTTGTCCCAAATGTGTAACAATTTTTCCTTGAAAATGTTACCCAAAATTTTTGAAAATTTTTTTTTTCAAAATGTCCCAAAATTTGTGACATTTTTTTAGAAGCCGTTTTTCCATAATTATGTTTGATGTCCGAAAATTTGTGAAAAATTTTTGTTTGAAACTGACAAATTTTTCTTGAAAATTTTGTTCCATAATTTTATTGGAGAAAGTTGTCCCAAAGTTTATAAAAAAATATTCCTTAAGCCAAAATTTGTGACAAATTTTCTTTGAAAATGTTTTCCCAAAATTTGGGACAAATTTTATTCTAAGCCTTAAAGGTATGCTACAAATTTTCTTTGGGAATTGTTATTCCAAAAATTTTCTCGAAATATCTGCCAAATCTTTTTGAAAATGTTCCAAAATTTGTTTAAAATTTCTTCGAAAATTTGTATGACCAATTTTCTTTAAAACTGTCAAATTTATCTTAAAAATGTTCCAAATTTTTTTTTGAAGAAGTTGTCCCAAAATTTGTAAAAAAGTTCTTTGAAAATACTTTTCCAAAACTGAGACAAATGTTTTCTTTCTCGAAATTTATTCAACATTTTTTATGGAAAACTTTGACCCAGAGTTTGTGACATGTTTTTCATACAAAAAAATTAATTAAAAAGTTTATTGACAAGTTTTCTTTGAAAAATGTCCCAAAATTTTCTTAAAAATGTCCCATCATTTTCTTAAAAATGTCTCAACATTTTCTTAAAAATGTCCCAACATTTTCTTAAAAAGGTGACCCAAAATTTGTAAGAAATTTTTTTTTAAACACTGTTTTTAAATTAAAAAATTTTCTTTGGAAAATATACCAACATTTTCTCGAAATTTTTTAAAAACTTTATATAGAAAGCTTTGTCCCAAAGTTTGTGACATCTTTTCTAATACACAAAATTTAATATAAAAAAAGTTTGTTAACAAATTTTTTTTGGAAAACGTCCCAAAATATTTTTAAAAATTGTCCGAAAATTTTTTTTAAAAAGGAGTCCCAAAATTTGCAATAAAATAGTTTCTTTAAAAAACTCTTTCTAAAATTGAGAAATTTTCTTTGGAAAATATACCAACATTTTCTCGAAATTTCTTCAAAATTTTATATAGAAAGCTTTGTCCCAAAGTTTGTGACATGTTTTCTATACACAAAGTTTAATAAAAAAGTTTGTTAACAGTTTTTTTTTTGGAAAACGTCCCAAAATTTTCTTAAAAATTGTCCGAATTTTTTTTTAAAAGGAGTCCCAAAATTTGCAATAAAATAGTTTCTTTAAAAAACATCTTTCTAAAATTGAGAAATTGAGAATTTTAAATGTTTCTTGACAAAAAAATTTATAAAGTTAAAAATTTTCTTTACAAAATAATTAAAACGTTTCTTGAAAAATTTTCTTTGAAAAATGTCCCAAAATTTTCTTAAAAATCTTCCAAATTTTTTTTTAAAAAGGTGTCCCAAATTTTGCAATAAAATAAAAAACGTTGTTCTAAAATTGAGACAAATTTTCGTTGGGAAATGTCCCAACATTTTCTCGAAATTTCTGCTAATTTCTTTTTAAGGAAAACTTTGTTCTAAAGATTGTGACATTTTTTCTATAAACAAAATTTAATACAATTTTTTTTAACATTTTAATTGAAAAAAATTACCTGTAGCAAACTGTATTAACAAGCCTCGGGCTGTATTTTAAAATTTTGCCCCAATACTCTGTGAAAACGTTGTTCCCAAATTTTTTTTTTAAAAAAAATTGTCCCCAAATTTTCTATAAAAACTTTTGTCCTCAAATTTTCTTTGGAAAATGTTGTCCCAAAAATATTCTTGAAATTTCTGCCAAATCTTCTACGGGAAGCATTACCCAAAGTTTGTTAGAACTTTTCATTGAAAATTTGTTTCCCAAATTTGTTTCAAAGTTCCTTTGGAAATGTTGTCCCAAAATTATGTGACCCACTTTCTTTGGCAAATGTCTGGAAATTTCTGCCAAATTTTCTATCAAAAACTGTATTCCAAAGTTTGTAGCAAATTTTCTAAACATAAATTTAGTCAATAAATTTGACACAATTTTTGGCTGAAAAATGTTGTCACAAAAGTTGTTACAAATTTTCTGTTGCTAAATGTATTCACAACGAATGTGTTGGTTTGGAGAATTTTGTCCCAAAAATTTGTAGAAATGCTTCTATTGAAAAATTTTGCCGCCAACCGGCGAGAAATATTTCGCTTAAAAATCTCTCTCCGAGGCGTGTTACACAAGCGACAACTGTGGAAGCAACGTGTTGCAGCAACGTATTTTATTTCTGCACTAAACACGTGGTAACAATGCTAGACACAAAGCAACGTTTGCGTCAACTGGGCTGTGTTGCTGCAACAGTAGCCTCGTGTATATCTAGCATCAGAATTGGCGGGATCGATAATCATTTGAAAAGCTCTCTCTCTCTCTCTCTCTCTCTCTCTCTCTCTCTCTCTCTATCTCTCTCTTACTCAATAGGCACGAAAGATTTCCTATTCGAAATCATTCTCTCGCAATTGGGGAATATGTTTTCTACTGACAATCTCTCTCACCATCATCAAGAAAGACTTAATTAAAAATCTTGCTCTCTCTCGAAATGGGCGAGAAAGCTGAATATCTTTTTCTCACTCTTGATTTGCTAAAATAATTTTTATTTAAAATCTCTCGCCGGTTTTTATTGAAAGTCTCCTTTACCATTTTCTGTAGTAAATCTTTCTTGCAATATCTTGCGATTTGTCGCTAATAAATTGTCTTTCCTATCATCAGTCGGGAATCAGTGCTTGCCTCTGTACCACCAGCCAGCCGTCTTTCATACCATGGCGACATTTGTATATTTCTGTGGTGTCAGTCAATTCTGCGGGCCTTGTCTTTCGTTTGCTGTTGTGCGGCGGACAGGTAAACGAAATAATTCCTATTATTAAGTTTTCATTCATGGAATTGGACAATTGGGGATGGGGAAATGCTAGTGAAGTGTGGCTTGGCATAGAGTGAAACGTTGCTCCACTATGTCACTTCCATGTACTCCTTTTTAACGCCCACTGCTACACGCCTTGCCAACGGTAAATCGTAAACATATTTTATGCGTCAACTTGAAATCGGAAATAATACAAGCCATGAACAAGTAGAGTAGAAACAAATGATAATAGACCCGAGCCGTGCATATGCGGCGAGGTGCAAATGCAATCTGGCGTTTAAATGAAACATGCAAAATATGGCGGTTGGGTGGGTTAACGCGCCTCCCCTTTAAGAGGCAAGAATGCAAAAAAACCACACTACACCGCATAAGAGCGCGTAAAAAAATATTATAATTTTCATTGTAAATAATTTATAAGCGAACGCCGCAGAAAAGCGCGAAAAACTGAAGCAAAAACAAGGTTTATCGTACGAACGAACGAACATACATGAATTGCTCATGAAAGCGGAAGTTTTCGAATTGCGGGCCGAGTTAGAAAAACCAACAGCAGAAATGCAAATGTCGTTGTAAAGGAAGTCAGTCGTCTTGCGATGGTTTTGTGTTGTGGCGTCAGGAAAACTGCAGCCGATTTACTTTGCGGTATGCGGCAAGAGTCGGTACTGCGGCAGTGATAAAGCCGAACCCTGACGGCTCGGCCTGTTGTTGGTGGTGGCTTCCTCAAGTAAAAGTGATTGGTAACGCATGAAATTCACTCCTCTGCGGTAACTCTCCTCGAACTCTTCGCTTTATTTAAGCATTCCTCGGCTGTATGTGCCGTGTAAGTTTTGTCTCTTTGTCTGATATTGCAAGTCTTGCTTTTGTTTGGCTTCTGTTGGTTGATCTTTGCCTGGCTTGGTTGCATGGCCAAAATGGATGCGATGCTGCTTAGGCAGCGGCGGTACCAGCTGCAACGAAGAAGAGTCTGCGGCCATCGATGACTGGGGCTATGCGGCACGGGATACCGGGTTCGAGTACCAGAAGTACACATATGTAAGCCATGCAATATGCCCGTATGCAATTGTTATGGACATTTCTTTAACAAATTGTTTGCTTTGTCAGGGTCACCAGTGTTAGCATCTTACAGCGAAAACAAAACAAAAAATAATCAAGAGTCCAAAGAAAACATTGCACTTACCAGTGAATTTAATATACAATAAATAAGTTAAGTGTAAGGGTCACGCCAATGTCTCGAGAGACACTTAAGCGAAGCGATTATGGACTTAGCCACCAGGCTCAGTATCACAAGTACCAACTCCAACACCATCACCACCACCACCACCAGCGCCGCCATATGGTCATATGAGTGCATGTGGGTTGAGTATGTCGGAAAATGACCGCTAAGCCATAAGAAAAAGAGGTGGAGAAGGGGTACCCTTCCAGATAAGCCATAATTTGTTTAATGTTTTATTTTCAAAGACATAACAATTTATTATAATTTAACCCGCTGCTGTGGTCAGAGATGTCTTTTTGAACTTCTTTTTGGGAGAAGGAAATTAAAATTAATGACACATTGAAATGGAAAGTGAAGAGTGGTTTCAAATATCTGCATGGTTATAATTGACCAACTATTTAGGAAAAATATAAAAATATTAATTTTTAAAGAAGTGTTAATGTACATTAACTTTTTTCTCTAGGAAGAATGAGAAATTCTCTTCAGGAAATGTGTAATAATTTTTTTTTAGTAAATTAGCCCTAAACATGTTCTTTATAAAATTTATTCTAAAAATTTTCTTTAGAAAATTTGTTCTAAAAATTGTATTTAGAAAATTTGTTCTAAAAATTTTATTTAGAAAATTTGCTTTAAAAATTTTGTTCAGTTTAGTTTAATATTGTTAAGGAAAATTTGTTTATAAAACTTGTCCTTAAAATTTTCTTGAGAAAATTTGCCCTCAATTTTCTTTAGAAAATGTGTCCTTAAAATTTTCTTTAGAAAATTTGTCCTTAAAGTTTCTTTAGAAAATTTGTCCTAATATTTCTTTAGCAAATTTGTCCTAATATTTCTCTAGAAAACTTGTACTAAAAATTTGCTTTAGACAACTTGTCCTTCAAATTTTCTTAAAAAAAAATTTTCCTAAAAACTTTCATCGGAAATATTGTCCTATACATTTTATTTCGAGGATTTGTCATAAAACTTTTTTTTTGAAAAATTTTCCTAAAAATTTTCGTTAAGAAACTTTGTTCTTAAAATTGTCTTTAGAAAATTTGTCCAAAAAATTGTCTTGCGAAAATGTGTCCTAAATATTTTCTACAGATAATTTGTGCTAAAACTTTTCTATAGATAATTTTTCTTTTCATTATTTAATTTTTCTATAACAAAGTCTATAACAAAGAAGTCCTCAAAATTTTCTTTAGAAAATCTCTACTATAAATGTTCCTTTAAAGAAATATTCCAACAATTATTTTAGAAAAGTTGTCCTCAAAATTTTCTTTAGAAAATCTGTCCTAAGAATGTTCCTTAAAAAAAATATACCAACAATTTATTTTTTAAATAATCGGAAAAATTTTGTGTCGCAAATTTTTCCCATAAAAATTTTTCTAAAAAATTTTGTAAGAATTTGTCTTAACAATTTTCTTTGATATTGTGTCTAAAAACTTAATTTAAAAAACTTAATCCTAAAAATGTTATCTAGAAAATTCGATCTCAAAATATTTTTGGGAAAATTTTCTAAATTTAGTTAGAAAATTTGTCCTTAAAATGTTATTTAGAAAATTTGACTTAAAAGTTTTATTGGGAAAACTTGTCCTTAAAATTTTTAGTTAGAAAATTTGCCTTAAAAATTAAATTTAGAAAATTTACCCATAACATTTTTTTATGAAAATTTGTTTAAAAAGTTGTCCTAAAAAATGTATTTAGAAAATTTTTTCATAAACTTTTATTTAGAAAAAATGCAAATAATTTCTTTAAACTATTTTCTTTAGAAAAGGTGCGCCTACACTTTTTTTCAATTATCCGAAAATTTGTGTGAAGAAAATTTATCCCAAAAATTAGTTTTACAAAATTTTTTCCCAAAACCGTTCTTTTGAACATTTGTTCCAAAAATGTTCTTCAGTAGATTTGTTGTGTTGTTTTGAGCCTGTGTCTTACCATATTTTAGGTCCGATTCTGATAAAATTTTGTATTTTTCGTTATGAGAGACACAAAAGATTGTTGAAATTCGGTTATATCGGCCCCTTTGTATTTGAGAGTCTCTCAATGCCACATTTGTTATCCAATCCTCCTTAATTTAACAAGTTCTATTGTAGTGAATAAATAATGAACCACCGTAAATTTCGACCCCATACAAAGTTAGCTTTTAGCTCAAAGTCCTTTCGCCGATCCAACGGGTGATCAGTACAGAGGTATTTTTTTTCAAAATAAAAAAATACAAAAATTCAAAACAAGTGTGGAATCTTTTTTTGTTCATTCGAAAGGACATTTTATGCTATTAATTTTTTGAATATAATTTCCTTCAAATGTTGGCAACTGTACGAGTATTGTGGAAATCAACGTTCGCTGAGAAACGGGAAGATCCGCTGTTTTCGATCAAAATTTTTTTCAGTGATGAGGCCCATTTCTAACGCAACGGCAACGTCAGCCCATCTTGACGACATTTGGTTCCAACAAGATGGCGCTTTATGCCATACATGCCGCACGTCTAAAGAAAACACCCTTTATAAAACACATGTAAATTTGGCTGTATCAATCCACGAATTGATTTAACCCTACCCCCACCCCCTTCCCGTTGCAAAATGTTATAGTTGCTCTGCTGATGAAAAATTTTAAAACGACTTACAACAAGAGAAAAACCTGATTTTTAAAATACACTGTTGTTTTTTTTAAATGTATTGAGATAGGGTACCTGAGCACGCCTTCGAATTGAGGTAGATGGATTGTTTTGAACACTTTCTTGAGCAGCAGTAATGCTTGCAGCCCATCTTGCAGTACGTTGTGGTCCATGCTTGGGCTTATCGGCTACAGACCCTCTTTTTTCGAAATCATTCACTACACCATAAATAGTGCGATTTGTTGGCACGTTGTTTCTCCCAAAAATTTCACGTAACTTTCTCATCGTCACATTAATCGATTATTGATTTTGATAAATTATCGAATATTTTTCCATAATAAATTTGCCACTTGTCTACTTTACGACTGCCAAATATGAACTGTCAAGACTGATATTTACCAAAATGGAGGCAAAACAAAGTAGTATACTTTCCCGGCGGACACCCTGTATTTACGTTTTTCATTAAAAACTTAGTCGTATTCAGAGTCCTTTCCCATTGTCAACCCCAAGATCTCAACTCTTGTTAACCAATCCTACCGAGTTGGGTACGAAAACGCTTCAGTTAAACTTCTCTCAGTTTCTTTAACGCTATTGAAAATGGCTGATATATTTGCAAATGTGTCGAATTTTCTAACTGCGGTACAAAAATATATTATCCAGTATGCAAAAAATACGTTTAACGCAATTATGTTGTCTTGTATGGGGGCTATATATAGATTTAGACCGATTACTCTCAATTTTTAAAGGGACTGTTATTAAATGAAAACAAAATGATGCGGAAAGTTTTACGAGATCGGTTCATATTTGCGACTTTGATTGTAAAGAATGTATAGAGAGACATGTCTAAAGCGGTATAATTTTCAATAGGTCTATCCCATTTTTTCTGAATGTTATTAACATTAGCCAAATCGCTTAATACCACCTTGGTCCAGAGTGTGGTGAGAGTATAAAAAGATTCAAAAGCACACAAAAGTTAAGGTACAAAAATATAGTCATTTTGACTCTTTAGCATTAATAACGACAATGCTGCTCCCATATGCTACAACGAGTACTTTGTCACTTATCGCTCTGCAGTCGCTTCTGGCAATTGCTTTACAGAACTACTGCACTTCATTTTAATGACACAAAACAGGACACTTTTGAAATGTACCTAGAAAATAAAATGCCGACTGTCACTGTTGTCTCTCTGACCCTCCCCCATCCTTACCTAACCTCAGTCTCTAATCTACTTCCGACACTAACGATCTCAACACATGTGTTTTGTTTTGAACACAAAATATGTTTAAATTTTATTTGCCATAACCGAGTCGTTTTCGATAAGCACTCGAAATTTTTAATTGTTTTTAACCCTCCAGTGGCAATGCCGGTAATTATGATGATGCCAACAGCAGCACCCTACTAACCGCCTTTTCTGTGGGTCTTGACCGATAAAGGGGTCACTGCAACCACCACCACCACCACTGCCAACATCGATCAAAGACAACCACTTATGGATTCCTGTCACTGAAAATTGCGTGAAAATTCTTTTGTTTTGAATTTTTTTTTTTTTTATTTTTTTTGATGTTGTTTTCCGCTAAACACAAACATGACAACAAAGAAGAATGAAAAACATACAAAACAAAATTACACCGCCGAGTAAAAGGAATTTTCTTTTTCCCCACCCTGCTAGCCGTTGGAAAGAAAAGCCCCTTGGAATCGGGGATTTAGTGTGTGTGTGTGTGTTATTTCTGTCATTATTGAATAACAATTGTTGTGAGTTGAAACGAGTGCGTTCGTTCCAATTCGTTGCTTTTCCGCTTAACGCTGATAATAACGCACATTATTTGTTTCTCCTCCCCCTCCAACATTTTCCCGTAGCTTTTCTTGCGGACGGGTTTTTATTGCGTTTGTCCCGTTTCGTTCCACCTCCGTCTGTCGGCTAAGCCTGCCTGGTGGGCAATTGAATAAAAAGCGATTTTCAGTTATAATGATTTTTCAAAGTTTCCACAACAGTTGCTGCTGCTGGTGTTGTTTTCATAAATGGATAATGACTCTGGGTTGGCAATGACGGCAGTTGCCGATTGCCGTGATACTGACGATGACGGGTATGGTGGCATACAGGCGCAGGCGGCGGTGATAATGATGCTGACTGCTGCTGGTGATGATGAATAATGTGAAAATGCTAAAAACCCGATACTTTATGAATGCGTGGCATTTGCTGCCTCGGAGGAGGTGGAAGCGGAGCCATGAATGCCAGCGAGTCAGTCAGCCAGCCAGCCAGCCTGTGTGGCAATCACGCATTTATGCGTGTGACGAGTTTACCTTTTGTGGCGGCGTCGGCCTCCACCGGTAGTGGTGGTGGCTAAGAAGCCGGTGTTGTGATGTTGTTATGTTTTTACAATTTCAGTTATAAATGATATTATGGTAATTGTCAGGGGCAATTTTCTCCATCTCTGTCTATCTCCCGGTGCTATTGTTTCAAAAGCACCTTTTTGTGGTGGCATTAAATGTACGTACACCCCAAAAAGCAAATATTCACGCCACTTGATATTAACTTGGCCAACAGAGTTATGGGCATAATTTATCAAAGCCTTCGGCTTGCTTGCTGGTGGGTTTTGTAAGTGTTAAACATTTATTTGAAATGTCACTTTTGCTTGATTTGGATTTTGATGATCATTTGTCATAATCAGCCTGAACTAAAAACAAGCGCTTAACGTGTTTTTTTTGGTCATTTTCAAAATATGACCTACAAAAAACAACGTTTAGCATAAAAGCGAACGGAAATACATTTCCCTTAAATATGTAAGTCTTGTAAAAGTTCTATTTAAGTGTAATTAAACAAAAATGAAATACTATGGATATTCAGTAAGCAAGAGCTTAAGAGGGTTAAAACAAATAACAACGCGGTGTAAATTTTCGTGGTTTTACCAAGAACTAAATATTGTCTAAGTGAGTCTGCTTAAATCCAGACTGCTACTTCTATCTAAACTAACCTAACAACGCTGTTAAGTTCGGTCTGGCCAAAAGTTTGACTCCAAGCACTGCCAAATCTTTAAAATAAATACAAGTGTTACTATAAGTGACAGCACATAGAGAAAAGGACCTAAGGGTAAAAAAAATCAATTTTAATTTTTCTTTTTTCTTTTTTTGATGTGGACAACATCTGAGCATCGAATGAGACCGATCCCATGCCCCAAAAGTGTTCCCTCCCAGAGTTGTGCGCGTTTTATGAAAGTGAAGTCGGCTATTCTAAGCGCAAATAGAAAGGTACCTAATCTTTAAAATGGCTCTCCTGAACAAAACTGGTTTTTAACCTTAGGTCCCTTTCTATTTTGCGCCTCACATATATATTTCTGGCCTAGGCAACACTAAATGTTGCCTGGTGCCATCAGACATTTCCATTGGAAAGGTTGACATTTCTAGCATAAACGTACTCAGAACCTTTTGACGTACGACCATTATTTGTGCTTTTTACATTGACTTGAAAAAGTCAATTTGGCAAAAAAAATGGAATTAACTCGTAAACATTTTCGTGCCATCATTTTTCACAACATTCGACGTGGACTATCACGACAAGAGTGCATTATTAACTTAAATATTTGTATGGCGATGAAGCACCATCCTATAGCACTGTGAAAATCTGGTTTAATGAATTCAATCGTGGCAGACGCTCGCTCAAAGACGAAGGTCGTGAAGGTCTTCCAAAAACGACCGTTGTGCCAGAGAACATGCATACCGTGCGTGAACTGATAATGCAAGATCGTCATGTGACATACCGTCATTTCATCCACCAGCATACATTCGATATTGCGTGAACACCTGGCCGTAAAAAAGTTTGTTCTCATTGGATCCCGCACAATTCGACAATCGCTCAAAAAAAAAGGTTCGTGTTGTTTGGTGCAATGAAATTTTGAAAAAATACGATCGCGGTGCTTCAAAAGATGTTCATAAGATCGTCACAGGTGACGAATCATGGATCTATGAGAGAGAACATTCATGCAGCGCGTTAACTGATAATGCTAGATCGTCATGTGACATACTGTCAGATAGAGGCACCCTTGGGCATTTCTTTTACCAGCAAACATTCGATATTGCGTGAACACCTGGCCGTAAAAAATGTTTGTTCTCATTGGATCCCGCACAATTTGACAATCGCACAAAAAAAAAGGATCGTGTCGATTGGTGCAAAGAAATTTTGAAAAAATGCGATCGCGTTGCTTCAAAAGACGTTTATAAGATCGTCACAGGTGACGAATCATGGATCTATGCGTATGAGCCTGAAACAAAATAGCAATCGACCGTGTGAGTCTTCGAAGACAGGCCAAATCCAACGAGAGTTGTTCGTGGAAGAAGCACTTTGAATTAAATGGTCGCCTGTTCCTTCCGCAATACTGGTCATGTGGTGACTTTTCCGCTTGAGCAACGTAGGACGGTCAATTCTGAGTGGTACACCACATAACGAACAAGAGAAGACGAATCATTGTGCACCATGACAATGCGAGCTCTTCCACATCGGCTCAAATCAGCTCCTTTTTTACCGGCCAAAAACGCACAACAAGAAAAAAATTCGTGGTCAACGATTTTCGTCGTCAGAAGAAGCGTTCAAAAACCATGTTCTGGCGGTGTCTCAGTCGAAGCGGAAAAAGTGCTTCGACAGTTGGTTTGAACGCATGCAAAAGTGTATAAATCATGCTGGAGAATACTGTGAAAAACAATAAAACCATTTTTAATGATAAATATTCGCATATTCATTAGTAGCCCAGAAATATATATTCTCGTATACTTAGTAGAGACATCAATACTGTTACAACATTGAACACACCCATTTCAATAGTAGAACTGAACGTATCCCGTTAATGTCATATGGGTTTTGAAAGCTAACCTGAATAGCGTTAGTCTGTAACGGGATTTTAAATTGTTTCAACTTTCATGGAGTGGTCACATAATGAGAACCGTATCGCTCTAATAGCGCTTTTCAAGTGCGATATTTTCAAAACGCTCCGGCCACTAGGGGTTAGCCGCATGTTCGTCTACCGATGCATAAAACTGTTTGAGGAGACTGGAGATGTAAAAGACCGCCACCGGAGGGCCGCCCACGCTCTTTTCGAACACCGCATGTCATCAAAGCCGTTAAATCAAGAATTCACAGAAATGCGCTCTGAAAACAGAAAATCATGGCCCGTGAGATGAATATCACGCAAAAGTCCATGAGTCGAATCATTAAAAACGACTTGGGGCTTTCAGAGGACGTACCGGACAATTATTGACTGCAGCTTTAAAAAAAAATAGGGATTGAAAAATGCAAACGTCTTTTGGTAAAGCACGCTGATAACTTGCACAGACAAATTTTGTTCACCGATGAAAACATTTGTACCGTTCAGAAAAAATTTAACAAGCAAAATGATAGAGTGTATGCGCGATCATCTAAGGAAGCATCTAAACTGATCCCAAGGGTGAAAAAGGGTCATCACCCAGCTTCAGTCATGGTTTGGTGGGGTATTTCTGCCAACAAGGAGTCAAAACATCGGCCAAAGTTTACCAAGAAACTGTTTTGAAAGCTGTTGTGAAGCCTCTTAACAATTCCGTGTTCCAAAACCAGACATGGACTTTCCAGCAGGATTCTGCGCCGGCCCATAAGGCAAAAACGTCCCAGGCCTGGCTTCGAAACAATTTGCCAACGTCCATTTCCTCTGAAGAATGGCCCTTAGACAGCCCAGATTTGAACCCATTGGATTACAAATTGTGGACGGTCTTAGAGGACAAGGTTTGTCAAGCTTTGGTTCGAGCTGTGGTCAATTTTCCAATGGACGAGGTTCGTGCAGCTATTGACGATTGGCTAGTGCGACTTAAGGCATGTGTAAAGGCAAAAGGCGGACATTTCGAATAAGTAGATTCTCTTTGGATACAATATACATAAATAAATATATTAATAAGTATTTTGTCCAAAACATTCAGTACTTTTTATTTTGCAGCATAAAACGTGTGTATCAGTATTTATGTCCCTAATAAGTATAAGTAATAAAAACATATCTTTTCTAGTAGTATTCATTCGTTTGATGAGATAATTGTCTGAAAGAGTTCAGTTAGTAGTTCAACAAGTGCAGCTTAGGTTTCGGATGACAATGGTTAAGATCTCACCGATGGCCGTGTGCGATGGCCAACTCGCTTAGGATAACTTTACATCATTGTACAAAAATTTATAAATGATTTTGTTTACAGAAAACTATAAACAATTTGCTATAAAACCCGTCTATTTTAAATAATTGAAATTTTAGCGAAGTGAGTTATTTAATAACTAGCCTTAGCGAGTTAAAGCGAGCTCGGTTATTACTCTCTTATTGTTTTGAAATTTTTTTTAACTACAAATTAAAAATTTTCAAATCCAACGGTTTATGATGTGTAAAGTTAATCAATTTTTGTATACAAAACAATTTAAACAAATGCTCTAAAAGTTTTGAAGTAACCCCTTAGCGATCACTTAATCGGTTAGTAAGCGAGTACCAATAAAACACGCCTAATGTAAAGGCAACAGGTTGGGAGACGGCATTTGCTATTTAATATGAATTTTTTTTCTTTCCAATGGATGTTGAATTTTTCTGCAGACTCTTTTATTTTCCACATGTGTGGTGGACTTGGATAAAAAATGTGTCCACGTAGGCAAAAAAAATAACAGTGGAGTCTTATATTTTCATTAAAAAGTTTGAAGTTTTTAAAATTAATTTTCACTTTTACTAAATAATTAATAAACTCGTATCGAGCTAGAGGTCAAGGTTCTTATTTTTTGTAATATATTTCTTCTTTCTTTTTTTATTATTATTAATGTTTACTCTTATATAGGTAAGATGTTTGAGATTTTAAGCTTTGGCTTTGAGATGTGTAGAGCTTTGGCAAAGATCCAGTTTTTCCATATTTTCCTTTCCTTGAGCGAATGGTTTTCTATTCAAATTTTGCTATCGATTTCCTTCGCTGCGTTTTTAGTATTTCTCTCTGTGTATACTATTCATGGACCGTTTTGTAATGTTTGGCCAGAATTACAACGAATGTGAGTCTACATGACTTACTGATCGCAATCTTTTGTAAAAAATTACACACTCAACGTGAATATTGAGCTAAACAAATCGATGTGTTTTTGGGTTTATCGGAAAACATGTTAAATGTGGGCTGTTTGTTTGCGGCCTGATGTTTTCCAACAACAAATGTCGAACAAAATTAGGCTTGAGGCACAAGTCAAATGGAAATTGAAACGGCCTTAACAGCAGCAGCGTCGACGGCAAAAGTTACTAAAAATCCGACTTTAAGAAAACGTATCAATTACAAAGTAAATGATAAATAGAAAAACGACAAGAATACAGCAAAAATCCAACCGAGCCGACAGCCAATTTCGAAACATGTATGAATGTTGGTTCGCCTGGTGATTAATTCAAAACCAACAAATTACGAAATTCTCGTAAAGATTACAAAATAATTTCGGATTAGAAACATAACCCCACACCAACCACACTGGCACAACGTACACCGAACTCCGCCATCAGTCAGTCAGTCAGTCAGTCAGTCGGGCCTTTAAGATGAAGGTGTGGGCTGTGATGGCTGCTCGTTGCCAGTTCCCTCTCTAATTGTTGAACATTATAATTTTTGAGGGTTTGTCTTAATTAGCCATGAGAGGAAAATAAATAAAGCAACGCCACAGAAAAACAACTCGTCAACATTTAGAACTGAACGTTTCTAATAACGATTAGAGCCAAAACCTAGTCATCACCTTCAGAAGCATTTAACGATAGGTGGGTGGGTTGGTAATAATCAGGAAAGAGGGTATTTTCGTTTGGATTCCCATTCAAGCTAAACGTCGCTGCAGCTTTCAAGCATTACAACACCTCTGGCTAATTCGCCGCCCTCCTCTCTCCAAGTCCCAGGGGCTATTTCTTAAATGTTCCCATGCATTTATTTGGTCGTTACGTTGACTTTTCCGCTATCAAATTATCGGTTTTGTAACTTTTTTTGTTTGTTAGCCAAGTGGTGACGTCACTCACTGTCTATATCACTTTTCCACGAACACGAAAACTTCTCGTTCGTCACTCATGTGTGAACAGAAAAGCTATTGAAACTACAACAACGCCAAAGTTTGTGCAACAATTCCACCTCCGTGAATTGTTGGAAAATTCACCGGTAGTCATTTGTTTAAATTTAAAAGTTAATTTGTTTTCAATACATCGATAAAAGCTCACACACACTCACATATGCACTCTTGCTTACACGTACTTTGTAGCTTGTCTTGGTATGGGTGAGTGGCTGTTTCTGAACCCATCATTTATTTTTTAGTTTGCTTTGAGGTGATTTCTGTGAGATTCAATCACGATTTTGAAAGGTTTAGTTTTTTTTCTCGCTCGTTGTGCTGCACTTTTCAATATTTATTCAGCTTTGCATTGGCATTTGTTTTTCTTGGCAATTTGCATAATTATTTAAATATTTTTGTTCGTTGGAATAATGCCACAAATCAAGCTGGAAAAAAACTGTAAGGCATCGTTTTGGAGCTGCAATAAATTTGAAAGGTGGTTCTGGCTGTGGAAACTTAGGCTGAAAATTAAAAAAAAGGTTTCATCTTTTAGTTCTTCAAAGTTTCATTTGCACTCGTAAGTGACAGAGATAGATATAGGGAGAGATATACAGGGCTATTCATAAACGACTGGCCAAATTTCACCAGAGTTTAACTTGGTTCATTTCATGAAAATATGTCCATCTACGATCATGACCGAAAATGCAAGGGTACGCTAATGAAAGTGGTCCAGTCGTGAATGAATCACCCTGAATAGGAAAAGAGAGAACCAGCTTTATTTTCAATAATTCAGTTAAAAGATTTACAAACAAACAGGGAATAAGAGAGAGAGAAGAGAGAGAGAGAGAGAGAGAGAGAGAGAGAGAGAGAGAGAGAGAGAAAGAAAGAGAAAGAAAGAAAGAAAGAAAGAAAGAGAGAGAGAAAGAGAGAGAGAGAGGGAGATAAGCGATGGATAGTAAATTACTTTCCAACATTTTTTCCTAAAATTCCATTCAAAAGCAAACATGGAAGCTTCATTCGAAAAAGTGACCTGTGCACCGCCATATTTAAAGCTAAAGCAGTCTATTAAAACTTTTACGTGGCTTAGAGTTTTATCTTCAACTCGAGAAGTTTCCGTAATTTACAAGTTGGAAAATCAGCCGCTGAAAAATGTAAGATGTTCCTTCGCGGATTTGAACCTGGGTTCACTTGTATACTAGTCGAGCACACTAACCATTGCACCAAGGTGTCACAGTAAATTCGGGAGATAGGTTTAGAGAGGGCTCGTCTTAAGCATAGAACAAATGAGGGTAAGAGCGGGAAGTAATGAGAGAGAATCAGTGACATAAGAAAAATAAAGAGCTTTGGAGACTTATTGGTAGAAAGCGCTTAAGGAACATGTCAGTAAGAGAGTTACAGAATATGCGAGAGTCACAGCAAAAGAGGAATTAAGAGAGCGAACGTTAGAGTTGAAATCCTCTAGAGAGAATCAGTGTGGTAAGGACTGTTAAGAGTAATGAAGAATGAGAGAGTTCCTTTAACGTATATCACTGGGGAGAGCCCAATCTCACGACAGTCGGTTCTATGCACCGGATTGACCCGAAGCAGCAATTCTTCGGCCAAGGGCTGTCACCTTGGCACTGTCGGTGCCGCTACAACAACAACAACTGGGGAGAGCGTCGGAGAATAACTGAGAGTCGGAGAAAAGAGCAACAGAGAGAGAAGAACTCAGTAAGAGTGAGAGACAGCCAGTGTGATATGAACATTAAGGAAGTATGGAGAGTGCGCTAGCGATATTAGTTGAAAGAGAACATTTAAGGTTACTTGGCAAACACAAACATGACGAATTTGTGAGATTCTAAAAAAAAGATACAAGAGAAAGCGAATTAGTGTGACTGAGATAGTAGTGGGGGGAGAGAATTTAAGTGATGTTGTCGCGGAGAGAGATAGAGTCTGTGTGAAATGAATAGAGGGTTAGAGAAAGAGATGATATTAATTAGAGATAATCAGTGTGATAAGGAAAAGCAAAGAGTTATCAAGAATGAATTAGAGAGAGTGATTGAGAAAAAGTGTATGGGATATTGTTAGGAAAAGAAAAAGAGAAAAAAAGATGAGAGTTACAGTGAAAGTTAATCACTGAGAGTACAGCTTATCTTTGTGATAAGAAAGGTAAAAAGCTATAATCAATTTTCATTTTGTTTTTCTTTTTTTGATGTGGACAACATGCCCAAAAAGTGTTCCCTTTTAGAGGTATGTGCGTTTTATAAAAGTGAAATCGACGATTCTAAGCGCAAATAGAAATGGAACTTAATCTTGAAAATGGCTCTCCTGAACAAAACTGGTTTTTAACCTTAGGTCCCTTTCTATTTTGCGCGTCACATATATAGTAATTACGGCATAGTTGATGGGAGAGAACAAGCTCTTTGTGAGAAAGATATATAATACATAAGAGTTAAGGTCAGGCAGGGAGATAGAGGATAAGTGAAAGTCGGAAAAATAGCGGGCTAGAGCAGCATAGAAAATAAATTGAGACAAAGGGCTTGAAAGAGAAAGAAAATAAATTAGAATAAGAAAGAGGGAGAGAGAGGGAGAGAGAGGTGTATTAAGAGGGTCTATATAGCGAGAGAGATAGTTATATAGCGATAGTGAGAGATAGATAGACAGCGACAGAGGTAGTTAGAAAGCGAGAACGACATAGTTAGATAGCAAGAGAGATATAGTTGGATAGCGAGCGATAGAGATAGTTAGATAGCGAGAGAGAAGTAATAGAGCGGGAAAATGATTGTAAGACAGGTCGGCTGATTTAGGAATCGCCGACCCCCCGTGAATTAATACGAAATAGCAGCTCTGCGTGGAAATGGTAATGAAGCAGGAGGAGGGTTTTTTGCATCTGAGATATCCAGAAACTGGTGGAATCTATTGAAGGTTTTTTCCTCATGAAAAAATAAAACAGTGTAAGGCATAGATAGTAAGCTTGGATTAAATAGAGGGGAACAGAGCGAACGACCTAGATATAAAACGAGAGACGTAGAAAGAATGTTGAAGAACGAGTACTATGGTCGCCAAATTTAGAGCTGAGAAACAGTCACTGGTTGACATAGCTTATGATGTCACTGATAGTGATAGTACTTTAGTGCTTTAGAGGCAGTGTGATAGATTACATTTCAATAAGATTTTCAATTCATTTAAAAATGTTCTATAGTAAACTCCTAGCTAAATTTCCTAACAAAAATCTTATCGTTTGATAAAATTTCCTTCCCTTAATTTATATTAGGAAATCTACATTCTTAAATTCTCTCTCAGTTTTCTATACAAATTGGTCCCTCTATAGAGGAAAATTTACATGTTCAATTTCTCCCTAAGTTTCTATAGAAATGCCAACCTTTTAATTTCTCTTAATCTCTATTTTTTCGCTGCCTTAAAGAAGTCTTAAATACAAAGATCGGAAAAATGCTCAAGTTTTCTATAGTTTGTCCCTTAAAAAACGTTTTTTTCTTTGATTTCACTTTAACGTTCAAAATTTTATTATTTTCATGGTGAATATTATAAATAACATCAACATATTTCATAATTAAAATGTGTTATTTTTTCAAACAAGAAAAAACCCGAAAAAAATCCTCCTCTGGAGAAAGTTTTATTCAGGCCTTAGTATGTAACTTGGTGTGTTGGTCGCTCGTATCCTTAGCCAAGTGTTCAATAGCTGCCACGACCGCCAGCTACTGGCGCCCAAGAAGACGTTCATCACACGAGCGAGTCGAGTTTATCGGTTTCGGATAACTGCTGGTTGCTTTATTGTGTTTTTGATTTGGCGAACAAATTGTGGGCGTTTGTTGCAACTTTCTAAATAATAATTCTTTTTTAATAATAAACAAGGCCAATGCGATAAGAAAAACTACACAATAAAATATTAATCTAATTTATAAAGAAAATTTGCGCAGGAACGTACATACATGACGTTATGGCAACTTATATGCCTGCGCTTGCAACATATGAACAACAGAGAGTACCGGCAAATGTCTGCAACATTGAAATTAAAGGGGGAGATAGACTTTTGCCGCAATGTAGACACTAGATTCCATTGGATTTATTATAGGGGTTATTGTAGATTGATGAGGTTGAAACGTATAATGGGAGTTACAGCAATTATGAAAATTAACTTGTGATTGTTATAAAGTTTGGAATGATTTCCTATATTCACTAAATGTATGTATTTTTAATTTCATACTTACGAGTATACATTATAGTTATGATATTCATTGTTTTAATAATAATTTATTTTTTTCCTTTCTTTGTAGGTAAGTTTCTCTTCCATTATTCTTTAATGCGGTAAGTTATTCCGGAACTATACGATATTATGTAAAAACTTTAATTAGCGATTAACTTTGATAAAAATAGACCATGTTTGTCAACAACGCATAGCTTTAAACAATATCTTGACATTGTTATCCAACGTCAAAGAACGACTCCTTGTTCAAGACTATTTGGTTCATCACATCTATAAAAAATTCAGAGGAGTAAAGGGTCTAGTCGAATCGGGACCATGTGCATTAGACCTCAACTGAGTTTCGTTTAAAAAGAAGCAACTCTTTTAAAATATGTTTTAATATTTATCAAAACTCGAAATGTCGAGTTCCATTGCAAGCACAAAAAAATGACAAATTTAAGAAATTTTCGTTTAAAAATAAATCGAGTCAACAAGTTTATGTGGACTGGCGACATTTTACTGCCATTAATCTGATTACAGCTTTAAACGACTGAAAATTTTTAAGTGTAGGATTATCGGATTAAATTTCATCTTTTTATAAATAGTCCACTCTCCGATTTTCACTGTTTGGTTAACTCGCAGATGTTCGCAGTAATGCCACCGGACAATTTGTTTTTTGTTTTCTCAAAAAAATGGTCCAAATCCGCCCAATCGCATGTTTTCGACAGTCATTGACGTATTGATAATAATTAACGGGAATAATTCCCAAAAATCCGACCAAACTAAAAATTTTTAATTTCTCAGATTTAATCTAACACGACCAATACGGCAACTCTGAATGTGTCACATTTGCAGGTTAACCCTCACCCTTAGTCACTCAACTTACAAACATAGACATACTTATAACAATTAGCGGAACAAGTGCCCTAACAATCCGACCAAACTGACCAAAATGCCTACATTGGATGTGCCACACCTGCAGGTTAACTCTTCTTCTCAGTATCTTTTAGAAACTTCAGTTGCTTGTGTGTCGCTATTCGCCTGGCTCTATAGCGCTCTCTGTAACTTACTTCTATGCATCCTTGAATCTCACGTTTTCAATCGATCACGCTCTCTGTGGTATTCGTTGTCTTGTGGTATTCCTTTACGCTCCCTTTGACTCCCATTCTTAATTGCTTTCTTTAGGTCTGGTTTTCTTTTGCTATCTTTAGATCACGCGTTAGATTCGCTTTCTCTAGTTATCATTTTTTTGCTTTCTCTAGTTATCTCTCTTTCTCTTATCTCTCTTCTGCTTATTTTCAGAGTGCGGATTCTTCTTGCTGGTCCTTCTCTTTTAATTTTTGGAGAGCGTTAGCTCCGCTTGATTTAAGCTTTTGTTCACCTCAAATCGCTTACTTGAGCCTTATTTAAATCTCACTCTCTGTTTCTGCCTTATTATTGTAGTTTTACGATCTCTGTGCTTGTAGCTTACTCTTTTTTTTGACTTCCCTTTACTCTATTTTCAAATCTGTTTCATTCTTTTTGGTTGTCACTCTCTCTCCCTCTTAGTCTTTTATTCGATCTTTCTACCTAAATACGTTTCCTTATAGATTTTTTACATAAGCTTTCGTTGAATCTCTGCCTGGTCCTCTCTCTCTCTCTCTCTTAATCTTTCAGTGACTCTCTTTTGCCATCTCTTTCTTAATCCTTTATTGGCTCTCTCTCTATTGCTCCCTCTTTAAAATATGTTTTAATGAACATATATTTTATACATTCCTTGACTCTGTGTTTGACTTCTTAACCCTACCTCGCCCTTCTTTGGCAGACTTTTTGATTCACCATTTTTGCTGAATGTCCGGACTCTCTCTTCCGCTTTTATGTGGTTCACGGAAAAGATAAAAAGAGCATACGAAAGACAGTCAAGACAGCCAGAAAGAGAGATGATTAATCACAGAGAAGATCTCCTATGCTCTTTTTTATCTTCTCTATGATTAATTATCTCTCTTTCTGACTGTCTTGACTGTCTCTCGTATGCTCTTTTTATCTTTTCCGTGAACTTTCTCTCTGTGATAAATTATCTCTCTTTTTTTTGACTGTCTTGACTCACTTTTACCATGTATAAATATCATTCTTTCCTCTTCCGTTTGTTTTTCTCTTCTATTCTCCTACTCCCCGAGGCAGACTATAACTGCTGCTCTCTTTTACGGGCTGTAAGTTAGATTCCGTAGATAATCTCCCGCTTCCGCTCTCTCCCTCTCGTATTATCTTTTTAACCTCTCATTGATTTATCTCTGTGACGCTTTATTAATCTCTCTTTCTGACTGGCTTGACTCTCTTTTACGACACTTGAGTATCTTTATTCTAAGTATATAATACTCTCACTCTGTTTGTTTTTCTCTTCTATCTCTGAATTAAGACTTCCACTCCTGCTCTCTTTTTCTGGCTATGAGTTAGATTCCGTAGTTTATTTCCCGCTCTCTCTCGTATGATCTTTTTTAGCTTCTCCGTGATCTTTATCTCTGTCACGATTTAATAATTCATCTACGTTGTTAATAGTCTTACTCCAATTGTTTAATTTTTGTATTCTCCTGCTATCCGAAGCATAATATTACTTTTGCTCTCTTTTCCTTTTTATTCTCACGCTCTTTCGCTCTTAATCCGGTTTTTTTTCTGGCTGTGAGTTAAATCCCTAAGTCTTTGGCCTATTTTTTCTCTCTGCCACTGGCGATTACGATTTTCTCTCCTCCCACCTAAGAACGGTTTCTTTGCGTCTCTCCTCCTGACCTCTCCTGACATTCTTTAAGCTGCCTTTCTACAGAGAATTTTTTTCGCGGTATATTCTCCTTTGGAAATAACAAATATTGTAGTTTTTTTATAATATGATCTTTTATTATAAGGGAGAAATATTTGAAGAAACAGATTCTTGAAGCTTCCTTTCTATTGAGAGAATTGCATTTGCGGACCCGCTCTTCTATTTGACTAATCTTAACCCAGATTTAGTAGATCACCCTTGTGTTTTAAAATCAGTGCGATTTTTATACTCCATCACTCCAAAGTCGGTACGGTCGCGTTTGTTTCGCCGGCAAAGAAGAATGAAACCAAATGTTAGCGCTGTGTGGCATATGCTTCAATTTGTAATCAATTCATCAACTATAAAAACTTTATAATGCAGAAACAACAAAAAACGGCAAAGGCAACAACTGCAATCTGCCATAAATTGTCGTTACGAGGCAAGCGTTTTTTTCTGTGTCTGTTCGTTTTTCTTTCCAACTTAGAAGAGTTAGACCTCAATGGTGGATAACTAATAACAGATAGATATGCTATTAGTTTTGAGGTTTTTTTCCCTCCACCCCACAATTTGTGTTTTTCGTTTTTTCGAAATGGAAAACAAAGCCACATACAAAAAGAGAAAAAAAGCGTTTAACATTTTAATCGAGATGATCTTGAATTAGTTTTTCTCCATAAGACAACAGCGGCAGCAGCAAAACAACACATCCATCCATCCATGCATTTATCCCAACCCGGCAAAGAAGTACAAATTGTGGGGAGCGAAGCTCAATCAGCCATCGATTTTGGTTGCCTGGGTTAGATGTATGTCCGTTTGACTTTGTGATTGGTTGCACTGTGGCACCTTAACGGGAAAAAATAAAACATTTACTAAAAAGAAAATGTCTCAAAGAAATCTAGCTGAACAAATTTATTTGGACTACCTTTTTCCAACATTTCTATAAGAAAAGTGACAACTTTTCTATGAGAAAAGTTCCAACTTTTCTATGAGAAAAGTTCCAACTTTTCTATGAGAAAAGTTCCAACTTTTCTATGAGAAAAGTTCCAACTTTTCTATGAGAAAAGTTCCAACTTTTCTATGAGAAAAGTTCCAACTTTTCTATGAGAAAAGTTCCAACTTTTCTATGAGAAAAGTTCCAACTTTTCTATGAGAAAAGTTCCAACTTTTCTATGAGAAAAGTTCCAACTTTTCTATGAGAGAAGTTCCAACTTTTCTATGAGAAAAGTGCCAACTTTTCTATGAGAAAAATGCCAACTTTTCTATGATAAAAGCTCCAACTTTTCTATGAGAAAAGCTCCAACTTTTCTATTGGAAAAGCTAAAACTTTTCTATGAGAAAAGTGTCAACTTTTCTATGAGAAAAGTTCCATTTTTTCTAAAAAGTTTCAACTTTTTAATGAGAAAAGTGCCAACTTTTCTATGAAAAAAGTGTCAACTTTTATATGAGAAAAATTCAACTTTTCTATGAGAAAAGTTCCAACTTGAGAAAAGTGCCAACTTTTCTATAAGAAAAGTTTAAACTTTTTTATGAGAAAACATTTTTAAGAAAATTTAATTATTTATTTTACAAAAGATGCGAATTTGGGAGATTTTTCTTGGAAGTTTTGGAATTAGAATTTCTCAAAGTTAGAACTTTTCTCTCAGTATTGAAAGTAGTGTCTTGCTGTGATCAGCTTATCTTTGGTTTGGAGCCATTGTGCCATGTTTGCTTTGGCCGCTTGGCTGGCTTTTCGATTTTTATGGATTTTTGATTTCGTTTTGATGATACATTTTAAGGTGCGGTATAAATGTTAAAATACAGCATGCTTGGTTTTTTTCGGTTTGTCGATCTTCGTCTTTGGAAAATCTTTTTCTAATATTTTAACATTTACAACTATGTTAAGGCGCGCTTTTATTATTGTTGTTGTGTTTCTGAAAACCGGCTAAAACTTCTCTGAACAACGGCGGAACAACCAATGACGCCTTTAACAGCCTTTTGTTGTTCATGCCACACAAATCTCCGCCAAAACACCATGAAATCCAAAACAAAATAGCGCTTAGATACCCATAAATTTATGCAGTTAAGATTTCAATTTTCCTTCTAAAAAATTATTATTAATGATTTGTTTTTGGAGGGGGCTGTTTTTGTTGTTGTTGTTTATAGTGGCATAGTGTTGTTTGAATCAGTGCGGTTTTTGTTTTACAAACTTGGCCCTGGTTTCGGTTTACCGGGCCGGGCTGGTTTGAGAATCTTTGTGTTTTTTTCTTGGTTGATCTTACCTTGTCTTCTCTGCTTTTGAGTGTCGCATACGTGGGTGGGCTGTGATGAAAAATGGGTTTGTTCCTTTTATTTGAACATAAACAATGTTGTTCGCCATCCATTTAACCGGCTCAGCCACCACCACCAGCGAACGAAGGAAAGATTCATTGAGTCCAAGTCGTTCTTCATTCCAGCAGCCACCAACCCTGGCCTCATGCGGGTGGTGTGTGTGTGTGGGTCTGTGCCAGTTGGTAGCGTGGCGCTGTTCCCCAATTGCGCCCAAGCTCTCATCTCGCGGTGTCGTGAGTGTTGGACAAAAATGATTTGTATTCCTTTTTGTTCAATTTTGTGTAATTTAACACTTTCTCTTGTCATTAGTTTTCCTAGTTGTTGGTGTTGTTGTCTTGTTTTACTGTTGTTCGGTTTCAGGAAAATTGAACCGAAAATTTTTTTCAGTAATAAACTCATCATTCGATTTGAAAAATTTTCATAATCACGCAATATTTGCTTCGGTATGCCTAGCAGATTGCTTTTCTTTCCAAAGAAATTTTCAATATTATTTTTTTTATAATTATGCCTTAGCATGCATGACTGGCTCCCGCCTGCCACATTTCGGCACCTCCAAATGATGCATGATCGCCGGCGTGTGTGCCGCCAACTAACCAAGTTAGTCAGTCGCGCTTGACTTTGTTTTGCTTGTGGTGGGAGGGAGTTGTTTGCCAAACACTGTTGCATACCTTCTGCGATGAACAGCGTAATTGAATTGAATTTAAAATCACAGCGAGGGCAGTGTAAGGATAATTAAGCGAACAGCTTTATCTTGCCGAAGCAGAAAAAATGTTAACTGGCCTGAAGAAAGACAAATCCAAATTTGTTGGGAAAAAATTCCACACTTACTGAGAAAAAAGTGTCAAGTTTCTTAAAAAAAAGTAACACCTACCCTTAAAAAAGTGCCAACATATTTGGAAAAAAGTGGCTGCTTTCCTAAGTGAAATTCCGAAATTCCTAATAGTAAATGTCCATTATCCTTCTGAAAAATCCCCACATTGCTAAGGGGAAAAAACGTAACTTTTCTTAAATAAAAGTCTAACCGTCTTAAAAGAAAAGTTCTAGCTTTCCTGGAAAAATAGTTCCAAATTTACTTTAGAGAAAGTTCCAATTTTATTTAGATAAAATTTCGAAATTTTCCAAGAAAAAATATCCATTCTATCAGAAAGAAAAAAAGAAATAAATGAAAAACTCAATATTTCTCAAAAAAAATATGCCAACTTTCCTTAAAAGGCACAACCTTCCTAAGAGAAATTCCAACTTTTCTAAAACGAATTACCTTCATTAATTACTTTCATAAATAAAAAAACTCCTACCTTTTCAAAGAAAAATTTCAATCTTCTAAAAGGAAAGTTCTAATTTTCTAAGAGGAAAGTTCCAACTTTCCTAAGAGAAGTTCTTACTTTTCTGAGAAAGAAAGTTTCTAATTTTTGAGAGAAATTCCCAACATTTTGTTGAGAAAGTTTTAATTTTTTAAGAAAATACGAGGGCTGCTATATATATTTCTGGCTTAATAATGAAAATACGACTATTTATCATCAAAAAGGGTTTTATTGTTTGTCAAAAAACTCTTGCATGCGCTCAAACCAATTGTCGAAGCTCTTTTTCCACTCCCATTGAGACACCTCCAAAACATGGTTTTTGAACGCTTCAACAGCATCCTCTGGCGAAGAAAGTCGTTTACCACGCATTTTTTTCTTGGTGTGCGGGAAAAAAAAGAAGTCATTGGGTGCCAAGTCAGGGCTGTACGGCGGATGACCCATCTATTCGAAATTTTGGCCACTCAAAAAGGACCTGGTTTGAGCCGATGTGTGAGAGCTCGCATTGTCATGGTGCACAATGATTTGTCTTTTCTTGTTCGTTTTTCGAATTTTTCCGAAGACTTCGGACAAACAAATTGTGGTGTACCACCAGAATTGACCATCCTACGTTGCTCAATCGGAACAATCGCCACATGACCAGTTTTGCCGAAGAAACAAGCGACCATTTGCTTCGAAGTGCTTCTTCCACAAACAACTTGTTTCGGGCTCATACGCATAGATCCATGATTCGTCACCTGTGACGATCTTATAAACGTCTTTTGAAGCACCGCGATCGCATTTTTTCAAAATTTCTTTGCACCAAACGAAACGAGCCTCTTTTGAGCGATTGTCAAATTGTGTGGGATCCAACGAGAAGAAACCTTTTTTACGGCCAGGTGTTCATGCAATATCGAATCTATGCTGGTGTAAGAAATGCCCAAGCATGCCTCTATCTCACGGTATGTCTCCTGACGATCTTGCATTATCAGTTCACGCACGGCATCAATATTCTCGGGCACAGCGTCCATTTTTGGGCCACCAGTTTTTCCAGTTTTTCACAGTGCTATAGGATGGTGCTTCATCGCCATACAAATATTTAAGTTCATCGATGCACTCTCGTCGTGATAATCCACGTCAAAAGTTGTAAAAAATAAACGCACAAAAATGTTCACGAGTTAATTCCATTTTTTGTCAAAATGATTTTATCAAATCACAAATGATGGTCGTACGTCAAAACGTTCTGAGTAAGTTTATGCTAAAAATGTCAAACTTTCCAATGGCATTCCAATGGCAATGTCAGATGGCGCTAGGCAACACAAAGTGTTGCCTCCTAGGCTTGAAATATATAAAGGAACGCTTGGAACTTTTCTCTAAGAAAAGTTGGAACTTTTCTCAAAGAAAAGTTGGAACTTTTCTCTAAGAAAAGTTGGAACTTTTCTCTAAGAAAAGTTGGAACTTTTCTCTAAGAAAAGTTGGAACTTTTCTCTAAGAAAAGTTGGAACTTTTCTCTAAGAAAAGTTGGAACTTTTCTCTAAGAAAAGTTGGAACTTTTCTCTAAGAAAAATTGGAACTTTTCTATTATACTCAAGGGATTTTTTTGAAAACTGCTAGTATTTTTATATCTTGGTTATATAAGTAGATTGAAGTAGGCAATGCGTGGCGACATCTCTTCTGCTTTTTTACGACAATAGTCGTGTTTTAAAATAAAATTTATTATTTTATTTAACCTTAATTTAAAGTGCTGTTTTTTTATTGTTTTCATGTCAATCGGCACGAAAAACTTCACCTTTTTCTCGACCACAAAAATTTCAGTTGAATTGTGTTGTTGTTTGTCTTCTCTCTTGATTCTATAGAAACCATAAAAGTTTTTACAGCTTGTTGGTTGCTGACAGTTGTTGGTGTCGGTTGCCGTTGGAATTGCAAATAAAAAAAAAACCAAAAACCCTTTCTGTAAAAGTATGAATAAATCCTTAAATTTTACAACCGCAAAGTGGGAGCCGTGGCAGCAACACCGAGTGAGAAATAGAGAAAAAAACTGCAGAAATGTGGCTGCAACAAGTACGACACGATATGAAATGAAACCATGGAAATTGTTTACTTTGTTAACAATTTCCAAAAACCATAACATGATGACAACGACAACGTGGATGATATCCATCCCAACCAATCCGATCCACGATGACGAAGAAGATACCAACCACCGGCCGATATCCATGATGCGACGATGATTGTGGTGGTGATCGTGGTCGCAGTGGTTACTGATGATACTCTTCTTCTTCGACATACTTGTTGATGATGATTTTTTTTTGGTTTTAGGTTGGCAGAGTCGGCCCCGGCTGGTTTGGATGAATGGCTGGAAATTGCTATTGCCTCTGATTGTAACGATACGTATCTTCTCTTCTTTCTATGGCTGCTTTTAACTGTAACTCTGTTGTTAAAACAAAAGAGATTTTAATTTCATGGTTTGTCAATCATTTTCTGGCGGACAGACAGCCGAATACACAGTGACGAAGACGAAATGTTAAAGGTGAAACTTGATTATGTGGACTAATAAAAAAAAACATACTCAGGCCAGGGTAGTAAAATTTAACCAATAAATGCATATTTTTATGGCAAACGTCCAAGAAAACCGAAAAAAACGAAAATAAACTCCAAATCAATCTTAATTTCCCATACAGAGTTGTGCCGTAAGGGGCACGGAAAGCCACTTTTCCAAGAGATGAACGAAGAACAAGAACCTTCCTTAGAGTTAACTCTAAAAAAAATTGGAACTTTTTTCTACGAAAAGTTGTAAATTTTTTCTAACGAAATGTTGGAACTTTTCTCTGAGGTATTTTACTGAAATGCGTGGCGCCCAACGTGGGGATAAACGTTGCATAGTTTATAAAAAAAATATTCTCTTACTCTATCGCATTGACTATATTTTAATTAAATCGATGGCAATATAATGAGGCGGTTGAAATTTAGCATTTTTTAAAAATGGCGACCAACGTGGTGATGTTCAAAATTTTGCAAAAAATTCAATGTACGTATAAAGTAATAATTGTTTGCGACGAGCTTTGTGAATTACGAATAAAAAAATTGCGCCCAAATGTAAATTAATTGCTGTACAAACAAATCAATTGTTTATTTTATCGCATTAAATGTAATGAGTGATTTTTTTTGGAAATGGCGAAATTCTGCCAGAAATATTTAGTTTTTTTAATTGATTGCATTGTGTAGGTGGCGCCCAACTAAGCGTGAAGCAAAAATTCTCTTGAACATTTTCAGTGAAATCATTCCATTATGTAAAATGAGCTTAAGTTAAGTGCCGTGCTATGGCAAGCATGTTTTTTTTGGGAATTTTGAAGAAATAGCGCCCAACGCAGAGATAAACAAAATTTTCTCTAAAATCTTCAACTATTTTTTTTTCTAAGATTGCGTTGCACATTATAATAGGTGGCGCCTAAATTGGTGCTGAGAATAAAATATTTTTGTAGTAGTTTCCATTGCCTGTAACTAAGTCAACATGACCCAGGTTAAATTTAAGTATTTTTAACATTTGTAGTCCAATGCGTGGACAAAAAAATCTATGAGATCTTGAGTTATTTTATTTCGTTATTGCGTTGCCTGTTGAAATAATTTCTTCAAAGTAAATAAGTAAAAACGTCATAGCCTCCATCGTTATTGAGTATTTTTAACATTTGGCGCCCAATGTCAGCAAAACAAATCTCTAATAAATCTTAAATTATTTTATTTCGTTCATTGCTTTGCCTTTGTGAATTGTTAAAATAAATTGTTCAAAGAAACTAAGTAAAAAGTCGTTAAGTTCAGCCACGCCGAATCGTGTCCTCCATCGGGAGTTAATACTCCAAAAAGTGTGAGTTTTTTCGTGGACTACAGGACCTCAAGACGCAACTTTTTTCCCTTTGGGCTGATTTTCCTATTTTTACAATCCCATACAACTTATAACTATAATCCATCTTCGTGCAAATTACGGATTCAAGTACTAAGGACCCTAATTCGTCGGCTGCTATCAAATACACAGACGAACGGCTGGACATGACCAGTTCGTCTTCGAATAACGACGTTCAATAATATTTTACATTTAAAGGCTCCCTGAAAATATTTCGAGCTGATGCCAACGAAATAAAAAAAAATATACACTTATCACTCGGTGGAGATTATAAAAATGGCGCCCAACTTGTATTGTAAACAAGATTCTTTTTACAATACACGTTTCTTTCTGTTTTTATAAACTAAATTCAGCATAGAATGGTTCTAATGTGTTATTTCTGTGTTTCTTAGGCTTTTTACAAGCGTTGCTATTAAGTCTTCCCATATACTAGAATGTGACCTGGCGCCCAACGTAAAAAAATAAATAAATACAATTTCATGCGGAAAATTCTATTATTTTAAAGCATTGAGTCGAATGGTAGAACAACTGTGGATGGTTTAAAACTATTTTTAAAAATCTGGCGCCCAACGCGGCGGTAAAGAAAATTTTAAAATATGCTCGAAATTTTGAATTTTTTTAAATCGTTAAGGGCGACGAAATTAAGGGGCGGTCCCTGTGGGATCTCAATTAAATTCTGCACAAATTATAATTGTTTGGTATGGAAACATGTTGTCTTACTGTAATTCTGTAAGAAATGGTTCACAAATTTTATTTCAGTGTTTACAATGTTTCTTACAATAGGTTTCCGAAAATTAAGATCGACATAAAATTATGACTAAAAGATTTTATTTTGGTTTGAGACCTTTTTGTTGTTTCTTTTTCACAATCAACGTAAGAAATTGGTAAAATGTATTGGCTTGGTTGCTTGGCAGACTGTACATCTGTTTCTAAACCCGCCAATGTTTATATACGAAAATTTCTACTGTTTTTTGGCGTTGAGTCTGACTAATGAATCAAATGACGCGCCTAGTGCTAACGTAGGGGCGAAAAACGTTGCTTGGGGGTTTTCAGTTATTTTATTGACTTTAATGCTAGTTATAATACAGGGTGGCCCAGAAAGACCGAAGTGGTGTGAATTGCTTATAACTTTTTATTTAAGAGATATTTTTTTAATTTTTTTTTTTTTAAATACATTAAATTTATGGGGAATATTTTTGGATTAGTTATTAAAAATGATATCCCGCAAGTGGTGGCCATATTCTGCTTCGCACAAATGTGCTCTTTCCAACACATTTTCCATGACCTTTCGCAAAACTTCCGGTGGTTTGTTGTTAATTTCTTCTCGAATATTGGTTTTTAACTCCTCAATAGTCCTAGGCTTATTAACATAAACTTTTCCTTTTAAATAGCCCCAAAGAAAACAGTCTGGAGCGGTTAAATCCGGGGAACGCGGAGGCCAATTAAAATTGCTGTTACGAGAAATTATTCTTTCACCAAAGATGTCGCGTAAAAGAGTCATTGTGGCCCTCGCAGTGTGCGCTGTGGCTCCATCCTGTTGGAACCATATTTGCGGATGGTTTTCCACGGCTGGCCTTACAAAATTTTCCAACATGGCCCGATATCGATCACCATTGATGGAAATGGCGACACCTTGTTCATTTTCAAAAAAATATGGGCCAATGATCCTTTCTGAAGAAACACCGCACCAAACGGTACACTTAACTGGGTGCAATTGTCGTTGATGAAGTACTCTCGGGTTTTCCGTAGCCCATATCCTACAGTTTTGCTTGTTAACGAACCCATTTAATTGAAAATGGGCTTCGTCACTCATTATTAAGTTATGAATAAAATTAGGATTCTCTTGTGCTTTTTGCTGGAAATAAATTGCATAGTCAAGTCGTTGCTGGTAATCTGTTGGTTTCAATTCTTGGACAAGTTGAATTTTGTATGGAAACAATCCTATGGTGTGCAAAATTCGCTGCAGCGACGTTCTTGAGAGGCCCAGTTGTGACGAACGTCTCCTGGTTGATGTTTCTGGATCCTCCCGAATACTCTCCTGTACCACTTGAATATTGTCAGCCGTGTGGACAGTTCGATGTCTGCCGGGACCAGGCAGGTTCCTTACTGCTCCTTGTTCTCGAAAATTTGCAACCAGACGGTTTATTGTTGACTGAGAGGGTGCAACCCGCACATTAAATTGACGACGGTATGCACGCTGAGTCAACACAATGGACCGTTGATTTGAAAAGTAAATTTCAACAATATGGGCACGTTGTTCAATTGTGTATTGCTCCATTATAAATTATCCAAGTCTTCTTAACAAAATACTGAAAAGAAAAGAAAAAAAAAATTATAATAAAAAAGTTATAAGGAATTCACACCACTTCGGTCTTTCTGGGCCACCCTGTAGTTGCTGAATCACTTGAGGAACTTTTCCCGTTTGTTCCTTATTGGGTTGTTGGGTGAAGTACTGGCGCCCAACGAGTGGGTACTAATGAAGGTCTGCACTTAAGGTTCTCATCACCTGTAGTAAAAAGTATTCAAAGGTGACAATTGTGGTATTTGATAAGGGTATAATCAGAAGAGGAATAACCATGAGAAACTATTTGTAGTATTGTTATGGGCATAACCAGTCGTCGTTCAGTTTTGGCCTAACAATTTTAATGTGCCTGAAGTTCTTGTTCAGTTTTCGTTGCTAAACTTTCTATTGGTTAGAAAAATGATTTCATTACAGTTTTTCTTTTTCCGATTACTCGTAGTAGAACTTTTCTTTAGAGGGGTTCGCTTTGCCATGATAGTGACCCATCTCCTGATATTTTTGTCTGAACAATTTAAATTGCGTGCCGAAGATTGTGTCAATCAGCCATAAAATTTCGTTGAGGGGGATATTTTCCTCTTAACGTCTGAATAATTTAAATTGCGTGCCTAAGAGTGTCAGCCATAAAATTTTGTTGAGAGGGATATTTTCCTCTTAACGTCTGAATAATTTAAATTGCGTGCCTAAGAGTGTCAGCCATAAAATTTCGTTGAGAGGGATATTTTCCTCTGAACATCTGAATAATTTAAATTCCGTGCCAAAGATTGTGTCAGCCAGCCACCAAATTTCGTTGAGAGAGATTTTTCCCAACAAGATAGCAATTTGCATTGACACATAATCCCATCCTATCCTTTCGAAAGAAAGAAGCAAAAACAAAAAATCAAATTTAAATTTGAAATTGGAGACTTTGTTTCTTTAAACTTGTTTTATTTTTCCTTCGTTTGGTATATTGTATTGAGATCATTGGCATTGTTGCATTTATTATGCAAAATCATGTCAAAGGTTATTATAACACACAAAAATCATCTCCATCGAGATCGTCGTCGTCTTCATCTTGGCATGCAATCAAGCTGTGTCCCGAGCTAGTCAATGGATGGATGCTACTCAGCTTGAAATTGTTGGAAATGCTGAAGTCAAACTTTTGAACTCTCGGCAAATGACAGCTAACTTTGCTGTTATTTGGCTTGGCCAGCTAAGATTGTATTTCAATTTTCCGCAGCAGTTTTTTTCTTTCTTTTTTTTTATTGTGCTTAGACCAACTTTGATATTAAATGTAGTGGAATGCAATGGCATCTTTAAGTTTACCGTTGCTGTGCTGCACTGAAGACACCAGAGTCAGTTCATCACTCCTGGTGGTTTGGGGCTTTGCTTGGTTTGGTTCACTCAGCGTTGGTTGCGGCTGCTTGTATCACCGTGGTGACCACATCCCAAGCCTTTTGTTGTTTGCACCTAGCCAAGGCACAGAGCCAAGAGCTAGAAGACAGTAACAGCTAGAGCTGTTTGTTTTTTTTTCTTTAGTTGGAGCCATGGCGAAAAATAATATGGAAAAGTGGTGGCACAATATGAAATTCATAAAATCCATCAACACTCTCAGCATGGGTTCCCCAATTCACGCCAACCGAAGTAGCTGGACAAAAAGTGGCTGCCACTGTTGTTGCTGCTGCTCCTATTGTTGGTGGTGTTGCTGCTGTTCATCAGCATAAACAATTGCATTTTTAATTATATCTACTTGATTATAAAAACAGTCATAAAGGTCAGTTTTGTTATAATTTTCAATCGTTTTTTTGTTGTTTTGGTTCACTGCACCGGCTCTTTGATTGTATTTTGGGTTTTAACCAACTCAAAACTTCAATTTCAATCAACTTTCCAAACCAAAACACAGATTTCTTCCCCCTCCATCTTGTCGTTCTCTTCCTCCGGCTCCCTAAAGATAACTGCAAAAATTTCAAATCCGCTGTGTTCACCTAATTTGAGAAATTAAAGGTGTTAATAAAAATATTGTTTTTTTTTTTTGGTTTCGTTGGTCATATCAGTATTTATTAATTTTGTTTCTAAAAAAATAGACTTCATGTTATAGCCAAATACCGGATTTCACATATGAAGTCCGTGGATTTAGCAGCCGGCGTCTCCCGGCCGCCTTCTTTTTGGATTATTTATTCAAAAGCTAATTAAACGAATGTTATGTAAAATAATAAAGTCGATGTTAGACCTGAGCATGGAGCCTCCACTCTCCTCATGGGAGACTTGAAACGGTGGCACATTGCCGTGCATTTTTTCTATAAACACGATTTTTAATTAATTTTCCCCCTTGCCAAGCCAAGGCAAGCCATGGTTCGGCCAGTAGGTGCCTAATGAACTACACAGAAAATGTATTAAAAGATTAAGTAGTTTAGATTAAATTCATAATTATTAATAAGCCACAGAATGAGGAGGAAAATTACTTAGCCATTAAGTTTTCGAGTGTTATAAAATGTTATTGACAAAACGTGAAAAGTTGAAATGAACGACCCAACGAACAGTAGTGTCGTTAAGGAATTGAGACACTTATTGAATATGACACGAAGATATCTTCACTTAATGTTTTTGTTAATAAAATTTTCAAGTAAGTAAGTAATCATGTTTAAAACATAATGATCTGGTCACGTTTTAGCTAAATGTCACACCATTTCCAGAGAAAATATTGAAGAATGTCTTATAAAAGTGGCGCCCAACGTAAAGCCATTTCCCAGATTAAAATTTTGAACAGACAAATTGCACCTATCGTAGAGTAGAAAAAATTCTGTAATTAATGTAGAATTGCTATATACATATCAATGATTGCTATATTGAAAACTTAAATGGCGCCCAACGTGGGAATGAAATCAATGTCAGATGTTTTCATTCCATTGATTGCAGTTTTGAACAAATTAAAAACGCACAATAGAAGTGATTAAATAAATATCTGTGTATATTTCCGGATATTTTATTTTATTCTTTGCAAAATGACACAAGCAAGAAATGGCGATCAACGTGAGGGGGAAATTGAATTGAATCCTATCCTTTCGAAAGAAAGAAGCAAAAACCAAAAATCAAATTTAAAAATTTGAAATTTGAGACTTTGTTTCAGTAGTGTCGTTAAGGAATTGAGACACTTGTTGAATATGACACGAAGATATCTTCACTTAATGTTTTTGTTAATATAATTTTCAAGTAAGTAAGTAATCATGTTTAAAACCTAATGATCTGGTCACGTTTTAGCTAAATGTCACACCATTTCCAGAGAAAATATTAAAGAATGTCTTATAAAAGTGGCGCCCAACGTAAAGCCATTTCCCAGATTAAAATTTTGAACAGACAAATTGCACCCATCGTAGAGAAGAACAAAATTCTGTAATTAATGTGGAATTGTTATATACATATCAATGATTGCTATATTAAACACTTAAATGGCGCCCAACGTGGGAATGAAATCAATGTTTGAACAAATTAAAAACGCACAATAGAGGTGAATAAATATCTGTGTATATTTCGGATATTTTATTTTATTCTTTGCAAAACGATCCATGAAATGGCGCTCAACGTGAGACAGAAATTAAATGATAATCGAAATGTTCAATAATTTAATTAAGTAATTTGAATTAGCTGTGAGGGGCTCTAAACCATCAGAATTTAGTCACCTAACACTAGTGAAAAAGTCCTTCCATAACAGCATAGGATTTATTAACTGACACGTAACGTGCTTATGAAAACAAGTTTCAAAGTCTGATGCTTCTATTGTATTGATTACAACTTTCACTGTGAACACATATGGCGCCTAACATAGAGAACAACAAAATTCGGTACAAAAATGTGCCTTTCAATAACTGCTAACTTAAAAAAAGCAATTGCGTTCAACAAAAAAATTTTACCCTTTCCTAAAGTTTGATACTTTTCATTCATTGATTGCACTGTTGATCCAAGAAATTTTAACCAAATAATGGCGCCCAACATTGAAGTGGAAACCAGTTTCTGCTTCACAAGGTCTAAAAATTGTCTTCTATTGATTAAAGTTTTGTCAAAGAAGTGGCGTCCAACATTAAGCGAAACTGAAATGCTATTGGAAATGTTCTATAATTAAATTTAGTTATTGAAATTATTTTGTAATCTCTCTAAGCAAATTGTAGAATATAGACTCCATGTTTTACAACCAAAACTAATGATAATGTTCGTTCATACTAGCTTAGAGTCAAGGATATATTAAATGGCGCCCAACGTAAAGTTAGAAATAAGTTCTTTAGGTATTGGCCGAAGTTTGCATTTTATTAATTGCTATTGCAATAAAAAACCATTGCGACAATATTTGGTGATCATATTTAACTTTATTTTAATGGTTACAGTATCATCCAAAAACCGGTGCCCAACGTGGGTGCAGAAACCGAATTCGATTCGAAATCTATATATATCAAAATGAATTTAACAGCATTTTCAAAGAAAAATGTGCCTATGATGATGATGTTGTGATTGTTAAAATCGTCGTCATAACTAAAATGTGCGTCGTTAGACTGCGCTATGTGTTAGACAATTGTCGCAACTCACAAAGTTGTGCTGGAAAAATTTGTCGACTAGGCAATCAAACAGAAAAGATACCGTTCATTAATTGGCCGACGATATTTGCGACTTACGCACCTCAGTAATTTTTTCTAATGCTACTTCAAGTCTTTAGTGGACTCTAATAAACCAATCACTTTGACTCGATTTCTTTCATTCACAATGCTGTTGCTTGAATATTGCACAATGTTATCAGAAATAAGAGGGACACATTAAGCATTGCTAGCGACGTTGCCACTTTAATGATGTTATATTCTCTAACTAATGGGATAAATGTAGCTCTATAATAATGCCAATTTATTTCCCTATATGTTCACAGCGTAGGATATAAAGAATAGCGCCCAACGCGATATAATTTCTCATATAATGGCGCCCAACGTGAGGCAAATAGTTTGTTTTACAAAAAGACTAGACAATGTGTTAGACTTAAAGAAAATCCATAGACAATGTTGTTTGCGTTATTTTTGTGACAACTTGGACTTCTTAACTGAGTAACTTTACTTGAAAATTTTCTATGAGAACTCTTTAAGGTTTAATTGTAATTGGCACGGCACCAAAGGCGAAACCACTTGCTCACTATACATTTTTTTCAGATTTCACGTAATTTTCTCCTTTTTATTTGTTTATGTCGTTTTTGACTAGACTGATTGGTCGGTCTTCCTTCTTTAGTAAAATTTATCTAATTTATTCGATGTTTTTTCTTAAGGAGTTTTTTTTAAAAATCTTGTCGACGAAACTGTTATTAGTAATTTTCTATGTTGGGTTTACTCACAACAAGTTTTACATATCATTCGTCATGATTTCTTATTACTGTTAATAAACTGGATATCACGAAACAATTTAATAACTTGTTATGTTTTATTGCAAATGGCGCCCAACGTCAAAACAGAAGAAAATTCCACAGAAAATGTAATTTGCTGTTACCTGTACAAATATTAATTTACAAATTTCTGCAAATATTCAATTATTGATGGCGCCCAACGCTTCGACTTAAAACCTTATCGGCAGCACACATATATAGTACCGGTGAGAAGTTCTACTCCAAAGGCAAAACGCGCGTCTACCAGACGGTGATGAGTTTGCTGTAACTAGTCGGCAGAAGTCATATATATTTCCGGTGAGCCGTTCTACACCAACGGCGAAACGTGCGTCTGCCAGACGGTGATGAGTTTGCTTTAACTTTGCTGACATTCTTTTCCTTCCCCATATGACAAACAACAAAAAACCTGTTCTAATTAGTTTGTGGAGTAATTCACTCTTTCAGAAATTCACAGAAAATGTTATTTACTTTACTAAAACTGGACTTTTGAACTGAATAATTTTGTCGATGAGAGTTTTTGAAAGGCGCCCAACGTCAGACCAGAAAAATCACAGGTAAAGTACTTACTTTATTTCTCTAATTACAGCAACATATGTTTTAAATGGATTTGAATAAAAAAATATCGATTAGAATGTTTTTTAACTAGTGAGATAACTTAATTTTACGAATTGACATTATTTTTTTACTGAAACGAATAGCTGTTATTTTTATAAACACTAGTATTTGTGTCAGTTAAATAAGAATTCTGTAAAGTTTTAAACATATTGGCGCCCAACGTGAGATGGGGAAAATCGAAAGAAAATGTTTATTTTGCTTCTGTAAAATTGATACCTTCTGAATTGATTAATTTTATTAACAAATATTCAAGAAGAACTATAACTTATTAAATGGATATTTGAACTGAATAATTTTGTCTTCAAATAGTTGATGAGAGTTTTTTTTTGTATTTTACTATAAGTGGCGCCCAACGTGAGGCCAGAAAAATCACAGAAAAAGCTAATTCCTTTATTTCTCTGATTAATGGAACATACCCATATTCGATTAGAACGTTAAAATGATTTCTAAAATAGTAGAGCAACTTTATTTTCAAATTGACATTATTTCATTTTACTGCCTCGAAGAAAATATTTTTTTTGCTTCTTTGATATTGAGGTCTTCTTATTGTTATAAGGGGCTTCTGATTGATTAATTTATTAGCAAATATTTAACAAGAACTAAAACTGATTCAGTTTTGATGTCCATTTACATCAGAACTGAATAATTTTGTCTTTAACTATGAGTGGCGCCCAACGTGAGACAACAAAAATCACTCAAATGTTTTTTTTTCTCAGGAACATAAGTTTTTTAATGGGTTTGAATACAAATAATCGATTAAAACGTTAAAATAATCTTTTAAATAGTAAGAGAACTTTTTTTTCAAATTGACATTATTCCATTTCAGTGACTCCAAGAAAATGTTTATTTTGCTTCTTTGATTGGGGGCTTCTGAATTGAGTAATTTTATTAACAAATATTCAATAAGAACCTAAAACTTTATCATTCTGACTTTGTTTCTGCAAAAGCGAATAATTATGGATTCGATCATCATCAACTTTTTCTATTGTCTCTTGTTACCTCACTGAATTATTATGGGTTATTATAGACTTTAATGACATTTGGCTTTACTATTACTACACTTGGCGGCAATGGATTGACACAAATTCCAAAAGGTTATGCCAACTCTAAACCTAACCACCAATGACAACCTGCTAATTGTGCATAAATAATTTCTACTCCATGTGGCGAAGCGAGTTCGTGTAGCAAATGAAAAAAAACACAATTGTCATACAAATTCCATGTACAAAGAAAAATATTGCAGTTGTGTATTTTCACAATGACAGCATTTAATCTTGCATCATGATCATAAATATAAACAATAATTTGTTATGCTGTAACTCTAAAGAGAAAAAAGTATCGTATGCCTTTTAACAAATCCCATCATAATCATCAACATCATGAGCTGTTGAGTTGCCTGTGGCCCGTCAAACGTTGTTAAAACTCAATTTAACACAAATCAAAATCCCAACCACATGTGAGAGAGACAGACATCTAGTCAAAAAAAAACGGTGGAGAGAGGAGAATAAATTTCAAAACAATCCGTTTTCGATCGTTCCGGCAAATGCCTGAAATCGAACTGAAATCGTGTAACTTATAAATTGTAGTCATAAAATTCAAAAGCAATTAAGTCATTACTAAAAAAAAGAAATCATTTCTCAGCCAGTTTCCAGTATCTAGTGCACCATAACAGCCAGGAGGGGGACAAAGAGGGGAGGCTTCGTGATGTTTTGTTATTTATTAATTGACGGACGATAAGAACAAAGAACCCCAACGGAAGAATGTACGAATGAACCAAAATGTAAATGGAATATAAAACAGATGTAAAATATGTGAGAACATTTTCGTGTTGCTTTACATTTCAAGGGTAACCATGCCATCATAGACTTTATTTTTAAAATATCCAACACACACAACCCTATTTATTCTTAAACTATAGTTTGAAATACATTTTCTACAAAGAGTGTGCCACATTTGACGCAGCAATCGATAAAAGGGTTTATATGCCCATTTCAAGGGCTCTTATGTTGCATTAACACTTGGCGCAGCAAGTCTTATTGCCACTTAGACAGGCTATCATAGCAAGAGGGATGGCCACTTCATTATGTCATTCTTTTTAAGTGTTGCGTTTTCTTTTATGCTACCAATGTTATGTGGTATGAAGAATGGCGCCCAACGTGAGACAAGGCAAAACTTACTGTCAAAAAATGTCTTATTTTGTTGGATAATAACTTTATAATGTTTTCAATAGAATAGCGCCCAACGCGTGACCAAAACAATAAATGCAATATGAAGTATATTTATTTAGTTTAACTAACTAAAGATATGAACCTAATAGTTCCGTAAACAAATATTCGATGAAAACAAAGTACAAAATTACTTGCAAAATATTTTTTTATTTAATTTAAATAATATTTAATAAGAATCTTGTACGGTTTTTTATACTTATTTTTTTAAAATAGCGCCCAACGCTTAACCAAAAAAAAGTGCAATAGAATATCTTCTTTATTTACTTAGTTTAACTTATTACGAGAACTGTGCACCAAATAGTTTTGTAAACAAATTTTCGATGGAAACCTTTAAATTTTTACAAAATATGGCGCCCAACGTGAGACAAAACAAAAATCTCTAATACATGTTTTTACTGACTTTATGCTGTAAAAAAGGTAATTATCAATTCGATAAGAACCCTTCTCTAATATTTGTTTTTTACTGATTTCATGCCGTTCTGTAAAAAAAGGTAATTATCAATTCCATAAGAAAAATAAATCAACAAAAACTCTCAGTAAATGTAAACTTTAATTTTTTGCAAATAATAGCGCCCAACGAAAGACCAGAAAAAAATCTCTGGTAAAAGTTTTTTAATTCATGACACTGATTACATTGACTTCAGTAATAATACGTAGTTAACAATTCTATAAAAAGCCTCCAAAGTCATATTAAGTATGGCGCCCCTCGAAAAATCTAAAAGAAAAAACCTCACTAAATGTTATTACTTTGCGCCCAACGAAAGATTCAAAAGAAAATTCCTCTGTAAATGTTATTACTTTGGGTTTTTTGTTTTGCTAAGATCATTTGTTATTATTATTTTTTAAAGAGTGAATTAATCCACAAGCTTATTAGATCAAGTTAGTTGTTGTTTGTCATATGTGGAAGCAAAAGTAAGTCAGCGAAGTTAAAGCAAGCACATCAACGTCTGATAGACGCACGTTTCGTCGTTGGTATGGGGCGGCTCTTCGGTACCATATATGCGTGCTGTTATTAATTTATGTTAGGCTGCTTGTACTTTTGTATTAGAAGATTTTTTTACCTGCAAATTTTCGATTAGACCGTAGCAACGTCTTATTGGGAATGGCACCCAACGCGTGACCAAAAAATGCAATAGGAAATGGTATTTATTTATTTATAAAGGGTGGTTAATGTGAGCCACACCTAAACGGTTCTCAATTCGAACCATGGAAAGATACGCAAGCGAGCAACGCGTTAAAGTTATTCTGGCTTATTATGAAAACCCATATCGTGCACTTCGTGATATTTTCGGTCAATTTAGTCGTCCAAATGTGCGTACAATCGGAAAAATCGTGCAAAAATTTGACCCGAAACATTCCATAGAAATATTACATACGTTATGTCACTAACGTAGTCTTGAGTTTTGGAAAATTTGTTCTACAAATGTTTGTTACGAACCTGGTAAAGATTTATAACCAACGGCGCATAGTGTTGCGAAAGCGGAATTTTTTGGAAATCATATTGCCTAAACTGTATTTTTAATTGTATCGATGAGAAACTTCTACAGATTGGTCGGAATGAAATCCCAAACAGAATGAGTGAAAAAAAAATTTACACCGAAAAAAATTGTTGGGTCAAATTTTCAACAAAAGTCAAAAAAAAAAAAATTGTTCGAAAAATTTACAAAAAAAATTTATTTTAATTCTTCTTTTATTTCTGATAAATACCCTATGATTAGTTTTTTAAATAAATTATAGGGTGGTCCGAACAAGAATTATAAACGTCAAATTTTCATGATTTTTCGATATTTGTTGAAAAACTCTGAAATTTTATAAAAAACTAAAATCTATTTTATTTCTTATTTGAAAGGTGGCAATCAAAGCTTTAATTTGATACCGGTTTGAAGTCAATAGCTTCAGTTTTAAGAGAGTTATGCTCATTTTTGTGGAGTGCTAGAATAGATGTGGAATAAAAAATAAGTGATTCCGAGAATTTCCGTTCTATTTCTATGGAATAAATACTGAGAGGGATATACTAAAATCGCTATAACTCCCAGGAGGGCAGGTATGGGCAGCTGATTTTTTCACAATTCGTTGAAAACAAATTATGTAACATTTCTGTAGTGGTTTGGAACTGGGACTCTCTGGGACTTTTTAGATATTGCTTACCTAACCCAAATTTAAAGAAAAAATGGACCTTTAGTCGGGTTTTCGTTCTAAAAAAGGTGCATATGAAAATGTCTCAAACAACATTCCTTTTTTTTACAGAAGATATTTGTCCGAAGGCAGATTTTTTTTCCGAATCAAAATATCTGTCACCAAAATCAAATGAGATCATTTTGAATACAGCCCTGAAATCCCCTCTTTTCGTGAAAATTTTGTATATTTGACTTCTAAAATCAATTAAAAATCAACGGGCCAACATAAAAATAAGCTTTATGTGTTTTTTGTTTACTTGGAATGTCTGTGACAAAATTGCATCATTAAAAACACTGAAAAAAAATAATCGGAAAAAAGTTACTTTTCCACTAGCCGCAACACAGTGCGGCGCCCAATGTGCGGCCAAAAATTCTCCACGCTAAATGTTATAGCCTCTGCGTTCGATTGCATAGACTTCTGTATTGGGAGAATATTCTGTCTATAAAAATTCTAAAAACGAGGATTTTTAAGTAAAATAGTTTTGTGTACGCAAATACGACGATTACCTTAAAAAATCCTACAGAGAATGGCGCCCAACGTGATGCCAGAAATAATTCAATGGTTATACACTGCGTTAGGCAATTCTATCTACAAAAATATGATGAGGAACTTGTTAAGTTTAAAAATTAATAGCGCCCTACGAGGGATCTAAACAAAATTTCACATGATATATTATTTACCTTTTGTCACTGACTACGTGGACCTGTAAAAAAAGCGCCTAATATGTAATAAAAAAATGTCTATATAAAATGTCATTAACCTTATGTCACTGAATCGGCAGACCTGCGTTGACGATAAATTTGTTAACCAATATTTGTTTAATAACGAATGCCGCCCAACAATTTTGCAGAGAAACAGAAGTTAAAAATTTTATCGGCATATTATTATTTTTAGAATCATAGTAAGGCAAAGTGTAATGAGTTTAGATAATTAAGTTATAACATTATTAAGAAAATACAAATTCCTTCTGGAAAGGCGAATTTAGTTTATTCCTCTTATTTAAAAAAGTAATGAAATTTGATTTGCAATGCTTAAAAATTCTAACATAGAATAGCGCCCAACGTGATCCCTACAAAAATGCTATAGATAATGGAATTTACTTTATATCACCGGTGTAAGACAAATAAATTCGAATTCAACCGTTTATTGAAAATTGAAAACATATGGAATTAATTCCATTTCAATTGCTGCTCACTGCAACAGCTGGAGGATATTTACTTTCCCCAACTTAGGGCCTAATTGTATTACACAGTGCTGGTGCATAACCACTTTCATTATCAGAGTATTTAGAACAAAATTGTTTGATTTGTCTTGATGATAAGATTAAATTGTGAAATATGGTTATAAATAGTCAGTACGATAGCAAAGTAACGTTGTTTCAGTAGGCGATAGAAATAAATTGTAAATCAAGTGAAAACTCAGTAATGATTCACAATTTTGATATATAACAGAAGAAAAAGGGGTGGCTAATTTTTCTGTACCCTGATAGATAGCTTAAGGTTAAATGGCGCCCAATCTGGGTGGTAGTTTTAAAAACAGTTGACATCTACATTTCAACTGATTTTCTGCAACCTAAAAAACACACAATGTGGGAAGTCCTGTATTGCCGAACTTATTCTCCAAACATTGTCATTTTCCGATGGTGACTTGTTCCGATCGGTTGCACATGACTCTTTTGGAGCAGAACTTGACATCAGAATTCGATAATAGCCTTGAAAATGTATCGTTCTTCCCCAAGCGGTGTCAGCATTTTGCCATAAAGAAATAATGTACTGGAAGTATGGACGACTGTCATGCTAACCGGGATCAACCCCGGATAAAAACATCTAACAATTTTACAGCGGCGGCTTTTCCTCCTCGCAATTGCCGGGTACTTTTCGTCGTTCGGAGCTTGAGTTAAACACTAGGTCCCGATCAGTGAGTGTAAGAATTGAATCGTGCACTGCTCACTGATTTGAGAGTTCCCCCTTGTTCCTTAACGGGATGTTGTGGGACTTAAGTAAGTAAGTAACTCTCAACATATGTACTATGGTTTGCCATTTCACCACCTGTCGAACGTGTGAAAATTATTGAAAAATATTATCGAAACTCTGGCTTCGTTGTAGAAACCGATGTTATTTCGTTGCGATGTCGGTCATCGTCGTGTCTGAGCGCAGGCAATTTTCGCACTATAGAAACTTTTAAGTCGGAAAACACACTTTCGAATTTTAATCCACCAACTACATCGAGATGGCAGTAGCCCCTAGAAAAGAAGGTGCAGGAATTATTAGAGAGTCAAATTGGCCTACTACGAGTTTAGATTTGAGCCCACATTCGTATTTAAGTTGTTGCTGATGCAAAAATTTAAGGCGGACCGACCCCGAAGAAAATGTCGGCAGTTCGCTTATGGAGTGCTGGAGACACTGGCAGATATCCAGATTTTAGGCATTTTGCAATTCTTTCATTAGACGGGAGCGTCGTATAGCTTGTTCAACAATCTTACACTGTGTTAATTTTAAATGAGAGTAGACTAGCAAACATGTGTTGATCCCTTAAAATACTATCTGGAAAGCCTAGCTGGTAAGAACTTCCTTTTTCCATTATTGTGTGAAGCTTTATATCTTTCCATGCTGAGTGTAATCACTTGTCATTACTTGGTAATGCAAGAGAGGATGTTACTAAACAGGGCACAGAAAAATAATATTTTAAAGAGATTGCGAGATTTGGAAAAGAACTAAAAAGAGATACGTCGAAGAAATAGATATGCATTTTTTTAATAAACAAAAACATATTTTATGTCGTTATTAGTAGTAAGTCATTATTTTTCAACTGCTGTTTGTAGTGACATGTAATTTCCCGGTAAAGCAATGATTTTTGCTAGGAAAATACAACTTATTTTTAGAGAACGAAACAACAGCGTACTTAATTAGAGAAATACATTTGAGTTTTAGACTTTGGCTACAATACTATAGAGAATCGGAAATTAGAGCTTTTATCGGCAATTATTATTCATAGTAATGCAAAGTGTAATGAGTTTAGATTATTAAGTTAAAACATTTTTACCAAACAAAAAATCTATTTGAATAAGCATAAAAAACAGACGTATTTGGTTTTAAGCTTTTTGATACAATTTTCAATTTAAAAGATTTTTGAGTTCGTAACGGTACGTCAGTATTTTATGTGTCATAGTAATGAAAAGTGTAATGAGTTTAGATTATTAAGATAAAACATTATTAAGAAAATACAAATTTGTTTTAAAAAGGCAAAAAATAGCAGACGTATTTCGGTTTTAACTTTTTGATACAGTTCTACAGTGGAGAAGATTTTTAAGCTTGTTACGGTATGACATTACTATACGTGTCATAGTAATGCAAAGCGTAATGAGTTTTGATAATTAAGTTATAACATTATTAAGAAAATACAAATTATTGATAGTAAGGCAAAAGATAGCAGACGTATTTGGGTTTAGCTTTTTGATATAATTTTTCAATGAAGAAGATGTTCGAGTTGAACGTCATTATTTTATGTGTCATAGTAATGCAAAGCGTAACAACTTATCATTATAAGGTAATTCGAGTGGTGATAACTTGGAAATATGATTACCAAGTTTCATTCTTTTATGAGTCATCGAACTGCAAAGCGTAATAAGTTATTAGTATTTGGTAATTTAAGTGGTCTTCACTTGAAATGTTATTACCAAGTTTTGGATGTAATGGCGCGTACGTGTTGGGTATATTTGAGGTTTATATGCCTCAGGTATGCGGCTACAAGGCAAGGAGTTTTATGTTAATTGAAGGTACTAAGATAGTAAAAAGAAAGGGAAACATTAGCCCTGCTGTCAATTTTTCATTATCCTGCTTTAGTTTTTTCCTCTTATATAAGATTTTTTTTAGATTTATATTATATTCTTATAACACAATAAATATTTTAATTATACACTCCACTGTAGGTTATAGTGTTTACTAATTTTGTCATTTCGTTTGCAATATCTCAAAGTAAATCAAAGGAAATCCTATCAAGTTCAAATATTATTGGTCGTCATAAAATTTTAATATCATCTAGCTCTGTCCGTTGAATGTATGTAAGCAATAAAACGAATAAAACTGATACCCTAAAATTGTTTAGAACGATGGTTTATACTTAAAACTTGTTTATAATTTAAAATAGGCCAAATCGGTGCAGTGGGGGAAAAAGTTTCCCTTTAATGGACTAAAGGTACATCAAAAAAGTTCACTTTTTTATGTATGTTTTTAATTAAGAAAAAATTTTCAAAAAACAAAATGAACAAAATTAACAAAAAAAGTCAGAGTTTCTGGACGTTTCGACCAATGTGGTCACAAACCGTTCCGTAGGGTCATATTGGACGTTCATTAGAAAATATGAGTCAATACGGGTACTTTAAGAGCAAAAATTTGCTACGATTACAAATATGGATTTATTTTAAAGTTCTGGCTGATATTATTGTTGGACTCAAAAGGGGCCCAAAAAACGGCCATTGTAATGAGGTGAAGGTATCGCCGTTAAACATGGGCATATGGGTGTTAAAATTGAGGTCGCGTTTACTAACATTTCAAATATAGATTTATTGTATTTATTTATTTACATATCTATAATAATTAAATTTATAATAAACTAACTTACAGGGCACCAGTTTCTAAGGGCATCGCCCGAAATATGGATTTATTTTAAAGATTTGACTAATATTGTGGTTGGAACTCATAGACCCAAGGGCCCAAAAAACGTGCCACTTTATAATTTTTCTTTTTTTTAAGTTTTATTTTAAAAATATTTTAATTTCTTAACAAAGATTCTATAACTTACCTCAACCTCAATCTTTAAAAATTTACTAATTACATTTATTTCCTCTTTGTTTCTTTCTCTTTTTTAGGTAAGCCATAACATTATTACAAAAGACATTCCCAGTCTACCACTATCCATTGCGTAAGTATGAGAAATCATATCCGTAGACGCGAAAAACAAATACGACAAAACGAAACTGAAATTAAAACAAAACTCACATGTGTAATTGTCAGATCTTCGGGCTCTGGCTTACAACAGTTACCGCTCAAATTAAGGAAGTTTTCCTCGGAAATCAAAAAAAAAAAGAAAAGCTTAATTGCTTTGTAACAGTAACATGAAATCGTTGTGCGTTTTTGTTGTTGTTGTTTATTTCTTTTGTGATTCAACCCACAAGATATACCACACCTCGCCATCATAATCAGCAGCATCGTCGGGCCGCCTTCATCGTCTCCGTCATCTTCCTTAGCTGAACTCAATGGTGGCGGCTTCATCTGCAAAATATTGCAAATATTGCGTGCAGTTTTTAATTTTTCTTTCCCTCATATTCATTATAATTTCATATTTTTCTTCATTTGTTTCTACTGAAAACAAAAGTGCATGTTTTGTACGGCGTTGCCATTAAACGGGGGAATCTTAAGGCTTCACCAATGCCGCCACCACCACCAACTACCGACTGAACCTTTTTAACCAACTTTCACTTTGTTATACTAAAATAGCCTCCCCTCTTCCCCACCTCTTTAAAGTACTGTGCGAGTGTGATCATGTGAAAATCGCAAAAATTTCCCAAAATAAAAATAAAATCGGAAAACCAAAATTATAATTGGTGATATTTTATAACACATTTGGGCTTTATTTTCTCATCGGCTGTATACAGACGGGGGGGGGGACAGACGGTCCGACCAGAGTCCATATAGTTCAATATAAAAATTGATTATGTAAACTTTAATACGAATTTGTGTTTTCGTTACTCACTCAAATGTACGGAATACAACGAACAAACATTACCTTACATGCCTCCATTGAATTATACACAGACGTCTGTCTGGATTTATATCTGGAAGTCATATTGGCGCTAGGCTATGTTTAGTCACTCGTATGGTTTCTAATGGTCAGTGGAGTGTGAAACGTTTCTTTTGCCCCCAAACAAACAAAAAATTATCGTCACAGCTCTTTTGAGCAACATCTGCAGCGATGGATGACCACCCGACCAGACCCGTCCGGGCCAAGCCAGGCCACCACCATTCAGTCCAGCTTCCAAAGCCACGTGTGCGCTGCTTTTCCTGCTTCTTCATAAGATCACGCTTGCGCGCCACACCATCTGTTTTTCGGGGAGATGCAATAGTAGAAAGTATTCGTGGCGACTTTCTGACTTCATTGCGGTGGGAGCTGGACATTTGTCTGGTGCTGTGCCGCCCGTACGTAAAGTGAAGGTGTTGAAAACACTCACGAGACATGCGGACGGACAACGAGTCCTTTGTGTCGTGTAACTAATAACTGCTCAGTGCAATTATAACCAAATTGTCATACAATCATAAAACGACCAGCCAAAACGACCCCAAAAATATTCATATAATAGTTATTGTTTATTTTAGACAAACATGCATGCTTATGCATGCAAGAGTTCGTTTATATGTTTTTTTCTCTCTTTATTTTCCAAGTCTGTGGCAAGTGGTTCGTTCCTCCATTGTCCAGAGGCCAACATGCAAGTGCTATTTCGTATTTGTTTGCCTTGGGCTCACCAGTGGGAATTTTGTCAATTATTTTATATTTTTCGAATCAATTCCAATTGTGCTGATGAGTTTATGACAATTAGATACACGTAGAAAAAATGTATGGTTGGGATAACAATATTCGAAGAGCGTCATACTATTGTGGGTATATGGTTGTAGTACAACAATATTATGCTGCTCACAACAATAATATGATTCACACATAATCATACTATGAATCTCACAACCTTACTATGATCCTCACAACAATAGTATGATTCACACATAAGCATACAATGATCCCCACAACCATAGTATGATTAACACTCAACCATACTATGATCTCCACAGCCAAGTATGATCCTCATAACCATAGTATGATTCACACGCAACCATGTTATGCTCCCTACAACATAGTATGATCACACATAATTTAAATATGATCCTCAAAATTATTTATTAGAATTAGATTAGGCGGTCAACAATAGATTTGAATTTTGAAAACTATTAAAAAATACATTTAACTCCAAATAAAAGTAGTGATTTATTTAACAAAAAATCGGTTTAAAAAACGTAAGCTTTTTTATTAAAAATATTTCAGCTAAACAAAGCCAAAGCAGTTTGTTCGAAAAATGTTGTTTCCGAACATTAACATTGTTCTAAAAATTATATTTAAATGAAGAAAAATTACAATCATACAGTATGATTGGCGTAATCAAATTATTGTTAACATCAACTCAAAAAAACAATACTTTTGTCGCACCAACCATATTTATATTGCTGCTACAACATATTTTCATTTTTAAATTTGGCAACAATAATATTGTTACATTTCAACAATATTAATATTGCGGAAATCAAGCTATTGTCAAAACTAAATTCAAAACACAATACTATGGTTATGACGAACATACTTTGATTGCGAAGCTCATATTATTGCCGTGACCATATGGTAACCATATTTTTCCTCTGCGTGTAAGCTCTTAAGATATTTTAGGGATTTGTGAAGAAGGTCGCTTTTCAGCAGGTTGGTAATAAACAGAAGAGGTTTACTAAATATTTGGTCGACGATTAGAAGATAGACTCGGCAGATCTTTTATCCAATTTGCAAAGATTGATGTGCTACAGTGAACTCACTGAAGAACAAGTCAGTAGGTTGGTAATCACAAAATGTTGTTTGTCTTATAATACGAGTATCTAATCAGATTTTACGGTTTGTTGCTGGCTCCGAACGGCTTTTGCATTGTACAGAAATGCTTTGGTGACACGCTTTTTTTTTAAAAAATCTATGACAAATATTTGTTTCTTTACCATAATTCGGTTCTGAAAAATGTAAAGTTTTTTGTCTCTAAAAAACGGGCAAATTTTGTAATTTTTTACCCAAAAGATTTTAACATTATCTAATATAAAATGGTTCTTTTTCACAATTGTAACAACTTTTTTCTCTAAAACATTTTGAAACAGTGTTCTTCCTTTTAAAAAGTTGTTATAATTTTTTAAAGGTAAGAAAATTGTTGTTTTTTTGCTCTAAATCAAATTGTAGCAACCATTTTTACTTTAAAAAAATTGTAACAATACCTGGCCCTTTAAATTTCGCATACTAATTCAGAACCGATTATTAAATTACTTATATAAAACTGGATCTTATCAGAAGCCACACAAGTCTAGTGCCGACTTGAGGTCCTGTCGCTATAACAAGCACTAATTCAACCCGATCGTGCGCAAATTGATCAGGATTACGTTATGATTGACTAAAAATTAACTTTGGTGGAGAGTTCTTTTTAAGAGCTTAGGACCTTAAATGATGATACGGTAAATCCCACAAGTTTGATAACGGTTTAACCCCAAACAATTGTTACGAGTATATTTGTTTGAAAAATGAAGCAACATTTTTACTCTTCATCTAATTTATCTAATTAATTTTTTTTAAAAAATTTTAAATTTTATTAAAAAAAATAAAACAATTTGTTTTTCTGAGAAGGAATTTAATATACTTGTCAACTTTTTCTGCTATTTAACAAATTTGAATTTTTTTTATTATAAATCAGCAAAAGGTTGCCCCAATATACATGCCTAATCGTATTTTTTCTTTTTGGGAAATTTTTACTTAGCTTTTCTAAGCTTATTATTTCTACAACAGAATCTTTAGCTCCTAATCACTGCTGCTGTAATCGATGAAAGTTACTTCGTTAATGGCTCTTTATGTGTCATCATCACCACCATTCGTTGCCTTTCAGTGGCTATTAACCATAAATGACGATTTCTTCCCCCCAAGAAATTTTGAAGAAATCTCCTGGTGAATATCGCACAAAGTTAATCATGTGTAAAGCCTTAAGCTTTTACAAACAACGAGCCAAAAACGCCTCAAAAGATCAACAACAAAAAATATAATGTTCAGCCGGCCTGCATTTCGTTGGTTAGTTTTTAGTCAAATAAACGCCACAATAGCTTGGAAGACCAAACAAATAGTATCTCACAAATGATGAACAACGACGCACTGAAACGGAGTACGTACGTACGTTTCAATGCCACGCCGCTAGACTCGGGTGCATCATTAGCGGGAGAAGTACTCGTATCAACTGCTGCATCATCAGGTGCTAGTGCTGGGGCTGCCACTGGTTGGCGATGATGTATTTGTGGGATATTTAAAGCAAATGATCGTAAAACTTAATGAGCACCTACCCGGCCAGCCTGCCTGCCTCCTGCGACGTTTTATAACCAATTTTTCAAAACCAAAAACAACAAGCATTGGTCTTTCTCCGGGCTTTTTGCTGGTGCTGATGCTGCTGCCGTTAACCCAATAGCAGCACCAACCATGACCATGACCACTATAACGCTCATCTCGAATGTAATGCCAGCAGATGAGGCCGCAGCCTCCGTTCAGTTCAATAGTAGAAAACATACAAACGAATTCCACTTTTACTTCAGGAAAAGTTTTAAGCCCCCGTTTCTTCTGTTGTTTTTTTCTGTTCCTTGAAATTGAAGGAAATCTTTAATGTGGCAAAACGAAAAACGTTTCGTTAAAGTGGGCTTGGTGGTTTCGGTGTGGTTCTCTCTCCGACTTAATGCCGGTCCATCTATTGTTGGCCTGCTGATGTTAACTTGTTTTGTTTTCTGATTATTTTTCCTTGGCATTGATTTAATTAAGTTTTTACCACGTTGCTCAAGACTGCCTGCCATTGTTATGGATTTTCATTAGGAAAAAATCACTTTTTTATTGGACTAATTTAGTTATGATGACAACGACGATGATGATGATAATTACGATGGCGGTGTTGGTGGTGGTGGTGGTGGTTACGGTTCGAATGAATTGGGCGCGTTAATGTCTGGCTGTTATTGTTGGTCTTAATTGGCATTTAAGTGTGGAAAAAAGTAAAATTTTCCTTAACAAAAACATAAATAAAATGAAATCACATTTCACAGAAAATTTTAAAGAAATATATTTTCTTTAAGAGAAAGCGCCACCAGTTTAAGTTTACTCACGTTGCAAACGTTATTTAAGAAAAGTTTTCGTAAAAAAAAATTTTGAAATTCTGAAATGATAACCTCGATCCTGTACAAATTCGACTACTCATTAGGACGGATTAATAAATAACTCTAATGAAACTGGATCTTATCGGCTTATATAGCAGCCACATAAAGGTCCGTCTCGATTTGAGGTCCTGTCACTATAACCTCTAACTATACTCGATCGTACTCAAATTGTGCAGGACTACGTTGAGTAACTAAAATTTACCTCTGGTAAAACTTAATCATAGCCTCCCATATTTTCATATAGCCCTTATAAAGAGTGTTTTTTATAGGCTACAAGAATATAATAATTGAATAAATATTTTGGCTGGTTTTGGTTCCGCAGCAAAACATTTTCGTACACAACAAATTTCGCTCAGATAAGCAGAATTCTCGGCTAAATTTTCAATTAAAAATGCTTTGTAAAAAATGTTTGGCTTAAATAAGCTTAACATATTTTTAAAGAAATTCCCGGCTCAATTTGCAATAAAAAATGTTTTCGGCTCAAATGAGCTCAACTTTTTTTATGGAATTTTCAGCTCATAAATTTCTCTTGGAATTTTTTTGTTTTGAGCAAAAAATGTTCACATAGAATTTGCTCATAGAATATTTATTGGCTCAAGCTTACAATTTGCTTATAACGCTTGATCCATTTCGAAGTTTCCTACTTTTTTAAAGAAAAAAACACTGAAGATTCAAATTGAATGAGGAATCTTTATTATCATTTAAAAGAAAATTCTTTGGCATTTTTTTGAAGATTACGTCTATCAAATGTTGGCCGCGGTCACGTCTCAGATGGTCCATCCGTTGAGTCCAATTTTCGATGACTCGTTCGAGCATTTCGATGGTAACTGGCGAATGACACGCGTGATGTTTTGATCCAAGTCCTGAATCGAAGCGGGTTTGTCCGCATAAACTTTAGACTTTACATATCCCCACAGGAAAAAGTCTAATGGTGTGATATCACAGGATCTTGGTGGCCAATCGACCGGTCCAAAACATGAAATTATCTGCTCACTGAAGTGTTCTCTCATTACCTCCATTGACTGGGAAGTGACGCCGTCTTGTTGAAATCAAATGTCGCCGAGATCACGATAACGGTCGCCATTGACAGTTACGTTCTCACCGGCATCACCGCCCCACAAACCACACCACAATTTTCTTATAGAAAATTGCACACAATTTTCTTATAGAAAATTTGTACGAAATTTTCTTATAAAAATTAATATAACTATTTCTTATAGAAAATTATAACCAATTTTCTTAATAAAAAATTTGCATCTCAGATGAGCCCATAAATTTTATAGTAGGAAATTTGCGGCTCAGATGAGCCCATAATTTTCTTAGAAGAAAATTTACGGCTCAAATGAGCCCATAATTTTCTTAGTAGAAAATTTCCGGCTCAGATGAGCCCATAATTTCCCTAACTGTTCGTTTAAAAATTTTTCGAGTCAGCACAACTAAGCACAATTGCTTTTTAACGAAAATAAAATTGGGCTCAATTAGGGCACAAGATTTTTTTTTATAGTACACACATTATTAATTAGGAGAATTTTGTGCTTAAATTAGCTCAAATTCGCTTAGATACATAAAAGTTTCTCTCAAATTCGCCTGATCCTGGATATTTCTCTCCGTTGGCGCCCATTAGGCGTACTCAGAAATACTGTCTTCATGTCGCCATCCTTGAAGTCAAAGTTTTACTCGTATAAGACAATTTCGTCTTGTAGAATATAATGGCAAATTGTGAAAGAAGCCCGGATTGATTTCAACAGGAATTTATTCTTTACTTCTTCAATGTCATTCGTTTGTCCGTCCATTTGCGTCCCTATCTTTCACTTCCTATATCAATGGGAACTTTTTGCACACACAGTGTTAATGAACTTTACGTTAATATGAATTGATTTGGCCAAAACCCTCCTTCTTGAGTAAAGATCACGTGAGTTTTATACAAATTATAAACAATTAACCCCTTCGAAAGACCTTTAACACAGTTTTTTGTATGTTATTTTATTTTTTTTATGCATACGAACAAAACAAAACCTGCACAAAAGCAGGGCAGAATCTGTGTCACTGTATTATATTTCACAATACTGACGAACGGTTTTGTGAACAGAGAAAAAAATCTTAAATTACAGTCCTTGAAAACAAAGGCAGCAAACAGTATGATTAAGTTTAATTACCCTAAAAAACATCACTCTACATCACTTCAACAACAGCTACTAACGACGAAAACAAATACAACACAAACTTTTAACCAGAATTAAATTACAACAAGGAAAGAAGAATAAAACACAACAAACAGAACTTTAACAAGTCAGCGGTGTCTGGACGGCTGCATACTCGACATACCGATTTACAGTGGTCCAACACATAGAAAAATCGCATTGCTCTTGCTAATATATCTTACAACGAAAATTGAGTATAAGGTCTACTGATGGGCATAACCTGCTAGCGGAAATCACCCGCAGGCAGAGGTTCTTTTTTATCCCTTTTCTATTCTTGGAGCAGAACTCCAACCAAGTGAGACGGAGAGCATCCAGAGCATTTAGCTCATAACTTTCTGTTAAGATCGGCAAATTTTAGTTAAATATTGCAGTGAACTTTTCTTAGAGTTTTCTAATAGCGCCATCTCTATGGAAAGTAATTAATTTTTTTGTATCGATTTCAAAAATCAGATATATATAAAACAGCCAGTGAAGAGTGTGATGGTCTAAATGTCATATCTGTACGATGTACAGTTTGATGACTTAGCCAGTAAACCCATAATTATTTGACTTCAGAGCTTTCTGATAACGCCATCTATATATGAAGTATTGCATTATTGAGGGACTTCTTATAATGCCTTATACAGAAGAGTCAGATCAGAGGAATCGACTGCATGTATCGTATAGACAAGACATCTGACTATACGATATATACTGTTATGCCTGAGCCAGTCGACTTCTGAGTTGTCTGGTGGGTGGAGGGGAGTGGGGGTGGCTGCCATCTGTGTCTGAAAGGTTGTATAGCCCGCTGACTAAGGATGCTCAAAACCGAGTAATCGTCTTAACGTACAAGTTTACCGCATCATTTTCTTAAAGGGTTTAATTAGGATATCGGCCTATTTAGGACATCGGCCATACTGATAACAGAAAAAACGCAGGATCTTTTTGATGTTTCGACTTGCCGCAGGGGACTATTGGGGTCACCTGCTTTCCCTTAGGTGATTCCACTGCTGATTCTACATCTCAGATAATTATATTCTTCGTCTATGTATATTGGTAACTGGAGCGAATTCTTGGAGTAAACATTGATGCTACCAGTCAGGATGCTCAAACTGGGGAAGTAGTCATGTGCTACGAGGTCGGACCAGAGACTCAACAATTATAACTGTTGTTCTTGCCTAACCTGTTTGGAAACGGTCCTTCGGGGAGTTTCAAGGAGTCTGTGTTTTACAGTCTTAGTCGAAGGTAAAGTGATTGCTCGTCTTGAATTTGCGTATCAACCGGGTTCTATGACCCATAGAGTAGCAGAGGTTTTAGATAGACCTCAACCCTCACCAAAAGTTTGGTGGGCCCACACAGCAGATCCTTAAATTGGTTCCTCTAGTTTAAATAGAGTAGCAATGGTAGTAGCATTTTAGCCTTCCTCAGTGCTATTGCGCGCCGTGGTTCAGGCCACAATGATGATAATCAAGTTAAACTGACATCTCAGCTCTTGACTATCCAATGCATGTTGTTGTGATTTTGGCTATGTATAAACAATGATTTGACTTTAGAACTTTGGTGGCGTTTCTGATAGAATGGTTGATTGATTAAAGGTATGCCAGACTGATTCATAGAATTGTACTTTAGAGATGAACAAGCCACGAGTTTTCGTCGTTGCTTTCTGGTGACGGCATCTGTGTGCAGGATTGTACAGTTTGTCTATTTAGGATGTGGACTATACAAAGAACTAGATCGTCTTGATACATAGAGTTTTGCTTTAGGCTTTAGTAATCATAGAGTTTCCTTGAGTGCCACCGTATGTGAAGGTTTGTAACAATCAAAAATTTATTCAGATGGCGACATCTATGTGTGAAGGTTTGTAATGTTTCGACTATCGCCTATATTATGCTTTTCCGATTGTATGCGGTAGAATTCGGTGTTAATTTCTAGATGTCATGTCGACAAAATGCCTAGAGTTTTTCTCTAGGGAAATAACTCCTAACGTCATCTATATGTAAAATATTGTATCGTAAAGCAATTTGATAAAGCGATATTTCATTTGAGCTCATACTGAATAGCCGCAATGGAATACTTGTCATAATGTCCTGTCTAACCCATGTGTAGTGTTTTTCTTAGGCAACTTACTTGGGTCGCCATCTGCATGTGGAGTTTGACATTGTAGAGTAGCGTTTTACCCTACCCCAATTTTAGCGGTGGGTTTTCCACCTCGTAAATGCAGACAGCTTTACGAGTAAGAGATTTATTTATAAGTCATGTAAAAACTTTTCTATAATATGCATTAGCCATTCGGAGACTGCGTTAAATAATAGGCCACAGTCAGGGAAAATATGACTTCAAATCTCGGATTTGAGATAAGAACCCCTTGTTCCTATATTTTGTCTTATTAATTATCTGTATGTAAAATCTTGCATTGTTATAGATGATATCGATGTCTAAATGAACTGCAAGAATTAATTTTGTTTCGACATCGACAAGACATGCGAAAAATCCTATATTTTGTCTTAGGAAGTGGCGCCATCTATATGCGAAGCTTTGCTGGCTTTTGAATTTATACTGAAAAGGTGTTGACAATGTATGTTTTACATCGAACTATCAGAACTGAGCATTTTTCGTGAATAAACAGTAGGTTGACTTTTCTGTTTTTAGCGCCATCTATGTCTGAAGTGTGCATTCATTGATCGCTGTCAGTTGATATTCTGTTTTGAATATGAAAGTGGATTGGAAGTCTGTGGAAGAACAGTTTTTGCTGGTAATTTGCCGAAATCTAATGTGGGTTCTATTTTACTCCATTCTAGGTGGGTCTTTTCCTAGGTTGTTACTATTCTACCCTATCCTAACCATGGTTGGTACTGTTCTGCCCCATCCTGGGTAGGCTATACCCGATGTTGGTTTTGTTCTACGCAATACCACAGTGGTCCTAACCCAGGTTGGAACTGTTCTTTCTCAAGCTTTGTAGATTCCTACCCAGTTTTGTGCTCTTCTTCCCATCCGACGTTGGTCCTACCTCAGGTTGGTTGTTTTCTACGCCACCCTACATAGGAAACAACTTAGGGTGGTACAGATCGACTCCGTTTATGGTATTCGAGCCAAAGATATTATCCGGCGTCTTCAACTTTTGCTACTCCTCCTCCTTTCGACCCACTGTGCATTTGTTTTAAGTCAATCCATGTTCAGCAACATTTGCTATTGTTGTTGTTAAGTTTCATGTTGCTGCTGGTTGTTGGTAAAACAATCAACATCAAATTATGTTAATTGTTGTATGTTCGTCGTATGTAACCAAACGTATGCCGCCAAAACCCCGCTGTACATATGTAAAATTGTTGGTTCACATTTGAGAAAGAAGAAAAAAAAGTACTGTTCATACCTTTGAAGTTTGTTGCTGTTGTACGGCGATGACGTTAATGACGGTGACAGTGGTGGTGGCGGTGACGGTCGGCAGTGGTAAATTAACTAAGGGGTCATATACTTCACAAGAATGACCACCACCGCCAAGCCACCGTAGTCGCCGTCGTCGTAATCATCAACATCAACATAACACTGCCATTATAACCTCTAGATCTAGCTCCATGTGCCTGATGTTTCTGCTCGCCTCTAGAGTCTGATTTGACGACGACCACAATCAAAGGCCATTTCGGGTGAATAAAACACAAAACTTCACATATGAAAAAGCCACAACTTAAGCCTTTACATGGCACGGCGGCCAATGTTGTGGAAATTTATTGTTGTTGTCGTGGAGTTATTTTTCCTCACGTCTCGGTACCTCCTGTCCCTGCCCCTGATGGTGGTTGGTGTCACGTTAAAGGCATGTTTTTCCTCTCTCTACGTAAACTGACACCCCTCGTCAGTATACGTCGCGTCGCATTGCATTTGCATTGCGCGCGCGCGATCTTATGAAAAACGTCCGTCATTCACTTAATTTCCCAAACAAAAACTCATTCACTATTCACCGGTGATTTTTCCCCCATATTCTAAGCTTTATCGCCATTGTCGTTATTGTTTATGATGCAAATGCATTTACCAGCATGAAGCGCGCACAGCTGTTGGTGCTGATTCCTTCATATTGACCGCTGTTCAGTGGAGAGAACATTAAGACTCAATGATGCTCGGAGTGAGCGAAGTGTTGGCCACTTCTACGTACGGCAAAGGCACGCATTATATTAAAGGTATTTGAATTGATTTATAAGCTAATGAGTATGGGGGACTCCATGCTTCAAAGAAAAATGAAGACAGAATGGAAGAAGTTTCACTTAAAATCTATAACTTAAAGAATTATACTAGTGATTGATTTAGACCATCTTCTGTGTGTTTTTATAGGTCCTTTACGTTACGAGGATGTCTGTCGTGAAGTGACATCTACATGTGAAGAATTATATAAGTAATCGATTTAGACCATCTTCTATAACTATTAACAGATCCATTACGTTACACTCAGAACTAAGTGTTTTCGGTAAAGACTTGCATATTTAATGTCTACTGATATAGTCATTGAGTACTCAGCGCCATTTGTATATTAAAGATGCGTTGCTGAGCAAGTTCATAAAATTATTAAATGTCGATTTCAAGCTGATCGTCCATAATTTAGAATTTGTCATAAAGTCTTGTCTAATCCATGTATAGTTTTCTATTAGACAAATTTCTATTATATAATTCTATTAGATAAATTTATAGCGCCACCTGTATGCCACGTTTGACATTGTTGAACTGTTTGAAAATAGGCAATGAAACTGTTCATTTATGAAGCCACAACTGGGTGGCTGTCTGTAGCACAAATCATTTTATACAAGAAGTTCCACATTAGAACTGATTAGAACTTCATAAGAAAGTCTTCAGATAACTAATAAGTATTTGGAAATTCCACTCTTCAGGAAGGGAAGGTATTCAGGCTATGATTATATGCTGAAGTAGTTCCACTTCAAATCGGTAACAAAATGACAAATTTAGCTTTTGATTTAAACTCATCAGACCATCTTGAAGTCTTAAACATTTCAATATAGACAACCCTGACAAATTCCTAACGAGTCCAGCAATTGGTTAAAACTTCAAGAGAAGGTCAAGCCTACAAAACCCTCGATTAAAAAACGTACCAAAAGGTCGCAGATGTTCTATTTTTTATTCCAAATGGCGCCCAACGATGGGCCAAGTAAGTTACAGAGTAGCTACTTGCGAAAGTTTAAGAAGTAAGTGTAAAGCTCTTCCAAATAGTTTAGCGAAGATCGAGGGTGTATCAAGTTGCATGATTGTGGAGGCCAATCGATGGACGTTTGCCCCATGATAAAACAGCTGCGACATTTTCCGTCACAAATTCGAGTGTTGCGTCGCGTGTATGTCATGTATCGCCATATTGGTGGTTCCACAGTCACGATATATCGTCGGTGTTGGTTAACATCGCCCTACTGTTATGATGCTTCCTACATCATTTGAAAAAAAAGGTTTGATATTAGCTAAGTGAAAATGGCGCCCGACGGTGGACGACGTAATGTGCACTCCAAGTGCCAAGAAGATCCAAGTAGCATCTTCTGTGTGAGATATCAAATTGATTCTAGTTTAATTTTGAATGTCATTTTAGCACAATACTAATTGCCGCCTCAAGTCCGCTGACCTTGCGTAAAGCGTTCACTTAAATTTTTGAGAAGTCGCTCCAATATGTGCAGCGTTATTCGGCTAAATCATATGTAAGTCTCTCGCTCTTAGCTCTTTTCAAATGGTTGGCTTAAATACCAAGTATAAAGACTGAAAACTAGACGTATTTTCAAAGAAAATAAATTGATGGATAACAGATTGCATGATCGCGATGGAGGGGTATTTGGTCATTGTCGAGTAACATCACTCAAAGAAATAGGAATAATGAAACCGCGAAAGCTCAATTGAATTCACTAAAGTTTGTTCGCGGCAAAAGCACCAAGTTTGCTTTTTGTCATACCAACTGAGCCAAAATTGGGCATAGTCTCAGAAAATGCGGTTTTAACCAAGACCTGGCGAATATTTCTAGCTCCCAAATTCCAAACTTATGGCGTTGCATTGTAACGTCCGGCTTTAATTCTTGCATCCGTTGCGTCAATTTAATGTAGGGTCAAATCCAACCGCAAATCTCTACCGATTCCCAAATGCACTGAAAACTTTAAAACTTGTTATGAGATTGGTTATACTGGCGCCCAACGTTGGGCGTATTGATGCCAAGAATTTCTGGTTCTTTATCTATATTCGTCGCTAGTTCGCATATATCTGGGGCTAAGTGAAGACGCCATACTTCATCTTTATGTTATTCAAAAACTTGTAAAAACTTTTCGTGGGATCGGTTATACTGGCTCCCAACGTTGTTCGTATTTATATTTTTTTTTTGATCTCATTGATATTTATTATATGTTCGTAAGATATTAATTCATCCGCCTGTTAGTGTTTAGAAATTCTTTATTCATTTTCTTCGAAATATTGCAACTGTCGACCGATTTTTGACATAGACTCTCAACTGCGCTCTACCTCGGCTACACAAGCATTTTAAGTATTCCTTGTTCGACCTTTTTGTCCAAAAATTTATCAAAGTTCATTTGTCAAATGGTTTTTTAAAACTACCCTAATAAATCATGTATTAGCTAGAAATTGGCGCCCAACCAATATAGGAATGATTCGACGTTGGGTGCAAATTAAAAAAAAAAAATAATTTTTTTGTGTGCTAGGGGCAGATATAATAAAGAAATGCTTGAATTTCGGATCGTTTGGCATGTGATCGATAAATACTAAATAAACAATAAAATGTTGAAAATGGCGCCCAACGCTTGCTTTATTTGGTTTAAAACAAACGAATTGTTCAAGTTTCTAAAAATCTTGGTTTTAAATGACAAAAAGTATATTTAAGTTTTTTTTTTATCAACCAAACAAACATTTTGTAGTGAACGACTAAATGCGGAAGCCAGCGTTGGGCGCCAGTTTTTAAAACTACTTACGTTTTCTACTTTAATACCGTTAGTTTATTAAGCACCACAATTATGCCTACGCAGTGCAATACAACCTTTACGATCTCAAATTTTACACACTCTGTGGAAACCCCCATATGCACAGTAATCAAATAATCATTTATCCGTCTTAACTGTATTTCTCTCTCCACCTAGCGAATATTGAATAGGTTTCCTGCACTATGTGAAAAAGAACTGCACTTTTTCTTCCATTTTGTTCTTTGGTTTTATGCGTTTTTTGTGCGTTATTGCCATGATTCTTTATGCTGGTAATTAATATTGAATTACTCAAGTCATGTTTGGTTTATGCCCAGTCGGTCATCTCCTTAAAAAAAACTCAAAATCGACCTTCATGCTTAAGTGAAATACCATTTTACAGTCTTAAGTCTCAAGTCATAAGGTTTCCAAACTCAAGAAAACGTAAACATGCAAATCGAGCGGGCGAATGACATGATGTGATATGACTAGAGACAGAGCGATCTGATTTCAAAGTTAAGTTTTAACTTGTTGATGTTATTTCGTTGACCGGAGCACTGTGACTCTGCCGAACTTAGCTTAAACATTTTTCAGATCAGTGGAGATTAGGAGAATCACTGACAAAATGGTTCACTTTTTATCCGAAGCAACGCACGGATATTAAGCAATATGACACACCCACCACGGCTGATTTACGCATGCTTGTGCAACATGTAAGCGGGCTGGAATGCAAGTAGACACCCCTCAGTCTCCAGTCTTCGACATGCGAGATACGAGTATGGCTGCCATAGACGAGATTGTGCGACTTAATCCTGAAACATCCATCTTACACGCACTTGCCTCGTTCAAATGTTACTCGAAGGCCTTGTATTATTCGCTATTAAGGTTCACTTGTAGGCACAGAAGCATCCGCTTCGTTATCGCTTCTCAGTTTTTGCCATGGAGCTCGAAATGGACCGCAGTTTTTCTTAACATTTTCTGACATATAGAATTTTGTATTTCGGCAGCTATGTTAACAAAAAAAAACTGGCTCGATTGAGGTTTCAAAGATCCGCACGTAATCGTCTAGATGCCAGTGCTTCCTCAGAGCGTGGCAGTTTCGAGCGGATGCATTGTTAGCCTTTTTGGTTTAATGTGAGAGCTTCAGAGGCCTAATCATATATTGTGATTGAAGACATGTCCTAAGACCATCTTTGGCTGCAGCAGGATGGTACGTCATGCCACACAGCCCACGCTACAATCGAACGCCACGTTCGCTTTCCGAATGACGAGCAAGTCGTTCATGAGTAACCGTCATGGAGGTCTAAAAAAGTTGGGTTGACAGGATACACCATAAGGACTACAGAGCTTGGATAGCAAAGTTATCACCTGAGCTACTTTGTTGTTCGATCCCACTGCCATTAAGATATCTACAACCATTAAGTATCTACGAACACAGGTTTCTGTACACCCTGTGCTTAACACAGGGTGTCATAGTTATAAGAATATCATTTGCAATTAATTGCAGGTAGAGACCATAGCTTAAATTGGTCGATTCTTTCCAAACTCTCGAATAAGATCCTTTGCTGTTGAAATGCCTTAAAATGCCATTGAGTTTTCGAAAGCTAATTTCAGGACATCCTGTGCTTTACAGGGTGTCAGTTTTCGAAAGCTAATTTCAGGACATCCTGTGCTTCACAGGGTGTCAAAGTTTATCACTTCGGCAATCAATTGCAAATACCTGTTGGTAGATATCATATTCTTGATGGGGCGAATAAATCCAATCTATTCCGCTTAAAAGTACTTATAAACTACAATTGATTGACATGCCTACAACTGTCTCAGAGTTTTCAGAAAACGAATTTCAAACACCCTGTGCCTAACAGGGTGTCATAGCTAAAAAAGTCTTAGCATTTATTTGCAGATAGATGTGATAGCGAAATTAATCTCTTTAGCAAGCTTGAAGAGCACAAAGCCATTATGTCTACTAGCCGCAACTCGGTCTTTTTGATATTGAATTTGTGTTATAGGATATTATTAGGATATTATTAGCCCTTAATCGTAGGCAGATCACATTGCTTCTTATAACCGAATATTTCTCCACGCCTTAAAAGTCCGATACTGATATTTACAACTGCCGCTAGGTTTTCTGAAAACCAAAATCTAGTCAGGCAGAGCTCAAAGCTTTTATTGGACGAACATTTTCATCTACATCGCTTTGAAGACCTACTGTCATTGAGATGTTTACACCTGTCATTGGCGTTTTCTGGACAACCTATGCCTTACAGTGTGGCAACTTTAAAAAAACATTAGTATTTATTTGAAGGCAAAGATCCTAACTTTTGGCAACCGAATAAAATACTTTTGCAAGCTTTTACAGCCCACTATCGTTGAGGTGTCTGCAACAGCAGCAAGGTCTTTTTATATTGAATTTGTAACACCCTGTGTCTAAAAGCTTTACAGTTTAAAAAAATAGCAATTAATTGTTTGCAAAGCACACAGCTTTTGGTGCATGAATCGTTCTATCCGCGTTATGAGTCCACTGAAATAGAGAACTGACTATACAACTGATATTGGATTTAATTGTAGATAAAAATCCTAACTTTTGATAACCAAATAATTCACTCCGACAAGCTTTTAGAGGCCACCCTGTACCTTACAGTGTGGCAACTTTAAAAAACATTAATATTTATTTGTAGACAAAGATCCTAAATTTTGATAACCAAATAAATCACTCCAGCTAGCTTTGGGAGCCCACTGTCATTTAGATGTCTACAACAGCAGCTAGATCTTTTTTAATATTGAATTCGTAACACCCTGTGTCTATCAGTGTGTCAATTTAATAAAAGAGCAATTATTTGTAGGCAGAGCGCAGCTTTTGCTGCTTGAATAGTTTTATCCGCTTTATGAGCCTACTGACAACAAGATATCTAAAACTGTTATTGAATTTTCTGAAACCGGAATCCTGGACACCCTGTAACTATCGGGGTGTCACAGTTAATCTTTTTGCTGATAATTTTCAATAAATTGATGGCAGAGTTTATAACTTGTAATAATCGAAAAAATAAAAACATACCGCTTTAAATGTTTACTTACATGGAGATGTCTAGAATTGCCATAAGGTTTTTCAAAAACCGAATTCTGGACACCCTGTGCCTAACAGGGTGTTAAAGTTATTGTTACTGTAGACATAATAATTAAAGCTTTCAGTGGAAGAGCATCAATAAACTAATCTCGCTTTGAGGGCACACGGACACTGTGGGCAAACTGCAATTCGGTTTTTGGAAAACAGACACCCAGTGCCAAACAGGGTGGACGCATATATCAATCAATCCCGCTTTGAGAGCCCACAGCCATTGTGGACAAACTGCTTTTAGGTTTTAAGAAAACCGAATTCGAGACACCCTGTGCGGAACAGGGTGTCATGGCCCACAGCCATTGTGAACAAATTGCTTTTAGGTTTTAAGAAACCCGAATTCGAGACACCCTGTGCGGAACAGGGTGTCATCGTTATACAAAATAGCAATTAATTGTTGGCAGATATCATAGCGATGAAGCATCATAGAACAAAGGGTATATTTACTTTGTCATTCCGTTTGCAACACCTAGAAATACAGGTTGGAGACTTCATAAAGTACTCGTATATTTTTTTCTAGCAATCGTAAAATTCTAAGATGATCTAGCCATGGTCGTCTGTCCGTCTTTCTGTCGGTGGAAAGCAAACTACCGGTCGCACTATTGAAGCTAGGTGCCTGAATTTTTGCAGAAACATGTGTTGATGGACTAAAACGGTAGGTACTGAAAATGGCCCAGATCGGTAAGGAGGATAAATTTTCCCCACACATGGACTGGGTCAACCTCGGAAAAAATCAATGATCCTAAACTTTAAAACTGAACATTTCAGATTAAACGATGGTATTTAAAACACATAATGTTGGCATGGATCGAAACACAATTTGAAATAAAAGTAGGTGGTGCCACGCCCCCTTTAAAAAAATCGAAGTTCTGTCCAAATTAATGGACCAATCGTTATAAAATGTTAACCGAATGAAAACAAAGACTAGGGAATTATTATATATGTAGACTATGTTAGGGTAAAATTACACAAGGGGGCGTGGCACTGCCCACGCAACCCTGAACGTAAAAGAACAATATCTCATGAACTAACGGAGATATGACGTTGATATTTAAAAGTTATGATGTTGGCATGGCTCACAACACATTCTGTTGGAAAAGAGGGCGTTACCACGCCCTCCTTAAAAAATCGCAGTAATTGACCGGTCGTTATATACTTTTAGCAGAATAAAACCAATGATTAGCTTATTATTTTTGACTATATTGTATTTTAATTGGACAAAAGGGCGTGGCACCGCTTATACAACCCTAAACTTTGAAATGCTATGTCTCGTCAACTAATACCCCTATGGCGATAGTAGTTAATATATGTGATGTTCGTTTAAAAAATAATGAAATACATCCTAATAGAAAACAGGCCGGTGCTACGCCCCCTTGCCAAAACTTTCATATTGGACTGTAATCCATGATGGGGGTATATAAGATTCGTTTGTCATGGCTGTTTTTAATCTCCTCAATTCACTTTTAAGCTTTACTTTATTGATGAAATTTACCATTTCACTGGGTTACATCATTGGAAGTCTTACAGCATTCTTCCACTCTGTGCACAAATATTTGTCTTTTCTTTCGGCTGTCTTTGTGTTTCCTTAGTTTCTGGCCAAAAGCGCTTCGTGTTTACCAAATTGTTGTCTATGGTTTTTAGTTTATTTTCTTGAGCTCTGGCGCAAAATGGAGGAGCTAAAAGTCACAGCAACATCAGCTTACATCATCGCGTTTCGGCCATCAGAAATCTTTATCACAAGACTTCCTTTCTAAAGTCAGAAACCGAAAAGTATTTTTCCCGCGTCATGATCTCTTCGGAGTAAATGATGCGATATTGTCTGTGGTGTGGTGGGGGGCGTTCGGAGCTGGATGGCTGGCTGCTGTTAATAATGGTGATTTCAGCTTTGTGCCCTCTAACTTTTAGCCAAGAAGTTAGTGATACTAATGAGCTTAAATTATAACGCCATTTATTGATGGTGTTGTTGAGCATGACTTGGTTTTGTCCATGGTGGTGGTGATGTTGTTGTTTCCATTTTGTCGCCTTTTGTTTTTGGCTATGTGGTCGAATGGCTGCGGGCTAAGATTACAAAAAGAGAGTAAGTGGAAAATAATAAAATGCTAGTAGCAAATCACGTTTTAATAGATACGGCTGCTGCATGCCGCAGCACTTCTGGAAATGGCCCAGCCGAAAACCAAAAAAAAACTGATTTTAAAGTTATCGTTTGGTCATCAGTACCCCGGCACGTCTGTCTGTCCGTCCGTCCGTCCTTCCATCAGAGAGTTAAGTAGTAGTAAACACCAAACACTTGGCTGCCTCAATTTTGTCTTTTTTTTGATGGACTTTTACTTTTGTTAACATGGCTTGTACTTAACTACCCAACAAGCCTGAACGCCGATAAGGCTCCACATAATGAGCTGAGCTTTGTGTCGCCTCTCAGTGCTGGCGGTGGTCCTTTACCCGTACGTTTTACATGGATTTTTGTCCAAAAATCAAAAGCACCAAAAATGAGCAGCACTATTTAACTCTTGGGAGTTCCGTAAATCAATTTCTAAAACTCAACATCGAAAACCCTCCAACACCACCTCGTCCCGAGAGGTAGTATTCATTCACCTGTGCACATCGATGTTAAGATGGATGCGATGCATCACTGGTACAATGGCCCACAGTTGCTGTTTAGAGTTTTGGGTTTTCATTTTCGTTTTGTTTGGCAAACAGGTGTATGTGTCCGTCTTCTTCGTAGTTTTCCGCTTCTTTTCTATAATTGTAATTGTTGGCCCCTTACCATTTCGATAATGAGGGGGATTTCTTTACATTTTCATTGATTGCGGTGTTGAAGGGGGAAACGTGCCTCATAAATGGTTTGCCTTCAAGTGCCAAATGTGTAGCTTGGAAAAAGACGTTTATAGCTGATTACCAACACTAAACATTAAGCACCAAAAAGAGAAGAAAAAACCCAAAACATCCAACCAACCATCATCCATGGCCATGTGTCCAGCATTCCGGCATCCCAGCTTGAAAGTGTGTATATTACATTATTGGTAAATTATGGTGTAGCATATTTTCCGCTTTGTTTTCTTCACTTCACTTACCTCACCAAGCCGGCTGTGACACGCGTCCGTTAAATTTGTTGACCTTTATCCATAAACGATTTTCCCCCGGACAGAGCAGGTTTGTGCACTGAACAAAACTTTTAAAAAGTTTGTAATTTTCATAGTTGCAAGTCCCTGTTCAATGTACAAACGTAAAAGTTCAAAATCTTTTGTTGATAGCAAAAGATTTTAAACAATTCTAAAATTTTTCATGGCTGTTTTTTTTCGAAAATTTTGTTTAATTTTGGTGATTTCTTCATTATTTTAACTAAATTTATATGTATTTAATGATATTTTCATTAATTTACTAAAATGTTAATTTATTTAACGAAAATGTCATTGTATTAATGGACGTTCCATTTATTTAAAATATTTTTTAATCAATGTAATTTGCTTTGATATCTATAATTTTAATAAAATTTTCATTAATGTAATGAACATTTCATTGTATTAATGAAAATTACATTATTTTAGTTTATTTTTTTATCAATGTGATTTTCTTAAATCAAGTGATTCCTAATAATTATAATTCCACATTTTTTAAAATGTATGACTGTCATTATTTTGGTGAAATTTTCTTATGCACTGAAAAAACGGTTGAAAGGTTTGATATTTTCCTAGTTACAAACTCAAAATTTAAAGATCTTTTATACTTTACAGAAATTTTCAATAAATGTAAAAATTTGCATGACTTGTTGAATTTCCTATAATTTTTTCAATTATTTCATTCTATTAATTAAGTTTTATTAATGCAATGAAATGTATATTAAATAATTTATATTTTCATTAGTTTTATGAAATTTTCATCAATGGCATTTTCATTAATTTATTGCAAATATTTATTCAATTAATGAATTTTTTCTTAATGAAATTTATTAATTATCATTTTAATGAAATATTCATTAATTTTATGAAATTTTCATTAATACAATAAAATGTTCATTATTTTAATGAAAGTTTCATTAATTTAATGAAATTCTCATTAATTTGATGAGATTTTATTAAATGAATAAATTTTAAATTAGGTGTATACAATTTTCATTAAATTAATGGAAGTTTCATTTATTATTGGTTGTGTAAAATTTAATGAAATTTTCTTTCATAAAGTGAACCTTACTGTAGACTCCAGATGCCAAAAAAAGAAGCGCTTGGCTACTAATTAGCCTTTTCAATAAAGCCGAAACTTGAGTTAGTTTTTTAAAATATTTTTTTGGAGATTGAGTCCACTTGACCAACTCCGTCAAACTCAGAAACTTAACTGGTTACAAAATTCAATTTTACTTTTAAAGAAAGTATGTCCGTTAGAATGAACTACGGGATGTATGTAATATATAATATAGTAAAAAACTGGAGAATATCAAAACAAAAATGATGGGAAGGATCCCTCAAGGGAAGCTGTTGAAGTGGCTTCAACTATAAATAATTCTATAAAATTTGGGTTATATACCAAATTTGCATGCCCTTCGCCGAAGAGCTATTCTGTTTGCAAAACCTGAAATATTGTTCGGAGATCCATACAAAGTATATACATACAAGAGTTGCTATTTATATTTCGTGTCCGGCAATTAAAACACAGTAATTTAGCATTGGAAATGGTTTTATTGTTTTTCAAAATATTCTTCTTTAAGATCAATACACTTTTGCATGCACACAAACCAATTCTCGAAGCACTTTTTTCCACTTCCTCCAAAACATGATTTTTGAATGCTTCAACAGCTGCTTTCGGCGATGAAAAACGTTGAGCACGCATTTTTTTCTTGATGCTAAGGAATAAGAAGAAGTCATTGGGTGCCAAATCAGGGCTGTACGGTGGATGGCCCATCAATTCGACATCTTGAGTGATGAAATAGCTCATCGTTTCAGCTGATGTGTGAGAGCTCTTATTGCCGTGATGCAAAATGATCCGTCTTCTCTTATTATCTTTTCTCATTTCTTCGAACACTGTTGGCAAATAGATGGTTGTATACCACTCAGAATTGACCGTCCTACGTTCCACTAAAGGCACTTAGCAAAATGGCCGGTTATACCGAAAAAAACGCAATCATTTGCTTCGATGTACGAGTACTTCTTCCACGAACAACTTTTGTTGGATTTGACTCGTCTTGAAAGACCCATACCGCGGATTGCTGTTTAGTTTCGGGCTTATATGCATAGATCCATGATTCGTCACCTGTGACAATGTTATACACTACCTCTAAGCTACCGGAGTTATACTTTTTCAGTATCTCATTGCACCAATCCATACGAGCCTTTTTTTTGAGCATTCGACAAATTATGTGGAGTCCAACGAGAACAAAATTTTTTCACGGCCAAATAAACATGCAATATCTTATTGATGCTTGTTATACTAAGGCCCAAGGATGTCTCATTCTCACGGTATGTCACATGTCGCTCCTGCTTAATCAGTTCACGCACAGCATCGATGGTTTCTGGCAATGTGACCGAAGTTGAACATCCTTTACGCAATTTATCTTGGAGCGAACGGCGTCCCGGACTGAACTCTTGGTACCAACGATTAACAGTGGTTTTTGATGGTGCTTTATCGCCACAAGTCGAAAAAAGTTAAATAAACACTCTTGTCTCGCTAACCCACGCCGAAAATCGTTAAAAAAAAAATCATCGCACGAAAATGTTTACAGGATAATTCCAGTTTTTGACTCAGATGAATTTTTCAACACACTGTAAACAAAACAATTCACCCTTAAATGACAAAACATTCTGAGTGAAGTTATGCTAAAAAATGTCAAAGTTTCTAATTGAAGTTCAAGTTTGCACTTGGAAGCAGTAGTATTGTCAGGACTCGAAATATAAATAGCAACCCTCGTATTATTGATCGTCGTAATATTCTAAGACGATCTAGCTATGTCCGTCAGTTCAAGTGTCTGTTGAAAGCACGAAAGCGGTCAAACGAATTAAGCTAGGATCCTGATACTTTGCATGATCATGGCTAATGGTCATAAGCTGTTTAGGATTGTAAATGGGCTAGGATCCTGATATTTCGCATGATCATGGCTAATGGTCATAAGTTGTTTGGGATTGGAAATGGGCTAGGATCCTGATATTTTGCATGATCATGGCTAATGGTCATAATCTGTTTAAGATTGTAAATGGGCGAGATCGGTAGTGGAAGAAAAAAGTTCGTCCTTAAGTGACTGAAGTTACCTTACAAAACTGTTTTCAGTATTGGCAAAAGGGTAAAAAGTCAATGAGACTCGGTTAGGAGGACGTTTTTCTTCCTTGATTTAATATCTTCCACGAATAAAAAAAAGTTTTTTTTTATCTCGCATGTTCTTTCCACTCGAAACACCTGATATCACATGAATTACTCCTCATCACTTTTTTTCCAGTGTATTTATAATTCAACTTGCATTTTCATCATTTTCAACGAAAAAATCCATTCATTCACATTTCATTGCTGTACTGCAAAAGTCTTTTCATGACATTACAACGGAAAGGAGTCTTGGTTACATCCGTTGGTCAGGTGGTTGACCGGGTCACTTGGCCTGTTTGTCTACGTAAAAAGGGGATGGTGAGGGAGTTTTTAAACGGCCTTAGCTTCTCTTCGTGTCTCGGCTCGCTAGAGGAGAGGTCAATGTTTGGCCAATTTAAATTTTAGCTTCTGGTTATTTTTATATTTACAGCTCGAAAATTTATGGTTATATTTAACGCTATTAGTCGATCCATCTTTTTGTTAGTTAATTTATTTTTTTTGGTGGATAGTCCTTTGTTGTTCGCTGGGGGGTTTTGGCTTTTAATTCCATGTCCATAAAGTGTTGTAATCGACACTCTGTGGTCACCACTTATTGTGATGGCGGTGGCGATGACCTTTTTCTACTTCGTTTAAAATCTTTAACAAATTTTCTTTTATATAAATTTGAAATTGTATTCGATTTATTTGTATTGTAGAGAAAGCTTAAAATCATTTATTATCAAATCGCCAGAAATCAATAGAAGGATTTGTGAACATTCGTTAAAATATAATCCAAAAAAAAATACAACAAATAATTAGGGAAATATCGTAAATAAATTAATTGCCAAAAATACACTTTCGATATTAAAGTTCTCAATTAACTGAGCATATCAATTTGTTATTTATGGAAATCTTAAAATCTCCATTTCTTCACTTAATCATCGAAACATTTGTAGGTCAGTTGGAACTTTATCCATTCATCCCTCCGCCTATGTTCTCTCTATTTCTCCATTGCCCATCCCTATTCTCTACATAATGCCTCGCCGTCTCGTCTTTCCCGCTAGTCATTAACTAATCATCTCTAATTATTATTCGTAATAAGTACGATAATTGCCTTCACAAATGTCACACTTTCATTTTGAGAATTTCTTTTGTCAAAAGAAAACTCTTCATAATTATCGTAACAATTTTCTCTTCCTCTCCCTGTCCCTCGAAAAAGTAAACGTGATGTCAGCCGGTTCAGGTAAACACCAGCGGCGGACGAAAACCAAAGAAAATATCTGAATTTCTTGTAAAAGGTGTCAAATTACTTACGCTGAATGCTTTTCATGTCTTTTCTCTCCACGAACGTGACACCTTGACGTGATGGTGATTATGTCAATGTTATTTTACTCCGAAAACGTAGGGGCCCAAATCCGACAAAAACTAAAAACTCCAAACCCAACGAGCATTGGAGCTGTTCGTTACAAAGAAAACGAAATGTCATAAAAAAAGTAGCTGAAAATCTTCAAGCAAATAATGCCACAGAAAGTTGTGTTTGTTTGTTGTACTTAGCACTGAGTGGTGCCACAAGAGGCACACGGTGTTGTAATATCGAATTGATTTACGTGGCTGAAGTTGGAAGTGGTCGGAATTGTCTTTACAAAGAAAATAAAATGTCAAATAAATTCGGAAAATCTTAAACAAATGATAACGCAAAAAGTTGAGTTTGTTTACAAGCTAAGAAGTGGTACAATTGTCTCAAGGTATCACAGAGGAGAGACTTCCAAAATTGATTTATATGACTTTGAGTTTCACACTCTTTAACAGACTAATAAAACAAGGAATAGAAGAACTGAAAGAATAAAGTTCCAAAATATCTAGGTGGCCAGTCGAATTATACTCATAAAACTCAACCTCAGCTAAAGAAAAGTTCTGGGTCTTACAAAAGTGGTTTGTCAAAATGTGTCTCAAAATAAATATTCATTTTTTTTATAAAAAAATTTTCTTTAGAAAATTTTATCACCTATATTTCTTTAATAAATATTGCAACAAATTTTTTTTTAAAAAATGTCACAAATTGTTCTTTAGTAAATTTTGTCACAAATTTTTCGTTAGAAAATGTCGCAAATTTGTCTTTGGAAAATGTCGCAAATTTTTCTTTAGAAAATTTTCACGCATATATCTTTCAAAAGTTTTCACACCTTTTTCTTTAGAAAATTTTCACACATCTTTCAGTAGAAAGATTTTTAATTTTCTTTTAACCCTTTTTAGTTAGAAAATCTTTGTTTCAATTTATTTTTTTAATTTTTATCATTTTTTGTCAGTTAAAGGGAGAAAATTCTTAAAAGACATTTAGGACAAAATTGTTTTAGAAAGATTTTGAGACAAAAATTGTTTTATAATGAACAATATTTGCGACACCTTTTTTTCTAATTGATTTAAGGACGACATTTTCTAAAAAAAATTATATTTTTCTCACAAATTTTTTTGTTAAAACATTTTGCTACAATCTTTTGAGTTCTTTGGTTTGTTCTGATCATTTGTTGTTATAACTTTTGAAAGAGGAATTACTCCACAAGCTAATAAGATCAGGTTTGTTGTTGTTTGTCATAGAGGGAAGAAAAGATAAGTCAGCGAAGTAAAGCAAACTCATCACCGTCTGGTAGACGCTGCGTTTCGTCGTTGGTGGTTTTCGTTAGAAAATTTTGTTTCGGGTCATAATTTTTTGTTAGAAAATTTTGTTTTATTTTGGGACATACTTTTTTTAACTAGAAAGTTTTGTTTTGGGACATAATTTTTTACAAACAAATTTTTAAAATTGTTTGTCATCTTATAGGAAAATATTCATTAAAAAACAATGTTGGCTCATATTGATTCAAAATGTTTTTGGGACAAAACTGTTCAAAATAAATTCTCCGATAAAGTTTTCTAAAACATTGTGGGGCACAAATTATTAAAGAAACGTTTTGGACAAAGGACATAAATGTTTGTGACAATATTTTTTAAAATTGATTTCATTACAATTCTTTCTACAACATTTAATAAAAATAAATAAAATAGACAAAACAATTTTTTAGCGAGATGTAAACAAATTTTGGGATAGTATGTATTGTTTAAAAAAGATTTGCCAACCTAGAACGTTGTGGGCTGCATTCTAGAACATTTTGGTCTGCTGTTCGGTAAGGACTTAACATGTTGCGACAATATTTAAAAGAAAGTTGTGCACAATATTTTATCGAGAAAAAGGATGAAAGTACCTTTCCAAAAAAAATGTTAATGTAATATTCTAGGAATTCCTTTTGGCAGAACGGTATTCCAAGGAAAAATTTTAGGATACAGTTTGATCAGTTTTCTGCAAAAAGACAAAATTGTCTTATGAAATAAAGTATTCACCCCTATTTCTAAGAAAACATTTTCTGTAAAAAAATTTCTACAAAAAACTATTGAAAAACTGAGTTCTTAAAATGTGGGGCATATTTGTTGAATTTTGCCACTCAATTTTCTGAAGAATGTTAGAAAAAGACATAGTTGGCTGAAGGAAAGAAGAACTCGTATTTACATTTTTTAGGAAAAATATTTATGGAATAATCTATGAAATTGCCTCTAAACATTTTGGGAACCTTTTTTCTACTAATCACCAGATAATTTTGGCACATAATTTTAAAAAAATATGTGGAGCATTTCAAAGATTTTTCGTTAAAAAGATTTTAAAAAAATATTTAAAATGTAAATAATGTAGGAGAATGTTTAAGGACAATATTTTGTAAAGAGCAATTTTAGAAAATAAAGTAAAAACTTTAAAAAAAATTGGGACAAAATGTTTCCAAAAACCTTTGACAAAAACTAACGAATTTTGGCACATTTTCGAAGAATTTAAAGACGAAATTATGTAAAGAACAAATTAAAATAAAACTGTGTGGCAAAGTGACATTGACTTTGAATGTCAAGCTTCTGTAGAAGTTGAAAAGGTGAATAGTATATTCGTTGGCAATTGTTTGCAGAAATCTTGGAAAGCGAGATTCACAACAGTACTTCTCATTTATTTAGTGAGAACCTGGTCTTAAAGAGTTTAGTTTTTTTTTCAACAATTTCTGCGAAGCTGTCTGAAGCAGTTTGTCACTGACCCAAACTTGCAATAAAAGCAAAGTGCTGCCACGAAAATCAATGTCACTTTGCCATTTTGTAGAAAACTTTTCTTCTATTAAAATATAGATGCCAGAGGTGTCGAGCCGGTTAATCCCTTTTCAATGTATTAAAGCAAAAGACCAAAATTGCCAATCGAGCTAAACAAAAAAAAACAAAATAATTTGGGAAAAAATGTTTCCAAAATTCTTGGAACAAACAACCGAATTTTGGTACAACATGTGTGAAGAATTTTGGGACAAAATTTTATGAATAACAAATTAAAAAAAAACTTCATTATAATTTGGAATAAATATTTCCAAAAACCTTTGAACAAACAAAAGATTTTGGTACAACATTTTTGACGAATTTTGGGACAAAATTTTGTAGAGAACAGTTTAAAAAAAGAACTTTAAAATAATTTGGGACAATATGTTCCCAAAAACATTGGGACAAATAAAATATTTTGTTGCAATATTTTTGAAGAATTTTGGGACAACATATTGTAAAGAGCAAATAAAAAACTTATGATATAAAAACATTACTGCCACAAAAACTGTCTCTTGGTCCAACTGTGCAATTTAATGCTCATCGAAAGCGCTTGACCTCGTCCGTAGTATATTTTAGAATCTAAGCATCGATCTTTTTATTTAACTTTGTCTAACTTCGTTTCAAATAAATGATCTACTGCCTATAAGTTTTCTTGGCCCCTGACTATCTCAAGGTTGCCTACGCCTGTCTTAAAATTTGTGTTTGAAATATGATCCCGGTGGCCTTCTCTACTAGCTGCCCGTGTGTCGTCTATTAATGTCACTTCGTAACAAAATGCACTCAACAAACAAACAACCGGCGATCAGATGGCAAACAAACAGAAAACAACCGAACAAACGGAAAACAAACACTTTTATTCTTTGCCTATTTGACATTCTGGGTCGAATATTAGTAAGCAGCACGAACGACGAATGACTTCACTGTGGCACAGTATCTATCAACAGTGGACCAAATAAAGACGCCAAGAGATTGACTGAAGTTTATTAACACTCAGCTCATGGTCCGGGTGGCGGCGGCAGCCGCATGTGAGCCGAGCCGTGCGGAGCCGTTTGTCGCCTTAGGTGACAACAGAACGCCAAAAGTCGTCTGAGGCATTTCAATTTGTTCAGAATTCAGTGTTAATTCAAATGACAACAACGTAAACGGGGAGGGAGGTGAGTGAGGAGAGGAAAACGCTTGCGGAAAACAACGGAATGAAAGAACTTTCATTTATAAAAAAAATAAAAACAAAAAATTTCCCGTTGAAAAATTTCTTGACTTTTGTGATTCACAAACGATAAATGAACGTGTGTTTGAGTGCGAGTCTGTGGATGGATGCTGCAGCCAGCCTCTTGGTGGCATGGTATGGAATGGCTGTCGATGACTTCCTTTTCGTAACCTTAGAATTTCTCACATAAATTTCCAGCGTGAGTTGTCTGCTTGGCCGCAACCCTATTATGGAGAAAATTCTTCCATATGTTGCTGTGCTGCTGCTTGCAGCACCTTTGTGGCATGCTCTCTGCTCCAGCAGACTCCACAAGAGTCTGATGGCGTTGATATGGATGGATGCGGCCTCTTCAGCTTCTAGATGAGGCACGTTGGAGAATTAGTTGTGTTTTTGCTGTTGCTTTCGTTGTGGAGATTCAAAAGAAGCACCAGTAGATGAAGAGCAGCCAAACTTTCCCTATTGTTCTTTTCTGTATCGTTTTGGCTGCCGACTGACTGACTGTGTGCATGTGTGTGTCGCCTTCACTTTGGTCGTGATCTCGTGCAAGACGCTTTTGCTGCTTCAGCCGCCACATCACTGCACTGTATGGCGTCAATTTGTTAAGTGAAAAGTATAAATCAAGAACCCGGCATTGCCGCATTGCAATGTCAGGCGCACTGGAACTCTTCTTCTCAGCCATTCAATGTGGCTCGTAAATAATGCGGATGTTGTGATGCAGCAGCCATCAAGCCAAACGCTGAGCTGCATACCTTCACTTTTTTTGTTTTTGTTAGAAATCTTGGCTTCCACAGATCATACACACACTCTCTAATTTAGCATTTCTCTAAATCCCCCTCGGTTTGCCACCATACACTTGGTTTATGGGTATTTCCATAGATTGTAGTGTTGGTCTTGCAACAGGTGCCATTAAACTTTGCACCCCCTTACAAAACAAAGTTTCGTTTTTCTTTCGTTTTCTTGGTGTCAGTTTGTCTCAAATTCACTTTGATGTCATGACAAATTATCATCAAGATGCACCCTTGACTTAAAGCCGCAAGGAAGCCAGACGGAGCAGAAAAAAACAACAACAACAAACTACCATAGTTGGCTAAAATAAAACAAGCCTTCCAGATTTTCATACCGCCACCTTGAAAACGTCAAAACCACCACCTACCTCTTCGCTCACATCACAAGCAAACAAAATTCAAAACACTGTTTTCAGCTCTTCCAAATAGAAAGTGTCTTCTTCAGCATATTGGGGGGGGGGGGGGTTTCTTCTTTCGTTTTCTTCTTTTTTAATTTCTCGCCTTTAAGCAAATAATCAATTTTATTCACATTTAAATGTACAACGAAACAAAAAGCGCTTATCTGCGATAATCGCAAATGCAACGAAACAAACAACTTATATTATTTTTACATACATAATTTCACCCACACGAATACAGCGCCAGAAACATCCTTTCGCCGGCGGTGAAGTCATTGTCAGCGCCACCAGACGCAACGAAAAGACGAAGTACACAATAGACACTGCTCTTTGTGAGGAATTTGTTTACCATAAGGGTTAAATGTTATCACATTGCCACTTGTTGCGGTAATAAAACAAAAACAACAAAATCTGCAAGCGCACAGTGGGACGAAAAAAATAAATCCACCCACTTAATGCTCTTAAAGATTTCTCACCGTTTCTACGTTCATTAAAACTTGTGACAAAGGTTTTTCATAGATAAGCTTTTTCAAAAAATTTTGTTTGTAAAATTCCAATAGAAAAAGTTATGGAAGAAAAAAAATCTTTGTTAAAAAATTTTGTCACAAAATAAATTTAAAAAAAAAATTGTCACAAAAAATGTAAAAAAATATTCGCACTATATTTTCTAAAATAAATTGTGTCACAATATTTGCCTATACATCTGACTTTCCTACGAACGACGATCTCACAATTGCGACATATGCAGATGACACTGCTATATTGGCTACTAGTCAGTCACCTGCAGAAGCTTCGAGCATCATTCAAACCCATCTTGATCTTACACAATCTTGGTTAAAGAAGTGGAATATAAAAGTCAATGCCGACAAGTCAAAGCATGTTACATTTACTCTTAGGAAAGAGGACTGTCCACCGGTTACATTACAGGGAATCACTATTCCCCCATCAAATTGTGTCAAATACTTGGGTCTAAACATAGACAGGCGTTTAACATGGAAGCAACATATACAATTCAAGAGACAACAGCTAGAAATTAAGACAAAGCGTATGTATTGGCTTTTTCGTCAAAAATCGCAATTAAGCTTGGAAAACAAAGTCTTGCTGTACAAAACTACACTCAAGCCCGTCTGGACGTATGGAATTGAACTTTGGGGAACGGCAAGCAATTCTAACGTAGAAATTCTTCAAAGGTATCAATCAAAGACTCTCAGACTAATCACTAATTCGCCTTGGTTTGTTAACAATGACAATATACATAAAGATCTTGGTATTCCTAAAGTGAGAAACGAAATAAACAGATATAGCACAAATTACCTCAACAGAATAAGTCTACATTCGAATATACTAGCCTTAATGCTATTAGATGACAGTTACGAAACTAGAAGACTGAAAAGACTGCAGGTCCTTGACTTGCCCTTTAGAAAATAAAATAATTATTTGTTTTAATCATAAATGCAATTATGTAATTAACTGCTAAGTTCGCTGGAGCTTAGCAAAACTGTTATTTATAAGTTTATATACAATTTGCTTAATATTTATTTTTTTTGTGTAAATAGATTGCAAATAAAACTATTTGAAAAAAAAAAAAAAAAAAAAATATTCTCTCTCAATTTTTTCACAATATTTGCCTTCAAAAAACTGGTTGCAAAATTTTGTCCAAAAGAAAAATTTTGTGAAGAAAAAAAATTTCTTGCACAATTTTGTCACAAAAAGAATTAAAAAAAAAACAATTTGTAACAGAAAACTTAAAAAAATGTTGCCAAAAAAAATATATAAATACTATATTTTTAAAATTAAATTCTGTCACAAAATTTTGCCTTTAAAAATTTGATGCAAAATATTTCCACAAAAAAAGTTTAAAAAAATTGTCACAAAAAACTTGGAAAAATGTTGACAAAAAACTATTCACACTATATTTTCTAAATATTGTCACAATATTTCCCTTAAAAAATTTGTTGAAAAAACTTTGTCACAAAAATATTTAAAAAAAATTGTTGCAAAAAAAATATTCTCGCTACATGTTCTAAATTAAATTTTGTCACAATATTTGCCTTAGGAAATCTCACATTGGAAGATAAAGAAAATTTTTTGTCAAAATAACTTCTATCGAAATTTTTGTCACAATATTTTCGAGATCATTTATTACAAAATATTGCTTTTTAAATATTGTTTTTATACAACAAATATTTCTAAAGCAAAAATTGTCACACAACTGTCTTTACAAAAAATGTGCCTACATTTATGAAAAAAAATTGTGACACAAATTGTTTAAAAAAATATTGTGATGAAATTATATTATGGAAAAAAATTTCTGTAAAAAATAACTTCGGACAATTTTTTGAGAAAAGAAAATTATGATAATTTTCTAAAGAAAATTATGAAAAATTATTCTAATTGTGACATTATTCAATTGTGACAATTTTCTTAACAAAAATTGTCCCAAATTCCTTAAAAAAATTTCTAAATAAATTAAGCCAAAACTTTTTAACGAAATTGTGTCAAAATATTCTAAAGAAAATTATGTCAAAGTGTTCTAAAGAAAATTGTGACAACATTTTGACTTAATTATGATAGAAAATTATGAACATTTTCTCAAGAAAATTATGAAAAGTTAGTCAAAGAACAATTTCTAAAGTAAACAGTACCAGCGGACAATTTAAAAGGAGAGAACATTATGACAGTTTTCTAAAGACCAATTATTTTAAAACAAAACCAGGGCAAATTTCTGACAACAATTGTGACAATTTTCCTAAACAATTGTCCCAAATTTCTTGAGAATATTTTCTAATTAATTTAACCCAAAATTATTTGATGAAAATTGTGTCAAAATTTTTTAAAGAAAAATGTTGTCACAATTTTCTTAAGAAAAATTTGATGCAGTTTTCTTAAGAATATTTTGGCACAATTTTCTTTAGAAAATTTGGACACAATTTTTTTTTTAGAAAATTATGATAAAATTTTCTTTACAAAATTTTGATAAATTTTCTTTAGAAAATTGTGCCAAAATATTCTTAAGAAAACTATATCAAATTTTTCTTAAGAAAATTGTGACATAATTTTTTTTAAAAAAGGTTGACTCAATATTCCTATGATAACGTAACAATATGCCAATATTCTAAATTAAATTATAATTGCTTTTAAATTTTTTAAAGAAGTTTGCAAATTTTACGAACTATTTTTTTCTATAGAAAATTATAAGAATATCAACTTGCGTATTTAGTAGATAGGTCAAAAAAAGAAAAAATGCTACAAAGTTTTGCGATAAAAATTGTGCCAAACTTTTCCAATAAAAAATATGTTACAAAATATTCAAAAAATTATGGCAAACGAAAATTGTTTCATCATTTGAAAAGAATATTTTTATAGGGTTTTCTTAAGATAATTTTTAATAAATTTTAAGAAAAATGTGACAACATTTATGACAAAATATTCAAAAGAAAATTGTGGCAAACGAAAATTGTGTCAAAATTTTGTAAAGAAAATTGTGACAAAATATTCAAAAAAAAATGTGAACGAATTTTCTAAAAAAAATAGTGTGAAAAAATTTTTCTAATAAAAATTTTATCAAACGGAAATTGTAACAAAATTTTCATCCAAAATTTTTTTTCTTTCGAAAACCGATTTTAAGCGCTCTTAAAATTGTGGCAACATTTGTGACCAAATATTCGAAAGAAAACTACTCGTATGCCAAACGAAAAGAAAATGGTGACAGCGTTTTCTTAAGATAACTTCAAAAATAAAAATTGTGACAAAATATTAAAAAAAAATCTGAAAGAATTTTTTTAAAAAAAAATTGTGAAATCTTTTTAAAAAAATATTGTAAACAACCAAAAATTGTGACCAAATATTCCTACCAAAAATTGTGACAAAGTTTTCTTCAAAAACTATTTTTTTTCAAAAATCGCTCTTAACCTCTGAATCTTAGGACACCTACTTCCACTGCTTTTGCCACTGTCTTACTGTTATCTTGAGCAGCAGTAACATGCCATTTTTCATTAAGAAGTACAGACGAGCTGCTGCAGTTCCACTACCTCCGGGATGAATATGTAGTTTTGCTCCATGTCGTCTTAACTCTGGTCGAGTAATGATAGAGCAATGGTTGATCATCCTCATCGTCACCACAAATTTTGCATATTGTTGACTCTAAATGGTTAAAGTTGCTGACAATGACGGTGACGCTGGCGTTGGCGATGAGTCGCTTTTGCGGTGCTTATAAACGAGCGAGCATTCATGGGAAATTAGTTTCTTTAAAGTGTCGTTGAGTCCTATTTTTCACTTGTGGTTTGCAAAACAGCAAAAAGTTATTACTTCAAAACAAGAAAAAAAAACAAAAATCTAGGCAAACATTTGTAATGTTTATTCATGATGGCACGATAAAAAGAAAATATGCTTAGACTTAACATTTGCATTGGCAGGAATGGTACGGTCGGTGATGGTGATTGTGGTGGTGGCGGATGGGTTGTCAAACTCCTTGAGATGTACGAGTACTTCGTCGGCGGGACCTAGCTGACATTAGTTGTGGGGTATGAAATTACACCCGAGGTCTCTGCTAAATGCCACCAGTCGTAAGCCTTGCGATTTTCCTTGCTTTCCTTGCCTATGGGTCTCTGCAACATTGTTGTGTCGATGGCGTCTAGTTTTCCTCCGTTTTTTTCTGTTTTCTTTTGGCATTGGTGAAAAATTATTTTGCTGCAAGACAATAACCTTCAAATGAATGCATGTTAGCCGGAGTTCAGTTCCAGTTTGAGCACTTTGTTAAAACTCTTCCATGTCCAATGAATAATAATACTCGTAATGAAAATGTTTTATTGTGAAGTTTAAAGTTGCCGTTTTTTCTAGTTGGTTTTTTTGGTCATGATTTAAATCTTTATTATCTTGTACGATTTTTTTTGTTTTCTTTCGATTTACAACTTGTTTTGCTGTTCGAAATTGTTCGCTATGTTCGATTGTCATTAAATAGACCAATAAAAGCCAAACAAATGGCCTGCACACAGTCTTGGAAAAAAGTAGGGTAAAATACGAGCTTTCGATGGAAGAAGAAAAAACTACTTAAGTTCAGTGTTAGTCCTGAAATGTTTAAGACTTACAAAGTCACACTAGAACTGAATTGACGGTGACTTAATTAACACCTGCATGGTAGATCTGTAACAAAAGACTCTATGTTGCTAGTTTTAGAAGTAAGTTTTCATAACATTCCTTTAGAAAAATTTCTCTGATAAAGATATTCTGCCAACATTATCCTTTCTTATAGAAAATATTGCGACAACATTTTCTTATAGAAAATATTGCGACAACATTTTCTTATAGAAAATATTGCGACAACATTTTCTTATAGAAAATATTGCGACAACATTTTCTTATAGAAAATATTGCGACAACATTTTCTTATAGAAAATATTGCGACAACATTTTCTTATAGAAAATATTGCGACAACATTTTCTTATAGAAAATATTGCGACAACATTTTCTTATAGAAAATATTGCGACAACATTTTCTTATAGAAAATATTGCGACAACATTTTCTTATAGAAAATATTGCGACAACATTTTCTTATAGAAAATATTGCGACAACATTTTCTTAAAGAAAATATTGCGACAACATTTTCTTATAGAAAATATTGCGACAACATTTTCTTACAGAAAATATTGCGACAGCAGTTTCTTATAGAAAATATTGCAACAGCAGTTTCTTATAGAAAATATTGCGACAGCAGTTTCTTATAGAAAATATTACGACAGCAGTTTCTTATAGAAAATATTGCGACAGCAGTTTCTTATAGAAAATATTGCGACAGCAGTTTCTTATAGAAAATATTGCGACAGCAGTTTCTTATAGAAAATATTGCGACAGCAGTTTCTTATAGAAAATATTGCGACAGCAGTTTCTTATAGAAAATATTGCGTCAGCAGTTTCTTATAGAAAATATTGCGACAGCAGTTTCTTATAGAAAATATTGCGACAGCAGTTTCTTATAGAAAATATTGCGACAGCAGTTTCTTATAGAAAATATTGCGACAGCAGTTTCTTATAGAAAATATTGCGACAGCAGTTTCTTATAGAAAATATTGCGACAGCAGTTTCTTATAGAAAATATTGCGACAGCAGTTTCTTCTAGAAAATATTGCGACAGCAGTTTCTTATAGAAAATATTGCGACAGCAGTTTCTTATAGAAAATATTGCGACAGCAGTTTCTTATAGAAAATATTGCGACATCAGTTTCTTAAAGAAAATATTGCGACAGTAGTTTCTTATAGAAAATATGTGAAATATTTTTTAATGAAAAAAACTGTCACAAAATTTTGAATCGGAAAAATTTTCTATAGAAAATTTTGAAAAAATTTCTAGAGCAACTTGTGAAAAAATTTTGTAAAGTAAATTGTGCCATAATTTTGTAAAGAAAATTGTGCCAAAATTTTGTAAAGAAAATTGTGCCAAAATTTTGTAAAGAAAATTGTGCCAAAATTTTGTAAAGAAAATTGTGCCAAAATTTTCTACAGAAAATTGAGTAAAAATTTACTAAATAAAATGCAGCCACCATTTTCGAAAGAAACTTGTGCGAATGTTTATAAAAGAAAATTGTGCAATAATTTTCTAGAGAAACTTGTGCCAAAATTTTCAAATGAAAATCGTGCCATTATTTTCCAATTAAAATTATGACAATTTTTTTTTTTTTTAAGAAAACTGAAAATTGTGCCAACATTTGTTTTTTCACAATTTCCTAAAGAAGTTGTTGTTCTGGAAAGAAATCCTCTTAAAATTTTTCGATCTCAAGTGTTTGGACACTCTTAACATTATCCCTTCATAATGTAGGGGAACTTGTAATTTTAGGTGGAAAAAAATTACCTGCAATGCCATATTTTCCGTCTATTATTCCTTTCTCTTTATAAGTGTTTTTTTTTTATTATTATTTCGGTTTGTTTTCGGTCTTTTGGTACATTTTCATCGATTCGACTGAAACTAAAACAAACCACACCTAAACTCTGACTTCAATTCAATTTTTTCGGTTGATCTTTCTTGGGTAGTCAGTCGCAGTTGCTGCTCGTTCGTTGCCGTATTACGTTTTCAGTGTAAAGCACGATTTTTCAAGTTCTTTGAAAGTTTAACCAATTGTTTGCTGTGAGTTTTCGTTTATAGTTTGGTTTCTATTTTTTTAACAGAATTTTTTTCTCCCGCTAACGTTTCTGTTGAACTAAACTCGTGACTAATCAACATAAATACGGAGTGTAGTGGAACGAATATACAAAGCAGCCAGCCAGCCAGCCTGCACCGCCGAATCACTCTGATTGTGCCACAGTAAATTGAATGAAATCTAACGATGTGGCCAATGACGATATGCAAATGTATCCTTAGGAAATTGAATTTGGGTCCTAAATCGGGGTTTATGAATGATTTTTCCTCCCTCTCTTTCACTCAGTTATGGCCATTTAAAATTATGACTTATGTTTTTGAGATAAAACTGTAAAAAAATAGAAATGATTGTTGTTCAGATTTTTGTTTTTTTTTTCCTTTGTAGAGCAACATTTATTGCGGAAAAGTAGCGCACGTACCCACATCATCGCCTCACCCACTACATTCTAAAAGTGAATGTAAAAAAAAAAGAAAACAAAGAAAAACTTTCAAGTGTTTTCCCGACAACAACTGTGAAATGACTTCAAAGCTCTTAGAAAATCACCACGATGTTGAACTATTTTTTGTTCATTTTAAATTAACTGCAAATATGTTGTTTTGTATTTATTTCAGTTGGCCACTTTTCCGCAGAGTTCTTTTTTAAGTGGCTGGCCTCGACAGATATTCCAAATATTTTTGTTTTCTTAATTTCGATGGTGGGATTTGGATGGTGTTGATTTGTAGAATATCTCCTTAGGAAAAATTTATTATGAAAAGACGGACCCGAAATCATGATAAATGAAGTGTGCAGCCACGAAAATCAGAGTCACTTTGCTATTTTGTTAAAAACTTGTCTTCTATTTAAATATAGAAGCAATAGGTCTTGAGCCGGTTTAATACCTGTTCAATGTGTAAAAGCAACAGCGAAATAAAACAAACGAGCTTAATTTGATGTAAAAAAGTAAATGAAAAATTTGCTTTAAAAAACTAAATTAAAATATTTTTACTTGTAATTTATAAGATTTTCTCAGTTTAATAAAAATGGATCTATGATTGTTTTTTTATTCGATATTTAAATTTATCCCGCCCATAAACGTAAAATTGTAGTGTAGAGGTCTTGAGCCGGTTAATCCCTGTTCAATGTGTAAAAGACATTGTGCCATACATTTTAAATGAAAAATTTGAAAATATTTATCGTTAAACATATTTTCAAAAAATAATTGTATCATTTTTTGGAGGACATTTTGCCTGTATTTTCTCAGGGAAGTTTAAAACAATTTCTAAAGAAACTTATGACATCAATTGGGACAATATTTTCTTAAAAAAAGTGTAAGAATTTTTGCCATAGAAACTGTGACAAACTTTTCTTCAGCAAATTGCGGCAATAATTTCTGCAAAACACATTGTGATTAAATTTTCTAAAGAAAATTGTAAGCATTTTCTACAGAAAATTTGGTCCAACATGTGGTTAAAAAAATTGTGACACATTTTTCTAGAAATAAAAATTGTAGCAAAATTTTCTGTATAAGTTGTGAGAATATTTTCAACAAAAAGCATTGTGAACAAAGTATTTAAAGGAAATTAAGATTATTTTCTAAAAAAAAAATACGATTATTTTGTGACTATATTTTCTAAAAAAAAATTATGACAAATTTTTCAAAAAAAAAAAATTGTGACAAAAAGTCACAATATTTTCTACCAAAAATTTATACAATTTTCTTTAAAACAATTTTTCTTTAAAAATTGTTACAATTCTTTAAAAAAAATTAACAATTTTTCTGAAAAAAAATGAAACAATTTTTCTGAAAAAAATTGAAACAATTTTTCTTTAAAAAATTAGAACATGTTTTCATTGAAAAATTGGAACAATGCTCCTTTTAAAACTGGAAAAAATTCTTTAAAAAATTACAACATTTTTTTTTAAATAAATTAAAACAATTTTTCTTTAAAAAATTAAAACATTTTTTCTTTAAAAAATTAAAACAATTTTTCTTTAAAAATTATTACAATTCGTTAAAATATTTTAACAATTTTTCTTTAAAAAATTTAAACAATTTTTCTTTAAAAAAATTTAAACAATTTTTCTTTAAAAAATTGAAACAATTTTTCTTTAAAAAATTAGAACATATTTTCATTGAAAAATTGTTTTCCTTTAAAAACTGGAAAAAATTTTCTTTAATAAAATAAACAATTTTTTTTCAAAAAATTAAAACAATTTTTCTTTAAAAAATTAAAAAAATATTTCTATAAAAAATTAAAACCATTTTTCTTTAAAAAATTAAAACCATTTTTCTTTAAAAAATTAAAATAATTCTTCTTTAAAAAATTAAAACAATTTTTGTTTAAAATATTCTAGTAATTTTTCTTCAAAAAATTCTAGTAATTTTTCTTTTGTTAATTCTAGTAATTTTTGTTTATTGTTAAAAGATGTGGTAAAATCTCTATAAAAAAATGCGTCATTATTTTTTTGTAGCAAAAATTGTGGCACATTTTTAAAGAAAGTTGTGACAAACCTGTAACAAAATTGTCTTACCAATATTATGACAAAATTGTCTTGAAAAAATTGTGACAATATTTTTTTATAAAAGTTTTATTTTTAAATTGTGCTATTATTTCAAAATATTCCGAAGAAACATGGCACTATTTTTATCAACGAAAATAGTCAGACATTGATGAAAGCAAACTTACTGACTTACGCAAGGCCCTCAACATTTTATTAAGAAACAATTGAAACTTCTCTCAAGTAAGCTGTGCTCGATACAATTTGTATACTCGCTGACAGAGACATACTGTTTAGCGCCAGCTTCGAAAGGCTAATAAACTTCATGGAAATGTTTCTACATTGTGGTGACAATTTTTTATTAAAAAAATGTGTGCCAAATGTAAAAAAAATGAAAAAAAATCCTTATACGAGTAACATTTTTGTCACAATATTGTAGGTACATAAAAGCATCGAAATTATTTTTTTAATTAATTTTTACGGTATGTGTTTAGCATTAAAATTGTCGCAAGGTTTTCTTTAGAAAAAAGTTAACGGAATTTTTTTTTGAAAAATGATTTTCCCGTTTTTCTTTTAAGAGAAAAGTCGAAATGTTTTCTTTAGAAAGAAGTCGCAATTTTTTCATAGAAAAAAGTTTTCGAAGTTTTTTCCTTTAAAAAAAAAAAAAACAATGTAGGATTTTTGTAAGAAAAAAAGCCACAATAATTTTATTTATTCAAAAATCCCTCTTTTTTTCTTTAGAAAATTGTTTAGAAACAATTTGTGCTCAAGAAAAAATTACGAAAATTCTTTATGTTGAAAAAAGAAAAAAAAAAATTTATTTTATTTCTTCTTAAATTTTACCACATTTTTTTTTTTTTAGAAAACCGTCGCAATTTCCTTAGAAAAATGTTGTGACAATTTGTATTTAGCACATTTTTTCACAACGTTGTATTGCGAATAGTTTTCTTTCAAATTTCTTCGCAATGCCATAAGAACGGCTTTTTAAGGTTTTCCTTAATAAAACTTATTTTCACATTTTTTTTTTAAAAATTTCCCCAACATTTGATTAAAAATTTTTGGTCACGATTTTATTGAAAAATTTTGTCATACTTTTATTGAAATTTTTCGTCCCAATTTTTTCTTGATAAAGTTGTCACAATTTTTTTTAGAGAAAATTGTTACAATTTTTTTTAGGAAAACTTGTCAAAAAGTGGTTTCTCTTGTATGGGGTCGTTTTGAGACGTGTGATGTTCAATATGGCCACACTTATTTCGGAGTATTTCGGTCTTTTTTTATAGCTGTGCCTTAATTTATGATCAGTTTGCAAATCGTGATGAGTGGGCCCAAAACGAGCTGACCACCGAACCTATTTTTTACAAGAAAATTTTGTTGTCAATGGGAACGCTATAGAGCCATGACTAATGACTTTTCCTTTGTTTCCAACAAGACGGCGCTACATGCCATACATCCAACTGAACAATCATTTTATAGAAGGAAACTTCTGGTGAGCGCATTATATCGCATCGTGGGCCTGTGTCCTGGGCCTCCAAGATCGTGCGATTTTACACCGCTGGACTACTGTTTGCGGGGTTATGTGAAGTCGCGTGTCTACGTAGATTAGTCCGACACAATTAACGCCTTGGATGAGAATATTCGGCGCGTTATTAGAAAGTGGTCGAAAATTGGGCCTCTCGACTGGAATTTATTCGAGCCAGCCGCGGCGCCCACTTGCCCGAAATCATTTTTTAAATCATAATGGCAAACCCTTAGCTTAATGATAAAGCTAAATATTTAGCCATAACATTTAAATTCATGCGTTTCATTTCTTTTTGGAAACCACACGTCTGAAAAAACTCCCTTTGATTTCCAAACATTAAATGTTTTTTGCAACTTATTGACATTTTCTTGTAAATATCATTGAATAATTAAGATTCAATACATTTTTGATTAAATTTAGTAGGAAAAAAATATTCTAACAAATTATTTTTTCACATAAAACAACTTTTAGACGCCAGACGATTGTGTTTGGAAAATTTCATTCGTCGCTCGCTATGCGATGTGGTCGGTCTTTAAGACAGTGAATTTAATTAAGGCAAATTTGTCAGAGTTTTCATTAGACATTTTGTCCCAAATTTTGGAATAAAATATTGTATATTTTTCTTAAAGAAGAAAGGGTGCCACACTTCACGCACAATTTGTCCAAATGTTATTTTAAAATTTTGTCCGAAAATTTTCAAAAACTGTTTTCATTTATTTTGGCAAAATATTGTCACAATTTTCATTTGAAAAATTTGTATCTATTTTTTCATTGGAAAAGTTTTCTTTAAAGAAGGCGTCACACTTTTTGTACAACTTGTCTGTATATTCATTTTAAATTTTGTCCGAAAATTTTCAAAAATTGTTTTTTTTATTTTGGCAAAATTTTGTCACAATTTTCATTTGAAAATTTTGTCTTTATTTTTCATTGGAAGAGTTTTGTTTTAATTTTCCTCTGTAAATTGTTGTTCCAATTTTTCTTTAAAATTGTTTGTCCTAATTTTGGTAAGAAAATGTGGTTACATTTTCTTAAAATACTATGGCATTTTCTTAAAGAATATAGTCATAGTTTTCCTTGGAAAATGTTGTCATCCTTTTTTATGAGAAATAATATTAGAACTTCATTAAATGGTGTCAGAATTTTCTGTAGAAACATTTTTTTTAATTTTTTTATTAAGAATCTCATTCTTTCCCAAGTTTTTTGTTAGTTTTTTTTGTTTTTCTAGTTTTTTTGGTTCTTTTAGTTTTGAATTCCAATTTTTAGGCTTTGGGTATTTTTGCCTTGTTTGACAAATCGAAAATCGTTTTCTTGCCAACTTTTACCTAGCAAGAACTAAAGTCAACTCGAAATGATGTCAAAATCTGCCCAACCAAAATTCCCACTGACTGACTGTGTTGCTTCACCTCCTTTAGCACTTTTTTTTTGTTAAGAGAAAAATACCAACAACATGTAGCGAATACTTAATTATCATTTTTCTATTTTCGAAAATAGAAAAAGCGAAATAATTCATACCTACTTAATGGCTATTTTTATTAAGGCCTCTTTACTTTCTGTTTTAGTTGCTGATTTTTAGTATTTTCCGTTTTGATGCTTTTTTGTGATTGTTTTTTTTTGCACCACAAACAAATGGCGAGAGGCGAAATAAAAGAAAAGCACATGTTGGTTGAGTCTCGGACAACACCAGCCCGACCGGCAAATGTATCTAGAATAAGATGTGAAACATTTGCTTCAACCGTGAGAGTGTGTGCGTGGCGAACGGTATGAGTAAGTGTGTGAATCGGCGTCGTGATATAGCGTCTATAATGCGTGGCATATGCACGCATACCGACGACCATCCCCGATTCCAACCCTAAAGCGCCCATATCCATCCATTTGTCGTATGGCATTCATAGCTCTTCAACCGTACCCTACCCTACCCGAACCATTGACGCATACGCCAGCGTTGCGCACTTGTTCTATTCACTTCAAATGGTTTTGAATAGAAGCGATCCTCCGTTGAGTACAGTGTACACAAAAACTTTCCACACTCAGGAGGAGGCATTAGAAGATCATTTCTGGTCTTCCGAGTAGCCATGAGTGTTACGTTCTTTGGCTGTACGCACGCGGTTCGTTGACTCATCATCGCTTTTCGAAATGACGAATTCAGCGGGGTACGGTTTGCGGAGCATTTCATTTGTGTTTATATTTTTTTTTTGTAGAAAAAGAGAGCGAGAAAATGTTTCATTTGTATTTTTTTAGTCTAAATTGAAAAGAACCCGTCAAAAAAAAAATACGTTAGACTATTGTGTGCGTTTTCGTTGTTTTAAAATCTAATTTAATTGATGTTTTCAATTTAGAATTTATCGCAAATCAGCCAGCAGCCAGCGCAGCGGTAGGCCGCTCTGCTGAAAAAAAAACAACAGCAGCGAAACTCTTTCAAATACAACGGCAGAAGCGAACTTTGATTAATTGACCTCGACATTCATTCGCTCGATTGTGCTAATTAAAGGCATTGTCTGCCTTTTGAGAAAAATTAAAGGTTTGGTTTCTCTAGTATTCGGTATTTGTTGCTTTTAAAAATAGAATTTCATTTTAGCAAAACTAATGCCGGCAGTTTAGGAAGTTCTATGGAAACATACTTTTATGGCATTGGGGATTTTCTGCTTGTGGTAACTTAACGGACGAAATCAGTTCAAGAGGTCCCTGATGTCAATTTCGTATCTTTATGTAAAGGCACCCTTAAACATTTTTAATGGTACGACGGTTGCTATTTATATTTCGGATCCGGCAATAAAAGCACAATAATTTATCATTGGAAATGACTTTATTGTTTTTCAAATATTTCTCCCTTAAGATCACTGTCCACCAGTTTGGTGAGAGTAAGGTTGTGGCTCTGGATATCTCCAAGGTCTTTGATAGAGTCTGGCACTGTGCACTCTTATCACAGCTGATGGCTTTTGGTGTCGGTGATACTTTCGCTCGTTTTATATCGAGCTTTCTTAGAGATCGCACTATAAGAGTTGTTGTAGATGGGTTCTCTTCCAACAAACATAGACTTACTGTAGGTGTACCACAGGGCTTTGTCCTTTCTCCCTCTTTATTTCTAATTTTCATTGATGATCTTTTGGGTCAGACCGTGAATCCAATATACTTCTTAGCGGATGACAGTAACCTGTGTCAATCATATATTCGTCAATCTTCAAGATATTGAAGACAAAAGGCGAATTATGGATGAGATACTTGGCCGGGATCTAGCTTGTTGTCTCACAAGCGATTTGCTGACCCAACAATATCGTCAATTTCTATTGATGGTACAGATATTGAACAATCAGAAGCTCTTGATGTTCTGGGCATGAAAATACAATGTGACGCTCGTTGGGCGAGACATATGTTCGAAGTGTCGAAAGAAGCACTCAAGTGCATAGGCTTTTTAAAGCGGCGCAAGAAATATTTCACACCTACTGATCTTTTCAATATCTATACAACTTTGATCAGGCCGAAGATGGAATACAACTCCCATATATGGGCAGGTGCACCAAAATCATCCTTGGAGCTTCTGGGCCGTGTTCAAAGGAGAGCGATGGTGCTGATAGGTGACAGTAGGGTATCAAACTCTATTGTTTCCCTTGAGCATCGTCGAAATGTGGGTTGCGAGACGCTGTTCTATCGTTACTTTCATTGTGTGTGCTCATCAGACATCCGTCGCCTTATTCCTGACGTAAGGACGTTCGGCAGGGATACGCGACTTTTTAGGAATTCACAGCCGTTTGTTATCGACTGGCCAGTTGACCGCACTATACACTACGGATCAAATTCGTTTTTCGCTCGTACAGTCCGTATGTGGAATCGAATTCAGGCGAATGTATTTCCCCACCAATTACGACATCCAGAAGTTCAAGGCAAGTGTCAATAAACATTACTCCCTCTTTCCACCCTCCGATCCTTTACTTTCCACTCGCCACCGCAATGCACCGCATGTATAGGGTGCGTCCCCAGAGTGTTGGTTATTTAAAAAAAAATCCAATGCGCATAAAACAATTTTTGCGAAGCACTTTTTCCACTCCGATTCAGACACCTCCAACACATGATTTATGAACGCTTCAACAGTTGCTTCGGGCGATAAAAAACGTTGACCACGCACTTTTTTCTTGATGTTAGGGAATAAGAAAAAGTCATTGGGTGCCAAATCAGGGCTGTGCGGTAGATGGTCCATCAATTCGACATCTTGAGTGGTCAAATAGCTCATCGTTTCAGCTGATGTGTGAGAGCTCGCGCTGTCGTGATGCAAAATGATCCGTCTTTTCCTCATTTCATTGGCACACTGTTGGCAAACAGATAATTGTATACCACTCAGAATTGACCGTCCTACGTTCCACTAAAGCGCTGTGGCAACATGGCCGGTTATACCGAAAAAAACGCCATCATTTGCTTCGATGTACTTTTCCACGAACAACTTTTGCGAGATTTGGTCCGTCTTGAACCATCCATATGGTCGATTGCTGTTTTGTTTTGGGGTCATATGCATAGATCCATGATTCGTCACCTGTGACAATATTATACACTGCCTTTGAGCTGCCGCAGTTATACTTTTTCAACATCTCTTTGCACCTTCACGAAATTCATCCTGGAGCGAACGGCGTCCGAGACTGAACTTTTAATACCAGTGACGAACATTGGTTTTTGTGGTGCTTCATCGAAACAAGTTGATTTAAATACTCTTGTCTCGATAAGCCTCGTCGAAAGTCGTAAAAAATCATCCCACGAAAAAGTTTACGGAATAATTCCATTTTTTGACTGGGATGAATTTTTTATTTTTAACACACTGTAAACAAAACAACAACAAACAGAAATCCATCTGTTGGCAAATTGGCGTTTGAGTGTTGGGCGCTACTAAACTCCCTTCAGAAAGAAACATTTTCCTAATTCTTATCATAAACTTCCCATTGGACTTGTAATTTACTTTTAATCGCTAACTTTTTTCATGAATATTTTGGTCATTTGACCAATTTTGGCAGAGTTATTTTTAATTTCTTGCCACATCATTACATCACACTATGATACAGGGTGTTATAACTCAGAACCAACACTAGAGTCGCTTTATCTTTGACTGCCTGTCCATCTACTTCCATTGAAATGAAAGTTAAGGTGCAAAGACGAATCCTATTGCAATTGGTCCATCTTTTAATATTGGCTCAATTTAAATGGTCCTTTTCGTTTTAAAACCTAATTGACCCAGAAGCAACACAATTAATAACAATAGATAAATAACCAACCCTAGTGAAGTTGGACCAGTTCGTTACATGTATTAGTAAAGGTTTCAAAAATGGTTCAGTCCTGAATTGTTTACCAGCCACATTAGAAGCCTCATATAAAATCCAAAATTTCTCAAGCGACTAATTAACAGTTCTAGTAAAATTGATGCACATCGGCCAATTTTTAAAATAAACCCCTCTGCAAAAGTCCCTCTTGATAGGAGACCATATCGTTCCTTAGCCGCCTTTAACGATTGTTGACGATCGTCATCAAAATTAGCGCAGTTTATTCTGATTGACCAATTACCAAACCCTGGTGAGAATCGATGATGTCAGTTTATGTCTTGTTTTGGACCACACGGAAAGGTAATTGTATATTTATTCCAAGCTTTATCAAAATTTATATAGAACGCTATGATCGAGCAATAACTAAATCTGCTGAAGTTCTACCTTTTGGAGTTTCACGATTTTTGAGCTTTAAGTGCGCCACATTTTATTCATATGAATCATTTGCTAACCCTAGATTAATTGGACTATATTGGGTCATGTACAGGTAAAACCTCCACAAAAAGGTTTTTTCAAAATATTCACTTTTTTAATTCTTATATAATTTCTAAATGTCGACAAACTGCATAATGGAAACAACAAAATGGAAACTTGGAAGTGTTGTATTAACAACTCTATAAGGGATAATCTTTATCAGTTGATCAAAATGAGTGCCATCTATATGTCGGATTTTAATCACAGTCATGGTATAGTTTTTGAAATATTCACTTTTTTAATATAAATATATTTTTTTAGATATTGCCAAGGTAGTGATGGAAATTTTCATGTGTTGGATAAACATTTCTCTATGTACAAATCATTATCATGCTAAAAATCTGAATATTATGCGCCATCTAGGTGTCGCATTTTTTTCGTGCGTTCACGGTCAAGCATCAAAATATTTACTATTTTGATTTTGATATAGTTTCGAGATGTTGCCATTTTTAAATCCAATTTGAAAGTGTTGTATTAACAATTCTCTGAGAAAAAATATAAAGCATGTTGACAATAGCACAGTTGAGCGCCACCTATGTGTCGGGGTTTCCGCTCGCGGCAAACTATTAACTATAAATATATGGACTTAAATATAATTTCTCGCTAACAAAAGATTTACTATTTTGATTTTAATATAGCTTTTTGCTGTCGCCAAGGTAGTGATGGATATTTAAAGTTTGGCATATAAATTCTCTAAGGATTTTTTTTTATTAGGCTATAAATATCAGATATATGCGCCATCTATGTGTCGGGGTTTCTATTGCGCTTACCATATAATGGCAGCAATATAAATTTTTTTATAATTTTTTTTCTTAATGTCGCCATGGTTGTGATGGAAATTTTCCCTATCATGTTTCTACCGAAATATTTGTATCATGTTGACAATATCACAAATGAGTGCCACCTATATGTCGAGGTTTTTCCTCTATTCACGGTGTAGAGTCTAAAATAATTATTTTTTTTTGTTTTCAATAAATTTTTTAGTCTTCTAGCCTGCACAAAAAGTTTTCCCTTTAAAATAAAGTATAAATTTCGTTTAAAGCAGAAATATCTCTATATTTCCTCTCTAACCTATTCCAAGGATTTCCATGCCCGATTTCATAATAATCTTGACTTTGGCAAATGCTCCATCATAATTACATCCTCTGTACATGTGTAAAATGACCATTTATCATATTAGCGTGTTGTTTTTTTAAACATCCCTATTATGTTTTTCATTTTATTATTTTTAACTCAGCACACGTTTAAAAATGTTATTTCACATCCCCATATCCGTCTGGGTTTTTTTCTGCTATTTTTCTTCAGCCACATGAACAGGTAAACAGATGAAACAAAGAGTCACTTGATGTGCTGGTCTAAACGGCCGGTCACATGGAACAAGTGGATGAAAAAAATAGTCTCCGGTGCGGCTTGCCTCTTTCTGCCGGCATTATGATGCAAGAGTTCAAAAGTTTAACACCCATCTTAAATGGACGCAGCGCACCGGACCAGCAGACTCATGGTGGGACGTACCATAGGACAGACAGACCGACAGAGTCGCAAAGTAAATAGTCATAAATGCAACAACAGCAACATTTGCAGAGTAAAAAATCAAAATGATTTAACAAAAAACGAGCAGAAAAAGTTTGCCACAAGTGGCGGTAACAAAAGATAAACGCGTATTAGTAATTATTTGTGTTTACATGGGCATTACCAAAGGTACACTCAAAGAAAAGATAACAGTTAAATATCATAGGCTAGACTAAACATTTTTTTTTAAATATCTGCTTGCGCCAATTCTTATGTTTGGTGTTCTTCCAGAGTCTTCTATTGGTTCCAAAACTCTTATTTTAAAATGTATGGTTAAGTTTTTTTTGGTCTATGTATAAAAAAGTGACATCCAGTGTCTGAAATTGTTTATACTTACTGCATATTTTTTATTATTTTAAACCAGTCGGTCTGATCTTTCTTCTATAGTTTTTTTTAATATAAAATCCTTAATGTCCTTCTACGCACATCCTCATACTTAAGATATTAAAAAGCGTTAGCAATCTAAGAATAAAATCTTGATGCCAATAACTTATTTCGCTTCGAAAACCCTTAACTATGCCTACCGAGCATGGCAAAGAAAACCCTGTCATGTAGAGGGATTTGAAAGTCAAACAAGACCACAAGCATTTGGAATTATTTTTTCGGATAGATGTATATTGAAGGTCATTGATGTTTTTATGATATACGATTTTTTCTCAGCGAATTGTTAAACATTTCTATTATCAGTTTGGTGACGTATTTTGTCTTATCTGCTATTATTTTGTATGCTGACATGTAGAGGGCCGAACTCTAGATTTTATAAGAAAATTTCCGCTCACGCATATAAGTAGCTGTAAAAGTACGAGTGTCCCCATCTAGCGTTCAATGGCTGCAAATGGCACAGGGTGACTATAAAATTGTAATGGCCTTTGGTCCATAATAATTTAAATGGTCATTGCTTTCTTGCATTGAAAATGGGCCCCTGTCTTAGCTGATATTCTTCTAGGCTGTCTTGACGCCTAGTTTTCGGATAATCTAGGGAACAGATAAATGACGTAGTGTATGGATTTGTCGCAAGATGGCAGCAACATAGATGGTTGGCTAATGACGGTCTGTAATAAAGGTGTCTGTTTTAACTTCAACTTAATCTAAAGGGCAATCTAAAGGGGAGACTAAGCTTGTGCTGAAGGTGGACGGATAAAGTCTGGCTAGTTATTTTTAAATTTTATTACATTACGTTTTGTAAAGGTCCAATTAGTCTTGACGACTGACGGTTGATTCTGCAACCTGCAGAAGTCTACCGTCGTCAACCGTCGAATTGTAGCTATCTCCCTCTAACACATGCAAATGCAACCCCAACTCAAACAGCGGATTGCCTACCGTCAACCGTCAAGACTAATTGGACCTTAAGGCATTGCATCTCTAAATACGACCCCCACAACCATTCTATCAGATATACTGACATCTAGAGTTGTCAAAAAACAATCAGATACAGATTCTTCCTTAACACGTTTCTGGGCTGTGGCTGGCGATTATGTATGAGCTCAAACATAGAAGATTACAGCCAAGACATATGTCGCCTGCTCAGACCTCTAGACTGTCTCTGGAGTCTCTACCTCTTAGGCCCTTTCAACGAAAACTCCTTAGCTGACATCTGTTAAAACTGTTCACTCTGACCTATATATTGGCTTAACCATTTTTCTAAGTCTTTTGTCGCCTGCTCTAATCTAGAATGTCTCCGGAGTCTTTACCTCTTACAATGCAGCATAGTCTTTTTCAACAAAAACGCCTAAGCTGATAGTTCCCTGACCTTTACATTGGCTAAACCACTTCTCCAAGACTTTTATCGCCTGCTCTGACCTCTAGACTTTCTCTAGAGTCTCCTAAAATGCAACATAGGCTTTCCAATGAAAACATCTGACATTTGTTGAAACGGTTCATTCAGGCCCATTTCTCTTGTATGCAAATTTATCCATTGGATTTTGTTAACTGGTGGTTTTTCTGCAAGAGGGCCTAAATTCGCCAATTTTCCTTGAAGCGAAGGGGAATCAGCGCAATCTACGATTTAAAGTGAACGTGAAACGTCTTTGTTAAAAATAGTCTTCGGTCCAGGGTCAGCTTCAGCTTAAAGTCAAATAAAAGACAATCCCGGGAACAGAAAAACCAATTTAGATGATGTTTCTCTAAAGTACCACATAGATTTTTTTGTCAGAGGGCAGTTGTTGTTTTCCTAGGAACGTAGCCGTTTTTTTTCCTTTAAGAGACATATTGGGTATGGAGAAGAACTAACATATCTGTTCTTTTAATTTTATTTGCTAGTCTGACTGCAAAAAGAAGAAAATGGCGCACGACACCTAATCTTAGCAATTCGGCAAAACATTTCAGTGCATTATTAAAGGCTTTGTGACCGATTGTGTCGTGTCAGGTAGATTTAGGGCCTTCACACAAGAATCTCTGGGTCAAAACCCTTAAAAAAACATCTCATATCTTCCGAAACGATTAACCATGAAACCTTGAATTCGATTTGAGCTAAAATCTTGTGGAAGCGAAATTTGTCAAGAACCTCATTTACTAATATTGACAAACCTCTATGAACGTCTAGAGCGATGTACATTTGGCGCCCGAGCAGGGACCTGGTGAAGGCTACTTAATAATATCTAAAGAACATATCAGATCTTCCAAAACGATTAACCATGAAAACCTTGAACCTCCAAATTCGATTTAAGCGAAAATCTTTTGTGAAAGCGTAATTCGTTCAAAATCTCATTTACTAATATTGGCAAACATAAATGATCGTCTAGAATCGATGTACATTTGGCGCCCGAGCAGGGACCTGGTGAAGCCTACTGATAAGGATTAACAAACTAAAAATGTTTAAAGGAAAACATGCCTAAACGGAAACATTTTAAGTAATTTTAATTATTTTTGATACTTGCCCTTGTTTGATAAATCATTTTCTGACATTGTGTGCCTACTTAGCATAGAAGTGCTTTGGCGCCCGAGCAGAGACCCCCGGGATAATTTTCAAAATTGACGATACTAATTTTTGTCCAATAACATACGAGTATTTTCCGACCTTGAACGAAACTTTTAAATTCAAAATCTCTATATTAGATATGTACCCAAGGGTTTTCCTCGAGTGCATCATCGTTGACGCAAACGTAATGTCCCCCCCCCCCTCTTTTCAAATCTTTTGCTCTTTTCTTTTTATTGTATGTTTCGTAAAAATAAAAAACGCTCAAATGAAATTCAATTGTTATGCGCAAAAGAGGCGGCGTGAAATATGGCGAGATAAGAAAACAAAATATTGCAAACATCATTATTTGTGAACAAAGTTTGAAACTGCAACAAACTTATTATGTTTCAATGCATTGTCTGACCTCCCCCCACTAATGCTGCCAGACTAGCATGAATCATGTGGTACGAGTACCGGTAAGCTGGGATTTAAACGTTTTTTTCCCTTTCAGCCGTAGCATGTGATTGTTTTGGCATTTTTTTTTTGTTTTTTTGCTGATCGCTTATCAAGATTTAATAATAAACTTAGGCAGACGGTACGAAAAACTATTGACATGTGCTTTGTAAAAACGATATGAATGATGACGTTTTGTTCACAACTGTGTATTGTGTCTTGAAAGCCGTCACTTGGGTTTTCTTTTTATTTCCACCTTTTTTCTTCTTCTCTCGTTAAGGTTACAATAATAACTCATCCTAACACTCCCTCTTAGGCGTTTGTTTACTTCGTGCTTTCGGGTTGTTCACTGATTTTGACTGATGGCAAAACTGTGATCTTTACTCTTGTCGGAGAGTTCATTTGATAATTAATTTGATTTGGAAAGGTTCATCATACACTCATGTAACCCTTTCATAAATGTTTCGCCATCATGATGATTGTAGCGATTATGTTTATCTTGATGTTGCATTGAGACGAACGTCAATGTATAGGACATATGTTAAGGTGACTTTTTGCTATCCGGTTGAGCTGTTTTCCTGTAAAATTTGGTTAAATCAGCATGGTTAGTTGTAATGGAGAGAACGCTTTAGAAACACTGAAATTTTGTTTTAAAAACTCGGAGGGAGCTAATAGGGAGCTTTCTGTTTGCGTCCTCAACAAATTAATAATAAGAGATGGCTCTTAAAACAAATAGAAAATATCTTACTAAATGGTATTTTAAACAACTAACTGATACGATTGTGGTGGCCATGCAGATATTCCGCATTGAACGCTGAACTGGATACTCCGAAAAAACCAGATGTTAAAGTCTACCATAGTTTAAAATAGCACCCGGTCAGAAACCTCACACATTATATGCTAGAGGAAATTTGCTTCGTATAGAAAATAATGCGTTTGCACGAGTTTTTATATTATAGTGGCGCCCGAGCAGAGACCTTTTGAGTTCTGCACTTGACAAAATGTTCCAATTATAAAAAAAAGCTTTTCAACCAGAGTACATACTTGTGGCGCCCGAGCAGGATCTTACCAATTTCATCGTTTGGACACATTTAACTGGAATAAAAAAAACGTAGTTTTTTTAACCAGAGTTTATATATTTGTGGCGCTCGAACAGCGACTGACCCGGTTCTAAGCTTTACGCGTTTTACGAAATTTTATGTATATGCACACAAACTTACACTATATTGGCGCCCGTGCAAATATCTCAAAGGTTACTACAACAAAATTTTACAAAATTGAGTATTTATGCAATTATACCGCCCAGAAGATCTTCTAGGCGTAGAAGCCCTCACACTGTATACAATTATGTATGCGACAGCGCATAGAGAAAGGGACCTAAGGGTAAAAAAAATCAATTTTAATTTTTTTTCTTTTTTCGATGTGGACAACATCTGAGCATCGAATGAGACCGATCTCATGTCCCAAAAATTTTCCCTGCCAGAGATATGCGCGTTTTATGAAAGTGAAGTCGACGATTCTCAGCGCAAATAGAAGTGGACCCAATCTTTAAAATGGCTCTCCTGAACAAAACTGGTTTTTAACCTAAGGTCCCTTTTTATTTTGCGCATCACATATAACGGGTGATTTTTTAAGAGCTTGATAACTTTTTTTTTAAAAAAAACGCATAAAATTTGCAAAATCTCATCGGTTCTTTATTTGAAACGTTAGATTGGTCCATGACATTTACTTTTTGAAGATAATTTCATTTAAATGTTGACCGCGGCTGCGTCTTAGGTGGTCCACTCGGAAAGTCCAATTTTGGGCAACTTTTTCGAGCATTTCGGCCGGAATAGCCCGAATTTCTTCGGAAATGTTGTCTTCCAAAGCTGGAATAGTTGCTGGCTTATTTCTGTAGACTTTAGACTTGACGTAGCCCTACAAAAAATAGTCTAAAGGCGTCAAATCGCATGATCTTGGTGGCCAACTTACCGGTCCATTTCTTGAGATGAATTGTTCTCCGAAGTTTTCCCTCAAAATGGCCATAGAATCGCGAGCTGTGTGGCATGTAGCGCCATCTTGTTGAAACCACATGTCAACCAAGTTCAGTTCTTCCATTTTTGGCAACAAAAAGTTTGTTAGCATCGAACGATAGCGATCGCCATTCACCGTAACGTTGCGTCCAACAGCATCTTTGAAAAAATACGGTCCAATGATTCCACCAGCGTACAAACCACACCAAACAGTGCATTTTTCGGGATGCATGGGCAGTTCTTGAACGGCTTCTGGTTGCTCTTCACTCCAAATGTGGCAATTTTGTTTATTTACGTAGCCATTCAACCAGAAATGAGCCTCATCGCTGAACAAAATTTGTCGATAAACACATTTCGAACCGAACACTGATTTTGGTAATAAAATTCAATGATTTGCAAGCGTTGCTCGTTAGTAAGTCTATTCATGATGAAATGTCAAAGCATACTGAGCATCTTTCTCTTTGACACCATGTCTGAAATCCCACGTGATCTGTCAAATACTAATGCATGAAAATCCTAACCTCAAAAAAATCACTCTTTACATAAAATTACAAAATTAAGTGGCGCCCAACAGAGATCCTAAGATGATTGCTTCTATGGGTTTTGTATTGTATACTTATTAAATTTAGAAGGAAATCAATTGTAGCGCCCAACTGAGATCCCTTGTTTATTTTGATTTGTCTTGTATACTTAATCAAAATGTTATATTTAAATTTTGTCCCGAACTCACTTTTTCGTAAAAAGTTTTTCATTTGATTTAATTTGGGAATTTCGAAAAAATATGTCGTTTGATTTCCAGAAGTCTAAATAGCGCCCAACGACGAGTAAATGTTAATGTTACCTAAAAAAAAAATCTTTAAGTTAAACCAGTTTGCCCTGCGCTTTACAATAATTTGTGAAATGTTTATCATCCCCTCCCTATTCCTTAAGGAAATATTGAAGGAATCGTGTTTACACAAATCCAAATGGCGCCCAACGTTGAGTTTCTACTTATGTTTTAACATTTAGTATTCGTCTAAGAGACCTATTACTTTATTACATTCTTATTCTTTTATATTTTAAAATTATTTATGTGATTATAAAATATTTTTTAGTCCAGAGCTCACTGATTTGCAAGAAGTTTCCCATGAGCTACTCTAGGAAATGTGTCTACGTTTTCATTACTCTAAATGGCACCCAATGTTAGCTGCTTGTATAAAAGTTGTACCATTGGCAAGTGGTCTTTTAAAAGGAAACAAGATTTGAAGCTGGGATATTGTATAAGTATTTAGATTCTTTTGAAGATAACTTAAGAATGCATAAGGCATCCGTGTTACCCCCTAGCTTTTTGATTTCAAAGAATTTTTTCAGCCGGTCCTTCAAGGCATATAAAGGACAACGTTGCAAAGCTCAATACTTTAGGGAGAAGTTTCCCAAGCTGTACCCTAGAGAATATTGTACAAAGTATGGCCTTAGGTTTTTATTTTCTTAAAAGTAGCCCAATGTATGGTTTGGTATTAAGTTGGACCTTGGGCAAATGATGCCCAAGTTTGAAGTTATGTTGTACCTTGGGAAAATGGCTTCCAACATTTGGTTTGTTTTTAAGTTGCATCTTGGGCAAGTTTAATTAAAGAAAAGTTTCCCATTTGGTCCTTTGAGGTAAAATAAAATAAAACATTGCAGAAAATGGCGGCTAACATTCGGTTTGTTTGAAATTTTATTAAAGTAGACAAACAATATCTTAAGTGTGCTGGAAAACTTGTGTTAAGTCCGCCAGGTGTCTGCTCAAAATCTCTTCTGAGAGTACGAACATTATTTTGTCCAGAGCTCACTGCTTACTTGTGTGCTTGTTTCTCAGCCAGGGGCCCTGTAGATTCACTCTGCTAATGCAATATCTCGCCATATGGTCGTTGTCACCAGGTTTAGCCTTGGACCTTATATTAGATTGCCAAGTATTATTGTGAGTGAACTAAACGAACTAAAAAGTCTTTAGAACTTATTATTCGGATCCGTTTCGAATTACTTTCATATGGTGATAAAATTGGTAAAATAAAATAAGTACTTACCCGCAAGCGTTCACGCAGCTTAAAAGTAAGTAGTCTACGTCCAAAAGTGAGTGAGAGTAAATGGGAGAGTACTGAACAATGTGTATGTATGAGACAGAGATTGAGAGTAAAATGGGAAAGAACTGAACAATGAATTTGTGTTTAGGCATTGGCCTTTTAGTAGTACAACAGCCACCTCTCATATTAATAAGTACTTATTAAACCCATTATCACCAAGTACTTAGTTTTGGGCTTAAAATAATGTAGAGGGTAATGCAAGGTCATTTCCTGGTAAGGCACAAATGGTATACGATTTGATTTAATATTTGTCCTTGTACTCGTACACTGGACTTTTAATAGAACTACTACAGCCACCTCTCATATTAGTAAGTACTTATATAATCTATTATCAAGTACTTACTTTAAGTTTTAAAATAATGCAGAGGGTAATGAAAGGTCATTATGTGGTAGTGCAAATGGTTTTTAATTGCTGAGTTATTTTATAATATTTTTTATTGTGGATTGGACTTTTAATAGAACTACAGCCACCTCTCATATTAATAAGTACTTATATAACCCATTATCACAAAGTACTTACATTTGGTTTTAAAATAATGTAGAGGGTAATGAAAGGTCATTATCTGGTAATGCAAATGGCAATACTTTTGTTTTTGCTGAGTTTTGCTAGATTGTTTTATAATATTTTTCCTTGTCGAGTTTCTAGTCTCTTTTGGGAATAATTTTTGTTCGATAACGGTCATCAGGTTGGGCTCATTGGCCATTCCATACGGACAGCATTTTCTATTGGTTTCTCTGCAAAATGAATTTGGCTTCAGATCAAATAGTTCGTCATCTATCCAGACTTTTATCTGAAGTGTTTCTTGAGATCATCTGCTTTTGGCATCTCTAAAACAACTCGTATATCAACGTTGCAAGTTTATTCTCCTTTTGTTGCTTTCATTCTAATCCAATTAAATTGAAGTTCAACTTTTTGTATTACTTTGACCTTTTCGCCATAAGCATGGCTGATCTTTCGTTCTTTGAAGGCAGAGCAAAACAAATATTAGAAAAATGATTTAAAATCTGCTAATGGGGGAGCCTGAAAACCACAACCGCCACAATAATTTTGAAATAATTGCAAGGTAGCGCGCAAAAGGCCAGACAGCCAGCAACAGTTGCTGCAAAACAGAGCAACCTTTTCGCCAACCTCATCCTTCTCTTCTCTGGCACTTGCAATCCTCATTTGAAGTAATATTTCAAAATGCGTGGCCCTTTAACTTATAACGAAGACATGACGCTACGGATGATGATGGCGGGGTTGACTGTTGAGGATGCATGGATGGATGGTTTGGTTGGATGTGTAGTGATGCTTGTGCCGATTGCCATGATGATGGTGGTGGCGTTGGTTATGGTGCTGGTTGGTGATGTCTTCTGTTGCCTGGTTAGATGTTGGAATAAGTGTTGCAACCTCTTCCCTATGCTCTACAACTAACCCATTAACTCTTTATTGTTATTATTACATAAATATGTGGGTTGTGTCTTGTTTGTAAAGCACAAATGGATGGTGGATGCTTTTTTTTGTATTATTTTTTAGTATTTTTTTTGCTCATAATAAAACTCTAAAATTAAATGTAATTGTTTGGAGGCTTTAATATGTCTCTCCCATAGCTGTGACTCGGAGGCCGGTCGATTTAAGTTCCGTCCGTCTGTCTGTCTGTGAGGCAGACAGGCCACAGTCTATACACTAGGGAACGGTTGATTATGGATTATAGTAATTTTTCACTGCTGGCAGACGAAAAATAAACCCACACTATTTCCACACCATCGGATATCATCTAAGTCCGTCAGCCAGGTGGTGTAAGGGCGGCGAGGGGGATTCTTGGTGGAACGAAATTTAGTCATTTAACACAGCAGCCGACAGAGTAGCAGAGCAGAGGAGCTGAGTCAAGATGCAAATGAAAAGCTCATCTCAAATTACTTAGAAATTTATACAAAAATACATTTCACTCCGGTTGTTGTCGCGGTATCGTCTTCTGTTTGTTTGGAATAGAGTTTTTTTGTGTGTTTCTTCTTTAATTCAATTTCCACACAAAGTTCGTTCCACTTTCTATTTGCCATTTGTTGTCGAGATTTTTCGCCATTTATTTTCCGCCTTTTCGCGGTGGAAATTTGCGATTTTTTCCAGCTTTAATGTAATTTCTTTGTTCAAACAAATGCGAAAAACTGATGTTATGCCTGTTTGAGCAATACAATCGTCATCATCGCCATCTCGATCATCATTAATGCATTAATTTTCACTTCTTTTGCACAACAACAACAAACAAAACTAATGTATTTTCTTCTTCTGTTTTTTGTGTGTTATTTTCAGGTGTTATACCATGAAATTGTATCACACGCTCGAATAGTAAGTGCCTGTATAAGAGCAGCATCTGAAAAGGAACAACAGCAGCTGCAGCAGCAACAGCAATTGCAACAGCAACAACTACAACAGAGTCAGCTTCATCAGCAGCACGATTCCGATGCCAGTTTAATTGCGGAACAAACGAATTCTTCACTTTCGTCCACCGACGATACGGCCACCACATCATCGGGCATCGTCTGTTGCTCCCTGGAGTCATCGAGCAAAGTATCGCCTTCATCGCCGACCGGTTCACAGCCCAACACATCGGCCAGTGCTACGCATTCGAAGAAATCGGATACAAATTTTGAACGTTTGCAAAATCGTTATCATCTATTGTACCTGAAAGCCTTTGAGGTCCAGTTGTGGCTGGACGGTTTGCTAAGGAAACGAAGTTCATCAGCGGTAAGTTTTGAAAAGAAAAATAAACTATTTTAAATATTAAGACTGATTACGATTTGTCTGACCTCCACGTCGTTTTGGACGCTTCCAGTTCAAATCGTGCGTTTCCTTCACCTGGATATCGGGGCAGATCCAATGAGACATGACTTCAAAACAAAATATATTTTTGATACAACAACAACTTCACGTCATCACGTCTAATTTAACGATAGTTTATATCTCCTTCCCTCGTGGTGTGTTAAGCTCGTCCGTCGCTCAGTCTGTGTATCTATTGTGGCCAGCAAAGTACTGGTCGCACATATGACCAAATGTCGAAGAAACTTTGCCCAGAGAAAAGACCAAGAGTCAAGGACGAACCGTCAATTTCAAAACATCGGTCCACATTTTAATATAGCCAGCCTGTATGAAAAGGTCCCTTTCAATTTGGCGCTTGATAACTATGAAGTCATATATGATATGTTGTCTGGACTAAATTCGACAATAGCCATCGCTGAGGTCTGATCTTAATGAAATTTGATACCATTATATAGTGATGGATAAATAACCAGCCCTGGCGAAGTTTTATTAGTTTGGTCCATGTTTGACAAAGCCCCCATAGCAGTGCCACTCCAATTTTAAGGCCTACCAGGTCTTGAAGCCTGTTCGGTCCTATCTTCATCAAATTCAGAACATTTGTTCCAATGGATCTTTTACCAACCCCGATTAAATATATTCATATATACGAGGGCGACCGCAAAAGTAACTGGCCTAACATAAAAAAAAAACGTTTTATTATTATTTATTTTTCAACATAATCTCCTTCCAACTCAATACACTTCATCAAACGTTTTTCATGTTTTTTAATTCCATACGAAAAATAAGATTTTTCAAGACCTTCAAAATATGCCTCAGTTTCAGCAATAACCTCGCTATTGGACGAACATTTTTTGCCACCGAGAATTTTTTTTTAAATTTGGAAACAAGAAATAATCAGAAGGAGCTAAATCTGGACTACGAGGGCGGTTCGGAAAGTCCTTAGCCTATCAATGAAAGAGAATAGTTAGTTTTTCAAAAATATTTTTATTTGTCAATATAATCTCCTGAAACTTCAATACACTTAGTCCAACGCTTATCTAGCACTTCTATCCCTTGATTAAAATAGTTTTCCTCAAGGTCTTCAAAATAGTGGTTTACAACTGTAATAGCATCTTCATTTGAGGTAAAACGCTAGCCAGCAAGGAATTTTTTTAGATTTGGGAACAGGTAAAAGTCACTAAGAGCTAAATCAGGAGAATAAGGTGGGTGGTCAAGCAACTCGTACTTTAATTCGTTGATTTTAGCCATTGTTAAAACACTCTTGTGCGCTGGTGCGTTGTCTTGATGAAAAATTATTTTCTCGAATTTGTACATTTAATTGATCTAAAAGGTTGCAATAGTACTCTGCATTTGTTGTTTTACCCTTTTGCAGATAGTCCATCAATAAAATACCTTTGAAGTCCCAAAAAAACCGTTGCCATAACCTTACCAGCCGATTGAATTGTTTTTGCCTTCCTTGGGGCACTTCCTCCAGCTTCAGTCCATTGTTTGGATTGTTCTTTTGTCTCTGGAGTATAGTGGTGGATCCATGCCTCATCAACAGTTATGAAACGACGCTTAAAATCCATTTTATTTCGCTGAAAACGATCCAAACAAGCTTGAGAAATGTTCATTCTTATGCGTTTTTGGTCGACTGTTAACAAGTCCGGCACCCATCTTGCAGAAAGCTTTTTCATCTGTAGTTCTTCATGCAAAATTAAATGGACTCGATCATTTGAGATGCCCATGATATTAGCTATTTCACGCACTTTTATTCGTCGATCATTTAATACCATATCATGCACTTTGGCTACAATTTCTGTTGTTGTTGCTGTTTTTGGACGTTCACTACGTGGTTCATCTTCAATGCTTGTACGACCACGTTTAAATTCAGCAACCCAATTTTTTCCTGTTGCATATGAAGGAGCACTTTCACCTAACACATTCACCACATCATTATGAATTTCTTGTCCCGATAAACCTTTTTTTTTGTAAATATTTAATGACACCACGCATTTCTAATTTTTCCATTGTAAAAAAATCGCGGATGCGTCTTTTGTGAACACCTGTTTCTATATGAAGGAGTTGCCAGATCGAAACAAAATTTAACATGTGTTCATAGCAGAGATGGATGTTTCCAAAACACTTAACTTTTTTCTGTTTATAACGCGCTTTTTGTGCTAGGCTAAGAAGTTTCCGAACCGCCCTCGTATATGGTGGATGCGGAGCAATTTCAAATCGTAATTCGGCCAGTTTTTGTTGAGTTAAAAATGCAGTTTGTGAAGGAGCATTATCTTGATGAAAAAGAACTTTTTTTCTAAATGCGTTTTATCTTGATTTCTTCACTCAGCCGATCCAATAATGCACAATAATATTCACTATTTATAGTTTTTCCTTTCTCAACATAATCAATAAATATTATACCCCTTGCATCCCAAAATACTGTGGCCAATAGTAGTAGCGGTACTATTTTTCAATAGTAGTAGCAGTTTTCGGTCTTCCAGAGCGTTGTTCATCTTCCGTACTTCAACGACCCATTTTAAATGTGTTGAACCAGGATTTCACGGTGGAGTATGATGGTGTATTATCACCATGAACAGAATCCAATTCATCTTTGATTAATTGTGGCGTATAACCTTTCATATAAAAGCTTGATTTGAAAAAATTAGTATTTTTTTATTTTGAAAAAAATACCTCTAGATCACGCTATATTTACGAGGTATATTTATGAGGCGATGAAAAAAGTTTTAAAATTGTTTCTAAAGGCATTCAGAAAGACTTTTAGTTACAAGCAGGGGTGTCTGCAGTTTCGGTCAGCGCCACTTCATTGTCATAAGACCCCAAGCAACGAATGTGCGGTAACTATGTTTAGCGGCTATATACTTAAGGGCAGGCAGTTTCACATTAAACGAGAATTGCCGGCAGTAGAGTTCCCCATCGAACACATTAAAAATCCCTCGCACTGCATACACACTAAAACACATACAACCACACATGCACACACGATACAATGCATGCATTTTATGAATTTTTTGTTATTTGCATTTATTAAATATCATTGCCATAACTGATAAATAGTTTATTACGAAATTTTTAATTGAGGTGATTAAATTCTCATACTAATTTTTTTGTTGAAATTAAAGGTTTGTCCTTTTGTGTTTTGCTTCTGTGTACTTTCGATCCCATCCATCACAATACGTCCATGTAGACATCTCTCCCATTGCTTTTGAATTAGTTGCAATACTTTGCACTATCGGAGTACAAAAAAATGTGTACATTTTGAAAAACATATGTAACGATATTTGAGTTACATTAACAGATTAACATCAATTGACGAGGCTTTCTGTCAGTTCGTTTTTCCGTCCGTCTGTCTTTCGAGTACAACTCCCCATTCGCACTGAGTTTTTTGTTTATTGATGAAAGAGAGTTTATCGCAAAAACTAAAAATATTTTGTCTGTAGTTTTCTGTCTTTTACGCTGTCTTCATTGCCTGATTTTTTTCTTTTTGGTTAATGTTAGGGTTCATAAATCACATACAAAGGAGAGAAACCAATTTGTGTTTACTTTGTTTTTCGAAAAAAATCAGTTGTAGCTGCTGCTGCTGGTATTTTTTTACGACACATATGAATGTAATTTCAAACAGATAAACAGGAAGAACATCAACATGGCAAAGCGATGTCTACTAATAATGGAAAAACATACACAGAAATGTGTTTGAAATGATATTGAACACGGACGATATTGAAATCCAAACAAATGTTTATGTAAAATAGCTGTCTAATGTACAAAAACTTTAATCAATTCCATCGAAAGTTAGGCATGACGAAAATGAAGGGCAATCAGTACAAGAGGGGGAAGTTGCATTAAATCAACCTGAAATTTGTTTATACCATCCACCATCGAGTTGGTTCGAAATCAAGTTGTAGGCAAACAAAAAAAAATCGAAAATGGATGATATTTCGAAAACTTCCTTTGAATATGATCTGGAGTGTGGAAAATATAAATTATTGTCAAAAATCAATGACAAATGACTTGTTAGCGTTTGCTGAACATTTAAATCGTTCATTCATTTGTTCGTTCCGGCCTACCCGGGATGACAATTTGTGGTGTCTGCGCAACTGTTTCTGTTGTTTGTTGGCGGCCACCGTTACTAAATGTTGAGCGCCAAAATGCAAAAGGAGCTGGCAAGCGCTCAATCTGTATCCGCCACACAACGTACAACATTTGCTATCTCTGTCTGTCTGTCTGTCCATCCATGTCTTTCAACTTCATTGTCACCTTTTTTGGGTTGCTCGCTGAGTGTGTATGTTGAACATTTCGTAAGTTTTCATTTTCATCGATCTTTTTTTTGGCGACGGCTCTTTCATTTTTTTTCTTTCTGACTTTATGTCTTTTTCTCTCGTTCCACACTGTGTAATTTTCAAGTTCAAGTTTGTAATTTATCTCTCCACATGTCGATTTGGTGTGTGTTTCGTTTTTAGTATGCAACGCTTTTCCTTTGGTCTGAATTTGGTAACTTTTCACCGCAACATTATATAGAGGTTGTTTTTTGGTTGTGATTTGCTATCGAACAAGAAGGCTATCTTCAGGCCACACAATGTTTGGGTAACTACGAGTATTTCCAGCAACATTATCCTTAACCGGTCAGCAACATGTGGCGAAAGTAACCTCAGCAACATTAGGTTTATCACAGCAGGAGTTTCTATTCATCTCAGCAGGAGCTATTATTTATCACAGCAGCACATTACTTTTAAGGTCTGAATGGCCTGAACAAGCCTAGAATATTAACTGACCAACCTTAGAAAATCCTTAATATTATAATTGGATTCGTAGGGGCATGGTAACCTGACATTAACGCTTTTCCTTCGTTTTTTTGGTAACCTTTTTGCCGCAATATTAATCGGGAGATTGTTTTTGGTTTTGGAACTATTTCCAGCAACATTGTCCTTAAACGGTCAGCAACATGTGGCTTAGGTAACCCCCTTAGCAACATCAGGTTTATCAAAGCAGGAGTTTCTATTTATCACAGGTCCTTTTATACACCCCTCTAAGGTCTTTAAGGTCTGATAAAGCCTAGAATTATAGCTGAATTGCCGGCAGTAGAGTTCCCCATCGAACACATTAAAAATCCCTCGCACTGCATACACACTAAAACACATACAACCACACATGCACACACGATACAATGCATGCATTTTATGAATTTTTTGTTATTTGCATTTATTAAATATCATTGCCATAACTGATAAATAGTTTATTACGAAATTTTTAATTGAGGTGATTAAATTCTCATACTAATTTTTTTGTTGAAATTAAAGGTTTGTCCTTTTGTGTTTTGCTTCTGTGTACTTTCGATCCCATCCATCACAATACGTCCATGTAGACATCTCTCCCATTGCTTTTGAATTAGTTGCAATACTTTGCACTATCGGAGTACAAAAAAATGTGTACATTTTGAAAAACACAGCCCCTCTAAGGTCTTTAAGGTCTGATAAAGCCTAGAATTATAGCTGACCAACTCTAGAAAATCCTAAATTTGAATTTGTAGGGGAATGGTAACCTGATATTAAGCTTCTATTTATAACAGGTCCCTTTGTATCCCTCGGCCTAGCATCCTTAAATTTTGTATAATGATAGTTTATAGTCATAAGCTGATTGCGATTGTAAATGGGAGAAATCGGCCATGGGGGGAAAAGTTTCCCTTTGAGGAAACAAAGGTACCGCGAAAGAAAGTAAAAAAAATAATATTTAGAATAGCGTGACAGACTTTCCGAATTTTTCACCCTATTACTAACTTCCGACATCACGATTAGCTAGGACAGGAACCAACTACAATAAAACATCCCACAGATGGCGCTACAGGTCGGAAAATAAATTTGAGCTGCTATATGAGATTACTGCAAACATCCAGCAATTTTATTTTTGAAAGAGTTAATTACTTCTCAAGCTAATTACTTATTGATCAGGTTCGTTGTTGTAGTTTGTCATATGGGGAGGGAAAAGTAAGTCAGCGAAGTTAAAGCAAACACATTACCGTTTGGTAGACGCACGTTTCGTCATTGGTGTGGGACGGCTCTTCGAAACCATATATGTGTGCTGCCCACAAGGTCCTCTACTCGTTTAAAGATCTATGTATACGAAACATTGCTTCTTTCGGGTTGTTAAAAAGTGCTAGGATGACAAATACGTTAAATAAATTTTAACTTTAACGTAGATGTATCCTCTGCTGCTCCCGTTGTAGGTGGCGTCATGAACATTCATCGAGCTTTGCAAGAAGTCATGAAAAAATCTTTGATCGCTGATCGTCTGCTTAATGGTACTCATCAAGCTTCCAAAGCTTTGGACTAGCGTCAGGCTGTTTTGTATAACCGATTGACGTTTTTTCGGTACTGAGAGTTTTTACAAAATAAGCTTTGGATGTCGTATTCAAGCATTTGTATATTCCTACGGGAAATTGGACCGGTACAGAACCATCTAAATGTGAAATTTCATACAAATTCGAATAGATTTCTAAACAAAATCCGCTCAAAGTGGAGTTTGTTTAAAATATAGCTGAAATCCGCGGATATGTAATTCTTTTGTGTGAGGTTTTACGTGCGATTTTATACCACGAATTTGCGATTTTGGAGTTTCAAGTAATTGAGAGCACTGTTTTCACCCATCCTCGATTCCGTACATTCAGGGTAATTAACTCTGCATTTCCCGTAGGGATACGACCCATTTGTATTTATTTGACTACAATTTTTCATTTTGGCAAAACGACAAAGCTTTCGGGATTGGCTTAAACATTATTCGCCATTTTAGAAAAATATTAGCGGGTTTTTTGTTCTCGAATTACAGCACCAGATATTTTCGGTATTTTCGATTTGATTCTGTCAATAAACCGAAATTCAATAAAACTGATACAAATGACATTTTGGGTATTATAGACTGGATTCTATCCAAACTGTTTCCTTAGGAAAAATATCTAAGATTTTTAAGTTCTAAAAAGATTTTTAAAAGTCTTTTTACGAGTAAAACCTGTGCCTGGCATTTTGGGTATTTTAGACTAGAGTCTATCCAAACTGTTTCCTTAGAAAAAGGTCTGAGATTCTCAAATTTTTATAATGTTTTTGAAATTGAGTTTTAAAAATCTTTCAACAAGATGTAGCTGACATTTTGGGAATTATAGACTAGAGTCTATCCAAACTTTTCCCTTCTTAAACTGTTAAAAAATTCTTAAAATTAAGTTTACAAAATTGTTTAACAACCTGCTAGTGGCTATTTAATAGAGCACCAACAAGAGCTTCGATCTTGTGAACGTTATTTTACAATAACAAGGATTTTCGCCTCTTCCGCCCGTTTCTCCTTCCACCGAAGTGCAATTTTTAGCACTTTCTTAAGATTCGCATAAGGAACTATTTTTACATATCCCTTGAATAGAAATTATTTGTTCAATATATTGAAATTGTAACTAAATTCAATTTCGCTTGCCTAGTGTCTTTCGTTTTCTATTTTCGCTGAATACGTGAAACAAGCAACGACAACCAGCGATATACAAATTTATGATGAACAAAATCGAGCAAATAAAAACAAGAAACCAATAACAACGTCAGTGCCGACACAACATATGCGGCGGATTCGGACGGGAGTCAACAGCCACCTAAGAAAACATATTGAACTCCTAAGACGACGTTTTCAGTCTGTTTTTTTTTTATTTCTTGGGTTGTTTTTTTTTTTTGAAGACTACAATTGGGTTTTTTTGTTGTAAAGAAAACATAAACATAAATTTAACTTTTACTTTCAAAATCGCACTGATTTTTTTGTTTTGGTAATGTTTGGATTTGTGGTCTTCTAAACACATACCAACATGCAGACAAAAGAGACCAATTGCTGGCCAACAAAAGTAGAAAACCTCCGAGTTTAAAATTTGTTTACAAAAAATTTACATTTGCCTGGTGATTTTTGCGATTTCTGTTCGAGTTCGATTTTTTGTTCGTTTCTTTTTTCTAGTCACATGTTAAACACGTTGTAAATTGTATGTCCGTCTTGCCGCCGTACACCTCACGGATGTACCAGCGGCCGGCCTCTGTTTTGCGTTCCAACTGTCGGACGATTTGTTTATTTAACCGTCAATTGGCGCATATTCGCGAGGGATAAATAATGCTCAGTCACTAGTCACTAGTTTGAATGGTCGAGTGCTGGCTTTGTAAACAAAAAAAAAATACTAAAAAGCAAACATTGTTGGAAACTGCTGAATACGGAAAAGATTGGCCCGCTTCAAATCGGCAGTTAGCAAAAATCACAAATTGACATTTAAAATATGTCATGTTTTTATCATTGTCCAATTTTTCCCCTCTTCTTACTTTCTTCTTTCCACAAAGTTTGAACTCTTTTGTTCGAACGCTTTTAAATTTTCTTTTCTTTTGTTGTCATTTATAAGTTCCATCAATTTTTTTTGGAAGTAGAAAGAGAGAGACTGAGCAAAAGAGGAGTTTAACCCGCAAACTCGCCTTTTGGTAATTAATGATCCTTCAACTGCATTTATTTTTTTGTTTTGGAAAAACTCTTGTTTTTCTTTCAAGCAGCGTCACTGCAAATGTTAAATGCCATTTAATGATCTTTAATGTCAATTTGAAAATTCATAATTTTCCTTGCCGCGTTTCTCCACTATTTTGACAATTGACGGACACTTCCAAAACATGGACCAAACAACCGTCTCCAACAACCATTACATTTGTTTTTTTCTTTTATCTTTTTTGATGGTTTTTCGCCTTTTTTTGTTCGGCATGTGAGTGTAATTAAAATGATTTACTACCATCACATTTAATGGACATAATTTGACAGCATTTTCTTATATGTGTCGGTTAATAATGAGAAATTTTGCCTTCAGTTTCCATTTGAAATTTTTTTTCATGGGTAAGGAGGAAAAGTGTCTAGTACTTGTAAATACACTCGAAGAAAAATATCACTTCAAAAGTAGGAAAGCTAAACTATCAAGAACGTGGAGGTAACTAGCCAAACATTTGACATACTCGTATAACGTGACTGCAAAGCTTTAACAAAGTCGCCAGTCGCAAACCAATGTCAAGGGATCTTTAATGAACCACAACTAGAAACCTAAACTTCATGTATTTTGGATGAAATTCTTCCTCCAATTGCAACTCATAAAATCTTATTTAAAGCCATAGTTCGTCGTTTTTCAGCACAAATATATTGATCGAAATTTCTACAAGATTGCTCTACTGTGAATACTTTCATTCCAACTTGATAATATACAGGGTGCGGGCATTGAAGTGTTATAAAATTTTTTTTGTTGGTGTTTTTTTATTAAAAATGATTTCCTCCTACAAGGGTTGATATTTATATTTCGGGTCCGGCAATAAAAACACAATATTTTATTATTGTTTTTCAAAATATGCAATACACTTTTGCATGCGCACAAGCCAATTTTCGAAGCACTTTTTCCACTCCGATTGAGACAACTTCAAAAAATTTTTGAACGCTTCAACAGCATCTTCTGGCGATGAAAAACGTTGACCACGCATTTTTTTCTTGTTGCTAGGGAATAAGAAGAAGTCATTGGATGCCAAATCAGGCATGTACGGCGGATGGCCCATAAATTCGTCATCTTGAGTGGTCAAAAAGCTCATCGTTGCAGCTGATGTGTAAGAGCTCCATTGTCGTGATGCAAAATGATCCGTCTTCTCTTATTATCTTTCCTCATTTTTTCAAACACTGTTGGCAAACAGATGGTTGTATACCACTCAGAAATGACTGTCCTACGTTCCACTAAAGGCACTGTGGCAACATGGCCGGTTATACCGAAAAAACACGCAATCATTTGCTATGAGGTACTTCTTCCTCGAACAACTTTTGTTGGATGGCTCGTCTTGAAAGACCCATGGGGTCGATTGCGGTTTTGTTTTGGGTTTATATGCATAGATCCACGATTCGTCACCTGTGACAATGTTATACACTGCTACCGCAGCTATACTTTTTCAACATCTTATTGCACCATTCCATACGACCATTTTTTTGATCATTCGTCAAATTATGTGGGATCCAACGAGAACAAATTTGTTTCACGGTCAAATGAACATGCAATATCTTATTGATGCTTGCCATACTAATGCCCAAGGATGCCTCAATCTCACGGAATGTCACATGTCGGTCTTGCTTAAACAGTTCACGCACAGCATCGATGGTTGTTGGCAAAGTGACCGAAGTTGGACGTCCTTCACGAAATTCATCCTGGAGCAAACGGCGCCCGAGATTGAACTCTTGGTACCGCGATTAACAGTGGTTTTTGATGGTGCTTCATCGCCAAAAGTCGAAACAAGTTGATTTAAACACTCTTGTTCGATAACCCACGCCGAAAATCGTAAAAAATCATCGCACGAAAATGATCACAGGATAATTCCATTTTTTGACTGAGATGAATTTTTAATATAGCTTTGATAATTCTATCGATCCTTCCAAAAAAAAAGAAAAGAATAACAGGATGCAAGAATGTGATTTTGAGGAAGTCGCATCCATTCTCGTTGAAGAGCTTTCTTTAAGGCATGAATACTGTTTTTTTGTTGTTAGAACCTTGGAGTTGAAAATACCCCAAATATGAATATAAGGGGGGGTAAGCATCCGGTGAATTTGAAAGCCACTGTTGAATTTGAATTTGAAAGCCACTGCTCAGCTGAATTGAAGTGAGACCAGTCCCGATTCACTCGTTTCTTATGCGATGCTGCAGAGTCCTCTTGAAAAGTATAAGGCCTATTGATGAAATTTTTCTGAGCCCTAGGCTTAAGTGTGCGTTTCACGGTACATAGTTGCATTCACTTTATACCACATTCCAGAAATGCGAGTGGAGAGCGTCCATCGGCGGTTACTGCGGCCCAAATCAGGACGTGAGGAGGAGCTTTCGTTCTAGTGACCAATCTTTGCTGCAAGTTATCGTACGATCTTTCTGCTAACCATATCCAGAAATTTTGTTTGTTTACGTTATGCGCTATTGGGTAATTTTTCTCGTATTTGCTAATTGGCCGCAAGCGTTTTATCTCATTTGCTCTATGCAGTCGTTGAAGTTTTTGCTTAGGTATAAGGTTATGTGCCATTTTGACCTGCTAAGGTTTCAAACCGAGCTTTTTTTTTTTAAAATACCCCGAACAATGCGGTCAGAGTGATTGCGAGATCTGTGGCCAATTTCCTAGCACTATGTCTGGGATATCTTCCAACTCTTACCTTCACCTTTCTGACCATATCTGACAAAGTTGCCGCCGCCATGCCTTTTGTTACACACTGCCAGTCTCCTTGTATCGTTTTATGGTCTGATACAAGAAAATTATATAACGCGAATAATAAGTCGATGGACTCTAGGGTGCCGAAAAAATAGGTCCTTTCGAGTATGCACTTATGGGTTTCTGAAGAAACTGGAATTTTCTGCAGAAACTAAATTTAACATACATTTTACGAATTGGCTTAACTGGTGCCATGACCTATTGGGGTGGTCAATTGAACCATGGGCCCAAAAACCGTCTTCTTATATTCGGGGACTCATGGGTATCCAGAAACGTTGAAATGTTGTCACAGTACCAAACATGGACATATATGTAAGATTTGGAGGAATTTGGATCGGCCCATGTAGACCTCTGGGGGTTTTTGTGCCAACTTCAACTACGGACACATGGGTACTAGAAAACAATTAACTATCGTCATGGATCCTGGTATCAAATATTAATTTATGATTTGAGCAATTTTAAGTCCTTGAAGCACGGGTATAAGGTCCCTGGGATGCCGAAAATAGGTCCTTTCGAACTCGGAGATAAGGGTGCTTTGAAACACTCTTGATTTTGAATTTATGATTTGGCTGAATTAGAGGCCTTGCCCTATCCTTTCCATAATGTTTTGGGACATACGGATATACAGAAGCACTAAAATACTTTTGCCGGCCCATAGGGCCCCAAAAAACGGGCTCCTTCTTCTATGAACATATGGGTATTAAAAACCAACAAAACGTATCGTTAAGAATCCGAAAATATGATTAACTATACAATTAGGCCTTGGCCTATAGCTTAAACGTCCCATAGACATTTTGTTACTCAGAAACAGTAAAATTTCCTCTCTAACCTCAATATATGTTTTCATTAAAGAATGGTCTCAGTTTAAGGCCGTTTCTACGAGCTCCCTATAGCCCTTTCTGCCCACTTCAACAATATATAAATAGTTTTCTTAAAACAATAAAAATTCACGAACCTCAACAGGACAACGTATCTGAATAGGACCCTTAAAAACTTAGTTCAGTCAAACATGGACCCACCCACAACAACCTTAGACCTTAATATTGTCAATGCCGTACTACAACGCATTTTGTAGAGTAAAAAAGCAACGTTCGGTTTTGGCGTGGTTGACGTTGGGCGCCAGTTTTGTTAAATAAAAGGGGCGATTTTCTAGACGCGTTCAACGTTGGGCGCCAATTGTGTTTTTAGCTAACTACCATGTTTATGATGTGGTTTTAATCGGCTGTATTTTTATTCTTAACTAAGTTTTATTTTTATGACGTGCTTTTGAACGTTGGGCGCCACTTATATTTAAAATTAGTAACGCTTCTTACGACATGGAATTTAAAAAAAAAATTACTTTGAAAATTTATGTTTTTTTTTAATTTCTTCGTTGCCTCTAATTGTTTGTTTTAAGTTAACCACAACTAGCCAGGAAGAAAAAAGCTTAAAACGCATTAAACATTTATAGCATGTTCGATCGCCCAATAATAAAAAAAAATCATGGACTGACCAAATAAGCCTTTTTTAACATTTCATTACAGCCGTTGTTGCGCTTTTATTTTTCAGCTTTGCTACGAACTCTGCCGTCTGCCAACCACATTTCTAAGGTTTCCTCTCCTGCTGTCTTTTACGATTGTGGGGATTTACTAAATTGCAGGTTAAAACCTGAGCGCTTAGTTTCGTTTTCATTTCGCCAACGTCTGTGGTCGGCGACTGCTCGTCCGTCTCGATTTTCCTAATTATACAATTTCTTTGGAGCAGAAATCGAAATCGACGAATACTTTCCCTTGGGCGACTTACTTCATTCACTAACTCAATAACAATTCTGCCGATTATTTTAGCCTAATAATGGCATTACAAGAAAACCAAACTAAACTAAGCCTTTACTTCGTATGCCCCTTTCATTTGGGCTCGGGCAAATCTTCTATGTACATCTTGATCGACAGTTGGCCAAACACCAAACGACAACCAGACAGTTAGACGGACGGACAGAGAGACAATTGCGATTAAAAGTTTTGAAAATAAAACTTTATCTGAACTGAACTGAACACTGCTCAGCACTGATATACAAAACTTCCGTGTTAAGTACGCGCTGGCTACCGGTGTCTTTCTTTTCCAGCCCGCTGCTCTGTCCGTCCGTCGGTCTGTTGGTTAACTAAATATTGCTATTGCTCAGTGTTCCAGTGTTGTTTTGCTGCATTATCGCTGGTGTTGGATTACAACATTTGCGCTTTAACATAATTATTTTTTTTGCTTCTTTTTAGCACAAATTCACTCCCAGTTGTACTCAGTTTGTGTTCAAAATTGCCGCCATAAGTAAATTATACGCGTATACTGGCAGAAAATTAAAGTGAGTCCATAACGAAAGTGATAAAAATCATTAAAACGGCAATTAGCCATTAAATTGTGATTAAATTGTTTAACAATCCGGGACTCCACAGTCGATAGGTGGCGCGACGCGGTAGCCATTGGCAATGGAACGTCGTAATGACTCCTACACCTTTTTTCAAAGATTGGACGTTTTCCTTTGAAAGCATAAAGTCCATTTATTACAAATTTCAATTAAATTGTATAAGTAGTTTCATTCCGCTTTAGAGGAAATCCATAAATACCGTTTTAATGGCCCACAAATGTTGAAGGTGGCTGTGGTGTCAATGGCATTGGCGGGGTGGTGATGAAGTGGGCTTTCGGAGGTAATGGAAGAAATTGCATCCATGGCTGCTTATGAATTTTCTACCGTCTTCACTTTCCCAGCGATTTCCTCAATTAGTCAAAGAGCTATGGTAGCATTAATTTAACATTGACTTGCTTTCAACAGCATCCAGGTGTTGGTGGTGGACACGTAGACTTCAGTTTATAATTAATATTTTTTTTCTTAGGCTTACGAGCATTCCTCGCCTGCAATCAATCACAATTTTTGTTGCCTTCTTGGGGAAGCTGCGACGAAAGTTTGTTGATAGTTTTAATAATTGAGAATAATTTATGAAGAAAAATTGTTTCACTATTTTTATAAGCTATTTATCACTTATATAAAGAAAGGCTTTGCGGCGCAGGAAAGGCAAATGCCACGCCTAACATAAGTCAAGAAATCGACGGCATATACGAAATCGATGGCATAACTGCAGCTGAAAATTGAAGATGTCCCTACTCGGAGTTGAACTTGGGTTTACTAAAATGATAGCCGAGCACATAGCCAAGCTCTTGGCTCACAATTTTGGTCACATACGTGGGCGACCGCAAAAGTAACTGGCCTAACATAAAAAGAACCGTTTTTTGGAATTATTATTATTTATTTTTCAACATAATCTCCTTCCAACTTAATACACTTCATCAAACGTTTTTCAAGTTTTTTAATTCCATCCGAAAAATAAGATTTTTCAAGACCTTCAAAATATGCCTTTAGTTTCAGCAACAACCTCGCTATTGGACGAACATTTTTTGCCACCGAGAATTTTTTTTAAATTTGGAAACAAGAAATAATCAGAAGGACTATATGGTAGATGCGGAGCAATTTCAAATCGTAATTCGGCCAGTTTTTGTTGAGTTAAAAATGCAGTGTGTGAATGAGCATTATCTTGATGAAAAAGAACTTTTTTTTCTAAATGCGGTCGTTTTATCTTGATTTCTTCACTCAACCAATCCAATAATGCAAAATAATATTCACTATTTATAGTTTTTCCTTTCTCAAGATAATCAATGAATTTTATACCCCTTGCATCCCAAAATACTGTTGCCATTTCTTTTCCTGCTGACTTAAAAGTTTTCGCCTTCTTGGGACCACTTTTACCAGCTTCTATCCATTGTTTTGACTGTTCTTTGCATTCTGGGATGTGGTGATGGATCCATGTTTCATCAACAGTTATGAATCGGCGCAAGAACTCTATTGGATTACGCTGATAAATCGCTAAAAGCTCCTCGGAATTGGTCTAACGGACGATTTTTTGGGGCAAAGTCAACAAACGCGGCACCCATCTTGCGCATAGCTTTTTCATGTGGTGTTCATCATGTAAAATACTCCAAACTTGTTTTTCGTGTATTTTAACAATATCAGCAAGTTCTCTGAGCTTTATTCGTCTATCTTTAGTCACTTCATTAAATATTTTTCTAATGTTTTTAATAGTAGTAGCAGTTTTCGGTCTTCTAGAGCGTTGTTCATCTACCGTACTTGAACGACCCATTTTAAAATGTTGAACCCAGGATTTCACGGTGGAGTATGATGGTGCATTATCACCATGAACAGAATCCAATTCATCTTTGATTAATTGTGGCGTATAACCTTTCATATAAAAGTGTTTAATTACCGCACGAAACTCTTTATTTTCCATTTTTCAAAAATTATAAAACTTGTTTACTTCAATCACCTGTAACGAAGAAAATAATCATTAAATATTTCGAAAATTTTGACAGATGGCTAATAAAAGATTGCTTTTAAACAACAACAAAAAAAGTTGCTAGTAAAACAGAAAATGTGCCAGGCCAGTTAGTTTTGCGGTCGCCCTCGTACGTGCTTTTTTATCCTTTTATCTATACTGCAACAAATGTAATGAAAATATACTTACAGTAAGGATTCCTATTTGTTTCCGAAACCTACACACGTTGGGCGCCACCTGAATATAAGGCATCAACGTTTCTCATGTTTCTAAATTAGTCGCGAACTTTATAATTTTGGCGCGTAGAAGTAGAGTTGTCGGCCAGCATAATTTGATGGTTAGAGCTAACGAATATCTCACAAAGGATTACTTTTATGATATTCGTGCTTTCTAACCTTGTTTCGCCAAGGGACATTGAGCATTAAGCATAAACGTTTCTCGTACATCCAAAATGGTCACTAATTTTATAAATTTGCAGTTTCCCAAACATCGTGCACTAATAATGAAGAAAAGGTATACTTTATAGTTGTCACGTTGGTCGCCATTAACACACATCACATCAAAGTTTTGCTATCGAATTGAGTAGGACATCCATTTTTTCAGTCCGGCATGGTTAGAGAGCACGAATATTTTCAGGTAATCTTTCTTGTTTCACAAAGCCACGCTAAGTATTGGGCATGACGGTTTTCCAACTATTTGTCAATTTTGTATTTTTTGCGTGTAATTTAAGTAAACCCTCTACATAAATGGTGCACCCTAAACCATTTATGTAGAGGGTTTACTTTAATTTTGTTACGTTGGGCGCCAGCTGCTCGTCTTACAGGTAAAAGTTTTGTTTTCAAGTTTAGCGCGGAATTTTTTTTTTCGCGACAGGGTTGTTTTGGAGTAGTGTGGTTCGATAGTTAGTGAGCAAAACCATCACACAAGCATTACCGGCAAACCTAGGCATTAACATCTAACATCTAGGTCCTGGTCAGAAAAAATAAAACAATAAATGGCGCACTTCTTCTTGATTTGAGAGAAGTTCCCCGTCTCCTCCTTAATAGGAAGTTAAGGAAATTAAGCAAGTAGTTATGAAAGAATGATTTGAAGATCCCATATTGGCCGCCAAGTTTTTAGTGAACACTGAAGTTTAGTTTCCTACTAAGACTAATTATAAAATTATGGTAAGGACTTTGAACATATTTGAGCGGCGGTGTTTTCACCGCCTAAATTCAGTCGACCTTACGAGTAAGAGACTTATCTCTAAGTCATGTAAAAACTTAAGTATAAAGTGAAGTTGTCTTCCTAAACAGACTTTACGTGTAGTGCTTCAATACCGCCATTTGTACCTCATGTCGGGCGCCAACTATGTAAATAAGTGTGTATGCGATGTTTCCGGCGAATCTTTAGGTAGTAAGTTCCGTCTAGCGAGAATAATATGTTGCACCAAAGTGGAGAATGTGTTTATCACGACACTGATTTTATGATTTCTAAACAAATATCGCGCGGGATTTCATTTTCGCACTTACTCGGCACAACAAAAAATCATATTCTCATTGTTCTGCGAACCTTTGAGCTCTACGTAAATTGTTTTTTTTTGTGGCCCGGCGTTGGTCGCCAATTTTGTGTCAGCTTTCTATTTGGATGGATAATCTCTCCCAACACTTTTGACGGCCAGTTTAAGTAAAAATTAAATACGCCCATTATAGGGTCACAACCATAAGTTGGGCGCCAAAATGGTGTTAGCTTTAATTTCGGCTCTGCTACTTGTCCATTCTATGTAAAGAGAAAACGTTTACAATAAACGCCGTATGTCGAGTTTGAGTGACCATTAATTGTTGCTCCAAAACGAGCATCAACTTTGTAATTTGTTGTATCTTTTTTTTGCCCCAGGTTCGGGCGCCAAAGAAGTACATTCACGTGACTTTAAATTTTGAACGTCGCTCTGCAATAAAAAAATGAGTTTTGTGAACCTCTGAGCCGAACGTTAATTATGTTTATTGGCTGAACTTGAGATAGCCGTAGTCTGCATTTCTTAAGTTGGTCGCTACTGTCGTGTAATCGGTTTAGATAGGAAACTTGCAAGCTACACGTTTTACGCGCATTTTGAGAAATTAGTAATCGCGCCATCAAAATGTGATTCAATATTAGGCGTGTTTAATTGGTGATAACTTCAAAACTTTACGAGAATTTTTTTCTTTGTATACAAGAACTAATTCGCTTTATGCATTTTAAACCGTTTGATTTGAAAATTTGTAATTTGTAGGAAAAAAGTTATTCAAGAAATACTATATGCGAGTACTAACCGAGCTCGCCTAAACTCGCTTAAGGCTATTCTTAAATAACTTTCTTTCCAAAAATTTTAATTATTTATAACAACCGGGATTTACAGCAAAGGTTCTATAGTGTTCTGTAAACAAACTTATTTTTACATTTTTGCGCACTGGTGTGAAGTTATCGCGTTAGCGATCTTCTACGCGAGTTACCATTAGAACACGGCCGTTGTCAATTTAACCCCCATGTCGGGCGCCAACTATGTAAGAGAGTGGGTTTGCGAAATTCGGACGAAGCTCAATATAAAAAATATTTTTTCATGTTCTGCGCACCTTTGAGTTTAATCAAAATCATTTTTTACTGTCAGATATTGTACTTTGACGACCCCGAGTTGGGCGCCACAATTGGGCCATTTCTTTTTTGTTTCTCGTAAATGGAATATTAGGACTATAGTTAAAGTGAAGGCTTTCAATGTGATCAACGCTTTTCTATACTTTTTTCACCATTTTTTCGCAGAGCAACGTGGCTAAGCTATTTGTTAATTGTTTTAATTGTTGGCTGAAGGTAAACTACGACTATCTTGAGTTGGTCGCCACAGTTGTGTAATCGGTGTAGATGGAAAATTAAGCCCGCTACACGTTTTACGCCCCGTTGAAGAGATCATTAATCGCAAAAAGGTGCTTCAATACTGTCATTTTTAAACCCATGTCGGGCGCCAACTATGTAAATGAGTATGTGTGTGAAATATCATACGAAGCTTACTAAAAAATCTTTGTTCTAATTTCGCGGACTCCTGTAATTTGTTTCTTCTATGTGGGAACATATACTGATGTGCCCCAGCGTTGGTCGCTAATTTTATGTATGAACGCTCGTCTGAAATAAATGACTTTCTTTGAGATTAATATACCGATAGACGAGGGGCACGTGGGTGATTCTTCAAGTTCCGCGGACCACTGTGTTAATGGGTAATTTATTAATTTTGAGCAGGAAGTGTACTGCTATGCCCCAACGTTGGGCGCTAATTTCATGTATGGCAACTCGTCTGAGCTTAATGGCTTTATTTGTGATGAATATAGCGATAGACTAAGAACAGTTGGGCGATAGATGAAATGGGCTCATTTGAATGCAGGTGTGGATAGTAGATGGAAGTCTAGGTAGGTCAGTAGTGTGGGTGACGCAGGAGTTTAATCAAGTGGTCGAATTGAATTTGGCTTTAGCCTTTGTCTGGGCTTAATGCAATCTTTAATAGGTGGGCCCTAAGTGTAAGAAGGTCGTTTTATTATGTCCTTGTAGAGGTTTAGTTACATTTTCTGTGTACAATTTGTAGCAGGATATAAGGAATTTGTGTGGGTTAGAAACCCTTTAGTAGGAAGTTTTGATCAGGACGAATTCAAATACTTAACAGGTGTATTTTATATGGTAGTCGCTGGTTCGTCCCTGCTTGAAGCAAGGTGTTATTTCGACTTTGAAATCATTATCAAATCATACTTAATAGCATTTCAAATCTTTTTGTCATTTATGAATATTAGTTGCACCTCAGCTCTTCTAATGAGTAATTTGAAATTGTCGACTGTAATTTGAAAACGTACAAAAGATATTACACAAAGCGTTGACGGAACTCGTCGGTATGTGCAACGAGATTTTCGCAATTCTTTCAAAACTGACGTGTTGTATATTTTCCTTCATCAAAATGTCATTACAGTGTTGTGGAGCTAAAACTCCACCAATTCAACTCCATTAGCAGCACAACTGCTCGTTGTAGGCTGCACTGAACCGCACCTTGCCTTAAATTTGGTGTTTTTGCAATCATTTTCGATTGACTCAGCCGAAAAATTAAAGATAATGAATGAATGAGTTGAATTGAATCTGTTGTCTGCTGCTGCCGCACTTGTTGCTGAACAATAGAATTGGGTTTTTTTCCAGCGTTGGATGGAGTTTAGTAGTGTTGCTGGCTGCTGTAACTAAAAACAGCACAATCCAAATGGAATGAACCTTAGCCAAATGACACCGTCACCGTGCGGCAGCTTCCAAAAGCCACTTCGCCTGGTGTGTGAACAGCGTTTACAGGTGTCAACGTTAATCTTGCTTTAAACAAAATGTGAATTGAAATTGTCGGGGGAAGTTTTGTATGCCACTGCTAAAGTTGGAGACGGAGAGGTGACATCAAACTTAAGTTTGTCAACCAATCGCAACGCTGGGTCTGCCGCTCGCTTCCTAAGCTGGCAAGATTATTATCTTTGTCTCTGTGGCAGCGGCATATAAATAATGATGATTATTTTTACTTCTGGTTGTTGTCGTCGCTGCTGTTAATTTAATTTTTCTGCGGTGATGTAATTTTCCGAGCACTTTAGTAATGCCACCATGTAGCTGCTACTTTGTCTTCGGGATTGGTGTTTGGCCGGCGGGGCATGTCTTCAGAATTGAGTTTAACGTTTATGAGTTACAGCAGCTTATTTGCCAGATTCTTAATGCTTTTTTGTCATTTAGAGTTTTGTAGAAAATTTTGGTTTTTCTTTCTTTGTGCTATTAAGAATTATATTAATTATTTCCGGTTAATGTAATTGTCGAGTTGATACATAGTGTACTGTAGTGCCAACAACCGCAAGAATTTTAATATGCGAGTTCTTGAGAAAAAAAATTGTGTTTTTGTAGGTACCTATTATCAAATGCTTATTATGCTCAATGTCTATCCTGCCTAAAATTGTTGGAAGGACTTTGGAGATCACAGCATTCAGGTGTTTTACCCAATTATAGCAGTGACAGCTTCAAGCATGGTGTACCATCGCACCGAGACTTCGGCCAGCTTCGCTTAGAAGCCGCCCTTGGCCAAACCCCGTAGGTGCCAGATTGAAGCTTGACATATATAGACCACAACTTCCCTCCTGGTAAGGGCTCAAGGACAATAGTTTTCAACACCCGGTAGCAATGCAACTCCTCAGGAAACTAACCTTTTCCTACGCTCTATGTTTAGACCACAGCCAAAACGATACTTCCCAAAAATCTGCATACAAAGGCCAGACCATAACAGTAGGTCTATCTTCTTTTTGATCTATAGCTCTACCGACATTCCGGTTTTTATGTCAAAACCTGACAGTTGGTTTCTCAGTTTAGCCTTGTTTCGAGCATTTCGGAACCAGACCGATCTATCAACAAAGTTAAGATTTAAGAGGTTTTTCCCCTAGTTTGGCCCGGTCATTATTTTTTAAAAATAAAGAAATAAAAAAATATTCGTAGCAATTGATTTTATTGCATCCTTAGAGTCTGTATATGTGACGCGCAAAATAGAAAGATACCTAAGGTTAAAAACCAGTTTTGTTCAGGAGAGCCATTTTAAAGATTAGGTCCCTTTCTATTTGCGCTTAGAATCGTCGACTTCACTTTCATAAAACGCGCATATCTCTGGGAGGGAACACTTTTGGGGCATGGGATCGGTCTCATTCGATGCTCAGATGTTGTCCACATCAAAAAATGAAAATTGATTTTTTTACCCTTAGGTCCCTTTCTCTATGCGCTGTCACACATAATGACAATTAACTTTACTTCTGATAAGGAAAATACTTTGCATTCTTAGACAAAATGTTAAACCCACAAGTCGTTTAATGTCGCTTTTTTACTTTTAAAAAAACCCGTCAGTTGGTTTTCAAAACGCGGTTTTGAAAAAAATGACAGTTTTCTGTAAACCACGGCTTTGACGACACTCTAAATGCAATTCCTTACGGAGACCAAACTTGATCAGGCCTCGCAACCAAGGACTACTTTCAGGTTTTGTTCTACCCAAAATGGGCATGTCTCCCACGTTCTAATGCTACAGCGTCCGGGCATTTTACATGATTCTCGCTGTGATAGCTTCAAAAGAAAAACAAATTACCGCGCTCCACCCAGTTTCCGTGGCGAAAAAAAATAATTCCATTCTGTCTGGCTTTTGTAGACTAAAGACGGGACTCAAAAAGGGACTGTCTCTCTAATGGCAGTGTTAAATCCGATTCATACTTTTATTATGGCAAAAAAAACGGCTAAAAGACAAATCAGTCTGGATTGTTTACGACCTTCTGGGTGAATTTAATGGGTCACAAGTGAATCTACTTAAGCAACCAAGTGAGCCATCCTCCTGGCTTACTTTTCGGTGCTTTCCGACAAAGAGCAACTTTTTCACGCTCCACAGAGAATATTCATGGCGGTCATATTTGTCGCTGACCTTAAGGTACACGACGTTATAGGGATCTCTGTAACAGTTTGTTATAGCAAAAAGAAGAAGACAGCTAACTAGCTTCACTGTCCCTATCTAGCTTTGGTAGATTTAATGCGGACACTGTTCAGGTCGTATTAAGTGTATCTCTCCAATGGTGCAGAGTCTATACCTTTATTGTGGCAAAGGAAGACGGGACAGGAAGATTCGAATAAGTTATTCTGCGACGAGTTTTAGAAATTTCAACTGGATATAGTTGGATTCAATTGAACTCTTCTTTCGCCAACTGCCAAATTAACTTATCCTTTCTCCTTTAGTATGATTTGATCAAATCATCTTGGAACGGCTTATACCTTTTTTAACGGCTTATGCCTTTTTTATAGAGAAGCCTTTTACAAAGCTAAGAGTTTAATTTCTTACTCGTAAATTTGCCAGAAAAAATCAGTAGCCTCTTAATGTTAGATGTTCTTTTTAGCATTTAAACCCTGATTTTCTAGTATGATAGTCGTGTATACAAAAGATCACAGTACAGTCCTAAAAGAAATATCTTAATTGAAATGAAAGTTGTAAATTTTTATAAAAAAAACGTTTCTTAATTATAATGCATTACTGTTTACATTACTAGGTAATTAGAACACATTACAGTATGCATTACCAGCTTATTAAAACTCATTTCCTATTCCATTACAATAATAATAATGATAATTGTGTTGATCTTGAGCGAGATTATGTTGATGAATCAAGTCAGTAGATAAGAGTTTAATCTCTTAAAGTCGCCCGTGGGCAATCAGTAGTCCCTTAATGTTAGATGTTCTTTCTAGCATTGAAATCTTAGCTTACTTGTACGATAGTCGTGCACAAAAGATCTCAGTACAATACTCATCTCAGTACGAGGGCGGTTCGGAAAGTTCTTAGCCTATTAATGAAAGAGAATAGTTAGTTTTTCAAAAACATTTTTATTTTTCAATATAATCTCCTGAAACTGCAATACACTTAGTCCAACGCTTATCTAGCAATTCTATCCCTTGATTAAAGTAGTTTTCCCCAAGGTCTTCAAAATAGTGGTTTACAACTGTACTTGCATCTTCATTTGAGGTAAAACGCTTGCCAGCAAGGAATTTTTTTTTAGATTTGGGAACAGGTAAGCTGGAAGCTTAATCAGGAGAATAAGGGTGGTGGTCAAGCAACTCGTGCTTTAATTCGTTGATTTTAGCCATTGTTAAAATACTCTTGTGCGCTGGTGCGTTGTCTTGATGAAAAATTATTTTTTGTGTTGTAAGCCAGGACGTTTTTCTCGAATTTGTACATTTAATTGATCCAAAAGTTTGCAATAGTACTCTGAATTTATTGTTTTACCCTTTTGCAGATAGTCAATCAATAAAATACCTTTGAAGTCCCAAAAAACCGTTGCCATAACCTTACCAGCCGATTGAATTGTTTTTGCCTTCTTTGGGGCGCTTCCTCCAGCTTCAGTCCATTGTTTGGATTGTTATTTTGTCTCTCGAGTATAGTGGTGGATCCATGTCTCATCAACAGTTATGAAACGACGCTTAAAATCCATTTTATTTCGCTGAAAACGATCCAAACAAGCTTGAGAAATGTTCATTCTTATGCGTTTTTGGTCGACTGTTAACAAGTCCGGCACCCATCTTGCAGAAAGCTTTTTCATCTGTAGTTCTTCATGCAAAATTAAATGGGCTCGATCATTTGAGATGCCCATGATATTAGCTATTTCACGCACTTTTATTCGTCGATCATTTAATACCATATCATGCACTTTGGCTACAATTTCTCTTGTTGTTGCTTTTTTTGGACGTCCACTACGTGGTTCATCTTCAATGCTTGTACGACCACGTTTAAATTCAGCAACCCAATTTTTTACTGTTGCATATGAAGGAGCACTTTCACCTAACACATTCACCATATCATTATGAATTTCTTGTCCCGATAAACCTTTTTTATGTAAATATTTAATGACACCACGCATTTCTAATTTTTCCATTGTAAAAAAATCGCGAATGCGCCTTTTGTAAACACATGTTTCTATATGAAGAAGTTGCCAGATCGAAACAAAATTTAACATGTGTTCATAGCAGAGATGGAAGTTTCCAAAACACTTAACTTTTTTCTGTTTATATCGCGCTTTTTGTGCTAGGCTAAGAACTGCCCTCGTACAAATACCCTCATTGGGAAGAACAATGCATTACCAGGTATTACATTGCATTACTATTTGCATTACTAGGTAATAAGAACTCATTACCTTTGCCCTTACTAGGTTATGACATTGCATTATCCTTTGTTTTGAATGGACACCGCAAAACCTTCATAAAATTTGCTCAATCATTCAATAATTTATATAATCATTGTACAAAACTATCGAAAAGTTGTGTATTGACTTCAGCATGACCCAGAGTTTTTTTTTTGAAATCTAATCGGCTTTTGCCTCATTCCCCCTCATTCTTAGCTCTTCCCAAGTGACGTATTACAAAGCCATAGCCAATCTCGAAGCTTTTTTACACTCTTGCCATTAGCGCTTTAATTTTTTGGCATATCTCGGTCAATCTGGACTGGCGTAGTAATCGATAATTGGTGTTATTGACCGAATATTTCATCTTCATTGTGCCTTTTTATGGTTTAACTGTAAACGCTTAAAAAGTAGATTTAAAACGAGAAGCTATTAATTATAATATCGATAAATGGCGTTAAATTAGAATTAACGAAAAGTTGAAAAACAACAACATTAGTGAAGTTTTATTTTTTGAATATCTACCAGCAGCCCATCTTTAAAGTTTTTCTCTACACCGACAAATCCCCTCTAAGATGTCTGGTTTTTCTGTCCTCGTTTTTATTTCCGCCAGGCTTTTTCACTACACTGCATGTTAACTGAAACTAGGTTACTAAGGTTTTTATGGAAGTTGCCCTACGTTTAAATTCTCTATCTCTCTTTTCATTTCCCCGAGTCTTTGATGTTGTTGGGCAAGTAAAATGAGCTAAAATTACCGCCTAGATTGCCGTCCATGATTGATGGATTTATCGATTGTCTAGCAGAGATTGGCAATCATGGAAATCATCGTAACATTCTTAACTGAAAAATCACATTAGCCACAATTGCTGCCATTTACTCTGGCACAAGAACACTAGAAAACCCCAAAACAAAATACACATACACACAGAGTGTAGTATTTTTGCCCCTTTGGGCAGTTTCATGCAACACTTGCATTTATTTGCATTTTTGCAAGCACATCTACAGCCCGCACTCTACTCGTCGTCGGTAGGTACGCCATTAACATCAATTTAATTCTAGATACGACTAGATGCCCGTCAAGCCGTGGCTGTGCTGATGTTATTCTCCCCAACCGATCACTTGTAATTAGTTTGAATCTCTAGAATGCCAGTCGGACACAAATTATCGCGTTATATTTCCCGGGGCCATCACGATGTCTTGCTTTGCGATTTTTGGTCGTCCATGTTATGGCGAAGACAGGCTCAAAGAGAAGCTTAGTAAGGATTGGCTACAATGTTAATGGGCTTTGAGGTACAAGTGAATGAATTGAAACTTCAATACGTCCGTTCTTCGTCAGTGGAAACAAGTTTGGCCTTGCCGTTTGCCAGAGAATAATTTGAGTTTTTGAAAATGCATTTCGGGCAAATGGTATCTCAATCGATATAAGTATGAAAAGGTATGTATATAATGTTTGAGGAAAGGCGGGAAAGCAGTGCCAAGAATGGGATTTTCAAATAGAACGCAATTCTAATTTCCGAGTATTTGATCATTAGATATTTTCGGTATGTATTTCATTATTGGTAGACATATTTGTTTACTTAAATACTCAAATGATAACACTGTGCAACAAAAGAATTAAAAAAAAAACTGCGGCCGAAGGTTTAATCGGGGCTGCTGATCAAGAATCTGGTCTCCAAAAGATGTTCTCATTTTTGACTATACCTTACCCAGTCAAATTTAATCGGATTGTAAAGTTTATTAGCTTGCGGTTTTAAGGCGAAATAATGGATGGATTATAAAAATACAACACTGGTAAAGAATCCAAAAAATTTAGGAAGCTCAAAGTATTTTTTTGTAACGAAAATTTGAAATTTCTGAAGAATTTTGCCAATATCTTCAACATAGGGAAAAAATGGCTTCATATAGTTGAAAAGATTAAATTCTGCTCTTAACACCGAATTTCGCAAATAAAGCAGTTAGGTGTCCTTTTTTCAATAAACCGAAAATACGGTATACCTAGATTCAAATTTTCTGATACATTCCAAAGACAGGTATTTTTTACTAAAATTCCCTGCTGCGTACTAGTTTTTTATGTCCAAAAAGATCCGACGTTTTCGAGCAAAATTTTGTTCAGCGATGAGGCCCATTTCTGGCTCAATGGGTAAACAAGCAAAATTGCCGCATTTGGGACAAAGAGCAATCAGAAGAGGTTTGAGAGCTGCCACTTTATCCAGAAAAAACGACGGTTGGTGTGGTTGGTGGGCCGGTGTGAACGTAACCGTCAATGGCGACCGTTATCGTGCCATGATGACCGACTATTTGATGCCTGAAATTGAAGCTCGTGATCTCGGCGACATTTGGTTTCAACAAGACGGGTGCCACTTTCCACACATCGCATCAATCAATGGATTTATTGAGAGAACACTTCGGTCTAACGTGTGATATCACACCGTTAGACTTTTTCCTGTGGGGATATGTAAAGTCTACTATCTGAGACGTAGCCGCATCCAACATTTGATAGACATAATCTTCAAAAAGTAAATGCCAAAGATTGTTCTTTCAAATGATAATAAACATTCCCGATTCAATTTGAATTTTCTGTGTTTTTTTCTTTAAAAAAGTAGGGTACCTCAAAATGGAGCACGCGTTAGAAGTTAATTTCAGTGGCTAAACAAAACTACCTTGCTTCAAAATTTCATGATTCGAAAACGTGAACATCCTCAACAATAAATAGTTCACGTTTCTGCGAGTTGATTGTTTATACTTTATAGGGTCTAGGAGCTAGGACACGATGAAAATCAGCATTTTGATGTCTTTGATCAAAATCGGCCCAGAAAGAAAGGCATATCGAAAAAGGAAATTTTATTGAGTATTTGCTCAACGATGGAAGGAACATGGCATTCGGCCTGGCCGAACTTAACAGTGATTTCACTTATTAACGGGTGCTTTTTTTAACTATTTGTCTACTTATTTTTTGTATGGCATAATTTTTTTGACGCTTTTTTATTCCTCGAGCGGGCAACACATTTAACATAGCCATCACCCATTTTAATTTCTTTAATAACTTGTTTTTTTGGTACTGCTTTCTACACTATTATATATTATGTCCTCCCACTTTTTATTTTTTTGCCTCATGTGGATTTTTGTATCGCCAGTACTTATTTCTTATTGATTTGATATAGTTTTTATCAATGTTTTTCTTGTATTTCACCCGTTTATCCCCCGAGCGGGCTACCCTTTCAACCTAACATATCCCCCTTTTCTTTGGGGGATTTGTTAAGTATAATACGAGGGCGGTTCGAAAAGTTCTTAGCCTATCAATGAAAGAGAAGTTAGTTTTTCAAAAATATTTTTTATTTTTCAATATAATCTCTTGAAACTTCAATACACTTAGTCCAACGCTTATCTAGCAATTCTATCCCTTGATTAAAATAGTTTTCCTCAAGGTCTTCAAAATAGTGGTTTACAACTGTAATTGCATCTTCATTTGAGGTAAAACGCTTGCCAGCAAGGATTTTTTTGATTTGGGAACAGGTAAAAGTCACTGTGAGCTAAATCAGTAGAATAAGGTGGGTGGTCAAGCATCTCGTACTTTAATTCGTTGATTTTAGCCATTGTTAAAACACTCTTGTGCGCTGGTGCGTTGTCTTGATGAAAAATTATTTTTTTGTGTTGTAAGCCAGGACGTTTTTCTCGAATTTGTACATTTAATAGATCTAAAAGGTTGCAATAGTACTCTGAATTCATTGTTTTACCCTTTTGCAGATAGTCAATCAATAAAATACCTTTGAAGTCCCAAAAAACCGTTGCCATAACCTTACCAGCCGATTGAATTGTTTTTGCCTTCTTTAGGGCACTTCCTCCAGCTTCAGTCCATTGTTTGGATTGTTCTTTTGTCTCTGGAGTGGTGGATCCATGTCTCATCAACAGTTATGAAACGACGCTTAAAATCCATTTTATTTCGCTGGAAACGATCCAAACAAGCTTGAGAAATGTTCATTCTTATGCGTTTTTGGTCGACTGTTAACAAGTGCGGCACCCATCTTGCAGAAAGCTTTTTCATCTGTAGTTCTTCATGCAAAATTAAATGGACTCGATCATTTGAGATGCCCATGACATTAGCTATTTCACGCACTTTTATTCGTCGATCATTTAATACCATATCATGCACTTTGGCTACAATTTCTGTTGTTGTTGCTGTTATTGGACGTCCACTACGTGGTTCATCTTCAATGCTTGTACGACCACGTTTAAATTCAGCTACCCAATTTTTTACTGTTGCATATGAAGGAGCACTTTCACCTAACACATTCACCATATCATTATGAATTTCTTGTCCCGATAAACCTTTTTTTATGTAAATATTTAATGACACCACGCATTTCTTATTTTTCCATTGTAAAAAAATCGCGGACGCGTCTTTTGTGAACACCTGTTTCTATATGAAGGAGTTGCCAGATCGAAACAAAATTTAACATGTGTTCATAGCAGAGATGGAAGTTTCCAAAACACTTAACTTTTTTCTGTTTATATCGCGCTTATTTTGCTAGGCTAAGAAGTTTCCGAACCGCCCTCGTATGGCATACTATTTGTAGCCCTTTTTGATCCCTCGAGCGCGCAACCCTTTTAACCTAACCATCAACCATTTTATATTCTTTTAAATGTGTTTTTTTGGTATTGCTTTTACACTATTTTTATACCCTTTACTTTTTATGTTTCGCCTCATTTGGATTTTTTTAATTCCAATTTCTAGTTTTCCTATTGATTTGATATATTTTTTTTTATCTCACCCGTCTAACCCCCGAGGGGGCAACCTTTTCAAATCCTAACATATCCCTCAATTTTAATAAAATCATTTTTTTGTTTGTACTGTTTTACTTTTTTTTATATTCTGCCTATTTATTTAACGGCCTGTATTGGGTGTCATCATGTTGTTTTGATATAGATTTCCTCAATAGCCACTTTGCCCCTTCTTATCCCCTGGGCGGGCAACTCTTTCCAACTAACATAATATATCACTCATTTTCTTTGAAATCATGTTTCTTCTGTGTTGCTTTGATTTCTTTTTATTTTGTTTTTTGCCATCCAGATGATTTAATATAGTTTTTAAAATTGATTTTATTTACAGAAAACTGTAAACAGTTTGCGTTAAACCCGTGCTTTTAATTAATTAATTAAAATTGTTGGAAGAAAGTTATTCAAGAACAACCTTTAGCGAATGAAAACAAGATCGGTTATTGCTCGCTTATAGTATTTCTAGTATTTTTCTACAAATTTAAAATGTTTAAATCAAACGGTTTTTGATATATTAAGCCAATCAGATCTAATGTATAAAAAATTGTTATTGCCTTAACGAACACTTACTAGTTTAATAAGCGAGTACCATGTCTATTGTTTTTCTCATTTTTTTGTGTGTGTTTGCCCTTATTTTTTCCTACTTCTATTCTCTTTGCCATCCTGCTGATTGAATTTGTTTTGGTATTTTTTATCTTTTGCTCCTTTGTTGTCACTATTTCTATTTTTATCCCATGGTGCGTCCTGTGGTGGAACGGATTAACCTGGGATCCTGAAATTTGCACTATGATGCCATAAGCCATCATAAGTTGTTTGGAATTGTATTTGCTTAATAAATCCTATTATTTTTTTGTGGACGAATTTTGGTTGAAATGGGCACTGTTAGTTGGGACGTACTACCTCAAAAAATAGCATAGTTGCTAGGTCCCGCATGGTTAAAGAGGGCAATTAATAGGCACTATTGATATATGGATACCCAAATAAATGAAAAATTATGTACTAACCCTGTTGACTTGATACTGTTTTTTTTTAATTTTTTAATATTCTTCTATTTCATCCTTTTTGCTCCGATTCTCTGCAATTTGTTATACATAAACCCCCTTTTTTCAAATTCCCACAATAGAAATCAAATTTGATATGTTTGACTTTTGAAATCGCCAAGAATATTAAATTTTTTTAATAATTGTACCCGCTTAACCCCATGGCTTTGATTCATTCCATACATTTCCCTACTTTTTATATTTACTGTCAATATGCGGACAATTTTTTATCCGTATTATTTACACTTTTCAGCTCTACATTTACATTACCGTACTAAAACTCGGAAATTTTTAAAAATTATATATGCAGAAGGATTTCTAAAATTTCTTCATATGTCAAATCAGAAATACTTTTAAAATTTCTCTATTCTAATTGCTCTACAATAGGAACTACGAATGTAATACCCTTTACGCCATAAGCGACAACTTACCAAAGGTCATATTAGACAAAAATTCCCTTGAAATCCAGATTTCTAATCCACACATGATGTTCGTTATCCGTGTCACATATTACCATTTAATGGCCGTATATATTATTTGTTTTTGTTGATTTTTTATTTTCCCCAGGACTATCGTCGTTTTCCTTATTCTCTTGCATCCCTTTTTGGTCCCTTTTAGTAGGTAGCCAGCGGCTCTTACTCTTACGACACACTAACCGAACGTCTGTCATTTTTGAAATCAGCTGGTGCGGCGAGCTCCGAATTTTCGTGCGGTTGCTTCGATTCATTTCGTTAACCTACACTCGCTCGCTGTTACCTGTGCGTCGTCACAGCAAAAAATAGTTCTTCTGTCCATGTGTCAGCAATGTTGTTTTTGCCTACAACAAAAATTTGAATTTAGTCTTGAAACGTGTGTTAGAGCGTGCAAACGACGCGTGCGTATGGTTCGGAATATTTCAGTGGAATAAAACAATAAAAATGGCGTAAATGTTTAAAAAAAATAATAAAATAAATAAGCCGGGAAGTTAACCTAATTGGAAGTGTTGGAATTAAGAGCTGGATCGTATATATATATCGGGATTTATTGCGATCGGGTTCGATAATCAAGGTCCCCTGCCTGTTTTACATATTAACTATGAATTTACTAAAGTTATATTTTGGCTCTATAGGGCAACAGTGGAAATAAAATCTCTTTTTATGAGGATAAAGCCGCTATATTTTGAATGCAATTTTTTATATTTTAAATAAAAAGTGAAATATTTAAATGAAAAATTGGAATTTATTAATTTAAAACTAAAAACTAAAAAATATTTAAATGGAAAATTTAAATATTTAATGGATATATTTGCCAGATCAATTTCTTTTTGGATTATTTCGTCGGCTAGCAAGTGGTAAGTGGCCAGACATGAATAGAACAATTAAAAAATCAAGTTTAGTTTTAGTTTAGTTTATTTTATTGAGACTTTTTTCAAAAACAATGACAGACATATACTAGATCTATGAACAAGAAATTGCTTATGACTATTTAAAAAATCAACTTAAACCATGAATGAAAAATACAATATACGAGTACCTAGTAAATGTTGTGAGAATTTGTATAAAACAAATATGGTGCCGTACATACATAGATTGACATCCGTAAAAAGAAAACAAAGAGTTTTTACTTTCGGCAGTTCTGAAAGGGATTTCTGTCCAGTGTAGTCCTCCTAGGTGGAAAACCCGCTATTTACCCAACTTAAAACCTGCGTTTACTGGTGTAATATTCGTGTGCATTATCAACCCGCCTCTACGGCCCATATTCACCATTGTCGCAAGACTTTTATCTATAATAGGTAGTCGGCATTTTGTAAAACCCGGTTTAAAAAGAAAAAATAACCGGTTTCGTGGTTGATCCTTAGTAGTTGTATCAAATTGGCTCCTTCAAGCGATGTGCTTTATTTTGGAATCAAAGACGATAAACTATAAAAAATTGACCAAAGGAGCTTTTATTCGAAATCGATAAGCACATAATAAATAGCCGATGTGGAGAAGCAAATCTGAAATCGTAGAAAAATAGCAACAGCGAATGAACCACTAAGAACAGAACAAAACAAAACTGCAAAATTATTTTTTTTTTTGAAAAAATGTTCAAAATGGGTGAATTAAGTTTTTTTGGGTTATGATTTGGACTTTTTTGTGTAATTGTGATTGTCTACAAACGAAAGTGAAAAAATAAACCGAGAAATTGTCTGTTACTGGAGTGATGCTTTTGTACGATATTGCAAAGAATAAGCTGTTCGTCCATCTTCTTCAATTTATTATCTTTAGTGATTTTAAAATTTGAATAAGTGATTTCAATTTTTATACCTAATGCGGGTTATTTTTCTTAAGGTGGTTTATGGAAAACCGATCAATATTTGACAAGAAAATATTGATCGGTTTTCCCGTAAACCATTAATATTTGAAACTAGTTTTAAATTGAACATTCCGCTTAACTTATTTTTAGCCATAAGCCTTTTAAATATTATGTTCAAAAAATAATCGGTATTGCGATTCCAAAATATTTTTAGTTTTCCCTTTCTATATTTTTTTTTAATGTGCCTCATGGATTTTTCCTCTATAAATATTAAGCGGTTTTACATAAACTATTAATATTATAACAGGCCTCAAATTGTTCATTCCGCTTAACTTATGTTTCGGCATTGGCCTTTGAATATTATTTTTAAAAATAATCGGTTTTTCGATTTTAATAAAACTAAATCGAAATCTATAAGTAATCACGAGTCTAATATTCAAATAATCGGCTCGACTGAAACCGGTTTTTATTCATTAATCCGGTTTCCCGGTTTTGCTATGGAATTCTTTTTCGACTTCGGCTCATAAATATTATCTTAAAAAACTATCGAATAAGTTTAAAAAGTAATTCAGATTTTGAAATTTGATAAACGGGTTTATAACAAGCAAAAACGTCTTAAAGTTCGGCCTTGCCTAACCTTATATACCTTACATCGTCCGTACGCTACTAAAGCCCAAAAATTTTACGTTTTTCATAATGTTTCGGCTCATGCGTCTACACCTAATCTCAGCCAAAATTTTAAAACTTCTCCAAATATGAATTAGTAGCAAAATTTGCTTCAATTTGTGTACCCAAATTTTCCACGAATCGGCCCTTTTGTCTATGCGGAACGTTTTTTGGGCCAAATTGATATCTTTTTAAATGGTAACATTTTGATTTTAGCTCGTTCTTAGACAAAGATACTACTACTAGATGTTGTTATTCTAAAGAATGAATAAATTTTGGTTGAAACTTAAAAATAGTTTTCGTAAAACTGTAATTGGAAATTTAATGAAACAATATCGTTAAAATGTGAATATTTTTTGTACATTTTCAATATTTTCTTAATCTTAAATTAAGATTCGATTTCTGTTATACTAACAATATAGTTTTTGTGAAACTTAAGTAGACTTTTGAATGAAAAAACTTTGTTAAAAGCGATCTCTTTAAATATACATAGTTAGATTTAGGTAATACTTACAATGTTGTTTGCATAAAACTGAAATAGAAGAAATTGAATGGAAAAATCTCTTTTCAAGTGATTTTTAAATGGTAATATTTTGACTTTCGCTTCTGCTAAGTCAGAAAGTAGCAGAACTTTTGTCGGTATCTATTCAATATGTTCTCATCCTAAAAATATAATTAGATTTTGTTTTTACTTACAATATAGATTTCATACAACTGAAATAGACAATTGAATAAAAAAAGTAGGCTAAAATATGTTCGTAAAATTTTGAACTCGGCTTGTTGCTACTCAGAGATAATAAGTTAGAATGTTACAGAACTTTGTTCAGTGAATTTGCAATATGTTCTTAATATTAAAATATAATTAGATTTGGGTTGTACTTACAACGTAGTTTTTATCAAACGGAAATAGAAGAAATTGAATGGAAAAATTTCGTTTCAAGTGATTTTTGAATGGTACTATTTAGACTTTCGCTTCTTGTTAGTCAGAGATGCTAAGTCAGAAAGTCGGAAAACTTTCGTTAGTATCTATTCAATATGTGCTTTATCTAAAAATATGATTAGATGTTGTTTTTGCTTACAATATAGTTTTCATAAAACTGAAAAAGGCAATATAATGAAAACATTTCGTTTCAATTGATTTTTTAATGGTGAAGTTTTGACTTTGTCTCCTTGTTAGTCAGAGTCAGAATGATTAAAGTTTTGCCATATTCTGACTTTGACTTCAAAGTCAGAATATGGCAAAACTTTAATTAACAAATATTCTTATGAAGCTGTTCTAAAAATGTGATTAGATTTTGATTTTTCCTTAATCATAGTTTTCGTAAAACTGAAATAGACAATTAAACGAAAAAATTACGTTTAAATTGATTTTTTTAATGGTTCTATTTACACTTTTGCTTCTTGTTAATCAGAGATACTTAGTCAGAATGTCGTAGAACTATGGTCATTTACTATATAATATAGTGTCTGATTTTGGTTGAGCCTTCAACAAAGTTTTCGTAAAAGTGAAATAGACAATTGAATAAAAAAGGGGGTTAAAATGTGAATATTTTTATGAAATTTTGACTTTTGCTTCTTGTAAGTCAGAGACGCTAAGTCAAAAAGTCGTAGAACTTTGGCCAGTTAATCTTCAATGTGTTCTCAATCTTAAAATATAATTAGATGTTGGTTTTACTTACAACATACTTTTCATAAAACTAAAATAGACAATTGAAAAAAAGCCTTAAAATGTGAAGTATTTGTTAAATTTTAAAAAAATTAAAATCGTTGCTAGTTCAAGATACATACATGGTCAGAATGTCGCAGAACTTTGGTCAGTAAATATTCAATATGCTATTATTCTACAAATATAATTAGATTTTGGTTTAACTAACAAGATAGTTTTTATAAATCTAAATACGATAGTTAACCCAAGCGCGCTAGCACATCAATTATGTAACTTCATCTTTACTTTGAGGAAACGGCGTATCTTGACTTGAGTGTTTCATCACTACAATTGAGACACATAATCTTGAATACTGGGGATTGTGAGTATAATATTCCACTTGCCCCTCCAAGCATTATACGTAGCTTAAAATCTCTCATTTGTTTAAGTAGTGTTTTTAAAGCATACAAAATTGTCATGCCTTTACATACACACCCTTCTTTCAAACTCAGGTATTTTTTGTAGATTTTTCTGCATGACCTCAGGTACGTATTCGGCATGCAGATGGCAAAATCGCTGTGGCGGAAAAAAGGTTTTGTTGTTTGGGAAATCTACTCAGGTAGCAGGCGGCCACTGATGATTGACGAAAAATACCAGCTGACCTTGAGGGCAGCTCAAACGGAGTATGCTAAAGAGGTTACGCGGGCGATTTCCTTTAAAGCCGTTGAAAAATCTGCTAGCACTTTTAAAATGTGTCTTAGTGGCAATAAATCTGTTGCTTTCGGTCTTATCTTTCACTGCTCTCTTCGAACTAAATACGTTTATAAGCGCTGGCGACTTTAAGGAAATTTGAACTCTCTGACAAAAATCATAACGCCTTGCATTTTAAGAATCTTTCATTAGAACTTGTTTTAATGCTGACTGTAAAACTTGTCTTAGATCGTCGATTTTCATTTCATTTCTTTGGCTATTTGTCAGTTTGTCGCCATCTAGTATTTAGTTTTCAAGTTTAACGACCCGAAAACGTCGTGTGCGTGGTTTTGTAAGTTTTTGCCAGTGCGCGAATTATTTGAGGCGTGTTGGCTGTGGTTGTTGGAGTACTTGGCTCCAGTAGACCGGCAGTCAGGTGGAGGACTTACAACGAAAACAGTTTTTGTTTTCTGTTCAAAAATGTTGTGTCTTTTTTCGTCTATTTCTGGATTTGGGTTTTTGTGTGTTAGTTTTCCTGTCTGTGTTTATTTCATGTAATAATTTATGGCATTATTATGCAGCTTTTCCTGAAAGAAAAAAGTATAGAAAACGAAGCAATACCAAAGCCAATGCAATGCTCTGAACTTGAGGCCTTCTATATGAAGGCTTACGAGAGTTAAGATGACAAGATGCGTGCACGCATGCGCATCTGCGCGTTTGAATTTCTGTGTATGGGTTGAAAATTCGCTCTGCTGCGCCTACTTACAAAGCATGCCTACTTGAGGTTTTTCCTCTTTCTTTCCGGCGTCTTCATCCCTGTTTGCAATGGAAATTCTTGTTCTACTCCTCTTAGAATGTGTGTGTGTGTTTTTGTTCAATTTTTTCTCGTTACTCAACAGAGTTTCTTTTTTCCGTTTTTTCTTTTTACACTTCACATTGGTGGTTGCTGGTTTGCTTGGTTTTCTTCGTCTCTATGGCTTTGAGTTCGTGTATCTTTGTCATTCTTTCCTAAGAAGTCGACATTTTCGTTTAATTGGTGGAAGATTTAAGACGTCTTTTAACGCGTTTTTGTTTTTTTCCTCTCTTTTTGTTTTTGAACAGAACTTTAGAAAAGTATTTGACAACGTGCTTACATGTCACATCATAGAGATTACACAAGATGACATTGCTCTTGGTGGTTGTTGCGCATGCGTCCTTACGTCGTTTAAGGCCGCGCGTCCATCAAATGCTGGCATAGCCAGAATATTCTACTGTGATTATTTTTTAAGATTTAAGATTGAATCGTCTTTTAAGCGCTTAAGACAATGGACGTTTAACTCGCTCGCTACACACACTCATTTTAAACGTGTTGCGAGATTAACACCATTTTTCGTTTAGGATTTCTTAATAAATTTAAATGTTTATGTTGCATAGCATGTCTTTTGTATTTTTCAAAAGAAATGCGGTTGTTTTATGTAATTAAAAAAAGCGGTATCAAAGAGAGAGAGACCCCCGAGAAAGAGGTTATAAATAATTATGAAAATTTTGTGAAAGCTGTTGAAACTTTATGTTGCCCTGCAGCTAAAGGAGGAGGGGAGAACCAGCTCAAATAAAATAAAAAAAAAGTTATGGGGTAAATCCCTCTAAACCGTCACCGATGCACCACATACAATTTAACATATGTTAACACAAATTAAAATCTTTTATGGTTTAGTAAATTATTTAATTCTTTAAGATAAACTTTATATTATTTCTAGTTCCACGAAAGTTCCAAAAAAGGAAGCCACAAGAACGATTTTGAATATTTCACAACAAAGATACTGATGTAGTGGTCGAATTTTTTTTATTGTAATGTCGTAATTACAAATGGCAGTCATAGGAAGGGGTAGCATTAAGTGGATGCTTTAATAGGAGAAGACAACGCACAGTGGTTGGAAATTCAAAAAAGGATAGCCACAAGAAGGATTTTGGGTAATTCAAAGCAAAGAAAGTGATAACAAATGGCAGGAATGGGTAGCAGTTAGTGGATGCTAATGTAGGAGAAGACAACGCACAGTGGTTGGATCAAAAAAAAATTGGAAAAAAAATCCTGTTGTGTTTGTACTAATTCCATGAAATTTCACAAAGCTATACCGTCTTCTAAGAGAGAAATTCACATCTCCATTTTAGTAGTTTTAATACCTAATTTAAGTTTTTTTTTGACTACGAAACACGCTAGAATTGGTAGCTGTGGCCATTTTTCTTAATGTGTGTAAGTCATTTACAGTTGAAAATAGGTCTTTTATGTTTAATACAAAAATCAGAAACTCATTTAGGGTTCCGAATCTGCAGTTAACTCCATTAAGGAGTTTTGGCGCTTGTAACTTTTCTCTTTAGGTCGGAAGCATGGGTAAGGTATCTTTGAGTTTACATTTGAAGACCTCTTCTCAGTAGTTGTATTGAGTAGCACGGATCCGAAGTTGGTAACCATGAGTGTGAAAAATCGTTTACTGCTCGCCAAAATCAAAGTTTTTTTTTTAAATTTGGATGACACTTGTCTTTCTGAAACTTAAGGTCCATCAACTTCACTGGCTCCTAAACGCGAACTCAAAACTAAGCCTTGAATATAAGGTCCTGCTATACAACAGTGCAATCAAACCTATCTGGTTCTACGGTGCCCAGCTATGGGGCAAAGCAAGCTCGAGCAATCTCGACAAAATCCAAAGAGTCCAATCGAAGACATTGCGGCTTATTACCGGTGCCCCTTGGTATATGAGGAATGAAAATATCCACCGAGACTTGAAAATACCTCTCGTTAAAGAGGCAATTCAAAAAATCAATATAAAGCACAAAGAGAAACTCGAACGTCATGATAACATACTTGCTAAACAATTATTGTGCAGTCCCAGCACTTTAAGACTTCGGAGAAACGAACGCCGAGTTTTCTAATCTTCATCCGTAACAGTAATCGCGAACACACGCGCCCGAAAGACTGTGTAGAATCCTTTTTTCTACGTCACGTGGCTTAAACGCTTTTATACGTGATCTTTAAAATAGTCAATATCAATCGCGGACGAACACTTAAAAAAGACTGTGTAGAATCCTTTATTCTACGTCACGTGGCTTAGATGCTCTCATACGTGATCCTTAAAACAGTCAACGCGAAAAACCTACAAAACCCAAATTACGTCGTCCACTCTGCTATTCTAGAGTTATCCGTTATACTTACATAACTAGAGTTCTTCACTCTACATAATATCGCGAACACTCTGTAAATGACTGTAAGGGTCCCCTGGACCTTTATCACGAGGTTTAAGCCAAACCAGGTTTAAAATTCTCAGACATGTGATCCATACCAGTTATATACTATTTTGACCAAATTAATTAAAATTCCTGCCAATTAGCAGAGATCCACATTACAAGAAATCCATACTAGGATTCATTATTGAATTATACTTAAGATTCGTATACTTATTGTTAGGCTCCTTTGGAGCAGATTCAATAATTCAAATAAAGCTTATATAAAAAAAAAACTTGTTTTTTTCGAAAGCGTTATTCACTACCTACAGAAAATGTGTCTGCATATTTTTAGTATCTCCTCTAATAAGCAGTCATGCACAATAAAAATAAATGGTTTGTTCCAAATTTCCCTGATCTTTAATAAGTATTTTTCATGTATCTTTTCTTAGTGAATATCCAACGGTTCTCCATTAAATATCAATCGATTTGTACACACAGAGATCAGATTAGATGCCATAACCGAAATTGTTTAACAATCGAATGATTGTGGTAACATGCACTTCGAGTATTTCATCAGTACAACCGAATATCAGCTGGTGCTCTGAAATTATCAGTATTTGGAACTAAAGTATCGGTGCAACTTATGAAGTCTGCGAACCTACAAAAAGATTTTTTGGATCCTTAATCCACATGCCGCACTTATTCTTCAGAGGCAAAAATCTAATTGCTTACACGCTTGAAGTAGTCCAGAACATAGGCAGGGTCATCTTTAGGAAAAAACGATGGACGGTTGTCATTGAAAATAGTGCACGCAGAAAAAAAGTATGGTTGTGGTGACAATATTGGAAGAGGATATTACTATTGTTGGGTATATGGTTGTGGTACAACGATATTATAATTCTCACAACATTAGTATGATTCAAATACAACCATACTATAATCCTCACAACAATAGTATGATTCACTGATAACCATACTATGATCCCCAAAACCATAGTATGATTCACATGCAACCATGTTATGATCTCCACAACCAAAGTATGATCTCACACAATTATACTATGATCTCCAATATAATTTATTAAAATTTGTTTAAGTTTTCGACAATAGATTTGAATTATGAAAATTTTTAAAAAAAAAAACATTAAATTCAAAATAATAGAAGTGATTTATTTCACAGTAGAAAAAATAAGTATAAATAAACGTAAGCGTTTTTATTAAAAAAAATCAGTTAAACAAAGCCAAAGCAGCTTGTTTAAAAAATTTTAATTTCGATAAAAAAGTAATATTATTGCATTAGATCTGTTTAGCTCGTTTGTTTTATTTCGGTCTGTTGCTTTTACACATTGAACAGGGATTAAACCGGCTCAAGACCTCTTGCTTCTATATTGAAATAGAAGACAAGTTTTTAACAAAATGGCAAAGTGACATTGATTTTCGTGGCTGCACACTACTTTTATCATGATTTCGGGTCCGTGACAACCCTCTTCAGAAAGCCTTGCTGCAATTGTTGAAAGTAAAACCGAACTCTATAAGGCCAGGCTTTCCACAAACGAATGAGAACTACTGTTGTAAACCTTACTTTTCAATATTTCTTCACACAATCCGTACCAATAACATTTTGTTCTTAGAAGCATATTTGAATGAAGAACAATTACAATCATACAGTATGATTGCCGTAATCATATTATTGTTAACATAAAACGGTAAACACAATAATTTTGTCCCACCAACCATATTTATATTGTTGCTATAACCATATTATCATTTTTAAATTTGGCAATAATACTATTGTTATATTTCTACAATATTAATGTTGCAGCAATTATACTATTGTCAAAACTAAATTCAGTTAACAATGCTATGGTTGCGACGAACATACTTTAATTGCGGAGAACATACTTTTATTGCCGTGACCATGTAGTAACCATGTTTTTTCTCTGCGTGTGGACTCATCAATTGTTTTAAACCCAGTAATAATTCAATTATTTCATTTTTAAAAAGCCTATTCTTACCAAAAAAAATATCATTTAACAACACGTAGTGGTTGGTTTTAGTTGGTTACAAGAACCACTTTTTGCAAAACTATTGGTTGCTACAACCATCAGTTGGGGGCAACCACCTTTTCCGTGTTTCATTGGTATGACCGATAATAAGTTGGGTGTACCATACGATAATCATATTTATCATCGTGTGTTATGTCGAACAGAACATCATAAACGATTATAATTATTTGGTGATTGTAACGGATATTCTTCTTTTGCAACTGAATTTTTGTAGTTTCAACCGATTTCCATCTAAGTTTTTTCTGTGCGTGGGAGAATTCTACAACAGGTATAAATTTGGAATGCAAATGTTAATACAGTCAAAATTTATAAATTTTTGGATATCAAATTTAAAAAAGGCCATTTTTTTGATGAAATGGTAGTTTTAATATTTTGCCTATAAAAAAATAAAGTTGTGAACCAACATGTAAGAAGTTAATATTTTTCGAAAAGAGATTACAGAGATGAGTACGGGAAAAACATATTTTGGTTAATTTCAATAAATTGTTTGCTCGGTGCCCTATAAAACGGTCAATTTTAATAAAGGGCACGTAAAAACGTCCTTATGTTTATCTTCCTTCGCAACTAAAGCGAAAAAAATGCTCCTTTTTTGGGCCCCATTCGTCCTACCCTAAAATCCGCCAAAATTGCTCTATATTTGAATATAGGTAGCAAAATGTGGTTTACCTTTGAGTACCCATATGTCCACATTGATAGTTAATCGCCCGTTTTGACCATGCGGTACGTTTTTTGGGACACATGAGTCAAAAACGTCCATCAGCTATGTATGCCTCTTTCTGAGGTATTTCGTGCCATTGTAACCACAAAAAATTATGATTTGTAAATACTTAAAAAAATGGTACGTTTACCGAGACACATTTAGTTCCTTTAAGAGAGACTTTCTCCCCAGGGCCGATTTCGCCCATTTACAATATTTAGTGCCCATGACAGTACCCATTTTAAGCACAGAAAATTATGATTTTTAAGTAAATATTCAAATATTAGTTCGTTTACCGAGGCATTTTTAGTTCTTTAAAGGGAAAATTTTCCTCCGCTGGGGTGCTTTCGCTCATTTACAATCCCAAAGTGCTATTTTGGATCCTAAGTTGATTCGTTCGACCGCTATCGAGCTTTCATTTTCGTAGTGTCGCAAACGGAATGGCAAATTTTATTTATATACTGCTTCGATTCTACAGAAAAAAAAATTTTATGCTTATGTAAAAACAATTTTTTTTTCAATAAGGACAAATTAAAAAAAATCTAAAGCGAAACAATATGGTCCGTTTTTTGGGCCCTCAGCCCACCCTGCAGGTTTAGGAGTAATGATGTTTTGGCTGAGGGCCCAAAAAACGGACCATATTGTTTCGCTTTAGATCTTTTTGATTTGTCCTTATTGAAAAAAATATGTTTTTTCATAAGCATAACAAATTTTTTTCTGTAGAATTTTTTTGTTGTAAATTAAAAGGAGAATCTTTAGTATGTCAGTTTTTAAAATTCTAATTTGTTTTACATGTCGGTAAATTCAGGTTCAAATCCGGGTAAGAACATTTAACAATTTTTCAGCGGCAGGTTTTCACATTATAAAAGTCGGCGACTTTTGGAGTTAGAGATTTATCTCTAAGTCTTGTAAAAACTTCTCTTTAAAATCCATCAGCTGTTTGGAGTCGGCGTTAAGCAGTAAGTCCCGATCAGGGATTCGTGATCAATTGAATCGTGCTTAGAACACTGATTTGTTTCTTAATAAGATGTTGTGGGACTTAAGTAATTTAAAAAAAATATATATTTTTTTCAGAAGAACGTTGTTTTTATTATTTCAAAAGTTTTAAATATCGTAAGTAAAAACGTCGGATATTAATAACTTTTAAAGTTAAAATATGTTTTTCATTTCGTATTTTTTTAAAGAAAAATTAAAAACAAAATAAATTCTTAAAATAAAACCAATAGTTTTTTTTTTTAAATTGATTTTTTTAATTCAGCTGTAAATAGAAAAGAAAAGTATTGCGTAAATTTATGGAGCATTAGTTAAGTTTATAGCGTATTTTAAGCTGTTGCTGCGAACTTCTGTAATGCAACAATATTAATCGGTTATATGAAAATTAAATTTTTGCCTGGCATTAACTTTTCGATTAAGTTTGTTTATGGCAAATACAATTTTCCATAAACAAAATTTGCGGACTATTTGCCTCCCATCAGTTTTATTAATTTTAATTTTTTTTTTCTAACACTTTCTTTCAAACTGTCTAAAGTGACTCCATACACTGACTCCAGTCCGTAGTTTTCATGTACGTCAATTTGATGGCTATAGAAACGTTGCATTTTACTAATTGACATCTCATTCATTTCGTATTAGTTACTACTTTTAAAATTTTATCTGTTAATATTCAATTCACGTAACTACATGTTTCCTATAGAACAACATCATCAAAATCACATATCGTGCTATAATAACAAAGTGTTAACTGAATTTTCGTTATTGTCTGCCTGTCTATCGCAATCTTTTTGCTGTTGTTGTTGTTTTTATTATTATTATTATTGTTATTTGACAATTTAATGATAACATTTGCAATAACAATAAATAATACAGCCACGACGCGCCACCAACACTTCGTCCAACACTCCGCGTCTGAAGTCGATACGAATAATACTAGTAGCATTTGAAAGAGCACACAAAAAACAAAATTGAAACAGTATAACTGTCAAAATAGTCTCCGTATCATATGATATCGGGGCCGGTGGTGGACTGGATGGTGATATTTTTTATGCTGGCTGCGGCGGTGGCAACACCCACCAGCACTACCACCGTCACCGTCACCGCCACCGCCACATGTTTCCAGACATGCATAAATAATTCAGTTGCACTTATTTGTAAGTGTCGAAGCCGATAATTCCGCTTTATCGTCGGTCGGCTGTTAACTGTCATGTCTTACACGATTAATGCTGATTAACAAATCATGTCTAAATTATTAAAATTGTCGGTGCCAGAGGATGGATTACAGCCCATAGAATGTTTTTTGTCTGTAAGACTTTATGAAATATGAAACTTTATCTTGATATTTGCATATTGCAGCGATATGTATCACATATTGTTATTTTTTTAAATTATGCCAAGATTACAGTGTTTTCAATAGTTATCAGCGCCAGCCATATAGAAAAGTGTAAAATTGTAACAAAAAAAATTAATTTACCCATTTTTTATGAGAGCAACAAAATAAACAATTCAGAAGATTTGAAATAACCTTCCAACTGATCAAATTTTTATTATCCAAAAAAGTGCCTAATGAGAGAAATTTAATTCCTCTCTATCGAGAGAGAAACTTTCCTATTGATACGTTTTTTTGGACGGAAAGGTGATCCTATGGACAGATTTATTTTCTTAGCTGGTCGTAAGCAGTCTGGGATTGTAAATGGGCGAAATCGGGCCATGGTGAAAACAGTTTCCCTTCAAGGGTCTAAAGGTACCTCGGTAAATAGTAAACTTTTTTGAGTATTTGCTTTAATTAGAGACGGACAATGGTTAGCAAATTTTTCTCAACAAAAATTTCTCTCATCGGAGAAAATTTATTCTAAAAATACCACTATCCAACACCAGCTGATCCTTATGTAAATTAATTTCGTGAATCTGAATTAAGTGTCCGTTTTACCCCAACACGTATAGTTATCGAAATATCGTGAACCTTTGTCATTAATTTGCCTAAAATTTAGTCATTCGACTCACTTGAAAATAGATACTTTTAATTGATAAGAAATAAATATTTTATATAAATTATAATTTTAAAAAATTGTGCAAGTTACAGCCAAAAAACATTTTTTTGCTGAAAATTCCTCATTTGAAAGAATTTTACGAAATTGCGCCTCAGTTAAAGGCATTTTTCAATAAACACTTTCTCGGGTTGAGATAATGTTTATCCAACAAAAATTTTGCTCACTTTTTTCTGACAAAAATTCTTCTAAATTTAGAGGTATTTTCACAGCAATATAGCGATTATAAAGGGTGTTTTTTTAGACGTGCGATTTTCAAAAAGAATTGAAACGCATACACGTTAATGTTATGGCCGAGAATTTAGCTTTTTTTGTAAAGATAAGGGTTGCCATAATGTTTTTAATTTGATTTCGGGCAAGTGGCCGCCGGGGCTGCTCGAATATATTCCAGTCGAGAGGCCCAATTATCGACCACATTTTGCTGCATATGTCAGCAATAACGCGCCGAATATTCTCTTCCAAGGCGTCAAACGTGCCAGGGTTTTCTGCGTAGACAAGCGACTTCACATAATCCCACAAAAAGTACTCAGAGCTGTTAACTCCCACGATCTTGGAGGCCACGCCACAGACCCATGACGGTAGATAATGCGCTCACCAAAAGTTGCATTCAATAAATTGATTGTTTCGTTGGCTGTATGGCATATAGCGTCATTTTGTTGGCACTAAATGTCTTCAAGATCACGGGCTTCAATTTCTGGTAGCAAAAAGTCCGATATCATGGCGCGATAGCGAGCACCATTCAAGGTAACGTTTCGGCCATCATAATTTTTGAAAAAATATAGATCGATGTTTCCACCAGCCCGTAAACCGTACCGAACCGTGGTTTTCTCTGGTTATAATGTCAGCTCTTAAACCTGTTATTGTAGCTCTTAGCCTAAATGCGACAATTTTGTTTATTGACGTTGCAGTTGCGCCAGAAATGGGCCTTACCACTGAACGAAATTTTGGTCGAGAACAGCGGATCTTTCCGTTGAATGCTGATTATGCTCATAATACAGTTGCCAACATTGAAAGGAAATTATATTCAAAAAAAAACGGCATTAAATTTCCGTTCAAATGAACAATAAAGATTCCACACTTGATTTGAATTTTTTGTATATTTGTTTATTGTGAAAAAATCCCCTCTATATTGACCACCCGATAGTTGAAAATCGTTTTATTTAAAATGAGTTGTTTTAAGAAATTTTTCCCTTTAGAGAGAATTTACTTTTTAAGTGGAAAAACTTTTATTTAAGGAAAACTTAAGACAAATTTTTCTTCTTCAGACATGATTTTTTACATTCAATTAAGATCTTTTTGTAAAGGAGATTTCTCTCTGTTGTGAAAATTTTCAAAAATCCCTTTAAACTAAAAAGATGGTCCTCCGGTGTTTTTTAAGATTTTTTTTCTGGCGAAATTACCTTTGACCTCAGAGATAGTTTTTTTTGAACAAAATGTTTTTTTGCATAACATCTGAAGAATTTCCTTTTTAAGTGGAAGAACTTTTATTTAAGAAAAACGTAACTGAAATTCTTCTTTTTCAGACATGTTTTTTCTTTTTTCTCTCTCTCTTGTAAAAATTTTCAAAAATCCCTTTAAACCAAAATAATGGTTTTCTAAATCCTCCGGTGTTTTTAGATTTTTTTCTGGCGAAATTACCTTTGACCTCAGAGATAGTTTTTTTTTTGAACAAAATGTTTTTTTACAAAACATCTGAAGAAGTTTCTTTTTAAGTGGGAGAACTTTTATTTAAGGAATGCGTAACTGAAATTCATTCCTCTTTCTTCAAACATATGTTTTTTCTTTTCAATTAAGATCATTTTTTAACGATAATTTATCTCTCTTGTAAAAATTTTCAAAAATCCCTTTAAACCAAAAGAATGGTTTTCTAAGTCCTCCGGTGGTTTTAGATTTTTTTCTGGCGAAATTACCTTTGACCCCAGAGATAGTTTTTTTTTGAACAAAATGTTTTTTTACAAAACATCTGAAGAATTTTCTTTTTAAGTGGGAGAACTTTTATTTAAGGAAAACGTAACTGAAATTCTTCTTTTTCGAACATGTATTCTTTCTTTTTAATTGAGATCTTTTTTTTTTAAAGAAATTTCTCTCTATTGTGGAAAATCCCTTTAAACTAAAAGAATGGTTTCCTAAGGTTTTTTAGATTATTTTTCTGGCGAAATTACCCTTTATTAAGAGAAAGTTTTTATTTTGAACAAAATTTTGTTAAAAACTTGTCTTCTATTTAAATATAAATGCAAGAGGTCTTGAGCTAGTTAATCCCTGTTCAATGTGTAAAAGCAACAGACCGAAATAAAACAAACGAGCTAAACAAATGTTTTTTAACAACACATCTGAAGAATTTATCAAAAAAAATCCTATTTTTCTTGAACACAGCCTGCGTCGCGAAACCCTTTAAAAAAGAAATATAAAATTGCTAGGGAACAGGAAAATCTCTCTCCTACATATAATTTTATGGTTGAATTTTTTTCGGAGTGCTTTCTTAAAAAAATCCTCGGTTTCTTGAACACACGAAAAGAAGTTAACCATTTCTAGAGAACAGGAAATTCTGTCTCTTACATATAATTTTATGGTTGATTTTTTTGTCGGATTTTTTCTAAAAAAAATAGTCGTTTTTGACGTCGCTTGACGTCTGCGTTGCAAATTTTAAGGGACGAGGAAATTCTCTCCAACATATAAATTTATGATTGAATTTTTTTTAGTTTTTTAAAAATATTGATCCTATATCGTGTAGCTCTGTGAGTAAAAGAATTATAATGTGCACAGCTCTTTGATTTAGAATTAGTCCTTCCTATGTTCCCTAATAGGATACTAAGGGAAGGACGTGCGTCCTTACAAATATTGAAGTAATTTTATGACAATTTGAATATTGAAGCTCTTTTATGATAGTTTGAATATTGAAGTTCTTTTGTGACAGTTTGATTTTCTTTTAAGTATCAAAAATTAATATTTTATTACAAAGTCATCCATGGGAACCCTGAGAATTTGAGATTAAGTTAAAGTTAAAAAAGTTAAATTTCAAATTAAAATTACTGCCCCCAAATCCCCAGTTCATATGGATTACTATGCAAAAGTTTATAAATTAAATTTTGTTTGTTCTCTTATTATTCATTCAAATATTAACTGACGGCTTTCAATAATCGTTTAATTGCTAAAAATACTTAAACAATTTCAGGCTAAAACTCATTCATACAGTCTTGATTGATTGATTTCACTCTCGATAACTTCCGTGTTGGGGCAGCGCATGAAAAAAAAACCTCTAGATTTTAATTAATTTTTTGTACGAGTATTGGTTTTTTTCTCGCTCTTTTCTAAATTAAGCACCTAATAAACGTTTTATAGAGTTCTTTTTTTCTGCTTGTTTGTGTGTTTTGTTTCTATTTTAATATAAATATCCACAATCTGTTCTCATGGTGTGCACACCCTTAACCTTGAGGCTCCAATGCGAGGCGGATCGTAAAACGAAATCTCTGGCCGCCATGGAAATTTTCAAACACATAATTTATTGCATGTAGAATTTTTCTGGCCTTTCAGAAACATAAAATGGGCTTTTTTAATATGAATGGGAATTATTTTAAAAGTGATATTTGTTTAGAGAAAAATTTGTGTGTTTAAGCACATTCGATTTTTTTTTCTTCTAAATACTAAAACTATGTAAATGTTGTTATTATTGCTAAAGCCAAAGATTAGCGCAAGCGCGAAAAGATGAAAAAAATAAATAATTTTTCCAAATGTTTCATAAGCAGCCGTGATGGCCCTTTTTGTAGAACTTTTACATTCGGTGTGTTCTTTTAAAATAACCCAAGGCCAAATTAAAATCTCTGATGGCCATTAAAAAAAACTAAAGATCTTGTCTAAAATAATGATTTCATAAGTTTTCTTTTTATTTTTATTTCTCTTGCTGTGTTATGATGAGGTGGCCGTTGGTATGTCCGAGACATTTAGGCTCACACGCTTCATAAACTAATTTGATTAATGCTTTTGAAAATATGTTTTAAAAAAAGGCAACCATTTTTCATAACGCGCCAAATTTTTGGAATATTTTGTTTTTTGATATATTCTTTTCGAGTACACGGAGAATAAAAAATTGCTAAAGTCTACTAAAATAAAAAAAAAAAACTTCATAAAGTCTCCAGGCTAAAAAACCCTCCACAATGGATCTGCCATTGAAGTGGACAAAATAATAATTTTATTTATGACGGTCGTTTTTTTTGAACCCACGGTTCTATGAGAACGAGATTGAAACTCAAAAAAATCTTAAAAATAAATCCAGATTTCACTTTTACCATATTAAGGGTGTTTTTTCAGACGTGTGGTTTTCAAGAAGAAAAAATCGGATTAAAAGTTATGGCCAAGAATTTAGCTTTTAATTAAAAATATAAGGGCTTGACATTATGATTTAAGAAAGTGTGATTTTAAAATTCTACTAAAATAAAAAAACTTCATAAAGTCTCTAGGCTAAATCTTAAAAACACGCCCTGTACTATGGATCTGCCTTTGAAGTAGGAAAAATAATAAATTTATTTATGACGGTCGTTTTTTTTTAGAACCCACTGTTCTATGAGAACGAGATCCAAACTCAAAAAAATCTTAAAAACTAATCCAGGGTGTTGTTTCAGACGTGTGGTTTTCAAGAAGAAAAAAAAACGCATAAAAAGCTATGTTTAAGGGTGTTTTTCAGGGCTTGCCATTATGATTTAAAAAAAAGTGTGATTTTAAAAGACTACTAACATAAAAAAAAACTTCATAAAGCAAAGAATCTTAAAAACGCACCCTGTACTATAGATCTGCCATTAAGGCAGGAAAAATAATAAATTTATTTATGACGGTCGTTTTTTTTTTTTGAACCCACGGTTCTATGAGAACGAGATCCAAATTAAAAAAAAACTTAAAAATAAATCCAGATTTCATACCATATGAAGGGCGTTTTTTCAGACGTGTGGTTTTCAAAAAGAAACAAAACGCATTAAAAGTTATGGCCAAGAATTTAGCTTTTAATTATAAAGATAAGCGCTGGCCATTATGATTTAAAAATGATTTCGGGCAAGTGGCCGAGAGGCCCAATTTTCGAGCATATGGGGCCATATGTCAGCACTACTAACGCGCCGAATATTCTCTTCCGCCTTGTCAATCGTGTCGGGCTTATCTGCGTAGACAAGCGACTTAACATAACTCCACAAAAAATAGTGTAGCGGTGTTAACTCGCCCGATCTTGGAGGCCACGCCACAGGCCCACGACTCGAGAAAATGCGCTCACCAAAAGTTTCCTTTAATAAATTGATTGTTTCGTTGACTATTTGGAATGAGGCGCCGTCTTGTTGGAACCAAAGGTCGTTCACATCAACATTCTCCAATTCAGGCACTAAAAGTCGAAAAGGTCATTAATCATGGCTCGATTGCGTTCATGGCTCGTTGACTGTAACATTATGACCGGCTTTGTTTTTAAAGAAATATGGACCAAGGATCCCCTCTGCAAATAGAGCACACCAAACAGTGACTTTTTGAGGATGTAACGGCGTCTCAACAATGGCTTGTGGAGTTTCCTTACTCCAAATGCGACAATTTTGGTTATTAACGTACCCACTCAACCAAAAGTGACCTTCATCGCAAAACAAAATTTTCTTGTAAAATTCAGGATCGGTGGCCATCACGTTGTGGGCACATTCACCACGATTTGCAAACGTTGTTCCGGAGTAAGACTATTCATTATAAAATGGCAAACCAATCTGAGCATAAATCAAGTGACAGCTGTCAAAAAGACCAACTCCAAAAAAAGTGTGGCCAGATTAAAAACCATACGTCTAAAAAAACACTTTTTGTATACATTTTAAAGATACTTTGTGAAATCGCTGACTATTTTAAACTGGTCGCTGGTTTCGAGTTAAACTACCGTTTTTTTTGGGCCCTTTCGAGCTTAAATTTTTTAAAAGGATTACTAAGGCAAATGTTTACCACTTTTTTTTATTTATTTTTTGGTTTTTTTTCTTTCAGTGTACTTCTCACTTGGTATTTGTCAGTTCTAAATAAATGTTGTACGCACTCTTATCTTTCCGAGGACTGTATGATTTTGTTTTTTACAGCAAAACAACTTCGTAAATTTCTTTATATCTTTGTTTATATTTTTTGTTGATGATCTCATCGGAATTGCGTGTTTCTTTTAGAAACTAAAATTAGTGAAAAAAATCCTCTGATTAATTACAAATAAATCAGAAACTTTGGAAGATGTTTTGTTTAAACCAATAAACCCCTTAGGCACTCAATAAAAAGGAGGGAGGGAAATATTTGGTTGAGATACTCAACATTAGACATTGTCCATCTGTGTGATGTCACGAATACGGTTTAGAATACGGAAATAATTGTGGCCAACAGCATACGAGGGTTGCTATGTATACTTTCTAGGCAACGTTAAGTGTTGCCTGGCGCCATCTGACATTTTCATTGAAAAGATTGACATTTTTTTAGCATAAATGTACTCAGAACGTTTTGACGTACGACCATCATTTGTGTTGTTAACAGTGACTTGAAAAAATCAATTTGGCAAAAAATGGAATTTACTTGTGAACATTTTCGTGCGATCATTTTTCACAAATTTTGACGTGGATTAACACGACAAGAGCACATCGATGAACCTCAATCTTTGTATGACGATGAAGCACCATCCGATAGCACTGTGAACAACTGGTTTAATTTATTCAATCGTGGCCGACGCTCGCTCAAAGACGAAGGCCGTGAAGGCCGTCCAAAAACGGCCGTTGTGCCAGAGAACATTGATGCCGTACGTGAACTGATAATGCAAGATCGTCATGTGACATACCGTGAGTTAGATGCATCCTTGGGCATTTCTACCACCAGCATAAATTAGATATTGCATGAAATTTTGGCCGTAAAAAAGGTTTGTTTTCGTTGGATCCCGCACAATTTAACAAAAAAGGCTCGTGTCGATTGGTACAAGGAAATTTTGAAAAAATACGATTGCGGTGCTTCAAAAGACGTTTATAAGATCGTCACAGCTGACGAATCATGGATCTATTCGCATGCGCCCGTAACAAAATAATCTATTTTGTTGTTGATTATTAGAAATTATTTTGGAAGTAAGTGATACGTTTCTGATCTAGCTGTCTTTATTCGTTTAAAATTTCTCAATAGATTTACTTGAAATACAATCGCATCTTAGGTCTGAAAGATGGTACTCTTAGACTTTAAACTTACAATTTCCTAATGGCGTTGAAATTTCTTAATTATTTCAAATCGCTTACTTAAGTCGAGCAACATCCCGTTAATAAGCAAGGGGGAACTTCTTTTAAAACAGTGAGTTGTTCACGATTCAATTCTTATACTCACTGACCGAGAATTACTGTTTAACGCCGGCTTTGAGCGACTAATGCACGTTAAAGAGAAGTTTATTCATAGCTTAGAGATAAATCTCTTGGCCGTTAAGTAAATTATAATATTATTATTTTTTTATAATTCTATGGACTATTTTCTTATTATAATTCCATAATATTATTTTTTTTTAATATATATTTTATGGTCTCTACGCTTTTCAAATATCCTATTTTAAATTCTTTCAATAATATTATGTCATTAACTCAATACCAGAAAAGAAAACCGCCAAATAATTTCATAACATGGTCTTACTCCATCATCGTAATAACAATTTACCTAAAATGTCTTCCTTTCCTTAAGCGTTTTTTTCTGTGCGCCGTCATTACAAGTAGACATTTTCCCACAGTATTTCCGAACGTACACTCGCCGGCCGTATGTACTGTAGTTTAACATATTCAAACTCTTCTGGGCCGTTGCCCGTAGTTGTAGTGATTTTGGCTATATCTGATTACATATTGAAAGCGCGGACGAAGCTGAATAAAAATAATCTACAACTTAATTTGGTAAACAAAACGTACGTTCAGACGGACAATACAATCCAGGACTGAGTGTTCCGTCAGTTGATGTATGGCTTAGTTTAATCCTAACCAAAATTTTCTTAACAAATGTCTGGCTGTATGCATCGTACTCTTTATAAGGTATTTTAAATTTTGTGCCGTTTTTTTTCCTGGCAGAAAAAAAACCAACACAAGCTATTAAACCTTTTGTCAAATCTATTAGTGTGTATCTGGGAAATTGTAATAGGAAAAACGACGGTATAACCCTTTAAATGGGCAAAAGTTAGAAAATTGCAAATGGGAAATCAGTTATAAAAGACATTCTAATGACGTTTACACTTTTTTAAATTAACTGCAGATCCAATTGAATTGACATTGACTAAAGTTAAACAATTTCGATATAAACTGTACTATCGGTGTTGTTCTTAATGACTCGTTAGAATCGCCAAAACAGCTGTATTATCGACAATCCACCAAATTCAGCGTTTCTCTATTGCCCTATTGCAATTTGAAACTGTTTTATCGATATGCCTCGTAATTTTTCTTCTCTCTACTGCTCTATTGCAATTTTAACCTGTTTTTTATCGAATTTTAACTCTCGAAATTTTCCCTGCTTTATCGAACACAAACCCGTTTTATTGAATTTTGACCTGTTATCAATAATATTTCATATCACGGCAAGAATCACTTTTTTTTACCATTTTACCCAAACTGTAGAACATATCCCTTATAAAAAGTTTAGAAAATCGGCGATACTACGAGTATTCTATAAGTAATTACCACAGCAACTGCAGTATCGATATATCACGATTTTAGAAAAAAATGTAAATAAAAATCAGGATTTTGTATTCGTATGCAAATTAGTACCACTAGAAGCATAATTACGCTCCATTGCATTACTAACATGCCATAGAACTTAAGGTCCAATTAGTCTTGACGGTGGACGGTTGATTCTGCAACCTGCAGAAGTCTACCGTCGTCAACCTTTAAGGTCCATTTAGTCTTGACGGTTGGCGGTAGGCAATCGGCTATTTCAGTTGGGGGTTGCATTTTGCATGTGTTAGAGGGAGATAACTACAGTTTGACGGTTGACGACGGTAGACTTCTGCAGGTTGCAAAATCAACCGTCAAGACTAATTGGACCTTTAAGGACAGGGTGTATTTTTTTCTAGCCAAATAAACACTGTGCAGAACACTCATCATGTACTGCATAACCACAATTCCACATTTGCAGTACGTGTTTCACTGCGTTATCGACTTAATACCACATTTGCAAAACATGCTTCATACTAAATTGAGGCATTTTTTTATTTCAATTATAAGAAACCGGTATTATCGACACCTTTCTAAATATGGTTTAACACAGTATTGAGAAGAAATCTTTTAATGTATTTTTTTTTGTAAGAAATAAAGAATTTACAAGAACACTGTTACTTGCTTAATTCTCTTAATATTTTATTAAGTAACACTGCTGTTGAACTGTATTATCGACATTCCATATATGACATGAGGCCGTGTTGCAAAATTTTACAAGTGCTACAAAATTAAAGATTTCTTCGAGCAAGTAAAGACAGGTTGACTTCGTTACCCTTTGAACTGTGCTAACTGCGCTATGGACATTTGGTATAATTTACGACAAGGAATAAATTGTATACTCGTATTTATTTATATAGGGTGATCCATCTAGAAGTAAAAAAATAAAAATAAACTTAAATCATGTGTGGAATCTTTATTGGTAATTTTAACAGACATTTTATGGCATATATTTTTTGAATATAATTTCCTTTAAATGTTGGCCGCAACTACGCCTCTGGGTTTCCATTCTGAGGGTCTAATTTTGGATGACTCGTTCGAGCATTTCGACCGATATGGCACTAATGACACGGGTAATGTTGGCTTCCAAAGCCTGGTTTGTCAGCATAGACTTTGGACTTTACGTTACCCCAAAGAAAAATGTCTAAAGGTATGATATCACTCGATCTAGGCGGTCAACTCACCTGTCCAAAACGTGAAATTAGCTGCTGTTCGAAATGACCTCTCAATAGATTCATTGTTTGAGCAGTTGTATTGCAAGTAACACCGTTCTATGGAAACCAAGTGTCGTCAAGATAACGGTCTTCAATTTCAGGTAGCATAAAGATCGATAACATGGCGATATAGCGAGCACCATTCACGGTTACGTTCCGGCCATCATGCTTTTTGAAAAAATATGCACCGATGATTCCACCAGCTTATAAACCGCACCAAACCGTGGTTTTCTCTGGTTATAATGACACCTTTAGAACCACTTCTTGATGTTCTTCAGCCCAAATGCGGCAATATTGTTTATGGAATTTACCGTTGAAAGAGCCAGAAATGGGCCTCATCACTGAACAAAATTTTGGTAGAAAACAGCGGATCTTCCCGTTTCTCACCGAACGCTTATTTCCATAATACACTTGCCAACATTTAAAGCTAATTTTTTATAAAAAATAAATGCCATAAAATGACCTTTCAAATTACCAATAAAGATTCCATACTTAATTTGAATTTTTATAATTTTTTTGTTCTGAAAAAATACCTGTAGATGGATCACCCTATATTTACAAAACTTTATAATCGGTATTTTATAAACTTACATGATTATAGCAACAGTATTATCGGCATTTGATAAAATTTAAATAATTTTACATACCAACTGCAGTGTGGAAATTAAAGAATACAAATTAGGGAATTAGTTTCGATATAAAATACCATTAAATCGCCATTATCGACATTCGAATAAGATTTTTAGAACGATTATTCCAAAAATTGTATTATCGGTATTGGATATTTGTTATGATCTTTTATTGGCATTTAATGATTGTGCATACATAAGACATTTTAAAATACCGGTTTTAAACGTCAGCACAATCGGTGTGTATAAATTATACACGTTCAGGTCAACTGCATTATCGACAGTTACAAAATTGATTTTTATTGGACAAATTTGACCACAATCAAATGTCGTTTGTTGCTTGAACATTTTTTAAAATATCTCCACAAAAAATGTATGTATAACATGAGTAGTGTTAGCTATATTCCATAAACTATGCAAGTGCAACTGCATTGCCGACTTGTTTTTTTTTTTTAAAAGAACATACGATTTTTTGATGCTTTAAAAACCCTCTGGCTTGGACCGCTATGTTGTGATGGTAAGTGTGCACTACTTGCCCATGTTCAAAGCCGGGAAAGAATATCTAATTAACTGAATTCAAAGGCGGGTTCCGCCTTGTAAACGAGTAAGAGATTAATCTCTTAAAATGGTCCCGATTAGTAAGTATTTGAATTATATCGGATATGAACACGTAGAATTTTGCTAAGCCATGTAAAAGCTAGAATACATAATATGTTCTGAAACAACTATTAATTGTAGGTCCTGTTCCAGGCCTGTGATTATAAGAATTATTTTGTGCACAGATTTACGCTTGCTTCCTAATGAGATAATATAGAAAAGTAGGTAAAATCAACTTTCTCACTATATTTTAGTATTATAGCTTCTAAGATTAATTTTGGTTTCTTGACCTCCCAATTGGTTAAATTCGAATGACATCGTTTGATGGCCAAACATGTATGTATGCATGGGCAAGCTTGCCTTACCATATTATCAAGATTCTGGTAAATGTTTTTTTTCTTCCCATTTTCTGTGTGGCTTTGTTTTTTGATTTGTTTACAAAAATTTTCTCACAGGAGATTTACCATGAACTCTAGACGAATTGAACTCAAGTTCTGATTTTTTGTGTGTGTTTTCTTTTTCATTACAGGGCAATTTAACTAATGAGGACTTAGATAGCGAAGATATTGATGATTTAATTGATTCATCCGATGATTGTTTGGATGCAGCAGCAGCAGCACATGATGGCGCCACCGAGGATGATTTAAATGATTTGGCTTCCGATTTAGAAAGTGACATAAGACATAATTCATTGTCGTACAGCGATTTGCAACAGCATAACAATAGTAACCAGCATCAACAGCAGCATCAACTCCATCATCATCATCAGCAGCAGGAGCAACTGCAGCAGCAGCATTGTTTCGCCAGTAGTGACATCGAGGAAAACCAAACGTTAAACAACGTGTCCTCTCCTCATCAACATCAGCATCATCATTCACATCTTCTTCAATCATCTTCTCGTGATTGTATTCAAACTAAGGTAAGGGATTTCATAACAGAAACAGACAGCTTAAACATTCGTTATATATTTTTTGTCGGTTGTTTTTATTTTATTTTGCTCTACGAGACTACTCTTCTTGTCCGTCCGTACTTGGCGCAAACATTTGTATTGGCGTCTTGTTTGTTTGTTGTTATGTATTTATTATTGTATGTACTTTATTTATGTCTTTCCTATTACACACCTAACCCCCCTCTCTGTCCGCCCCCCTCTAACCTAATCCACATAGTATATTTTCGAATATATATGAGCTCTCCCCATATGTCGTCTGCCATATTTGCCTAGGCACCACCAGCGGCAGCAAAGAAAAACTCCTGCTGTTGCCACGAAATCTTGCAAGAAAATCTTTAACCAACCAAGAAGAGGAGAAGCCAAACTAACAAAAAAAAACGACAACAAATGGAAATGCATTAAAACTCCTTGAGATTGTCATTTGTTTTACCAGCGGTTGTAATTTTTTTTCTTTCTTGTGATGTGTGCATTTTGCCTTTTTGGTATGAAAAACAAATTGTGTTTTTTGTACCGAAAATCTATTTAGTTTTTATCTGCCTGCCTCGACCAATAAAGAAAAACACACATAAATGCATGCAAAGTATTGTCAACTTTTTTTAAGAAAGTATTTTTTGTTTTCGTTGCATTTTTACCTAACATGAAATGATGTAAGACGTTAGTACTGATTTGTATTTTATTTTTTTTTTCTACTAAAAACTAACCACTTTTTTCCAAAAAACTATTCAAAATTTGATTTGTTTTAGAAGGTACGATTTTACCACAGACATATAAAAAAGTTGGCAACACTGTTTGGTTTAGTTGCACCAGGTTTTTGCTTTCGGTTATCCATTGTATTCCATGAGGCGCCTCCCCCATCGTGAACCCCTTCAAACAAAAACGTGGCATATTTTTCCCCAACGTAGAATTTGAATTTACAAATTGTCACGCGAATTGTAAGGAAATCAAGAAGAAACAACAAGAAACAATAGTATAGGAAATATATTAAAAACAGAGTTGCCACTTAGGAGGATACGTCAAAAATAAAAGAAAAATTATTCTTGATTTCTCACAAGAAAAAATAAATCATAGCAAGAACTTTATTCTCCATCTTGCTAATCACTTGCCAGTAAAGGTGATCCTCCAAAATTAAATTTATTTTCGCTAATATCGAGTAAAAGTCATGGCATAACAAAAAAGAAGAGTTCTGCTCGTATTTTACATATAGGGTGGTTCAACTAAAACGCACGATATCAGTTGCATATAAAACAAAAAGTTTTAGGAGTATTATCCTTATATTTTAAAAAATAATAAAAGGATCTACGACAATTACACTGTGGAACATTTTTGGGGTTATTGTCTGGGGGGTGAGAAATTCCAAGTCAGGGTGATGGTACTAGGTCAGTATATTAAAACCCTCAAAGTGTTTTGCGTTCGTATGTGCCAGTTTTTTTTATGACCTTTTACATTTTTTCCTTATCTTGATGTTTTTTCGCTTAGTTGTAAAATGTTGGCAAAAACGTAGTTTGACATAACTCGAGAACGACTAGTTCGATTTTGCTGAAATAAATTGAGAAAAATTAATAATTACATTTTCTTTAATCCATTAATATACTGTTTCTCTACCAAATCAACATTTTTGCAATTAGAAATAAATTTATGAAGAAAATTTTGCCAAAAAAATTTTTTTTTTTTTTTAAAACATATAAATCCCAAACGGAAAAACGTGTAGAGTCACAACTTTCACGTAAAGTCACATAACCTATAAACAAAATGCGACATATATCATAGAAATCGATTAACGCGTTCTGCTTTTATTTACAATTAAGTGAAGCACATACGAACGCAAAACCCTTTGATGGTTTTAATATACTGACCTAGTACCATCACCCTGACTTGGAATTTCTCACCCCCCAGATTGGCTGTTGTACTGTGTTATGTGTGAAATAAAATATCGGCCAAATGCTTGCCAAGGCTTCGGGGGTATGTCTCTATTCGGTTTTCAAAGACTGAGCCATAATGAAGATATAATGTCGTAAATGTGCCCAAATATATCATCCCTTTGCCCTGACATTGTTCTTGGCTTATTGACTACACTTTTTTTTAAATATCCTCAAATCGCCAATTGCTGAGATAACAGGACCATTGAATTTCTCGCGGAAAAGAGCCATTGTTTCGTTGGATGTGACGCAAGTCGCACCACCCCGTTGGACCCACATATCGCCTAGGTCCATATACTCAATTTCTGGCCACAAAATCTCTGTTATAATCTCGCGATAGCGAACACCATTCACGAGTCGAGGTTGAAGGTGGAAGCATGCACAGGTGTTTTCACATTTCCTACGGACCCTCTTTGCCGAAATGTTGCGTACAATTATAGACACATTTGTTAGATTACGAGGGTTGCTATTTATATTTCGGTTCCAGCAATAAAATCACAATAATTAATCATTGGAAATGGTTTTTATTGTTTTGCAAAATATTCTCCTTTAAGATCAATACACTTACACTTTTGCATGCGCACAAACCAATTTTCGAAGCATTTTTTTTCCACTCCGATTGAGGCACCTCCAACACATGATTTTTGAACGCTTCATCAGCTGCTTTGGGCGATGAAAAACGTTGATCACGCATTTTTTCTTAATGCTTGGGAATAAGACGAAGTCATTGGGTGCTAAATCAGGGCTGTACGGTGGATGGCCCATCAATTCGACATCTTGAGTGGTCAAATAGCTCATCGTTTCAGCTGATGTGTTAGAGCTCGCATTGCCGTGATGCAAAATGATCCGTCTTCTCTTATTATCTTTCCTCATTTCTTCGTACACTGTTGGCAAACAGATGGTTGTATACCACTCAGAATTGACCGTCCTATGTTCCACTTAAGGCACTGTGGCAACATAGCCGGTTATACCGAAAAAAACGCAATCATTTGCTTCGATGTACTTCTTCCGCGAACAACTTTTGTTGGATTTGGCTCGTTTTATAAAACCCATACGGTCGATTGCTGTTTTGTTTCGGGTTCATATTTATAGATACATGATTCGTGACCTTTGACAATGTTATACACCGCCTTTGAGCTACCGCAGCCTTTTTTTTAAATTCGTGAAATTATGTGGGTTCCAACGAGAACAAATTTTGTTCACGGCCAAATGAACATTCAATATTTTATTGATGCTTGTCATACTAAAGCCCAAGGATGCGTCAATCTCAAGATATATCACATGTCGGTCTTGCTTAATCAGTTCGCGCACAGCATCTATGGTTTCTGGCAAAGTGACCGAAGTTGGACGTCCTTTACGAAATTCATCCTGAAGCGAACGGCGTCCGAGACTGAACTTCTGGTACCAGCGATTAACAGTGGTTGTTGATGGTGCTTTATCGCCAAAAGTCGAAACAAATTGACTTAAACACTCTTGCCTCGATAACCCACACCAAAATCGTAAAACATCATCGCAAGAAAAAGTTCACGGGATAACGCCATTTTTTGACTGAAATGAATTTTTCAACACACTACAAACAAAACAGTTTGACCTCAAATGACAAAACGTTCTGAGTGAAGTTATGCTGAAAAATGTCAAAGTTTCCAATGGAAGTTCCAGTTTGCATCTGTGAACACTAGTATTGTCAGGACCCGAAATATAAATAGCAACCCTCGTATGCTGACCAAAAAAATTACGAAGTGCACGGAAAGCATTTTGATTTGAACGCCCATTTTCGTAAAAGGCTTCAATAACCTTAACACGATGCTCAATTGTGTGCCTCTCCATGGTTGAATTTGTCAAACACCGATACAAAGAAATGTCAAATTAAATTGGTCAAAAACTTAACGTTAAGGTGTGACTTACAATTAACATCGTGCGTTTTAGTTGGACCACTCTTTATAAAGAACTTGTGCTGCCAATCCTTTTATTAGGGAATACGACCTGAAGAATTACTACACTCTACTAGGGCAAAATTAAATTTGCTTTTGCCCATCTTGAGTAAAAATCACGTTTTATAAAGCCTTTTCAGACTGAAAACTCTACATTTATCGTTATAGTTGGCAAAAATTTTTTGGTTTGTAGGGAAATCCTCCTGAAAACCCAATAGTTTTTGATGTCATCGGAGAACCGTCAAACTTTATCGTCGTCGGGACTAACGAAAGCTTTGCTGAATTTAGCATTTATTCGATTTGTAAGTAAAATGTAGATGGCGCTGTTGAATATTGTGTCATGTAGGTGGCGTTATGAACTTCCTTTGACAACGTCCTTCCTGGCAAGTGTATCAAGAATTCAAATCAAAAATTCAGGCAAACGTAGATTTTTCAAAAACTAAAGTCGTTTATAAAAACGGAGAAATCGTGACAGTTTAAGAACTCAATGACGTTATGAAACCTATTTCAATTGTGGATACTAAGTGTTGCTATCAAACGTCGATAAATCGTATATAGTTTACAAATTCTGGATCGAAATTATAAGAGTAAACTTCAAGAAATCGGAGTTGTTATCAAACGAGGATAAGCCTGGATAAATCGTGGATTCTACAAACCTTCTGAGTCGTCATCAAAACCTAGATACATCTGGGATAATTTAAAAATTAGGAGTCGATTTTGAAAGTGTAAACTTCAATTAATCGAAACTTTTATCAAACGTTGATAAACGTGAATACATCGTGGATACTACAAACATTCCAAGTCGTCATCAAAACGTAAATAAATCGAGGATACTATAAACCTTCCGAGTCGTCATAAAAACGTAGATAAATTGTGGAAACTTTAAGATTTCGTAGATTTTATTATGTGTTGGTTAAATATTATTAACTTTAGGAAAACTGAGGCGCTATCAAAACGTGGATTTTTTAAGAATTCGCAGTCTTAATCAAAACGTGAATAAAAAGGAACACTCATAGTGTTTAGAGTCATCATCAAACGTGGATTAAAAGTGAATGTTTCAAAAATTAAAATAATAAATTGAGAGTCGTCCTTAAACGTGTATAAACGTGGTTAGTTTAAGAATTTTCAATCGATGTTCTAGGTCGATAAGTCGCAGATACTCTAACAATTTACAGCCGCTTTGAATTGTGGATAAGTCCTGGATACTTCAGGAATTAAAGTCGTGATCAATCGTGGAAACGGCGATAATCGTTATGAAACGGGAATAATTCATTCCAACTTAGCGTCATCAATAAATTTGGATCTCTTATTTTTTATGGATTCAGTATCGTCTTCAATCGGTGACCATGTAAGAACTGGAAAGTCGTCAATCGTGGAACGTTTTTACATTCAAAATCGTCGGCAATCAGGTTCTTTCAAAAATTTAGTGTCGTCTTCAATAGAGGATCATTTAAGGTTCAGGATCATCGTCAATTAAGAATCTTCATGGACTCAAGTCAAGGAAGATTGCGGATTTTTTTTAGATTCAGAATTGTCGTGAATTTTGCATCTTTCAAAGAATTTGCAATCTATTGAATAAGGGATCTTTTAAGGATTTAATATCGTATCTTTTAAAGGTTCAAAATTGTAGTCAAGCGCGGATCAAAATCCAAATTGACTTAAATTCGAAGTTAACAAGTGCACGGTATTTAAATTAATCTGTCGTGGCAATCTTTAGATTCAAAGTCAACCTAAGTACACGTTATTAAAGACAATCTGTCCTGGCAATCTTCCCAGATTCCTAAATTGTCTCGGAGCACCGCGCAAAATTTGAAATATCCTTACTATTTCCGAGTTGCCTTAATTACAGAGGACCTTTTTAAATTCCCAAGAAGAGAATAAGTCGCTCGATTGTAAGAGCTTTGAAAAAGGTTTTCCGTGGATTTTAGTGTGATTTTTAAATGAGGCAACAGAAGGCGTCTTAAGTGATTGACGATTGATCCTAGGGTTTTCATGTGGGTTTTTAAGAGAGTGACAGAAAATGTCTTAAAGGATTCAAGATTGATCCTAGGTTGATCCTGTTAAACAAATAACAATACTTGTGTCATTCGTTTGCAATTTTAAGTCGCCTCTATCATGATTTTTTTTATCGTGGGTCTATCGTTTACCGTCCAGAATCTTTTAATAATCTCAAATTTGTTTTAAAACTCGGTTCGGTCGTTATTTGCCCTATAATGCCATGTCCCATAAGATAATCATTGTGAAAATCTTACCTCCATATATAATTTCCGACCATCGAAAATCAATTAAGACCATTGATGATTAGTTCTACAAAGTTAGTGTCCCTGTGGCAACTCTGTTTTAGCTCTAATTCCGCAAAATTCATAATTACAAATATCTCATCCTTTGCCCCAAAAACACCACAATTTACTCCTTTCCACCTTTATAATCCCCCTTAACCCCATGTGCCCCCACTGTATCTATGTGTGACATTGAAAACTAACCAAGTGTTCTTCCTTCAACTCTCCACCCCCAAAAAAAATAAATACCCTCTAACCCAAAACTTTAGATTGATTGCGAAGACGAAGGTGACGACGAAGACGAAGAGGAAGAAGACGACGACCTCATCGACGGCGACGACGAAGACGAAATCGACTGCCCCACCAATTATCGCAAACAGCTTGGCTACACCAAGCTTCTAGTCACCTTTGACCGTTCCAGCGGTCGATCATCAGCAGCTGCCACACCGTACAAAACAAATCTCAGCCTAACCGATTTCGAGGCTGATTCGGAAAGTTCCGACTTGGAGACCATACAGCAGCGCATACGTAATCAACGTGGCTGCTCCTCTGGCAAGGGACTCTTAACGACCTATAAATACCTCATAGCGAACGGTAGTTTTCATCCAGGCCACAGCCACTTGAAAAGATACGCTTGCAACACTAAAACAACGGCAGCGGCAACAGCCAGCACAAAGGCTAGCACCGTAGCAGCAGTCATTGCTGCTGTTGGTGGTGAAGTGTCGGCAACAATAGTAAATAATACTACTGAACTAGAAAGTTGTGAAATACATGACATGCAAACTAAAGCAGCAGTTGCAGCAACGACCACTACATCAGTCGTTGCCGCGGAATTATTGGTGAATGCAATGGTTAATGATCCACATGAACATCCGCATCAGCAACTGAAAATGCTGCATCAGCAGCAGCACCACCAGAGATTAACCCTTATGGCAATTACACAAAATAGCATGGCAACAGGTTCAGCGGCCACATTGGCGTCCTCAGCCTCGTCGGGTGCATCATCGGCCTCCTCAACTACCGGTAGCGGCAGTAATACTAGTTCTTTGGGTGGCAATGGCAACACTACCGCTGGTGTTATCAACAGCAACGGCCATCACACCATGCCGCACAAGTTATCGAACAGCAACGACACTAATCAGCAGCATCACCAACATCTGGTTAATGGCGGTGGTGGTGTTGTAGTCGGTGGTATTAGTGCAGCTGCCGGCGGCATTGTTGCCGGCCTGCCGATGAAGCAGAAAAATATTGCCATTATTTCGCCCAATAATAGTCACAACGGCAAGAGCCATCATCAGCAGCAGCAGCACCATCACCACAAAGGCAGCCACAAATCGCCTACAGTGTTGCGCAAACATCACGAACACCATCATTCCGCTGATATTTCAAAATTCAATCGTTCAAATCGCAAATCGAAAAATTGTGCCATTTTCTATTTTAAGCACTTGGACACAGACAACGAGACCAACTATAGCAACAGCAATTGTGGCGACGATGGCCACGAGGCCATTGTTGGCAGTGTCGGCGGCCACGCAGAAGGCATTGTTAGTGGCGGCGCACTCTCATCGTCGGCCGCCTCCTCGCACGCAAGTGATGTAAGTACTCTGTGACAAACACATATGTCCGTCCACTCATACACATATCGCGCAATATAGCCACCTCGTCTCATCATTGTTTCCTTCTGGGTGGTGGTGGTGGGTGACAGTTTCTCTTGGGCTTGTCAAAACACTTTGCACAGTGGCAAGAAATCATACAAATGCAAACACAAAGAAGTTAATAATTAAGCTAATGAAATTGTAGTTTTAAACATTTTTTCTGCAGAACATTTTTTTTGCTTTTGGTGTAGTTGCCAGCCTATTTCAAATATGTATGATAATTATTATTATGATCACCCCCTGTTAAACAAACGGCGGGATTAAAATGTAACGATCGCTTGCTTAAAACAAGTTGAGCTTGAAATGAAAATTACAGTTCTGCCGTCCTGTGGTAATACAAAGCGTCAGAGCTGAGCAAGGGTTTTGTACAAGAAAGTTGAGCTTACGGGACAGTCGTCACCCTGTTTAAATGTACTTAAAGAGTTATTTTGTGACCACCCTGTTGCAATAAAAACATCAGAGCTGCATAAGCTTTTGTAGAAAAGTTTTGTAACTTTGCATTCTGCTTTAAAAAGGGTGACACGTACTGGTTTCATCGCACTGTAGTTACATAAAGCTTTGAAGTTTGGTTTATAGCTTAAAAATCGCGGAATATCATTGTTACGACTGTAAAAGTTGTAGATAATATGACCGGCTCTTGGCGTCTGAAGTCAGTCATCTGTCACATTAAAACTGTACAAAATTGCAATTATAGTCACCATGTTATAGTACCCACTTTCAGAGCAGATTAAGGGTTTGTGAAAATGCTTTAAGCTTACCAGTCTTCACGCATTTTGGGAACGTAGGGAACGTGTTTTTAGTGTTACCACAAAGCATCACAGCTAAGAGAAGTTTGAAGTTTTGTGGAAACGGCTTTCTACTTTCACTATTTTGTAAATATAGTGACCCTATGAAAAAACAGTTGTAACATACATCGTAAAAGATTTAAGCTCAGCCGTCGTCACCCAGTTATAACTTAGGGAAAACGTAATTAGTATTACCCTGTATAACACAAAGTAGCACAGCTAAATGAAGTTTGTGGAAACGATTTTCTGATTGTACTTATTTTAAATACAATGTGACTCCGGTTTAAAACTGGACGAAAAGCACAGTTATAGTCACCCTGTTCTATAACAAATAGTAGGAGCTTTAAAGCAAGTAAGACTGATTGTTAAAATAACTCGCAGCTGTTAACTTTTACTAATGAAAATTTTTCGAAATGACAGTCTGCTTTCAGAGCAGTTCTTATCCAGTTTTAAGTCTGTGTACAAAATTACAATTAAAGTTACCCTGCTGTACTAGTACTCGTAAGTCTCAGAGCTGATCAAGGGTTTTTAAAAAAGATTTTGTAACACAAAGCATCAGGCTGCACGATATTTCGTGGGATTAATACTGTGATTTTGCAGTCTGTATATGAAATTATTTCGTGGGAAGTATTTTGTGTTTTCGCAGGCTGTTTTACAACATGGTGAAATATAAAATGAACATTCTGTTTAATCTACAGAGCTTTCAAGTTAGACTTCTGGTTAAAAATAATTACAGCTTCAAATTTTACGATTACAAAAGTTTGAGTTGATATGAGAACCCGTAGCTCAACGTCAATCAGGATTTCATCAACATGTAAACATTCAGAAGAATAAAAAAATGTGTCTAAACAGAGCACAATGCTTTTTTTAAGTTGACCTATTGTTGAAACGAAAAGTGCATAGTTTTTATCTCACCAATTTGACAAAGATTTCAAAAAATTTATTTATTTTAAAAACACCCTGTTAAAAGCCAAGGTGAGCTACTGATGGCCGTAGCTCTCAAATGGAGCATCTGAAACAAAAGCCTTAATCATCTCTAGCTAGCTATTTAGCTTTTTTAGCTTTTACCTTCACATGCCAAACCATGACGCCAGAGCTTTTTAATCGTGCTTTTTTCTGTAATAAATCAATATGTGTCATAGAGAGAAGTACCATTTAAACACTCAGGTTTCATAGCGTTGTGCGTGAAGACAATTCACACTCCACAATATAACTAGAGCTTTTAAATGGTTATGTTCTCTACAATTTAAATTCTCTGATATTAAAATTGTAAATTCATACGCCACAATATAGCGCTAGAGCTTTTTAATGGTTCTTTTCTCAACAATAAAATATCTCTGATATTAAAATGTCTCTTGATTTTCACGCTCTGTCAGTAGATTTCACTTAAAAACAGTATCGATCTTAGTAGCCCTCCCCTGAAAAAACAGGGTGACATTAAACAAATTACATTCCTAGAAATTTTTAATCCCTCAAACATAACGGCCCTATGGGCTCGAGAAGTGTTTAAAGGCAAATGCCTTTTTTCCCATAGCAAACAAATTGTTATAATCTCGCTTATATAAGATTAGCAACACTGTAGTCCTTCATAGGCAGTCCACCTTTTGATTAAACCGGGTGACGTTAAAATAAGTGAACTTTCGAAAAGCTCTTTCGCTATTGGCTTATAACAGGGTGTCTAGTTTTTCGTTTACCCAAGACGGTTAACTATAAAAAGTGGTTTATGCTCTGTTTGATATAGATAACTTCTCTGTGTGTCAGAGAAGATATAACATAGGAAGAAGTTCCATTAAAAGTTCTATTTTTTGGTATGGTGCAATATCATAAGCCTCGCCATAATGCCAAAGCTTTCTAATGGTTCTCTTCAGTTGTTAAAAACTTAATTTTTTTACACACTCTGCCTATAGAACACAAAAAGCCACAGAGAAAACATAGGTAGCGTAACCTTTTATAACACAGGGTGGCGTTAAAATAGGTTAATTTTTAAAAAGCTCGATTTAACATTATTTAATATATTTTAAGCTCTTACACTGTAGACACTCAAGAAGAGATGTATCCCCTCTTCATATTCGATGACTGCTAAATTATTCAAAGCCAAACACTTCTGCGCAAACCCCTCGTAGACATTTTTGCAGAAATGCGTATACTCGTATAAGCTCGACTACAATTTTACGTTTATGGACGGGATATAATCAAATATCGGATAAAAAAAACAATCATTGATCCATTTTTATTAAACGGAGAAAGTCATACAAATTAGAAGTAAAAATATTTTAATTTAGTTTTTTAAAGCAAATTTTTAATTTAGTTTTTTAAAGCAGATTTTAATTTAGTTTTCTAAAGCAAATTTTTAATTTAGTTTTTTAAAGCAAATTTTTAATTTAGTTTTTTAAAGCAAATTTTTAATTTAGTTTTTTTAAAGCGAACTTCAGTTAAGCGCTCTTTTATATACGTAAATCGAAATTGTCGTACTTATGTCTAGTGTTTTTTATTTCTTTCAATCTTATGTTGTGTTTGCAGCCACTGTGCAGTGCTGTGCCGGGTCCTCCCTAGTTGTAGACCACTCATACTGATTACAGAGTGTGTCTTTCTTTCGTAAACATGTTGGTTCCATTTCATGTTTGTCATTTTGTTTTTGATTTTACATTTATTTTGGTTACGGGGCTAAAATCTCTCATACGTACATTCTGTGTCTGTGTCCGTCCTTCCTTCACTCTCTATTGGTGGTGTTCAGTTTGTCCCATTCATCTGCCCGTCCGTCCTTCGATCGATGTCGGTCGGTCGGTCGTTTCGGAGCGGTACGGTTTGGTTGTAAGGTGTGCGTGTACGTCGTCTGACAATGAAATGATGACGCATATGCTCCATATTTTATCATTCATCTGTTTATGGTTTCGGCGGGTCTGCCCGTCGTCTCATACGCCGCTTTTAAGTTTTTTTTTGATTATTATTAAGTATCATTGTGTAGTTTATTGTATTTCCTGGTTTTGGTTGTAATACTATTGCCGCTAGTTTGTTTGACTACCTCTCCATTCATTCCCTGATGGTTGGTTGTTGAATCTTTTTCTCATTTTACTTTATTTTTTAAAGGAAAAAGATAAATATTTCATTCATTCAGCGTCTCTGTGGTGTTGGTTTAGTTTTGTATTTTTTTCTAGGTTTCCCTGGTTTTTGTTTTATCAGAATTTGGAATCGTTTTTTATTCATAATTTTTATTTTTGTAATAATGGGTTATTTTTCTTTGAAAAAGTGTTTTTTTATGGTATTTCAATCCTGGTGGTTGTGTTTGCATGCTTATTGTTATATTGTAATTTATTAACACAAATTTGTTATTGTTTTTTTATTTAAATAGTTTGAATGGTAGTCATTAATGTTATGTTCTACTAACTTGACATTATAGAGATTAACTAACTCCAATAACCGTAATATTACTATGAAATAAATACTTTTATTCAGAGACTTGTCAACAAAATTGATTTCTTCTGTGGATAATTAATTTATAAATTTTGATTTAAATTTTCTACAGAGAAGTTATCATTAAAATATTTAGATCAAAATAAACGATTTTATCAGTGCACAATGAAACTGAATATTAAATTCATAAAATACTTTCAGTTGCTTCATACAACCAACTATAAAAATTAAGTAACCCCTAATAAGTAGCGCACAGTGTTATCTACGAGAGAGAAAAACTGCAAAGATATCCGAAACTATTGTCACGGTTGCAATGTAGGGCAGTACTGTAAAGCAGAAGCTAAGTTGTCATAAAACACAATTTATGGCTACCCTGTGCCAACACAGGATGACATACACAAGATAAAAGTTAAGTAACTCGATTGTGTTAAAAATTTCATAGTTTATTGGTTTAGTTGGTATTAAAAAGAGATTACACAAACGGTTACAATATATTATTTGGGAGGTTTGTAGTTTAGCAGCTTTGCTTTCAGAAAATATAGCTAGTGGCTACCCTGTGCCAAAACACATGGTAACACACTATGTTGAATTTTTTCAAACATAAGTTTAGTGTGTTAATAAATCCAAAACTTAAAATGAACTGCAACGATTGAAAAAATTTTACGCGAGGTTTGTAGAGCAGGAGCTAGGCTTTCCCTGTACCTAAAATACAGGATGATGTACATACACGGCGTGAATGTAGCTTTCTTAAATTGAAAGAATAATTTCCAAAAATTTTAAGTTTGGTGGTAATTAATGTAGATTTCCATGACGGCTGCAACATTAGCTAGAAAACGTTTAAGGCTATTATAAAGAAAACCCTAGTTATTCAGAAAAGACAATAAGTTGCAACCCTGCTTCAAAACAGGGTAACACATATAATGTCAAAGTTAAGCACTTAGATCGAAAAACTATTTTCAAGATAGGAAATTTTAGAACAAGTAAATGTAGATCTTGAAAATGAGTGCAGAGTAGGAGTTTGTTGTTCAAAAAAGACAATTAAAGTCTACCCTGTTTTTTATTGAAATAAAATGTTTTAAAAACTGAATTCTGTTGTCCGTCTATATCGACTGCAATTATTGTTATGACGTCTGTATGGACCAGTGGCCAACACAGAGTAACATATATAAGTACAATGTCAAAGTTAATCGTTTATACTAAGAAAACTATATAGGGGAAGAAAATGCAGATCTTGAAAATGAGTGCAGCGATTGCAATGACAGTTATAAAAGGTTTTTAAAGAAGGAGTTTGTCTTTTAAAAAGATAATTGGTTAATGAAACAGGGTAGATTTTATTGTTGAATTTTTTTTTTAACCAAAGTTTACGAGTATTGTCCTTATCAACTGCAATGATTGCTATAATGAGTTGCCAATACAGGGTAACATATACTTGAAGTTTTTTTTTTTAAAAACCAAAGTTTATTGTCCTTATCAACTGCAATGATTGCTATAATGAGATGCCAATCTTTGCCAACACAGGATAAAATATACGATGCCAAAGTTAAGCACTTTAATTTTAAAGACATAAAGATTGTAAGTTTAGAAGAAGTAAATAAAAGTAGATCTTGCAAATAAGTGTAGCGATTGCAATGAAAAATATAGAAGTTTTGCAGAGGAAGAGTTTCTCTTTTAAAAAAGACAATTGGTGTCTACCCTGTTTTATTATTTAAAAACAAATTATTTAAAAAATTATTAAAAACAAATATTTAAGGACAATTAGTGGCCACTCTTTGCCAACACAGGGTAACATACACGATGTCGAAGCTGAGCACTGAGACCTATTTAATGATTATAAGTTTAGAATAAGTAAATGTGGATCTTGAAAATCAGTGCAGCGATTGCAATGAAACTTATGGTAGGTTTGTACAGGAGGAGTTTGTCTTTCAATTTGTCTACCCTTTTTTATAATTTAACAAAAACATTTATAAAAAAAATTGAAAAAAAAAATAAGTTTGATAGTAGTTGGTGTAGATTTCCATATCTTGCTGTAACGTGTTTAAGTGTTTTGTATAAAAGTTCAATTAGTGGCCACCCACTGCCAACTCAGGGTGATATATGTCAAAGATTATCGCTTCAAAAGAAAAAACTATTTAAACAATTAGTTTCTTTTTAAATGTAGATAAAGAAAACGTCTGCAACAATTGCTATGACATGTTTGAGAGATTTGTAGACGAAGAGCTTAGCTTTCAAACAAGACTATTGTTGTCGGCTCTGTCCTATCTAGTAGTGGACCACTCATACTAATTACAGAGAGCGAGCTACACAATTGCCTTGTTCTATTGGCAACTCGCTTAGGAAGTCGCTAACGCGATGACTTTAAACCATTAAACAAGCATATTGAAATGATTTTGTTAACAAAAGACTAAAGATAATTTGCGTTAAACCCGGTTTGTTTTAAATAATTAACATTTTTTGGAAAGAAAGTCATTCAAGAATATCCTTTAGCGAGTCCAAGAGAGCTCACTTATAGTATTTCACGAATAACTATTTTTCTACAAATAAAAATTTTTCACAACAAACAGCTAATAATGCATAAAGCCAATCAGTTCTTGTATACAAAGAAATTTCAAAAATGTCTCGTAAAGTTTTAATGTTATCGCCTTAGCGACCACTCACTCGTTCACTAAGCGAGTACCAATAGAACACGCGTAATATAGTAGACCACCAACATGAGGGGAAATATTTTAAAAGTTGGTAACTAATTTTTTTTTATAAAAATGACTGCAAATATGGCAATTAAATATATGTGACGCGCAAAATAGAAAGGGACCTAAGGGTATCAAAAAAGTTCTATTGTATCATCTTTTGCAACCTTGATTTGAGGTGGCCGAAAATCCGGCACGTTCATTTAAGGGCATAAGTTGGAAGTTGGAAATTTTACAACGAATCCATATGAAATTATTTTTAAAATCTGGATATGTGACAGCGCATAGAGAAAGGGACCTGAGGTTAAAAACCAGTTTTGTTCAGGAGAGCCATTTTAAAGATTTAAATACTTGTATTTTTGGTGTATAATCGTCGACTTCACTTTCATAAAATGCGCATATCTCTGGGAGGGAACACTTTTGGGGCATGGGATCGGTCTCATTCGATTCAGATGTTGTCCATATCAAAAAAAGAAAAAAAAATGATTTTTTTACTCTTTGGTCCCATTCTCTATGCGCTGTTATAAGGAATTGTAAATAAGGTGCTAGGCATTTAGAAAATATAATTTTTCGCCACCCTGTTTCAACACCGGGTGACAAAGGTGTTAGCAAAGTTAAGCATTGCAGCATAGACAAAAATTGCGAAGATTTTTAAGTTAATTGGTATTAAATTAAGATTTCGAAAGCGACTTCAACGATTACAATGAAATATTAACAAGATTTGTAAAGCAGGAGCTATGCTTTCAAAACGGGTATTAATTGGCCACTCTGTGCCAACATAGGGTGGCAAACATGGTGTCAACACAGGGTGGCTATAACGGTGCCTTAGTTCATCCCATCGTCTGTGTTATTTATTTTCAAAATAAAAACTGAGATGAAATAAATGTCATTCTCTTAAACTACTGCAACAGCTGCAATGAATAATTTGAAGGTAAAGTAGAAGAGAAGCTGGGATTTTTGGTGGGCTTACCTGAGCAAATACAGAGTTTAATTGTGAAATTTGAGTAACTCGATTGTGACAAATACAGAGTTCGATTGTGACAAATAATATAAAAACACTAACTATAGGAATATAATTTCAATTTCAAATGATTCTAATCCTCTTTGGTAGCTACAGTTAAGAAATTATTTTTTGGAATATCACATCATTCCAATGGCAGCCTAGCCTACGCTGGAAGTGTTTTTAAGAAGTTGTTCCAATGTGTAATTATTTCCCAAACTGTAAATCGCTTTGTTAGCGATCAAATAAAACAATTCGCTGAATTGCCCTTTCACTACCCAAAAAAAAACGTTTTGCCCAACCAGCAAGTTTTTAAGAAAAAGCCGAAAATGCCAATCAACATTCTCCAATTTGGCCAAGCCATCGCAACTACAACAACGAAAAATCCAGAAATATTACAAAAATTTATATGAAAATTAAATTTAACGATGTTGGCCATTAATTTAATTGTGCATTTTCAATTTCAATTAAACATTTGTGTAATGATATTTAAATTTTAATGCTAATATTTAATATTTTATGCTATAACAGAAAAAAGCAATTCACATGTTTTGTAATGATTGCAATCAGAAGGCGATGTAACACAAGACACGGCGTAAAGTTATGTGAATGTAAAGATTAGGAGATGCTTTTGGGACGGACTACGATTGTTTTTTTCTGACTCTGTCTCTAGCATCGCGATTGTAATGAAAAGTAATTAATCATAGGCGAATACCAGCCAATGAAGAAGACAAAGAAAATGGGAAAACAAAAAGCGATTCAGTTGTTTGCCGCATTAACAATGTCAATTCATAGCAATGTAACAAATGTTGCAGCAACTTCTGCAATAGCACAGTGTTTGGAAACCAAAAAAGTTTTTAAAAAAATTATTTTAGTTTTCATTTGGGTTGCAAATATCAGCTTAACTTTTTTTAGTTTTGACAATTGCAGAATCTAGAGCTTACGACCGGCCAACCTGTTTCTCTGAGAGTTGTGCCAGATAGTAATACTAGACAACTAATAAGACATTACTACCTAAATCTAAGTAAAGTCATTAATATCCTAAGTTGGCAAGCAACATAGAAATAACCTATTTTGAGTTATAAGGTCGGACTGAAAATGTTAGCACGCAGTTATTCTTTGCTTTTGATCAGCTTTGAAAGGAGTCTAATTGTTAGCGAGAGTTAGACACCTTTCAGGTAAAACAATTCCAGATTTCGAATATCTCGTAGAAGATTATTGGCGAAAATTGTAGTGTTTCGTGGATTACAAAGAGCGACGGAATTGCCTGATTTTTTTTAATCCGTGAAAAGCACGCAGTTAACCGATCGGCTGCCTAAAATATATGACCAAGTTTTGGGCTTGGGTGGAATAGCACAACCACTATTTGTTAACATAACCTATATTCGTTAACGTTTATTCTCATTTGAGTATCTCCAAAACCACGTGTTTGTACAGGGTGCATATTTTGGCTTAAAACTCCACCTAATATTGTTTTTAATAAGTTCTCAACAAATGCGGCACCCATATTGCTTTCAACGTTGTCATATGCAAAGGCTTATAGAAACTGTAATCCACATGGTGTGCTGAAATGTTGATATGGGTGCTACCAAAATATAAAGCAACTGCTGCCTTAGTGGTCCTTTTTAGTTTGTTCAGATTCAAGTTTAGTTTACTAACAAAAACCAGTCCAATATATGGTGGAGTTAGCATGTTAAGGGATCTTATAGTGCCTAGCGAAAAGTACCACTTCCGTTTTATCTGGATTTATTCCCAACTCACACTATTTGAGTAAGATCTATAGTAAGGACTCAAGTGAGTCTTCAAGTCTTCTCTGTGGTTTTTTAAGATTCCACAGCAGCGTGGAAAGTACATCTCCACGTCGTGTCAATTTGGATATATTAGAGTCGGCTAGAGTGTACTCAATGCGCCTTTATTTCAGAAGTTTTCCAACAAATTAATTGAAAGCAAAATATTTATTCCTTGCTGCGTCAATAGGCGATTCCGATCTGACATTGTTTAAAGCTTCCTTTATATCCACGAAAGCCACCGGAAATGCAGGGGCCTTTCTGTAACCAATAAGGACAGCGCTGTGTTCGTAGACTTACCCCTTGTATGGGCTTGCTGGACCTTCGACAGAGTGCCCGGTCTGGGGAATGATATGATGTTTACATCAATAATTCTTTCCAAAGCTTTGAACAGTTGATTGATGAACGAATGATTGGTATGAATTGTTGTTGTTGTAGTGGCACATAGTTCAGGGGTGACAACCCTTGGCTGAAGAATTCCCCCTTCGGGTCGATCCGGTGCATAGAACCGGCTGTTGTGGGATCAGAATTCTCTCGCCTCAGTGTGAAACCTTCCCCTTTTGTTTATGGATGAAGCCAATCTTAATGCCGTCCACTGAAGGAACTTGAGACTGTTGCATTTTTCTCCCGCTGAAATACTGACATCCCTATCCGGAGATTTGAAGGGAACGCTTAGTGGGTCAATTTTGTATTAAAAAGTCAAGATAAATCATTGAATAACAATAGTTTAAAAAAATCTTATTGCTCTAAAAAATAGGCAGTTGTAAGGTCTGGCTGAAAATCGATCGAAATGGGCACATAATATTTCTCTAAAATGATTGACTAAGACTAATCACGTGGGATTATATGATATTTAACTTTGATAAAACTGAACCATATTGGTCCATCTTTTGATATAGCCCCAAATGACCTTTGCAATTTAAAGTCCTGCTGTCCGATAATGCTTAAAATTTAACCTAAAGCGTTAAGTGCGATTTATAACTATTTCTGATGAATCGGTCTACGTTTTTCTATCCAGAAGTCAAACCAGTATTAAGGGTTGTCTTTTTTTCGGTTTTATATGTAAAATTAAATAAAACACACATAAAGCTATGATTTCGATGAAACTTTTATTTAAATACTTGGACCTTGTCAAGCAGCAGTTGATCCTTTTGAGGTTATGTTAAATTACTTGACAAATGTTGGTTTTCAAATGCTCTGCGCGTAGACACGGTCTTTGGCGAAGCCCCACAAAAATGTCTTATGACGTCAGATAACAAGATCTTGGCAGCCAATTGACGTCGTCAATATGTGAAGCCACGTTTGAATCACCACATTTTTTATAGAGTGTCGAAAAAACTGGGGTTTTCCCAAAATCGGTATTTGAAAAACCGACTGGTTTTTTTTTAAACTTAAAAACCGGCATTACCGCCATTCCGGTTTTAAACTTTCCGAATAGTTTCCGAATCAGAAATGAAGTAATTGTGCCCTAGAAAAGGCTCTTAATTTATCCAGATGTTAAATACTTGTATAAGGTCATATTTGAATTTGTGTGGAAGAAGCATTGGGTCAGATTTTCAGACATCCGTCACCAACATTAAGCCAAACCAATTTTATAGATATTTTCATGGCATAAGTCCATGTACGAGTATATTAGAGCGCCCATAAAACAAAAAGTGTTATTTTTTCAGCTCACCGCTCATTTTCTAGTATATTGGGCATCAAAATAATATCCGTACAAAACTTTTTCAATCGGATGCGAACCGGCCAGTCCGTCACGACTTTTAGCCCTTGAAATGGAGTAAAACTAGTTGTAAGCTTTGATGAGCTATAACTCGTAAGCCAGACAGACGACTTTCGGAAAATACACCTTAAGCATTTGTGTTGCAAATATACAGGCAAACATTTTTCTCCCGCACAATTTTTGACCTAGCTATGACCTTTCATGGTGTTTTCAGAGGTCAAACTTCAAATTTGAGTCAAAAATTTAGTAATTTTTTTATAAACGTTTGAAAAATTAGTAGTATTTTTTATAAACGTTTGAAAATTTAAGGTTTGACCTTTGAAAACACCATGAAGGGTCATAGCTAGGTCAAAAATTCTGTAAGTGAAAAATGTTTGTCTGTACGCTTTTTTTGGGTCCCCAAACAATTAGTACGGGGACTAAATCAAAAATTTAGCATATATGGTTTAAATCGGTCCAGATTGGTTGTTTGTGAATTGTAATGTACCATACCAAATGTGATTGAAATCGGAATTCATATGGATGTTCGAGATCGGTTGTATGTTATATCAGGAGAGATCTTTGTACTGAGGCTGTATCAAAATATGGACCAGTATGATCCATTTTTATCTGAGCTGATCACTGATTGATCTTAATAAACTGTAGCCAATTTCATCAATATTGGATTTACTACGGTTGAAATCATGTTTGGGAGTTATATTTCAATTTAAGCCGATTATCTCAAATGTCAACAGCCTACTCACTTTAGCCATATATCATGAAAATCGGACAACAATTGCGACCTGAAAAGACCTGAAACTAAGCCTTAGGTAGACACAAGACGAACGGAGAGACGGACAGACAGATATAGTTAGATCGATTCAACTCGTGATTCTGAGTCGATCGGTACATGATTTTTTAGATTTAAAAAAAATACCAGGAAAACCGGGTTTAAGCTATTTTTGAAAAATCGACATCGGGTTTGGACATAAAAACCGGAATGTCGGTTTTCGGTTTTGGACTGTCTACTTTGGTTGTAAAACGATCCTTATTCTTTAATGCCAAACCATTCATTGCAAAAATGACATTTCAGATGACAGATATTTGACAGCCTTGCCAGACCGGTAGCAAGACTGTCAATATGGATAACAGGCTGTCAATGTGGATAATCCGATATTTAGTCGGACCTTATTAAAACACCAGACAGAAGTGCGACAAATTCTGAAAAACTGAATGCCGTTGTAAATCCCATGATCAACCCCGCAAGACTTTAGCTTTTTTTACTTTTGAACTTGAATTTTGGTGAAATAAAATAGACTTTTAATTTTTTTTCTTATAAAACTTTAGGAGCATATTTAATAATAGTTTTTGCCAACAAAGAATCCTTTAAATGACACATTTTGCTACTATATTTAGCTATCTTAGATCATGTTATTGTAAAAATAATTTCAAAAATAAAATGTTAAAAAGTTTATTTTTTAGAATTTAAGTTAATCTGGTTAAACATCAATATCTGTCATACTTCTCATGTTTAAAAATTAATAATTTTTGTACCTTAATTAAAGTGGATTTCACCGCACTGTGCAACGCTTATTTGTTACTAATTTCATGCTTTTTTTCGTTGAACGTATGATGTTGTCGTCCAAATGATGTAGAAAAACGCTTTTACTCTTTCAAGTCTTTTAATTTTTTTTTACTTTTGTTCGTATCTGTGTCTCTATAATAATGTTAGTTTGTATTGGAATGTTTGAGTAGTTATATATGTGTGTGTTTGTAAGTATACTATATGTACGTATAAGTGTGCTATGATGTTGCATCTTTCAGTTGCAATTTGCAATTTTTTTTTTGTATTCGGTTGCTTTTATCGGGTAACGCTAATTAAACTTCAGCGCTTCTTTGTTAAAACCATCTGCGCATTATTTTATGTCGTTTTGTTTTCTTCTATCGTCATCTGTACCAACAACTCACCTCATATTCATCATAGATCTAGTGCTGCTTATGACGCTTCTCCCTCTTCCCCTCCAACGATAACTTCTAATGAAATTTTTTCACGATTTACTGATTGTGTGTTTGGTTTTTTCTTTCTTCTTTTCTCTTTAATTTTTATTTTCTATATTAAATTTCATATGTACAAAAATGTGTGATGACTTCGTCGATCGTCGTGCTGATGTTGCCAACGATGTCGATGATTGGTAATGCAATGCAATGTAATGAATGTATGACGTCTGATGATTACACACACCATCCAACACTCACTCGCTGACCAATGGCCTGGTCTGGCCCGGCCCGACGTTGCCATCTTTGACTACATCAAAGCAGCTTCTGAAATCCGCTGATGTTTCATCGGACGACGAAGGCTGGCTGTACACATCGGTACCACAGCAGCAGCAGCAGCAACACCACCATTCGTCATCGCTTGGCGGTATTGAAAGTTTGAATTCCAATTATATTTCCCGAGGTATTTCGGCTTCCAGTGAATTCCATAGCTACGAGTTGGCCACAGCAACTCCTGGCAGCATACAATCGGCGACCGTCTCATCTTCCACGTCAACGGCCGCTTTGGCCACAAACGGCGTCGCCGCAGCCGCCGCCGTTGTAGCAACGTCCGCCATACAAGGTGACGATTCCGATAAAGAAAATAAAGAGGCTTCAACCACCACGACCATAACAAAAATCCATTTACAAAGCACGGCCACCACAACATTTGCGGCCACCACCACCGTCACTGACGAGACGGAGGACGACAACACCGTTTCGCCAACACAAGGAGGAGCTCCCAGCTCGCCCAACTCCACCAAGGATCGGGTGGCGACGGGCGGCGTCGGCCGAGCCACCAGTGGCAACAGTAGCTCCAGCAGCATTACCAGTAGTTCATATTCGTCCAATGATATGCTGACGGAAGCCACCACAACTACGGCATCGATTAAAACGAACGCTACAAAAATTCGTTCAAAAACCCAGTATCATCAACGCAGCGAAATGGAATTACAAATCAATAATAATCACGGCAACCAGTCGCCAGCAACAAACATGCAACAGCAACACAATGTCATGAGCAGCAGTAACAACAATTGTGCCATTTCACCGTCATCGATCGGCACAAATGGTCGGCATCACCACAACCACATCAGCAGCAGCAGCAACATAAGCTGCTGCAACAACAACAATGGCCCGGCATCGCCAGCTTCTTCGCCACAGCATGCCAGAAATTCTTCATTTTCCGATGATGCTGCCAATGGAAACTTGGAAAAGGTAAGTCTTACACACCATTCCAATCGCATTGGCCGTGAAGAGAATTGTTGAAATAACTTAATCCAAATGCCTGGAGTAGCACGGCCTTATTGTTAGCCACATTTCATATGGTAACGGTGTCAGTGGTTTCTTTCAAAGACCACAATGGGAATATGGCACAGAAGCGGGGAACATTTTTCTGTGTAAGTTTTTTTTTCTACAGAGATGAGAAATTGATCAAATACAGCAGCCAAGAGGTGGTATGTTTTTAGTTACTGGGGAATGCAGCTTGAGCTGGAAAATATTCAAATACTCGTACTTAGTCGATTAAAACATCCCAATTCTGACTAAGGGTTTTGTATCCAATTTACTGGGTTTAAATATCTTTTTGCTGACTTTGTTTTTGATACTTACTTTTGATATATACTGGGACAGGTATTTCTTTACTTAGTTTCAGTATCCCACTTCTGACTTAGATTTCAGTATTCAAATTATTTAGTTCAATAACCATATTACACAATTTTAAAATCACAATATTCGCATTCAATATCTTACTTCTAATTTGGGTTTTAAATATCTACTCGTACATTACTTGTTTGCAATATCCCACTTCTGACCTAGAGGTCAATATCCACATTTCGGTGCTTCAATATCCATTTTATTTCTTTTTTAAAACCACACTACTGAGTTTTCATAACCCACTTTTGACATGGATTTTAATATTTATAATACTGGGTTTCATTTCTGACTTTGGTTTCAATATCCATATTACGGGGCCTTAATAGCCACATTACAGAATATTTATATCCCGATTCTGACATTGATTTTACTTCGTCTTCTGACTGTTTGATCTATTAAAATACTTGTTGCTAACTGAGTTTTAACCATAAAAATACTAAATTGTTGATTGATCAACATCATGTCACACTCACGCCTACTTTTAAGACTAGTCAAGTTCATAACCCCACTTCTGAGCTTAAAATGGTTCCTATACTACCTTTTAGTATTATTTGCGGAATGACTCTAAACATAAACGAATCCCAAATAAAAGTTTCTCTAGAAATTATACGTAAAACAATGCTTTGGTTTTATTATCCCACTTCTGAAGTAGCGCTATTTTTTGGGAGATGGAATTTTTTATTAAAAATTTCCGTATGTTCTTTATTTCTGCTTTATAATACCAAGCAGAAATTTCTTAAATTTCCAAAAGGAATTTTTCTTAAATTCCAGAAGAATTTTTTTTTAAATTCCGAAAGGATTTTTTTTAACTCGTAGCCAACTCGTAGCTATGGAATTCCAAAACGAATTTATGTTTAGCTCGTTTGTTTTACTTCTGGCTGTTGCTTTTACAACAGGGATTAACCGGCTCAAGACCTCCTGCATCTACATTTAAATAGAAGACAAGTTTTTAACAAAACGGCAAAGTGACATTGATTTTCGTGGCTGCACTCTGCTTTTATCATGATTTCGGGTCCGTGACAACCATCTTTAGAAATCGTTGCTGCAATTGTTGAAAGTTAAACCAAACTCTTTAAGGCTAGTCTAAAATTCAAAAGAAATTTCTCTAAAATTCCAAAAAGAATTTCTTTAAAATTCGAAAAGAAATTTCTCTAAAATTCCAAAAGAGATTTCTCTAGAATTCCAAAAGAAATTTCTCTAAAACTTCAAAAGAAATTTCTCTGAAATTCCTAAAGATATTTTTATAAAATTCTCTCAATTTCTGAAAGAAGTTTCTCTCAATTTCTGAATGGAGTTTCTCTCATTTTCTGAAACGAGTTTCACTCAATATCTGAAACGAGTTTCTCTCAATTTCTGAATCGAGTTTCTCTCAATTTCTGAAAAGAGTTTCACTCAATTTCTGAAAGCATTTTCTCTCAATTTCTAAAACGAGTTTCACTCACTTTCTGAAATAAGTTTCTCTTAATATCTAAAAGATATATCCCTCAATTTCTGAAATGTACTTTTCTATTCTCTTTATCTGAGAGAAATTTCTCCCATCATTTCGTAGGAATTTCTGTCAAATTTTGAGAGGAAAATCTATAAGTCCTGAAAGTTTTTTTTTATTTCTTAAAGAAATTTCGCAATGAATTTCTCTAAAGTTATCAGAAAATAAAGTGATTCTTCCTAATTTTCTAAGTTCTCTCAAGTATAGCTTTCCTAGTATTTCGTGTGAAGTTTTGATTAGGAAACTCTTTTCATATTTCGAGAAAAGCTTTCATTAAAAAAATTCTCTTAGAGAAATTTTTGTTAGAATAGCTCTCTCAAACTTTCTGTGCTATTGCCTTTAACTGATTCTCTCATATTTCAAAACGGATTCTCTTAAACATTTTCTCTCAAATTCTTAAACAAGAATTGCAAATTTGTCTAGATATTTTTCATAGTCTCAAACGTCTCAAGAGCAATTTCCTCTCTTTTTTATTTTATTTTTCTAGGAAAAAAAATGTGTATCATATCCTGAGTAGAATTTGTACAGCAAATTGTACAGAAATCACATATTGCCAGGATTTTCGTTAATAAACTTACCATCTCATATTTTTAAAGCACTGGAATTCTTGGAGGAATTTTCATAAAAGATAAATTCTAAAATTCTGAGAGAATTTTATACAACACTTTCTCTTGAAGTAGAAATTTTTCTCGTTTTTTAAAGATTCTATTAAGAAACTTTCTCTCATTATTTGAGAAGTCGCACCTATGTTGTTTGATAAGAATTTCCTTCAGATACTTTTTCTTATTAGCGAAGACAATATTTCTCTCATATGTGAAGAGAATTTTCTTTATAAATTGCTCTCTTATTTATCTAGATTTTTTTCATATTTTGAGAGACTTTCTATAGAAAATTTCTGAGGAATTTTTACAAAAAATTCCTTTGAAATTCTGAAGAATTAACTTTTTAAGTTGAGGACTTTTCTATACAAAAAATGTCTTTTGATTTCAGAGCAAAAAAATCCTTGAAATTCTGAGGAATTAACTTTTTAAGTTGAGGATTTTTCTATACAAAAAATTTCTTTTGATTTCAGAGCAGGGAATTTTTCTACAAGAAGAGAACTTTTTTAAAAAGAAAACTTCATAATTTCTAAAGAATTAAAAAACATCTCTCAATTTCTGAGAATTGAATCCCGCTGATTGCAATTTTTCTATAAAGTTCGTCTTAATTTAATTTAAAGAATGATTTTAATAGAAAACTTCTCTCAATTTCGAAAAGAAAGATTTTGTTTTAAAAAATAGTCTTTTAATTGCTGAGATGAATTTTTTTATGACAAATTTGTCTTTATTGGCCTGAGAAACTTTTTTCGGCAAAAACCTCTTTTTATAATTGAGATGGATTTTTCTGTAGAAAACAATTTTTGAGAGAATTTTTTCTTTAAAAAATCTGTCTTATTTTCTTATTAAGAATTTGTCTCAGTTTCTATGTCTAGAATATTTTTATGTGAGTTTATTTAAAAATTTTCCTTATATATTAGACCAATAATAGAAGTTTTAGAAAAACTTTCGCTGGAATAAACTTCTCTTTAGCTTTTCTTAAATTTCAAAAGGATAATTAATATATGAAAGAGGCTATAAATACTCGTACATTTCAAAGCTTCCGTGTGTGTAGTGTGTCAAATTCCATAAATATGCGTGCGATTGCAAATTAACAACGAAAAAAGTTTCCAAATCAAATTTCCATTTGATTGCTACCGTCGCTCTGGCGCAAGTTGGTGAAACAAATCATTCATTGATGTGAGTTTCAGCCATAAATCATCACAGACGAAATGAACTCAAGCGAAACGAAAAGACAGACAATGCGAACCAAACATAAACCTGATTCGCATTAATGACGGTAAACGTTTTCACAAATTAACAAATGATTTCCGTTACAATATGACTGACACTGTTGCCAACAACTTACCAACGACCAGCAACAGCAACATGTTGGCAACAACAATATCTGTGTGTATACGGTGTGGCAGCAACAGCAACGGCCAGAAAGAAAAACGACTAAAATCATTGATCATGATTCAAGTCTAGAGATACATATTAAAAATAATAAGCGGAAATCATGTAAAGTTTAAAGAAAACTCAACAGCACAGAGCGGGAGATATGCTCACTCGACAAACGGACGGACGGGTGGACGGACATGCTTTTCACCAAAGGCTGACTGTTTTTCCTTTGACGGCTGCTACGACTACGGCATGCTCTGCTTCCATTTCTTTCTTCAAAACAATTTGTCTTTTTTGTTGTTGTTTCGTTTGCAGCGATTTGTTTCTAAACTCTAAAGAGAAAAATGATTTTTTGAAAGTATTGAAAACAAATTGCTCCTTGCAACAAAGACCGGTTGTTTATACGAGTGTCTATTTTTATATTAATATTCATAAACTTTGGCAAGAAATGAAAAAATCGTCCACCTAAAAGCTCATGTTTTGTGATCATTTCTTTTGTCATGTTTTCAGGAAAACATACGCTTTTATACACGTGCAGATATTTGTAATATCAATGTCAAACCCAATGACAATCACCAGTACCACCACCAGCAACAGCAGCAGCCGCCGCATGGCTATATTGCTAATGTCTCACCCACTGCATCGCTAATGTATGCCCAGCAATTGCATGCCAATGTCGGCAAACGTTTGCCGCCACGTTCACCGGCCAAATCGAGCATATCGCAAACCTCCACCAACACCAGCACTTCCACCATCTCACCCACTAAGGTAAGCAAAGCAACGTAACTTTTTTGACTCTACGAGTATATCCTCGTCATATCCGCCGTTGTCTGATCCACATATAAACGGGCCACTTTTCTTTGTCGCATGTTTACATTGACGCGGACAGTGATGTTGCCCAGTTCAGAGAGTAAGCAGCGTTTAAGATCTTGTTGTTAGTCTGCATTGAGCCCAATTCAATCGTTTAAATTATTTCCAAACAAATTATAGATGATCGGCGAATAATTGCAGCTGAAATATTTTCACGATCGATCGATTCATTTGGGGTTGAATGGAAATGTTACATTCACATAAAATTAGATTTTTTTTTTTGTGTAAACGCGATCTGTAAAGATAGGAAAATTTGAGAAAAAAAGCTTTGGCAAATGTATATCGAAACAAAGGAGAGCTTCCTGATCTGTTGTATTAAGACAACAATAGCTATATTTTCCGCAAAACACGGGTAGAATTTTTTAAATTCATCTTGCATCTTTATCAAATATTGGCAGATATGTTTTATCATTGAGAGAATTGCCATTTAAAAGCTTCTCTGTTATGGCGTGGTATTCTAAGGCAAAAGCTTTTTGCTTCCCACAGCAAATAAATTCATATTTTTATCTTTTGCCTCCATACGTCACACCATAACACAAGAGAACTTCTCTCTGTGATATAACTTTTCTGATATTTGTTACTGCTCCAAAACAACACGCCCAACATCTTAAACAAGTATAGGGTGGGCCATTTAAAATTTTAAATTTGATTCGGTTTAAAAAAACGTTCTGATAATATTTTCAAATATCTGTTTTTTTTGGAAAGGTTGAGCTATGTATGTCATTTAATAAAGGAACGCTTCTGATGCGTTTTCGCTTCTCCCAATGGGCTGAAGATTGTTTGGTAGGTGACGAAAAGTTTTACCGAAAAGCCGTGTTTTAAAATTAAGCTAATTTTCATTGAAACATTAGGCTGATCGGATGAGGTACAGCCGAGCCGATTGTGGAAGTCAAATAAATGATATTGTTTTCCATTATTGAGTGACAAAGTTCAACCTTTCCAATAATACTATAAATTTAAAAAAGCTAACAGTCATTTTTTAATGACGATTCATATTAAAAATGTTAAACCGCTCACCTTTTGACTTGAATTAACCTTAAAATTTATGTTTTGAAACGGAAGTAGATGCACCACACCCAGGGGCGCCATCTATTGTCCGCTTAAGTAGTAGTTCAAAAACCAACTTTTCTCCCTTTCGAGAATAGTTTAAGCCTCACTTGCCAAGAGAAAGCTCCACATAATTGTAAATTTGAAAAGTATGAAGAAAATGTATTAGAAAATATCTTTTAATGGCCAGTTTATGACGTTCGAGTATTTCTGGTTAGCGTACTTCGTTTAAATTTCCCTCTCGACTTTCTTTAAAAAAATATTGTGTTTTATCTAGCCAAAGCGGCCCAAAGTCAAACCAAACGCCTTTGCTGACGTTTTTCCCATGTGCTAGCTCTAGATTTCAATACTCGTACGAGACTACACTTACCAAAACCTTTTAAGACGATGTCGAATTTCATGTTTATCTATCCAGCGGCCAAAGCATGGAACTGAAATTCTTTTGAAAAGCTTTAAGCCTGTTAAAGATGTTTTACGTGATTTTTTTAAGACAACAAAAAACTATGGACATTCTGAGCTTTTTTCTGATATTTTAGCGCTTCTACATCTCCTAAGATCACTAGCGAAATTTATTTCTCACATGTTCACAAACGGTTTACAAATAAGCTGAGAAGTTTTATTTTGGAGAGAAGTAACATTAAAAAGCTCTAAACTATGATAGTACCTACCCATAGCAAACAAATTCATAATTATGAACTTTGCCTCTTTAAGCCAATCCACAAGAGAAGATATTTTTACTGGTCTTCAATACAACATTTTCTTTGGAAGTATGCGTGTTCCTTTCTAGCGTTCAGCCTAAGTCTTATATATGGAAGTATCTAGGTCCAATGACCTCAGTTTGTATTTAAGAACAAGTGTCATCTATAATTTTCAGCCATCGATACAAATCGCAGATTTTTCTAAAGCTTTAAAAAAGCTTTTATGGCTATATCTTGGAATATTACTTATACAGCATTCTTGAAGTTTTTTTAATATGCTTAAAATAAGCGGTTCACAATTAATGAAGCTTTGCAATGAATATCGCCGTCATAGGTATATTATTATTTAAGCTTTTAAAGCTATATTTGTAACGAGAGGTCGTCTTTTTTTTCTTTACATTGCACGAAAGCTTGTCTTTAACGTCAAGCGAGATAATTCAATAAATATAAAGCTTTTAAATAGGATAATATCCACCTTATGTCTTCGATTTCGTCAAAGCTGGCTTTAATAAAGCCACGGAAAATCATTTAAGCAAATTTAAAGTTTTTAAAAAATATTTGTATATTTTTAAGTATTTACGATTTTTATAAAAGCTTGTTTATTTGATACTATGTAAAGAGACAATGCTTTGAATATGAAAAGCATTGGGAAGAAATTGTGTCCAATTCTATAGTGTTAATTCTTTCTTCAGATTTCGTAAAAGCTTTTTCTAAAATTAAAGATTTCGGATTTTTTTGTAACATTTCAGGTACCACATTTAGGGAAAGAATTTTTTATTGAGCGATGTATTAAAGTTTTAAGAGTTGATAATTTTGCGACCTATCGGTGGTTAATAGAACAAGCTCTAGTTCATAACAGAAATAAAGCTATTCCAGTTTTCGAGGTCACATTTACATTTTATAAAAGATTTTTATAAAATGCAGAAGTGTATTTTTGTAAAGTGATGGCAGGCCTTCATAGATAAATTCAAATTAAAGCTTTTGGTAAAATTACTATTTTTGGACGCCAATTGTACTAGGGTACAAAGCTGTATGCTATTAAATGCTCTTCAAAAAGCTTTTATGATAATATTGTCCGTTTTGTTAGTTCAATATTGCTGCCATTACATTTCTTGTGATATTTTTTTTAGAATTGTGTGGTAGAAAAAGGCTTTAAAAAGGCATCACAAAATTTTAACATTTTTCACTTTTTTAAAGTCAGATTTACACTTTATTAAAGAAAGTTTTACTAAATATAATACATTTAGAATTAAGCTTTTGATAAAATTACTACTTTTTGTTCGCCAATTCCATGAGGCTACAAAGCTGTATACTATTTGAAGCTTTTCAAAAAGCTTTTATGAAAATATTGTCCTGTTTGTTAGGTCACTATTGTTGCCTTTACATTGTCGTGATATTTTTTTAGAATTATTTAATAAAACACAGCTTTGAGAAGTCATCATCAAATTTTACCTTTTTAAGTCTGCCCCATGTAAATTTTCAGCAGATGCCCGTTCTTCAGGCGACGTTGTAGTTACCGTGAGAATCATTCTCCTTTAAAGATCTTGTAGAGTTATCCTCCTGCAAGATGATCTGATGAGTTTTATAAACATGTTTGCGTGGTTCAGCAGCTTTCTACATAGGGTAATATTTTACCATAGACAGAAGACAAACACAGAAGAGCCTCTAGGGGCATTGAGTGGATGTACCATGTGGCAACTTTTCAAGCTAATATACAGGTGCCAGATTTTCTAACCTAGCCAAAGCCTTAATCTTTTAAAAAGCCGTTTTTCTGAATTATTTTATGTAACAAGCTTTCTCAATTGAAAAGCATTACGGAATGAAGGGAATTCAATTAAAGACGATAAGCAGTACAAGATGGGGCGATATGCTTCTTCTTTGCAATATCGTAGAAAAACATCACTCGTAAAACATATTCTCGGTTGATTTATCCGTTTTCGTTTTATCACAAGAACTCAAAAAAGGCAAAATTAAAACAAAACACTAAATTCCCACACTTTAAATACAAAAACCAGCTCTGCCAAAATGATTGTTGCGTTTCTCAAATTCTCGTAAAAGCTCATTTTGCCCATTTTCAACAAAAGTTTATAATTTTTGCATGTTATGACGCATTATCCAGTGATGTGCCATTAAAAAGCTCTGGTAAAAAGCTAGTAAAGCTTTCTATTTGCCATAACATCAGAGCTTTTTAATGGTACTTCTGTGTATAATTTTTGACGTATCTGGCTTTAAATTTCAAGAAAGCTTTTTAAAAACTGCGAGGCCAATGAAAGCTTAAACAAATTAATGTTTTAATGAAATTAAAGCTTTAACAGAAATGTTGCTGTTGATGTTTAATTGAAAAAAAGTTATTTATTGTTGTGAAATTTTCCTTTCGCAAACCACACAACTACCGCAACGCACGCCGACAAGACGGTCATCATCTTGTCATAGTGCGGGACAAATGAACTCATTATTACCTTTCTACGCCAGAAAGAAAGCTCTCTTTCTCTAGCTACAATTAAATGGCATGTAATCAACTGGTAAATATCCAAAATGTACCCGCGTATACAAATAATCCGACCGACAGTAAATTAGTGGGCGTTCGTTAAAGTCATCTAGACAAATAAATAGATTATACGCGTAAAGCAACCAACTCACGTGCGACCATTTCTGGCCAAAATGCAAGCAAAAGTCATAAATTCACCTTGGCAGTGACATATGCATCCATGACAAGAAAACCTAATCGGGGAGGCGTTTATGCTGCAACAGGCCGAGCGCGGCCAGCAAAGTGCGTTTCTTTGGCGTCGTTGATATCTGAGGTAACAAGTGTCGGAGCGCGAGTACCGCCGGCCAACAGCCAGCAAGCAACCACACACGCACATGGTCCCGGCCACACAATATATGACGGCATATCATACAAGCCGAGTACCGACTCGGTAAAATATGCGCTCCACTCTGCATAACTATTGGTATGACGATTATGTCCATAGGCTACATGTTGTATGCGTGTAAAATCACACTGGAAAAATTACATGAAAACTTTTTTGATTTTTTTTCTTGCGTTTTTTTTGTTACGAAAACAATCATCAGTTGGAAAAGTGGCAATTACCCACACGACTTGCTGTTTTTTTGTCTTGGCCAGTTATACTTTGAATTTGAAATTCCACCAGGAATCATGTGTATGAAAGCTAGACGGACGGACGGAGTTTGAAGAAATTTTTTTGATTGTTTGTTTGTGTAACAGAAAACGAGATTTCGATGAGCGTTACATGATTTTTCATGTTTCGCAGTGCCAGGAAAGAAGATGAAAGAAAAGCCATTGAAACTGAAAATTATGCGTAGAGGCGGCCAGAGTGGTTGACTTTTCTGCAATTCGCCCCAAGTCCGTCCTTCCTTCCAGGCTTTCAAGCATTCATGCGAACTTCCATAACCGTTTGACTAGATCACACATGACCAGCGAGAGAGAAGTGGGGTGCCTTTAAATATCCGCTGATGTGAAAAATACTCCTCGCAACTTGCTCTGAATGCAAGCTAGCAAAATAAAAACATATCGTCCGTCCGTCCTTCAATGAAAAATGGAGGGAAACACTAAAAATCTCTAAAGCGACTGCCCCGACCACCCTGGGAGTTGAACGGGACAAATGTTTAATTTTCTCAACCACACACTGGGTTAAGGTATGAACGCTCGTAAACCCCTCGTAAGCGATTTTGTTTCACCATCACGCGCTACGTTGTGGGCAAACATATTGACATTGATTTGTTGCGAAAAGCGAAACGCTGGAACTCCAAACAGAGTTCCTCCTTTATATAGACAAAAAAAAAGATATCCAATGAGAGAATCTTGTTTGTCGCCGTTGAAGTGTAAAATTAATTAAGTGCGAAAGCGCGAAAAAGATCCTCATTTAAATTAATGGCCCATGCAGGAAGGCGGGTGAATAGATGGTTTGATATATGATACCTTTTCTCTACGGTTGAAGTTGGTGGACGCAAAAAGAGATGAAAGCTTTCTTTTCTAAACTGCAACACAAAGATGTAACAACAGTGTTAATTTGAAGGATTTGCGCGAATATATAACAAAATTTTAGTGATGGTTCTGAATATTTAACATGAGAGGGCGCTCTCATATCTAAGCCAGAAAACAGAGTTTGAGTAGGAGTTTGAGTACGCGTCTCATTAAAATCATCACAAGTTTGTCTGGTAACTTAAAATTTTACAGAATTCGTGGAAATTTGCTCACTGAAACTTGACTCTTTTGATTTTATAATAGAGGGCGCTCATAATCCCACAAAAAAGAGGCCAGTTTGGGCAAGATTTTGAGAGAATATCCTTTGAATCGTTATAATTAGGTAGTAAATCGTAAATACTAACAGAATTAATAAAAACTATAAAACGAATATTGTCCAAGAAAACACTACAAATAAAATGATTAAAAACATATTTTTAAGCTATATTTTTTGTGGCTCTGTTATGAGCGTCCTCTATTGCAAACTTTGTACATCCATGAAGAGTTATAAGTAGAGGGATCTCATAACAAAGCCACAAAAAATAGAGTTTACATAGGAGGTTTTGAGCATTCTATTTGAGTTATTCTTATTTAAATATTAATATGTCTAGTAAATTTGAAAAAAAAAAAACTAAATTCACGAGAACTGAAGAACTGATAGAGGTTAGAGAGCGCTCATAACTCCACACAAAAGAGGCTAGTTTAGGCAAGAGTTTGTACGAATTTCCTTTAAATAGTTATAAGTAGTAAATCGTAAATACTAACAGAATTCATAAAAAATATGTCTATGAAAATCCTTCAAATAAGATGCTCAAAACATCTTTATATACTATATTTTTATGGCTTTGTTATGAGCGCCCTCTTTTGCAATTTCTTTAGATCCATGAAGAGTTATCAGCCCTCGCTCATAACAAAGTCACAAAAAATAGAGTTTATAAAGGAGTTTTTGAGCATTTTATTTAATTTATTATTAATATGGCTAGTGAATTTGAGAAATACACCAAATTCACGAAAAGTTAAGAACTAATATTATGTTCATTTTACAATAGAGGACGCTCATAACTACTTAGTAGGGACATAAATACTGTTACAACATTGAACACACCCATTTCAATAGTAGAACTGAACATACCCCGTTAATGTCATATGGGTTTTGAAAGCTAACCTCAATAGCGTTAGTCTGTAACGGGATTTTAAAATTGTTTCAACTTTTATCATGGAGTGGTCAGATAATGAGAACCGTATCGCTGTAATAGCGCTTTTCAATTGTGAAATGAAAAAAGCGATATTTTCAAAACGCTCCGGCCCCTAGGGTTTAGCCGCATGTTCGTCTACCGATGCATAAAACTGTTTGAGGAGACTGGAGATTTAAAGACCGCCACCGGTCGGGCCGCCCACGCTCTGTTCGAACACCGCATGTCATCAAAGCCGTTAAATCAAGAATTAGCAGAAATCCGCTCCGAAAACAGAAAATCATGGCCCGTGAGATGAATACCACGCAAAAGTCCACGAGTCGAATCGTTAAAAAAGACTTGGGACTTGGGGCTTTCAAAACGACGTACCGGACATTTATTGACTGCAGCTTTAAAAAAAAAATGCAAACGTCTTTTGGTGAAGCACGCTGATAGATTACGCAGAAAAATTTTGTTCACCGATGAAAAAATTTTTACCGTTCAAGAAAAATTTAACAATCAAAATGGTAGAGTGTATGCACGGTCATCTAAGGAAGCATCTGAATTGATCCCAAGGGTGAAAAAGGGTCATCACTCAGCTTCAGTCATGGTTTGGTGGGGTTTCTCTCACGATGGGGTCACTGACCTGCATTTCTGCGAACAAGGAGTCAAAACATCGGCCAAAGTTTACCAAGAAACCGTTTTGGAAGCTGTTGTGAAGCCTCTTAACAATTCCCTGTTCCAAACCCAGCCATGGACTTTCCAGCAGGTTTCTGCGCCCGCCCATAAGGCTAAAATGTCCCAGGCATGGCTTCGAAACAATTTGCCAGCGTTCATTTCCTCTGAAGAATGGCCCTCAGGCAGTCCAGATTTGAACCCATTGGATTACAAATTGTGGACGGTTTTAGAGAACAAGGTTTGTCACAAAAGATACCCCAACATCTCTTAAACTGCTTTGGTTCGAGCTGTGGCCAATTTTCCAATGAACGAGGTTCGTGTAGCTATTGACGATTGGCCAGTGCGACTTAAGGCGTGTGTAAAGGCAAAAGGCGGACATTTCGAATCAGTAGATTATTTCTGGATACAATATACTCACATCAATAAATATATTAAAAAATATTTGTTCCAAAAACATTCAGTACTTTTTATTTTACAGCATAAAACGTGTGTAACAGTATTTATGTCCCTACTTAGTAATTACTGTTTTTAAGCTATTGAATTTGTGCTTACATCCCGAGCTTTTTAATGATACTTTGTTGAACAACATAACTGCTTTGCTTAAACTGCTATTGTTTATAATAACAAACTTATACGACATTTTAAGCTTTGAGAAAACATAATTCCACTTTTGTAAGTCTGAACTTCTACAACATTTTCATTGCGTTAAAGCTTTTTTTTACGTTCCGCACTGTGGAAAAACTTAAAACCATAATTCCAACGCAACAAAATTATCTAGAATACAAGAAATTCTCCTTTCTAGTAACGCTTTTTAAATTGCTTTACAAGACAATGCGGTTTTCTGGATCCCATGACCCCAAACCCTCTATTCGTGTTTCATTCTGAAGGTGAAGACATTTTTTACGAAAGTCCTTCATGCATTGAATTACCAGAAATATACAAACGAGTACAAAAAATCACAAAATTTTCGTACCGGCAATTTCAGGTCGTAATTGTGGCAGACTTTGTGAACTGTAGGAACACGAAAAGCTTTGTCTGTAAAAATTATTAATGGCTGTTTTAAAAAAAGATGGTCGTAATTGTGGCAGACTTTGTGAACTGTAAGAACACGAAGAGCTTTGCCTGTAAAAAAGCATTAATGGCTGTTTTAAAAACGCTTTACCAGAAGTTTTGGTTTTGTCACAAAAGTTATATATTACAAAAAAGTAGCTGTCAAAAGCTTTGCTGTTTGAAGGCAAAGTCTTAACTGTTCGCATAGCAAACTAATAGCTATTTTGGAGCTTTTACGTTTAAACCCCACTCCCTTGCAATAAAGCTTTTTAATAGTACTTCTTTCTATTATTAAACTACTCTGGTATTAATAATGTTAAAAAAGAAATATGAGCCTAATGACTAGAGTCTGACGAAAGTTTTGATTTACAAACATTTTTTCTTTATAATGCAAAGTAAAAGCTTTAGATATTTTTCATACAAATTGTTGTAGGAAATTGAAGCTTTGCAATGCATTTTAAAGGAATTGAGTTAAAAATCAGGATAATCAGAGTTATTTTGTAAACTATTGCTATATTTCGATTATACTTTATAGATTTTTTCCCTAGCTCTAAATAAATTGGCACAATTTCAATATTGATCACCTCTAAAGTATCCAACACTATTTTCCCACAATTTGAATAATTTGCGATCATAACAATTATAATTTCGCCAAGCCAAAAAATACACTCCATTAACATTCAGTCGTAATAACCAGCCAAATTAAAAAGACGATCGTTATACACTTCCATTTCGAATTGAAATTAAAGCCAAGCAATGTCAATAATGTTTTGCGACCGCCATAGCAAGCCGGCATAGACGGCATTAAACGCCTTTTTAAAAGCGCTTTACAAATAATAAAAGTGGCATTAATGCCTGTGGCGTGTTTACAGGTTTTGAATTAAAACTTTTATTTATATTTCACGGCGGGCATAATACAATTGATAAATGTATGATGGCAAATTTCCATTTATAGTTTAGACAAAATCACGCTCCGCACCGGCACAACCACCACCACTTGTCAGTCGTCACTGTGTGCGAAGAAAAACATGATGTTTTGTGCACTTTTTGTTTTTTTGGTTTATTTTATGGGACATACGGACGGACATTGATCGGTGGTTAACAGCGCGAAAAACGCTCACGAATTATACGCACGCATTTTAATGGTTTCGCGTATGTGTTTTGTATGTGAAATGTTTGTGGCGTTTTTTTTTTATATTTTTTTTTTTTTGCTTTCATTGCGATTTTTATCATTTCGCCTCAGTTCGGCCGACCTATGTAGAGTGAGTGCGCAAATCGGTTTAATGACGTCCAAAACTATGACGCCAGTGCGAAAGTCTATGAGCGATTTACGGCTAAATTTCCAGTTTGTTTTAAGTTTTTTCTTTTGAGGGGCACATTTATTCATTTTGACTCAATTTAAAGTGATTGGAAACTAATTTCTGTTTACGTTCATTATCAAAAAAAAAATTTGAGATAATAAATTAATGCTTTGTAAATGATTCGTGAGAAAGTGAATTAAGGCATGTCGCCAGACATACAAAGAGGGCAAGAGAGACGGAGAAAATTCAGATTGAAAAAATGCATTATCCTTATATTTTGACTCTTACAGCGTATAAAGTGAAAAGCTCAAATTTGTTTTATGTATTGAGGATTTTGTAACAACTGGAATTCCTAAAAATAACTCAGGGCTTACTTTTGTCTTCTCTCTATCCCCATTTTCTGCAACTGGAATTCCTAATAATAACGTAGAATTCCTAAAAATAACATAGGTATTCCTGGAATTCCTAATAATTACGTAGGGCTTCTTTTTTGCCTTCTAGAAAGCTACACTCGCTCTATCCCCATTTTCTGCAAAACTCAACGCCAAAGCTTGTAAAGAAAAAAAAATTGCCAGAGAACTTATTCCAAAGAGACAAGCACCAATTGAAAGCTCATATGTTATAGCGAGGAGTTTGAGGAAAATCTTCGTTATTCCAGTAATAATCCATTTTTTATAAGTCTTTGCCTTTACACACCACGCTGTGACAACGAAGGTTTTAATGCCACTTTCATATATTCTATAGTAAAAAAGTTCTTGTATTAAGAACTATTTGATATGCAACTGCATTAGATAATTTTCAATATAAGTATTTATTATTTCAGTAAAGCTTAAAGTAATATGCCTACGTATTCTGGAAAATACAAAAAAGCTCTAATTTCTTATGCTCATTTTGGTAGCAATAACAATTTGCGTTCAACGCGATCGCAAGCTTTTGCGTTGAGGCATATAGCAGATAACTTTTACTATAGATATAAGATCCTTAGCAAGCTTTGGCGTTTTGGTGTAGCGAATGAAGATAAACGCTTCCATATATTCTATAATAAAAAGGCTCTGGAATTAAAAAAGCTCTGGAATTAAGAACTATTTGATATGCAACTGCATTTGATAATTTGTAATGTTTATTATTTCAGTAAAGCTAAAAGTAATAACCACACGTATTCTGGAAAATACAAAAAAGCTTTAATTTCTTATGCTCATTTTGGTAACAATAACAGTTTGCGTTCAACGCGATCTCAAGTTTTTTTTAAGACATACATCAGAGAACTTTGTTTTATAGGTATATGATCCTTGAAAAGCGTTGGCGTTTTGGTGTAGCGTATGAAGATAAACGCTTTGTTCTTATCATAGCGAAATATTTTTGAGCTTTTGCCTTCATTCACCACTCCAAAACACCAGAGCTTTTTAATTAATATAATTTCCCTGCTGTAGTCTAACGACTATACAAGTTTTTTTTAAAAGTAGCAAGGGGCCTTAGAAGCAGGAAACTTAAACTTAAAAAGCTCGCGTCATTTTTTTGTAATTACAAAATTTTTTTGTAACAACAACAATTGGTACAATAATAAGAAGCTGCTTTGGCATACCGTTTTTTGTGATGGGGAATAAATTCATTTACCTGAGAAGTTGTTTTTAAGTGAGAAGTCCCATTATAAAGCTTAAGTTGTTATTGCTTGTTTTTGAAATCATTTATTACGTCTATGGAGATAAATATCTTACGGACAAGCTACGATAAAAATGTAATATAAATTTAAACTCGTTTAAATTATAGTTAAAAGCTAATTAAACAAAGTAATTAACAAATAATTAAACAACAAAGTAATTAACAATGTTTTTTACTTACTACTAGGAAGACTGAACTCTACATGTTCACGAATTGTATTAAAAAGCTTCATCGGATTTGGATGACAAAAGCTTTATCACACAATCAGATTTTTTTTGAATACCACGACAGTCGCTTCTATGTACCGGATTGACCCGAGCAGCAATTCTTCGGCCAAGGACTGCTCTCAGTTGCCGCTACATCAATTACAACTAAAGGGTTTTAACTATTCTTTATATTAAAACTTCTCTGCTTAAATCCTTAGTGCTAAAGCATACTAGAAGACAGTAGCTAAGGAAGGCGAAAGCTTAATTCTTCCCAATGTAAACCAATTGATATTTATAAGCTTTTTCCTTAACGTGCGCTGAAGCTTTTTGATGGACTATCTATCAACAATTTATTTTTTCTGTCCACCACTCGCTCTAGAAATAAAGTTTTCATATTTCATAACGTTATTATTAAAGCTAACCAGACGACAATAGCTAAAGAAGGTAATTCGTAAGCTTTGAGTTTTGTAAATATAAACACTTACAATTTTTTAACTTGCTGTATAGAGGCAAAAGCTTTATTCTACCCAATGTAAACCAATTGATATTTATTAGCTTTTTCCTTAATAAACCCTAAAACTTTTTGATGGACCTTTTCTCTATATTTTAATTTCTCTGCACACCACTCGCTCTAGAAAAACAAGTTTCGATATTTCCCAACGTGTTGCAAGGAAGCGACTATTTTGAAAGAGCAAAAGCTTCCAGTGACAAATTTGATTTTACATATTTCAGGCAAATATATGTGGAGCGCGGTATTTTGCCTTTTTTGGAATGAAATAAAAAAAAATTATAAACATTATAAAAATGTATTTTATATTTTAATTATATTGAAAAAGTAAGGGAATTTTTAAATTACATGGTTTTAAATAGTGTATCTGTCAAATGTCGACCTTCGCCATCCACACATTACTGCATACGTTTTCTGAAGTTTTCATGAACTCTAACAAGCATGTCGACTGGTATTCTGCCAATTTCAGCTTCAGTATTGGTAATTAGGTCCTCCAAGGTTGCGACGGTTGATATACACCTTCGACTTTAGGTAACCTCAAAGAAACTAATCACATGTGGCCAAGTCTGGTAGGCGTGCCGGCCAGTTCTCATAACCCCTCAAAGAGATAAGCCATCTAGGAAACATTTGCCTTTAACAATTCATGGTAACCCTCGCAGTGTGTGCAGAGGCACCATCTGTTGGAACCATGTATCCTCTAATTGCATTGCCTCAAGAGCCGGCTGAAAAAAATTCTGGCAATGCCAAGAGCAAGTGATTGCTTCCGATCAGAGCGTTTCGGAGATTACTGCTGCTCTAACTCTCTTGATGTTTTGTCCTGTAGTAATCCCTATCCCTTTCGTACACATGACACATTTCCTGCTCTTCTCAATCAAGTTACCCAATTTTCAATTGATTGCCGTCCAGGAAAAAGGCCGCGTGGGGGAACAACGAATCGTAATTGAAAAGCACGCGGCACTGCAATGATCGAGTGCGCATTCGAAAAATACGCTTCTAAACAAAATGACGTCTCCTCACGTGTCCAATGCATGATGGCAACTGAAAGGCAGACGAATACAAATCTCCCGTCAGTCACTATAAGGCACGGACACTCTCCACTCTCTTCGACCAACAGTGCCACCCCAGCCTGCACTGCAAAAAAGCAAATTACAGCGCTCCACCCTGTATTTCAACGGGTTACAATTGTTTTACATTGTACGCCATAAGGAGCTTTTTGGTGCGCGGTAAAAACTCTATTATAAACAAATCGAAATTCTCGCTCGTATGGCATGGGTTCTTAAGTAAGTTTTCGCATTGTTTTTGAAAATGTTCTCACCGTTTGGGGAATTCCAAATATGATGCGAGTATTTATTGAACACCGGGCTATCGCAAATCAAATCGAACCATTTTCAAAACTATTTAATGGTAATTACCCATATTGTTGCAAACGTTTTTTGCCCCTTTCGAGATACTTTTTTTTGTTATTGTGAATATTGCCATAATTTTTTTTTTCGTTTCACTTGTATATAAAATCCCGATTCATCGACCCGCAGATATTCTAACATTTTTTCGACACTATCGTAAATTATCGCAACAACACAGAACATAACATAATTTACAACAGATAACTAATGACGTAAGAAAAATAGAATAAAATCTGGAAACTAAACACAATTGAAGTAAAAAAATACCAAACAATAAAAGGTAACATTCATATAATGAATACAACACAGGCCGACAATATCGGCCTGGTGGTTGGTGGCTTAAGGTTTAATTGCCTTTTCAGACCGAAAAAAGTAATAGCTTTTGTGCTACTAGTTTCTTCATACAAAAAAATTAAAGAGTTGCCAAACATTTATTGTATTTTTATGAAAAACTTCTGGTTTTCGTCAGTCGAAATAGGCCCTAATAGAGAGTACTCTCATTTAAATTTGTACATGGTGCAACAAATTAGCTGCGAACTGATCCTATGGCAACGACCTATCTAACGCCGAAATTTATGTGGCGAATTTGCAACTGAGCCAGAGTTTTGATAATAATTGTTAGTAATTTTCACTAGTTTTTCAGGAAGTGAAACAGTATACGATGAAATGGCAAACCTTACTGCCTATTTTGACAGCTTAATGGCATTTGTAACTCTGATAGTTGCCAAAATATAGGTATTGGAAAAACTATCAGTACTATCCGGTCAAATGGGATTTTCCACCTAATATAAACAAAAACCTACTTTCTTGTTGTGTTTCTAAAGTGAATTTTGTGTTTTTTCCAAAATATTCTGTTGTCCGGTGAAATCCGAAACGAACAATCGACCATTAAAAGGCAGTCGGATAGACTTTTAGTTACAAGCAGTGGTGACTGCAGTTTCGGTGAGCGCCACTTCACGATCATAAGACCCCAAGCAAAGAAGGAGCCTTCTGACCTAATAATTAAAATGCGAATATTTATCATCAAAAATAGTTTTTTTATTTTTAAAAGTATTCCCCAGCATAATTTATACACTTTTGCACGCGCTCTAACCAATTGTCGAAGCACTTTTTCCACTTCGATTGAGACACCTCCATCACATGGTTTTTGAACGCTTCAACAGCATCTTCTGGCGACGAAAATCGTTGACCACGAATTTTTTTCTTGATGTGCGGATATAAAAAAAGAAGTCATTGGCTGCCAAGTCAGGTTAGTACGGCGGATGATTTGACGTTTTGGCTGGTCAAAAAGGTTTATGCCGATGTGTGAGAGCTCGCTCGCATTGTCATGGTGCACAATGATTTGTCTTCTCTTGTTAGTTTTTCGAGTTTCTCCGAAGACTTCAGGCAAACAAATTGTGGTCTACCACTCAGAATTGTCCGTCCTACGTTGCTCAAGCGAAACAGTCGCCAGATGACCAGTTTTGCCGAAGAACCAGGTTTTGCCGAAGATACAGGTTTTGCCGAAGCAACAGGCGACCATTTGCTTCGAAGTGCTTCTTCCACGAACAACTTTCGTTGGATTTGGCTCGTCTTCGAAGACCCAAACGCTCGATTGCTGTTTTGTTTCGGGCTCATGCGCATAGAACCATGATTCGTTACCTGAGACGATCTTATAAACGTCTTTTGAAGCATCGCGGTCGTACTTTTTCAAAATTTCGTTGCACCAATCGACACGAGCCTTTTTTTTGAGCGATTGTCAAATTGTGCGGGATCCAACGAGAACAAACCTTTTTTACGGCCAGGTGTTCATGCACTATCGAATGTATGCTGGTGGAAGAAATGCCCAAAGATGCGTCTATCTCACGGTATGTCACATGATGATCTTGCATTATCAGTTCACGCACGGCATCAAAGTTCTCTGGCACGACGGCCGTTTTTGGACGACCTTCACGACCTTCGTCTTTGAGCGAGCGTCGGCCACGATTGAATTCATTAAACCAGTTTTTCACAGTGCTATAGGATGGTGCTTCATCGCCTTACAAAGATTTAAGTTCATCACATGATGATCTTGCATTATCAGTTCACGCACGGCATCAAAGTTCTCTGGCACGACGGCCGTTTTTGGACGACCTTCACGACCTTCGTCTTTGAGCGAGCGTCGGCCACGATTGAATTCATTAAACCAGTTTTTCACAGTGCTATAGGATGGTGCTTCATCGCCATACAAAGATTTAAGTTCATCGATGCACTCTTGTCGTGATAATCCACGTCGAAAGTTGTGAAAAATGATCGCACGAAAATGTTCACGAGTTAATTCCATTTTTTTGCAAAATTGATTTTTTCAAGTCACTGTAAACAACACAAATGATGGTTGCACGTCAAAACGTTCTGAGTACGTTTATCCTAAAAAATTTCAAACTTTACAATGGAAATGTTAGACGGCGACAAGCTTAGTGTTTACTAGGCCAGAAATTTTGTAGCAACTCTCGTATAGACAACAAACTTCTTCTTTGTGTGTTTCAAAAGTGAATTTTTTTTTTTTTTGATATATTCTGTTGTCCGGTGTAATCGGCAAAACATTTGCAAATTGAAATGTAAAATCCAAAACGAACAATCGGACATTGAAAAGCAGTCGGAAAGACTTTTAGTTACAAGCAGCGTTGACTGCAGGTTCGTTGAGCGCCACTTCACCATCATAAGACCCCAAGCAAAGAATGAGCTGTAGCTCTGTTCAGCGGCTATACACTTAAGGGCATGCAGTTACGCATTCAACGTGAAACAGTATACGATGAAATGGCAAACCTTACTCAATATTTTAATAAATAAATGGCATTGGTAATTCTGACAGTTGCTAAAATATCGATTGGAAAAACTATCATTACTATCTGGTCACCTCCTACAAGAATTGCCTAATGGAATTTTCCACAAAAGTCTTATTTCTTGTTTTGTTCCAAAAGTAAAGTTTCGATTTTTTCCCAAAAATGTTCTGTTGCCTGGTGTGATCAGCAAAATATTTGCAAATTTTAATGTAAAATCCATAACGAACACTCGAACATGGGGAGCAACAAGCGGGTCGGAGGGCTTTAGCAACGTGTTAGATCAACAAACTTGAAACCGAAATGGAAACTGATATTCCACCGATTGATTCCTGCCCAAACTGAGATATCGCACAGAATAATTGAGCGAATGGTGGTGGTGGTGGTGGTAGTGGCGGCTTCTAGTAGGTAGAAAAACAAACAAAAAAAGTCCAAAACGAAAAATATAGAGGCGACCACTACAAAATATTTAATCGATTTTTGTGGTTGTTGAGTTTTCCACAATCTGTAGATGTTTTGTTGTTGTTATCGTGTTTTTCTGTTTTGTTTTTTTATTGGTTTTCTCTCCTCTCCTCTTCTACATCTTCATTTCGTTATAATATTATTGTTATTATCTTATCGCTTAAATAAACGAAACGAAACGGAGGAAAACGAAGCGAACGCGGTGGAATGGATTCAAAAATTAATACCAAGAAAATTGTGTTTTCATCAGTGTTCAGGAGATATTGAATTGAAGTGAATACATCACAACAGTTGGTTGGTTCGGTTCAGTTTGGATTTTCTGTTTCAATGCTAGAGGCAAACAATAAAAAAAGACCGGGACGAATAAAAATTAAAGAAAAAAAATATTTTGGCATTTCCGCCACGAAAAAAAATCGCGAAAACCTGCGAAATTTGTCACGCAGTCTATTAAGTTTGAAAACAACATAAAAGAAAAACCAAGCGTGAAAATCAATGTGAAAAGCAAAGTGAACAAATTGTGTTAGTTGTTTGAAAAGTATAATTGAAAAAGAAAAATTGCCGTGCATATAAATTAATTAGCAAACTACTAAAAAGAGCAGCTAATTAAAATTTCAGTATTTATTTTTTTATGAAAAAATTAAAAAAAACGTATTTTTTACGGCTATTGGCCTCTATCCATGCATACCCTCTCACTCCCGGTTCTTTTTCAAAACCCCCAGGCAAGTGTTGAAAACGGTGTTCAAAGCGGTGTTGGTTGGTTTCATTCATTCCCATGCTTTTTTTTTGTTCACGTTTCTTTATCTGCTGTTCATCTTGTATTTGTTATGACGTGCAAACAGCAAAAATGACTACAAAATGCCAACAAAAATAAAGTAATAACTGCAACAACAACAAAAGGTGTGATGTGCATTTTCTGTGGCATACATAGAGTTATATATACCCATACGTATTCCTTTTTTATATATACATACTTATATATATATATATATATATATATATATATATATATATATATATATATATATATATATATATATATATATATATATATATATATATATATATATATATATATATATATATATATATATATATATATATATATATATATATATATATATATATATATATATATATATATATATATATATAAATGTCTATACTAGGCATGTCGATCCACCTATTCTGGGATTTTAAAATCCCAGTTAGTTCATATCTCATCAATCAAAAACGTCATTTGAGCCCCTACGGCCTATAGGAAAGAGTGCTTATTTTACCCCGATCATATAGGGTGGGTCATTTACAATTTTAAATTTGAATCGCCTGTAAAAAAAATTACTGATTTTTTTTTTTTTCAAATTTCTGTTTTTTTTTAAAAGATTGAACTTTGTCAGCTAATAATGAAATTTATTTAATGTCCAAATTTGTGATAAAAAATTAACTTATTAACTAAAATATAGGGTGATCCATCTAGAGGTATTTTTTCCATAGGGTTTTTTTCCGAGTTTACGCGTGAGTTGCGTTAAACTTTAGTTTTTCCATTTCAGTATTGTTTGCCATTTTATCACAGAAAGACTAACACCGCAACAACGTCTCCAAATTGTGCAACTGAATTATGAAAAGGAGATACGAGAAGATCCGCTGTTTTCGAACAACGGTTTATTTAGTGAGAGGGCCCCTTTCGGGCTCAACAGCAACGTCAACGGACATTTCAAAGAGCAGCTAATTTCACGTATTTGACCGGTGAGTTGGCCGCCTAGATCGTGTGAAATCACGAGTTTAGAATGTTTTCTTTGGGGCCACGTAAAGTCCAAAGTCTATGCTGACAAACCAGCTAAGATTCAGGTTTCGAAGCCAACATTACGCGTGTCATGATCGCCATACCGGTCGAACATACTGCTCGAACGAGTCATCCAAAACTGGACCTTCCGAATGGAAACGCTTAGACCTAGTCGCGGTTAACATTTGAAGAAAATTATATTCAAAAAATAAAAGGCATAAAATGTCCTTTCGAATGAACAACAAATATTCCACACTTGTTTTGAACTTTTGTTTTTTTATGTTTTTAAAAAAATACCTCAGCCACCCAGGGTGGCTGATGAATATTGCTACATTAAGAAACTTAAAATAACTTTATCAGTGTATTCTCATTCAAGTTTTTTAAATATAACCTAATTAGTTTTATAATAATGGAAATTAAATGCCCACCTGCTCCTAAATGCATGTACGGCATCTTACCAAAACATTGTTCATTACTACTTGGAGAGTTTAGAAAGAAATAGTCACAATTGTTTCTTGAATGGATTCAGTTCATTCAAATTTGTTGGTTATGCTTTGTAGACTTCCTGTTGGCAATAACCCCTCAAGAACAAGTCAGGTGCAGTAAGGTCAGACGACCTGGGAGGCCTACGGAATGTGCAGTTTCTGGATATTAGCTTGTTGGAAAATTTTCTTCGCAATTCTGCAATAACAGTCCGGGCTATGTAAGGAGTTGCACCATCTTGCTAAAGCCACACAGAGTTGAAATTATCATTCGGTGTAATTCTGGATAGTTTTAGTTTAAATCGAAATTGGCCTCGTCAGACATGAAAAGACAATTTAACATGTTTCCGTCCTTTTTCACCATTTCAAGCATATTCTGGCAAAAAAGCGATTCGGGAAGTCTGCTGCGTTTAGTTTGTTGTCCATTTGAATTTTATATAGGAATAAGTCCAAATTTTTGTGCATAATTGACTGCAATGACTGTCTGATTATTGCCATTTGGGCAGATAAGCTTTTTGTTGAAACTCTAGTATTGTTTTGTATTACAGCAGCGATTGTTCCCTCCGGCCGATCTGAAGGGTTTCGATGAAAAGGTCTTCTGTTGACAGTTCCATGCTCGGCAAAATTGTTAACAAGTCTCATTATGGTTCATCTGCTCCGCCAAACGTGCGCCTATACAATCTTTGAACCGAAACTACAAACTCCAGTGCGCGATAGCGGCGGACAATCCAATTTGTTGTTTCAGTGTCCCAATTATCCATTTTTTTTAAATCTTAAAATCGATCTGGAAAATAAAAAAAAAATAAAGCATATCCATTAAATAGAAAAAAAGTTATTAAAGTTTTTTTTAGCGGCCACCCTGTATGTTGATTATCAACTTATTTCCGATTTTTAACGATAGACAAATTCACATATTTACAAAAACAATTGTACGCTGTTTATCGAAAAAGTTTCTATTATGAGGTGATGAAAAAAGATCACATATTTACAAAAAAGTAGATGGCCTTCGTATCAGGCGAGGAAAACTTCACATACTTACAAAAAAAGTTTTAAAGTTCTTGTTACGAGAAAAAAAATTAAAAAAATATATAAATTTCTTTCAAACAGCATTTTCGTTACAAGCAGCGGTTACTGCAGTTTAGGTGAGCGCTACTTCATCATCATAAGACTTCAAGCAACGAATGTGCTGTTGTTCTTGTTATAGCGGCACATAATGCCTGGGTGACTGCCCTTGGCCGAAGAATACCTTCCTTGGGCTAATCAGGTGCATAGAACCGGTTGTTGAGGGATCGAACGCGTGTGCTGTGACTATGTTTAGCGGTTATGTACTTAAGGGCAGAATGTTTCGCATTTAACGAGAACTGCTGGCAGTATAGTTTTCCACCGAACACAATAAAAATCCCTTGCACAGCATACATAAAAAAACACATACACCCAAAGAGACACACGATACAGTGCGTGAATTTTATAATTTTTTGTTGATAAATAGTTTAGTTTATTTACGAAATTTTTAATTGGGTTCACATACCAATTTTGGTTGAAATTTAAGTGCCGCTTTTTCTGTGTATAGTCGTTTGTTTTGACCAAATTTAACAATGCCCTTTGTCCATTTTGTATCTTTCATTTTTTAATTTCCCCACCGGCATCCCTAATCTAAACACGTATCGTTCGGATTAAAGTAAATAGGTGAATATGCGCACGTCGTCTTCGCAACGCGATACATTCAAATTTTTGCGTGTAAAATAACAATTAAGTTAAACATTTATTTTCTGTTGCAGTTAAAATTTATTTATTCACTAGATTTTGCGATTTTTGCTGTGGCATAAATGCAATTCAAGTGAGAATGGCGTTTTAGGCGAAACTATTCGCGTTTGCGGCCGTGGCGTGGTGTTTATTTAGCACAAGCTCATATCTAAAATGGTATTTTGTTTTGTGTCTTAACAACAGATGCCTGACTGCCTGCCTGCCTTGCCAACCTGCCAGCCAGCCTAGTCTGCCTGCCAACCCATAATTGTGTATGTCGGCTGACTCTATTTAAAATAGACATCATCTAATCTCGTTTATTGCAACGACAACAAAAAATCATCGAAAATTCAAAACAGCAGCAACAGGCTGAGGCAGATGCAGCAGCAGAAGAAGAAAAAAACGCAATAATGAGCCAAGTGTTAGGTTTTGTTACAAATATTGCAAACGCAGGCAGTTGTGGAAGTTTTCGAGTATTTTAGTGGTAAGATTTTAGCAATTCTGCCTGAATCTTCATTGTATGCCCTCCACCATAGAATGAATTGAAAACTAAAGCTATCATTTTGTAGGCCAGTAAAAAGATCGCATCCAGAAAAGTGATATAATGACACATCTTTTGACTAGAAACTATCGGGTAATCAATCTAGAGGTATTTTTTTCCAAATAAAAGAAATACAAAAATTCAAATCAAATATGGAATCTTTCTTGTTCATTTGGAAGGACATTTTATGACATTTTTTTTTTAATATAATTTCCTTTAAAGCAGCAACTACGCCATGGTGTTCATTCTGAGGGCCCAATTTTAGATGACTCGTTCGAGCATTTCGACCTATATGGCGATAGTAACACGCGTAATGTTTGGTTCCAAACGCTGAATGGAAGCTGGTTTGTCAGCATAGACTTTGGACTTTACGTAGACTCAAAGAAGGTCCAAAACGTGAAATTAGCTGCTCTAGGAAATGAACCCTAATAGATCCATTGTTTGAGCAGCTGTGTGTCAAGTGGCACCAATTGAAACCAATTGTCGTAAGGATTGCGGGCTTCAATTTCAGGTATCAAAAATTCCGATATCATGGCGCGAAGGCGAGAACCATTCACGGTTACATTCCAGCCATCATCATTTTTGATAAAATATGGACAGATGATTCCACCAGCACATAAACCGCACCAAACCGTGGTTTTATCTGGGTATAATGGCACCTCTTCTGGTTGCTCTTTAGCCCAAATGCGGCTATTTTATTTTTTGACGCTGCCGTTGAGCCAGAACAAAATTTGGTCACTGAACAAATTTTGGTCGCAAACTGCGAATCTTCTTCGAGCTTTTGCAGAAACCAAACAGCGAATTGTAAACGAAAAGCAGGCTACACTGCAATGATCGAGTGCGCATTTGACACAAAGTTACTTCTCCTCATCACTGAACAAAATTTGGTCGCAAACTGCGAATCTTCTTCGAGCTTTTGAAGAAATCAAACATCGAATTATAAACGAAAAGCAGGCTACACTGCAACGATGGAGTGCGCATTTGACACAAAATTACTTCTCCTCACGTGTCCAATGCATGATGACAACTGTAAGACAAACGAATACAAATCTCCCATCAGCTACTTTAAGTCACGAACACTCTCCACTCTCTTCAACCAACGGTGCGGCACAGCCTGCAGTGCAAAAAAGCAAATTACTGCGCCCACCCTGTATAAATATGTTAACTAAAGTTGATTAACACAATTCAATCACACGCGTAAACTGTGAAAAAAATCCCTTTTGAAAAAGTACCTCTAGATTGATGAACCGTTCTACGTAAAACATGAAATTTCTAAACTTAAGGACCTTTTCAGACTGACGAACTGGTAGTCTCGCGATCATTTTGCCCCTTTAAAAAATAATTGCAGTTGTCACCCATTTTTCTAATTCGTGTTTCAGACTGACAAAAAGTCTGAAAAGGCACAAGTACCACCTTTACTAGTTTTACCACAGGATGAAGTGGTTATAAAATTTTATTTTATTGTTCTCGTAAAATTTTTAAACGATCTAGTCGCGTCCTTTCGTCCATCTCTCCTTCCCCTACGGGCAGGACCTCAAAAACAATGAAATTTTCTCACGGCATTAATTTATTAATTCTATGAGCCAATTTTTCATAGGTCCCGCCTATCATGGACCCATCACCAGCAACTATATCCCTCAATACTGTCAATGCCATATTGAAACGCAATCCATGGCGGAGAGTTAAGACGCTTTAAATTATTCACTTGTGATTTGTCCTTTGGTACGTCCATCACTTTCACCTCCGCCCATTTGTTTGCCTCTGACAATCCTTTCTACCTCTTGGATCGCCGTTCTATCAATCTACTCTAGCACTGTGCTGCCTACTGTGTCAGTCATTGCTTTGTGAATCCTAATTTCCGTTTCACTTCTATGAGGCTATTTAGATTCATAATGCCAAAGCAGTAATCAGCTCCTCCTCAATATCCCGTCCCTTGTCCCATAATATCCCACCTTCCAACACACGTTGTCCGTGCATCCAACGATTGACAACATTTTCCTGTTTTCACTTTTGCTTTGACTTTTTTTCTTCTCGCCTATTTTTTCTGGCCATTTAGTCCACCGTTTTTTTGTTTGTTTTGTCCCTGGTTCGTGTCTATATTAGCTGTGAATATTGTGGAGCATAGAGCCGCAGTGGCATGAAGCGTGTTGTGTGTACGAGTATGTGTTGCAAGTTTAAGCTTTAAATTGGAGTTAATTGAGTTTTAGTTTAAGCCATAATTTTTTTTCTCTCGCTGTCACTCTATCGACTTTAGTGTAGTTGTCGTTGCCGCTGTCGTCGTCGCCGTCGTTTTTGTCATTTTTCGCCAGAGTTACGGCCTTACAATGTCGCTGTGTCGTTTATGTTTTGCGTTAATTGGCCAAGTTAAGTTGCTTCTGACCGGCCATGTGTGTTAAGCATTCATTCGTTTTACTTACAACGTTTAGTGGTGTTTTGTTTTTTTTTCTTTCTTTTTGGCGTGCTTGTTGTACTGACGACGTTTGAGTTTGAAGTTTGTAATAATTGTCATTAATTATCACAAACGCCCAATCTTGTTTTTGTTTTCTTTCTGGGGTTTCTGACTGTTTTTCACTATGTTTTTCTATGTCTGCAACACAGAAAAAAGCGGGCAAAAACTGAAGTTTTATTCGTTGTTTGGACGTTGTTTGTGTTTTCTCACTCCTCGCTGGAAATTTGCGTTTTCCCATATACACTGAAAGAATTTTTTAACATAAACTAAATTGCACGATATCACGCACTATTGGATTCCAGGACACGCTGGCGTACAACTTTTGAAATTAGCAGGGTCATGTTGGGTTTCTCTTCACAAGATTAAACTGTGATCCAAGACGTGCGTATTCCTTACGTAAAACCTTAAATTCACGTCGACGATCTGGGAGCGTTGTAAACCAGATCGCGGTGGATTGAGTAAGAAATTGCAGAGATGCTCAATCTATTTGGGCATTTATTTATGTGACACGAAGTAAAGGGCACCATTCCTTTGACAAAAGCCCACTTAGTATACTCACCGGTGTGGTCGCCCGACACCGCGTGAAGGCCAAATGGCTGAGCGCATAGGGCTTCGATTTGAGGACTTCTGTAGAAGCAGATTAGATGTAAAGGAGGAGGAATCAGTGCAGCACTTATTATCTTTCCGCATGAGACTGACACAGAGTCGTTCGTCTCGCCTACCTGGGGTATTGGTCTTTTGATTAACTTAACGATCTGCTAAAAAAAATTCTTTAAATTCATAAAGAAATCTTCCAGTTGCAATAGAGCCAATAAAAATTAGTAAGAGCGACATACTCGTACAACGAAACTCCTCTTAACACAATATGAACAAATTAATAAACAGAAAAATACAATTTCGTTTTAATTAAAAAATTCAGATATTCAAACAAAAAACTTAATAAGAAATACCGTGATAAAAAATTTCACATATTAACTAAAAAATATTCCAAACAATAAACATATTCTCAAAAACAAATTAATATTTTTGTTATGAGGTGTTGAAAAAATTCACATATTTACAAAAAAATATTGCAAGCCGTTTATTAAAAATATATTCGTTATGAGGCGATAAAAAAAATTCACATATTAACAAAAATGGTTGTAAGCCGTTTGTTCAAAATATTTTTTTAAAGGGCGATGAAAAAATTCACATATTTACAAAAATATAGTAAAATGTTTTCAAAAACCATCAGTTAGACTTTCAATTACAAGCTGGGGTGTCTGAAATTTCGGTGAGCGCCACTTCCTCCGCAAAGAATTACTGTGTGGTGTGGTTTTCATGCCGTAGGTGTAATTGAGCCGAATTTTTTCGTCGATGAAAACAATCGTCATGTTACCGTCAATGGACAGCGCTATCGTGCCATGTTTGAAAATTATGTTTGGCAAGAATTGGACGAGCTTGACATCGCCGATATGGGGTTTCAACATGATCAACTAGCCACGCAGCACGCGTTACAATCGATTGACTGAAAGGCAAATTCGGTGAACGTCTTAACTCGAGAAATGGTCCGGTCAAATGGCCACCTTGTTTATGCGATTTAACGCCATTGGATTTCTTTTAATGGGGTCACATCAAGTCTTTGGTCTATGCCAATAAGCCAACAACTTTAGACGAGCACAGAGACAACATACAACGTGAAATTGCCAACGTTCCGGACGAAATGTGTGCAAAAGTGGTGAAAAATTTGATCTACAGAATATATCGCTGTACACGGGCTCGTGGTGGTCAGGTGACCAAAATCGAATTTCATACTTAAACTGTGCAATTGTACTACACGTGGAAAAAATTTGAACTCTATATTTTAAATATTCTGTGTTTTATTCATATATAAAATTGTTATGTCCTTAATGAAAACCCCTGTATGTTAAGCGGCTATACTCTTAAGGGCTGCAAGTTTTGCACTAAACGAGAACTGCCGGCAGTAGAGTATTCTAGCGAACGCAACTAAAATCCCTTCCACTGCATACATCAAAACACACACACATGATACAATGCAAGAATTTTATGATATCTGTGGTTTTTACCATTTCTTTAAAATAACTGATAAATAGTTTAGCTTATTTGCGAATTTTTTGATGGAGAGGTGGTAAAATGTACCTACCAAATTTTTGGTTAACATTAAAGGATTCTCTTTTTTCTGTGTACAAATAATAGATTTTTCATTATGCAATAACAGCCTATGTTAGCATATGACATATTCCGATTAAATTAAACGTTTTCCAATTTAAATAAAGCTTTTTTACAACTCAATGAATTAATTTTCAAATTAAATGAAGGCAAATGAAACTTTAACCTAATTTAATGAAATGTTTTTAATGAAATGTATTTTCTATGAGTTTAATATCGATTTATGATAACACTAGTTTACAAACTATGATTTTTTCCTGGTCCAGAGTTCTAGATGTTTTTCTCTTATAGATTATATCCTCCTTAACACGAAAATGAATTTTAAAAAATTTTCCTCTGATTAGTTTTTTAAGATAGAATTTTGGAAATTGTCTACGTTTATGAGATGTCTGGACCATAAGTCCCATTTCGACCTATATTACCGATTTACCGCTATTACCGATTTGATCAAGAGTGTTCTCAAATGAAAGCAAATTTTCTTAAACTTAAATATTAAACTCAATTCAATAGTTTTGACGTTAGAGGCATTTTAGGTTTAAAAATTTTTAATTTTTTGTCCAAAAATCACGATTTTAAATTAAAAAAAATATAAACAATAATATAAAAATAGATAAATAAATTAAGCATACAGTTTTCTGAGCAAAACATGGCCATGGTTTGTTGAAATTGGTTGAGAAACGGTAGAGCTACACGTTGATTTTTAAACGATAGCTTGTTTTGCACGAGAAAGTACAAACTTTATGCTCAATTAATTGACTTTTTTTTATTATTGTTTATACATTTTTTTCAATTTTGAATTTTGGTAATAAAGCTAGGGGGTTGCGGTTCAAAAAGCTGAGACATCTCATAAAAAATCCAAAGCTTCTATCTTGAAAACTAATCAGAGGAAAATTTTTTAAAATTCATTTTCGTGTTTAGGAGGCTAAAATCTATAGGAAAAATATTAAGAACTCTGGACCAAAATGGCTTTAAATTAGTGTAATTTATTTTAAGTAATTTCTATAAAGAAATGCACATAGGCCTTTTTCTAAATCCTGAATCTATAAAGATATGGAAAAACGATTTGGTGGGTACATGTTTGACCAATCGGACTTCTATACAGCAATAATAACAACAATAAAACAAAAAATCAAAAATGTACACATAGTCCTTTTGCTGGGAACTACGACGATATTCAGTAAAGTAAAGAAAACCTTTTCCCAATTTAATGAACCTTTTTAAAGTGAAATGAAATTATTTTCAGAACAAATGAAACTTTTTGGAAATGGAATAAGACCTTTCTCATATTGAATGGAACCTATGTAATAAAATGATATTAAACTCATGAATAATTCATTATTATAAGTCCGGATTATTTAAAAATAATAAATAAAAACGTATTAAGTTCGGTCAGTACAAATCGGTCAATTCGTTCTAGAACAGTTAGATTTTTATTAAAGATTCGCCCTGGCCGAACTTAAGATGTTTTTATATATTTTAAAAAAATTCGCACTTATAGAAATACATTTTCTATGATATTAATATGGAATTTTTTTAAGTTTAATATAAAGGTTTCATTCAATTTGAAACTTTTTCATTTTGTTTGCAAAAAGTTTAATTTGTTTTGAAAATGGTTTCATTCTTGAAAAAGGTTAAATTTTTTGTTCTTTCTGATTTTAAAATCGATTTATTTTCAGTTTATAATTTAGGTTTCATTTAATTTGAAAATGGTTTCATTCCATTTGCAAAATGTTTTGAAAATTGTTTCATTTCTGTTCAAAAATGTTGCATTTAATTGGGAAAAAGTTTCATTTGCTTTTATTTTGGTTTCATTTAATTTGAAAAAAGTTTCATTTGATTCTTTGATTCTGTTATCATTCAATTTTAAAAAGGTTTCATTTAATCTAAAAATGCTAAATATTTAAGTTTTACTTAATTTGGAAAAGGAAGCATTTGATTTCATTTTGGTTCCATTTAATTAAAAAAAAGGTTAATTTTGTTGGCAAATGGTTTCATTTAAGTTAAAAAAGATTTCAATTAATCTGAAAATGTTAAATGTGCAAATAAGTTATTTTCCAAAAGAAATAATTAATATTTCTGAAGGCACGTCAAAAGTCTTCGGTGCCCAACTTTCTGAATTATCGGCCAACTTAAAAGCAGATGTTTTGTGTGATGATAGTTTCGGAGATCAGCATTTTAACTTAAGAGCTCTAAAGTGTTTTTTTTCTTGTGGGCTCTGATGTAAACTCAATTCTACAAATAAACTCTTATACCTTATTCGATTACGATCAACATTATCAGTTGGTTTTAGTTTGTAGCACCTGCTGCAATATAGTCTTTTTAATTTTCTCTCAGTGCAATAGTTTTTGTTTGGGTTATTATTTTGTTAAGCGATTGTATTGTAATCTTTTTGAATCTTTATTTAGTGGCCAACGTTTATATTTTTAGTCTTGCGCAAATTAATGTTAAAACTGCTTTTTAGGTTTTTCATTTTATTTTAAAACTAAAAAGCAGAGAAAACAAGACCAACATTTGGGAAAATAAATTGTTTCCGTTTTGAATAACCACCGCGGGGCGCATTGCGCTTTTGGCTTAATTAAAGAAATCTAAATAAACAGGTCACATAAAGTGTCTAAAATACAAACATTTCGGCAATAAGAGGAGAGGCTTTAAATTGTGTGTACAATAAAAAAAAAACTAGGCCTAAATGACTAATTACAGAATTTCACAATGATAATAAATGAAGTATCATTTAAATATTATTTAACTTTTATTTTTGTTAATGTTATGTACGTGGTTTGCTGGCAATCTCCCACGGCTCTAATCTGTTCCTTTCTAAAAAAATTAAAAATTATAGTCTAAAAAAATACAGTATTTAGCAGTGATTTATATTTCTGGAGCACAAGTATGAGTCTTTTGGGTTTTTTTCTGAATATGATATCATCGAAATGACTTAATTAGTGAGTTGCTTTTCTTGGCGTCGTTTTATATTTTGTTGACTTTAATAAAAAAATAAAAAAATATAACTCCATATGTTTTATGGGATTTTAAAATGTTTTTTTATTGTTCCTTCACTCGCTGTCCACTTGTTGTTTAATTGCCCTCAAAAAGTATTTTCAACATTTCCGTTTCGAAAAAAAACTATAGCAAAACAAACACAATACTCCGACCTAAAGTAGAGTTCCCATTTTGTATTGCTGTTCGTTGTATTCAAATTGGTTAACGTCGTTAAACAAAACTCTACAAAATAGCCAGCACTCACTCGATTCGCTCCAAATATTTTGGTTTCATTTGTAATTTCATTTAATTTACATGTGTTATTTTTTCGAATTTTATGGTAATTTTTATTCGTCACTGTTGTTGATTGGTTTATACGAGTATTTAAGCTAGTGATTTTGACATGCACATTTACATGAGTATGTCAAAACTGGAAATTCAAAAAAAAAATCTAAAATAGTCGTCAAAAGTTTATTGTTCAAGTTCTAATTTGCTTTCTATTGTATTGAAATGCAACTCCATCACCCATGGAAACATCATAATTTACCTGAGCTTCAACCTCAGCCAACTCTGGCAAATAAATCCATATTTGCATTAGTAATTTAATTTGCTTTTACTCGTATTTAATTGCATTTTTGAGGAATTGTTGCTATTGGTGGTTTGTTTTGGGACCCATACTCGTAGTTCCATACGCTCTGAACACACTCTCTAGAAAATATTAAAACAGCAATAATTAGATGACGAACTTTCCTTTTGTTTCAGCGAGCAAGTGCTTATTTTAGTAATGGTCAGATGTTTTGACATAAGATACTGTTTAAGGGCCCCTCGGGTCCAATTTTAGAAAAATCTTTAAATTAAATCCGTATTTGGATTCGTTGTGAAATAAGGTAGCTTGTTTTTCTTGGACCTGAGTTAGAATAGTTAACCAACTTTGAGTTGCAATGAAACTAGACTAATTTTGAATGGCTATAAGTGTACCACAGGGGTCTTTCTAACCCACTAGAACCGAACAACAGCCATGCCTCTTTTTTGATGTACTAGGTCAGACTTATAATTCCGTAACTTTTCAATAAAACACATTTTTTTTGAAAAAAATATGTTTTTCAAATAATCTTCTTTTAGCTCAATACACTTAGTCCAACGTTTCTCCAATTTTTTTATTCCATCCCAAAAAATAGGATTTTACAAGGTCCATAAAATAGGCATTTGTTTGATCAATAATTTCATTGTTGGAGCTGAATCTCTTTCCACTGAGCCATTTCCTTAGGTTTGGAAATAGGAAAAAGTCACTGGGGGCTAAATCCGGAGAATTTGACGGATGAGGTGTCAATTCGTAACCCAATTTATGTAATTTTGCCATTGAGACTGCACACGTGTAAACCGAAATTCATTTTTTTCCATTTTAACAAAATCCACGAGGTTGTATTTTTCGAACAGCTGTTAAACTCAAAAAAATGACAGAACTCTGTCAAAGTTTGACAGTTGTCTGTCTGTTAACAGATGGCACTTGATGGGGCAGTGTTGCATTTTATACAACTAAGAGCGAAGTTGGCAAAGTCACGGAATTAATGATATCCCCTCGTATTAAGTGTATATCCACTTCAATGCCCATGGTTTGTCCACAGATAACGAGGTAATGTTGACCTATATCGTCTAAGATGTTGTTCGGCGAACTGTAATATATACGAGGGTTGCTATTTATATTTCGGGTCCTGACAATACTAGTGTTCCCAGATGCAAACTAGAACTTACATCGGAAACTTTGACATGTTTTAGCATAACTTCAATCAGAACGTTTTGTCATTTAAGGGCGAATTGTTTTGTTTACAGTGTGTTGAAAAGTTCATCTCAGTCAAAAAATGGAATTGTCCCGTGAACATTTTTGTGCGATGATTTTTTACGATTTTCGGCGTGGGTTATCGAGAGTTTCGACTTTTGGCGATGAAGTACCATCAAAAACCACTGTTAATCACTGGTACCAAGAATTCAGTCTCGGACGCCATTCGCACCAGGATGAATTTCGTGAAGGACGTCCAACTTCGGTCACATTGCCAGAAACCATCGAAGCTGTGCATGAACTGATTAAGCAAGACCAACATGTGACATACTGTGAGATTTTGGCATCCTTGGGCCTTAGTATGACAAGCATCAATAAGATATTGCATGTTCATTTGGCCGTGAAAAAAAAATTGTTCTCGTTGGATCCCACATAATTTGACGAATGCTCAAAAAAAGGCTCGTATGGATTAGTGCAAAGAGATGTTGAAAAAGTATAACTGCGGTAGCTCAAAAGGCAGTGTATTACATTGTCACAGGTGACGAATCATAGATCTACGAGTATGCATATGAACCCGAAAAAAACAGCAATCGACCTATGGGTGTTTCAAGACGAGCCAAATCCAACAAAAGTTGTTCGTGGAAGAAGTACATGGAAGCAAATGATTGCGTTTTTTCGGTATAACCGGCCATGTTGCCACAGTGCCTTTAGTGGAACGTAGGGCGGTCAATTCGGAGTGGTATACAACCATCTGTTTGCCAACAGTGTTCGAAGAAATGAGAAAAGATAATAAAAGAAGACGGATCATTTTGCATTACGACAATGCGAGCTCTCACACATCAGCTGAAATGATGAGCTATTTGACCTCTCAAGATATCGAATTGATGGGACATCCAACGTACAGCCCTGATTTGGCACCCAATGAAGCAACAAGAAAAAATGAGTGGTCAACGTTTTTCATCGCCCGAAGCAGCTGTTGAAGCGTTCAAAAATCATGTTTTGGAGGTGTCTCAATCGGAGTGGAAAAAGTGCTTCGAAAAATGCACATGCAAAAGGAGAATATTTTTAAAAACAATGAAACCATTTCCAATGATAAATTATTGTGTTTTTATTGCCGGGCCCGAAATATAAACAGCAACCCTCGTATGTATATACTTTATTATGTCATTGCTCAATATTCTGAGAGATTTAAACAATTGTTGTCTCAAGCATACAGGAACTTTCCGTTATTTTCATAGTATATACCTTTACTAGGTTCTAGGTATAATTGTATAAGTCATTTGATTTGTAGCCAAAGTAATCGTTGCCAAAACTTCTGGAAAAAAACCTTGGCCTTGGGTTTAGAAACAGCTGCACAGTATTTTTTTACGTTGATTCTGAAAGAGAAACACCAAAAGTCTCGAACCAAAATAAAACTGTTCAAGTCATAAAAATGATAAAATACAGAATAATTGAAAACAAAGCGAAAAAAAGAAAACAATTATATGCTGTAGGATTAAGTCCTGGTGTATACGGAAAGAACCTTTTTCGCAAAACTCTACGTTTGTTGTTTTTATTTCGAGCAAAGAACAATTTTAGCATCCTTTCGTGGTTAACCATCCATATCCTTTTGGACCTGCAAAGGGTTAAAAACAAAAGTTCTGCGAAAAGCTTTTTTTGTTTGTCTGTCCATGCCCTCCATTCATCGCTATACAACTAACACAAAACAGCTGATAAATTGATTGATTATTCTATTGTACTCTTTTCGTTTCTTTTGATACTTAATTGCAAATCAATTGGCAAAAAATGAGGTCATCGTTTTTCAAAATGCTGAAAGCAAATTGAAAAAAAAGTATGAAATTAAATATTAAATAACAAAACAATCACAAGATCATAAAACATATTCAGAAAACCTTCTCAAGAACACGAATATAAGTAGTATGTATGTACGAGTATGAACAACAAACAAAACTTATCAATTTGATAAATAATTAAAATTTCATTATCTTCTTAATAAAAAAAAACAACCACAAAAAATATAAAACAAAAAGAAAACAAAATTCGCCAGCAAAAAAATTAAACAAAAGCTCAAGTAAAGAACAGTGCGAGTGAGAGTGTGGGATTTACATTTCACACCCCTTGAATGTCTGATATGAAGGCGGCTGCACTTGACAGACGGACGGACGACAAGTGACAGACGGGTTTGTCTTGAAGATGAGTACGATTTTGAAAGTGGGATAAGAATTACTTCATTGTGCTATGAGTAGTACTCGTGAAAACAAAGCGCTTTAGTGAGTGAGTGAGCGAGCGAGCTCCTCATCGGCTGCATTCGTTTCCCGTTAAATGATAAGTTCGAGTAACTTTTTGGCTTGAACAGCCATGGGCATACGTGTTGTCTGAAACGCTTGCAATTTGTTTGTTTTTAACGGTCCTGAAAGGTTTGCTGTGGACGGAGTAGATGCGTCAATACAAAGTAAACGTTTTCTAAAGTAAGACCTTTATTTCCTCCTCCTTCTCCTTGTCGTTGCCTTCGTCATCGTCATTGGGGACATGAAAAGTGAGCGGGCTTATGGCTAATTGGGAACAAAGAAATTTTTGCTGATAAGCGTCTTGCCTTTTTTATTCTATTTTGTTAAGAGAAGTTTTTTTTTCCTTCATATGGCTTTTTTAATTGTGCAATATAAAAATAAATGACAATACAAAATAAATACTTTAATGCAGATATTTATCGCAGAGAAAAATAGAGTGTAAAATTAAAGTACAGGGTGTCCGCCGGGAAGGTGTATTACTTTGTTTTGCTGTCATATTGGTAAACATTACTCTTGACCGATCATATACGGCAGTCGTGGCAAATTTATTATGAAGAAATATTCGAAAAACCAACGTGTTTTAATCGTTAAAACATTTTATCGGAGAGTTGTGACCCAAGACCTTCATGCCTCCTTATTGCCAAGTTTTTTTTTATAGAAAATAGCACAGTAACGTGTATTTTCATAATTGGCGACTAATAGCCACGGTATTAGCCTGACGTCTAGAAAAGCTTCATTTTGTTTAAGTGGTCTTTCGCTTAGTGTCATTTTCCTGTGTACTTCTGAACATAACAAAATGGGACAAAGCATTAAATCTTAGGGAAATAATACCCAGTACTTCAAATCCAATGATTTTCGAAGACAAACCAAGTTTACAACTCTTCTACGGTAGTACTTTGGATGACATTTGCTTGCCATCATAGCCCCAATCACAAGAGGCAAATTTACTTGCCACAACTCTTAGTTTGTAAGGGGAAAAATTCCCTTTCCATTGACAACTTTACTTGCGTCAATTTTTACGAATTCCTTTTGAACATGCCTCTTGTGTTTACACAAGGCAATTCGGTTACGCTAATTTTTGTTTTAATTCGTTCGGATTTTTGTGAGAAAAAATACTGAAATAATCTGCAGCCAACTTCACACTACGAAAAACACAAACAGAATTTACAGTACGGTCAAGTTTTTTCCCTTTCCATTCCACTCAACTCTCTCTCCAAAAAAATTGAGAGTTGCGGCAAGTAAAGTGTAAATGGGAACTTAGTAAACTAGTGTGAATGGGTACTTAAAAAGGATACGAAATTGAATCGGAAATATTTCTTGTACCTACCGTTGAGACAAAGCCTCTAATTTCGTCATTACCTTGAAACAAAGCCTTTCATTCAGTCTTTTCTCCAGCAATGGTAACTTTATTATTGCGATGGTGATTTTTAATTTCATATTTTGGCCCAGTTAAGAGGATTAGCAGCCGACTTACACGCACTGACACGCACTCCGCTGACTCTCACATTGATCCCCAGAGAGTTCATTCTTTGATAGCAAAAAAAAAACAAAACTAATTCGCCCCAATTCGATGATAGATGACATCAGTGAAATCTCTTCTTTTACTCTTCTTTTGCCGTTACTCACAACTGAACTTGACTTAATCCGCTGCCGATGCGACTCGGCTGGGCCAACTAGGAGCAATTCCAGCCCATATGTAGGGTACTGTTTGTGTAGCTGTCATAATTGACCAGCTAGCGTCTTTGTTGCTGCTTTTGTGGCATGTTTTATTGTTGTTTTATAGCCCGCTTCTTTTCAAGCTGCTGCGGCTGCTCTTGTTAGGTTTTTGTGTGTTTTCCTCCTATTTTATTTTGTGTTTGTGTCTCTCTATTCTCATGTGTATTAATTTTCTATTTTGCTCTCTTTACTGTTTTTCGTTTCATTGTTTTTGCTGCTGTTTACCACCACGTTCGCTCTCACATGGCATCACAATACAAAACGACAACAAAACAACAGGGTAAAGTATCGCATGAATCCATCAAACAGTTGGTACTCGAAGCAGAGCATTTAGTACGTGACGAAGCTTTGAAAACACCAACCAAGCAAAAGCATTCCAACAACAGCGGCAGCGGCGGCGGCCTAGTGCAGATATCGTCGACCATAAAGAAACGTGAAGTCAGTATAATGCCGGGTCCCATCAAGCGAGTACAGGTTAGTAACACCGCCACAGTATTTTGAAAAAACACAAAAATTACCTTCAATTTCGTTGCAGGAATGGCTCGAACATCAACCTTCGACACCGGTTCAATTGAAAACGGCACACACCACAACCAATAACAATAATAACAACAACAATAGCAGCAGCAACAACAACAACAACAATCATCCACATGACCAGCTGTTGTCCCCCAGCAGCACAATGCCCAGTCCTTCACGCACCGATGACTGTGAGGCTTCGGGCGAGGCCTCCGAAACCGATTCTATACCCCAGCACTGTTCGGATGACACCTCGGAGGGATTTACCGATTCCATAGCCACTTGCATGCAGACCAGCACCAATTCCTATGGCAACTCCACCGAACGTATGGGAGGCTCTGCTGAGCCCATTGTGGTGGCCACCAGCAATCAAAGCCTAAATGTAAAGGTCGTCAAGCGCCAGCAAACACGGCGTAAATCCGAAAGACCCTGGTCGGTATCGTGCCTTTCGCAATTGACCACCGATGCCAAACAGGTGGCGGCCAAGGTAAGCACCATCAGCAATGTGCAATCGGGCTTGGCCTCCCACTCGATCAGTGAATCGGCTTTGGACTCTTTGTCGCCGGGCAGACCGCGCACTTCGTCGACAGCCGCTCAAGTCAAGAGCTACGACAGCAAGGGCTCTTTGAAGAGGCGTAAAACGCGCAAGAAGAAGCATACGCCTAACAATGCCAAAAAGTCGGACACCAACTCGGAAGATAATCAGCAGCAACATAATCATCATGCCGAGCTTAACAATAAGCATCCGCAGACGCTGATTATGCAGTCGTGTGAGTCAATGACTCCGCAGCAAATCCAAGAAATCACCCAAGCCTTAATGCAACTACAAAGTGGCGTTGCTTTGAACTCGGAACAATGGCCCAACGGTCCTGTGGCGGCGGCCATAGCAGCCACCAACGAGAGTGGCGAGGAGGAGAATCATTTGATGAAGCCCAATTTCCGTGTGGGTTCCTTTACCACCGCCTACATGACCAACGAAGCCCGTTTGGGTTCCTTGGCCAAGCTGGCCACTTACATGAACGACGAGGAACAACAGAACGGAGGTGAGTGGTGTGAGCGCAGTTAGGGTAACGTTTTTTATTTGTTTTTCTTTTTTGGAATTTCGTTTATGGTTAAGTTTCCCCTGCACCTGCAAAGTGTGTGAACGGGGTGTTTTTTTGTCTTTTTTGTTTAAATTTTAAACAAGTGTTTTTCGTTTTTCTTTTGTTTTTCTTCAAACTCTGTTTTTTATTTTGTTTCGTGAAATCGTTTCGTTTGTGGTCTGTTTACTTTTGAGTTTCTTCTCTTCATTTTGTTTTCAATTTAAACAAATTCTTCTTGTGTTCTTATTTTCAATACTCTTCTTTTTTTTGGAAAGAAAGTTTTCACTTCTTATAAGGCAGAAAACTAGAAAAGAAATCAAAGTCATTAAAATCTTTACTATATCCACTTTTCAAGCTCTCACTCCTGTACCACAAACACTAAAAACAAGAGGTATTTTCTTAATAAAGTGTAGATATTTAGAAACCCTGTTAGTAGTTCCCGGATTGTAGAATAGTGTCATTAGACATTGTATGTACATTAGATTGCCACAAGTTGTGGTGGAGTCTAAAAAGTTATATTATTTACCCTTTAGAAATCGAGATTGATATTTTTTAAAGCGATTTGTAAAAAATTTAGGTTAGCCGGCGTTATTCTTAGGCTGTACCAATTTCAAAACACCTTAAAATGCTAATTTGTTTCACAAATTAACTTGTTTTAAACTTCTAGTCAAAGAAATTGCCAAATATTATTAAAATCCGTCAGTAATCGGACTCAAAAATCAGTTTTTTAAAAAAATTACTCGAATTCGAATTTCTACTTAAAAAAGATGGCAAGTATAGGGTGATCCATCTAGAGGTATTTTTTCACAACACAAAAAATATAAAAATTCAAATCAATTATGGAATCTTTATTGGTAATTTAAAAGGACATTTTATGGCATTTATTTTTTGAATATAATTTCCTTCAAATGTTGGCAAGTATATATTACCATAATATACTTGCCAACATTTGAAGGAAATTATGTTCAAAAAATAAATGCGTTTGGTGAGAAACGTTTTTTTTTCGACCAAAATTTTGTTCAGTGATGAGGCCCATTTCTGGCTCAAAAACAAAGTCAATAAACAAAATTGCCACATTTGGGCTGAAGAGCAACAAGAAGAGGTTCAAGAGGTGCCATTATACCCAGAGAAAACCACGGTTTGGTGCGGTTTATAATCTGGTGGAATCAGCGGTGCATATTTTTTTTAAAAATGATGATGGCCGGAACGTAAACGTGAACGGTGCTCGCTATCGCGCCATGATATCGATCTTTATGCTTCCTGAAATTGAAGCCTGTAATCTTGGCGACACTTGGTTTCAACAGGACGGTGTCACTTGCCATACAGCTGCTCAAATAATGGAGAGGTTATTTCGAAAAGCAGCTAACTTCACGTTTTGGACAGGTGTGTTGGCCGCCTAGATCGAGTGATATCACACCTTTAGACATTTTTCTTTGGGCTACGTAAAGTCCAAAGTCTATGCTGACAAACCAGCTACGATTCAGGTTTTGGAAGCCAGCATTACGCGTGTCATTAAAGCCATGCCGGTCGAATTGCTCCAACGAGTAATCCAAAATAAGACCCTCGGAATGGAAACCCTGAGTAGTTGCGGCCAACATTTGAAGGAAATTATTTTCAAAAAATAAATGCCATAAAATGTCCTTTCAAATTACCAATAAAAATCCCACATTTGATTAGAGTTTTTATATTTTTTGTTTGTTTTGAAAAAATAGCTCTAGACGGATTACCCTATGTATATCTTTGTTAAAATCTAGAGGTTAAATTTTAATTACAAAATTTTACGAAAATCTTTTCTATAAGCAATAAAATTGCATAAAACTCAAAATACCTCCAAGGTAAAAACAAATTAAAAAAATTTTAATTATTTAAAAATTACTGAAATCCTGTCTTTTGCATTTGTCCATTTATTTGACTTAAAATTTAATAACGCTTAACGAAAATCAGATTTTAAGAATGCAGACATCTAAAACCATTATATTTTGGTAATCTTTTCACAAACATATCCATCTTCATTGCTAGGGTGATAAAATTGTAACTTGTTTTTAGTCCACTAAAATCGAATGACTCTAGTGTACATATATTAAACGATTCCTTATAAAATATGCATGATTTCCTTACTTAGTGTTTACCTTCCTTACTAACTGTTTAACCCTTTTCATAACAAACGTTGTAAAGAAAAATCTATAAATGGATCTGAATATGGAGTCTGTATAGAGGAGGTAAAGGTGAATTGTATTTTCGTTGGCAATTGTTTGAAGAAAACTTGAAAAGTGAGATTTACACCTATAGTTCTTATACGTTTGGTGCGAACCTGATATTAAAGAGGCTTAGTTTTACTTTAAATAATTGAGGAAGGTTGTCACCGACCCGAAATCGCAATTAAAGCAGTGTGCAGCCACGAAAACAATGTCACTTTGCCATTTTGTAAAAAAAACAACTTGTCTTCTATTAAAAAGTAGATGCAAGAAGCTTGAAGCCGGTAAATCCTTCTTCAATGTATGTCCTTACTAACTTTGAGTTTGCTAGTTACTCGTACTCTAGGTGACACCAAAACATTAGACGGTACAGTAATGAAAAAAACTAAAACCTCATCCTCCTCATGTTTTTTAAGCTTCGGCATCTTCAATTCAAGATTTAGCTCAGCAAGTTGCATTTGTGGAGATATTTTTGATATTTCAATTTAAAGACTGATCTCTTTTCGAAACATTTTAGAATTTTTTGGTGGAATTTGTGATAACAAGGTTCAATGACTTTTCTGTAGCTTTAAACAATTGGAATGTCCATGCTAACCTGGTTGGTTGGTTTGAAATAGAGGGGTCCAAAAGAAAGGATTCATATTGTGTACACGGCTTGGGGTGCGCTCTTGTTCGATGGTTTTTTAATGTTTTATGGTTAGAGACCATCTGTGACGTCCACAAAACTTTTGATCATCCTCCAACTCAGTCACAATTGCCAAAAGATGTTTCGATCTCGCTAAAGTAGGGCATTAACAAAGAAAGTGCTCAATCGTTTCGATGTCCGTCCTTCTCGCATGCCTCGCACATGTTTGATCCATCTCTTCGATTGCGGAAAAGAAGTGGTCAGTGTCCGGTAAAACGCCCATCATTTTGCTCAATTCAGTTTTCGTCAGACTTGATAGCTTTTTTGTTCTCTTGTTATCAGGGTCTCGTCAAAGCGTTTTGGTGATTATGCCGCCCGCTGTGCCGTTCCATAGCGATTTATGAGCGACCAGGGTCCATGATTTAATTTCAGCTCTTATTCTATAAAAGGGAATGAATTGTCTATGTCAACTGCCTTTATAGCTGCTTTGCCAACATGCTTTAGTCTTCCTTTGTCGGGATCTGTTGTTGTTGTTGTAGCGGCAACTGTGTGCCGAGGTGACAGCCCTTGGCCGAAGAATTGCTCTTCGGGTCAATCCGGTCCGTAGAACCGGCTGTCATGGGATTGATTGATCTGTCTTGTCGCCTAGTGGAATAAAGATAACAGTCTTATAAATACAGGCTGGGCCATATGTCACTACACATTATATTTTCATTATTTATTTATTTATTAATTATATAAAATATACATTGTTTATTTAATCATTACAGCAGTTCAATGTTCAGTGGTTTATGGCCCACCATGTAAAATATATAAACTGCCCGACCTTAGCAAACCTAGTCATTTAAAAGTCTGCCAACATATCCTGGTAAACCATTATGTCCATTAAAAAATACATTCCTTTTCCTTTTTCCTCGGACTGACGATGGGTATCGTAATTGAAGCCGTCGAATCTCAAAATGGTTAAATTATGCCAAATTTAACTTTGTGTTCCAATAAAGATTATTTTTTTTTTTGGAGAAAGTGACTGAAGTTTTGGGGCTAAAACTCTAGGGGCCCATTAACGTTCCTTATGCTTAAGTGAAAGCAAATTTTACTACGAATGTAAATGTGTACATTTTGAAGACTTGGCTAAGTTTGGGTCTTGGACCACAGGGCCATAAATATAGAGATTATATGTTCCATTTTAACGGTGAATCTATGGCTGATGGTATGTAAGATATTGCCCAGACAAATATTAAGCCATTTTTAAATGCCTCCGAAGTCGACAAGTGTCTTCACTAACAAAACATTCGACTGCTTTTCGAATTAATTCAATTTTCTTCAAATGTGACATTTCTCTTGCAAGCATACCTTTGTCTTGCCCAAAAAGCGTAAATTCTCGTAAAGAGGTTCTATTCCTTCTATTTCGGAAGTTCATGTGCACGAGATGTGGATATTTCAATATTGAAATCAACTCAAATAGATAGTTTAAAGATATTTGGTCAATTTCTCTAATACAGAAATGGAGCAATGTATTTTTTTTAATATAATTCGTTACGTATGTTATTCCCATTTATTAATATTATGTCTAATATTGACCCTCCGTCATGCACATGTATCTGGCCACCGAATTTAACTGTGATTTAAATATATTTCTAATTTGGCTAAGGGTTTGAGTCTCCAGGTACCCTCTACAAATAAGGTTAGGTATCGTTTTATGAAAAATCACATTAAAAAAACAACAAACAAAATTTATGTGGATTTTTTCATCTACACATCGTACATGTCGGAACATGTGCATGACGGAGGGTTAAAACCCTCATCTCATGCACATGATCTTAAATTCGCCACACTGATCGAATTCGCGGATGACCATCTCTTGAAGCTTTATCATATTCTTTCAAGCTCTCTTTACCGTGTTGACATCTGTTCCGAAGCAAAAATCGATAAAATGTCCAAAAAAAAATATTGCTAAAATGTCCAACAAACCGTTACAGAACTTGAACTTGAACAATAACAAAAAAATTTGCTACGGAACAAAAAAAAATTCTTAATATTTCAGAAATTATTTTGCTTCGAGCGCTTTTAATTTTAAAAACCCATGTACCAGCCAAACTTCAAAACATCCTGCTTCTATTCTGCATCATTAATTTTTTAAGGTATTTTTAATGGGTAAATTATCTTAAATTCCAAGGACCATTAATGGCAGGAACAAAATAAATAAAATTTTGAAGTAAACCCCGCTGCAAGCTTTACGCAAATGTGGTTAAATTCGCCACAGTAGCAATTTTTTTTAAAAAAAAACTGGTAACTTTTCCGAAACAGTGGTTTTTTGGTAATAAAAAATCACAAGTTGTGAAAAAACCACCAGTGTTGCATGTCAGTTTAGGTCTTAACCCATCTTCGGCGATTTCTTCTTAATTCTTGAAAAAATCCAAATTCCTTATAGAGAAGTGATGTTTTTTCAAAGCCTGGATAGTAAATTTTTTTCAAAAAAAGTGCCAATATTATTTATGGATATGGAAAACGACTAAAAGAACTTAACTTCCCGGAGAAATTAGAAAAATAAGTTTTTTTTTAAAAAAAAATCGGTACTTATCCAAAACAGAGTTTTTTTGGTGATGAAAAAATCTCCACAAGTAGTGGAAAAGCCACTAAGTTGCCAGTGCTCGTTAAGCTCTTAACCCAACTTCGGCGATTCCTTCTTAATTTTTGAAAAAAATTAAAATACCTTAAATGTTTTTTCGAAACCTGGATAGTAAAAATGTACTAAATAAAAACTTGTCAACAAAAAGTGCCAACATTATTTTTGGATATAGAAAACGACTAAAAGCACTTAACACCCCAAAGAAGTAGACAAATAAGTTTATTAAAAAAAACGTAACTTTTCTAAAATAAAGCGTTTTTGGTGATGAACAATTACCACTAGTGGAAAACCCACTAAGTTGCCAGTGCTAGTTAAGCTCTTATCCCATCTTCGGCGATACTTTCTCAAGTTTAGAAAAAAAAAATTCCTGATTTTTTTCGAAGCCTTAGCAAAGCAAAAATGTACTAAATAATTTTTTTTTTAAAAATAAGTCCCAATATTATTTTTGGATATAGAAAACGTCTAAACGACTCTCCGAAGAAAATTAGAAAAATCAGTTCAATTATATTTATTTTTCACAATTTTTTGTTAAAAAGACTTATCTAAGGCGTATTTCCTCGCTCTCCTGTCTTACCTATCAGGGGCTTGGTAAAAACGCGATACTAAAATTAAATCTCATCGTAAGGGACTCATTCTGAAACCACATACATCCTAAGTTTATAACATTAACGCTAATGCATGCACCCAAGTTCAATTTTTAAAATAATCATATCCGATTGTGGTAATTGAATCACAATATGTGACAAATTCCCAATTGAAATTGAGATAAAATAAAGAAAAAAAACATAAGTAGAAGATAAGTACCCCCAACGACAGGGGGTACTTATGTGTTATCCGAACCCTGCTGTGACGTCCAATTTGATAAATGTTTGACTATGTTTATTTTTGACAAAACAAAAAATATCTCGTAAATATAAACATTTGTTTTGATCAATTTTTTTTTTTCAAAACTACACAATCGATATGCTGCATGTTCATTTCGTGCTCTCTGCCATAGATAGATCTCGCTCTTTAAACATTTAAACAAATACCCCTACTACATGTAGTTCTATTTTATATAAACAAAACCGAAAAAACCTAAATATATTAAAAATTTCTTTACTCTTTCTCCCTTTCGCCTTGCGCTCCTCCTCTAGAATATACAACGGGTACGGAAGACCACCACAGCAGTTTCTCGGAGACAGCCTGGGATAATTATCAAGAGAAGTACAATTCAGAAAATTATTCCGAAGGTTTCGATTCGGATGCTGCACGCAAGTTATTGGAATTCGGTGACGACTATCGGTAAGTGCAGCAATGCTTTTTTTATAAAGTGACATAAATTAATTTCAATTATATACTTATTTTTGTGTTCTTCTTCTGGGCTCTAGTAATTTTATTGACTCACAATCGGATTGTTGCTCTTCACTGTCGGCTGCCAACAATTTGGATTCATTCTCACCGCCGCGCATGGATTCATTGCAACAAAATGAATCAAAGATCGTCATAACGCAAGACACAATTGTCAGTAGTGTGGATCATGCCAGACGACGCAGAGCTCTTGAATTGGAATACGAAAGACGTCGCAAAAATTTAGAGATCCGACGCAAGTCTTGTCAAGGTAACAAACAACACAATAAACATGAATTGACGTGAAAAGAGAATATAAAAATCGCCAAAATGTGCTGAATTCTAAAAGATTTAAAAAGTTTTTTGAGTGAAAGATATACGCATTAAGATTTCTGATAAAAAAAAAATTGTAGAACGGAGAGCAAAGAGAAAATAAAAACGGTATCGAGGCCAGTGTTGAAAATTTGGGCAAGTTAAAATGCGAAAAAAAATATCAGAATACGATAAGTAAGCGGTTTCAAACTCGAATACCCTTTGCAAATATAAAAAGGCACTAAAGGCATAATTATTTAAGTCCACTTTGGTCTCAAACTTTATGCTGACCGTTCTTCGGAAATACTGAGATAGATAGTGTAGGTGTCTATGGATCGATTAATCGATTTTTTCTGTACAAATTCAAAAAAAATCGAAAATAAAAACGATATCTATGTCAGTTTTCAATATTTGGGCAAATTCTGTAGTGTAGCATATTAGAAAATAAAACATTTGTGGTTTAAAAATTTGTAACATCAAAAACACAACACAATAAACATGAGTTGATGTGAAAAGAGAATATAAAAATCGCCAAAATGTGTTGAATTCTAAAAGATTTAAAAAGTTATTTGAGTGAAAGATATACGCACAAAGATTTCAGATAAAAAAAATGTTAGAACGGAGAGCAAAGAGAAATTAAAAACGATATCGAGGTCAGTGTTGAAAATTTGGGCAAGCTCAAATGCGAAAAAAATATCAGAACACAATAGAAAATGCACTAAAGGCATAATTATTTAAGTCCACTTTGGTCTTAAACTTTATGCTGACCTTTTATCGGAACCACTGGGATCGATTAATCGACTTATTGTGTACAAATTTAAAAAATCAAAAATAAAAACCAATATCGGTGTCAATTTTGAATGTTTTATAGTGAAACATATCAGAATACAGGATGATTCATTCACGACTGGGCAAATTTCACCAGCGTATTCCTTGACTCATTTCATGAAAATATGTCCATCTACGACCATGCCCGAAAATGCAAGGGGCGAAATGGCAGCGTTTTGAACATTTTCGGATTGGAGGTCAGGGTAAAATTGCTAAGTTCTAAACCACTGGTCGGATTTTTTGTTTGTTTTTTCTCTTTGACTATTTGACTGAAATAAAAAGTCTGTGGTTTCAAAATTTAAGACATCAAAAACTGTCCAACCTTCTTTTTAAATCTATAAAAAAAATGCCCTTAAGGTCACACCGGCACTGCGTAGTTCGATACAGACCGAACTATCGCTTTGTAAGAGAACAACAAGCTTTCTTTGTCGGTTCCTCAAGTACTGTCGAAGAGTGACTTGAGTATCCTATCGCAGATAGCTGTAGCATGTGCAGAGGTCTTAAATTTAATTAAGATTGTTCTCGCTCATGTAGACTCTTTGGCCCCAAAAAACGACGTTTCAATAAAGCAAGCGACCAGCTCAAAATATGGACACATAAGTAATCAAATTGAAACAAATTTCACTTCGATTCCAATTAAGGATGATTTATCTGAGACTGGGTCGTTTTTATAAAACGCTATTATAACCAAAAATTAAAATTTTGAATTGCCGTTTTTATCTATGACTGCGGTTGGTCTCATGCACCTATGGGTCCGAAAAAGCGTCCGTGTTACGAGTATAGTCAAAATATTCGACTATTTGTTAATATGGTCCTATGGTCTTTAAATATAAAAGAAAATGTCATTACAAATGCAAACATGGATATATTTTTAGGATCAAACCTAGACTTGGTAGGACTCATGAACCCTAGGGACTCGTTATAGAGTCCACAAGCATCGTCTTTGGTTATGGCTCACACTTTCCTGTTAAAATTATTTTTGTCGTATACCACCTTTTGTCTATATTCTGTTCCTTCACTTTTTTGCCTCTGACTCGGAAGCAATTGTCATTGTAATTTTTTCTTTACATTCCTGTTTTTTTCACATGTTGGTTTCAACGCACGGACATATGGTTGAGACGCATGATAGCGTGCTCCTGTGCGGTAGCGTACCATGGTTGAAGCTAAAATTCACAGACGCTGTGCAGCCAGAGATTAACGTCTAATACCACGGGTCGTTTGGCCTACTCTTATGTGTGACCTTTCTGGTATACTCGTAGCGGCTGTGGTTTCAAACACAAATCGAGGAAAGCACTTCGTCGCTTTGTGGATTTTCGTCCAATAAATGAACAATTTTCTTTGTAATTCTCTCTCCACATTACTGCCTTATTTCACATGCTGCTTCAAATTTTTAATAGCAAAAGAATATTTTAAAAATTATTTTCGTATTTAGACCGAGCAAATATTGAGTCCACCCCACGTTTTCTTGAAAGTTATCGAATGCTTATTCCTACCATGACCACTTGCAATTTTCTTTGGAATCATTTAAAATACATTTGCTGTATTTTCGATTTAATTGCTCCTGGCTTGGAAAAAACCAATGCTAATGTTAGACTTTAAACTTAATGTATGTAAGTCCGAATACACTGAAACCCTGAACCATTTTGTGGAGTTAGATCCTCAGCCACTTTTGTGTTATATACTTAATTACATTGTTTCTTATTCTTAAATTCAGTTTTTTTTTTAAATGTGCCACTTCTATTTTAATTACTAGTTCTCTGAATCGCCGTTTATTGAAAATTATAGTCGCTACAGTCTTTGTCTCTGAGATATTCAGATTCTAAACTGTCCATTAAGGACATAACAATTATGTATATTAATAAAATACAGAATATTTAAGATGTAGAGTTCAAATTTATACCAGGTGTAGTGCAAGTGTTAAATTGTCAGAATGAAATTCGATTTCGGTTATATGACCACCACAACCCCGTGTACAGGATCTATTCTTTGGACCCAATTTTCCACTGGATGCAATTTCGCGTTGGATGTTGTCTCTGAGCTCGTCTAAAGTTGTTGGCTTGTTGGCATAAACCAATGACTTGATGTGGCCCCATAAAAAAAAATCCAATGGCGTTAAATCGCATGAACGAGGTGGCCATGCGATCGGACCATTTCTCGAGATAACACGTTTGCCTTTCAGTGAATCGATTGTAACCCGTGCTGTGTGGCTAGTGGCATCGCCTTCTTGAACCCACATATCGGTGATGTCAAGCTCATCCAATACTGGCCAAAAATAGTTTTTCTAACATGGTACGATTGCTCTCTCCATTGACGATTGTTTTCATCGACAAAAAATACGACCCAATCACACCTCCGGTATGAAAACTACACCACACAGTATTGTTTGCCGATGTAATTGTATCTCTTGAAGCACATGTGGGTTTGTTGCTGTCCAATAACGCATATTCTGTTTATTGACAAAAGCACTCAGACAGAAATGAACTTCATCGCTGAAGATGATTAATTCGGCCAAAAATTGGAGCAAACGCTCCTAAAGTTGCGACCACCAAGTCAGAATTTCGGTAGTAATTTTTTAATGATTTCCCAATGATGCTCGTAAGTGAACCATTTTCCACTCTCATTAGTCTGAAATTTCATAATATTTTACTCTCAGGCTCTAATTGAACACAACATGACGATGACTGTTTGATTTTTTTTGTTAGACATGGTACAGAATTTTGCCTAGGAGTAAAGTAATGCATGTTTGTCGGTGTCTGCCTGATACACTGTAGCATATTACACATAGAGTCATTGGTGATCGGTTAATTTGGTCGCAGACACTATGGCGATGGATCCTAACTCTTCCAATTAATTTGGATAAAATTATATATATATGACAGCGCATAGAGAAAGGGACCTAAGGGTAAAAAAATCAATTTTCACTTTTTTTTTGATGTGGACAACATCTGAGCATCGAATGAGACCGATCCCATGCCCCAAAAGTGTTTCCTCCCAGAGATATGCGCGTTTGTATGATAGTGATTTAAATCTTTAAAATGGCTCTCCTAAACAAAACTGGTTTTTACCCTTAGGTAAATTACCTCATTGAACAGGAATTTAAAAACATGTAAATTACCTTTCATTAATAAAGATCAACACTATTTTGACTTTTAGATACTTTTGTCTCCTATATCTAGTTCATTTTAATATTTACTTCTGTTTTCTTTAAAAATATAAAAATTTAGCTTAAATCTAAATCGATGACTTTTATTACTTTCTAGTTTGAAGCTATTTTTTTAAAGTACAATTTTTAATCTGTTTTCTATCTCCTCTTATTCTGCAGAATCCTTGGAATATCAAAATCCGAAAAGTCCCTCGGTCACTCTATCCTCATCTACACAGGCCTTGACACCCAAAAATCCCCCAGAACGTTTCCATTTCCAGCATCATAAATTGGATACGGCCACACGTAAACTAGAATTCGGCATGAGTCATTCGGCACAATCTCTAAGGCGCACTTCGGAAAGTGATACGTCACAGCGACGTCGCAAGGCCGATGAACGCAGACGTTCATCGCGTAATTTAGAGAAGTGCATTAAGTTGATACCGGCCACATCGTCATCGTCGGGCGATGATACCGACGATGAAAAGGAAATACGTAATCTGCTCCAGCAATCGCACAATCGTTTAGATGATACCAGAGCATTGAAGATACGTTGTCATCTTTTAAGACCAGAAGATTATGTGAGTTTTTAAAAAAAAAAGCTAGACAAATTTCCCTAATATTATGTTTCTTCCAAATAGACTGAAATTATCAATACATGTCGTGATAATATACGCTGTTTAGAATCGGTTTTGAAAGGCCCCTCCAGTTCGGTGCTGTCCTCGCAATGCGTTACCCAATCGAAAGGTGAGTTGAGCGTTTACATACAAGTCGACTGCCAATGTGCGCCCATTACCCGCTTTATAGCCCGTGTCATAGATTTCATACTGGACATAAGTAATATTCTAGAAAACTTCTCGCTCTATCGTTTTTTCTTGAAAACCCTTAAAAGTCTCTTTGCTCTGGTCAATTGCCAACTGACGCATCTTGAAAGGGCTTTGGAATATTTTCGAAATATTTTATAGTAATTGAAATTTGGCCAACAAAATAGTGTGAGAGTTTGTCAAGTTTTTATAACAATTTTCTCTTTTAATGAAATTTTGTTTGTGATATTAAATTTTTTTTTTAAAATTGGCTTTAATTTTTTTAAATTACTTTTTATTGTAGTGTTTTTTTTGTTCACTTTACACTATTATTATAATATTAGTACACATACAGAATATTTTTTGTTTTGACAAGACCCTTATTTCTTTAAAATTTTGTTTCTTTTTCATTCTAATTATTAATTGTCTTTCTTGTATTGCCATCATTACAATTGTTTATTGAATTATTTTTTTTATATATTACCCTGTCATTTTGCACATCATTATTATAAATAAATAAAACGTTTCGCTTTCTTTAAGAAAGCACATTATAACCCGCAAGAATCACAAGCGTTTCTCTTTATTTTGAAATTTTTGTAAATTATTTTTTTTATTTTTTGGTCGTCTATCGTATTTTTTTTTGTGATGTAGTGTTGGTTCATTTATAATAATGTTGTTGTAATAGTACTAATTAGTTTTTTTTATTTGATATAACTGAAATTTGATACAGTTGTTTACAAAAATTATTAACATTTTGTCCAGTAAAGGTAATGGGCTCACATTGTTCTGTAGTTTGTATATTTTTTATTGTATTTACTTTTGATTATGTTTTAAGTGATAAATTTGCCACACTGTGATTATATAGTATACGTTTATCGTAAAATATTGAAAATATTTCTGTGTTGAAATGTGACCGTTTTATTTTACAAAGTCCCTTCAAATTGTATTTGATTTTCCTCACAAAATCTCAAAAAAAAATTAATTTGTCTTCTCCCGAATATTTTTTTTGATTATCGAAGAATGCTCTATTAAGCCCTAATTAAATTTCGTCTAAATGTCACTAGTAACTGGGGTATTAATAAATCTCTTAACACTAGTTGGCACTTTGTACTACATACAAACTCATGCATGGCATACACTTGGAAAACAGATGTTTTGAAAACTTTAAATTTAAAGAAAAAAAATAATAAGCGGATTCACTTAAATCCGCATAATTCCGCTAAATCCCGCTTAACGATTTTTCTTTAAATTTTTTTTTTCTATAAATAAGAAATTTTTAAAGCAAACGATTTTTACGGCTCTATCCAACGTATTTTCAGTAAATGGGAAAAGTTTAAGGTTTTTTAACGATAACGATTTGAAATTAATGTCAGCGGAGTTTTAATCGGATTTATTCGCTTGAAAACGTCTGCTCACTATTGACAAAATCTGCCTAAGACTTTGGCCATCTGAGCTGTAGGGTTTTCTTTGCTCTAGGGCTGTTTATTATAAATACTCTTACGATATTAAGATGTGTTTATCATTTTGTCAGAGTTATGACAAAAATTGTTTATTTTTATGCCATTACCAAACTGCGGTGTAGGAATATTATATTTTTGTTGCTTTTGTTTCTAATATCCAAAAATAAGTCCGATGGAACTAATAACAATTATATCAAAGGACTAAGAATTTTATTCTGAATCTCCTTAGAAATGTCTTATGTGCCTTTATTCTTGCAAGCAAAGCGCAGGCCATAAAAATAACCAATCTAGATAAAATTTTATGCATTATTCAAATAAAAGCATAATGGGTGATCAATCTAGAGGTATTTTTTTCAAAATAAAAAAATACAAAAATTCAAATCAAGTGTGGAATCATTATTTTTCTTGTTCGAATGGAAATATTATGCCATTTATTTTTTGAATATAATTTCCTTCAAAGTATGGCCACAACTACGCCCCAGGGTGTCCATTCTGAGGGTCCAATTTTGAATGAATCATTCGAGCATTTCGACCGGTATGGCGTAAATGACACGCGTAATGTTGGCTTCCAAAACCTGAATCGTAGCTGGTTTGTCAGCATAGACTTTGGACTTTACATAGCCCCAAAGAAAAAAGTCTAGAGGTGTGATATCACACGATCTAGGCGGCCAACTCACCGGTCCAAAACGAGAAATTAGCTAGTCCTCGAAATTACCTCTTAATAGATACATTGTTTGAGCAGCTATATGGCAAGTGGCATTGTCATGTTGAAATCAAATTTCGTCAAGATTACGGGCTTTAATTTGAGGTAGCAAAAAGTCCGCTATCATGGCGATACGGACATCATCTTTTTCGAAAAATATAGACCGATGATTCTACTAGGCCATAAAATGCACCAAGCCGTGGTTTTCTCTGTGTATAATAACATCTCTTCGACCTCCTTTGGTTGCTCTTTAGCCCAAATGTGGCAATTTTGTTTATTGGCGTTGCTGTTGAGCCAGAAATGGCCCCATCCCTGAACAAAATTTTGGCCGAAGCCAGTTTCTTGCCGATCGCTCATTTCCATTGTACAGTTGCACAATTAGGAGACGTTGTTGCGGTGTAAGTCTTGCTATGATGAAATGTTTAACAGTACTGAAAGCAAATAAAAAATAATGTTTAATACTACTCACGCGTAATCTGTGAAAAAATACCTGTAGATGGATCACCACATATAATAATCTTATATAAATGATAAAGTCTGATGAAACTGAACGTAATCGGTCTAAGTTTTTATATAGCCACCATAAAAATGTAACAACCGATTTAAGATTGAACAGTTTTTTTATGAAATTTGTATTTGTAACTACAGTTTGCACGTATAGCAAACGTCATATATATTAGACCTGATGGTCCACATTTCGGCATAGACCGCAGATAAAGGTGCCTTTAAATTTGGACTCTTAAGGCCCTAAGAGTTGAACTTTTATTTAGATTTCAATGAAATTTTCGCAGACAATTAAAACGAAACGGATCGTGTTTGATTTAAAAGATAGCCGCTATAGAAGTGGACCGCCTTATTTAGGTTCGAACCAAGCTTAGAGCGACAAATTTCAATAGATTTCATTGACATTTAATGTGTGCCCTTAGTTCGCATATAGGCATGTTTTCAGAGAGCCTTCATAGGAATGTTTTTTCCGAAGTAGGGTACGTAATAGGAATTTGCTCAGATTTCACCTAGGAAAACCCTTGTCAAAATTGAGCGTATCAGTCTATGGTTTTATATAGACCCGCATAAAATCTATCTTTCTACCTAAGAGAAGTTTTTTTAATTCAATAATATTTTGACTGTGGGATTTGTAGGACCCATAACTGTTATGCTTCAAATTGGTACCGGCGGAATCAATCCAATGGGGCGTTGGCCGTGGCATTGTAACGGCCCCAGTGTGATGGCACACCGTGGTTCAGGCCATTTCGGCGATAATCACGTTAAATCCGACATCTTCTGTGGGATTTGTAGAGTTGTTGCAGTCTGGCTCTAAATAGTGAATATATCTCCTCTACCTATTAGAACAAAAATAATTTTTGAGTTATAGGTTATACATTTTCAGCTGTTTTGAATAATGATTGGGTCAAGAGTATCATAAAGTCAATTACACCCGACTTAAGATTTCCGTTATCGGATTTTTCATAGTCTTTGTAATTTGTGAAAACTGACACAACGCAGAATCTAATATGAGCAACGCTCCTCTGCACAACAATTTTAACAATAAAAATTGCATTACGGATTAGTTGAAAAAGCTAAGCCGATTTAATCAATCTACCTGTCTAAAAGAAGGGGCATACCTACCCAGTGGATAATTGACCAAGAGGACCCTGCTTAATACCATTTGACAATACTAGATGTTGTCTAAGGTAAAAAGGTCGTAAAGCCCAAATGGTACTATTACAGTATGTGAGCCAAGAAGACTTTGTACATAAGCAATATAAATCATTACCTCTACGTCAATTTAATGCGAGCATTTTTAAAGCTTAAAAGTAGCAGTTAAAGAACTACAGGGGGAATGTGAAAGAAAAATTATAAATAATTTTTTTTGCACTTTGGTCCGATTGGCAACGTAAAGCCCTCCCGTTCTAGAAACCACATATAATGTGCGATCGTTATATTATTCATCATAATATATTCTGATAGGCTTATAAACAACAGTGGACAATTAAGACTATTTCGGTTCTAGTTTTTAAAGTGTCTTTCCTATGAACGATCGTAGCGATTTGAGGCCATCCGCTATAGAAGCCACAAGTGAGGTCCGATTTTAAAAAGGTCATGACATTTTATTATAATAAACGATTTATCACCTCTGTCAACATTAGACCATTTCGGCCAGTATAAGAAGTCCAAAACGATAAGTAGCTCTGGAACCACAACAAACTTGGAAATAATTTTCAAATAAACGAGCCGATTCTTTTAAGTAACAGCATGTGGTATATGTATGACCTGCTTGACTTTAGCCATGTTTTTACATGTTTTCGGTTGTTATATTTTATTTAAATACATCCAAACAACGGGGTCTAGTCAATCCCATCTCAATCAGACCTATTTTAGGGGTTGTCATATGTATAAGGGAAGTGCTGATGGCAAAGTTGGCCTATTCACGAGAAAAATGTAATCACAGTACGATGGTAAATTGTATTTCTCATGTATATAAGGAATAAGTTATCAGATATTTACTTTGAGAATTCATTTAGGCACTAAAAAAGTAAAACTATAATGCGATTAGGCAACTCTTACTGTCAACGTTTCAATGTGTTTCATTTCATCCTGTCACACGGTGGTCATTCGTAGTAGCTTAGAATATTTTTATGAATTCACTTTTTGAACAACCCATGCTACTGTTCAGAATATGCCAACCATTAAATTCACTTAAATCATATATATTATTATATATATTATATTTAATACCTCGTATATATGTATGTATGTAGATATGTACATTTTTGTGTAGCATTCGTTCATAAGATTCAATGAACAAAACACCCAAATTAAAAATCTTAATCATGATGTTCTTCTTTCATGCTGAAGCATCGCAACCGAATCTGACGTCATTTTGGCAAACAAAATAAAGGCATTAATAATAACCTACTGTTCAAATGAAAACAAAACATAATATATACTTGTATACTTGTATAATGTTTTGTTTGTTTGTACACCTCAAAGTCACAGATTTTGAACAATGGCAAAACACCAACGGAAAAACTACTAAGAATATTTAAATTTTTTCAATTTCAAACTCAAACGAAACTGTTTAATGTTATGCTTCAACTAATATGTTTAATGGGCATTTTATTTCTGTAAAGTATAAAACAAAGATTTTATACGATTTGAATTGAACAAAAGAAAGTTTTAATTTTAAATCAACCTTTTCCTCCACATGCCCACTGTTGACCAACTAAAAAAGCTTTTGTAAGTCCGCGTTTACACGTACAATTTATTTTATTTGCAGCAATTCTTTAAACTTGCCCCTTGCATTTACTTGTGCAATTTGCCCGCTTTTAATATGCTAAATTCTTGTTTTCATACTGTTGTAGACTAACATTGTTGTTGAAATAAATAAGTGAAGAGTAATTTTGTGGACATTTTTGTTATTTCTTATATTTTATAACACTTTTCTTTTGCAAACACTATCCTTATTTTACACTTTTTTAGAAAAACAGTTTTTAAAAATCAAAAAAAACAAACGATTAAAAAGAAACGTGAAACTGTTCTACAGCCAACTTAACTGCAAAAGAGAACATAAGGAATTGCAAAGCAGTCTTTCCCGTTTCGTTCTTCTTACCGCTTTCTCCTTAGAATTTAAGAATAACAGTAGAATTGCAGACGGAAAATTGCACGTTAAAATGTGGGCCAAGAAAGCTTTGGTCGATATTTTGTGTTCGCTAGTAACCAGTGATGGCTAGATTTTTTTTTGAATCCAAAACGAGTTTTGTAGAGTCTTAACTACGACAGCTGTCAACTCGGCATACATAGTGCCGGGTTGACAGCCCTTGGCCAAAGAATTGCTGCTTCGGGTCAATCAGGTGCATAGAACCGGCTGTCGTGGGATCGAATAAAAAAAAAACTAGTAAAAACTATTAGTTTCCCTGGCCGCTTTTTCATATATATCCGAAAAATTCTTGGAAACTGTACTTTTTCAAAGGGAAACGGCGGCGAACGAAAACAACTTCGTTTTACGGTCCGAAAAGGCAATAACAAGATGTTTACACTGACAACAACTTGCAGTTTTTTTTTATAATATATAATATAATAGTCCAAACAATTTTCAATGCTTACGAAAACTTGTTTTTCTTTAGTTAGCTTTCCTAGTATCAGTATACTTATAAGGTTTGGCAACTTGATGTTTCTTTAATATTAAACGAAATTAAGCGCTTTACGACTGAAATTCATTCAATAGCCACCTAATATTTTCTTAAAACTGACAAGTGTTTTAGACTCCGGGCCTTTTAAGACTGACAAAACTATACGTTTTAGTGTTCGGTTTTTTTTTAGAAAAGTTCGGTCCCATGCCGACTGACCAAAATTAATAGTTTTGCTTAATGAGTTGATATAATAGGCTAATTGGTTAGAATTCTAATTTTTTATTTATTTTTTTTAAAGCAATACAAAAACAGCAGATTTCCGGAAAATATTTAAATCCAATCCGTTTAAGAGACAATTTTTTCACATTCCTAAATTCATCTTAAAAAACGTAGCTTATTAAAAGATGCCTGACATGGCTAATGGTTCTCTATAAAAATGTAAGAGAAAACTACCACCGACGACCCGAGATCAAAAATCACCATTCATCCAAAAATAAAGTAAAACAATGCGAGTTACGCATATTTTTTTTGATTTTTGTTTAAAACAAATCTACAGTTTCATCTAAACTACGATTTTTCCTTTCGTTTTTAACTTCAATACTCAATCAGGCTGACGAAACCATACCATGAACCAAACCCCACAAACACGGGCTACGTACGAATTGTGTTAAAATCACTGAGTTCTCATCACTGCTAATAACATTGTTTTTTTTTTTCTTCCTAAACTGTTACCAGCAGCCACGGTCAGTTGGGGCTTCCTAACATTTACAATGTTATTGATTCTTTGTGTGTGGAGTGGTGGGGGTTTTGTAGCGGCACACGGTTAACATTTGTGTATTTTTCTGCTCTTTCGGGTGGAATAAAACCGCCCTATTTGGGTTGTACATATTTGCTTTATTCTAGGTTCGATTGTTCTCTTTCATGCAAATTGTTCTCATTATGTGTGCGAGTTTCTGTTTTAAGAAAACCTAAAGTTTTGTGTGTTTCTCTTTTCGTGTCGTGTCACGTTTAAGTTTAACTTAAATGGATGTTACAGTTTGTCTACATTGTTGGGGCGGGCAGGGGGACTGTGCCGTTGGTAAACGCAACCGAACGCCAAACAGCGTGTTTTTGGTTCGTGTTTCATTGTCATCATCGTCGTCGATGTCGTCTTAAATCACTGAATTATTTTTGTGTTTTTTTTTATTTCGCTTTCGTCATTCTCGATTGTTTTGGGTTCTTTGTGTTGTTGTTTTTGTTACTTATTCGTATTATTTTTGGTACTATGACGTATGGGTTGGTTGTTGTTTGATTAAATTTGGTCGTTGTTGATGTTGTTGGTATAACTCGTTGTTGTTTTTTTGTGGCAATTTGTTGTTGCATTGCCTTTTGTGTCATATGGTCTTGAGTCGTTGTCTCTTGACTAGAGAGATAATGTTCGTTCTCAAACTAGTTTGAGTTGAGATTACCCATACAAATTTATGCATTTCGTTGTGAAATGAAAGGTTGAAGGTAAGCAATTTGCTGTTGTTATTGGTAACGACGTCATCTCGCTGATATGATCTTGTGGACGAAATTCGATAGGGAAATATCCCTCTTGAAATAATGTCAAATATTAGTTAATCGAAAATTTTTGGGAAATAACGTAAAGTAAAGACGACCTGATACTGAAACTTTATTTCATGTTAAGACCTACATACATATAAAAAATGAAAGCCCGTTTCCCCAACATATCACCTTACAAGTCCAATGAGAGACTAATGACAGCAGGTTCTATGGACCGGATTGACCCCAAGAGCATTTTTTCGGCCAACGGCTGTCACACCGAAACGCCGTTGCCGCTACAACAACAACACACAGTTGCAACGCACACCATTTTCGTTAGTTCACACGACAGCGAGGACTTTAAGTCTTACCAACTTTTTGTATAAACTTGCGTACAGCAGCATTGGCTTCCGATATAAGTTTGCATTATTTCCCAAGATTAGATTTTAAACTGGAAAGGGCTTTCATTGTCAAAACAACATGTGATTCAAAATGAAACCACTAGTTGCAATACCTGTTGCTTTAATTGTAGACAGGAAATAGTCTGTTGTCAGTATCGTTTATTCTGTGGAGTTACCTTCTGACCTTTCCCATATTTGATTCCTTCAGCCCAACTACTTCGCCAAATTCTTGTTTTTTTTCTGGAAGTTATTGCTGTCCTTAAACTTTTCAAGTAGTTCTTGGGCTAAAAAATGGAATGGACCTAATAGCCGAAAGAAAAAAAGAAAGGAAAATGGTAGATGATGTTAGCTTTACAAGAGTCCAACGACTTATGTATGTGATTAGGTCGACTTTTATTATGCTTAAGTTAAAAATTGTCTGGACTTAGCTTAACTTTCGGCTTTCTATTAAAAAAATATGAATTTTAATCAACCCTAAGTGCTCTTTTTTGCCCAAAAGTGCATTTACTCAATATTTTTAAGCCTAAAAAAGGGTCAAAACATAAGAGGGCCGTGGCTACTTTGCCATGAAAAATCAATGTGAGAATTTTGCGGAGGGTACAGCAGACCACTAGGAGTCGTTTCTTTAAAACAGTGAAATTTTGAGTTATATGAAAAAGACCTATATATGTATGTCTAGCCTTCTGACAACATTTCAAATTTTCACACAAGTGTTTGTTTATGGGGAATTTTTTAAAAACGTAACCCCATACCACAAAAAAGTTAAATATTTCTTTAAGACTACCCATTATCATCCCCAACCATTGACAATTTAAGAACCCCTGTATCGCGTAAAAGCACAACACAACGTGTGAAATCACTTACCAACGTTACTCTTTCCGACTCGGCACACTGTTGTTGGTTGGGTCGGCAAGAGTCGTCGTCACTGTGAAACAAAACATTTGTGTTTTCTCTGTTAATTCAGTAACAAAACAACACGCAAACCAAACGGATGCCTGCTTTGAATTGTCTGTCTTATCGTGTTCCCTTCGTAAGAATAACGAAACGTGAGACAAATGACCGCGTATTTGAAACTGTAAAGTTCGGCCGTAAAATGAAGTCTACTCGGAAATATTTCTAAACGGAACTGGCGATAAAATACTCCGCTAAAGAATCTCAATTAAAAAAGAATAAAAAAAGTTACTTAAAAAATTCCTAAAATAACTGTGATACTCGTATTAGTACAACGTAATTATAAAGAATAACCCAAGCAAATGTTTGTCACATTTTTCTTTAACATGTGTAATATAAACCATAAAGAGAGAGTAGGAGAGAGAATGATGAAATTTGAATACTAAGAGCAAAGGGGATGCTAAAGTTATTCTAATAAAATAAAGAGAAAGCTGTGGTATTTGAAGCAAATTAAAATCAAACAGTGAGAGTGAGAGGAATGTGTTAAGAGCACTAAGAAGTTCTTTAAAATTTTGTTAATGTAAAAAAACAAATTGTGAAATGTATGTGTTATTGGTTAATTTGATTAAAATTCCTTTCCGGGTTTCTTTCCTCTTCCTTAAAACCTAATTCAATGGCTTAATAAATATTATTATCTTGTGCTCGGTTTTGTGATAAGTACGTTCATCTCTTCCTCTGCTGGTTTATCTTCATTTCGTAATATTCATCAACGTTTTTTTTATAAGAATTTTACAAAAGTTTTGTGGTGAAATTTAAAAAAACAAAAATGTGAAATATGCCGTATTTACACTGTGCTACAAATGTTTTAAACGCGAAGAAAGCTAAGATGATCACGATGGAATTTTTGTTTTGTTTCTTCATATCAGCAAGCAAAAAAATATGCTAAAATCCCAAAACGTTATCTAAAAACTGTTCAATTTTCTGTGATGTTTACTTTTAAAACCGTTGGCTTTGACAATCGATACACTAGTAGACCCATTTTTGTGGTTGTGGGAAAGGGACAAAAGAAAAAAAAATGCAGAATTAGGATATGTCGGGATAAGCCCCAAACATTTCCCTTACAGTGACCAAAAATCCATGTGAAAATATAATTAATTAATCCTAAGAATTCAGGATCCATGTTTGTCTCCATGAAAAATTATACGTGTGTGTTCATTTTTGGCTGAACTAAACGACCATATCAAGGAATTTGAGACTTTGAGTTTCTTCTGCCTGCCCATAGATCGGCTCGTACAATTTCCAATGTCCAAAAGACCATAGAAGTTTAAAGAAAAAACCTAAATTTTTACCTGAGATATGACATGGGTATTTAAATACCCGTGCAATGATCACTGGTGAAATAAATCAATTTACAAAATCATTTTATAATTCCTTTCACAAACCACTAGTGTAAATTCCAATCCTTTAAGGCCTTCTCATTAAAAAAAACTTCAACAAAGCCTTCTCAAATTTGACCTAAATAAAGACCTGTTTTAACAGCCTTTCAAGAACCTTCTCATAAAAGACAGTTTACAAGGTCATCTCATAAAGACCTTCCAAAGATCTTCTGATGAGATTTTGTAACATATATTGTGATGGAGTTTTTGTTAAATGTCAACTTTTTAAAAGATCTTTTAAATGTATTTTGCTTTTTAAATCTCTCCTAAAATTCATTTGATTAACGATCGTAAAAAGATTTTTTTAAGAAAGATCTGCTTAATACCTTTATATAAAATATCTTCTTAAGATCTTTATAAAAAATATCTTCTGAATATATATCTTTTGAGGTCTTTTTATAAAATATCTTTAAAAATGTTTTTTTTTGAAAACAAATTTTGTGATGGAAATTTTATTAAAGATTCTTGAATGTTTTTACAAAAAAATTTCTGTTGGTCCTTTTGTAAAAGATTTTTTAAGGTCTTCATACAAAAGATTTTTTTATTCAAAGTTTTTTATTACGTCCTTTTTTAAAACTTCTTCTGAAGTAAAGTAGATCTGCTTTAATTTGTTACATAAAAAATTAACTGAAGGTCATTTTAAAAAATGTGTCTTAAAAGTTGGTTTATACAACTTTTCTTGATTAAAAGAACTTCTGCTCGATATTTTCAAAGGGTGGTTTTATCAAAGAATCGTTTTTTTAAAATGAATTTTTGAATGTCGTTTTATAAAAGAGGACCATTTGAAGGTTTCTTTCAGGTTCAGCAGGAAATTCGACCACTTTTCTAAGATCGCAATGATGGCATAATTCTATGCCATCATCTTTTTTTCTAATTTTGTTATAGCCTCTCGACGTTTAGACCAAATTAATACAAGCCTTCAAAAATATTAACAATTCTTTGGGTCGGCAAGATTTTAACAAAATTTCACACTCACGTGCATTTTTTTGGCAGTTTATTGATTTTATTACGAATTCGGCATACTGACTAGCTTTATTAGAAACAATTTCTATTGAAATTCCTCACGAACCTGAAATTTCCCCAAAAATAGCTGGCGGTCAAAAAATATGACATGTTAAAAGAACAAAACGTGCCATGCCTTCTGTTACAATAGGCGGGTTTTTTTGTTACTCGGTTATTAAGCGAGTAAGAGTTCGCTAATGCGATAACTTCTAATCATTCTACAAAAATAAAAAATTGGTTTTGTTTTAAGAAAACTATTTACAATTTTCCTCAGAAACAGTTTGTTTTTAGAAAAAATGTTGAAGTACAATCTTTAGCGACTCGGTTATTACTCGCTTACAATATTTCTTTAATAACTTGTCTTCTATTAATTCCATGATTTCATATCAAACGATTTATGACGCATAGAGTAGTTCATTTCTTGAATACACAGAAGTCTATATTGTTTTTTTTTTAAGTTTTAAAGTTGTTGCCTTAGCGATGACTTCCTCGCTTAATAACCGAGAACTTAAAAATAACACGGCCAATATCGAGTCAAAAGGTTTTGAGCCAACTTTCCCTGTTTCAGAGAAAAAAAACTTTCCCTTTGTTACAATGCAAAGGCAAAACACCCTGTTTAGTAATCTCTGGTTTAGATTAAACTAATTTTCCTGTGTTATTTTTCTCTCTGTAATTGTTTGAGCTAATTGTGCTATAAAGCGTTAGACAGCCTTAAATGAATAACTCTCTCGTACATAAATAAATATTACCAATTCTCCCTTCTGAAATTATTTAAACTACGACAAAAATCTTATCGCGGCATCTAAGTTTTCTTCAATACCACAAAAAAATATCGCTAATTTTGTAGAACAGTGTAAACGCCAAGGAATGTAAAGAGATAAGAATTAACAACAACATCATCATCTTCAACAACAATTACCTCTATATAAACAACAATTAATGTTTTTTTTTGAAATGTATAAAAAAGAAGAATAAGTATTCTCTTTCACAAGTGCCTCCTCGGTGTTCGTCGTTTTTAAAATCCCCTCGAAATGAAAGTGAATGCTTTTTGCTCAAGAGGCCATAAGCAAAGAAAAGTGAATCACCCACCGAAAGTGTCTGGCACTTGTGCCTAGTGCATGCCACAACTACAAGTACTTGGAATATAGGTCAATGTTCTAAATAAACTTGAACTCATTTTTTAACCTCTGAGTGTCGAAAGGCGTACCAAACGTTTGTTGTTTGTCGGGTCGGTCGGTTTTCTTTACTCTCTTACAAAAACACGCTCACAAAAGGGGTGATTTTAACGCAAGTATAAAAAAGCTCCTCACCCCCTAACAGCAAACATGAAAAAAACACATGTCGCGCCATCCTTGTCACCAGCATTGAACTAGAATGAACTTTTTTCCTCGAGTGTTGTGGTGTGTCTGTGCGAGCTTGAATTGTGGAAAACATGAAACTCAAAAACAAACAAAAAAACCAACCACAATTTTCCATTGCATTTTGAAATTTTATTACAATTCTTGAAATCTTAGCTTAAAACTTGTGGTTAAAATATAATTTTTTTCTTTTTCTAAACCGTATCAAGTTCTTTATACAAAAAAATATATTCTATAAAAAAACACATTTCCTAATAAATAAATAAATAAACAACATCACATCTAAAATAATCTGTAAACAAAATGGTACTTAAACTCGATGTGGCTTGTCAAACCGAACTTTCGGAGTGCCTCTGGTCTTCGAGCTCGAATTCATCGGCAACAACTTCACGTACTTCCTCAATGCCAGGTAAATTTGTCTGTTTTTCTTATTATCTTTTGTTCTCATTTTGGAATTGTTATTTGTAAATTTTAAAATAAACACAGTTTATGTATTCTTTGTATTGGTTGTGAAGTCTGCTGTTGCTATTAACCGAAACTCTGTCGAAACTTCTTATTTGTTTATGGCTGTTGTCGGAAAATGTCGAAACGGCATCGTTGGTTTTTTAAATTTTTGTTTTGGGCGGGTAATTTGAGTACATTTAATAGATTTCAACTTGTTACAAGAATAATATTCATATTATGCAGTTTATATAAATGACTTCATTTGAATGAAATTGAAAAAATGTGCTGGATGAAATTAAAAAAAAAACATTTTAAAAATCAGTCAAAACTAAATTAAGTAAAAATGATATTATTTCTGGCCTAATAATGAAAATGCGAATATTTATCATCAAAAATGGTTTTATTGCTTTTCAAAGTATTCTCCAGCATGGTTTATACACTTATGCATGCGCTCAAACCAATTTTCGAAGCACTTTTTCAACTCCGATTGAGACACCTCCAAAACATGGTTTTTGAATGCTTCAACAGCATCTTCTGGCGACGAAAATCGTTGACCACGCTTTTTTTCTTGATGTGCGGGAATAAAAAGAAGCCATTGGGTGCCAAGTCAGGGCTGTACGGCGGATGACCCATCAATTCGACGTTTTGGCCTGTCAAAAAGGCGCTGGTTTGAGCCGATGTGTGAGTGATCGCATTGTCATGGTGCACAATGATCCGTCTTCTCTTGTTCGTTTTCGAATTTCTCCGAAGACTTCAGGCAAACAATTTATGGTGTACCGCTCAGAATTGACCATCCTATGTTGCTTAAGCGGAACAGTCGCCAAATGACCAGTTTTGCTGAAATAACCGGCGACCATTTGCTTCGAAGTGCTTCTTCTACGAAGAACTTTCGTTGGATTTGGCTCGTCTTCGAAGACCCACACGGTCGATTGCTGTTTTGTTTCGGGCTCATACGCATAGATCCATGATTCGTCACCTGTGACGATCTTATTAATTTCTTTTGAAGCACCGCGATCGTATTTTTTCAAAATTTCTTTGCACCAATCTACACGAGCCTTTTTTTCGGCCAGGTGTTCATGCAATATCGAATGCATGCTGGTGGAAGAATTGCCTAAGGATGCCTCTATCTCACGGTATGTCACATGACGATTTTGCATTATCAGTTCACGCACGGCATCAATGTTCTCTGGCACAACGGCCGTTTTTGGACGACCTTCACAACCTTCGTTTTTGAGCGAGCGTCGGCTACGATGGAATTCATTAAACTAGTTTTTTACAGTGCTATAGGATGGTACTTCATCGCCATATAAAGATTTAAGTTCATCGATGCACTCTTGTCGTAATAATTCACGTCGAAAGTTGTGAAAAATGATCGCATGAAAATGTTAATTCCATTTTTTGCCAAATTGATTTTTTCAAGTCACTGTAAACAACACAAATTATTGTCGTACGCCAAAACGTTCTGAGTACGTGTATGCTAAAAAATATCTAAACTTTTCAATGGAAATGTCAGATGGCGTCAGGTAACACTTAGTGTTGCCTAGGCCAGAAATATATAAAGCAACCCCCGTTGGGCAAGGGCAGACTAAAATAGTCGATGAAGGAAGACTGGCAATCCTTAACTATTCAAATATTTTGAGTGATTTTGTGGTGACATTTTCTGAACAATTTTTTCCTACATTGATTATCTTCACCGAACCATATTTTCTGATTACCGAATGTATGCGGTTGCATGTACTAGCCAATTTTTCAACAATTTTGGGGCAAGTAATAAAGTATCGATAGTTCTGACAAATTTCAAAATTTGTGACTCTAGCGTGAGTCAAAGGATTGTCTCGGGCTTGTTCACATACAGTCGCTGCTTCAAATAACTCTAAAGAAAATAGTCGGGTGCTGATTAATCTGGCGATCGCGCTGGCCTAATAATTTCCGAATTTCTGAAAATTATTCGCTCTCCAAAAATTTGGCTTAAAAGTGCCCGAGACACTGTGTAGGCAGTGGCTCCGTCCTGCTGAAACCACATTTCAGGTCTGTTTTCAAGAGAAGGACGCAAAAAATGTTCTATCGTAAACCGATACCGCTCTTTATTTACGGTTACAGCACTTCCATCTTCATTCTTGAAGAATTAAGGCTCAATGGTAATTGCGGACGCGATTCCACACCATACTGTACACCCAATGGGGTGCATTTGGCGTTGATAAATGGCTATTGGATTTTCAGAACTCCAGAACCTACAGTTCTGCTTATTAACAATGCCATGCAAATTATAATGAACTTCATCAGTCATCACTTTGCGTTAAAATAGTTGATCGCTGGTTTAAATAATAAAATTCTATTATTCTGGTTCTTTGTTTAGTTGTGAATCTTTCTATTATTTATTCTCCAAGAGTTATTTATAAAATCTGAAAAAAAATATATAAAAGAAAAATTAATTAAATTTTTTGGCCCACCCTGTATATTACATCAGATATTAGTTTTAGATCTAAAACAACACCTAGATATTTGACGTTCTTCTCCCATTTAATTTTTGCAATATTAGAAATTATGTTTTCGGAGGAATATAGCATTCTTTCCTTTCTCTGATATCCTGACCTTTATCACAATTTATTGCTACTTTCTATTTCGTGTAATATTCCAATTATTTGACGAGGCCAAGCTGCAAGTTTGATAGTATTTCTGAAGATCGGGTACCTGAACACAATAAAAACGAATTTAATAAGTACACATTACTATGTCTTAATATGTTGCATCATAACCAATAGTGGCTGACCTACTCATTTCGTTCATTCGAAACCCAAAAATAATAACCCCGTTTTCTAGTAGCAAACTACTATTTTTTTAACGTGAATTTAGCTCTTGCTGCACATCTTTTAACTACATTTTCCCCTGTCCTTAATACGCAACAAAAAGCTTAACCAGACACTGTGGAAACGGTCGTAAATGAGGTAGTTTATCGCTATCTCCTCTCCCGGTCTAGTTAATTTATGAACGTATGCATATTACCCGCCAGATAAGTGCCAAATTAAACAAAAAAACCAGTAGATAGCAGAGAATTCCATAGATATGTACCACCTAGTAAATGGTACTCGTATGCGATAATTTATAGCGTAACGGAGAGAAAATTAAATTTAATATCCATGCATAGAAAGCATTTTAAAGAAATATATAATTAACAAAAAATGCTTTTTCAATATTTGATGCTTGGGTAATTTTACACAGTCTTGTTGGTTTTTAAGGTGGGTCAATATTGCGCTCTGGCGAGTGAGGCAACCACTGGTTATACATTCGGTGGGGTGAGGCTCGAAAATAAAAACGATTTAAGGAAATGAAAAATATTTAAAAGCAAGAGCAAGCTTGTATTGTTAAAAAAGCTTGTTGAAATAAATGTTTAGCATTGAAGCAATGTTGTATTGTGGCGATTTCTTTTATACATAAACAGAGGTGAATCAGCTAAACTGAAACTGTGCAAAATCAACCGAGAATATTAAAAAAACTGGTAAAAAAAAAGCTCAAGTCGGTCGTGGCCGACAATATTATACCCAGCATTCCTGGATGTTCAGTAAAGCCAACCGAAAAAAAATTTTTGTACTCAATTTACCCAGATTTTAAAACTTATGTCAAATTTGTATTTGTGAGAAAATTTCATTGCTGGTGCTTAAATCGGCTGAGCATATATGTTAAAGTTATATCTTAATCTGAACCGATTTTCGCCAATTTCAACAGCTACTGTCCTTACTTGTGCCAACCTTCATCATGATTAGTTGTAATATGTGGCTTCTAGAGCTAAAACATAAAATCGAATGAACACTTGTATGGGAGCTGTATTCAAATCTCAACCGATTTTTTTCAATTTCAATAACCTACTTCCTTTTCCCATACAACTTTCTCATGCTATGTTTCATCAAGTTTGGATATAAGGCGTACGTTGTAGAGCGAAAAACATACAAATCAGTTGAACTTTTACAGGGTTTTCCATTAAGGACATAACATTTTTATACATTATTAAAATACAGAATATTTAAGATATAGAGTTCAGGTGTAGTGCAAATGTTACATTTTAAGAATGAAATTCGATTTCGGTCATATGACCACCACGAGCCCATGTACAGCGATCTATTCTTTGGACCCAATTTTCCACCACTCTTGCACACATTTCGACCAGAACGTTGGCAATTTCGCCTTGAATGTTGTCTCTGTGCTCGTCTGAAGTTGTTGGCTTGTTGACATAGACCAATGATTTCATGTGGCCCCATTAAACGAAATCCATTGGCGTTAAATCGCATAAACGAGATGGCCATTCGGCCGGACCATTTCTCGAGATAAAACGTTCACCGAAGTTGCCTTTCAGTAAATCGATTGTAACGCGTGCTGTGTGGCTAGTAGCAACGTCTTGTTGAAACCACATATCGGCCATGTCAAGCTTGTCCAATTCTGGCCAAAAATAATTTTCTAACATGGCACGATAGCGCTTTCCATTGACTATAATATGACGATTGTTTTGATCGACGAAAAAATATGGCCCAATCACACCTCCGACATGAATACCACACCTCGAATAACAAGGGGGGTTGTAGCTGTCCCATAACGCATATCTTGTTTATTGCCAGAACCACTCAGCCAGAAATGAGCTAAATCGCTAGAGATGATTCTTCAATAAAATTCTGGATTTCCGTAAAACTTTGCCAGAGCCCAATCGGAGAAGTTTCGGCGTTTCAAATGATCAAGTGGCTTTAGATCTTCAGTCAGTTAGATCTTATAACAATGAAGACCAAGATTTTTTAGCAAAATACACCACAATGTGGTTTGAGAGATGTCCAATTCCTGAGAACAACGAGGATTCGACTGATTTGGCTCATTTTGAACGGATCACTTACGGCTGCGATATTGTCATCGCTTCGAGCGATACGGCGTTTTTTTGGTCGGAACATCCAAAAGTGAAAATTTGTATCCAAATTGATCTACTATAGCGCGCGCAGCCTGTTGGATGGGACGATTATTATGGCCGAAAATTGGAGTAAGCGCTCTTAAAGTTGCGACCACCGGCTCAGAATTTCGATAGTATTTTTTAATAATTTCCAAACGTTGCTCGTAAGTGAACTTTACCAGGATGAAAACGTTGACTTCGGCTAATGTTTCGACACTGAAAGATCGTTAAAAATGTTTGAGGATGCGTTGACATAAAGATACGAAATTGTTATGTCCCTATTGTAAAACCCGTTACATCTAAATCTGAATCGATTTTCTTCAATTTTAACGTCCATTCGTGGTCTTAAAAACGAATGTGCGGCAAATTTCATGAAGATTGGATGTATTCTAGAGCTAAAGACATAAAATCGGATGAACATATATGTATGTTTCTCAATTCGAGTAGCGTCCGTCCTTGGTCCAAAAAACTGAATGCTGTCAAATTCCATGAAAATCGGACAACAATAGCGACCTGGAGGTTGATAATAAGCTTTAGATAGACAAAAGGATAGACAGACAAACAGACAACGTTAAATGAAATCAGCAGGTGATTACTTTATACGTCGATCGGTATACGTAGCGTTGAATCTAACTGAAATATTTTTGATAGAAAAAAAATATTTGCAAGGAAACAAACTTACAGAGTGGTACAGACAAAGTATAAAAATGACCAGTGGTGTTTTTGAATCATATATTATTTTGACGACAAATTTACCTTAATCCTTCAGTGGAGGCTATTACAATTTACCTTAGAGATTTTTAGTACCTCTACTTATATATAAATGTACCTCTAATGCTACGAGGTACACACGAGGCAACCGTCGAGAGTAACCTGTTGCTTCAACATGGCTGTATTGCTACAACGGTAGCTTCTTGTAAATCTAGCATAAAAGATTAATAGTACCTCTAAATAATATTCTCTATCTTGAGCATTTTCGGACTATATCTCCATTTTATTTGAATAAATAACGCCTTCACTTCGAATCGAAGGCAAACCGGGCATGGTTCATAAATAATTTCATCATCTTTGGGGGGTAAACATTCGGTGCGGATAGACTAGCATGTCTCACTCGTGATATGCATGACAAGCGTCCGTCTCAATTGTCACACTCTCACTTTGGTGAACATTTCGTTTCGAAAATAACTTCACACTTGCGCTTGCGCGATGCGACTTCAACCAATTTCCCTCATAGCTTCATGTCAAATTAAAGTCGTGCTCATTATCGGCATTCAAGCTAAGCAGCACCTAGCGTTGCGTTTGCTTTTATGGGAATTTCAAAAGAAAAAAGTAGGAAAAAATTACACGCATACAAATTACGGTTAATTTCATTCATTAAAGCACACATTGAACAAACAATGACCGACAATAGAGAGAAAGAAAAATTTGTCATAAAACAACCAAACACACGCACACACACATAGAAATTAATATCATTTCCAATTAATTAATGGGCGGAAAGGTAGAAAGCGTCTAGGAGGAGGTGGCAGCAAGAGGGCCAAACGAATGGCTTACAATCGAATGGAAACAATTTCAATGACCAACGTCATACGCGAACAAATAATGGAAATAAAGCAGAAAACAAGAGAAGTGGATAGAGACAATATAACGGTACCAACGAGTGCAACATGGCATGGGTAGTAGTGGGCATGACAATGTAATGTCAACCATGAATGGCAACAATAACACCAGGGGGTAATACATGTGTGCCATGTGTAGGGTGTGAGGCGACTTTGTTATGCCCGTTAAGTAGAATAGGTGCTATAACCGACAATGAAGAGCAGTTCAAAAAACCCTTATGTGGGCCCGACCACATGAAGTCCTACACCAATTTGATTTACAGAAGATACGATTCTCCAGCTACGGTGTCTTAAATAAATAGTTAACTGCCGCGTTTGGTCAAGATCGGACCTTAAATTTGAATGTTCGAGCGGTCCGACCTATAGTTGGAAGAAATACAGTCCAGCATCAAAATGTTTGGTTTTACTTGGTAAGGCGCTAGAAGTGTTACCTATTGAAAGGACCTAGTTTTTTGTGTGTAAAATTCTGAGAAGCTGGTCTTAAAGAGTTCGGTTTTCCTTTCAATAATTGCTGCAATGCTTTCTACTGAAGATAAAAGCGATAAAAGCAGTGTGCAGCCACCTATTAAAATGTAGATGCAAGAGGTATCGAGCCGGTTAATCCCTGTTCAATGAAATTCTCTTTGTGGAAATATTAAAAATTTCACAATAAATTTACTTTAGCATTTGCCTTTAAACGGTTAATAAATGAGTTCCATGCTACACGAATTTGATCTATCTTAAGCGCATCTATACTGACCTAATTTTTATTGCTACGTTGCTCTCCAAAATGGTCCAGATAGAATTATTCATCGAATTTGCATTTGACGAAGTGTAAAGCCATACTCTGGAACATGGTTTGTTTTAACCATTCTGGGTTCAAACGGGCTATGTGAGACCGAGTCTCGTTGTAACGTCCATGGCCTACGACCGAAATGTTTGCATGCCCACAGCTCTTAATCAGCACAATTTTTCCACCTCGCTAATGCCAGCGACCTTACGAGTAGGAGATTTATCTCTAAGCCATGTAAAAACTTCTCTATAAAATGAATTAGCCTTTCGGAGCCGGCCTTAAACAGTAGGTCCCAGTCAGTGAGTATTAAAATTGAACCATGCACAGCATTTGAGAAAAGTTTTCCCTTGTTCCTTACGGGCCATGTGAGACTGAGTCTCGTTGTAACGTCCATGGCCTACGACCGAAATGTTTGCATAACCACAGCTCTAAATCAGCACAATTTTTCCACCTCGCTAATGCTAGCGACCTTACGAGTAGGAGATTTATCTCTAAGCCATGTAAAAACTTCTCTATAAAATGCATTAGCCGTTCGTAACCGGCGTTAAACAGTAGGTCCCAGTCAGTGAGTATAAGAATTAAATCATGCACAGCTTACGGATTTGAGAAAAGTTTTCCCTTGTTCCATACTGGGATGTTGCGGGACTTAAGTATAAGTAAGGATCTAAATCAGCTTCCAAAACATTTTCCCGATTATTAGTCGCATTAACTTTGACACGAGGCTCGACAGCGACCATCGCTGATCACAGATTCCCATAACATTACCTGAGATGGAAAATTACTTCGGGTGACCGTTCGTGGACCCAATTTGTTGTCCTTGCTTTCAGTTTAGTAAGCACGATCATTTTGAACGTTTATAACTGCTGTGAACGTTTAGAATTTCGACACGTTCGTGTGAACGTAACCACAGGTTTTCTCTAAAGAGTCTGACTTATTTTGCTTCACCTTCTGAATATCCGTCGAATCTTTTTCTGAAATATTTTTTAGTTTTTTTGGCCATTTGATTGACCACTACACTCCATCTGTTTGTGGTAGCTTGAGAACAATATAAACTACCTGTTATTGGTATAACGACATATGTAGGTGGCAACCGGTTTGCCAGTATTGCCAACGTGAAGCTGGTGACTCTTAAATCGCCTTGCCCTGTATCTTTATAACTATGGCAAATTTGATTAATACGTCAACTTTTATGTTGCTTGTAGATTGACAGGGCAGTAAATCTAGAGACCTTTAAGGGAACTCTTTCAAACTGTGGACTAGAGTGTCCAAAACCGATATTCCGGTTTTAATGTCCAAACCCGACTTCTCCTCTTCGATACTTTACCACATTAAATAATGCCAAAAAAAATTATTTATATTCACTTTTAGTGTACTCATTTGTTTTGCGCAAACATTTGCGTGACTCAAAGTCATATAAATAATTAATATTATGTAAAAAAGAAATAAACTAAAAACACTGCAATAAATCTATATGAGAGAAGAAAGAATTCAACAACAATGTGCCAGCAAAAGAAATTGTGACAAGGTCTTTGGTGGTAAAGAACAATAAAAAAGAAACTAAATGAGAAATAGTTGTAATTGCAATGCAATATTTTTAGTTTTGCAACGTTTACAAATAGTTTTATTACTTGAATGGAACAAGAAAAACAAAAACACGCAATGATGAGGTTGTTGAGGTAGATGGGTGGTGGTGATAACGAAAACTTGAAGCAATTGTTATTAGTTTGTTGGGAGAATTTCTAAAGGAAGTGGTACAATTCAGTCAGAATTTTCGTATACAGAATTTTTTTTTTTTTATTTTGAGTTTTATGTACTGTTGATATATAAAAAACTGTTATTCTTAGTCCATAGTTAGATTTTTTGGGCGATGTTTCTCTGGAAGATTTCATTCAGAAGAACGAGCATGGCACTAGTCAGAGTTAAAAGCCGATATGAAATTAGCGCGGCGGTGCTGGGGTATTGAAAGGCGTCCGCGGCTTGATATTTTCAAAGATTTATGTAGCTCTTTTTTCAATTATTTAGTCTATGGAAAGAAATCCTTACAGATTAGGAGTAAACTCATTAATGAATAGATGAGTAAATAATTATTATAATTAATATTATTATTGATTTTTTTAACTTAAGACTGGATACTTTTAATATCAATAAAAATTAAATATAATTTACTGCTGTTTTCCAGCCGTTTATACCGGCGGCGGCCACCATAGTACAGGGTGGCGCAAAACTGCCGTTTTGTTTTGAATGTTTAATACGTTTTTTATTTATCGGTTAATTATTATTATTTTTTGTTATAAAGTATATTAATGGGGAATATTTTTGGCTTAAGTATGAAAAAATATATCCCGCAAGTGCTGGCCATTTTCGGCTGCGCTCATTCGTGCTCTTTCCGCGATAGCCCCTGTTGTGCCGAACGTCTTCTTGTTGATGTTTCTTGACTGTCGTGCAAACTATCCACAACACGTTGGATATTTTCGTCCGTGTGGACCGACCGTGGTCTACTGGTACATGGAAGGTGTCTTACTGTTTCAACAATTGCTGATCGCTGTTCTGTTGTGTAGTGCTTCATTTCAAATTCCCCAAGTTTGCTTCACAAAATTCTGAAATAAAATTAAAAAATATAAATAAATGTAAAAAGTTATTAAACATTCAAACCACAACGGTAGTTTTGCGCCACCCTGTATATTGAAAGCGTGCTAGACTTTTATGCCAAAAAGCATGATAAGTAAAATTCCTTACAGATTAGCAGTAAAATAATTAAATAAAAATGAGCAGCTAAAAAATAACATTATTTAAAATAGTTTTGAACTTAAGACTAGACATGGTCAAATCAAAATAGAAATGTCAGACAATTTGCTGTCATGTTTTTACGAAGCTTAAACCGGCGGCAGCGGCCCCTGGTTATGATTGAAGTGTGTACGACTTTTATGCGAGTAAGCATAGGTGTAACCCCGGGTAGAAACATCCAACAACTTTTCAGCGGTGGGTTTCCAGCTCGTAAATGCCGGCAACGTTACGAGTAAGAGATTTTTCTCTTAAACATGTATACACTTTGTATAAAATGTGGTTCGGAGCCGGCGTTAAAGAGTAGGTCCCGGTCAGTGAGTATAAAAATTCAATTGTTTACAGCTGAATGATTTAAAAGAAATACCCCCTTTTTCCTTAATGGGATGTTGTCGAATTTAAGTAAGTAAACTGGCAGCTGCTACGCATAACAAATATCCGTCGGCGGCTAAGCTCTGTCGATTTCAGCTGACTCGGCCACCAATAGCGCCATTAGGCGGTTTACCGAACATTTATAAACCATATCTTGTCATCATCTAAAAAGAAACAAAATGATTTTAATTTAATTTTTCTATACATAAAATCATTTACTCATTTTCAGTTAAGATTTGCCAGTTTTGTCCAGGGTTACCATACGGAGGACAAGACTTCCTTTTAAACCACCGTCCTGCCTATGATTTCATAAAAGTGTCAATTGACTACCTTTCGCTACTTATGTCCCCTATAGTATATAAGTAGCTAATAATTTTCAAAACATTACAAGAACTGGAAAACCCACATTTCACAAATGTATTTTGCATCAAAATTGGAGAATTAAGTTTATAACTAAATAGTGGTCCAACTAAAACGCACGATATACATTGGAAATAAAGCAAAATGTTTTCAGAGAATCATCTTAATATTTTTTTATAAAGAAAGAAGTCTATGACAATTATGAGTAAAACAAATTGTCGCCCAAATGCTCGCCACGGCTTCTGTGGCATACCTCTATCCGATGGTCCATATTTTCAATTACTCTGAGACACAATGGAGGTTCTATGTCGGTAATGTGCCTTATCCTTTATCATCATTTAGCTCTTGAATTGTTCCTGGTTTGTTGACGTACACTTTTTGTGAGTGTGAAGACACTTGAAAAGTAAGATTTGCAACAGTAGTTCTCATTCGTTTGGTGAGGGCCTGGTCTCAAAGAGTTCGGTTTTTCTTACAATAATTGCTGCGAAGCTGTCTAAAGAGAGTTGTCACGGACCTAAAATCGCGATATAAAAGCTGTGTGCAGCCACGAACATCAATGCCAATTTGACATTATGTAAAAAACTTGTCTTCTATTTAAACATAGAAACAAGAGGACTTGAGCCGGTTAATTTCTGTTAAATGTAACTTTTTCTTTTAAATATTCCCAAAGACGGTGTCATTGAGTTACTCGCGCAGAAAAGCCATTGCTTCGTTGGCTCTGTGGCAAGTGGCACCATCCTGTTGGAACCACATATCGTCTAGGTCCATATCCTCAATTTCACAAGAAGTCCGTTATCATCTCGCGATAGCGAACATTTTTCACGGTAACTGCTAGGCCTACATCATTTTCGATATACTACGGTCCGATGACAGAACGATGGCGAAACGAGTTGGGTTCAGGTGTTTTCACATTTCCTACAGACCAAGTTTGCTGAAAATTGCACAAATTCTCCCGATTGTAGGCACATATGGTCGATTTTGCTGACCAGAAAAAAAGCCAAGTGCACGAAATCCCTTTTGATTTGATTTCCCTTTTGCGTAAAAGCCTTCAACAATCTTAACGCCCATTTTCGTAAAAGCCTTTAAGAATCTTAACGCGTTGCTCAATTGTGTACCTATCCAAGGTTAAATTTTTCAAACACTGAAACAAAGAAATGTCAAATTAGGTTGGGCTTACAATTAACATCGTGCATTATGGCTGGGCCACTCTTTAGTAAAAGGAATTGTGTTTCAGAACATTATTTTACTGAACTTTCAACAGTTTGGCAGCTTCGGGCCAAAATTGGTGAAAAAATATAAAACAAATAAAACATTATTTGACATTTTACAAAGTTTTTAGCACTAGATGTAGTTTTCGGATTAGTTTGTTTTACACCTTTTTTTCTTCTAGTGTATAGCTAAAATTTTTCGAACACAGGAAAGCAAAATTCCAAGTGGTTTCCTGGATATTGCCGTGAAAGAAAAATTGCTTGTTTTCAGATAATCAGATAAGCATTTAATCTATTAAAACAAAAATTGGTTTTTGTTACTTTCGATAAGTACTTCGAAAATCCCACACGAAATGGATTTTGTGTAATTTTTATATTTTTTTTAAGCATCGAAAACAGAAGTGCTTTTTCTTGAGGCTTGACTAAAATTGGCCCTTTTTGCCAACGAATGCAAAATTATTTTGGTTTCGCTATACAGTCTACGTTCTCCAGGCTTGACCCATAACACAGCTAAAATTGTGATAGATTTTAAATGTTTATATCGACGCCAAAAATTATTTTTTTTAAAAAAAATTGTCTGATTTTATACATTAATACATAATACATTAATTTGTTAAACAACATAAAACAATTTGTATTTTTTCCAAATTAGTCTTGCTTTTTTATATCTCTCCTCCGAAGTTTTTAAAGGCTCTTTGTAAATCTCCCAAATGTCCTCCTTTTTTGGCACAATTGCTCTTCTCTTTGAAAAATCTTATGGTAACCCTGCTTTTTGTCTCTGAATTGATTTTTTTTTCATTTGTAGACAAAATCAATTAGGGGTGATAATTTGCATAATTAAATAAATATTTCTATTTGCTGTTTGCTAAATACCAACTTAAGTAATTTGATTCAGGCTTTGATGATGTTTAAAAATATCACATCTGCTTAAGAAATTGTTTTTGAGACAAGCGTTTATTTTTAAAACGATGACGTTTTCGGGCATACATTGTGCGGAAGGAGAGTTGAGTGTTTACACACATACCCCAAAACCTCCATTCACAAATCCACCATTGAAACGAAGTGTGAATTTGTTAAACAAATAATTTCGTCGTTAGTAAAATAAACATTAGATGTGCTTAAAAGAACGGAAGTTTCGCCTGTATTTTGGGTTGTTTGTTTGACCGAAACAGTTCGTGAGTAAACATTTCAGAGCTCTTGGAAAAAAACTGAACATTTTTTTTTGGTATTAAGAGTCAAGGTCATTTAAAAGTTTAGATTTTTATTTTCATTTGCACGGCTACAATTTCAAATTAATCATTTAAAAGCTTAACTTTAATTAAGAATCTTTCGAAATGACATTTATGTTGTTTCATTATCGATATGTGTTCATGCGCTTATGAAGTAATCGCTCGTTTGTTCGACCGATCGATCATTGCACACAATTTCGAAAACAAGTTTTTTTTAATTGTGCTTTATCAAGAATTTTATAAATTTCAAATCAATAAAAAAAACTGCCGGCCCTTTTTATTTGTTGTTGCTTTGCTTTTAATGTGTAGTCTGAATTAGTGAAACTTGTTTTTTGTCGTTCTTAATTTTCCCAATTTATGATTTCAGCTGAACGGGTTTTGATTGAAACTTAAGTTTTTCAAATAACTTGAATAGTTTAAGTGTAATTAACGAAATCGTTCTGTCTGGGTTTCAATAATGGCGCCTTATTGTGGATTTTTACATTCACACGATCAACGCACAGTGGGGTAGTTTAGAACAGATTCCAAACGGATTATGCTTTTTCGATATTTATGAGGCGAACGTTTCTCAGTTGTTCTTACCAGGGTTTCCGCTGAACAATTTATTTTCCGACCAAAATACGAGTATTCCCAAAAACCGACCAAAGCGGCCCGAAATCGACTGTTTCCGACTAAATCGTTAAAAAGCCATTGATATATTGATGATAGTGGTGTTTTAGGTTAGGGCTCGACAAATAAGACTGGATTCAATTTACCATAATATTCATTTAATAACAAAAAGTTTCATAGCTGGTCGTGTCTAAAAAAATAGTCCAGAAGTATTAGTCTTTAGAAAAAGTAGTAAAACAATTTTTTAGCCATTTAAGTATAACTTTTGAGCATAGGCCTCTATCCAAGCTAACTTCTAAAAAGGCGCCAACAAATTATTTTTCTAAAATGCTTTTTCAGAATCGAGACTTTCTGAAAATAGGCACTTTTTGGTAACAAATGACTTAACTGTGGATGCTTTACTATTAATTTTTTTTTTTGCTGTTACTTGACTTCATTGTAATATATTTAGTCGTATTCATCGCGGCTTAAGATACAATAATAATCCGCAAAATTGCCCAAAGATTCGACCAAGATCCGACCAAACCAAAAAAATTTTCCGGCTAAATTTGGTCGAAGCCAACAAACCCGGCAGCACTCGTTCTCATGCGAATTTGAACCAAAGTTAATCGGTGTAATTCACACCATGGCGGCCCACAAAAATGGAATATCAATCACATCATACAAAGGGCTGAGTAAGCTAAGCTGGAAGTGTTTCCAGCGATTGGTAAAATTTCTTATGGCTCGGTTTAATTCCTCTGACTCCGTTTAAATTCTTATGCCTCAGAGTGAAAGATGCGTTATTCCGACAATAGCCATCAATATAATTTTGGCCATAAGCTCGACCAAGACTGTTGAAATTTTAGCTTAGACTAAAAACTTGATGTAGCCTCCGATTTATGGATGCTCCCATAAACCGATTCTTTACAACTACAAGTGATCAATCTAGAGGTATTTTTCAAAATAAAAAAAATGCAAAAATTCAAATCAAGTGTGGTTTATTTTATAGTTTATAGTTCATTTGAATGGATATTTTATGCCATTTATTTTTTAAATATAATTTCCTTTAAATGTTGGCCCTAACTGCTCCTCGGGGTGTCCGTTCTGAGGGTCCAAGTTAGGATGACTCGCTCAATCATTTCGATCGGTTTGGTGTTAATGACACGCGTTGTATTGACTTCCAAAACTGGAATCGTAGCTGGTTTTTCAGCATAGACTTTGGACTTTACGTAGCCCCAAGGAAAAAGGTCTAAGGGTGTGATATCACACGATCTAGGCGGGCAACTCAACGGTCCATAACGTGAAATTACCTGCTCTTTGAAATGACCTCTCAATAGATCCATTGTTTGAGCGGCTGTATGGCAAGTGGCACCGTCTTATTGAAACCCAATGTCGTCAAGACAACGTGCTTCGATTTCAGGTAACAAAAAGTCTGATATCATGGCGCGATAGCAAGCACTATTCACGGTTACTTTCCGATCATTATTATTTTTGAAAAAATATCGACCTATGATTCCATCAGTCCATTAACTGCATCAAACCTTGGTTTTCTCTGGGTATAATGGCACCTTTTAAACCTCTTCTGGTTGCTCTTCAGCCCAAATGCGGCAATTTTGATTATTGACGTTGCCGTTGAGCCAAAAAGGAACCTCATCACTGAACAAAATTTTCGTAGAAAACAGCGGATCTTCCCGTTTCTCATCGAACAACGCTCATTTCCATAATACAGTTGCCAACATTTGAAGGTAATTATTTTCAAAAAATAACTGCCATTAAATTTCCTTTCAAATTACCAATAAAAAATTCCACACTTGATTTGAATTTTCATATTTTGTTTTGTTCTGAAAAAATACCTCTAAAATACCCCCTATAGAAATAATTTTATATAATTTATTTTTATATAATTTATATAAATAATTTCATATAAATAATTTCATATAAATAATTTTACAGTCACCCGGCTTTAATGTATAGACCCAAATCCAATCACAAACTAAGTCGGTTTGACTCATTGATTTGATCGGCGCAACCTCGACATTTATAGATTTTCGTCTAACAAGTTTTCTTCAATGCGCTCGAATTGATTGCTGCGCAGCATTAATTGCAGCTCAAAGTTCAAAACAGTTATATTGCGCTGAAAGTTTCCCATAGGGTGGAAAACTTGCATGCTTTCCGAACCTGACTTCAGGACGCTGTGTTTTTCAACTGATTTTTAAATTATATCAGTTATGATTATTAGAAATACAGCAGAACAGAAGCTAACGATTATTTAAATTAATTCGCCCTGATGATGAACGACGAAGTCAGTTCGAAATATTGGGATATTTAAATATAAATAAAATATAAACACATCAACATCTTGCTAATGACACCAAGCCTAACAATAACTGATAAATTATATCAAACTTTATGCATACCATTTAAAAAAAAAAGTAAACCTTTGTTTAGTAGTTCAGAAACCCTTCATCTTGCCGTTTTTTTTATAATATTGTGGTATCTTGAACAGAGAGCAGAATAAACTTAAAAATATCGGTTTCTATTCCTGCTAAAAAAGAACAATATCCCCTATCATGAAAAAATGTTGAAGTTATTTTCCCCGGAATTTTTATATCAAAACAATATTCAATGCATACCGCAATAAATTGTTCACTTCTTTCCTTTTATTTGTTCGAGTTAAAAGCTCAAATCGAAGAAGAATTGGATATAGACTATTTATATATAGAGAGGGAAATGAATCCTGGGAGCAATTTTATTCATGTTAGGGGGTTAATATTTGATCTCTCATCACATATTAAAATACTAGAGGTTTAGAATTTTGTCAAATCAAACCAATCTTTCATTCCATGTGACTTAAGCGGTTTAATTTCTAAATATTTCTTTTTTAAAAATAATGCGCCTTTTCTGAAAATGTACCACAGTGCTTCGTTCTTAACAGGAAAGTGTTTAAGTCTGAATTTCAAATAAATGGGGTTTTTGACGTTTAACAGCCAGAGTGGCCATAATTATTTTTTTTAATTGCTTATCCGCCTGGTAACATTTACACACTTAAGGCTGTAGAAAAACAATGAAGATAAATCGTTTTTGTTCTCGTTTTCAAATTGATTTTTTGTGGTCTTGCCTCCAAATTCCGTCTATGAATGAATCAATGCAAATCTAACATTCGTAGCTTCAGATCATTAGCTTTTTAGGCTTTAGAGCATTGATTGCTATTGTTTTTTCTGATAAATTTTATATTTATTTTCTGATAAATTTATAATGTGTGTTAATACTGAGCGTAATTCTCTCAGAGGTGTAGGTAGCAGTTTGAAAAAGATTAATTTGAGATTGAATGCCGGGTTATTATTACATCAACACGTGACATCATTTAAGTTTTGTTTTTATTGCTGTTTTGTTTAGTTTTTTTTGTTTGGGAGTTTTTTTGGTTTGAAATTTTATCTTGTTTGCTAGCAATTAAGCTTTTTAATTGTTTGACAAACTAAACATTTAATCCATGATATAATAATTTTTAACAGCTAGAAATATGAAAAATTTTCATTGGTTGGCTAATTCCTGTATTAATAAGAAAACGTTTTGTGACATATCAAAGATAGTTCACTCTCCCTTAATTAATTAATTAATTAATGTTTTCCGAAAAAACTTATATGTTAAGATTAATTTTAGTCCGCCGCTGAAAATGTATAAATTTTTCGCTTCCATTCCATTCAGGCTAGCACGACAACCTCTTAGGCTAGCACGACAACCTTTTGCTGGACCGATCCAGCTCAGAAAATGTTTTTTGACCATTTTAGCCTAGTTCCTCTAGCTTCCAACCGTCTTTCTTCCGGAGTCTTGGTCTGCATTATTAGACTGCATTATTTATTTATATTTGACCGCCTAGTCCAAGACAGCGCAATCAATGAATATTCATGGCTCATAGCTCATATATACTCGAACGAGGGTTGCTATATATATTTCTGGCTTAGGCAACACTAAGTGTTGCGTGGCGCCATTTGACATTTCCATTGGATAGTTTGTCTATTTTTAGCATAAACGTACTTTGAACGTTTTGACGTACGGCCATCATTTGTGTTTTATACAATGACTTAAAAAATCGACTTGGCAAAAAAAAATAACTCAAACATTTTCGTGCGATCATTTTTCACAACTTTCGACGAGGATTATCACGACAAGTGTGCATCGATGAACCTTAATCTTTGTATGGCGATGAAGCACCATCCTATAGCACTGAGAATAACTGGTTTACAGAATTTAATCGTGGTCGACGCTCGCTCAAAGACGAAGATCGTGAAGGTTGTCCAAAAACGGCCGTTGTGCCAGAGAACATTGATGCCGTGTGTGAACTGATAATGCAAGATCGTCATGTGACATACCGTGAGATAGAGGCATCCTTGGGCATTTCTTCGACCAGCATACATTCGATATTGCATGAACACCTGGCCGTAAAAAAGGTTTGTTCTTGTTGGATCCCCGCACAATTTGGCAATCGCCCAAAAAAAGGCTCCTGTCGATTGGTGCAAAGAAATTTTGAAACAATACGATCGCGGTGCTTCTAAAGACGTTTATAAGATCGTCACAGGTGACGAATCATGTATATATGCGTATAAGCTCGAAACAAATCAACGAAAGTTGTTCGTGGAAGAAGCACTTCGAAGCAAATGGTCGCCTGTTTCTTCTGCAAAACTGGTCATGTGGCAACTGTTCCGCTTGCGCAACCTAGGACGGTCAATCCTGAGTCAGTTTGTTTGCCTGAAGTCTTAGGAGAAATTCGAAAAGCGAACAAGAGAAGACGAATCATTGTGCACCATGACAATGCGAGCTCTCACACATCGGCTCAAACCAGCGCCTTTTTGGCCGGCCAAAACGTAGAATTGATGGGTCATCCGCCGTATGGCCCTGACTTGGCACCCAATGACTTCTTTTTATTCCCAAACTTAAGAAAAAAAATGCGTGGTCAACGATTTTCGTCGCCAGAAGATGCTGTTGTAGCGTTCAAAAACCATGTTTTGGAGGTGTCTCAATCGGAGTGGAAAAAGTGCTTCGACAATTGGTTTGAGCGCATGCAAAAGTATATAAATCATGCTGGAGAATACTTTGAAAAACCATAAAACCATTTTTGATGATAAATATTCGCATTTTCATTATTAGGCCAGTAATATATATATATAGCAGCCCTCGTATATAGATCATGGTACGTCCGACACATGAACTTTCAGCCTACGCTGCTGGGCAGTTTTCAGAAAACCGGGTTTTTTAAGCGGTCTATTGAAAAACCCGACTGTCGTTTTCTTTTTACAAAATGCCGTAAATCAAAAAAAAAAACGGGTAAACCGACCTGTCGGGCTTTAGCTATTTTTGAGAAACCGACTGTCAGGTTTGAACATAAAAAGCGGATTGTCGGGTTTGGACATTGTAGATAGCACCAATGCTTCGGCGCCATATATAAGCACAGTTGGTACGAGTATGAGTATATTGTATAGTGTTATTATCTTCGTCTTTCCAGAGAGGGAAATATACCGATCCCAAAATAGCACCTATTTTCAAACACAATTTTTTTATTTTATGAAAGTGCTGACATTATTTTGGTGTATAACCGGATCCGAGGCATACTAATTCATCTACTGCCTCATCGTTGCAAATGACAACCGAAACTATATCTTTTTTCTTTCGTCGCAGATCATCTCTAGCAATTTATTTATCAAGGAGCAGAAAAGTTCCAACATTCGGATTAAGCCCCAACACACTTTACCCAAAAATTCGCAAAATGTGGTTCTTCGCAGCCAAAAGGGGAGTTCAGATTTATACCCAAATGTTATCTAAAACAGACCTACTTAAATTGTCCTTTAATAAAGCGTATATTTTTGTACACTCACTAAGTTCTTTAAAAAAATGCCACAAATTTTCTTAAAACCTTTTCAAACTCCAAATATACATTTAGCAAAATAATGTGGGCTTTAAACTTAACTACTTTTTAATATCTTGTCTGTAGTTTTAGCTCAGGCTGTCTGTCTCCCGACAATCTCCGCGCAATATTAGAATTGCAAATGCATAGAATTCGCATGGTTCAAGGTTTCGTTGTTTCTGTACCAAACACAAGAAGGTGCTATTCACTTTCAACACAACATTTGTTATTTTTTTATTTATTTATTTATGTGTTTTTTTTTTGCAAGTGAGCCAAACCCATTTTGGCGAATAAACCAATTTCGTATTGGCGTTGTTGGCATATTGGCAAGAGAGAAAAATGCATTTCCGCATTACAGGTTTAATTAAATCCACACGCCTGATGCGATGCGTGCAGTGAAATTATTTAATTTTCCTTTTTTTGCTGTGTTTAAGTGAAAATCATAATTTTCAATACCAGAAAAATTGCCTCAACAGGTTGGCTAGTGTTTGTTGCATGCCTCTAAGTACTTAAACCACTGGAGGTGTTAAGACAAAATCAGGTTTGCCTTAAGCACGCATCAAGCCAAACGAAGCCAGGCCAACGTCATCTGCGGCTAAGAGCAAAAATCTTGTGGCACACATGGGAAAAACAAACAATTTTGATGCGTGGTGAGATTTTTTTTTGGTTATCTTGTTAAAAGTGAAGAAAGAAAAATAAATGAAATATATATGTGAAATAAACAGCTTGTGAAAAATTAAGTAATAACGACACAAAGACATGCAGGCGGACGGACTAACAGACATGAAGGCCAACATGTACTGGCAACAACTAAATATGGCTTTAAGCCAAATTAAATGCAGGCATACTCGTATACACGAGCGTACGTACGTTCGCATCGATTGCAACAAAGTGCTAGAATGGCCACAATCATTGGAGCCAGTCCACTCCATTGTCCACAAGTGGTTGCAGCAGCCAACAGGAGTCGCTTTGCCATCAATTAAAAATCATGTTAAGGCGTTTTTTACTGTGGCTAGTTTGTGGTGTTAAATGATTTTAATGTGTCTTAACATGTTGGCTCTGTCGGGCAGTATTAGAATTTATGATGGCACCCTATGCGATTGGGGAATTATTGTGGAGTTTGTCAAAAGGGAAGGTGCAACGGATCGAGTGTAGCCTGTAAATGTACAGGGTGGCGCAAACTACCGTTGTGGTTTGAATGTTTAATAACGTTCCTATTTTTTGGTTAATTATTATTATCTTTTTTAAATTAATATGTGACGCGCAAAATAGGAAGGGACCTAAGGTTAAAACCCAGTTTTGTTCAGGAGAGCCATTTAAAAGATTTGGTCCCTTTCTATTTGCGCTTAGAATCGTCGACTTCACTTTCATAAAACGCGCATATCTCTGGGAGGGAACACTTTTGGGGCATGGGATCGTCTCATTCGATGCTCAGATGTTGTCCACATCAAAAAAAGAAAATAAATGAAAATTGATTTTTTTTACCCTTAGTTTCCTTTCTCTATGCACTGTCACATATAATAATGGGGAATATTTTTTACTTAAGTATGAAAAAATTTATCCCTCAAGTGTGGCTATTTTCGGCTACGCACACTCGTGCTCTTTCCGCGATAGCCCCAGTTGTGCCAAACGTCTTCTTGTTGATGTTTCTTGACGGTCGCGCACACTATCCTCAACACGTTGGATCTTCCAGGACATGGAAGGTGTCTTACTGTACCATGGTTGTTGAAAATTCCCAACCAAGCGGTTTATTGTCCAGTACGCACATTAAAAAGCGACGATAAGCACGCTGCGTCAAAACAATTGACTTGATTTTACAAATAAAATTCAACGATTGCTGATCGCTGTTCTGTTGTCCTGTGTTCCATTTCAAATTCCCCAAGTTTGCTTTACAAAACTCTGAAATAAAAAATATAAATAAATTTAAAAAGTTATTAAACATTGAAACCAAAACGGTAGTTTTGCGACACCCTATATATTTCCCTTAACACCCCGTTAGGGAACAAAACAAGATATACCCTGACGCATTGAGCGATGTAATTCTTATACACACTGATCGGGACTTGTTAAAATCCGGCTCCCAAAGGGAAAATACATTTTATAGAGAAGTTTTTACATAAATTATAAATCGATGTTTTACTCGGAAAGGTATCGCGTTCTTGAGGTTAAAGCCCGCCGTTTAAAAATTTTAAAGTTCTTTCATGGATTTGAACCTGGTTTTACTTATGTGATAGTCGTGAAGACTAAACATCTCACCAAGGCGTCGCACTAAAACTTAACTTAAATTCCTAATTTTCCCAATAAAAGGGCAACTTCTTCGCATTTTTTCAAGAACCTTTAACGTGGCTAAGCTGATTTGAAACAAGTTTTACAGAGATCTAGCATGTTGTAGTACTCGTAGTCTTAATATAGAATTATAATAGCCTAAGCAGCATCTGCCCAAAGTAGGCTCTTTGTAATGTTTGAACTTCCATCTAATTTATATTCAGGGTTAGTAACGACAAGTTTTTAAATTTTCTTGTATTAATGAAAAATATTCATTATATCAATGAAATCGTTTTATAACATCAACGAAATTGTCTTATTACATCAATGAATTAATTTTAGCAATGAAACATTTGCATTGCATTAATAATCAGTCTCTGAAATTTTGAAACATTTTTCCTGTATAAAAAATGTTTTTCTTGGGTAAATAGACAATGCCGAAATGATTCCATGAAGAAATGTTCATGCTTTTTTGAAACATTTTCATTATATACATGAAGTAAGTTCATACCATTATTTCTTAAATGTCAGTTCTCAACCTTAGTACGAGTATATATAGGGTGATTCGTTCATGACTGGACAAATTTCATCAGAGTATATCTTGGCTCATTTGGGCTTTTGGAAAGGTAAGGGGAAGGCTTATTTTTAAAAGAGAAAAAAAACTTACAATATCTGCCATCTGGATAAGAAAAATGATTTTTTATTAAAGTTCTGTATCCCGGCGATTTCACATTTTTTAATTTTGTTTTGAATGATTCTGAAAGGTCTCTTAACTCAAAAATCCGACCACTGGTTAAGAACTTAGCAATTTTACCCAGTACCCTCCGACCACTAATCCGAAAATGTTCAAACCGCTACCATTTCGCCCCCTGCATTTTCGGGCATGGAAGTCGTTGGACATATTTTCATAAAATGAGCCAAAATTAGGTGAAATTTGTCGAGTCGTGAATGAATCACCCTGTATAAGTAATACCAGGTTTGCAAAACAAATGTCATAATATGATTTGCTACCATTTTGTTTGAAATAAAAAAAAAAAAATTACTGCTTGTACGAAAAGTTTATTTGACATTACTTGTGTATCACCTGCCATTATTTTGCGCTACCCTGTAATTTGGATTCCACCTGCTTCAATCTTGTGTGCGTGATCTTAGTAAGTTATACCTAGATTCTTTCGGTTTTGCTAGCTTTGGTGGTACCACCTAAGCTCCTTCTGCGTGCGCCCACAAACTTGCATTTCAGAGCAACCTTCAATTAATAGCTCAATTCGTTATATCAGTGAAACATTTCACTGCATTAACAATATATTTTTAGCCCACATTAGATTAAACACTTTAATTGTGACAATGAATTACTTTTTTTTTAAAAATGAAATAAATATTCATTACATTCATCATTCAAATGCAATTGAAACAATGAAATGCTTTTATAAAGACACTGAAATTGCTACAGCAAATTATTTTCAAAGCATCGTAAACAATGACATTTTTTATTTAAACAATGGAACATTAAAATTTAAATATTCATTCCATTCATCTTTAAAATGCAATTGAAACAATGAAATGCTTTTATTAAGTCACTGAAATTGCAAGTTAAATTGCAACAGTAAATTATTTTCAAAGCAACGTAAACAATGAAATTTTTCATTTAAACAATTGAAATTTCATTAATACAATGAATATTTTCATTCTAAAAGTAAATTTTATCGTTGAAATGAAAATAATGTCTTTTCGACAATGTAGTGTCATTCTATCAATCAACGATTATTCCATTTAATAACATTTTTCATTGCAGCAATGTAACATGTTAAGTGAATCAATGAAATACCAAATTTGCATACCATACATACATTTGGTACTAATTAGGCTGACAAATAAATAAATCAATGGCTAGTCGACATCAAAGTTTTGTTTCTTCTTAAGTAAGCAACTTATTTGGCGATCTACACGTTAGAATCTAACTTGCTTGTTAAAGTTCTATCCTGCATCAACTTTACTTAAGTTGATGTGACATGTGTTTTCCGATCCCTGAAAAATCTCAAGTTTCCTATCATGTCCAAAGTCTTTATGACCGAGGACTTAATTCCTTTCTAGAGTGTAGATAAATTAAATTTCAAGTATACACTCATGATGAGTGCATTAAACGCTTTTTTTTTGTAACGAGAGTTTAACGCTTTATTGCATTTTCAAAATATCAAATACTGTTTGTATCTAGTAGCTAGATATTGCCAGTGCTCCTGTTGTTGTTGGAGTATTTATTCCAATAAAAATACAAAAAAACAGTTTTTTTTTGCACTTGACTGACTGCGTATTTATTCTGCATGAGTGCCTTCTACTCAACTGATGTGGTAGTACGTTAAGTACCTAGTATCGACTACTGCAGCATTTGTGAGTACTATGTTGCACAGTGGGTTGCAGCAGTAGCTCATTGAGATTCTAAATGTTTACGAGTGCGGACCCAGAAATGGTCAATCTGGCAAGGAAACATATAGTGTGGACAAAATCTAATTAGGTCGTTAGATTTTGTGTAGCAATATGCAATAGGTTTTAATTTTTTTAAAATAGCAATGAAACGTTTTCCTCAATGCAGTCAAAATGTTGGCCACCGAGCGCTTTTTGATTTTGGACAGAGAGCATAATTTGAGATGAAGCTTAAGTGATGAAAGTCCCATTGACGATCTTTTTATTTCAATATGAATCTTTGCTTTGCATACTTACTCTCTTTACTTTTTGACTTATCAGTCATTTACCAGTTGTTTCGGTGGAATAAAGGGTGATCTTAATTTGTGATGACTTCTTTCCAGGGCCAAAAAGAATGGAAGGCCGTAGAAAAACCTCAATCAGCGATATCTTCTAAACTTAGCGTCTACTCGACAAAAGAGTATAACTTATTAATCACTTGTTTTCTTGGCTAAGAACGTGGGAAGATCATAGAAATACTTAAATCATAGCTATCTCCTAAACTAATCGACAAAATAGCCTTAATTTAAATCCACGTTTCTTTGTAAAAATTCCAAACAATTAACAAAGTTTATGCTCTTGGTTTATTAGAAAGAGGAAATACTCATATTATTATTGTAGAAATCAATTTCACGCATGTGCTTACGAGGGCTGCTATATATATTTCTGGTCTAATAATGATATGCGAATTTTTGTCATTAAAAATGGTTTTATTGTTTTTCAACGTGTTCTCCAGCATGATTTATACATTGTCAATCCAAAATTTATCCTGTCTTAAACCCGCCCTTTCGATTGTAAATCTCTCTGTTTACAATAAAGCTTAGAAATATCAGTTTCTAGCCACTGTGCTGTATTCGCACTCCTGATGATCAAAATAACATATTATTTAAACGAAATCGATCGACTACCATTGTCTTCAATCCAAAATGTATCCTGTCTTAAACCCTCCCTTTCGGGAGGGATGAACCCTCTGTTTATAATAAAGCTCAGAAATTTCCGTTTGTAGCCACTGTGCTGATGATCAAAATAACATAACATTTAAACAAAATCGATCGACTACTCTTGTCTTCAATCGAAAATTATCCTCTCTTTTTAATCTCCCTTTAGAGTGTAAATCCCTCTGTTGACTGTTAAGCTCAATAATTTCCGTTTCTACACGCAGAGAAAAAACATGGTTACAACATGGTCACGGCAATAATAATATGTTTTCCGCAATAAAAGTATGTTCGTCGCAACCATAGCATTGTTAACTGAATTTATTTTTGACAATAGTATAATTGCTGCAATATTAATATTGTTGAAATGTAACAATAGTATTATTGGCAAATTTAAAAATGAAAATATGGTTATAGCAACAATATTAATATGGTTGGTGCGACAAAAGTATTGTTTATTGGTTTTTCTGTTAACAATGAAATATTACGGTAATCATACTGTATGATTGTAATTATTCTTCATTTAAATATGCTTTAAATATACAAGCTGCTTTGGCTTTGTTTAACTGTTTTTTTTTTTTAATAAAAACGCTTACGTTTATTTAAACGTATTTTTTCTACTGTGAAATAAATCAATCCTATTATTTTGAATTTAATGTATTTTTGAATAATTTTCATAATTCAAATCTATTTGTGACAACTTGAGCCAATTCTAATAAATAATATTGTCGACAACTTAAACAAATTCTAATAAATTATATTGGGGATCATAGTATAATTGTGTGTGATAATACTATGGTTGTAGGGATCATAACATGGTTGCGTGGGAATCATACTATGGTTGAGAGGATCATACTATGGTTGTATATGAAACATACTATGGTTGTGAGGATCATACTATGGTTGTGGGGATCATAGTATGGTTGAGTGTGAATAATACTATGGTTGTGGGGATCATAGTATGGTTATGTGTGAATCATACTATTGTTGTGAGGATCATAGTATGGTTGTATTTGAACTATACTATTGTTGTGAGGATCATAATATTGTTGTACCACAACCATATACCCAACAATAGTATTATCCTCTTCGAATATTGTCACCACAACCATACTTTTTTTCTGCGTGTAGCCACTGTGCTGCATTCGCACTCCACTCCAGTCAGCGTTTAGTTTGCTGCTCCTAACGTTAATAGTCCCAGTCACTAGTTGGGGTGTTGCTTCAGTCATTATATTCCATCCATCGAATGCGCAACAGTGCATTTGAAACTTGTGTGTCCGTCCATCCGCTCGCCCGCCTGTACGTTGTAGTTTTAAATTTGAGATTTTGTCTACTACCCACCACTGTTACCTGCCGTGCGCCGAGTCTTTAAATCGAGGTTTCCACTTAACTGCACTCAACTCAACTCTACCTGCCTGCCTAAGCTGCCCGTGCCTCGGCTGTGGTGGTGGTAGGCATATGGCTTACATGCCAGCCTACTGCAACCAGTTTAGTTGCAACTCTCAGCGTGTTTGGTGGTTTACAAGTTTTGCCTCGCCGTCGTCATTGCCAGATTTGTTTCGCTGTTACGCAGTAAAAACTGCACCAAGAAAAAACATTTAAATCGAAATTTAAACTCGCCCGTAGCATCATCCGGTCGGTACTCGATTCAAAACAAAATTGTTTACCATAAATTTACAGTAATACTGTTTTTTTCAACGCATCGTTTCGTCGACGATAGTTTGACATTTGTGCAATTTACGCATGCGCATAGACCAACGGACGGACGAACATCTGTCTTCGTCGTGTAACAGATGAGTTGTTATTTTTGCGTAATACGCGCAGGCGCCGCGCCGTTTATCAGTGTTTCACTGCCGCTGGTATCTTAAGGATGTCTTGTTAGTTGTTGTTGGGCGTCAAAGTAAATGAGTTTATTTAAATCATTAACTAAACTACGCGCTGGCAGTGTTATTAATTGCAGTGAAAGTCTACTGAAATATTTTCAAATTGTTAAAAGTTGAAAACAATTGTTCAGTTTGTGTGAAAATAAACTATAAATTTAATAGTTGAATTACAATTCGGAGAGTCGTCGGACACACCTTTCATCTACCTGTGTAGATCGGTCAGTGCAAAGTGATACGTTCAAGCAAATTCACCCTTATATTGGTGTCTTCGACAAGTTCAACGTCAACAACAAAGGTGAGAAGGTAAAGAAATTAAAAAACAAAAAGGTAGATTCTTATCAGATTAGAGGCTTTGTAAAAGAAAAAATGTTCTTTTAGACAAACGAAGTTCATAGTTTCCATTTCGAGTGTGGTCTTTTTTACTATGTATCCAGTGTCATAAAATGTGTGACACTTTTTAAAGCAAATTCTTGTCAAACAAAAAGAACGAGTTTCGATAAACGCACAATCGTTCCCCAAAACCTGTTTCGTTCGTCGAGTGTCCAAAACCGAATACCGACATTCCGGGTTTTATGTCCAAACCCGACTATCTAGCGAAACCGCAGCAAAGGGGACGGACTTGGAATAATTAGCGGGGAAAGAAGACCCTGTTGAGCTTGACTTGGGTTTCCGGTTTTCTTGGTTGTTGCATGTAGAGGCAAAAAAATCACAATTTTCAAGAAAAGAATGCGTAACTATCACAAAAAAGCTAGACCTACCTTTAAGTGTATCGATCGACTCAGAATCACTGGTTGATTCTATTTAATGATACCTGCCTGTCTGACCCTCCTTCCATCTGCTGTTAATCTAAAGCTTGTTTTCAAAATACAGGTTGCAGTTTTTGAACAACGTCTGTTGACTTTACTGAAAATCGGTTAAAATGAAGATTTAACTCCCATAAATATGTTTAACCGATTTTATGCGCGATGATGATGAAATTCGGCACAGTTTATTACGATTGATCAGTATTCCGCTCAGATAATAATGCGTCATACTGGTCGACGGTATGATGTAGCCCCAATTCAAAGATCTCTTTCGATTCAATTAAATTTGGTAGGGTATATTACGATTCACAAAAAACCACCAATTTTAGCCGATTTGAGTCATAAAGGCTTGATTTTGTTGTAGACCCAATACAAATTGTCTGTTGGCCCAAAAAATCGATCAGTAACTAGCTCTGATAAAAATGTGTCACTCTGGTTCACGTTTTGATATAGACCCAGCGCAAAGATCTCTCTCGATATAACATACAACCGATCTAGAACATCCATATTAATTCCGATTTCTTCAAAATTTGGTATGGTATAAGGCGATTCACAAAATACCAATCTCTGGACAAGTAGAATCATATAGGCGTATTTTTGACATAGTCCCCGTACAAATAGTCTTAAAGGCCTTATTCAGAGGACCTTAAGTAACGCGTACTAAATAATTCGCACCGTTTTGTGGCAAATATTCGATTTACCTATTATTTTGGAAGCATTTGAGAGAATCTCTAGGGTGATCAATATAGAAATATTTTTTCAAAATAAAAAAATACAAAAATTTAAATCAAGCGTGCCTTTTTTGAGTATTTCCTTTAAATGTCGGGTGCATCTACGCCTCAATGTGTCAATTCTGAGGGTCCAATATTGAATGACTCGTTCGAGCATTTCTACCGGTATGGCTTATTTGTCAGCATAGACTTCGACTTTACGCGGACCCAAAGAAAAGGTCTAAAAGTGTGATATCACACGATCTAGGCGGCCAACTCACCGGTTCAAAACATGAAATAAGCTGCTCTTCAGAATGACCTCTCGATAGATCAATTGTTTGAGCAGCTGTGTGCCAAGTTTCACCGTCCTGTTGAAACCAAATGTCGTCAAGATTACGGACTTAAGGTAGCAAAAAGTCGGATATCATGGTGCGATAGCGTGCACCATTCACGGTTATATCATTTGTAAAAAAAATATGGACCGATAATTCCACCAGTCCATAAACCGCACCAAACCGTGGTTTTCTCTGGGTATAATGGCACCTCTTGAACCTCTTCTGGTTGCTTTTCAGCCCAACTGCGGCAATTTTGTTTATTGACGTTCCCGTTGAGCCAGAAATGGGCCTCATCACTAAACAAAATTGTGGTCCAAAACTGTGGATCTTCTTCGTGCATTTGAAGAACCCAAACACAGAATCGGAATAAAAAAAACGATCACTGGTTCAGAACTTAGCAATTTTACCTTAGTACCCTCCGACTACCAATCCGAAAAATTTCAAACCGCTGCCATTTCGTTTTCTTGCATTTTCGGTTATGGTCGTAGATGGACATATTTTTATAAAATGAGCCAAGGAATACGCTGGTGAAATTTGTCCAGTCGTGAAAGATTCACCACGTATGTACCTTTTAGTCGAAGGCATATTTTATTGTCAATTGTATACCTTGGAAGGCCTATTAGCATTTCTCTTTAGTGATGTCCTCTACATTTTCGCAACTGAGATGTTAGCTAGTACCTGTCTATACACGCTCTAGTGTTATATGTGTCTACACTGATTTTTTCTCCCCGTTTCTGGGAAAAGTGTCTACTTTCCCTTACTTTTAAACTCATAAATAACTTTGAAAGTCTACCGTCTAGAACTTTTGTATAAATTTAATTCCTTCAAAAATAAGCAACATTTGAAATTTACCCTAAGCCGCAGTTGTTAGTTTCACGTTTCATCAACTTCTGATGAGTTTTCGTATGACAATGATTAATAGTTTTCAATTAACCATCTACCATTCATGTCATCTTCCCCTGCTTCGACCCCGTAATGCATTTGTAATGGTGCTAAAATTCTCAAATTAAAACGACAAATTAACAACAGATGGGCTACTACGAAGGCAGTGAGGTTTTGAAATATTCTTCCCATATTTTTTGTGGTTGGATACTAATGTCTGTATAATTAGTGGGTTAATGACAAAAAATGCTAATAATTATAACGCTGAATAATAACGATACGAATTTATATTCGACCCCTGGCTGTAGTCTATTTTAGGGTAGCTTGCATGAATCCCTCTTTGTTAAACTATAATTAGAGCTGATTTAGAATATCGTATCATATTATTGACAATTGTTGGGAATTTGTTAACAGTAACAGCAAAATGATCGTGGCGTGCTGATATTAGGCCGTTGTTTTTTTTTCTTTGTCCATTTAATGCTGGGCTACTCTGATGTAGGTACATTAGACCGTGCCCACAAAAAAAAGTTCGCTGTACACCTATGAATATTTTTAAAACACCGTTTTGGAAAAACGCCGAAATGCTGGTTTTCTTTAAAACCCCGGCTTTTTGGGCCGTCGAATATTCGTTTTACCCGTAAAAGAACCGTTTGAATTGCGAAGAAAAAACAGAAACGTTTTTGGAATTATCGAAATATTTCCTTAGTAAAATGTTTTTTGCTCGAGGTTCAATTTTTTTTATATAAGAGTGGACCATTAGGTTAGTAGCAACTGAGATATGAAAGGAAAGTACTAGAAGAGGGCTCTTGAGGTCAATAACTTTTGACGAAAAATTGGTTTCCTCAAGACAAAAACATCGATGTACGAGAGCTGATATATAAATTTCTGGCCTAATAATTAAAATGCGAATTTTTATCATCAAAAATGGTTTAATTGTTTTTCAAAGTATTCTCCAGCATGATTTATAGACTTTTGCTTGCGATCAAAGCAATTCTTGAAGCACTTTTTCCACTCCGATTGAGACACCTCCAAAACATGGTTTTTGAACGCTTCAACGGCATATTCTGGCGACGGAGATCGTTGACCACGCATTTTTTTTCTTGATGTGCGGTTATAACAAGAAGTCATTGGCTGCCAAGTCAGGGCAGTACGGCGGATGACCCATCAATTCGACGTTTTGGCCGGCCAAAAAGGCGCTGGTTTAAGCCGATGTCATGCTGCACAATGCTTCGTCTTCTCTTGTTCGCTTTTCGAATTTTTCCGAAGACTTAAGGCAAACAAATTGTGGTGTACAACTCAGAATTGACCTCCTACTTTGCTTAAGCGTAACAGTCGCTACATGAAAAGATTTGCCACAAACAACTTTCGTTGGATTTGGCTCGTCTTCGAAGACCCACATGGTCGATTGCTGTTTTGTTTCCGGCTTAAACGCATAGATCCATGATTCGTCACCTGTGACGATACTATAAACGTCTTTTGAAGCACCGCGATCGTATTTTTGCAAAATTTCATTGCACCAATCGACACGAGCCTTTTTTTTGTGCGATTGTCCAATTGTGAGGGATCCAACGAGAATGTATATGTGACGCGCAAAATAGAAAGGGACCTAAGGGTAAAAACCAGTTTTGTTCAGGAGAGCCATTATAAAGATTTAAATTCGTGTATCTTTGGTTTACCATCACTTTCATAAAACGCGCATATCTCTGGGAGGGAACACTTTTGGGGCATAGGATCGGTCTCATTTGATGCTCAGATGTTGACCACATCAAAAAAAAAAAAGTGAAAATTGATTTTATTTACCCTTAGGTCAATTTCTCTATGCGCTGTCACATAGCAATATCGAACGTATGCTGGTGGAAGAAATGCCCAAGGATGCCTCTTGCTCACGGTATGTCACATGACGATCATGCATTATCAGTTCTCGCACTGCACAACGGCCGTTTTTGGACGACCTTCGTCTTTGAATTCATTAAACCAGTTTTCCACTGTGCTGTAAGATGGTGCTTCATCCCCATACAAAGATTTAAGTTCATCGATGCACTCACGTCGAAAGTTGTGAAAAATAATCGCACGAAAATGTTCACGAGTTAATTCCATTTTTCCATTTAGTGCGGTCTAATGTGCATACATCAGGGAAGTCCAGCATTAAATAGACAAAACAAATGACCGTTAAAATCAGCATAACTACGTTGGGCAAACGTTATTTGTTTTTCTAAACTACCTGGCAAAATTCTTCGAAGGTGTTCGGCGAACTTTTTCTTTTAGGTACGGTCTAATGTACTTACTTCCTTCTGCATTTATTATAACAATTAAAATTACTCGCAGCTATCGAACTGGTGATTATCCTTATTTGTTTTAAATAAAGGAATATAGTTCCCCAATCAATACATGATAATCAATTAATTTGATTAATGATCACAATTTTGAATAGTTCAAATGTCTTGGCCAATTGTTTGTAAACAATGACATTAACACAGTCCCCCCTCTGCTGGAGTTAATCAATCTTTTAATTGACCAGCTGTGAAGTTTTCCGCATGTCAATTGTTGTTACAAAATGCACTACAAAACTTTTTCTATTATACCGCAATAATAAGTATGCCGGTATGTATGGTTGTTGTTAATAACAAATAGGAAAGTTCAACGAACTTGAATCACTAATTGAGTTTAATGAAATTGTTGGTATGAAAAAAACAACAACACACAATAGATAATAGTTATATGGATACAAAAAAAAAAAAATAAAAGTAGCAAAGGAAAACCAACAACTTGCCGCCGACATTATAATAATCGTGATACCCAGTGATGGGGCTGGAGCACACATACTACCTCCCCTCATAACTATTCCAATCGTACTACTTCGCTTGGCACGGCTCCACACCCAAACCGAGGCAACCACCTCCTCCTACTCTTCACCTTAAAAGTAAATGATGCCGATGTCGGCGGTGCTATAGAGGAGCCGCCGCATTGCGCACACAAAACCAAGTAATTTGTTTATAACAAAATAGCAAAAAAAAAAACAGAAAAAAGTGCATTAAACTGAAACGTACAACAAAACCATCCATTCATAGTCGTTCAACTTTATGCGATAAATAAAAGCCAAAAATGTTCATTTTCAATTCCCTCCCCCCCCCCCCCATACACACCTTGTTTTTATTTTTGCTTCTTCATTTTTCATGGATATATGAATTTTCTTTTGTTTATTTTCTGAGTGAGAAAACCAAAATATTTTTTATTTTTTGTTATAATAACAATAATAAGAGTATGAATCATTGACATGAATTATGTGTGCTGGAGGGGCAGCGGGGAGTAACCACTTTCGTTTTTTGTTTTTCAATTTTATTTTATTTTACAATATGTAATTGTACAATATCGGTTGACTGCACTTTTGCAATTTGGGTTTAACACAAACATTTTGTAATTTGGTTGGATTGTAAATATTTTGATTGTTCAATTTATGGATATAATTAATTAGTTCTTAAACGTTTTTTATCTTTTAAGACAACAGCCGTGTTTTTTTTTTTGAGGTAACTAGCTTACTAAGCCATATGGTTATGTGGCCCCCTTGAAAACTTTAGATTAATATGGCAACATTGTTTCTCTTTGTATACACCAAAGAGAAGAACAAGAAGAGAATTCGTAGGCAAATTCGTCAAAAGTAGAAAATAAAAATATATAAACTGTAAAAAGGTAGTTAATGAAACAACAACAGTATTATTGCACAAATTCAGAAATGACAATATGGTTGTAGAAACCATATAAATATGATAGATCAACCACATTAACCACATTCGTTGCTTGCGTTCACCCCTGCTTGAAACCCAAAGTCCTTTCGACTGTCTTTTGAATAATTTTTTGGTTTGTTTGCATAAAGTGTTCACTAGAAACAAAAAAAATATTATATTTACAGAAAACTATTTACAATTTGATTTATAAAGCGTTGGTTAAAAATATGTAAAAAATTTATAAAAAAAAAGTGATTAAAGAATAACCTTTAGAGTGTTAAAGCGATCTCGGTTCTAAAAATATTATATATATATATTACTTAAAAATTTGTTGAACAACACCTTTTCGACAAGTTTTTAAAGCATAAACCCAATCAGTTCTTGTGCACAACAAAATTTTAAAATGTTCTAAAAAAGTTTTGAATTTATCGCCTTAGCGATCACTTAATTGCTCAATTGTGGAGTACCAATCGAACACGCTTAAGGGCTCAAATCTGACTATGAACTAATTGTAATGTAATTTTATACAGGGTGATTCACTCACGTCTAGGCAAATTTTACTAGCGTTGTCCTTGGCTCATTTCATATAAATATGTCCATCTACGACCTTGCCCAAAAATTCAATCGGTCGAAATGGCAGCAGTTTGAAAATTTTCGGATTGGTGGTCGGAGGATACTAGGGTACAATTGCTATTTTGTCTTAAAGATATTATGTGTCTTAAAAGAAAGCCCTACCTCTTTCCTTTCCAAAACTAGCCAAACGAAGCCCAAAGGTCCTACCGTTCGAAAGTTATCCGACTACTTGACTGAAATTAACACAAAAGAAATTGTTTGCATTTCAGTTAAATAGTCATAACTTTCGAACGTTAAGACCTCTGGGCTTCGTTAAGGAAATTTTGGAAAGGTAAGGCTATCTTTTAAAAGGAAAAAACACAGGTTCAAAACTTAGCAATTTTACCCTAGTACCCCCCGGCAACCAATCCAAGAAATTTTTAAACCGCTGCCATTTCGCCACCTTGCATTTTCGGGCATGATCCTCTATGGACATATTATCATGATACGAACCAAGAAATACGCTGGTGAAATGTGTCCAATCGTGAATGAATTACTCTGCATACAACAAAATAAGTATGTATTTATTATGCAGGGTGTGCCATGTTTGATTTGTTGTTGGCAAAATTAATGTTGTAAATCTAATTCGTTTCATTAGCGAGTTGAGGCCAACTCGCTAACTAACCAAGTAACTTCCATAAAAAATGCTAGTCAAGCAAACCGAAAAGAACACAGCTAATTAATATCAAGTTAAACTATTTCTCAGAGCTATGTTGAGCAGCATTTCAAAATCTTGGGGTGAACTTTCGCCGAAACACACAGCGCACAGTCGATTAATATTTTTCCTCCAAATTCAAACCTATTTTATATATGTGACAGCGCATAGAGAAAGGGACCTAAGGATAAAAAAATCAATTTTCATTTTTTATTCTTTTTTTTTGATGTGGACAACATCTGAGCATCGAATGAGACCGATCCCATGCCCCAAAAGTGTTCCCTCCCAGAGATATGAACGTTTTACGAAAGCGCATATAAGCATAAGTGTATATAAGCGCACATAGAAAGGGACCTAATCTTTAAAATGGCTCTCCTGAACAAAACATAAAACGCGCATATCTCTGGGAGGGAACACTTTTGGGCATGGGATCGGTCTCATTCGATGCTCAGATGTTGTCCACATCAAAAAAAGAAGAAAAAAATTGATTATTTTTACCCTTAGGTCCCTTTCTCTATGCGCTGTCACATATATAAAATAGGTTTGAATTTGGAGGAAAAATATTAATCGACTGTGCGCTGTGTGTTTCGGCGAAAGTTCACCCCAAGATTTTGAAATGCTACTCAACATAGCTCTCAGAAATAGTTTAACTTGATATAAGCTGTGTTCTTTTCGGGTTGCTTGACTAGCATTTTTATGGAAGTTACTTGGTTAGCTAGCGAGTTGGCCTCAACTCGCTAATGAAACGAGTTAGAGTTACAACATTAATTTTGCCAACAACAAATCAAACATGGCACACCCTGCATAATAAATACATACTTATTTTGTTGTATGCAGAGTGATTCATTCACGATTGGACAATCATTCACGATTCGAGAAATTTCACCAGCGTATTCCTTGGTTCGTTTCATGAAAATATGTCCATCGAGGATCATGTCCGAAAATGCAAGGTAGGGAAATGGCAGCGGTTTAAAAATTTCTTGGATTGGTTGTCGGGCGTACTAGGGTAAAATTGCTAAGTTTTGAACCTATGTTTTTTCCTTTTAAAAGATAGCCTTACCTTTCCAAAATTTCCTTAACGAAGCCCAGAGGTCTTAACGTTCGAAAGTTATGACTATTTGACTGAAATGCAAACAATTTCTTTTGTGTTAATTTCAGTCAAGTAGTCGGATAACTTTGGAAAGGTAGGACCTCTGGGCTTCGTTTGGCTAGTTTTGGAAAGGAAAGAGGTAGCGCTTTCTTTTAAGACACATAACATCTTTAAGACAGCATAGCAATTGTACCCTAGTACCCTCCGACCACCAATCCGAAAAATTTCAAACTGCTGCCATTTCGACCGATTGAATTTTCGAGGAAGGTCGTAGATGGACATATTTATATGAAATGAGCCAAGGACAACGCTAGTAAAATTTGCCTAGACGTGAACGAATAACCCTGTATAAAATTACATTGCAATTAGTTCATAATCAGATTTGAGCCCTTAAGCGTGTTCGATTGAGCGATTAAGTGATCGCTAAAGCGATAACTTCAAAACTTTTTTAGAACATTTTAAAATGTATTTGTGCACAAGAACTGATTGGGTTTATGCTTTGAAAACTTGTAGAAAAGGTTTTATTCAAAAAATATATCAAGCAATATATATAATATTTTTAGAACCGAAATCACTTAAACACTCTAAAGGTTATTCTTTGATCACTTTTTTTTACAAAAATTTAACATATTTTTAACAAACGGTTTATAAAACAAATTGTAAATAGTTTTATGTAAATATAATAATTTTCTTGATTCTATTGAACACTTCATTCAAACAAACCAAAAAGTTATTCAAAAGGCAGTCGAAAAGACTTTGGGTTTCAAGCAGGGGTGAACGCTACTTCATCATCCTCAGACCCCAAGCAACGAATGTGTATATATATATATATATTCGTTGTTTGGGGTCTGAGGATAATGAAGTAGCGTTCACCCCTGCTTGGCCTGAGGTTGCCAACTTAATAGACGTGCCACACGCCACCTATTCTGACTAAAGGTCTAAAAATGTTCCTTTGAACTCGAATGTACCATAGCGGTTCTAGAAACAACTACTAACGTCATCTGTGTGACTGCATTTGCAACCGGTAGATGTCGCAACGTCTTTTGGAAAAATACGCGTAACTTGTTCTGATCAAAAGTCGCAAACGCGATCAGTTGAAACCACCATATTTGGTGCTTTCAGGCCTAGAATCGATAGTAAGGTGATGGCAACAGTTTTTTTGGGACGCACGCAAGATAATCCACATCGATTACCCTTAGAAGGGAAAAAACAATAAACGGCGAATATTATGCCAACTTATTGGACCGATTTAAGGAGGATTTAAAGAAATACGACCCCATATGGCCAAAAAAGTTATTTTTGATTAAGATCATGCACTGGTGCACACGCAGTGCAATGTCAATTTCAAAATTGCATGAATTGGGCCTCGACTTGGTACCTCATCCGCCATACAAAAATTGTAGAAACGTTGGACTAAGTGTATTGAGCTTAAAGGAGATTATGTTACAAAATATTTTGTTTGCAGAAAAAACTGTATTAATAAGAATAACAGACATTTTTCTTTAAGTGTAAACGACATAAATGCACCTTCACTTTAAACATGGCTTTGGAGGTGAACCAATTTTTCCCTACCTACAATATTAATTTTGCTAGGCAAATAGAGAAATGATTTCAAAGTGCAAGCACATATAATCGATTTGGCACCGATGTTTCGTATTTTCTTTTTTTTTCACTGGCAATGCGTGTTTCCGAGGCCTGAATAATGAAACAAAACAAACAAACCTTTGTTTTAAGACACTCGACATCCAAGGTAGGCTTAAACGAAAGATGCCAAAGAAAAGTGCCGTTTAGACAAAACAAACATGAACTGTTTTTTCTTTCTTTTTTTGGGAAAATAGAAAGGGCTTTTTCACCTTCCCATCAGTGGAGTTGAGCGTGGACAACAACATGAAATTCGAAAGGTCTGTGTAATGGTCGTCTGGTGGGCTTTTCCCGCCAAACCTTGGCGGTTCCTTTGCTTTGTCTACGGTCACAGTGTATGGCGTTGCGTCGTCGAAGAGATTTACGTTTAATTAAAATTAGTTCACTTTTTCTTTTGCATATGGTGTACTTTTCCATTTTCCCTGAACTAATTTTCTTTACTTATTGCATTCTTTTTTTCTTGTTTCGTTTCTATAGATTTATTAGCTGCCTGGGAGGATTTATTGGGTTGGAGCGAAAATGCTGCCGCTGCACGTAAAATGCAAGAAGATATGATTGTCTTGAAGCACGCTCTAAATCGTTTGGGCAATAAATCATCATTTGAATTGTTAGACACAGAACCATCCATACAAATTGCAATTGAAGCTCTAAAGGTAAGTTAACAATGTGATTTATTATCCCAGTTGCTGGAATTCGATCGAATTCTAATAGAATGACTATGAAGCAGCTGTTTAGATGTTCTAAATGGAAAAGCAGTCTGGAAAGTATTACACTAGTCAACAGTCAAAATGTACTCGGGATGCGATAATTTTTTCTGTGTAGATAACCTTGACATGAGCTCGAAAAACGCAATACAAATTTTTTTTTACGTTTGGTTTCTGTTTTATTTTTTTTTTTAAATTTTAAAAATTTTTTTTTGGTTAATTTGTTTCGTCCGGCATAACTCGGGAACCACTAGCCCGATTTAATTGAATTAAATTTTAAAAAATTTAAAATTACAATTCCCTTAATCTGTTCATATATTGTTTTCCTATACAAGCAACAGTTTCCAAGTTAAAAATGAATATATAAAGGAAAAAACTTATTTTTTGCCTAAAGATTTAAATTTTTTTTTTTTAAAAAATCCATAAAAAATCCAAAATGAAAAAAAATGTCAAATCTTATTACTTTTACGTAAAGTCACATAACCTATGAGCAAAATGAGACAAAGATCATGAAAATCGATGCACGCGTTTCGCTTTTATTCGCAATTGAGTAAAGGTATGAATTTCAAATCATATATTTTTGTCATATATTTTTGTCACCCAACAAATTTTAATTTTTTTTGTAATAAAAAAGAAAAAACCTCACCATAGACAAAGTTGTGCATATGTCGAGCAAATTTTTGAAATTCATACCTTTACTCAATTGCGAATAAAAGCGAAACGCGTGCATCGATTTTCATGATCTTTGTCTCATTTTGCTCATAGGTTATGTGACTTTACGTAAAAGTAATAAGATTTGACATTTTTTTTCATTTTGGATTTTTTATGGATTTTTTAAAAAAAAAAAATTTAAATCTTTAGGCAAAAAATAAGTTTTTTCCTTTATATATTCATTTTTAACTTGGAAACTGTTGCTTGTATAGGAAAACAATATATGAACAGATTAAGGGAATTGTAATTTTAAATTTTTTAAAATTTAATTCAATTAAATCGGGCTAGTGGTTCCCGAGTTATGCCGGACGAAACAAATTAACCAAAAAAAAATTTTTAAAATTTAAAAAAAAAAATAAAACAGAAACCAAACGTAAAAAAAAATTTTTATTGCGTTTTTCGAGCTCATGTCAAGGTTATCTACACAGAAAAAATTATCGCATCCGGAGTACATGAAATTTTTTTCATTTTGTTGAGTAGTGTTATCAGAGTTTATAAGCGAACAAGGAATTTACTACGAGTACTTGCTTCCAAGTAAAATAATAATTGGACAAAATCGGGTTTCATAATTTTTTTTTACAAAAAAATGCAGAGATAAAATTTTGTATTTTTTCTTCAAAGTGATTTTGTTTAAAGAAAAAAAAATATTTATAGAAAAATGTTTTGTATAAAAAGAAATTAAACAAAAAGTTACAACCCAACTGCAATTTTTTTGATGTTAAATGTCGTGGTAATTTTTTTTTACAAAAAATGCTGTTTGTTTCTTTTGGAAAAAATTAAGTCTATTTTGTTGAAACCATTTTTTTAAGTTCTATTTTTTGCAATCGTAAAAACAATAAAAAAATTGCATTTATTTTTATTTTTGATCTGAAATTGCACAGAAGGCCTTTATACAAATAAAAAATGCGCATACTTTTTTTCTAAAACAAAAAGTTAAATATTTCTTCTTAAAACCCGTTCAACAATTTTGTCAATAAATAAATTGCTCATTAATTTTTAAAAAAAGCTCAGACAGAAGAATTTAAAAAATTTCCCATATAAATTTTTTAAAGAAAATAGATATGAAATTTTTTAAAGTTACTTTTTTTTAAAAAAATATGATTTAAAAAGCTTAAAAAAATGTTTTAAATTGTTTAAAATGTTTTTTATAAAAAATGCAGAATTGTTTTCTATAACAATTAGCTAAGTGCATTTTATGTTAATTTGTTGCTATAAACTGCTATAAACAAGTTAAAAAAATATTTCAAATTGTTTGACACTTTTTTAAAAAAAAATCTCAGAAATTGTATTCTATAAAAAGTAGCTCATAACATTTTTATATAAATTTGTGTTTTCCTGCAAAAAAATGCTTAAAAATGTTTTCTATAGAATATTGTTTAAAAAAGTTGCCAGAATATTTTAAAATATCTATTTTTATAAAAAAAAATCGCTGACACATTTTCTTAAAAAAAATATTCCTTACAAGGTTTTTCATTATAATTATTTTTAATGAAAAATAAAAACATTGCCAAAATTTTCCTACAAAAATTGATTAGACTGTTTAAAAAAAATTGCTCATATGTGACGCGCAAAATAGAAAGGGACCTAAGGGTAAAACCAGTTTTGTTCAGGAGAGCCATTTTAAAGATTTAAATACGTGTATCTTTGGTGTACCATCACTTTCATAAAACGCGCATATCTCTGGGAGGGAACACTTTTGGGGCATGGGATCGGTATCATTCAATGCTCAGATGTTGTCCACATCAAAAAAAAAAGTGAAAATTGATTTTTTTTTACCCTTAGATCCCTTTCTCTATGCGCTGTCACATATGATAAATACTTAGTAGGGACATAAATACTGTTACACACGTTTTGTGCTGTAAAATAAAAAGTACTGAATGTTTTTGGACCAAATATTTTTTAATATATTTATTGATGTATACTTATATTGTAACAAAAAAGAATCTACTTATTCGAAATGTCCGCCTTTTGCCTTTACACACACCTAAAGTCGCACTGGCCAATCGTCAATAGCTGCACGTACCTCGTCCATTGGAAAATTGGCCACAGCTCGAACCAAAGCAGTCTTAAGAGATCCAATGTTGGGGTATCTTTAGTGACAAACCTTGTCCTCTAAAACCGTCCACACTTTGTAATCCAATGGGTTCAAATCAGGACTGCCTGAGGGCCATTCTTCAGAGGAAATGAACGCTGGCAAATTGTTTCGAAGCCAGGCCTGGGACGTTTTAACCTTATGGGCCGGCGCAGAATCCTGGTGGAAAGTCCATGGCTGGTTTTGGAACAGGGAATTGTTAAGAGGCTTCACAACAGCTTCCAAAACGGTTTCTCGGTAAACTTTGGCCGATGATTTGACTCCTTGTTCGCAGAAATGCAGGTCAGTAACCCCATCGTAAGAGACACCCCACCAAACAATGACTGAAGCTGGGTGATGACCCTTTTCCACACTTGGGATCAGTTCAGACGCTTCCTTAAATGACCGCGCATACACTATCATTTTGCTTGTTAAATTTTTCCTGAACGGTAAAAACTTTTTCATCGATGAACAACATTTTTCTGTGCAAGTTATAAGCGTGCTTCACCAAAAGACGTTTGCATTTTTCAATCCTATTTTTTTTTAAATCTGCAGTCAATAAATGTCCGGCACGTCCTTTGAAAGCCCGTCTTTTTTAATGATTCGACTCATGGACTTTTGCGTGATATTCATCTCACGGGCCATGATTTTCCGTTTTCGGTGCGCATGTCTATGAATTCTTGATTTGACGGCTTTGATGACATGCGGTGTTCGAACAGAGCGTGGGCGGCCCACCGGTGGCGGTATTTTACATCTCCAGTCTCCTCAAACAGTTTTATACATCGGTACACGAACTTGCGGTTAATCCCTAGTGGCCGGAGCGTTTTGAAAATATCGCTTCTAATCATTTCACACTTGAAAAGCGCTATTACAGCGATACGGTTCTCATTATCTGACCACTCCATGATGAAAGTTGAAACAATTTTAAAATCCCGTAATAGACTAAAGCTATTGAGGTTTCAATAGTAGAACTGAACATATCCCGTTAATGTCATAAGGGCTTTGAAAGCTAACCTCAATAGCGTTAGTCTGAAACGGGATTTGAAAATTGTTTTAACTTTCATCATGGAGTGGTCAGATAATGAGAACCGTATCGCTGTAATAGCGCTTTTCAAGTGTGAAATGATTAGAAGCGATATTTTCAAAATGCTCCGGCCACTAGGGATTAGCCGCATGTTCGTCTACCGATGCATAAAACTGTTTGAGGAGACTGGGGATGTAAAAGACCGCCACCGGTCGGGCCGACCACGCTCTGTTCGAACACCGCATGCCATCAAAGGCGTTAAATCAAGAATTCACAGAAATCCGTTCCGAAAACAGAAAATCGTGGCCCGTGAGATGAATATCAAGCAAAAGTCCATGAATCGAATCATTAAAAAAGAATTGGGACTTGGGGCTTTCAAACAACGTACGTACATTTATTGACTGTAGCTTTTAAAAAAAAATAGGATTGAAAAATGCAAACGTCTTTTGGTGAAGCACACTGATAACTTTCACAGAAAAATGTTTTTCACCGATAAAAAAAATTGTTAACGTTCAGGAAAAATTTAACAATCAAAATGATAGTGTATGCGCGGTCATCTAAGTAAGCATCTTAACTGACCCCAAGGGTGGAAAAGTGTCATCACCCAGGTTCAGTCATGGTTTAGTGGGGTGTCTCTTACGATGAGGTCACTGACCTGCATTTCTGCGAACATCGGTCAAAGTTAACCAAGAAACCGTTTTTGAAGCTGTTGTAAAGCCTCTTAACAATTCCCTGTTCCAAAACCAGCCATGGACTTTCCAGCAGGATTCTGCGCCGGCCCATAAGGCTAAAACGTCCCAGGCCTGGCTTTCGAAACAATTTGCCTGCGTTCATTTCCTCTGAAGAATGGCCCGCATGCAGTCCAGATTTGAACCCATTGGATTACAAATTGTGGACGGTATTAGAGGACAAGGTTTGTCACAAAAGATACCCCAACATTGGATCTCCTAAGACTGGTTTGGTTCGAGCTGTGGCCAATTTTCCAATGGACGAGGTTCGTGCAGCTATTGACGATTGGCCAGTGCGACTTAAGGCGTGTGTAAAGGCAAAAGGCGGACATTTCGAATAAGTATATTCTTTTTGGATACAATATACATCAATAAATATATTAAAAAATATTTGGTTCGAAAACATTCAGTACTTTTTATTTTACAGCATAAAACGTGTGTAACAGTATTTATGTCCCGTCCCTACTAAGTATGTGACCGACAAGTTTTTAAAATGAATTTCTCTGAAAAATGCTATGCTTAGTTAATAGTCAGATTTCAGACAATGTTTTTTTTATCAAACATGCTCAAAGAATATTACCAAATTGATCGAAAATTGTTTCTGTAATTGATTTGACAATTTTTTATTGCCCTATAATGTTTTTGAAAATATTGCTTAATTCTTCTTATTTTTATAGATTTTTTTAAATTTTTCACAGGAAAGTTTTCCACAATTTCGTTTAAAAAAATTTAGATGAGAAACGTTTTTTTTTTAAAAATATAGCAATTGTTTACAAAAAAAAGAGTAAAAGTTAAAAAAGAGTCAAATTTACAAAAAAAAATAAACAATTTTTTTTTTTACAAATTTAACCAATTGGAATTTTTTTCAGCAACTCTTTGACATGCGGTGGTCGAAGAATTAAGCAATATTTTCAATAACATTATAGGGCAATAGAAAAATTGTCAAATCAATTACAGAAACAATTTTCGATCAATTTGGTAATATTCTTTGAGCATTTTTGATAAAAAAAACATTGTCTGAAATCTGACTATTAACTAAGCATAGCAGTTTTCACAGAAATTAATTTTTAAAAACTTGTCGGTCACATACTTAGTAGGGACATAAATACTGTTAAACACGTTTTATGCTGTAAAATAAAAAGTACTGAATGTTTTTGGACCAAATATTTTTTAATATATTTATTGATGTATATTGTATCCAAAACGTATCTATTTATTCGAAATGTCCGCCTTTTGCCTTTACACACGCCTTAAGTCGCACTGGCCAGTCGTCAATAGCTGCACGAACCTCGTCCATTGGAAAATTGGCCACAGCTCGAACCAAAGCAGTCTTAAGAGATCCAGTGTTGGGGTAGCTTTTGTGACGAACCTTGTCCTCTAAAACCGTCCACAATTTGTAATCCAATGGGTTCAAATCTGAACTGCCTAAGGGCCATTCTTCAGAGGAAATGAACGCTGCCAAATTGTTTCGAAGCCAGGCCTGGGACGTTTTAGCCTTATGGGCCGGCGCAGAGTCCTGCTGGAAAGTCCATGGCTGGTTTTGGAACAGGGAATTGTTAAGAGGCTTCACAACAGCTTCTAAAACGGTTTCTTGGTAAACTTTGGTTGATGTTTTGACTCCTTGTTCGCAGAATTGGAGGTCAGTGACCCCATCGTAAGAGACACCCCACCAAACCATGACTGAACCTGGGTGATGGCCCTTTTCCACCCTTGGAATCAGTTCAGATGCATCCTTAGATGACCGCGCATACACTCTATCATTTTGCTTGTTAAATTTTTGTTCTTTAAGTTTCAAGGAGCAATTTATTTTTTCGAAATGAATTGCTCCTTCAACAATGTACCTGGAAAATGTGCTAATTTGTTTGCCAAGAGTTGCTTAAATTTTTGTAGATTTTTTGTAGAAAAATGAAGCATCTTAGAGAACAAGCAATTCTTTTGTTGCATGAGTAAGCTTTAAACAATTAAAAAGGCGATTTGTTTAAAGATTACTCATGCAAAAAAAAAGCTTGTTCTCTACGTTGCTCAATCTTTCTCTGTAAAATATTTTCGAAGTAAATTGCTCCTTCAACAATTTAACTGGAAAATGTGCTAAATTTGTTGCCAGGTGCTCTATGTTTCTATGTATTTTTTTTTAAATTAATTGCTTTTTAAAGTTTTCAAAAAAATAAATTGCTCAGACAACTGAGCTTTCAATAATAAAAACAATTCTAAAAAACCTGAACCAAAAAGTTGCTCTCCATTAAACTTTTTCACTAAATAATTTTTAGTGAAACATTTTAGAGTTTTTCTTTTATGCCTTTTAAACATCTTCTAATTTTCCTCCATTGATTTCCGTCTTTCTAATTGCAGAATGAGAAAACCCAATTACAGACATACCGCACGAATATGCTTAAACTGAATGCCTCCGCCCACAGTTGGTTAACGAAGCAAGAGAGACGCTTACAAAACACTCTGATCGAACAGCAGCTGAAAGAAGCCGCTGCCAAGGTGAGCATTGAATTGTTGGAGGAAAAAGACGAAATTGAGTCCGAACACAAGCAGACGACAATTGGCGGCGCTGCAACAACAACAGCATTAACATCCTCCAAACAATTGCAAGAACCCGATAGTACGACGACAACATCAAGCAAGACAACAATGATAACTGTCACCGATAGCAATGGCAATCAAGTGGAATCACACACCACCACCACCAGCATCACGGGCACCAATGCAGCTTCGACAATGTCGACCAACGTTGGAACCTGTACCACAACACAGATGTCGGTGGCGACGGCTGGGGAAAAGAATTGGGATTTACAATCGCTGATAACATCGGAAAATGAATTCCATAAACATTTGAAAGATGAAGTCAGCGATATGTACACCGCCTGGGATGAGGCGGATTTAAGGTAAGCGCAACAAGATAGCTAGAGCTAGAAGAGGAGAATGTATACTAATGATACTTTTCTTTTTTTTCTTTTCTAGAATCAATACACAATTGGAGGTTTTAACCTCTTCTTTGATCGCTTGGCGTCAATTGGAATGCGGCTTGTCGGAGTTCCAACTGGCTTTGGGTCAAGATCGTGGTACTCTGAAAGGCTTGGAGGGTGCATTGAATACCGGTCATGCCACACCCGGAGAGCTGGCACAAAATGTCAAACTGGTGGCTAAATTATTGTCCGAAAAGGTGCACGTTAGCCAGGAACAGGTAAGACTTAAAGATATGGCCTAACCCTTTTCATAGTTTATTAAATAAAAACCTGTTTTCTTCCTTTTAGTTGACCGCTGTTCAGGATTATTTGGATCCCAATCATATTCTGCACATTGCCAAATTTACTGCCTCCAATGGCTCTCTCTCGGATTCGGGCATTTCCGATGGTGGCACTACCTCGGATGGTGGCTTATCGGAACGTGAACGTCGCCTGGGTGTCCTGAGGCGTTTGGCCAAACAATTGGAATCCGCTTTGGCTCCCGGCAGCGAGGCTATGAAATCCATAGCTGCACGCATGGAATCCGCCGAAGCCGATCTGAAGAGCCTACAAAACACTTGCAGGGATTTGATAGTGAGAACGGCAGCTTCTCATCAAAACAAGAGACAACAATTGCAAGAGCTTAGCGGAGATAAGAAGGACGATGTCGACTCATTGACGCTTGTGCAATTGCAGCATTCAAATGGTTGTCTAAGAGGCCAACAATTGGCCAATGGCAAAGCTAAGCTGGAGGGTGAAGCACAAGGTCAGCAGCTGGCAACGGGTGAAACTCATTCATCGTCGTCGAATGGCAGACGCAAACGTAAACCCCGCCGTAGTTCGGCCAATGGCTCCAGCAATGCTGTGGCCTCCGCCGACATGACCCAGAGCAATGCTCTGCAATTGGCCTCCACGTCTCCCGATGGCGACGATGATCCCTCCGATGACCCTAATGGCTATGATCTGGACTCGTCCGACGATGAGCTTACCCCAAAATCGAAACGTGGCTGGGCCTGGCGCATAGCACGCGTAGCGGTGCCCATGCAGTTGGCCCTCTTCACCGTTTTCTGTGCCGCCTGCCTCATGCAACCGAATTGCTGTGACAACATCAACAACTTGTCCATGAGTTTTACGCCCCAATTGCGCTACATACGAGGACCGCCGCCCATTTGAAGGGTTACCGCAAACCGAGGCATACCGGCGTAGGATATGCATTAAAAGCCTGCCACAAAACAACCAATTGATTTGCATGTAATACGGTCTCTCTAAGTTAGGGATTATGATAAGCTTAAGGAGCCTTGTTTAAGGAATCCTAAGGATTCATCTTACCACAAGTAGGGCATTCAGAACACAAATCACCCGCTACAGGGTTAGAGCAATATAGAGAGGGCGCGCGCGTGCGCCGTTTCCGACAACCAGATCATACAGAACATACGCGCCTAAGTATTCGTTAAATGTATCTTAAGATATAGCCAAGGTTATGATAGATTTTAGGGAGTTACAAAACGGAAGCGCCGGCGCGTTCGGGCTATACAAGTTACGCAGCAGCAGCAACAACAGTTTATAAGACGCAGTTTGTAAGAAGCAGTTTTAAGCAGTTTTTAAAAATATGAGAAATTTTAAGAAGTTTTGAGGTTAAAGTTTAGAAAACTAAAATAAAAGCTATGGATAAGCTATTTTACTAAAACAATTAGGAAGAAGAAAACCAGCAAATCAGACTATTAGAAGAAGAAAAACAAAACAAAAACAGACAATTTTTTGGAAAAGGCAGCAGAGAAGTAAAGGCTTGTGAAAAGCTTTTGTGCTTGAGAGTATTAAGACAGCTTAAAGTTGGTGAAAGCTTAAAGCGTACACCCGGAAGCTTGCATACCAAATATCGTTCAAAATGAAAACATGTTTGAGAAAATCGCATTGTAAGACTTTAGCAGTCTTCATGCCGCATATTTTTCGAGAGATTTAGCCAAATAAACTCTCACATTTCATTCTTGAGATTTAGCTTGAGAACGAATTCCTTCCTCCACGTCTGACAGTTGAGTTGAGGATTCCTTAAAAGCTTTTAATAGCTTTTAGAGCAACAAACACACTTTTATCGCTACAAAATTAACGCCACGACCCTAGAGGACTTTAGTTTTGTTGGGCGTTTAATTTCGAAAAAGTTCTTAATGTTTAGGAATCCTTAAGAAGTTTCACAGGGGCAAAATAAAGTTGCCACTATAGGTTTTTCGTTTATTATTAATACTTTTCTTTCGTAATTTATCAATTAAAATTGTAAGAAATTAATAATATTTACGTGCTTATTTAATTATCGGTATATCATCATGCTATCAATCTATCATCTTCTAATTCTAATAACTTTCGTTTGTGGTTTATAATTTTATACTCTTAATTTTGTGTATAATTTACTTTGTAATGTTATCTATAAATTTATGTTAGAAGAAAATAACTTTTCGCGCTCGTTTATTGTAAGAACTAAAATTTCATTTGTATATTATTTCTATTTGCAAAACAAACAAACAAGAAACAAAGAGTTTCTTTAAACTTTTTGTATGTTAAATTTTACTTTATCTATTTCTCTAGTTCTTGCTAAATATAAAAATTGTATTTGTTATTATTTTACAGAGAACACCCCATCTACTTAAGAAAAGAAACTATTTAAAGAAAAGCGTATAAATATATATTTTTTTTAAATAAAATAAACACAAAACAAACTCAAATCTATGGTAATTTGAAATTTAATTTAACCCCGATACAGAAGATATTTGACAGATTTTGTAAAAGAAGAATATCTACTAGCTTGAGGTTGCTGTTACCTCGACTTCATTAAATGTTATATGTAGATTCACAATTTGTATGGTGAGCCTTTTAAAAAGAAAACTGTAATACAGGGGCATTTAAATAATTCCGCGACTTTTCCAATTTCCCTCGTAGTTATATGAAATGCAAGACTGCTCCTATCAAGTATCATCTGTTAATAGACTACTGTCAAATTTTGAGAGAGTTCTGTCATTTAGTTTGTGTTTAACAGCTGTTCAAAAAATACAACCTCGTGGATTTTGTTAAAAATTGAAAAAACTGAATTACGAATGCTCATTAAACATTATTTTTTGCTGGAAAAACCCCGTTAATCAAACCAAGGAAGAGCTTGATAAATTCTATGGGGACTCTGCACCATCGATTTCAATGGTAAAAAAGGGGTTTACTTACTTCCGTTGCGGTCGCACAAGTACAAATGACGCTGAACGCTCTGGACGGCCTAATGAGGTTAACACACCCGAAAATGTCCAAATTTGGTGAAAAATCTAAAATTTCTTGTTGGCCGATCGAAGAGTAAAAGTGCGTGACATATTTAATGCCATACGCATTTCATATGGCAGTGTGGTTTCGATTTTACATGATCAGTTGGGTTTAAGAAAGCTGTCTGCAAGATTGGTGCCGCGTTTGCTCTCAACTGACTGTAAACGTAATCGTGTGGAGTTGTTTAACCGCAATTCGAATGAGTTTTTGCGGCGTTTTGTAACTGTGGATGAAAAATGGATCCATTACAACACTCCGGAGACCAAGAAGTAGTGTCAACAATGGGTTTCTCCGGGTGAACCGGCTCCGAAGAAGGCAAAGGTGACTTTGTCGGCCAATAAGGAGATGGTAACAGTTTTTTCAGATGCATGCGGGATAATCCACATCAATTATCTTTAAAATGGCAAAACAATAAACGGCAAATAATATGCCAACTCATTGGACGGATTTAAAGGGGGTTATAAAAAATGCACACGTGTGCAGTCTTAATGTCAAAATTGCATGAATTGGGTTACGAATTGGCACCTCATCCGCCATATTCTCTGAATTTAGCCCCCAGTGACTATTTCCTATTTCCAAACCTAAAGAAATGGCTCGGCGGAAAGCGATTCAGCTTCAACACTCAAATTATTGATCAAACAAATGCTTATTTTATTGATCTTGAAAAATCCTATATTTTGAAAGCGATACAAACATTGGAAAAACGTTGGACTAAGTGTACTAAGCTAAAAGGAGATTAAGTTGAAAATATTTTTTTTTGCAAAATAAAACTTATTCGAAAATTCACGGAATTATTGATATGGTATGTTATTAAAAATGGCTTTACGTTATTAAAAATGGCTTTTTTAATATATTGTCTAATGTATAGGGTGATCCATCTAGAGGTATTTTTTCAGAAAAAAAATCAAATCATGTGTGGAATCTTTATTGGTAATTTGAAAGGGCATTTTATGGCATTAATTTTTTGAAAATAATTACCATCAAATGTTGCCCCCAACTTCGCCTCAGGGTTTCCATTCTGAGGGTCCAATTTTGAATGTCTCGTTCGAGCATTTCGGCCGGTATGGCTTTATTAACACGCGTAATGTTGGCTTCAAAACCTGAATCGTAGCTGGTTTGTCAGCATTACCAATAAAGATTCCACACTTGATTTGAATTTTTATAATTTCTTTTTGTTCTGAAAAAATACCTCTAGATAGATCACCCTATATATACCCTCCTCAGCGAAATAGAAATGTAGTTGCACCCTAAATTTGTGTTTTAAGCTGACTGGGAATATCTATTAGCGAAATCAGTCTGAGAAAAAAATTCCTTTGAGGGACTAAAAGTACCTCTGAAATAATATGAAGCGATCTGGGACCCTGAAATTTGACGCGATGATGATTTGGCTAGTTGGGATTGTAAATGGCAAAATCTGCCAAACAAAAAATACCTTCAAGAGTTTTAAAGCGCCTTTTAAAAGGGTTTATTTTTATGCTCTCATCCTACTGTGTACGAAGATAAATAAAGGGGGCAATTTTAAATTTGAAAATTACCTCGAAAGGTAGAATACGAGGGTTGCTATTTCGGGTCCTAACACTAGTGTTTCCAGATGCAAACTGGAACTTCCATTGGAAACTTTGACATTTTGAAGCATAACTTCACTCAGAACGTTTTGTCATTTGAGGGCGAATTGTTTTGTTTACAGTGTTGTAAAATTTATCTCAGTAAAAAAATGGAATTATACCGGGAACATTTTCGTGCGATGATTTGTTACGATTTCGGCGTGAATTATCGAGACAATTAGAGTGTTTAAATTAACTTGTTTCGACTGTCGGCGATGAAGCACCGTCAAAACCCACTGTTAATCGCTGGTACCAAGAGTTCAGTCGCCGTTCGCTACAGGATGAACCTTAACGAAGGACGTCCAACTTCGGTCACTTTGCCAGAAACCATCGATGCTGTGCGTGAACTGATTAAGCAAGACCGACATGTGACATACACTGAGACTGAGGCATCCTTGGGCTTTAGTATGATAAGCATTCATAAGATAATGCATGTTCATTTGACCGTGAAAAAAATTTGTTCTCGTTAAATCCCACATAATTTGACGAATGCTCAAAAAAAAAGGTTCGTATGGATTGGTGCAAAGAGATGTTGAAAAAGTATAACTGCGGTAGCTTAAAGGCAGTGTATAACATTGTCACAGGTGACGAATCATGAATCTATGCATATGAACCTGAAACAAAACAGCAATCGGCCGTATGGGTCTTTCAAGACGAGCCAAATCCAACAAAACTTGTTCGTGGAAGAACTACATCGAAGCAAAAGATAGCGTTTTTTTCGGTATAGCCGGCCATGTTGCCATATGGCCTTTAGTGGAACGTAGGACGGTCAATTATGAGTGGTATACAACCACCTGTTTGCCAACAGTGTTCGAAGAAATGAAGAAAGATAATAAGAGAAGACGGATCATTTTGCATCACGACAATGCGAGCTCTCACACATCAGCTGAAACGATGAGCTATTTGACCACTCAAGATTTGGCACTCAATGACTTCTTCGTATTCCCTAGCATCAAGACAAAAATGTGTGGTCAACGTTTTTCATCGCCCGAAGCAGCTGTTGAAGCGTTTAAAAATCATGTTTTGGAGGTGTCTCAATCGGAGTGGTAAAACTGCTTCGAAAATTGGTTTGTGCGCATGCAAAAGTGTATTGATCTTAAAGGAGAATATTTTGAAAAACAATAAAAAAAACATTTCTAATGAAAAATTATTGTGTTTTTATTGCCGGACCCGAAATATAAATAGCAACCCTTGTACTCTACACTACACGACAGCGTAAGAAAAATTAGTAAGAACCCTAAATTTGTGCATTAAGTTGACTAGGATTGTATAGGGTGGACGATTCAACTTTGAATCGGCTGTAAAAAAAAAGTACGGATATTTTTTCAAATTTCTCGTTTTATTGGAAAGCGCATTTTCATCTCGGTGGCTAGTTTAAAAGGCAAAAATTGCCGCATATGGGGTTCAGAGAACCCACACGTGACTATTGAAAAGTCACTGCATCCACAACGAGTCACAGTTTGGTGTGGATTTTGGGCTGTGGGCATCATTGGGCCATTTTTCTTTGAAAATGAGCCAGGAGCCGCCTTTACCGTCAACAGTGAGCGTTACCAAGCCATGCTCAACGAATTTTTGTTTCCAAAAATTCAAGAGACATGGTCGACATTTGATTTCAACAAGACGGGGCCACATGTCACACAGCCAACTCAGCCATCGATATTTTACGCACTGTTTTTGAAATCGAATGATCAGCTGAAATGGTGATTTAAATTGGCCACCTCGGAGCAGTAATTTGAGCCCTTTGGATTATTTTCTGTGGGGAGCCATTAGGGATAAATGTTACGCAGAGCATCCAGAGACAATTCAAGCGTTGAAACAAGAAATTGAAGTAGCCATTACAGAGATTCGACCGGAAACAATCGAAAATGTACTGAAAAATTGGGTTGATCGGATGAGGTACTGCCGAGCCAGTTGCGGTAGTCATATGAATGATATTGTGTTCCATTATTTAATGACAAAGTTCAACATTTCCAATAAAACCAGAAATTTGAAAAAAGTATCAGTCCTTTTTTTAAAAGCCGATTCAAATTTAAAATGTTAAATCGCTCACCCTGTTTATGAGAGAAAAGAACCCTGAATAAAAACGTTTTCCTTTGAAGGACTTTAAGTTCCTTTGCAAGCGATCTGGGACCCAGCAATTTAATGCGATGATGGTTTGACTGCTTGGGAATGTTAAATTGGATAAATGATCTAAATCTGCCCAGAGATAAAAAGGTTTCCCAAACAAAAAATATTAAAGTAGATTTTATAAAAGTATTTTTAAATAGAAGACAAGCTTTAAACAAAATGGCAAAGTGACATTGATTTTCGTGGCTGCACACTACTTTTATCAGGATTTCGAGTAGTGTGCAGCCACGAAAATCAATGTCACTTTGCCATTTTGTTACAGTAGAAGGAAAAAAAACGTTATAAAATCAAAATACGAGTACTTACATATTGAAAATGTTTTCTTTGATGGGTGGTTCAATACGAGTACACAACGGCAACTGAAAATGATAAAAAAGTATGCATTAGAAAAAAAAGAGGAAAATCGAACAAAAAGGAAACAAAAATCATTCTAAAGGGTGTTTTTTATTGGGGTATAGAACTTTAAGTTGGCATCACTTTTTTAACTGGCGGCCATTTTGTCAGCTGTCAAGTGATTAATATTTAGTTTGGTTTGCCATTTCATCATGAACAGGTTGACAAAAGAACAACGCTTGCAAAATGGGCCGAAAATGAGATTAATCTCGATGCTGATTTTCATCACAAAATTTTGTTCAGTGATGAGGCTCATTTTTGGTTGAATGGCTACGTCAACAAGCAAAATTGCCGCATTTGGAGTGAAGAGAATCCACATGAGACCCTTGAGAAGCCATTACATCCACAAAAACTGACTGTTTGGTGTGCTCTAAGGGCTGGTGGAGTCATTGGGCCATACTTCTTCCGAAATAATGCTGGAGAGTCAGTTACCGTTAATGGAGACCGGTATAGAGCCATGATAACCGACTATTTTGTTCCCGAATTGGATGGCATGAATGTGGATGAGTTGTGGTTGCAACAAGACGGCGCTACATGCCACACAGCGCACGTCACAATCGAATTATTGAAGGAAACATTCGATGAGCGCATAATTTCGCGGAATGGACCTGTCAATTGGCCACCAAGATCGTGTGATTTGACACCATTGGATTATTTTCTTTGGGGATATGTGAAGACGCTCGTCTACGCCAACAAACCAGAAACGTTAGGGGACTTGGAAGCCAACATTCGTGGCGTTATTGCCAACATACGGCCCCATATGCTCGAAAAAGTGGTTGAAAATTGAACCTGTAGAATTGGCTTTATTCGAGCCAGCCGCGGCGGCCACATGCCCGAAATCATATTTAAACATTAATGGCATAAAATTATCCTTCCAATAAAGCCAAATTGATGGACATTAAAACGATTTTCTTGTGTTATATTTCAATTCGAAGTTCTATACATCAATAAAAAACACCCTTTATAATACTTTTCATCGGATCTGACACAATCAATAACTAAGAATAAAACTATACAGTGAATATGGTGACAAAAACAATTTGCCTCGCCCCTTTTGTTAACTTCAAAATAAAAGACCCTGTTTTAAAACAGATTAGAACCCACATAACTTTTGAACCTTCGCATGAAATTGGCTTACAACAAATGACCCGTTCAAAATAGATTAGAAAACACATAACTTTTGAACTTGCGCATGCAATTCGCTTAAATTCTGAACTCCATATTTTAAAAATGGGTATCAAGCCATGGAGTTCAGAATTTAAGCGAATTGCATGCGCAAGTTCAAAAATTATGTGTTTTCTAATCTATTTTGAAAGGGACGAAAAGAGTGGTTGGCACACCTTCTGGTATCTCCAGTGCAGATGGCCCTGTCCACCCACTTTTGGTATTTGTATAATAATTTTAATACTATTCATGCAATGCTGCTGAAAATTAGTAATCATAAACTCAATTAAAAGTTAGAATGGCTGTCGAAAAATTATAGCCGTTGCCACGCCCCTTATTGTACCTTCAACATAAATGACACTATACGAACGTAGAATAAAACCAACATATCTTTTCTTAATGCATATGTTTTGTATTTTACAATGTGTGTATTTCATGTTTGTTTGCTCATTAAAAAACGTTCGCCATGCCCCATTCCAGTACCTCCCACGAAAAAAACCCTTTACGAGATTTCAATAAAATCAGTACGCTTCGGGTAATTGTAGTGAAAATGAGTGGCAGTGTATATTAATGTGGGATTGAACGGATAATTTGAAATACAGCCACGCCCCTTTCAATCCAATAATATTTTAAAATTAACCGTCTTTGGGTGGCGGTATATATAATTGGGATCAAACGACTTGCTTATTTGTTTTTGTAAGGCATATATATATATATATATATATATATATATATATATATATATATATATATATATATATATATATATATATATATATATATATATATATATATATATATATATATATATATATATATATATATATATATATATATATATATATATATATATATATATATATATATATATATATATATACATATATAAATATATATATATATATATATATATATATACATATATAAATATATATATATATATATATATATATATATATATATATATATATATATATATATATATATATATATATATATATATATATATATATATATATATATATATATATATATATATATATATATATATATATATATATATATATATATATATATATATATATATATATATATATATATATATATATATATATATATATATATATATATATATATATATATATATATATATATATATATATATATATATATAAGGTTAAAAACCAGTTTTGTTCAGGAGAGCCATTTTAAAGATAAGGTCCCTTTCTTTTTTGCGCGTCACATATTTACTCAAATTTTCTGTAGTTCGGATTTTTTCTCAGTGTTTTTACACTGGTCGTCACTCCTACACGATTAATTGCATTAAATTTTCACGCAAAATCACATTAATTTGAAATTAATGGAGGCAAATTTTCTAATGTTTTAATTGTGTTTGGAATAAAAATCAAGTGATATGACATGACGGTCTCAGACTGTACAATAATTGAGAGTATGAAGTATCTCCAGTGTTTGTTTCAATCTTTTGTTACAATTTTGATGATAAAAGGATTGGAAGCCAAGGTAAGTGTGGACTTGCTGTATTATAATTTTAAGTTTTTCCTGTTACTTTTTAAAAAACCCGCCTATAGGGTTAAAACATTCGTACGAGTGCAAAATTCCGGTTAATTATCGGGGATAATACGAACAGCAAAAATGGGTAAATTTTCATTCGATTGGAGAGTACTCGTACATGTAAGAAGGGCACGGCAAACTAAGTTATATCTTCACTTTTCCTTCATTCCGTGCAGCCTTTGAATTGAAATATTTTGCATAACTAAACGAAATGTAAAGGAGGCGATTAATTGCCGACATTCCACATTCGTGAAATATATTGCCCATTTGCATAAAGCACAAATCCCCAGTTAAAATTAATGAATTTGTGGATCTATATTCTGATAATATGAACTTCCACATATTTTTTGATCGATTTTCCATAAAAAGTTTCTGTTTTCAAAGTTTGACCTGGCCATAACGAACACAACAAGACCCACGTCGTAAAAACGTCGCTAAGTTTGGCCAAGCCGAATCTTATACGAGGGCTGCTATATAAATTACTGGCCTAATAATGAAAATGCGAATATTTATCATCAAAAATGGCTTTATAGTTAATCAAAGTGTTCTCCAACATGATTTATATAATTTTTCATGCGCCCAGACCAATTGTCGAAGCTCTTTTTCCACTCCAATTGAGACACCTCCAAAACATGGGTTTTAAACGCTTCAACAGCATCTTCTCGCGACGAAAGTCGTTGACCACGCATTTTTTTGTTGATGAGCGGGAATTAAAAGAAGTCATTGGGTGCCAAGTCAGGACTGTACGGCGGATGACCCATCAATTCGACGTTTTGGCCGGTCAAAAGGGCCCTGGTTTGAACCGATGTGTGAGAGCTCGCATTGTCATGGTGCACAATGATTCGTCTTCTCTTGTTCGTTTTTCGAATTTCTCCGAAGACTTCAGACAAACAAATTGTGGTGTACCACTCAGAATTGACCGTCCTACGTTGTTCAAGCGGAACAGTCGCCACATGTACGGTTATGCCGAAGAAACAGGCGACCATTTGCTTCGAAGTGCTTCTTCCACGAACAACTTTCGTTGGATTTTTCTCGTCTTCGAAGACGCACTCGGTCGATTGCTGTTTTGTTTCGGGCTCATATGCATAGATTCATGATTCGTCACCTGTGACGATCTTATAAACGTCTTTTGAAGCACCGCGATCGTATTTTTTTTAAATTTCTTTGCACCAATCGACCAATCGTCAAATTGTGCGGGATCCAACGAGAACAAACCTTTTTTACGGACAGGTGTTCATTTAATATCGAATGTATGCTGGTGGAAGAAATGCCCAAGGATGGCTCTATCTCACGGTATGTCACATGACGATCGTGCATTATCAGTTCACGCACGGCATCAATATTCTCTGGCACAACGGCCGTTTTTGGACGACCTTCACGAACTTCTTCTTTGAGGGAGTGTCGTCCTCGATTGAATTCATTAAACCAGTTTTTCACAATGCTATAGGATGGTGCTTCATCGCCATACAAAGATTTAAGTTCATCGATACACTCTTGTCGTGATAATCCACGTCGAAATTTGTAAAAATGGATCGCACGAAAACCTTCACGAGTTAATTCCATTTTTTTGCCAAATTGATTTTTTCAAGTCACTGTAAACATCACAAATGATGGTCGTACGTCAAAACTTTCTGAGTACGTTTATGCTAAAAAATGTCAAACTTTCCAATGGAAATGTCTGATGGCGCCAGGCAACACTTAGTGTTGCCTAGGCCAGAAATATATATAGCAACCCTCGTATAACCTAAACAATGAGTTCGCTATAGAAGTGATCCGTTTTTTGGGGTTTAACTGAGCCAAATCATCGAAATAAATCCATATTTCATTTCATTTCATTTCTTTATTGACATGTAATTCGAAGCCCACTGGGGCCTATTAAAGCTAAATTACAATATGCATCAAAATGTTAAATAGAACATCATAAACTACTAGAGAAAATTCAGTATAAAATCAAATAAATAATATAAATTAAAAAATCCTAATATTTCCTAATAAAAGAGAAAAAAAACCTGATGAAAGCATATAAGTGATAATCAAGAAGTCGAAGAAAAAAAAACGTATAAATAAAAGCATTACTCTGTACTTGAACGAAAATGTTTACAAAATGTCATGGAAGACAAATTAAACGTTTTTAAACTGCTTGGCAAAATGTTAAATAGTCGGGCTACTCTTACGAGGAATGATCGATCCATAAGCGGTGTTACCTTTGGAATAATTAACTGTCTGTTGCGAATTGAGTGACTGAAAACAAATGAATTAGCTAGGAACAAAGGAGATTGAAGTTTGTATATCTTGTAAAAAAAAATATAGCAACCGAAGGTGCACAAATTCCACAAAGGAACAGCCGGTAGTAAAACCGGGTGTACCCATATGCCCATGTTTGCCAGTAGTCCCTCCTAATGACCATACGGTCCGGGGCCCCTTTGGTATATGAATCCAGCACAAATCTCAACCAATATTTCGAAAAAAAAATTATATTTTAGTGTCCATATTGACTATTCATCGTCAGTTTTGACCGTGATCCGCGTGTTGTGATCACGCCAGTAAACTCAGGTTCAAATCTGGGTAAAAACATCTAAAAACTTCTCAATAAAATGCATCAGTTATTGTATACAAAGAAATGTCAAAAATGTCTAGTAAAACTTTAAAGTTATCGCCTTATCGACCACTTACTCGATTATAAATCGATTGCCAATCGAACACGCCTTATATTATATCGACAGGATGGCATGACAAATTTCTCATTGTATTGAATAGCAAAGCCTTAGCTAGATAATAAAATATCTTTACAAAATTGTTCGAAATTTTGAAAATTGTGTGTATTATTAGTGACTATTTTTTTGTCCCTGACTGTTTATTACGAGGGTTGCTATTATATTTCGGGTCCTGACAATACTAGTGTTCCCAGATGCAAACAGGAACTTCCATTGGAAACTTTGACATTTTTTTAGCATAACTTCACTCAGAACGTTTTGTCATTTGAGGACGTATTGTTTTGTTTACAGTGTGTTGAAAAATTCATCTCAGTCAAAATATGGAATTATCCAGTGAACATTTTCGTGCGATGATTTTTTAAGATTTTCGGCGTGGGTTATCGAGACAAGAGTGTTTAAATCCACATGTTTCGACTTTTGGCGATGAAGCACCATCAAAAATCACAGTTGCAAGAGTTCAGTCTCGGACGCCGTTCGCTCCAGGATGAATTTCGTGAAGGACGTCCAACTTCGGTCACTTTGCTAGAAACCATCGATGCTGTGCGTGAACTGATTAAGCAAGATCGACATATGACATACCGGGAGATTGAGGCATCCATGGACATTAGTATGACAAGCATCCATAAGATATTGCATGTTCATTTGGCCGTGAAAAAATTTGTTCTTGTTGGATCCTACATAATTTCAAGAATGCTCCAAAAAAGGCTCGTATGGATTGGTGCAAAGAGATGTTGAAAAAGTATAACTGCGGTAGCTCAAAGGCAGTGTATGACATTGTCACAGGTGACGAATCATGGATCTATGCATATGAACCCGAAACAAAACAGGAATCGACAGTGTGGGTCTTTAAATCCAACAAAAGTTGTTCGTGGAAGAAGAACGTCGAAACAAATGATTGCGTTTTTTCGGTATAACCGGCCATGTTGCCACAGTGCCTTTAGTAGGCACTGTAGGACGGTCAATTCTGAATGGTATGCAACAATCTGTTTGCCAACAGTGTACGAAGAAATGAGGAAAGATAATAAGAAAAGACGGATCAATTTACATCACAACAATGCGAGCTCTCACACATCAGCTGAAACGATGAGCTATTTGACCACTCAAGATGTCGAGTTGATGGGCCATCCACCGTACAGCCCTGATGTGGCACCCAATGACTTCTTCTTATTCCCTAGCATCATGAAAAAAGTGCATGGTCAACGTTTTTTATCGACCGAAGCAGCCGTTGAAGCGTTCAAAAATCATGCTTTGGGGGTGTCTCAATCGGAGTGGAAAAAGTGCTTCGAAAATTGGTCAATACACTTTCAAGGAGAATATTTTGAAAAACAATAAAACCATTTCCAATGATAAATTATTGTGTTTTTATTGCCGGACCCGAAACAAAAATAGCAACCCTCGTACAATTCCATATATCAAAATATTTTCAAACTTTGCTTTCAAACTCAAGCTTGTTTGGATCGTTTTCAGCGAAATAAAAGGGATTTTAAGCGTCGTTTCATAACTGTTGATGAGACATGGATCCACCACTATACTCCAGAGACAAAATAACAATCCAAACAATGGACTGAAGCTGGAGGAAGTGCCCCAAAAAAGGCAAAAACAATTCAATTGGCTGGTAAGGTTATGGCAAAGCTTTTTTGGGACTTCAAAGGTATTTTATTGATTTACTATCTGCAAAAGGGTAAAACAATAAATTCAGAGTACTATTGAAGCCTTTTAGATCAATTAAATGTACAAATTCGAGAAAAACATCATGGCTTACAACACAAGACAACGCACCAGCGCACAAGAGTGTTTTAACAATGGCTAAAATCAACGAATTAAAGTACGAGTTGCTTGACCACCACCCTTATTCTCCTGATTTAGCTTCCAGTAACTTTTACCTGTTCCCAAATCTAAAAAAAATCCTTGCTGGCAAGCGTTTTACCTCAAATGAAGATGCAATTACAGTTGTAAACCACTATTTTGAAGACCTTGAGGAAAACCATTTTAATCAAGGGATAGAATTGCTAGATAAGCATGGGACTAAGTGTATTGAAGTTTCAGGAGATTATATTGAAAAAAAAATATTTTTGAAAAACTAACTATGTATTCTATTTCATTGATAGGCTAAGAACTTTCCGAACCGCCCTCGTAAGTACTTATACTTTTATATGGACATATGGTTGTTCAAATCTACTAAAATTGAAACTGCGTTACAAATCCAAATATGGAATTATTCAAAAGATTTGTCAGAAAGTATGATTTGTATTAATAGGCCTTAGTGGTCCAAAATTACTGTCCTTAGGATGTCATTTCAATAAGAACTCCATGGCGACGGCAACACACATTCAATTCGTTCCGGCTGAACTGAACGCCAATTTGCTTGAGTTATAAAAGCTAACGATTATTATACAGTGTACTCGTACATTTTAAAAATAACTATAGTTCTGATTCCTATTAATTTCGACTTTCTTTATCCATTTCTAGCGAGACTATACCATCGAGGTAGTAGACGGAAATATCACAGTATTCGACTACACATATTCCAAGTCATTGAACTACAGACTTTACAATAAGAAGAAAATCTACGTCGATTTTGTTTTAAAGAAGAACATCACCGAATTCGATCTCAGGATTAAAGTTGATTTGATCAAGAAGGACAACCGTCGCATCAATCTGTTGAAGTTTACGTTGAATGGATGTGAGGCCTTGGTCGGCGCTCAGAAATCACTTATATTGCAACTAATTTATAGAGAAATGTTTCGGGTCACCAACGTACCGAAAAAATGTCCACTTTTCGCGGTAAAGTAAATGTTTTAATAATTAAAAAAGTTGAATTTCAAACTACAGTACTTTACATTGATTTGATGCAGAAACAATTAAAAAGTTTGCATTGTTTTCAAGATTGTTTAGATATAGTTGCTGAAGTTTGAAATGAACTGGTTGCTTTCCGTGTGCTTTATATTTACATGTATAGGCTGTTCCATCTAGAGGTATTTTTTCAGAACGAAAAAAAATATAAAAATTCAAATCAAGTGTGGATTGGTAATTTGAAAGGACATTTTATGGCATTTATTTTTTGAATATAATTTCCTTCAAATGTTGGCCGCAACTAAGCTCGTTTGAGTATGGCTTTAATGACACGCGTTATGTTGGCTTTCAAAACCTGAATCGTAGCTGGTTTGTCAGCATAGACTTTGGACTTTACGTAACCCCAAAGAAAAATGGCTAAAGGTGTGATATCACTCGATCTAGGCGGCCAACTCACCTGTCCAAAACGTGAAATTAGCTGCTTTTCGAAATGTCCTCTCAGAGATCCATTGTTTGACCAGCTGTATGGCAAGTGACAACGTTCTGTTGAATCCAAGTGTCGTCAAGATTCAATTTCAGGAAGCAAAAAGTTCGATATCAAGGCGCGACAGCGAGCACCGTTCACGGTTACGTTCCGGCCATCATTATTTTTGAAAAAATATAGACCTATGATTCCACCGGCCCATAAACCGCACCAAACCGTGGTTTTCTCTGGGTATAATGGCACCTCTTGAACCTCTTCTTGTTACTCTTCAGCCCAAATGTGGCAATTTTGTTCATTGGCTTTGCCAGATTACGAGCTTCAATTTCAGGTAGCATAAAGATCGATGTCATGGCGCGATTGCGAGCACCAATCGCGGTTACGAGCTTCAATTTCACCGATGATTCCACCAGCCTATAAATCGCACCAAACCGTACTTTTCTCTGGGTATAATGGCACCTCTCAAACCTCTTCTTGTTGCTCTTCAGCGCAAACGCGGCAATTTTGTTTATGGACTTTGCCGTTGAGCCAGAAATGGGCCTCATCACTGTAAGGCCCATTTCTGGCCCATTTCGTGACTTTGCCGTTGAGCCAGAAACGGGCCTCATCACTGAACAAAATTTTGGTCGAAAACAGCGGATCTTCCCGTTTCTCACCGAACGCTCATGGCAAATGGCACCGACCTGTTAAAACCAAGTGTCGTCAAGATTACGAGCTTCAATTACAGGTAGCATAAAAATAGATATCATAGCGCGATAGCGAGCACCATTTGCGGTTACGTTCCGGCAATCATCATTTTTGAAAAAATATGCACCGATGTCTCCACCAGGCTATAAACCGCACTTAACCATGGTTTTCTCTGGGTATAATGGCAACTCTTGAACCTCTTCTTGTTGCTCTTCAGCCCAAATGCGGCAATTTTGTTCATTGGCTTTGCCGTAGAGCCAGAAATGGGCCTCATCACTTTAAGGCCAGAAATGGGCCTCATCACTGAACAAAGTTGTGGTCGAAAACAGCGGATCTTCCCGTTTCTCATTTCCATAATATAGTTGCCAACATTTGAAGGAAATTATTTTCAAAAAATAAATGCCATAAAATGTCATTTAAATTTACCAATAGAGATTCCACACTTGATTTGTATTTTTATATTTTTTTTTTCTGAAAAATACCTCTAGATTGATCACCCTTTAAACCTTAACGAGTACAGTGGGTTATTTTAAACTTTTTTAAATTGTGCAGTTTACTAGTGCTGACTTCGAAGAGCCAACTGTTTCTTTTTATTCCCTCCGCCATAGAACGGAGTTTTTACTAAAGTTGTTATTCCGTTTGGACACCTCAAAATCTAGACTAGATAAATCTAGCCTTGCCCAACCGTAAGTGCAAAGCACAAAGGCAGCCAAAGGAAATAAGAAAGGAGCCTGTAATGTTACAGATAGAATGCTTATAGCCTTGAGCTGCTTGGGTTTGTAAATGAGGAAAAAGAGGGATTATTAGTAGAGCTCAATATCTTCAAACTATTGATACGACACTTGATATTTTAATGTTTTAAAATTTATTTTGTAATTTTTTTTATAGGATAAAGTATATTTTTTTAAAAACTTCACCATAAAAGATGACGATTATCCGGTAATTATACCCTTAGTGGAATGGAAAATGAGTGCAGACTTTCTCGTTGGTAAAAAACTTAAAGCCACTGGTTTTGCAAATGGACGTGTGCGTAAATTGTAATGAATTTATTTTAATTATATTGCAATGTATGTTTTTGTATGTAAATGTTTCTTAATCGTGGGATTGGTGGGAATTTATTGTTTTTATGGTCTTCATTAGTTCATGTTTTATTAAAGACCCCTTAAGAGAGTCGCTCTCGATTTATGGCCCTTTTTTTATGGTAATGACATATGATTTGGCGCCGCGATGGTTTAGCAACACTGGTTTGCGTTTATAAAATATCATTAATATTAATGAATAAATTTTCATTTTCAACTAATTGAGTATTGGAAAAAGATGTGACAGAGAAATGCATACAATCAGCGCACAAAATTTTAAGTTCTTTTTTAATTTGTACTTAATTGTTTAAAAATCAAGTAGGTCTTTTATTAGAAACACATTAATTTAAACAAGTAAAAAAGTCGCTGAGGTCGTACATTTATGAATCCGACCACAAACTAAGCCAACTCTTCAAAATAAATCTATTTTTAGATTCAATATTAAGCCGATTTTAATCGGAGTAACCAGATTTACCGCTTGTCCCTTCTTTCAAACTGGTTTTCCAACAGGGACAACAATTTCGTACCTTTATGCCAACGCACCCTCAAACATTTTTAATTGTCTTTCAGTGTCAAAACGTTAGTCGAAGTCAAAATTTTAATCATGGTAAAGTTCACTTAAGAGCAACGTTTGGAAACCATTAAAAATTACTACCGAAATTCTGATCGGTGGTCGCAACTTTAAGTGCGCTTACTCCAACTTTTTGGCCGTAATAATCTTCCCAACCGACAGGATGAGCGATGAAGCTCATTTCTGGCTAAGTGCTTTTGTCAATAAACAAAATATGCGTTATTGGACAGCAACAGACCCACATGAGCTTCAAGAGACACAAGTGCATACACAAAGAATTACTGTGTGATGTGATTTCATGCCGAAGGTGTGATTGGGCCTTTTTTTTGTCCATAAAACCAATCATCATGTTACCGTCAATGAAGAGCGCTATCGTGCCATGGTAAAAAAATATATATTTGGCCAGAATTGGATGAGCTTGACATATCCGATATGTAGTTCCGGTGCCACTAGCCACACAGCTCGCGTTACAATCGATTTACTGAAAAGCAAATTCGGTGAACGAGTCATCTCGAGAAATGGTGCGGTCGAATGAAGCCTGTTATTATTTCAAGCGTCGTCCAAACGCCGAAAAGTTGGTTGAACAGGCAACAGTTAATGGTGACTTTACAACGAAAATCATCTTCAGCCACGAGGTATCCTGTCACCTCAGCGGGTTACAACGAGTAATTGTTGAAAAGCCGACACATCCACAAAGAGTGACTGTTTGGTGCGGTTTATGGGCTGGTGGATCGGGCCGTACTTTTTCTAAAATGAGGTCGGAAGATAGCGGACTTTTTGTGGTCAGAAATTGAGGTTACGGACCTTGACTATATGTGGTTCCAGGAGGCCACTTGCCACACAGCCAACTAAACAATGGCTCTTTTGCACGAGAAATTTAATGGCCGTGTTATTTCACGTCGTAGCGTTGTTAATTGGCCGCCACGATCATGTGATTTGACGCAGTTGGTATACATATTTTATTTTGGTATATTTTAAAGAAAAAATGTACGTTATTAACCAAGAGCACCCAAGTCATTGAAAATATGGACCATCGGATAGAAGTATGCCACCGTAGCCGCGGCAAGCATTTGGCCGCTATTTTGTTTTACACATAATTTCCACAAAAAAAAAATAATAAAATAATTCTCCGAACACTTTTTGTTTTATTTACAATTAACATTGTGCATTTAAGTTGGACCTCCCTTTAAAAAATGCTGTTGACTAGTTCTTGCGAACAATTACAAAACTAAAATCGAAAAAAAATACTTTTCTTTGAAATCGGAAAATACTGAAACTTACTATTCAGTCTAATTTTTAATATATGTGACGCGCAAAATAGAAAGGGACCTAAGGGTAAAAACCAGTTTTGTTCAGGAGCGCCATTTTAAAGATGTAAATACGTGTATCTTTGGTGTACCATCACTTTCATAAAACGCGCATTTCTCTGGGAGGGAACACTTTTAGGGCATGGGATCGGTCTCATTTGATGCTCAGATGTTGTCCACATCAAAAAAAAGTGAAAATTGATTTTTTTACGCTTAGGTCCATTTCTCTATGCGCTGTCACATATAATGTGTTATGCTACTTTGCTTTTTATAACCTCCTCTAGAGGATGTTTGCAAGACCTCAAAATACTGATCCGAGATCCTATTGTACGTACTTATATACGGATTACAAATCGTAAAAAAAATTTAAGACCATTTTGCTATGTCCGCCCAAATGTGTGTTTTTTTAAAGCATTGTAAAGGGTGATCCATCTAGAGGTATTTTTTCAGAACAAAAAAAAATATCAAAATTTAAATCAAGTGTAGAATCTTTATTGGCAAATTGAAATGACATTTTATGGCATTTATTTTTTGAAAATAATAACCTTCAAATGTTGGCAACTGTATTATGGAAATGAGCGTTCGGTAAGAAACTGGAAAATCCGCTGTTTTCGACCACAATTTTGTTTAGTGATGAGGCCCATTTTTGGCTCAACAGCAAAGTCCATAAACAAAATTGTCGCACTTGGGCTGAAGAGCAACAAGAAGAAGTTCAAGAGGTGCCATTATACCCAGAGAAAACTACGGTCTGGTGCGGTTTATGGGCTGGTGGAATCATAGGTCTATATTTTTTCAAAAATGATGATGGTCGGAACGAACCCGCGAATGGAGCTCGCTGTCGCGCCATGATATCGATCTTTATGCTACCTGAAATTGAAGCCTGTAATCTTGACAACACTTGGTTTGAACAGGACGGTGCCACTTGTCATAAAAATGCTAAAACAATGGATCTATTGAGAGGTAATTTTGAAAAGCAGCTAATTTCACGTTTTGGACAGGTGAGTTGGCCGCCTAGATCGAGTGATATCACACCTTTAGACATTTTCTTTGGGGTTACGTAAAGTCCAAAGTCTATGCTGACAAACCAGCTACGATTCAGGTTTTGGAAGCCAACATTTCGCGTGTCATTAAAGCCATACCGGTCGAAATGCTGGAACGAGTCATCTAAAATTGGACCCTCAGAATGGAAACCCTGAGGTGTAGTTGCGACCAAAATTTGAAGGAAATTATATTAAAAAAATAAATGCCATAAAATGTCATTTCAAATTTTCAATAAAGATTGCACACTTAAATTGAATTTTTATATTTTTTTGTGCTGTAAAAATACCTCTATAATCATCATAAGCAGATTAAAATTGTAAACGGACCAAATCGGCCTACAAAGAGAAAAGAGAATTAAAGAATCTCAAAAAAAGTTTATTTTTTTATTATTTGTTCAACATTCGTAGAGTGTTTGAGGAAAGTAAAGTTATTTAACTTATTACCAAATTGTCTTTCTAAACTTTCAAAGCTTTACAAAGACAGCAGACGGACGGAGGGACGGATAGACAGATATCGTTGATCCGAATCAACTGGTGATTCTGAGTCGAGCGGTACACTTGAAGGTGGGGGGGTTGCTGTTTGCTTTTACATACAACAACCAAAAAACTAAAAACCGGAAAACTCGACAGTAAAAAACCGACTGTCGGGTTTGGACATAAAAACCGGAATATCGGTTTTCGGTTTTAAAACCTTTAGTCCATATTTAACGGTGGTGCCTACTTGTGTACATAAGGTAAATTTTTGGCCCCTTCTACCCATGATTTTGGGGTCGGAAACTCAGCTAAATAAATTTTATATAAATCCATATTTGGATTTGTAGTAAAATTTACTATAGTTCGGAATTTTTCTCAGTGTTTTTACACTGGCCATCACTTATATACGATTAATTGCATTAACTTTTCTCTTAAAATCGCATTAATTTGAAATTAATGGAGGAAAATGTGCTAATGTCTTAATTGTGTTTTGGAATAAAAATCAAGCGATGTGACATGATGGCCTCCAGACTGTACACGAATTGGGAGTATGAAGTATCTCCAGTGTTTGTTTCAAACTTGTGTTACAACTTTGGTGATAACCGGATTGGAAGCCGTGGTAAGTGTGGACTTGCCGTATTACAATTTAAAGTTTTTCCTGTTAGTTTTTGAAAAAGCAGCCTACGGCTTCAAAACATTTTTACGAGTGCAAAGTTCCAAATACGAGTATATAATATCGACTTAAATGTTAAATCTTTTCGTGTTTTGACATTGTCATTCGATTGGCGAGTACAAGTAAGAAGAGCGCGGAGTCACTTTACCTTTATTCTCAGCCGCCTTTGAATTGAAATATTTTGCATAACTGAATGTAATGTAAAAGAGGCGATTAATTGCCGACATTCCACATTCCTGCCTTTATTCTCAGCCGCCTTTGAATTGAAATATTTTACATAATTGAATGCAATGTAAAAGATGCGTTTGATTGCCGACATTCCACATTCCTGCCCGTTTGTATAAGTCTAAAGCAAAAATCCTCAATTGAAATCAACGCATTTGTTGATCTACTTTCGGATTACACTGTTCTGCAACAAAATCCTCCTTTGGACGAACCAACTGATCTTTAAGTAAAAAGATCTACTGAATCCGAATTGAATGTCCGTTTTGGCCCATCACATATAGTTTTCGAGATATCGTGCAAATTAATTTCTGTGGGTTCTTTATAATTTTGTGCAAAAACTCCTGGGGAAGCTCCAGAATTGGGGTACAATTGGCTGTTGAAAACAACAAAATTTTGATTTCTATTGGCTGTAACTTCCACAATTTTTATTTGATTTTTAGAAATTATAATTTGTATAAAAGATGACTTCAGGCAGGGCTGCTATATATATTGCTGGCCTAATAATTAAAATGCGAATATTTATCATCAAAAGTGGTTTTATTGTTTTTCAAAGTATTCTCCAGCATGATTTGTACACTTTTGCATGCGCTCAAACCAATTATCGAAGCACTTTTTCCACTGTGATTGAGACACCTCCAAAACATTGTTTTTGAATGCTTCAACAGCATCTTCTGGTGACGAAAATCGTTGACCACGCATTTGTTTCTTGATGTGCGGGAATAAAAAGAAGTCATTGGGTGCGAAGTCAGGGCTGTACGGCGGATGACCCATCAATTCGACGTTTTGGCCGTTCAAAAAGGCGCTGGTTTGAGCCGATGTATGAGAGCTCGCATTGGTGCACAATGATTCGTCATCTATTGTTCGTTTTTCGAATTTTTCCAAAGACTTTAGGCAAACAAATTGTGGGGTACCACTTAGAATTGACCTCCTACGTTGTTCAATCGGAACTGTCGCACATGACCAGTTTTGCCGAAGAAACAGGCGACCATTTGCTTCGAAGTGCTTCTTTCACGAACAACTTTCGTTTAATTTGGCTCGTCTTCGAAAATCTACACGGTCGTTTGCTGTTGTGTTTCGGGCTCATACTCATAGATCCATGATTCGTCAGCTGTGACGATCTTATAAACGTGTTTTGAAGCACCGCGATCGTATTTTTCAAAAAAAAACTTTGCACCAATCGACGCGAGCCTTTTGTTGAGCGATTGTCAAATTGTGCGAGATCCAACGAGAACAAACCTTTTTTAACGGTCAGGTGTTCATGCAATATCGAATGTTGCTGGTGGAATAAATGCCCAAGGATGCCTCTATCGCACGGTATGTCACATGACGATCTTGCAATATCAGTTTACGCACGGCATCAATGTTCTCTGGCACAACGGCCGTTTTTGGGCGACCTTTTTCTTTGAGCGAGCGTCGCCACGATTGAATTCATTAAACCAGTTTTTCACAGTGCTATAGAATGTTGCTTCATCGCCATACAAAGATTTAGGTTCATCGATGCACTCTTGTCGTGATAATCCACTTCGAAAGTTGTGAAAAATGATTGCACGAAATTTGTTCAAGAAATTGATTTGTTCAACTCACTGTAAACAACACAAATGATGGTCGTACGTCAAAACGTTCTGAGTACGTTTATTCTAAAAATGTCAAACTTTCCAATGGAAATGTCAGATGGCGCCAGGCAACACTTAGTGTTGCATAGGCCGAAATATATATAGCAACCCTCGTACCAATTAATATTACTCATGTTTAAGTAAATCGGATAAGAATTGCTGAAGTTTTAGGCAGATTAATGAAAAATGTCAGAAAAGTTTCATGTTCACTGTATCGGGAAAACTATACGTGGTGCAAACAACGGGCATTTAGTTCAGGAGATGGATTCAGGAGATCATTTTAAATAGGGATCAGTTGGTTGTGTCCAAAGGAGGGCTCAGAAGTTAATTTTTGCAGAATAGTGTTTTATGTAGTTCAACAAATATACACCAGCTGGAAGTTCCGCTTTTCTCATTTCCTGATTTTTTTGATGGATAGACTTCCCTAAAAAGTTCGCTTTTTCAATGTTTGATCACTAGTAAGTTTGGGCACCCAAATTAAAGAAAGTATCAGTGAGAATCGAATCTGAAGTCCGATTTGCTTGAGTTTTAAAATCTAACGATAATTACACAGTATACTCGTACATTTTAAAAATAACTATAATTCTGATTGCTATTAATTTCGACTTTCTTTATCCATTTCTAGCGAGACTACACCATCGAGGTAGTAGATGGAAATATCACAGTATTCGACTACACATACTCCAAGTCTTTGAATTACAGAATTTACAATAAGAAGAAAATCTACATCGATTTCGTTTTAAAGAAGAACATCACCGAATTCGATCTTAAGATTAAAGCAGATTTGATCAAGAAGGACAACCGTCGCATCAATCTGTTGAAGTTTACGTTGAATGGATGTGAGGCCTTGGTCGGCGCTCAGAAAGCACTTTTATTGCAACTAATTTATAGGGAAATGTTTCGGGTCACCAACGTACCGAAAAAATGTCCACTTTTAGCGGTAACGTAAACGTTTTTAAAATTAAATAAGTATTTACGCAGATAGAAAAAAAATGAATTTCAAGCTACAATGCTTTTCATTGATTTGATGCAGAAACAATTAAAGTTTGCATTGATTTCAAGATTGTTTAGATAAAGTTGCTGTAGTTTAAAATGAACTAATTTCTTTTCGTGTACTTTAAATTTATATATGTACAGTGGGTTATTCTAGACTTTTTTAAATTATGAAGTTTACTCGTACTGACTGCGTAAAGCCTACTATTTTTTTTTTTTTGATTCTCTCCACCCTAGAAAAGGGTGTATACAAAATTAGTCATTCCGCTTGAAACACCTCAAAATCTAGAGACCTAGCCATGTCCAAGCGGTTATCTGCGTTTTTTTCAAAGCACAAAGGCAGCCAAATGAAATAAGAAAGGAGCCTGCCATGTTATCGATAGAACGCTTATAGTCTTGAGCTGCTTGGGATTGTAAATGGGGTTAAAGTGGGATTGTTAGTACAGCTGCACTTAAAATCTTCAAACTATTGATACTATACTTGGTACTTTATTGTTAGTTATTATATATTTCCTAATGTTTCTTTTGTTTTTATAGGATAAACTATATTTCTTTAAAAACTACACCATAAAAGATGACGATTATCCGGTAATCATACCCTTAGTGGAATGGAAGTTGAGTGCAGACTTTCTCGTTGGTAAAGAACTCAAAGCTACTTTCCTTGCAAATGGACGTGTGCGTAAATTGTAATAATTTATTTTAATTGTATTGAAATGTATGTATTTTAAAATAAATGATTTTTAAAAAATAAGAATTCTGAGAATTTATTGTTTTTATGGTATACATCGGTCCTTGTTTTATTAAGAGCTCCTTAAAAGAATCGCTCTTGATTAATGGCCCATTTCTATGTTAATGACATATGATATGCGTCGCGATTGTTTGGCAGCACTGGGCTGCGAGTATAAAAAAATGTATTCATTTTGACGAAAAGAATTCAAATTTCAATTTAGTATTCAAAAAAAGTATATGTGACGCGCAAAATAAAAAAGGGACCTAAGGGTAAAAACCAGTTTTGTTCAGGAGAGCCATTTTAAAGATTTAAATAAGTGTATCTTTGGTGTACCATCACTTTCAAAAAACGCGCATATCTCTGGGAGGGAACACTTTTGGGGCATGGGATCGGTCTCATTCGATGCTCAGATGTTGTCCACATCAAAAAAAAGTGAAAATTGATTTTTTTACCCTTAGGTCCCCTTTCTCTATGCGCTGTCACACATCATGAAATTCATACAATTAGCTTACAAAATTGTAAGTCGTTTTTTAATTTGTATTTAATTGACTTAAAGTTGTGTAGGTCTTTCATCAGAAACATATTAATAAAAGCAATTAAAAATGTCCATAAGTTGGTAAATTAAAATAGTCTGCCTTTTTGGCCCCTTGGGTTTATGAGTCCGAACAAAACTAGGCCAAATATTCAAAATAAATTTAATATTGGATTCATTTTAAAGCCGGCTTAAATGGGAGAACCCGATTAACCGTTGGTTTTTAGACAATACTTTAAAATAAATCCGTATTTGGAGTTGTATTAACTTTTGCTTTTTTTCCAGTACTCACATGTCCATATTTACTCTTGATTGATCATTTTGACCACACAAACATTTTTTTGGTACACGTGAGCCGAAACGTTTGCCGAAAACTTTGCCATTTTCAGAGATATTAACTGCGTCCTAGTAACTACTGTTAGTTGTGTCGCAATTAGAGTGTCCAGAACCGATATCCGACATTCCGGTTTTTTATGCAAGCCCGACAGTCTGTTTCTCAAAAATAACTAAAACTCGGTATGTCGGTTTATCCGGTTTTTTGCTGTCGAAATTTTTGTGTTCCGCTTATTTGTCTGTTGTATGTAAAATCAACGAAAATTCGTAATTTGTACGTAGGGAATACAGAAATTCTAACAATGTTCTAGACCCACTTTTAAGTGTACCGATTGACTCAGAATCACCATTTGATTTGATTTTACAATGTCTGTATGTCCGTTCCTCCGTCCGTCTGCTGTCTATGTTAAGATTGTAATCAAACTATAGATCGCAATTGTTACCCGATCTTCATGAAGTTTGGCAGAAGTTTTTTTGGAAAAGAACGACGGGAGTATTAAGGAAATTCGGTTAATATACTTCGGTTAGATATACTCATAGCTCCCACACATATGTGTAACCGATTTTTTGCCTTTAGTTCTAGAAATCAAATAATAAATCTAATATTGATTAAATTTGGCACAACTTAGTTGTTTGAACCAAGAAAGGAACTTATTAAAATTTAAGTAAATCGGTTCTAATTTAGATATAGCTCCCACACAAATGTTTAACTGACTTAATGTCTTAAGCCCTAGTTCATAAGTAATCAGCTTAGATAAAAATGGTCATACCGGCCCAGGTTTTTATATAAAATTCTCTCATAATCAGCCACTTTAATTCCAATTTGATCACATTTTCGATGGGGAAACGACCAACCTTATACGAAATGGAAACAATTGATATACGCCGACATAAAAATGGTTAGGGAGGGGTCCAAAAATCGACTTCTAATATAAAGGGTGACATATAGGTGTAAAATAACTATAATGTTTTCACAAAGCCGAAAATTCGACCCATAATTTTCTTACAAATTCAAATATGGACAAATCCTGTGTGACAAACATTACATTTGTAGGCATTTTTGGATTAAAATATAATATATTTTTGGTGTTTCAAATAAGATACCTTCAACTTATACTTATACATAGTTCAGTGGAATTTATGTGTACTTTCGAATGGTATAAAACCTAATTTGTTAACAGGTATTTGTAGCAAAGTTATTGATCGCAAAAAGATTAAAACCGAATGTCGGTTAACGCGTTTATAAGATGACCCCGAAGCAAAACACCAATCGACCGTGTGGGTCTTCGGAGACGTGCCAAATCCAACGAAAGTTGTTCGTGGAAGAAGCACTTCGAAGCAAATGGTCGCCTGTTTCTTTGGCAAAACTGGTCATGTGGCGACTGTTCCGCTTGAGCAACGTAGGATGGTCAATTCTGGTGGTACACCACAATTTGTTTGTCCGAAGTCTTCGGAGAAATTCGAAAAACGAACAAGAAAAGACAAATCATTGTGCACTATGACACATCGGCTCAAACCAGGGCCTTTTTGACCGGCCAAAACGTCGAATTGATGGGTCATCCGCCGTACAGCCCGGACTTAGCACCCAATGGCTTCTTTTTATTTCCGCACATCAAGAAAAAAATGCGTGTTCAACGATTTTCGTCGCCAGAAGATGCTGTTGAAGCGTTTAAAAATGCTTTGGAGGTGTCTCAATCGGAGTGGAAAAAGTGCTTCGACAATTGGTTTGAGCGCATGCAAAAGTGTATAAATCATGCTGAAAAATACTTTGAAAAGCAAAAAAAAAACAATTTTTGATGATAAATATTCGCATTTTCATTATTAGGCCAGATATATTTATAGCATCATAATTTAAAGCCAAAAAATAAGGCTAGTGGTAAGTCGGTATGACCCTGGTAAAAATGGACTTTAAAGCACAGAGGCGCAAAATCTACAGAACAACAAAGAAGTGAAGGGTATCGCGTTGGCCCCTTACATATTTAATTTTGTTTACTTTATGGATTTGTTATAATTAAGTAAGAACGCCTAAAAGCATTAATATTTTCAACGGTAATTAAGTCTATTGAGTTGATGGTAGTTCAAACGAATGGTATGCGTCAATCTAGATTGAACCTCTTTACATCCATTATATTTATTGCGATTTAAATACAAAATAATTTGTAATAGATTAACTAGGTTATTTCCAAAATAAAATAAAGCAATATGTATTGACATTACTGTCTTTAGTATGCTATAGAATCTACAGCCATGAAGTATATCCAGAAATTATTTAAATTTTTTGCTTTGATTTTGGCTATTTCTCAATTGGAAGCCTCGGTATGTATATCAGGATGAAAAATTATAAATTGGTAACGAAATTCTACGATCTGTTTTTTGGTGATTCATTGTACATATCGTCGGTGTTTCTAGCAGAAGGCCTATGTATGTTTTCCGATACTTTACAGGAGAGCCAAAAAACTGTTGCATTTACGAGTATTCATTTTGCGGAATGTTCGAAAATTAGTAATTACACTCGAATCGTATATAGATTTTCCACGATTTTACTAAAAAAAACTGGAGTTTAGGCCGCGAATTTGTGTGACACATCAATACTTATATATACAAAAATGTCGGATAGGACCTTTTAGGATTGCCTTTTCTGTATAAAAAAGCGATAATTTTCCACATAGGCCTTCTTATATCCTCCACCATAGGATGGGGATGTACCAAGTTTGGCATTTCGTCTGGTAATTGATTTGGAAATGTAAAGAAAAACGCATAAGGCTTCTACATTTTTGATTGGCGTACAATTTTAAGACGCTCTAGCGATTTTCGACCGTCCGTCCGTCAGTGTGTCTGTTGAAAGCACGATATCGGTCACAAAAATTAACCTAAAAAATTCAAACTTTACAGAAAAATTTATTGTTGTTGCAAGTTGTTTGGGATTTATAATGGACTAAATCCATTCAGAGGAAACAAGTTTCTTCATACAAGGACTCAAACAACATCTGTAAAAATCACACTGTTTAGGGGTATTTTGTATACAAATCGTTACCAATGGATTGACCTAGGCTGCTGAAACTAGTTATGAAACTATTTTTTGCACAAGGCCTGTTTAGGATTTTATATGGGCCCAATCGGTGAATGTTTTGATATAGCCCCCATAAAAGTACGAGTTCAGGTACCGGCGCTCTGAAAACTCCTCTATAGTCTAATATCAACCAAATTTGAGACGAAATAGTTAATTAGAATGGAAATTAACTGTTTATAATTCAGACATTTATTGTCTGATCTGGACAAAATTAAGTACAGAGTATATGCTGAATGTTACATTCGTTTCTTGTAATTGATTTGGAAATGTAAAGAAAAACGCATAAGGCTTCTACAATAATTTTATGATAATTTCTATCAAGAAATGCCATGGTTTTTTTTGTAAATCCTGAACCAATAAAGATATCGAAAACGATTTGGTGTATGACCAAGAATACTACTTAAGCAACACTAAAAAAAAATCCAGAATTTAGGCCTTTTGCTGGGAACTAAGACGATATATTTGAAATGCGTTTTAAACCCATTCAGTAACATGCGAACTATAACCAGCCTACAATTGAACCAAATTGCCCCACGCTCCCATCTGACGACCTCGAAAAATCCTTTTGTTATTTTAGGATAAGTCGCTGTAAAATTCCGATTTTAAAATCAGATCGTCTTCAAAATCTATACAGAAGCGGTGCCTTAGAAATTTCAGTGAATAAAACTACGAGGTTTGCTATTTATATTTCTGGTCCTGGCAATTCTAGTGTTCTCTGATGCAAAATGGAACTTTAATTGGAAACTTTGATATTTTTTAGCATAACTTCACTCAGAACGTTTTGTCATTTAAGGGCGAATTGTTTTGTTTACAGTGTGTTGAAAAATTAATCTCAGTCAAAAAATGGAATTATCCTGTGATGATTTTTTACAATTTTTTACAATTTTTTACGATTTTCGGCGTGGTTTATCGAGGCAAGAGTGTTTATTTAAATCAACTTGTTTCTACTTTTGGCCATGAAGCACCATCAAAAAACACTGTTAATCGCTGGTACCATGAGTTTAGTCTCGGACGCCGTTCGATCCAGGATGAGTTTCGTGGAGGAGTCCAACTTCGGTCACTTTGCCAGAAACCACCGATGCTGTGCGTCGGTGGTTAATCGATTTCTATGATCTATGTCGCATTTTGTTTATACGTGAAAGTTATAAGACTCTACACGTTTTTCCGTTGGGATTTAAATGTTTAAAAACAAAAAAAAATTTTTTTTTTGGCAAAATTTTCTTCATAAATTTATTTCTAATTGCAAAAATGTTGATTTGGTAGAGAAACAGTATATTAATGGATTAAAGAAAATGTAGTTATTAATTTTTCTCAATTTGTTTCAGCTAAATCGAACTAGTCGTTCTCGAGTTATGTCAAACTACGTTTTTGCCAACATTTTACAACTAAGCGAAACATCAAGATAAGGAAAAAATGTAAAAGGTCATAAAAAAAACTGGCACATACGAACGCAAAACCCTTTGAGGGTTTTAATATACTGACCTAGTACCATCACCCTGACTTGGAATTTCTCACCCCCCAGATTGGCTGTTGTACTGTGTTATTATTTAAGGATAAGCCGCTGTAAAATTCAGATTTTAAAATTAGATCGTCTTTAAACACCATACAGAAGCGATGAGATTTGTCAAGAAATGACTTGAACAGTTTCCATTCTGTTTCGAGACCTTTTTTATGTTTCTTTCTCAGAATCAACTAAAAAATTGGTGAAATGTATTGCCTACGGTTGCCAGGCAGATTTAACAGCTGTTTCTAAACCCGCCAAGGTTTTTCTTCAGCAGTCTTTGGCAACGATTACTTCGGCTACAAATTAAATGACTTATACGGAAGTTTAATTATGATTAATGAGAATTACCCTTTGCGTGTAGTCTTTGAACTGTTCGTAGAGCAATCTTCGTAGCTCAATATCATTTCCACCAATTCCGTTTCGCATGGGCTTTCGTTGAAAACCACAGAGTGTGTATATTGTACATGTATTCATGCACGCGTCGCACATTAGGGCGTACTTATTAAATATTTTTTTGTCTTGTTTACATTTATTCGGTCTTTTTATCATTATTATGACTTGGAAATGAAATAAATTGTAAAATTGCCTAAAAATGTCAGTGAACAAAAATATTTGTTAATTGCACAACATATGTAATTATCGGTTTAAAAATTCTTATGAACGATGATTAAATCGTTTGACAATTAAGTTATTCAAAAAAAGTCGTACTCGTTTAAGCATAATAAACAAGACTTTATTTTCAAGTTTATCAAATTATCTGAAATCAAATTGTCTCTATTCCCTGTTCAAATATAACTGCGATTAGTTTTTTTCATTTCCATTTCTATTCTTATGTTTTCAGCGTCCTTATACCATCGAGATACTGGACGGAAATTTCACAATTCTAGACTGGGATGTCGTCAAGTCGATAAATTATAAGATTTACGACCGAAAGGTGATCTATGTCGATTATGTTTTAAAGCAAAACATCAACGAATTCGATATCAAACTCAAATTAGATTTGATTAAAAAAGACAATCGTCGCACCAATCTGTTGAAATTGACGTTGAATGGTTGTGACAGCTTAGAAGGAGCACAAAAGTCGAAAATTCTTAAGACAATTTATCGGGAAATGTTTCGGGTCACCAATGTACCTACCAAGTGCCCTGTTTTGGCGGTAAGTTTTTAATTCATTTGCTGGTATGAATTGACTATTTTATATGTAGGTATATATCTGTATACCCTTAGATTAGGTAGGTATTTTTTGCTCGAAAAGATTATGAATCTTCTGTTTATAATCTTATACGAGGGTTGCTATATACATTTCTGGTCAAAGCAACAATAAGTGTTGCCTGGCGCCATCTGAAATTTCCATTGGAAAGTTTGACATTTTTTAGCATAAACGTACTTAGAACGTTTTGGCGTACGACTATCAATTGTGTTGTTTACAGTGACTTGAAAAAATCAATTTGGCAAAAAAAAATGAAATTAACTCGTGAACATTTTCGCGCGATCATTTTTCACTACTTGGACGTGGGTTATCACGAAAAGAGTGCATCGAAAAACTAAAATATTTGTATGGCGATGAAGCACCATCCTATAGCACTGTGAAAAACTGGTTTAATGAATTCAATCGGGACCGACGCTCGCTCAAAGACGAAGGTCATCCAAAAAGGGCTGTTGTGCCAGAGAACATCGATGCCGTGCGTGAACTGATAATGCAAGATCGTCATGTGACATACCATGAGATGGAGGCATCCTTGGGCATTTCTTCCACCAGCATACATTCGATATTGCATGAACACCTGGCCGTAAAAAATGTTTGTTTTCGTTAGATCCCGCACAATTTGACAATCGCAAATTTTGAAAAAATACGATTGCGGTGCTTCAAAAGACGTTTATAAGATCGTCACAGGTGACGAATCATAGATCTATGCGTTTGAGCCCGAAACAAAACAGCAATCGACCGTGTGGGTCTTCGAAGACGAGCCAAATTCAAAGTTGTTCGTGGAAGCACTTCGAAGCAAATGGTCGCCTGTTTCATCGGCAAACTTGTCATGTGACGACTTTTCCGCTTGAGCAACGTAGAACAGTCATTTTTGAGTGGTAAACCACAATTTGTTTGCCTGATGCCTTCGGAGAAATTCGAAAAACGAACAAGAGAAGGCGAATCATTGTGCACCATGACAATCGGCTCGAACCAGCGCCTTTTTGACCGGCCAAAACGTCGAATTGATGGGTCATCCGCCGTACAGCCCTGACTTGGCACACAATGACTTCTATTTATTCCCGCACATCAAGAAAAAAATGCTTGAGCAAAGATTTTCGTCGCCAGAAGATGCTGTTGAAGCGTTCAAAACCCATGTTTCGGAGGTGTCTCAATCGGAGTGGAAAAAGTGCTTCAGCAATTGGTTTGAGCGCATGCAAAAGTGTATAAATCATGCTGGAGAATACTTTTAAAAACAATAAAAAGATTTTTGATGATTTTCATTATTAGGCCAGAAATATATATGTGACAGCGCATAGAGGAAGGGACCTAAGGGTAACAAAATCAATTTTCATTTTTTTTCTTATTTTGATGTGGACAAAATCTGAGCATCGAATGAGACCGATCCCATGCCCCAAAAGTGTTCCCTCCCAGAAATATGGCGTTTTATGAAAGTGAAGTCGACGATTCTAAGCGCAAATAAAAAGGGACCCAATCTTTAAAATGGCTCTTCTGAACAAAACTTTTCATCAACTTTTCACTTTTTTTTGATGTGGACAACATCTGAGCATCGAATGAGACCTATCCCATGCCCCAGAAGTGTTCCCTACCAGAGATATGCGCGTTTTATGAAAGTGAAGTCGACGATTCTAAGCGCAAATAGAAAGGGGCCTAATCTTTAAAATGGCTCTCCTGAACAAAACTGGTTTTTAACCTTAGGTATCTTTCTATTTTGCACGTCACATATAGCAGCCCTCGTATTACTACGCAACTTTCTTTAGATTTTAATGTTTTTTACCTTTGTATAACTATTATTTCTTAGGATACATTTTATTACTTTAAAAACTTCACCGTTAAAGAAGACGATTTCCCGATGATCGCTCCCGCGATGGAATGGCAATTGAATGCTGATTTTATCAGTCATAATACAGTCAATGTGGCTGGAATTCTAAGGGGACGCGTTAGTTTGGTGTAAATAATGTTAATTGAAATGTATTAATATTTTGGTATGGGGTTATTTATTGTACTCTTAATTAAATATAGTTTAAATAAATTTGTGGTTAATTTGGAATTGGCAAAAATGCGTTTTTCTGTCTTTTAATTGCTTCCACTTGCTTGGTAGGTAAAAAACGATGCATGCTTAAAAAGCTAACGATTTGGGTGATTTAAAATAGAATAGTTGGAAAAAATATCATTAGAATCTGGTTAATAACTGAAGTCGGTGAAATGTTACAATTGTGTGGGATTTTCCAGAAGCAATGGCCTTAATATGATACATTCTAAATCCCGTAGCTAGTTTTGGAAAAATATTATCGTGATCAAAATTTAAAAACTCGCTTCAAAAAGTAATCATACGAACCAGCCGTACATATGACAAAATAAATGGTGGTCTAACCATAATAAACGATGTTAATTGTGAGTCACTTAACGTTAAGTTTTTTGACAAACTTAATTTGACAACGCGTTAAGATTGTTAAAACCTCTTACGAAAATGAGCGTTTATATCGAAATACATTTCGTGCACTTCGTGATTTTTTTGCTCAGCATAACCGACTAAATGCGCCCGCAGTGGATTCGTTAACAAGCAGAATTGCCGCATTTGGGCAAACAAGAATCCACGAGTGATTGTTGAAAAGCCGATGCATCCACAAAGAGTGACTGTTTGGTACGGTTTATGGGCTGGTGGCGTCATCGATCCGTACTTTTTCGAAAATGAGGTCGGCCAAGGAGTTATCATGAATGGTGTTTTTGGCTAGAAATTTAGGATATGGACCAGCACAAATGTGGTTTTAACAAAATGGAGCCAATAGCTACACAGCAAACGAAACAATGGCTCTTTTGCGCGAGAAATTCAGTGGCCCCCGTTGGGCTTCTTTTTTTGGAGACATTGAAAAGTAAAAGTGTAAGTCAATTCGCCAAGAATAGTTCAAGAGCTAAAGGATGAGAAATTTCTGCAGATAAACAACATTGAACCTTAGAATCATTGACAATATGGACCATCGGATATTTTGTTTTAAACTTAATTGTCATAGATCCTTCTATCATAAAAAACAATATTAATTATAAAAATATTTTCTGAAAACTATTTGTTTTATTTCCAATAAACATCGTGCGTTTAAGTTGGACCACCCTTTATTTTTTGAACAAATTGAACTTGCGTCATACCAAGTTTTATTCCAATTATGGATTTATAAGAAGTCAAACAAAGGACACGAGGAATTGTATCCATTAGCCATGGAAATGAAATGGAAATGGCGTTACAGGCATAGCCACCGAGATGAAAATAAGCTTCATTTGAGGACGCGATTTTTCTGTAAAATTTCTGATATACGAGGGCGGTCCGGAAACTTCTTAGCCTAGCATAAAAAGCATGGTATAAACAGAAAAAAGTTAAGTGTTTTGTTTCGATCTGGCAACTCCTTCATATAGAAACAGGTGTTCACAAAAGACGCATCCGCGATTTTTTTACAATGGGAAAATTAGAAATGCGTGGTGTCATTAAATATTTACATAAAAATTTACATAAAAAAGGTTTATCGCGACAAGAAATTCATAATGATATGGTGAATGTGTTAGGTGAAAGTGCTCCTTCATATGCAACAGTAAAAAATTGGGTTGCTGAATTTAAACGTGGTCGTACAAGCATTGAAGATGAACCACGTAGTGGACGTCCAAAAACAGCAGCAACAACAGAAATTGTAGCCAAAGTGCATGATATGGTATTAAATGATCGACGAATAAAAGTGCGTGAAATAGCTTATATCATGGGCATCTCAAATGATCGAGTCCATTTAATTTTGCATGAAGAACTACAGATGAAAAACCTTTCTGCAAGATGGGTGCCGGACTTGTTAACAGTCGACCAAAACGCATAAGAATGAACATTTCTCAAGCTTGTTTGGATCGTTTTCAGCGAAATAAAATGGATTTTAAGCGTCGTTTCATAACTTTTGATGAGACATGGATCCACCGCTATACTCCAGAGACAAAAGAACAATTCAAACAATGGACTGAAGCTGGAGAAAGTGCCCCAAAGAAGGCAAAAACAATTCAATCGGCTGGTAAGGTTATGGCAACGGTTTTTTGGGACTTCAAAGGTATTTTATTGATTGCCTTTCTGCAAAAGGGTAAAACAATAAATTCAGAGCACTATTGCAACCTTTTAGATCAATTAAATGAACAAATTCGAGAAAAACGTCCTGGCTTACAACACAAAATAATAATTTTTCATCAAGACAACGCACCAGCGCACAAGAGTGTTTTAACAATGGCTAAAATCAACGAATTAAAGTACGAGTTGCTTGACCACCCACCTTATTCTCCTGATTTAGCTCCCAGTGACTTTTACCTGTTCCCAAATCTAAAAAAAGTCCTTGCTGGCAAGCGTTTTACCTCAAATGAAGATGCAATTACAGTTGTAAACCACTATTTTGAAGACCTTGAGGAAAACTATTTTAATCAAGGGATAGAATTGCTAGATAAGCGTTGGACTAAGTGTATTGAAGTTTCAGGAGATTATATTGAAAAATAAAAATATTTTTGAAAAACTAACTATTCTCTTTCATTGATAGGCTAAGAACTTTCCGAAACGCCCTCGTATTGCCAAGCCATCTTCAGCCCGACAATTCGGCAATTTTGCTTACTGACATAGCCACGGAGATGAAAATGTGCTTCATTTGAGAACGCGATTTTTCTGTAAAATTCCTGATCCCCTGCCAAGCCATCTCCAGCCCATCGAGCAAAGTGAAAATGCATCGGATGGTGTTTCATTATTTAATGACAAAATTCAACACCAGAAATTTGAAAAAAAAAAATTACAGCCGATTCAAGTTTAAAATGTTAAAACGCCCACCCAATGGAATCTGGAGGCGTTCTCCGTTTTGAATTGTATGGTCAAAAAGGATTGGAAACGATTTAAACAAAACAAACTTGTGTATGTGTAAGGAGATATTGCAATTGAACTTTAGTTTTGACTGAAACAACAAAATTCAAACTAATTTTTCTAAACGTAGAATTCAGCTACCCAAAAATAAGTTCACATATGGGAGGGGGCGTTTTGGTTTGCCGATTTCACTTACTTACTGTGTTATATGTAGTTGGAGAACTGTAGTGGCGAGAACTGGGAAATGGTTTGTAGAACCGCAAAAGAGTCATAGTCGGTAGCGTTTTCAAAAGCTTGTGTAGCGAATTTTGATATTTTCGGATTCTTAGGATGGATAGCTGCATTCTCATGTTGCCACAGCTTAAAGATGAACTTTCAGGTCGTTTTAAGTGATTCTACGCAGTGATAGTTTCGAATGTGGTGCTCCATGAGCAACATGGTGACGACCTGCACTTCTTCACGTTTTCCTGGCTGTTACCAATACCAGGCACTCTTAATTTGAGGTGCAGGAAAATAGAAAACATTTGCTCCTCTATTGATAATAGAACAAAGTTCATTTTTAACTCCAAGTCTAGCCGAAGAGCCTGTTGTAATCCACTTTTTATAGCAATAAACCACAAAAAAAATTCTTTACTACACACATCGAACGGTTGTAAACAAATGACTGAAGAAAGCAAAAAAGAAATGTGCAGGAGAAAAACTTGAAATAGGGTTACCAACTTCACGAGAAATTTAAAAACACTGCCTAAAAGTCAGAGCACACACGAACAGGGATGATAAATGAGGTTGGCGAATTGGTACAATGAAAGGGATAAGGAAGTTCTTTTTGGGCCGTAAAAGAAGGAAGTTTTTATACCCTACTCCACTCTGTGGTACAGATTACTATGCTTTTGTGCTGATGTTTGTAACCCCAAAAAAAAGAAGCAGATAGATCCGAATCGATTCTGAACAACTATCTGATTCGATTGAGCGAACCCTATTAAAATTGGTCAATGTTTAGTCAAGTTATGATGGCTAACTAACTGAAATGTAAACTCTCACTAATTAAAAAAATTTGGAAAAAGAAAATTAATTTAAAGAAAGAAAAAAAAGAAGGATTAAGAAAGTAGTTTGGTCAAAAAAGAACATTTAAGAGATAAGTAAAGTATTTGGTATATCCGAAATGTATACTCTCACTAATCAAAAAAAAAAAATTGGGAAAAGAAAATTAATTTAAACAAAGAAAACAGTCTTGTGGAATTTGCAGCAATTACAAATGTGGAAAACATAAACATACAATGTTTTAATTCTCTGCTTAAAAAATAGTAAAGTCTTAAAAGAAAAACTTTTTTATAATACATACATAAATACTGTTACACACGTTTTATGCTGTGAAATAAAAAGTACTGAATATTTTTGGACCAAATATTTTTTAATATATTTATTGATGTATATTTTCTCCAAAAAAAATCTACTTATTCGAAATGCCCGCCTTTACACACGCCTTAAGTCGCACTGGCCAATCGTCACGAACCTCGCCTATTGGAAAATTGGCCACAGCTCTAACCAAATATCTTTTGTGACAAACCTTGTCCTCTAAACCGTCCACAATTTGTAATTCAATGGGTTTAAATCTGGACTGCCTGAGGGCCATTCTTCAGAGGAAATGAACGCTGGCAAATTGTTTCGAAGCCAGGCCTGGGACGTTTTAGCCTTATGGGCCGGCGCAGAGTCCTGCTGGAAAGTCAATGGCTGGTTTTGGAACAGGGAATTGTTAAGAGGCTTCGCAACAGCTTCCAAAAAATGAGGCATATTTTGAAGGTCTTGAAAAATCTTATTTTTCGGATGGAATTGAAAAACTTGAAAAACGTTTGATGAAGTGTATTGAGTTGGAAGGAGATAATGTTGAAAAATAAATAATAATAATTCCAAAAAAAGGTTCTTTTTATGTTAGGCCAGTTACTTTTGCGGTCGCCCTCGTAAATACTGAAATAAGTTAGCTTTCTCTAAAAAAAAAAAAAAATCCTAAAAAAAACGTTTTTTCGATCACGCATGTATATATGAGATCATTGGATTTCGTAACGAAATCAATTACAATTTGTGTACAAATTGACAGCCAAATCCGAAGAAAATTAAATGCAGAGGATTTCGTCGGTGCATGCGAATGCCGTATAAAACTGAAATAATCCATATTTAGTTTGGTGCTTTAAATAATATATTGATCTCAAATAAAGATTTTGTGAATATTTTTAGAAAATACAGGGTGGGTCATTTAAAATTTTACATTTGAATCGGCTGTAAAGGAAATAAAGTACCGATAATTTGTTCAAATTTCTGGTTGTATTGAAAAGGTTGAAATTTGTCATTTAATAATGGAACACCATCCGATCGATGCGTTTTCGCTTTGCCCTATGAGCTGAAGCTTATTTGGCTGGAGATGAAGAATTTTACCGAAAAATCGTGTTTTCAGATGAAGCTCATTTTTATTTTTGTGGCTATGTCAATAAGCAAAATTTCCGCATCAGGTGTTCAGGTAAACCCCACATGAATATTGAGATGACAATGCGTCCACAAAGAGTCACTGTTTGGTGTGGATTTTGGGCTAGCGCCATCATTAGGCTATATTTCTTCCAAAATGAGCAAGGAGCCGGATGAGCTTGACAACGCCGTTATGTGGTTTCAACAAGACGGTGCCACTAGCCACACAGCAGGCGTAACAATCGATTTACTGAAAGGAAAATTCGGTTAACATGTTATCTCGCGAAATGGTACGGTCAAATGGCCACCTCGTAAATGCGATTTAACGTCATTGGATTTCTTTTTATAGGGCTCATCAAGTCATTGGTCTATGCCAACAACTCTAGACGAGCTCAGAGACAACATCCATTTGGTTTTAACAATACGGGGCCACATATCACACAGCCAACGCAACAATCGATATTTTACGCATTGGTTTTGAAAATCGAATAATCAGCCGAAATTGGCCGCCTCGGAGCTGCGATTTTAGCCCTTTGGATTTTTTTCTGTGGGTAGCCATTAAGGTTAAATGTCAAGCAAAGCATCCAGAAACAATTGAAGCGTTGAAACATAAAATCGAAGTTGCCTTTGAATAGATTCGAACCGAAACAATCAAAAATGTACAATTTTTCAGCACAAATTTTTTTGATCGGTTGAGGTACTGCCGCGCCAGTTGTGGTAGTCATATGAATGATATTGTGTTCCATTACGAGTATTAAATGACAAAGAAAACCAGAACTTTGAAAAAATTATAAGTGCTATTTTACAGCCGATTAAAATTTTAAATGGTCCACCCTATATCTTTCGATTTTTTGGCCACTTTTTTTACTGTCTATTTTTGAATTCGTTCGTAGCGCATACGAGTATAAAATTTCCGATCCCTAGTAATAAGAATGTTCTTGCCACCGAAATTCGTTAAAGTAAGTGTTACAACTTAATTCCAATAACATGACCAGTACACGATATAATTCTTATACACAAGAACGAGACCTAATGTTAAAAGTTTAACTATGGCTCCGAGTGTCTAATGCATTTTATAGAGAAGTTTGTTCATGGCCTAGAGATAAATCTCTTACATGTAAGGGTGCCAGCATTTACAAGGTGGAAACCCGCCGCTAAAAAATTGTTAGATGTTCTTACCCGGAGTTGAATCTAGGTTTACTGGCACGATAGTCGTGCACACTACCATCACATCACCGCGGACTAGGTCGTCTTTGTAAAGTGTAAAAAACTTTACTTTCATAAAACGCGCATATCTCTGGGAGGGAACACTTTTGCGGCATGGGATCGGTCTCATACGGTGCTCAGATGTTGTCCACATCAAAAAAAGAAAAAAAATGATTTTTTTACCCTAAGTTCCCTTTCTCTATGCGCTGTCACATATAATAAATGTTTTAGTCGTTGCTTTCGTTAAATGTACCTGTTGGGGAAGAGTGGAATCACCTGATTTCCCTTAGGTAGAAAAGAACTCATTTTAATTGCGGTGTGTTGACAAGAAGTCGGTTTTGGAAGGAGGAAGTTTACGAACTCGTTCACGGTAAGTTTAGACAAAAGTCATGAATTATGATTTAGTTAAACTGCAGTTAATCTCAGATATTATTCTGCATCAAGGCGAGAAATGCAGATGTGTGTGCATGTAAACGTGCATAAATGTGACACATTGGTTTACCCCAATAAAATTGCATTTAAGTAAAAAAGGACTAAAATATGGATAAAAGTCGAAGAAGTATGTAAGCCAAGAGCTACCCTGCAAGATTGAAATACATCTCGAGTTATCCTTCTCATCCTCTATGTTTGTAGGTAAACATGCTACCAGTCAGGGGGTGTGGCGCTCAAACTGGAACTAGTCATGTGCTATGAGGTCGGACCAGAGACTCAAGTCTGGTGCCGCGGGAGGTAAGGAGTTCTTAGAACTGCTGTTCTAGATTGACCCTTTTTAAACGGCACTTCGGGGAGTTTCACGTGGTAGGTGAAGCCCGCACAGCTAATTTCAAAATAAGCTCCTGCAGTTTATCTGGAGGAACGTTGGTAGTCACATTTTAGTTTACCCTAGTGCTAAGAAGCAATTTGATTCAGGCCATAATGTTAATAATAACGCAAAGCTGACATTAATCTATAGTTAAATGGTCGGAATAAACGTTTTGTTTTGGATTTGGTAAAATGATAGTTTTTTTTTGCTCTAGAGCTCTAAAGGGTCTGGTTCTTAAATTTGTGGCCAAAATAAGTTAATGGTAATTGAAAAAGTTGATAAAATTTATAATATAAGGCAATATAAATATTTAAAGTACTTACATCGATATATTCTTCAGCATCCCATTATGGAACAAAACTGGAGCTTCTATCAAATCTGTGAGATGTGTACTATATGCCGCTATAGCTGAAACCTTAAGACTATTTAAGTCGCCGTGCAATCGGTATTGGCAATTGAAAATTTCTGACCGACTAAGTAAGGCCTGCATTGCGTTTTCACCTCAATTTGAAGACCCTGTTGACTTTTAAAACTTTTTAAATGACGTACCAAAACGCCGATAACCGTGAACCTAATTTTGGGTTGTACATGGTGGGAGATTTAACACTTTAAATTTGAATCGGCTGTACAAATAGTACTGATAATTTTTCAAGTTTCTGGTTTATTTGGAAAGGTTGAACTTTTTCATTTTATAATGGAACACAATATCACTCATTTGACTACCTCAACTGGCACGGCAGTACCTCATCGGATCAACCCAAGTTTTCGGTACATTTTCGATTGTTTTGGGTTGAATCTCTTCAAGGGCATCTTCGATTTCATGTTTCAACGCTTCAATTGTCTCTGGAAGCTTTACGTAACATTTATCCTAAATGACTCCCCACAGAAAACAATCCAAAGGGCGCAAATCACAGCTCCTAGGCGGCCAATTCACAATTTCGGCTGATTATTCGATTTTCAAAAACAGTGGGTAAAATATCGATTGTTGCTTTGTTTGTGTGACATGTAGCCCCGTCTGGTAACGAGTTTTCCAATGGGGACATAACAATTTCGTACCTTTATGCCAACGCACCCTCAAGCATTTTTTACGATCTTTCAGTGTCAAAACGATAGTCGAAGTCAACATTTTCATTACGGTAAAGTTCACTTACGAGCAAAGTTTGGAAATCATTAAAAGTTACTATCGAAATTCTAAGTCGGTGGCTGTGGCAACGTTTCACGAAAATCCAGAATTTCATCGAAAAATCATCTTCAGCAATGAAGCTCATTTCTGGTTGAGTGGTTTTGTCAATAAACAAAATATGGGGTATTCCACAGCAACAAACCCACATGTGCCTCAAGAGACACAATTGCATCTGCAAAAAATTCCTGTGTTGTGTTTCTCATGCCGCAGGTGCAATTGGGCCGTATTTTATCGTCGTAGAAAAAAATCGTCATGTTACCGTCAATGGAGAGCGTTATGGTGCCAGGTTAGAAAATTATATTTTGGCCAGAATTGGATGAGCTTGACAACGCCGTTATGTGGTTTCAACAAGACGGTGGCACTAGCCACCCAGCAGACGTAACAAGCGATTTACTGAAAGGCAAATTCGGTTAACGTGTTATCTCGCGAAATGGTACGGTCGAATGGCCAAATCGTTCATGTGATTTAACGTCATTGCATTTCTTTTTATAGGGCCACATTCAAGTCAATGGTCCAACAACTTTAGACGAACTCAGAGATAACATCCAACACTAAATTGCCAACGTTATGGTTGAAATGTATGCAAGAGTGGTGGGAAATTGGGTCCAGAGAATAGATCCTGTACACGGTCTAATTATGGTCATTTCATTGAAATCGAATTTTATTCTTAAAATGTAAGAATTGCACTACACCTGGATTAAATTTTAACTCTATATCTTAAATATTCCGTTCATTAATATATAAAATTGTTATGGCCTTTATGGAAACCCCTATAGAAACCAAATGTCGTCCATAGCATTCACTTAAGTTTCTGGAAACAAGAATTCGTTGAGCTGGCGCGGTAACGCTCACTTTATTTGTGAAGATAAATGGCCCAATAATGCCGACAGCCGAAAATCCACACCAAACAGAGACTCGTTGAGGATGCATTGGCTTCTCAATAGTCACGTGTGGGTTCTCTGAATCCCATATGCGGAAATTTTGCTTATTGACATAGCCACCGAAATAAGAAAATGAGTTTCATTTCAAAACACGATTTTTCTGTAACATTTCTGATCTCCTGTCAAGCCATCTTCAGCCTATAGGGCGAAGCGAAAACGCATCGGATGGTGTTCCATTATTAAATGACAAAATTTAACACCAGAAATTTGAAAAAAAAATTTACAGCCGATTCAAGTTTAAAATGTTTAAACGCCCACCCAATGGAATCTGGAGGCGTACTCCGTTTTGAATTATATCAAAAAGGATTGGAAGCGATTTAAACAAAACAAACGTGTGTATGTGTAAGGAGATATTGCAATTGAACTTTAGTTTTGACTGAAACAACAAAATTCAAACTAATTTTTCTAAACGTAGAATTCGGCTACCCAAAAATAAGTTCACATATGGGAGGGGGCGTTTTGGTTTGCCGATTTCACTTACTTACTGTGTTATATGTAGTTGGAGAACTGTAGTGGCGAGAACTGGGAAATGGTTTGTAGAACCGCAAAAGAGTCATGGTCTGTAGCGTTTCCAAAAGCTTTGTGTAGCGAATTTTGATATTTCCGAATTCTTAGGATAGATACATAGCTGGATTCTCATGTTGTTCTTCACGTTTTCCTGGCTGTAACCAATAACAGGCACTCTTGGTTTGAGGTGCAGGAAAAAAAGAATACATTTGCTTCTCTGGTTATAGATCACAGTTAAATTTTAACTCCAAGTCTAGCCGAAGAACCTACTGTAATCCACTTTTTGTAGCAATAAACAACAAGAATTATTCTTTACTACACACATTGAACGGTTGAAAACAAATGACTGAAGAAATCAAAATCACGAGAAATTTAAAAACTGCCTAAAAGTCCGAGCACAGACGAACAGGGATGATAAATGAGGCTGGCGAATTGGTACAGTGTAAGGGATAAGAATGTTCTTTTTGGGCTGGAACCGCAGTTGAGGCGTGGTCTGTAGCTACAGCTTATGTATCAAATTTTGATATTTCCGGATTCTAAGGACGGATAGCTGCGTTCTCATGTTGCCACAGCTTGAAGATCAACGTTCAGGTCGTTTAAAGTAATTCTACGCAGTGATGGTTTTAACTATGGTGCTTTATGGGCAACATCGTGACGACCTGCACTTCTTCACGTTTTCTGGCTGTTACCAATACCAGGCACTCTTATTTTGAGGTGCAGGAAAATAGAAAACATTTGCTCCTCTATTGATAATAGAACACAGTTAATTTTTAACTCCAAGACTAGCCGAAGAACCCGTTGTAATCCACTTTTTATAACAATAGAACACAAACAAATTTCTTTACTACACACATCGAACGGTTGTAAACAAATGATTGAAGAAAGCAAAAAAGAAATGTGCAGGAGAAAAACTTGAAATAGGGTTACCAACTTCACGAGAAATTTAAAAACACTGCCTAAAAGTCCGAGCACACACGAACAGGGGTAAATGAGGTTGGCGAATTGGTACAATGAAAGGGATAAGGAAGTTCTTTTTGGGCCGTAAAAGAAGGAAGTTTTTATACCCTACTCCGCTCTGTGGTACAGATTACTATGCTTTTGTGCTGATGTTTGTAACCCCAAATATACAAGCAGATAGATCCGAATCGATTCGGAACAACTATCTGATTCGATTGAGCGAACCCTATTAAAATTGGTCAATGTTTAGTCAAGTTATGATGGCTAACTAACTGAAATGTAAACTCTCACTAATTAAAAAAAATTGGAAAAAGAAAATTAATTTAAAGAAAGAAAAAAGAAGCATTTAGAAGGTAGTTTGGTTAAAAAAGAATACACTTTTTTAAAAGATAAAGTAAATCAAAAAAATTTTGAAAAGAAAGTTAATTTAAAGAATTACTTAATTATTTAATTACTTCTAAATTTTGTGGAATTTGCAGCAAATAAAAATGTGAAAAACATACATAATTTCAGGGGTAAAAAAAAAACAATTTTCACTTTTTTGATGTGGACAAACATCTGAGCATCGAATAAGACCGATCCCATGCCCCAAAAGTGTTCCCTCCCAGAGATATGCGCGTTTTATGAAAGTGATGGTACACCAAAGATACACGTATTTAAATTTTTAAAATAGCTCTCCTGAACAAAACTGATTTTTACCCTTAGGTCCCTTTCTATTTTGCGCGTCACATACTTAGTAGGGACATAAATACTGTTACATCCGTTTTATGCTGTAAAATAAAAAGTACTGAATGTTTTTGGACCAAATATTTTTTAATATATTAATTGATGTATATTTTCTCCAAAAAGAATCTACTTATTTGAAATGTCCGCCTTTTGCCTTTACACACGCCTTAAGTCGCACTGGCCAATCGTCAGTAACTGCACTAACCTCGCCCATTGGAAAATTGGCTACAGCTCGAACCGAAGCAGTCTTAAAAGATCCAATGCTGGGGTGTCATTTGTGACAAAGCTTGTCCTCTAAAACCGCCCACAATTTGTAATCCAATGGGTTCAAATCTGGACTGCATGAAGGCCATTCTTCAGAGGAAATGAACGCTGGCAAATTGTTTCGAAGCCAGACCTGGGACGTTTTAGCCTTATGGGCCGGCGCAGAATCCTGGTGGAAAGTCCATGGCTGGTTTTGGAATAGGGAATTGTTAAGAGGCTTCACAACAGCTTCCAAAACGGTTTCTTGGTAAACTTTGACCGATGTTTTGACTCCTTGTTCGCAGAAATGCAGGTCAGTGACCCCATCGTAAGAGACACCCCACCAAACAATGACTGAACCTGGGTGATGACCCTTTTCCACCCTTAGGATCAATTCAGATTCTTCCTAAGATGACCGCGCATACACTATCATTTTGCCTGTTAAATTTTTTCCTGAGGGTAAAAATTTTTTCATCGGTGAACAAAATTTTTCTGTGCAAGTTATCAGCGTGTTTTACCAAAATACGTTTGCAATTTTCAAACCTATTTTTTTTAAAGCTGCAGTCAATAAATTTCCGGTACGTCGCTTGAAAGCGCCAAGTATTTTTTAATGATTCGACTCATGGACTTTTGCGTGATATTCATCTCACGGGCCATGATTTTCTATTTTCGGAGCGGATTTCTGTGAATTCTTGATTTAACGGCTTTGATGACATGCGGTGTTCGAACAGAGCGTGGGCGGCCCGGCCGGTGGCGGTCTTTTACATCCCCAGTCTCCGTAAACAGAGTTATGCATCGGTAGACGAACATGCGGATAATCCCTAGTTTCCGGAGCGTTTTGAAAATATCGCCTTTTTCATTTCACACTTGAAAATCGCTATTACAGCGATACGGTTCTCATTACCTGACCACTCCATGATGAAAGTTGAAACAATTTTAAAATCCCGTTACAGACAAACGCTATTGAGGTTAGCTTTCAAAACCCATGTGACATTAAGGGGGTATGTTCAGTTCTACTATTGAAATGGGTGTGTTCAATGTTGTAACAGTATTTATGTCCCTACTAATTATAAAGTACAGCAGTTTGAACACTTATAATGTTAACTTTCATTAATTACATAAATTGGGGAAAAAGAAAATGTATTCGAAGAAAAAATATTTTTTTTATTCTTCCCAACAAATGAAAAAAAATTACTGCAAATATTCCTGTTAATTTGAATTTAAACTGCTTACACTTTAAAAAAATATATTTTTTACCGATAAAGTTGATCCAACAAAAAATTATGTATAAGGTTATGAAAAAATCAAAAAGTTACAAAGAGTTTGGTGTAGCAATCTTATTTGGAAGTCAGACCCCTTATGAAAAATAAGCTTTGACATATTGATAAAAGGTTTAAAAGAATTATGTATCCTCAGAATCAATTTCCATTTCGATTACTGTGAGCGAAGCCTTATTTAATCTATCAGATTTGGGGCTGCAGGAGAAAACAGATCCTTCAAGATATAAGAGAAAGTATCTTCTTTTGCGTAAAAACTAAAACATACCTGAAAAACTTTGAAATATTCTAAGGCTGTTGGAATAAATAGATCCTTAAAAAATAGAGGATAGTAGCATCTGTGGCCAAAAGAAGGAACATTAATTACAAATAAATTACATTAATTACAAATCAAGCCGAAAAACATTAAGATTGTCGGCTTTACGGTTTCTGATCAAAATCCGAGGCTAAAAAAGCCAAATAAGGGGTGATCAATCTAGTGGTATTTTTTCAATTCGGTTTTTTTCCGCAGATTACGCGTAAGTTGTGTTAAATTTTTTTTATTTCATTTCAGTATTGTTAGCCATTCCTGTGTGATCTTCCTGCACGTCGCCGTTTCAGTGTTTGGGATCTTCAAACGCTCGAAGAAGATCCCCTGTTTTCGACCAAAATATTGTTCAGTGATGAGACCCATTTCGGGCTTAACGGCAACGTCAATAAACACGAATTGATGCTAACGTTCCGGACATCTGTCCCTCCTGTCATCAAGGACCACATGACGTGGTGCACCTCTTCAATTGTCCGGCCAAGCCCACTCAGCTTACCCTAAGGTCTCTGTGGACGCATTTAGTTCAAATGGCGCGTTTCCTACACCTGGAGATTAAAGCAGATCCGCCATAGCCGAACAGCACTTCAAAATAAAATATATTGTTGTTACAACAACAACAAAATTGCCACATTTGGGCTGAAGAGCAACTAGATGAGGTGCCATTATACGCAGAGAGACCACGGTTTGTGGGCTGGTGAAATCATCGGTCCATATTTTTTTAAAAATGATGATAGCCGGAACCTAACCGTGAATGGTGCACGCTATCACGCCATGATATTGGACTTTTTGCTACCTGAAGCCCGTAATATTGACGACATGTGGTTTCAACAGGACGGTGCCACTTGTCATACAGCTGCTCAAACAATGGATATATTGAGAGGTCTTTTCAAAGAGAGGACCTAATTCGTATGACTTTTGACTTTATCTTTGGGGCTACGTAAAGTCCAAAGTCTATGCTGACAAACCAGCTACGATTTAGATTTTGGAAGTCAACATTACGCGTGTCATAACCGCCATACTGGTCGAAATGCTCGGACGAGTCAACCAAAATTGGACCCTCGGAATGGACACACGAGTCGTAGTTGCAGCCAACATTTGAGGGAATTTTTACTCTAAAAATAAATGGCATAAAATGTCCTTTCGTATGAACAATATTTTGATTTGATTTTTGGTAACTTTTTTATTGAAATAACACCTTTAGATTGAGCACCCCTTATTACATCCAACTCTGACGAAATCTTTTGTACAGAACGTGACGAGGCACTTATAGTTCATGTCTTCGAATAGTCCTGCACAAAGGATCCTACAGATTCGTGTCCAGTCGGTAAACCATGGCATGGAACGTTGGATCATATTGCCCAACGTACCAGGCACCTTAAGCGCCCATGCAAAGATCTCTCTACATATGTGGTCGTGGCATTTCACAAGCTACATTTTGCCTTCAATCTTGGTCAAATTTAATATAGTTCATATGGAAGATTTATTATCAATCCTAGTCCAATATTGGAAAATATCGGTTGACGTTTTCATATTGCCCCCGTATATAGGTAAATGCCGATTTGAGGCCCGGACTTCAAGTCAATCTCACTCAAATCTAACGGGGTTTTTTTTAGAAGTCTGGTTTTCAGTCCAGCCGCACTTTTTTTGGAGTTGGTATTTTTGACAGCTGTCACTTGATTTATGCTTAGTTTGGTTGACCATTTTATAATGAATGGACTAACTACTCCTTAACAACGTTTGCTAATCGTGGTGAATGGACCCAAAACGAGATGGCCACCGATCCTGATTTTAACAAGAAAATTTTGTTCAGCGATTAAGCTTACTTTTGGCTAAATGGGAACGTTAATAACCAAAATTGTCGCATTTGGAATATTAAAAATCCACAAGCCATTGTTGAGACGCCGTTACATCCTCTAAAATCACTGTTTGGTATGCTCTATGGTCAGAGGGGTATTATTGGTCCATATATCTTCAAAAATAAAGCCAGCCGTAATGTTACAATCAATGTGGAATTGGAGGCTGTTGATGTGGAATTGGAGCATGCTGATGTGGAGGACCTTTGCCATACATGCCATACAGCCAACAATCAATTTATTGAAGTAAACTTTTGGTGAGCGCATTCTCTCGCGTCATGTTCCTGTGGCGTGGCCTCCAAGATAGTGCTATTTAACACTGCTGGACTATTTTTTGTGGGTTTATGCAAAGTCGCTTGTCTACGCACAGAAGACCGACACGATTGACGCCATGAAGAGAATATTCGGAGCGTTTTTGGTGACACACGGCCCCGAATGCTGCAAAATGTGGTCGAAAATTGGGCGTCTCGGCTGGAATTTATTCGAGCCAACCGTGGCGGCTACTTGCCCGTTTCTAAAACATTATGGCAAACCCTTATCTTTCTAATAAAGCTAAATTTTTTGGCCAAACATTAAATTATATGCGTTTTATTTCTTCTTGAAAACCACACGTCTAAATTTTATTAAGTGCCGCAACATCCTATTGAGTAACGAGGGGAAACTATCCTCAAATCAGTAAGCTGTGCACGTTTCTTATACTACCTGACCGGAATCTACTGTTTAACGCCTTCGGACTGCACAATGCATTTTATAGAGAAGTTTTTACATGGCGCCCACTTGCCCGAAATCATTTTTAACCATAATGGCAAACCCTTATCTCTATAATACAGCTAAATTCTTGGCCATTAAATTATATGCGCTTTCATTTTTCTTGAAAACCACACGTGAAAAAATCACCCTTTATCATTCGGATACAAAATGTACGCTGGGTTACTATTTTCCCTTTACCTTTGGTGTTCCACAAAATCACCAAAATTGCACCCTGGCGGAAATTCGCTGCAGCTAAATTCGGCCGCTAATATTGATTATTGTAATAGATTAATGAAATGTGCTTACACCTATCGGCAGTAACATGAACAACAAATTCTAGTGAGTCAGGTTTGTGTCTGTAATATAATTTTAGTGCCGCTATCAACCCCTTGGTTCCGCATACAAAAATGCTGTCACTAATTTGTTGTTGGGTCTCTACAGCTAACCCTGCAAACATTTTTGATTGCGTTTAAATCATTTGTGAAGAAGGACGATTGACTTAATCGCGGCGATCATCGATATGGATTAATAGGAAATCAACTTGTGTTTCGTGTGCGGATGTCTGGTGCAATTTTACTCGCCTGAGAGCTTCAATAAGCTGTCGAAAAATTGGTTCATATAAAAGAAACCGTCGAATAAATCGTAAGCTGTATGAGATACAGGGTGGCTTATGAATATTGCTACATTAAGAATCTTAAATAACCCCTTTACTTTTTTAACTTAATATACTATGTAACAACAAATAATAATAATTAACCAAAAAATAAAAAAGTTATTAAACATCCAAACCACAACGGTAGTTTTGCGCCACCCTGTAGTATTCGAACTAGATCCAAATTTAAGGGTACCGATCGGTTTAGAATAACCAGTTTATGCGATTTAACGACGTCCGTCTATTTATCCAAAGCTTATAATCAAACTACAAGTTAATGTGCGATTTTCATGAAATTTGTTTTTGGGCCAAGGACGGACGTTATTGAAATTGAAGAAAATCGGTTCAGTTTTACTAGATATAGCTCTCACAGACAATTAGTTATCAATTTTATGCTTTTATCAACACAGTTAACATTCTATCATAATACAATTTGGCACAAACAGGTTTTTTGGGCCAAGAACGGACGCTTTGGAAATTGGAAAAATTGGAATAGACTTATTTAAAGCTCCCACACATATGTTCATCTGATTTTTTGTTGCTGTCTCTAGAAACCACATATCATGTCTTATCTTCATAAAATTAGGCAAAAGTATTTTTTTTTTGAAAATGGACGAAGGCTTTTAACTTAAGAAAATCCAATTTGTCCATGTTTTCAATCTCCAGCCACAAAAAATGGTTCATCATGCCTTGAAAGATATTATCATTAACCAAAGTGGCGTTTGCAGCAGCATTTTCCAAGAAAAGCTAGTAAAATTAATGAACAAAGTTCATTGACTGGACGTGACCCAGTAGGTGGACTTAAATAAATAAACGACTGATTTTAATTATTTATTGGGGGGTACGAGTATCAAAAGACAATATCTCATGAACTAATAGAGATATGAGTAGCTATTTGCAACATATGATGCTGGCGTGGATCGAAACACATTCTGGGAAAAAAGTGGTCGGTGGTCGGTGCCACGCCCTCTTGACAACATTTTTATATTGAACCGGAGTCCATAATGGAGGTTATATAAGCTTAGGCCCGGCCGAACTTAATTTGCCCTCTTGTTTAAATGAAGAATGGAATTTTCTAATTTAATTGATGTTAGCTGAATTTTAAATCAAATTTCTGATTTTTTTCTGACTCTTACCCTAGTGGGTTTATATAAGTTTTCATGGACAAAAAGTGTAACATAAAAAAAATCCTTTTACATCCAACGAGTATGAAATGTGTGGTTGATACTCCACGCTCTGGTACCTCCGCTGCAAATTGACCACTCTGCCTTTTGTAGACCGAACCTTACAAAGCTGGTAGAAAAAATGAGTAGTTATAAATATAAGTGTTGGATTAACTAATGCCGGAAATTTTAAAACCAGCCAGATAAGCTTTTAAAATGGCGCCTATATGCAAGGGTATACGTAAATCGGATAAAAAGACTGTAACTTGCTTAAGATATTTGTTAAGACTAATGTGGCATCTACGGATGAAGCGCGGAAAACTGCACTGCACTGGTTGTGGCGACACTCTTGGTCGAAAAGAGTGGAGAGTGCGTATGGATTATAGTGACTAACGGGAGATTTGCATTCGTCCACCTTTTAGTTGCCACCATGCATTGGACACGTGAGGAGATATCATTTTGTATTGAAGCGTACTTTAATTTAAATGCGCACTCGATCATTGCAGTGCAGCGTGCTTTTCCTCAGTGGGCGTGTAAACAAGCAAAATATGCGGTAATAGAGTGAAGCAAACCCCAGAGAACTTCAAGAGAGATCTCTGCATTCGGATCGCGTCACTGTGTAGTGCGCCATATCACGAGTAGGCATCATTGGCCCTTACATGTTTCAGGATAACCGTCTTGCCGTAACTGTATTTGACTATGATACAATGCAATGCAATTAGAGGATACATGGTTCCAACAGGATGGAGCCACTGCACACATAGCGAGGGTGACCATGAGTTGTTTGAGCAAATGTTTCCTGGTCGGCTTATCTCTTTGAGGAGTGATGTGAACTGGCCGGCACGCTCACCAGACTTAGCCCCATGCGATTTTTCCTTTTGGGTTAACTGAAGTCGAAGGTGTATATCAACCGTCCCAACACCTTGGAAACCTAACTAACAATATTGTGGCTGAAATTGGCAGAATACCAGTCGACATGCTTGTTAGAGTTCATGGAAACTTCAGAAAACGTATGCAGCAGTGTGTGTATAGCGAAGGTCGACATTTGCCAGATACACTATTTAAAATCATGTAATTTTAAAATTTCCTTACTGTTGAATATAATTAAAATATAAAATAAATATTGCAGCTGGGTCCATTATAAACGAGTCTAACATACACGCAGAAAAAAGTATGGTTGTGGTGACAATATTCGAAGAGGATAATACTATTGTTGGGTATATGGTTGTGGTACAACAATATTATGATCCTAACAACAATAGTATGATTCAAATACAACCATACTATGATCCTCACAACAATAGTATGATTCACACATAACCATACTATGATCCCCACAACCATAGTATGATTCACACTCAACCATACTATGATCTCCACAACCATAGAATGATCCTCACAACCATAGTATGTTTCACATACAACAATAGTATGATCCTCAAAACCATAGTATGATCCTCACAACCATAGTATGATTCACACGCAACCATGTTATGATCCCCACAACCATAGTATGATCACACGCAAATCTACTATGATCTCCAATATAATTTATTAGAATTTGTTTAAGTTGTCGACAATAGATTTGAATTATGAAAATTATTCAAAAAAAACATTGAATTCAAAATAACAAGAGTGATTTTTTCACAGTAGAAAAAATAAGTTTACATAAACGTAAGCGTTTTTATTAAAAAAATTCAGTTAAACAAAGCCAAAGCAGCTTGTTTAAAAAATTTTAATTTCGATAAAAAAGTACTACGAGTATTATTGCATTAGATCCGTACCAATAACATTTGTTTTAAAAAGCATATTCAAATGAAGAAAAATTGCAATCATACAGTATGATTGCCGTAATCATATCATTGTTAACATAAAACGCAAAACACAATACTTTTGTAGCACCAACCATATTTATATAGTTGCTATAACCATATTGTCATTTTTAAATTTGGCAATAATACTATTGTTATATTTCAACAATATTAAAATTGCAGCAATTATACTATTGTCAAAACTAAATATGGTTGCGACGAACATACTTTTATTGCGGAGAACATATTATTATTGCCGTGACCATGTAGTAACCATGTTTTTTCTCTGCGTGTAGACGCATAAAATTAGATCACTCTACGAGATAAATTGAACTGGCAACAAATCAAAATCGCTTATTCCGTCACCACAAATAAAAGTTTATTTCAAACAGATAAGTGTAAAAGTTAATAAAGCAATTTTTACACTTTTCGTACACGACCCATTAGAAAGCCAATGGCTTTTATCTTTTTGCCAACTATAAAATCGGCATTAATTTTCCATTCCATTTGAGGCGTATGTATTGGATAATCATCGTCTCTCAGGGTATAGTTTTTGAAGAAATATTGGGTATTCTAAAATGAAAGAATATAGAATTAGCTGGAAAATTGTCTATACTTATTTGGGGTATTCGTGAACTAAGGTTAAAAAAAGTAACGTCTGTTCATAAATACTCCAATTAGGTTTAAAAAAATAAATTTGCAACGTCCTCACCGCCAATAAGGGGCATTTCCTGGGTAAATTAGTCACACGTAATACTTCTCGTAGAATTATTTTCAAGAATGCCGATTTTTGAGCGCCTTTTATGCTCTCACAGCCGTTTAACTGATTGTTGAAGAGACTTATCGAACGATTGTCTTTTTTGACCAAATCGAATTTTAGTTTCAAATCAAACTCCTGTAATTCATAATTTAAGGTAAAATCAACGTATACGGTCTTTCTATTGAATACATCAAAATTCAGGGATTTTACGAGGCGTGCATCTAAGTTAGTGAGATTTGCTGCCAGTATTTCAATGGTAAAGTCACGCTGAAAGCAAACCAACAAACGTGAAAGAAATGTGCCAAGAGTTTGTGGCAGACAATAATTTTCTTTTTGTCGAATTTTAGAAATACCTTGGCCTGACAAATTGCCAGAAATATAGCAAATATTTTAAGCGCATGAAAGAGGCACATTGTGTTTAGATTTGTAGTCGCGAACTAAATAATTTTAGTGGATATTATTCAAGCTTCATTTCTAGTTGATCTCAATCTCTTAAATATGAATTAATGATACTGCCCTCAGGTTCGCTAATGCATGATATCTTCATCAGTCTGATGCATTTTAAAATTAAGTGGATGAAACAAATACTTTCCTTTGAAATATGCCATTAGCAAAAAAACAGGTGAATTATATCGTGCACATCCAAATCGAATATACTAGCGAAGGCTAACGACACGGGAGGTAAGCGAAGTCCCCTTAAAAACAGCTAAGAGTCTATGAGAAAAGACCCCACCCTCACTTACTTAAGTTCCTCAACATCCTATTGAGGAACAGGGGGTAACTTCTCTGCAATCAGTAAGCTGGGCACGATATAATTCACTGTTAAATACAGGAAACTATCCACAAATTAAAGCACGATATTCATAATTAACGTGCTCTTTGACTAGGACCAACCAAGGCCAAATCGAAGCCGAAGAGCGAATGCAAGTAATTAATGCCGGAAAGTTTTAAAACCAGCCAGATAATCTTTAAAAATGTACCGCCTATAAGCAAGGGTATACGTAAATCGGATGAACCGATTGAAACTTTTTAAGATATTTGTTTAGCCCAATGTGGCATACATTTGCCAGCACAATCCCCTATAAAAAATTAGGTAGATGAATTCGTCTTATTAGCGATACAATTTTCTCTTTCTCGCAAATTCAAAGGTTGTCACAACCTGCAAAACTATTACGAACGCTCTTAATACCACAAAAAAATCCATATTTGTTGGACTTTTTGCCTCATGTGGCCCAAAAATCTTCCCGCGTGGTCAAAATGCTGAATTCTAGTCAATCTGGAAATATGTGCTCTCAAGTTAAATCAAATTTAGCCACAAATCTAAATTTAGAGTTTTATAAACGTTTTCTCTGAGATAAGGCACGGACGCCTGAGCCAAAGGGCCTCAAAAAAGGACCATCTTGTTTTATAATGACGGAGAGTTGTATATGATTGAGTATAGCCAAACCTAACGACGTTTATGGTTGATTCGACAATTATTTTGACCGTTATAGAAAAAGAATCTTCAAGCGAAGGTTAACGACACGTGAGGTAGAATCTGTGAGTGAAGTCCCCTTAGAAAGGGCTCGGAATCTATGAACAAAGACCCCACCGATACTTACTTAAGTTCCTCAATATCCTATTGAGGCAATCAGTAAGCTGTGCACAATAAAATTCACTGTCAAATGCCGGCTCCAAACTACTAGTGCACTTTTCATATGTATAACTTAATGAACAGCGAGAACAAATTTGTTGGCACAACAGATTTTTTTGAACAACCGAATGTTAATAATTCCGTGACTTTTCCAACTTCCCTCATAGTTATATAAAATGCAACACTGATATCATCAAGTACCATCTGTTAATAGACTACTGTCATTTAGTTTGTATTTAACAGCTGTTCAAAACATACAACCTCGTGGATTTTGTTAAAAATGGAAAAAAGTGAATTTCGAGTAGTCATTGAACATTATTTTTTGCGGAAAAACCCGTCAATCAAACCAAAGAAAAAGCTTGATAAATACTATGGGGACTCTGCACCATCGATTTCAATGGTAAAAATGACGCTGAATGTTCTGGAAGGTCAATTGAGGTCAATACACTCGAAAATGTCGAAAAATCTACGATATGGCGTTGGTCGATCGAAGAGTAAAAGTGCGTGAGATTGTTAATGCCACAGGCATTTTATTTGGCAGTGTGGTTTCGATTTTACATGATCAGTTGGGTTTGAGAAAGCTGTTTGCAAGATGGGTGCCGCGTTTGCTCTCAATTGACCATAAACTTATTCATGTGACAACTTCAAAAGCATGATTGGAGTTGTTTAACCGCTATTCTAATGAGTTTTTGTGGCGTTTTGTAACTGCGGATGAAACATGGATCCATAACAACACTTTAGAGACCAAAAAGCAGTCTAAACAATGAGTTACTCCGGGTGAACCGACTCCGAAGAAGGCCAAGGAGACTTTGTCGGTCAATAAGGTGATGGCAACAGTTTTTTGGATGCACACGGGATAAATCACATCGATTACCTTCAAAGGGGTAAAACATTAAACGGCGAATATTATGCCAACTTATTGGACGGATTTAACGAGGATTTAAAAAAAAACGACTCTATATGGCCAGGAAAAAAGTTCTTTTCCATCAATGAATTGCATGAACGAATTGGCACCTCATCCGCCATATTCTCCGGAGTAAGTCTCCAGTGACTATTTCCAAACCAAAGGCAATGGCTCGGTGAAAAGAGTTTTAGCTCCAATGATGAAATTATTGATCAAACGAATTCCTATTTTATGGACCTCAAAAAATCCTATTTTTTGGAAGAAATACAAAAATTGGAAAAACGTTGGACTTAGTTCATTAAGCTAAAAGGAGATTATGTTTATAAATAATTTTATTTTTTTGCCAAAAAAAAACTGTGTTATATTGGAAAAGTCACTTGTTGATATGCCCTCGTATGTTGATTGTGTACAATGCATTATTCAGTAGAGGGAACAAACAATATCTGTTAAAGAGACAAAGTATCGATAGCCCCACCGAAAAAGGATGATTATTGGAACTGGATTTTGTACATGTCTTGCACATGTCTTCGTTAATACTACAGATTGTTGGTTTTAAGTGCTTTTAGAATTGTTGTTAGGTTGTGATAACCAAGGATATTTGTTAGCTGGGCCAACTAATGGTTAAAATTTAAGTGTTCGATTATCTGACTTTTTATATTAAAATACTAATTCTGTTACATGAAAAATGAGCAATTTTTTTATAAAAAACCTAAGAAATTTTTAAATACTATTGGAAACAAATAATCTAATTTCCAAAATATTTAAAATAATGATTCAATACTTTTATTATTTTTTTAAACCTCTAATATTGTTGTGACTTGAACCAATAAATTATAATGGAGATTATATTCTGATGTTGGGATAACCAAAAATATGTTACAACAGTGAACTAAAAGGGATTTGGTTACTAAAAAACGTTTCTCTAGTCACCACTAATTATTAGTATCACTACATAATTGGTTAGTTTTCATAACCGCCGGTTGTGTCAACCAACAGTTTTACTGAATTCGGTTGATATAACTAATTTATTAGTTGTGAGAACAGTATTATTGCTGAATCGTCCGTCTTATGGTTCGTCGAACCATGTCACTATCACTATTTTCTCTCTTAAAATATAGCCACAACTAATGGTTGTGGCAACTAATAGTTTGTAACAATTTTGTTGTTGTAACCATATATTGGTGGTGATAACTAAAATTTCATCATATTAAAAAACGGTTTGTCTAATAGAATTTTTTTAGATATGAATATGCGTTACTATACAGGGTGATTAATTCCCGACGGAACAAATTTCACCAGCGTATTCCTTTGCGTAGTTCATGAAAATAAGTATACGACAATGCGCAAAAATGCAAGGGGCGAAATGGCAGCAGTTTGAAAATCTTCGGATTGGTGGTCGGAGGGTACTAAGGTAAAATTGCAAAGTTCTGAACCAGTGGTCGGTTTAGGCCGTAGTCAAATCTATGAGCAAAGACCCCTAGCGTCTCTTACTTATGTTACTCAATAAAGGGAAACTTCTCTAGAATCAGTGAGCCAAGACCTTCACAAACATTATATGTGACAGCGCATAGAGAAAGGGACCTAAGGGTAAAAAAATAAATTTTCACTTTTTTTTGATGTGGACAACATCTGAGCATCGAATGAGACCGATCCCATGCCCCAAAAGTGTTCCCTCCCAGAGATATGCGCGTTTTATGAAAGTGATCGTACACCAAAGATACACGTATTTAAATCTTTAAAATGGCTCTCCTGAACAAAACTGGTTTTTACCCTTAGGTCCCTCTCTATTTTGCGCGCCACATATAAGTAATATAAGTTAACGAATCTATAAGCAAAAACCTTCACAGACCAAGTAATACAAGGTAACGAATCCAATAGCACCCTGCAGAAAGGGCGGCTTCTGTCTGCGACAAAAAATTAACACTCCACAGACAGGGAGGCTAAAGTCCCGGAGATAGAATCAGTAATCGAAGACTTCCACAAACTGTTTAATACAAAGCGACCCGACTAACACGGCAGTTCAACATAAGATTCGAAACGAAGAGCTCATACACAGCGCAGATTTAGCATAGGGCAAACGAGGTCGAATCTGTAAGTGACAACATCACAAGGATTAACAATCAATGTCCATCGGATAAAAGCCTACTACTTTTGATATAGTCAAGATTTTTTTTTTTTATTTTAGAAATCCAACCAAACACAAACGACAATGTGTCTTCAATTTACGGCAAGAAGGAAGATTTTGTAACAAAGCTCCCCACAGGCAGTGTAGTTTCAACCTACGCAACGAGGAGGATAATTTATAAGCAAAGACCCCTACAGACGATAAAACACATTCTACGACTAGAGTGTCAAAAACGGGGTTTTTCAGAATACCGGCAGTTCGAGTTTTTTCCAAAACCATATTTTTTTTTAAGTAAAAACCCGGCATTAGCCGACATTCCGGTTTTAGCCTTTTACCTTAAATAGCAAAATATTTTCCCGATCAGAAGTGAAGTAAATAAGAAGAAAAGTTCTAGACTGTAAGAACGCAATAAAATCAATGCCTACGAATAGAAGTTGGGGTTTATTGACAAATAAAGAAGTTAAATAGTTAAAGTCGGGCGTGACCGAATATTATAAATTTTCTTTGCTTTTTCATACAACAACCAATAAACCGAGAAACCCAACAACAAAAAACCGAGTAAACCAACATGTCGGGTTAAGCTATTTTTGAGAAACCGACAATAGGGGTTAGACATAAAAACCGAAATGGCGGTTTCGGTTTTGGATACTCTATCTACGACATAAAGGGGACAGTTTGCGAGCGAAAACTCCGACCGTCAGGGCAGCATCAGTTGACAACCCGATGGAGAGAATAAATCCTTAACAATGAGGCCGATTTACTTCATCTAGAACAAATAAAAAAATGTCGTCTTGTATTTATTAAAGCACTGATTTTACTAAACTTGGCTGGACCTAATGAACCTAGAGACTTTATCGCTGCAATTGTTGAAAGGAAAACTGAACTATTTACTTGTAAGACCAGGTTCTCAACAAACGTATGAAAACTACTGTTGGAAATCTCACTTTCAAGTTTTCTTAAAACAATTGCCAACGAAAATACAATTCATCTTTACCACCCCTACAGAGTTTCCACATTCAGAGCCATCTATAGATTTTCTTAACGAGTTCAGTTTTTCTGCCAACAATTGGCCTGCTGTGGCGTTCTGATTATTTAATTGCTTGACGGAACTGTGTACCTTTAACATACTCGTAGTCCATAAGTAACTTCTATGTAGAGTGTCCAAAACCAAAAACCGACATTCCGGTTTTTATATCCAAACCCAACAGTCGGTAACTCAAAAGAGATTTAACCCGACATGTCAGTTTTACCTGGTTTTTCGCTGTCGGATTATCAGTTTTTTGGATGTGGTATGCAAAGACAAAAAATATTAATAATCACGTACATAATACGTAACTACTAAAACAGGCTAGAACTACCTTTAAGATCTACGATCGACTCAGAATCACCAGTTGATTTAATTTAAAGATATCTGTCTGTCCGTTCCTCCGTCCGTCTGCTATCTTTCTTAACCTTGTTTTCAAACAACAGGTCGCAATTTTTATTCGATCTTCATGAAATTTAGCTGAAGCAAGTTTTGTGGCCAACGCCTGTTGACTTTCATGATAATCGTTAAAAATAAGAGATAGCTCCCGCACATATATTCAACAGACTTTATGTCTTTTGCTCCAGAAGCCACATAGTATATTCAATATTGGTGAAATTTGGCACAGTTCTTAACGATCAGTAATCAGTTTCGAATAATATGGTTCATACTGGTCTACGTTTTGATAAAGCCTCAGTGCAAAGATCTCTCCCGATACAACATACAACCGATCAAGCGAGAACATCCATATTAATTCCGATTTTAATCAAATTTGGTATGGTATATTATGATTGACACACAACCAATCTTGAACCGATTTAAGTCATATAGGCTTATTTTTTGATATAGTCCCCGTACAAATTGTCTGGGGGCCCATAAAATGGCTTTCCATATACATGGACATATGGTTTTAAAGTATCTAAAAAATTTTCCCATAAAGCTTAAAACGGATCCTATGTCCGAAAATAGGTGACAGATCCTATGTCCGAAAATCTGATCCATTTTAACATGTACATATGGGTACCTAAAATACAAATTCAATTATTACCTTATATTTAACATCTGAATAAATTTAAAACCTGTTCAAGGGCACAGTTACTTCACCTCGGATTCAAAAAATATTTTCCGCTCTTAGCTTAAGGGTGAAACCGGAATGTCGGGCAATGTCGATTTTTTACTTTAAAAAACCCGATAGTCGGTTTTTAAAAACAGGGTTTTGAAAAAAAAACTCTTTTCATGATTTTTGGATACTTTAATCCTTTCGCCCTAAACTGGTTGAAGTTTGAAAAAAAAACAAGTAAAAAATGTTAAGTTTGGCTGTGCCGAACTTTGGATACCCTCCACCAGACTCCCAAATAAAACCAAATTTGGTGCGGGAGTGCGTTCTATATAGAAATCTTTATGTGCAAAATTTCATTTCGATAGGTCAGGCTTGTGGTGAGTTATCGTCATATTATTTTTCAAGGCCCATGAGACCGTTTGTGTGGGAGGTACCAGTAGGACTTTTCCGATCTCAACAGAATTTGGCGCAGAGGTGTGTTCTATATAAAAATCTTTATGTAGAAAATATCATCTGGATAGGTCAAGTTTGTAGTGAGTTATTATCATATTATATTTCAAGGCCCATGAGACCGTTTGTGTGGGAGGTACCAGTAGGGCCTTTCCGATCTTAGCCAAATATAGCGCAAAAGTCTGCTCTATATATTAATCTTTATGCCGAAAATTTCGTCTCGATAAGTCAAGTGTGTGGTAAGTTATTGTCATATTATTTTTCAAGGCCCATGAGACCGTTAGTGTGGGAGGTACCAGTAGGGCCTTTCCGATCTTAGCCAAATTTATCGCAAAAGTCTGTTCTATATATTAATCTTTATGCCGAAAATTTCGTCTCGATAGGTCAAGTGTGAGGTTAGTTATTGTCATATTATTTTTCAAGGCCCATGAGACCGTCAGTGTGGGAGGTACCAGAAGGACTTTTCCGATCTCAACCTAATTCAGCGTAGAAGTGTGTTGTATATAGAAATCTTGATGTGTAAAATTTCATTTCGATAAGTCAAGTTTGTGGTGAGTTATCGTCATATTATATTTCAAGGCCCATGAGACCGTTTGTGTGGGAGGTACCAGTAGGGCCTTTCCGATCTTAGCCAAATATAGCGCAAAAGTCTGCTCTATATATTAATCTTTATGCCGAAAATTTCGTCTCGATAAGTCAAGTGTGTGGTGAGTTATTGTCATATTATTTTTCAAGGCCCATGAGACCGTTAGTGTGGGAGGTACCAGTAGGGCCTTTCCGATCTTAGCCAAATTTATCGCAAAAGTCTGTTCTATATATTAATCTTTATGCCGAAAATTTCGTCTCGATAGGTCAAGTGTGAGGTTAGTTATTGTCATATTATTTTTCAAGGCCCATGAGACCGTTAGTGTGGGAGGTACCAGAAGGACTTTTCCGATCTCAACCTAATTCAGCGTAGAAGTGTGTTGTATATAGAAATCTTGATGTGTAAAATTTCATTTCGATAAGTCAAGTTTGTGGTGAGTTATCGTCATATTATTTTTCAAGGCCCATGAGACCGTTTGTGTGGGAGGTACCAGTAGGGCCTTTCCGATCTTAGCCAAATTTAGCGCAAAAGTCTGTTCTATATATTAATCTTTACGTCGAAAATTTCGTCTCGATAGGTCAAGGTTGAGGTTAGTTATTGTCATATTATTTTTCAAGGCCCATAAGACCGTTAGTGTGGGAGTTACCAGTAGGACTTTTCCGATCTCAACCGAATTCAGCGTAGAAGTGTGTTGTATATAAAAATCTTTCTGTAGAAAATTATATTTCGATAGGGTAAGTTTGTAGTGAGTTATTGTCATATTATTTTTCAAGGCCCATGAGATCGTTTGTGTGGGAGGTACCAGTAGGGCCTTTCCGATCTTAGCCAAATTTAGCGCAAAAGTCTGTTCTATATATAAATTTTTATGCCGAAAATTTCGTCTCGATAAGTCAAGTGTGTGGTGAGTTATTGTCATATTATTTTTCAAGGCCCATGAGACCGTTAGTGTGGGAGGTACCAGTAGGACTTTTCCGATCTCAACCGAATTTAGCGTAGCAGTGTGTTGTACATAGAAATCTTGATGTGTAAAATTTCATTTTGATAGGTCAAGTTTGTGGTGAGTTATAGTCGTATTATTTCTCAAGGCCCATAAGGCCGTTTGTATGGGAGGTACAAGAAATGGTGGCCCAATCTAAACCATTTTTACATAGATGATTGCGCCTATATGGAGATTATTATTTGCAAAATTTCAGTGATTTTGCTCAATTTTTATGAGGTAGTGTCGGTTGAGGTTCTCCAACACCAACTTCCCGTAGAGCTATATAGCCCATTTTTAATACCAACCATGCTAGGTTTGTGCCAAATTTCAGCTCCCTAGCTGTTTTCATGCAGGCTCTATATTGTTTTCAACAGACGGACAGCCGGCTGGCTAGATCGTCTTAGAATTTTACGAGGATCAAGTATATATATACTTTGTTGGGTCTCCGATGATTATTTCAAGGTGTTACAGACAGAATGAAGAAACTAATATACCCTCCATTGTAAGGTGGAGGGTATACAAATGGAGAGGGGCAAAGGTTGTACACAAACTCATTTCAGTTTTTCCTTGTGTAATTATTTAATTTCAATTTAATTGAATACACATATACGAGTAAATACACAAAGTAAAAATTGTATTTCGTTCCTTATAACTTACGAACACGCCCGTGAATAATGGCGGTGGCCTTCAGTTGTTTGCCAAGCACAAAGTCGCCAGTCAGTTGCCATTCCATTTGAGGTGTAAGTATGGGGTAGTCATCATCCTTGACGGTGTAGTTATTAAAGGCATAAAGAGTATTCTAAATATGATAAGTTAAATTATTTCTATCAATATAAGAAATATCTTTCCAAATTGTCTCAGTTATTACCGCCATAATTGGACATCTTCTGGGTATGTTACTGATACGGAATACTTCACGGAATAACACCTTTAGGAATTGTGTCTTATGGGACATCTCCAAACTCTTGCAACCGTTTAGCTCAAGCTTCAGGATACTCAGACCACGTTTGTCTTTTTTGATAACTTGAAAATTAAGATTTAAATCGAACTGCGTTACATTTTTATGCAATTCAAAATCGGCGTAAATCTGTTTCTGACCGAAGATTGCGATATGAGACGATTTCGCAAGGGTTGGGTCAAAAACTTTAAGAGTTCCGTTTAGTAGTTGGATGGTAAAGGCACGCTAAATAGAATGGAATTGGAATTAATTTCATTGCGGAATTATTATGAGAATGAACGTAAGGTACAACCATAGCAAAGCGGCTTAATATTAAACTAAGTAAACGGGGAATAAAGGTCACCCAAGTCGATTCTACTATACCCTACACTACGTTTTAAAGGGATTTGGCTAAACGTGTTATCATTTAATTATTAACTACCGGCAATGCTAATTTAGTAAAGTAAATTTTACTTGTCAAGATTTTCCTCAAATAACTTAGGATACACGGCCATAGATACCAACGCTTTAATTATTGGTTTTTATCCCATTTCATTAGCATATCCATGGTGGTATCAACTTAATTACCTTGGCTTTTATTTCGCACAGTATCACCATGATGAGAATAAATTTGAGCGAATTTCCAAAGAACTTCATGTTTTCATTCCTCATTTCAGACTAATTATAATTTTTGACTGCCGGCAAAATAATGTCGCAATTAAGTCAAATTTTTAGAAAAATTTTATCTTTTAAATTGCATGTAGATCGAAGCATAATCAGTCATGCGTTACAGTAGAGATTTTGTGACTTAACGTGCTAAAAATCAGTATGTGTATAATACAGGGTGGCTTACAAATCGTGCTACAACAAGGAAACGTTATAACTTTTTTTTGTGTGAGCAATCGGCTTATTCTTTATTCCATTTGGAAGGTTAGTTTTTAGATTTATTAAATTAAATGCAGCGGATACCGAAAAAAGATTGTGATAATACAGCGGTTTACAGATTTACAGTCCTGCTTTCCCGTCCAAACGGAATTTAGGCGGTAGTTTGGCAGAACTCCCCCGAGTAAATGGATTATTATGAGGCTGACATATATACCGAATCTGAAAGCATCGCACGAAGACCATCGCCTCGTCAAATCAAGCAAATCCAAGCGTTTTGACTCGAAACTTATAGAAGCAAATTGCAGTTAGTGACAACAACGGATAATTTATAGTAACTTTACCCGTTACTGCCTGCCCATAGATCTGTTCGTACGATTTTTATGAAATTTGGAAATTTATGTCCAAAAGACGATAGAATTTGAAAGAAAAAAACTAAATTTGTACCTGAGATATGTCATGGGTATTTAAATACCCGTGCAAGGTGTTTGTTTCAAGTGCAACGTGAATTTGCATCCCGATAGTTGCTTCCTTGATTTTCGCAACGGTGTTGCACCAGATCAGAAGAAAATTGCTAAGGCTAAGTGATTTATTTCTTTTAAGTACCATGTTTTCTAAATAAAATTAACCATTTGCATTTGACCGAATCTGGAGGCCAGGTGTGTTGGCGTATCGCTGCCTGATTTGACATAATAGACAACTTAAGCTATTCGGTAAAATTAGAAATTTTTTATTTGTACCATTTCCTATGTCTGACAGCACTTTTCCGGAGCATTTTCAGAAAAAACTTCGATTTTTGCCTGCAAAAAACAAAAGATAAAAAAATCCTGCTAAATGCTTAAATTTAGCCCAATTTTTCCTCTTTTCAATAAAAAAAAAATACCGCGATATCATGACTTGAGCAGTTTTTTATTCTGGTTCGAGACCTTTATGTTGTTTCTTTTTCAGAATCAACTTAAAAAGAAGAAATTGGTGAAATGTATTTGCTACGGTTGCCAGGCAGACTGTACAGCTGTTTCTAAACCCGCCAAGGTTTTTCTTCAGCAGTCTTTGGCAACGATTACTTCGGCCACAAATCAAATGACTTATACGGGAGACTCATTTTTATTAATGAGAATTACCCTTTGTGTATAGTCTTCGAACTGTGCGTAGAGCAATCTTCAACGCGCAATATCATTTCCACCAATTCCGTTTCGCATGGGTCTTCGTTGAAAACCACAAATGCAAAAAGCACAATCAAAGTGTGCATGTTTTTTGTGCGTACATATACTCATACATGCGTTGCACATTAGGGCGTACCAATCCTTTTTAATAGTTTTTTCGTTTTTTTGTTATTTATTCGGTCTTTTATCATTATTATGACTTGAGCAGTTTTTTATTCTGGTTCGAGACCTTTATGTTGTTTCTTTTTCAGAATCAACTTAAAAAGAAGAAATTGGTGAAATGTATTTGCTACGGTTGCCAGGCAGACTGTACAGCTGTTTCTAAACCCGCCAAGGTTTTTCTTCAGCAGTCTTTGGCAACGATTACTTCGGCCACAAATCAAATGACTTATACGGGAGACTCATTTTTATTAATGAGAATTACCCTTTGTGTATAGTCTTCGAACTGTGCGTAGAGCAATCTTCAACGCGCAATATCATTTCCACCAATTCCGTTTCGCATGGGTCTTCGTTGAAAACCACAATCAAAGTGTGCATGTTTTTTGTGCGTACATATACTCATACATGCGTTGCACATTAGGGCGTACCAATCCTTTTTAATAGTTTTTTCGTTTTTTTGTTATTTATTCGGTCTTTTATCATTATTATGACTTGAGCAGTTTTTTATTCTGGTTCGAGACCTTTATGTTGTTTCTTTTTCAGAATCAACTTAAAAAGAAGAAATTGGTGAAATGTATTTGCTACGGTTGCCAGGCAGACTATATCGCTAACATGACCCACGCTGAAATTATTTATGTATCAACACCCATTAGGCAGGAATGGGTTAAACTTGTTTCCGTACAAAGTCCAATTTACACGCACCCTGGATTTGCCTATTCGGACGCAATTTTGCAAAAAAAAAAAAAAAATATTGAAATGGCTAAAGAAGACAACAGCTTGGTAAATTGCTGGTTTATGTCTCATGATGCCCATTTTGATCTAAACAGCAATGTAAACAAGTCAAAATGCTGTATATGGAGTGAATCGAATCCACTCCATATACATCAAGCTGCATTGTGAGGCTATACTTATACTTCTTTGAAGGAAGTGGTGTAACAGTGGTTCTCAATGAGAATCGTTACTCAAAGTTGTTGAAGGAGTTTTTTTTTTTACCCAGAACTGCGCCGAAGACGTGTCCGAGTCAACAGCATTTGGTTCCACACTAAGCCGAAAATACAGTGATTTTTTGAACCATCTGTCTGGTAAAATTTTTCATGGTAAATGTTTGATAACGAAGACAAAATAACGATATATAAGGTAAAAAGTTCATACAAACTAGTTAAGTGAACATTATATAGGGTGATCCATCTAGAGGTATTTTTTCAGATCAAAAAAAAATATGAATCATCGGTGCATATTTTTTGAAAAATGATGATGGCCGTAACGTAAACGTGAATGGTGCTCGCTATCGCGCCATGATATCGATCTTTATGCAACCTGAAATTGAAGCCCGTAATCTTGACGACGCTTGGTTTCAACAGGACGGTGTCACTTGCCATACAGCTGCTGAAACAATGGATCTATTGAGAGGTCGTTTCGAAAAGCAGCTAATTTCACGTTTCGGGCAGGTAAGTTGGCCGTCTAGATCGAGTGATATCACACCTTTAGACTTTTTTCTTTGGGGTTACGTAAAGTCTAAAGTCTATGCTGACAAACCGGCTACTATTCAGGTTTTGGAAGCCAACATTACGCGTGTCATTAAAGCCATACCGGTCGAAATGCTCGAAAACTTGATTTGAATTTTTATATTTTTTTTTGTTCTGAAAAAATACTTCTAGATGGATAACCCTATATAAGGTTATTTTTTTCAAGACAGAGGCAGAAAAATGTGCGACGCCAACAAAAATTTAAAGATCATTCGGCTCTGTTGCATCGAAGTTTTTGATCTGCTTTGTGTTTTACGAAGTTCAGAATTAAGTTGCACGAAGTTGCAACGATTGTGACAGTCTTAACCCCGCACTCCTTTTTCCTTTTTTCCTCCGCTCTGAACATGTGTGCAATTGTGATAAATATCATAAGACAATTTATCTCGCTCCTTTAAAAAACCAACACCAAATGCAAATGCTAGCTGTACTGTGCTTTTCGCACATTTCAAAGACTATACGCAAAAGGTAATTCTCATTAAACATAATGGGACTCCCGTATAAGTCATTTGATTTGCAGCCGAAGTAATCGTTGCCAAAGACTGCTGAAGAAAAACCTTGGCGGGTTTAGAAACAACTGTACGGTCTGCCTGGCAACCGTAGCCATTAAATTTCATCAATTTTAAGTTGATTCTGAGAAAGAAACAACAAAAAGGTATCAAACCAGAATAAAAACTGTTCAAGTCATAATAATGAAAAAGACCGAATAAACGTAAACAAAAACATAATTAGTAGGTTAATTTGATATTAAAAGAGGTAACCAATTATTAGTTAACTTAACAATAAAAATGATTTCAATCTTCATAGTTAATAATATTAACAATTTAATTGTTAAATTGAACATGTATTGTTTCAATAAATTAGCTATGAAATTTTAGTTTTAGCAATTTTCATGGTTAAAAACAATGCATTGTTAAAACAACAATAATTGTTTTAAATTAACAATTTTCATGGTTAAAAAATTCAACCATAGAATAGTTATAATAACTATTATTATTGTCAAATACCAGTAAACAAAAAAATGTTCAAATTAACCTTATATAACGTAGACTCCAAATCATGTTTATTTAACATTATATACGGTTTTTTTTCTTCTCAGTGCAGCAAGATGGAGAACTCCAACGAAAATTCCCAAACAAATTAATATCCTCAATTCCACTTTCCGCTGACCCCCAATGTCACCGGACCTGACTGCACCAGACTTTTTTTTATGGGATAATGTCAAGCCAGAGGTGTACAATACGAAACCAAGGAATTTGACTGAAGCAGTCCATTAAAACGATAATTGGAAAGATCCCATCTTAAAATCTTTAGGCCGTAATGAATAATATATATTTTGATCAGGTGTCGCAAATGCGTGGATGTTCACGAAGGTCATTTACGGTCTATCAACTTCAAACGAAATAAGTCATATTAAATTGAATTAAATTTTCTATACAAAAAAAAACAAAATAAGTAAAAAAAATTATTAAACAAAAATGTATTTGAATTTCTAATTGTAGCACATATGGTGCGCCACCCTGTACTACTAATTACAAGTTGCAGCAAAAAGTTTTGTGACTATAACACATCGGTATTGCTGAATTATGGACTATGTAGGCAAAATTAAATCATGGCTATACTCTTATAGACGGGTAAATTGAATAATTACGAGTATACGAGTATAGAAAGCGATAGTTTTTCTATTTGAATATTTAAGAATCAAAGTTTCTAATGGCAACAAGATTTTACACCTACATAACGTGTGGAAAAAAAAAACTAGTGAGAAAACAAAAGTCAAGTAAGTCCGACTACACTTTACCCTGCATCACTGGATAAGAAGAAAATCCAACTTAAACAAGTAAGAAAGGCTAAAGTCGGGTACAGCCGAAAATACCATTCTGCTCTTCTGAAGATTCATCGCCTCCGTTTGGAGCCTGAGCCAGATTAGACTTAGTATGTTGCTTTTTGCTTGAGCGGAATGAAAATATTTCGTAGGGCTATACTAGGGTTGCTATTTATATTTCGGGTCCGGCAATAAAAACACAATAATTTATCATTGGAAATGGTTTTATTGTTTTTCAAAATGTTCTCCTTTAAGATCAATACACTTTTGCATGCGCACAAACCAATTTTCGAAGTACTTTTTCCACTCCGATTGAGACAGCGCCAATACATGATTTTTGAACGCTTCAACAGCTGCTTCGGGCGATGAAAAACGTTAAGCAAGCTAGGGAATAAGAAGAAGTCTCTGGGTGCCAAATCAGGGCTGTACGGTGGATGGCCCATCAATTCGACATCTTGAGTGGTCAAATAGCTCATCGTTTCAGCTGATGTGTGAGAGAGAGCTCGCTTTGTCGTGATGCAAAATGATCCGTCTTCTCGTATTATCTTTCCTCATTTCTTGTATACCACTCACAACTGACCGTTCTACGTTCCACTAAAGGCCCTGTGGCAACATTATACCGTAAAAAACGCAATAATTTGATTCAATGTACTTCTTCCACGAACAACATTTGTTGGATTTGGCTCGTCTTGACAGACGGGTCGATTGCTGTTTTGTTTCGGGTTTATATGCATAGATCTATGATTCGTCACCTGTGACAATGTTATACACTGCTTTTGAGCTACCGTAGTTATAATTTTTCAACATCTCTTTGCACCAATCTATACGAGCCTTTTTTTGAGCATTCGTCAAATTATGTGGGATCCAACGAGAACAATTTTTTTTCACGGCCAAATGAACATGCAATATCTTATAGATGCTTGTCATACTAATGCCCAAGGATGTCTCAACCTCACGGTATGTCACATGTCTGTCTTGCTTAATCAGTTCACGCACAGCATCGAGAGTTGGACGTCCATCACGAAACTCACCCTGGAGCGAACGGCGTCCGACGCTGAATTCTTGGTACCAGCGATTACCAATGGTTTTTGATGGTTCTTCATCGCCCAAAAGTCAAAGCAAGTTGATTTAAACACTCTTGTCTCGATAATCCAAGCCGAAAATCGTAAAAAAATCATCGCACGAAAATGTTCACGGGATAATTCAATTTTTTGACTGAGATAAATTTTTCCACACACTGTAGACAAAACAACTCGCCCTCAAATGACAAAACGTTCTAAGTAAAGGTTTGCTAAAAAATGTCAAAGTTTTTAATGGCAGCTCTTGTTTGCATCTTGGAACACTAGTATTGTTAGGACCCGAAATATAAATAGCAACCGTCGTAGTTTTATTAAAGCCATGGACATATGGCTTGGAAGAATATTGGAAGCAATTTTTTTGACCACCAGACAGTTTTTACAGGCACTAGATTTAAAAAAATTAGCTTAATTCAAATCCGTCCAAGATTGGTGGTTTGTCCATTGTTAAATTCTATACCAGATTTGAGCGCAATCGGGAATAATATGGTTTTTTTAGAGCGGATTATTTATCCTTGGCATCATTGTACAGGGGCTATATTTAAAAATGTAAAGCAGTATGAAACATTTTTATCTGATCTTATTTCTGATCGATCGTAAAAAACTGTGCCAAATTTATCGAGATAGGTATAATAAGCGACTTCAAGAGTTGAGACACAAAATCGGTTAAAAATATGTGTGGAAGCTATTTCTAAATTTTCTTAAAAGCCAATAGCTTCCGACTTTTGTCAAAAAAAATCACTTCTGCCCAATTTCATTAGGGTCGGATTTAATATGTGGCGTCTAGAGTCTAAAACATGTCGGATATAGTGGGGCTGTAGTTTTTTTTCAATTTCAATAGATGCCGTCATTGCCCAAAAACTTGCCCAGATTTCATAAAGATCGGGCAACAATTGCGACTTTTATTTTGATAACAAGCTTTAGATAGACAGTAGACGGACGGATAGAAATATATCGTTAAAGCGCATCAACTACTGATTTTGAGTCTATCGGTAGCCTTAAAACTGGGTCCAGCTCACCTTTTCTTCAGTCAACAACAAAAAAATCGAAAAACCCGACTGCAAAAACCGGGTAAACCGACATGTCGGGCTTAGGCCATTTAGTGAAAAGGGCTTTGACATAAAAACCGTCATATCGATTTTCGGTTCTAGACACTACTTTATAAAAACCGTCATATCGATTTTCGGTTTTAGACACTATAAGAAGAACAGCTTTTTGCCTTAGGTCCCAAGGGCTGTGGTAGATTTGTGAGAAACTTTTTGAGCAAGTGAATGGTCCAACCATAATGCACGATGTTAATTGTGAGTCACTCCTTAAGGTCAAATTTTATGGCAAACTTCATTTGATACTTTTTTGTTTCAGTGTTTGACAAATTCAACCATAAGGAGGTACACAACTGAAAATCGCGTTAAGTTTGTTGAAGGCTTTAGCGATAATGGGCGTTCAAATCAAAACACATTTCGTGCACTTTGTAATATTTTTGGTCAGCATAATTGACAAAATGTGTCCACTAACGGGAGAATTATGCGCAAATTTCAACAAATCGGGTCTGCAGGAAATGTAAAAACACACATGCTTGTCCAGTTTGTTCTGGCATTGTTCTCTCATAGGGCCGTACTTCTTCAAAACTAAGGTCGACCAACCAGTTGCCGTGAATTGTGTTCGCTATCGCGAGACGATATAGGGCTTCGTGTAGCCAGAAGTTGAGGATATGGAGCTGGGCGATATGTGGTTCCATCAGGATGTTGCCACTTGCCACACAGCCAACGAAACAATGGCTGTTCTGGCATTGTTCTCTCATGGGGCCGTACTTCTTCAAAACTGAGGTCGACCAACCAGTTGCCGTGAATTGTGTTCGCTATCGCGAGACGATATAGGGCTTCGTGTAGCCAGAAATTGAGGATATGGAGCTGGGCGATATGTGGTTCCATCAGGATGTTGCCACTTGCCACACAGCCAACGAAACAATGGCTGTTCTGGCATTGTTCTCTCATGGGGCCGTACTTCTTCAAAACTAAGGTCGACCAACCAGTTGCCGTGAATTGTTTTCGCTATCGCGAGACGATATAGGGCTTCGTGTAGCCAGAAATTGAGGATATGGAGCTGGGCGATATGTGGTTCCATCAGGATGTTGCCACTTGCCACACAGCCAACGAAACAATGGCTGTTTTGCGTGAGAAATTCAATGGCGGTGTTATCTCACGTCCTGGCAATGTTAATTGATCGCCACGATCATAGGACTTGATACCATTGGACTTATTTATTTGGAGATACTTTTAAAAAAAGTTTACGTCAATAATCTAAAAACAATTCAAGGACTACAGGATAAGAAAATTCGACACATTAACGACATTGAACCTGTATTATGTCTCAGAGCCTTTGAAAATATGGACCATCGAATAGAGGTATGCCATCGAAGTCGTGGCAAGCATTTGACCGATATTTTGTTGCACACATAATTGCCATAGACCCTTCTATCAAATGAAAACTCTTCGTTTCATTTAAAATGAACATCGTGCGTTTTAGTGAGAACACCCTTTATTTGTAGAGAGTAGGTCAGGGTATAAAAAACACTTTCATATCACAAACAGTTGCTGTCTATGCTCTTTGTTAAATACCTCAATGGTGTCGTTGGCAGTGCTTCAAGAGAACGTCCAAATGTTTGTAGACCAATCGGCCCAATATAAGCATTGTCTTTCGATCAATAGCTTACGAATGTTGGCCCCGATCTCATCCAATCTAGTTGGCTTGTTTGCATAGACCAAGGACGTGGAGTAGCCCTAAAAACAAACGAGGGTTGTCAAGATACATGACAGTGGCGCCCAATTGATTAACCCCTTTTTTATAAGAGTCGTATATCTACATGGCCGACTTAAAATGGGTTTGAGCTAAATTTTAATTCGACGCTTCAACGAAAGTAAATTGTTAGTTTTTTTTAAAAATATTTTTATTTTTCAATATAATCTCCTGAAACTTCAATACACTTAGTCCAACGCTTATCTAGCAATTCTATCCCTTGATTAAAATAGTTTTCCTCAAGGTCTTCAAAATAGTGGTTTACAACTGTAATTGCATCTTCATTTGAGGTAAAACGCTTGCCAGCAAGGATTTTTTTTATATTTGGGAACAGGTAAAAGTCACTGGGAGCTAAATCAGGAGAATAAGGTGGGTGGTCAAGCAACTCGTACTTAAATTCGTTGATTTTAGCCATTGTTAAAACACTCTTGTGCGCTGGTGCGTTGTCTTGATGAAAAAATATTTTTTTGTGTTGAAAGCCAGAAAGTTTTTCTCGAATTTGTACATTTAATTGATAAAAAAAGGTTACAATAGTACTCTGAATTTATTGTTTTACCCTTTTGCAGATAGTCAATCAATAAAATACCTTTGAAGTCCCAAAAAACCGTTGCCATAACCTTACCAGCCGATTGAATTATTTTTGCCTTCTTTGGGGCACTTCCTCCAGCTTCAGTCCATTGTTTGGATTGTTCTTTTGTCTCTGGAGTATAGTGGTGGATCCATGTCTCATCGACAGTTATGAAACGACCCTTAAAATCCATTTAATTTCGCTGAAAACGATCCAAACAAGCTTGAGAAATGTTCATTCTTATGCGTTTTTGGTCGACTGTTAACAAGTCCGGCACCCATCTTGCAGAAAGCTTTTGATCTGTAGTTCTGCATGCAAAATTAAATGGACTCGATCATTTGAGATGCCCATGATATTAGCTATTTCAGGCACTTTTATTCGTCGATCATTTAATACCATAGCATGCACTTTGGCTACAATTTCTGTTGTTGTTGCTGTTTTTGGACGTCCACTACGTGGTTCATCTTCAATACTTGTACGACCACGTTTAAATTCAGCAACCCAATTTTTTACTGTTGCATATGAAGGAGCACTTTCACCTAACACATTCACCGTATCATTATGAATTTCTTGTCCCAATAAACCTTTTTTATGTAAATATTTATTGACACCACGCATTTCTAATTTTTCCATTGTAAAAAAATCGCGGATGCGTCTTTTGTGAACAACTGTTTCTATATGAAGGAGTTGCCAGATCGAAACAAAATTTAACATGTGTTCATAGCAGAGATGGAAGTTTCCAAAACACTTAACTTTTTTCTGTTTATACCGCGCTTTTTGTGATAGGCAAAGAGTTTCCGAACCGCCCTCGTACTTCAGTTTTAATACAGTGCGTTTTACATTTTCACATTTTAACTAAAATATTCGTACGTTGTTTATCGAAAATATTTCCGATTTCAATCGATAATCTAATTCACAAAAAAATTGCCTTTTATCGAAAATATTTTCACTATAAGGGGATGGAAAAATGCACATACTTAGTAAGGACATAAATACTGTTACAACATTGAACACACCCATTTCAATACTAGAACTGAACATACCCCGTTAATGTCATATGGGGATTGAAAGCTATTCTCAATAGCGTTAGTCTGTAACTGGATTTTAAAATTGTTTCAACTTTCATCATGGAGAGGTCAAATAATGAGGACCGTATCGCTGTAATAGCGCTTTTCAAGTGTGAAATGAAAAAAAACGGTATTTTCAAAACGCTCCGGCCACTAGGGATTAGCCGCATGTTCGTCTTCCGATGCATAAAGCTCTGTTTGAGGAGACTGGAGATGTAAAAGATGCCACGGCCCACGCTCTGTTCGAACACCACATATCATCAAAGCCGATAAATCAAGAATTCACAGAAATCCGCTCCGAAAACAGAAAATAATGGCCGGTGAGATGAATATCACGCAAAAGTCCATGAGTCGAATCATTAAAAAGTCTTGGGGCTTTCAAACGACGTACCGGACATTTATTAACTGCAGCTTTAAAAAAAGTAGGATTGAAAAATGCAAACGTCTTTTGGTGAAGCACGCTGATAACTTGCACAGACATATTTTGTTCACCGATGAAAAAATTTTTACCGATCAGGAAAAATTTAACAATCAAAATGATAGAGTGTATGCGCGGTCATCTAAGGAAGCATCTGAACTAATCCCAAGGGTGGAAAAGGGTTATCGCCCAGCTTCAGTCATGGTTTGGTGGGGTGCCTCTTACGATAGCGTCACTGACCTGCATTTCTGAGAACAAGGAGGCAAAACATCGGCCAAAGTTTACCAACAAAACCGTTTTGGAAGCTGTTGTGAAGCCTCTTAACAATTCCCTGTTCCAAACCCAGCCATGGACTTTCCAGCAGGATTCTGCGCCGGCCCATGAAGCTAAAAAGTCCCAGACCTTGCTTCAAAACAATTTGCCAGCTTTCATTTCCTCTGAAGAATGCCCCTCAGGCAGTCCAGATTTGAACCCATTGGATTACAAATTGTGGGCGGTTTAAGAGGACAAGGTTTGTCACAAAAGATACCCCAACATTGGATCTCTTAAGACTGCTTTGGTTCGAGCTGTGGCCAATTTTCCAACGGACGAGGTTCGTGCAGCTATTGACGATTGGCCAGTGCGACTTAAGGCGTGTGTAAAGGCAAAAGGCGGACATTTCGAACAGGTAGAATCTTTTTTGATACAATATACATCAATAAATATATTAAAAAATATTCGGTCCAAAACATTCAGTACTTTTTATTTTACAGCATAAAACGTGTGTAACAGTATTTATGTCCCTACTAAGTACATACAGTGAATTCGCAGAAACGTGAACTGTTTATTGTTGAGGGAGTTCACGTTTGTGATTTCGTTCACATTTTCGAATCCTGAAATTATGAAGCAATACAGTGCTGTTTTTTTTATATTAAAATTAACTTTAATTAATAAATTGAATACCCAGTATCTTGAAAACAAATATTTTATTCAATAAAAAAATCATATTTCAAAAATTGTATTTACAAAAAAAAAACGTAATAGTAGAGAAGTAAGTGAAATTAAAGAAAAGAATTTCGTATCAGGCGATGTAAAACTTAAAATATTTACAAAATTTTGTAACCCTTTTATTTTAAATATTTTCGTTATAAGCCGATGAAAAAATTTACATGATTTTTTTTTACAAATAAGTTGTAAATTTTTAAAAAAAACAGTAGGAAAGGCTTTTAGTAACAAGCTGGTGTGTCTGCAGTTTCGGCGAACGCCACTTCATTATTACAAGGGCACATCAATAATTCCGTGACTACCAACTTCTGTCGTAGTTACATGAAATATAACTCTAATAGACTACTTTTTTTGTTATATAATTGCCAAAGACTGCTAAAGAAAAAACTTGGCGGGTTTAGAAACAGCTGTTCAGTCTGCCTGGCAACCGTAGCAAACACTTTTCACCAATTTCTTCTTTTTACGTTGATTCTGAAAAAGAAACAACATAAAGGTCTCAAACCAGAATTAAAAAACTGCTCAAGTCATATTAATAGACTACTGTCAAATTTTGAGAGAGTTCCGTCATTTAGTTTGTGTTTAACAGCTGTTCGAAACATACAATCTCGTGAATTTTTTTAAAAATGGAAAAAAGTGAAATTCGAGTGATTTTTAAACATTATTTGTTTTTGGAAAAAAACGCCAAAAGAACGCCGAGAAAGCTTGATACTCATAAATACTATGGGGACTCTGCGCCATCGATTTCAATGGTAAAAAAGTGGTTTACTGACTTTCGTTGTGGTCGCACAAGTACAAATGACGTTGAACGTTCTGGACGGTAGATTTAAGTCAATACACCCAAAAATGTCGAAAAAAAACAAGATATAGTGTTGGCCGATCGAAGAATAAAAGTGCGTAAGATTGTTGATGCCATAGGCATTTCATACGGCAGTGTGGTTTCGATTTTACATGATCAGTTGGGTCTAAGAAAGCTGTCTGCAAGATGTGAGCCGCGTTTGCTCTCAATTGACCATACACCTAATCGTGTGACAACTTTAAAGGATTGTTTGGTGTTGTTTAACCACAATTCGAATACGTTTCTGCGGCGTTTTGTAACTATGGATGAAACATGGATCTATTAAAACACTCCAGAGACCAAGAAGCAGTCTCAACTATGGGTTTCTTTGGGTAAACCGGCCAATCAGGTGATGGCAACAGATTTTTTGGGATGCACGCGGGATAATCCACATCCATTACCTTAAAAGGGGGAATACAATAAACGGCGAATATAACGCCAAATTGTTGGACCGATTTAAAGAGCGAGGATTGAAAAAAACGGCGCCATATGGCCAAAAAAAAAATATTTTTTTATCAAGATAATGCACGGTTGCACACGTGTGTAGTCTCAATGGCAAAATTGCATGAATTGGGTTACGAATTGGTACCTCATCTGACATATTCTCCGGATTTAGCCCCCAGTGACTATTTCCAAACCTAAGTATTTCCGGCTATTAAGGGTTAATGCGACAAAAAATACCTTAAATCAATGCTTAGAATCTTAGCTCAAGATCTGATAAGATCTGTTTACGTTTTTTTATCCAAATTTTCTGACTCGAGATCATTAACAAATTTATAAAACAGGTGTTGGTGTTTTTTTGTAATTAGTTTTATTTAATATTTGTTCTTTCCAATATTTCAATCGGATATAGGGTGATCCATCTAGAGGTAGTCTTCAGAACAAAAAAAATATAAAAATTCAAATAAAGTGTGGAATCTTTATTGATGATTTGAAAGGACAATTTATGGCATTAATTTTTTGAAAATAATTACCTTCTAATGTTGGCAACTGTATTATGGAAATGAGCGTTCGGTTAGAAACGGGAAGATCCGCTGTTTTGGACCAAAATTTTGTTCAGTGATGAGGCCCATTTCTGGCTCAACGACAATGTCAATAAACAAAATTGCAGCATTTGGACTGAAGAGCAACAAGAAGAGGTTCAAGAGGTGCATTATACCCAGAGAAAACCACGTTTTGTTGCGGTTTATAAGCTGGTGGAATCATCGGTGCATATACGAGTATTTTCAAAAATGATGATGGCCGGAACGTAACCGTGAATGGTGCTCGCTATCGCGCCATGGTATTGATCGTTGTGCTACTTCAAATTGAAGCTCGTAATCTTGACGACACTTGGTTTTAACAGAATGGTGCTACTAGCCATACAGCTGCTCAGACAATGGATCCATTGAGGGGTCATTTCGAAAAGCAGCTAATTTCACGTTTTCGACAGGTGAGTTGGCCGCCAAGATCGAGTGATATCACACCTTTAGACATTTTTCTTTGGGGTTACGTAAAGTCCAAAGTCTATGCTGACAAACCAGCTACGATTCAGTTTTTGTAAGCCAACATTACGCGTGTCATTAAAGCTATACCGGTCGAAATGCTCGAACGAGTAATCCAAAAGTGGACATCCAGAATGGAAACCCTGAGGCGTAGTTACGGCCAACATTTGAGGAAATTATATTCACAAAATAAATGCCATAAAATGCGCTTTCAAATTACCACTAAAAGGAATCCACACTTGATTTGAATTTTTATATATTTTTTTGTTCTGAAAAAATACCTTTAGATGGATCACCCATCTAAACAATAAACTTCTTCGCTTCAGGAGTTTTTTGCGAATGTTATATCCCTTCCAAAAAATGGGATTTCTAGAGATCCATAAAATAGATATTGTTTGATCAATAATTTCATCGTTGCAGCCGATGAATCCACCGAGCCATTTCTTTAGATTTGAAAATAGGAAATAGTCACTCGGGGCTAACTCCGGAGAATATGGCGGATGAGGTACCAGTTCGTTACCCAGTTTATGCAATTTTGCCATTGAGACTGCACACGTTTGCACCCGTGTATTATCTTGATGAAAAATAACTTTTTTCTTGGCCATATGGGGTCATTTTTTTAAAATCCTGGTCAAATAAGTTGGCATAATATTCGCCGTTTATTTGTTTCCCCCCTTTTGAATGTAATTTATGCGGACTATCCCGCGTGCATCCCCAAAAAACTGTTGCCATAACTTTATTGGCCGACAAAGTCACCTTGGCCTTCGGAGTCGTTTAAGCAGGAGAAACCCATTGTTTAGACTACTGTTTGGTCTCCGGAGCGTTGTAATGGATCCATGTTTCATCCACAGTTACAAAATGCGCAAAAATCATTCGATTTCCGGTAAAACAACTCCAAACAATCCTTTAAAGTTGTTACACGATTACGTTTATGGTCAATTAAGAGCAAACGCGGCACTCATATTGCAGACAGCTTTCTTAAATCCAACTGATCATGTAAAATCGAAACGACACTGCCATATGAAATGCGTATGGCATCAACCATCTCACGCACTTTTATTCTTCGATCGCCCAACACCATATGTGACGCGCAAAATAGAAAGGGACCTAAGGGTAAAAACCTGTTTTGTTCAGGAGAGCCATTTTAAAGATTTAAATACGTGTATCTTTGGTGTACCATCACTTTCATAAAACGCGCATATCTCTGGGAGGGAACACTTTGGGATCGGTCTCATTCGATGCTCAGATGTTGTCCACATCAAAAAAAAAAAGTGAAAATTGATTTTTTTTACCCGTTACCCTTCCCTTTTTTCTATGCGCTGTCACATATAGTGGATTTTTGGACATTTTCCGGTAAATTGACCTCAATTGGCCGTCCAGAACGCTCAGCGTCATTTGTACTTGTGCGACCACAACGAAAGTCAGTAAACCACTTGTTTACCATCGAAATCGATCGTGCAGAGTCTCCACAGTTTTTTTCAATCTTTTCCACGGGTTGGTTGACGGGTTGTTTCAGCAAAAAATAATGTTTAATGAGCACTCGAAGCTCACTTTTCCATTTTTAACAAAACTCATGAAGTTGCATGTTTTGAACAGCTGTTAAACACAAACTTAATGACGGAACTCTCTCAAAATTTGACAGTAGTCTATTAACAGATGGCAGTTGATGAAAGCAGTGTTGTATTTTATATAACTACGGGGGAAGTTAGAAAACTCACGAAATTATTGATATGTCCTTGTATTTTGCTTGTTTAATATGCAAAAGGTCATCGAAATCTACTCATATGTAAATTACATTGAAAGATTGTCTGAAAAATAGTAATTCTGAATCGATCGTTGTCATTAACAAGGGGTCTTTTTAATTCATTTTATCGCTAGGGATATTATTGCTTGGCATATTATTCGAAGATATATATGTAGTAAGTTTATAACTGATGAATTGTTGATGCGTATCTATTCGAAGCTTCATCATCCAAGTACACACAACCTTTTATTGATGGGTTTAAATTAAGATGTTTGTTTCAAATGCTTCTGTATTTTTTAAAGGGAACAGATTTTAATAACGCTTAATTGAAATTATTCTATTGCTAACTAATTTCAAACTGTGGTCTTATTTCAAATCATAATAACGACTATAAAGTTTAAAAGATTTGAAATTTCGGTGGTACGTAACACCAAATCATTCTCATAATAATGTTTTGAAATAGTTATATAGAAGACACTTAAATTAGGAATCCACTCTGCAAGTACTAGATGTATTTATATTTTTAATCAATTTTATATATCAAACTTAAATGATTTCTGCTTAAATTCTAAATGGAAAAGATGACTCCTCCGAACCACTATGCTAAGTACAAAATTCTGTTGAATTATCAATATAAAATTATCAATTTAAAAAAAATTTAAATATTCTACCTATAAATATAAAAAAAAACTCTTAGCAACGCAAAGCATTTTCATGTCGCAACCACTGCCACTTTCTTGTCAACTCATCCTGTTTTAAGTGATCGTTTTAGACCTTGTGTCGAGTACGGCAATTAAATTGTTGCTCTTCAGAGTTTGCGTATACGAGCGTGAATATTAACCGAAGTTATACGTCTATCCTTTACGTAAATGCCCGCCTCAATTTGGCATTGCATGGCGGGGGCAAATGGCGGATAATCATCAGCCCTCAAAGTATAATTGTTGATCTTATAAACAGTGTTCTTAAAGTAAAAGAGTACGAGTATTTACTCTAATCTCATATTAAGTGCAACTTCATCAGCTCCCTTACCGTAACCAATGGACACTTCTTGGGTAAGTTGCTCACACGCAAGAGTTCACGAAAGATCACCCGCATAAAATTCACCTTTTGGACCGTTCTCAAGGCCTCACATACATTCACTTCGAATTTACTGAGATTGGTGTAACGATTGTTCTTGGTGATTACATTGAATTCGATTTTCATTGTAAAGTCTGCAATCTCTTTATACAAGGAGAACTCGGCATAGAGCACTTTTCCACAGTACACCCGGTGAGTGAAGGTCTTGACGATGTCCGGAGCCATTATTTCCATACTCGAATTCATTATCTCAATCGTAAAGTCACGCTGAAAGTGAGGTTGGAAAAAACTGTTCAACATTAGCAATGTATAAAAGATGAGATGAGCCAGGCGCGGTAATTTCGAATTACAACATTCATTTAGACAACAACAGAGTTTAGAATAAATCTAAAAAAAAGCTACACTTATAGACAAAATTGTTTTTGGCCTGGCTCTAAATAACTCAATTCATAACTCAATTGTTTACGTTCTTTTTTGTAATGTTCACTACTCTGTAAGAAAATACAACTTCAAATTAAGTTGAAATTCTTCGGCGTTTACATACCCTCGAACGAGTTTGGCAAATAATTGAAAGGACAATTACGAGCACATGTTCCAACGACCTCCACAAGCTCTTCATGGTGTACCGATTTTTCGCCGACTGACGACAAATGATTTATCCAGAATCTAATTTTGTTTAAATTATCGTTCATTATTGCATTTGAAATAATCATTAATCACACTATTGTGAATACGAGGGCAGTTCCAAAAGTAAGCGATCTTTAAATGAAAACAACTAGCAAAAATTAATCTGTATAGCAATTCCATCATATATATTATATCATATTGATTAGTGTGAAAATTCTAAGGCGATCTAGCCATTACTTTTCGTTTGTCCGCAAAAGTGTTTTTTAAGCATTCTAAAACAAGGCATCGCCCTGAACGTTAACACAATGATAAACTTTTTGCCCTTAAATTGACAAAAAGAACCCCTGAAAAATCACACTATTTTGCGTCTTTGCTTCATTACGTTTGGACTACTCTTATCAATGGATTGCCTTGGATTCGCTCTTTAGGTTCGACCATGCTGAGGCTTGTATACCCTCCACCGAGAACTTCTTTCCTTATATGTGACAGCGCATAGAGAAAGGGACCTAAGGGTAAAAAAAAATCAATTTTCACTTTTTTTTTGATGTGGACAACATCTGAGCATCGAATGAGACCGATCCCATGACCCAAAAGTGTTCCCTCCCAGAGATATTCGCGTTTTATGAAAGTGATGGTACACCAAAGATACACGTATTTAAATCTTTAAAATGGCTCTACTGAACAAAACTGGGTTTTACCCCTTTTTTGCGCGTCACATAAAAAAATTTTGTCAAGAGGTGTGACGCTGACTTCTTTTTGTTACCAGGGTTTGTTTCTTTCCATACAAATATCATATATATGTATAGCCACTACCATTGTCATTCCGGTTTAAGTTCAGGAGATATAGCGCTTCAAAGTTCAGGGTCAAATGGGCAGCGCCACTCCACACAACAAAGTCTATAATTATATGCTTCTCATTGATTTCATTCTGGTAAAGTTTAACTTTGGCCACAAATGCATGATTAAAGGCCCACTTTTCCTACAATATATGTTTCGATTCATACTATGTCCCGAAAATCATCGTCAAATCTTTATAAGTTAATGAGATATGGTCAGTACAGGGGTGTGAGGCCGTCGCCACGCCCCTTGTAATATGTTTACCCAACAAAGTCTTTAATACTTTCCTAGTCATTTATTTCATTCTGTTCTGTTCATATAAACACATCCTGGAGAAAAAGTGGGCGGTACCATGCCCCTTTATAATATCGCAGAGTGGGCGGTACCACATCCCCTTAACAAATTTGTTAAAACTTTTACAAGAATGAAAACCATGACTGGGCAATTATTCTCGACTATGTTACAGTAAAATTGGATAAGGGGCGTGGCACCGTCCACACAACAAAAAGACAATATCTTATGAACTTATAAAGATGTAATTACGATATTTGAAACATACAATTTTTGCATTGATTGAAATATATAATTTTTGCATTAATCGGAACGCATCCCGGAGGAATGAAAAGTAGGTGGTGTCTAGCCCCTATAAAAGTTTGATTTTTTGTCCAAACTAACGGACGAAATGAAATTTTGACAGGATGAAACCAATGACTAGGCAATTATTCTAGACTTTGTTATGGTCAAATTGGATAAAGGGACGTGGCATCAAAGTAATGGACCGTCCGATCATTAAATAATTTTAACAGAATGAAATCAAAGACTAGGAAATTATTTAAGACTATGTTATGGTAAAGTTGGGCATGGATTGGCCTCCAGAACTTTGTAGGCTCTATCTCGTGAAATAATAACGATATGACGTTTGAAAGAAGTATACATTATGTAGGTATAGATGGTATGATGGGGGTATAGAACCTTCAGCACGGAGAAACTTAACTTTGTCTATAATATATTTTTTTATTACTTAATATATTTTTTATTACTCGTACCTAATAAAAAAACCTTATAATAAAAGTTATGAAAAAATAAAAAAAAATTAAATTTGGGCGCATCGAAAATGTTTTTTTGATATGTCGTAGTGGAACTCTTCTTCCTCGTGCCAAAAGCTATCAAAAAATCGATGGCACAATATCGAAAAATTTGTTTCTAAGCCATGTTTATCCCAGCGTCCGCGTGACTGTTAAAAACTCGATAAATAATAGCAATCGACCTAGGGGCGAATATGTAATCGGTAAAAAGTATAATTTTTTTCATAATTTTTGTGAACGGACAATAGTAAGAAAGGGTACTCTTAGTTGGGACGCACCAAATACCCCAAATAAGGGCATTGCTGCTAGAGATTAGATATGATATGTACGTATGTGACCTAAGGCCTAAAATAGGGTAATTTTTAACATAAATTGCTTTGGGACGATGGTGTATGTATATGGTTTCGCTGGTCGAACTTAACGACGTTTTAACTTGTTCCAAAGTATGGCATAGCTGATGGACGTTTTGCCTCATGGGTCAAAAAAGTTTCCGCATGTTTAAATCGGTCAATATGGACATATCGGTACTCAAATTTAGGCAAATTTTGATACGAATCCATATACAGACGTTAAAGTTTTCACCAAGATAATAGGTGAACACATGCGACAATAGGCGCGAAAAACGGACCATTTTGTCGGAGCCTTAATAGTGCAGGGACGGTTAACTTCAGCCTGGCCGAACTTAACAACTTGTTCTTTGAAGTATGAAGTAATTTATGAAGAACATTATGCAATGCACTTCTTAAGAAGCCATGAGAAACTTATTTTCCGATCTAATTTGGAAGAACTTCCGTATGACAACTTTTGGATCTTCTCCACTCCAACCACTATTCAAAGATGATCTGTTTTGGATCGCTCAAAAATCCACGATCTTGCTCAAATTTATTGGTATGCATTTTAAGTGCATAATTATCAATTTAGACCATAATTGTAGATATTATCACTTAGATCCCATACAAAATGAATGTGAAAATAAAGGGTGGTCCAACTATAATGCACGAAGTTTATTATAAGTCACAGCTAAACGTCTAGTTTTTTTGCCCAACTTAACTTGACATTTCTTTGTTTTTGAGTTTCGCAAGTTCAACCATGAAAAGGTACGTATAAGTACACAATTGAGTAGCTCGTTAGGATTGTTAAAGCCTTTTACTAAAATAAGAGTTGAAATCACAATGCATTTCGGTCACTTCGTGATTTTTTATCAACATAATCGCAGCACTTTTACCTCAGTGGATTCGTTAACAATCAGAATTTCAGCATTTGGGAAAATGACAATCCACGAGTGATTGTTGAAAAGCCGATGCATCCACAAAGGGCGACTGTTTGGTGCGGCTTATGGACTAGTTGGACCATCCTTAATAAAGCAAGGCTTGCCATTTTATTACTTCTCAATTCACAACTGCTGAAAGCGTGAAACTTCTTACAAATTGCTGGAGTTGGGCACATGCAGAGAAAAAATATAGTTACTATATGGTCACGGCAACAATACGTAAATATGTTTTGCCATTAAAGTATGGTATTCGCAACCATAGTATTGGTTCGAGACCGAAGGTATCTTTTTGCGTTGATTCTGAAAAAGAAACAACATAAAGGTCTCGAACCAGAATAAAAAAACTGCTCAAGTCATAATAATGATAAAAGACCGAATAAATAACAAAAAAAAAAAAACTATTTTTAATAAATTAATTTTTTCTACTGTTGAATAAATCCTTTTATTAAGAGTTTATTGTATTTTTAAATAATTTACTTAATAAAAATCTCTATTGTTGAATAAAAACTTAACCAAAACCTTACAAAAAATGTTGGGGATCACAGTATCGTTGCGTGGGAGTCATACTATGTTTGTGAGGATCATACTATGGTTGTATGTGAAACATTCTATGGTTGTGGGGATCAAAGAATGGTTGTGGGAGTCATAGTATGGTTCTGTATGAACCATACTATTAGTGTAATGATCATAATATTGTTGTGCTACAACCATATAAACAACATCAGTATAATGCTCTTCGAATATTGTTACCGCAACTACACTTTTTTTCTTCGTGTAGTGAAATAGACCTAAATATATCAATTTGCCCTGATCGTTGTATATTGAGATTGGGTTCTTCGCACAGAAAGTAATTTTTTAGTCGAATGTAACTTTTATGTTTCGAGCCAATTATTCTTGATATTTGTTATACGAGGGCATATCAATAATTCCGTTATTTTTCCAACTTCGCTTGCTCAAGTAGTATCTGTTATTAGACAAATTTTCAAATTTTGAGAGAGTTCTGTCATTTAGTTTGCGTTTTACAGCTGTTAAAAACGTACAACCTCGTGGATTTTGTTAAATTGGAAAAAACTGAATTTCGAGTGCTCATTAAACATTACTTTTTGCAGGAAAAAACCAGTCAATAAATACTACGGGGTCTCTGCACCATCGATTTTTATGGTAAAAAAGTGGTTGACTGACTTTCGTTGTAGTCGCACAAGAACAAATGACGCTGAACGTTCTGCATCCGATAATGTCGAAAAATCCACGATATGGTGTTGGCCGATCGAAAAGTAAAAGTGCGTGAGTTTGTTGATGACATAGGCATTTCATATAGCGATGTGGTTTCTAATTTACATGATCAGTTGGGTTTATGAAAACTGTCTGCAAAATCGTTGCAGCGTTTGCTCTCAACTGACCATAAACGTAATCGTGTGACAACTTCAAAAAATTGTTTGGAGTTGTTTAACCACAATTCGAATACTTTTTTTGCGGCGTTTTGTAACTGTAGATGAAACATGGATCCATTGCAACTCTCCGGAGACCAAGCAGCAGTCTAAACAATTGGTTTCTCTAGGTGAACCGGAAGGCCAAGGTGACTATGACAGCCAATAAGGTGATGGCAACAGTTTTTTGGGATGCACGCGGGATAATTCACATCGATTACCTTCAAAAGGGAAAAACAATAAAGGTGCAAATATTATGCCAACTAATTGAGCCGATTTAACGACCCCATATGGCCAAGAAAAAAAGTTTTTTTTTCATCAAGGTAATGCAAGGGTGCACACGTATGCAGTCTCAATGGCAAAATTTGAGTTTGGTTACGAATTGGTACCTCATCCGCCATATTTTCCGGATTTAGCCCTCAGTGACTATTTCCTATTTCCAAACCTAAAGAAATCAAGGTTTGGAAATGCATGGGTACACACGTGTGCAGTCTCAATGGCAAACCTGTATGAATTGGGTTGCGAATTGGTACCTCACCCGTCATATTCTACGGAATTAGCCCCTAGTGACTATTTCCTATTTCCAAACCTTAAGAAATGGCTCGGTGGAAAAAGATTCAGCTTCAGCGATGAAATAATTAATCACACAAATGCCTACTTTATTTTATGGACCTCGAAAAATTCAATTTTTGGAAGGGATACAAAAATTGGAGAAACGTTAGACGAAGTGTATTAAGCTAAAAGGAAATTATGTTGTAAGTTATGTTGTAAATTTTTTTTGCAAAAAAAGTTCGAAAGTGTGTAGTCTAAACTTTTCATTCAGTTTGCAACACTTCACATTATTGATAGCCCTGAAATTCTTAGATGACCTAGGCACGTCTGTTCCTCCGTCCGTGAGTCTATGGAAAACAAGATTTTCAAACTAAACGATGTGTTTACATTAATTTTGAAAGAGTAAATGTTTACATGTTATTCCTTTTCTATAAGATTACATTTTTAACTTTACTATGTTATTGATTCACACCACCAAAGAAATATCGAATTATTTACTAAAATATAATCTGCATGCCCAGTTAATTTTACAATTTACGCACGCTCCCTCCGACGATGAGAACTGCTATCTGCTGCTTTCTAATTAACATGCCCACGTTAATTTGCCATTGCATTGGCTGCAAAATCGGAGGAAAATCATCATCGTTTATGGTCAAATTTTTGATGACATATAATTTGTGCTAAGAGAAAATTCTCATTTAGAAATCAGGCATTACTCGCTTATATTCCACTATCTTACCGCTAAGAGTGGGCATTTTCTGGGTATATTACTGACGCGAAATAATTCGCGGAATATCACCATTATAAAATTCACTTTGTCGTGTGAACTCTGCAGAATCTCACATCCACTGATGTCCATTTTGACAACGTTCATGCGCCGATTGTCTTTCTTGATTATATCAAAGGTGAGCTTCATATCGAATTCGGTAACATTATTAAGCAATTCAAAGTCGAAATATACTGATTTGTATTTGTAGATCTGATGATTATAGGATTTGATTAAGCTTGAGTCGGTATTGGTTACAGCAATGTCCAAGATATCTATGGTAAAGCCACGCTAAGAAATTAGAAATAGTTAGAAGTCAATTTTGATTCGATGTTAACATTAATATTTCAAACAGGAGCAAGTAAATATTAAGAAAGCCAGTCTAATGTCCAAGACACCATATATTTCCATGCCAAACTATTGGTGTTTAAGTCAGCATTTAGCCTGAAGAAGTTTTTGAGACATAGACGTTTTTTTGTATCCTTATCTTGCAAATACATTTCAATATTTGAAGCTATACCTTTGTATCAATTTGATGAATTATCCCAACGATAGCCACCGAAAAGAGTAGCGAATTTTGAAAATTATTCTTCATCGCTTTTAAAGTCTTTGTCAACTGTTCGTTTCGTCGCATTAATTTTGAAAATTGCTTTATTTTAAAATCAGCAGCTATTAAAACTGAATTAATGTCTCCTAACCATAATTTGCAAAAACCTCCATTAAAAGCGAATTAATACAAATATATTTAATATAAAAATTAAACCACAAAAAAATTACTTACTATACTGAATTTTATATATGACCTCTTTTAATCCCCACAGCTATCTCTGATCTTTGTAAATGTCCATCAAAAATTGAGCCGTTTATTGGCACTGTCAGACTGTCAAATTTATAAGAATTGGTAAGACTTTTTCTGTTAATGATGTATTAGTCTACCTTTATCCTCAAACACAAACACTAATTCGTAATTCATAGATATTTAGTAATTTTTATATATAAGTAGAGTGATCCATCAGAGGATTTTTTCAGAACAAAAAATATATAAAAATTCAAACCAAGTGTGGAATCATTATTGGTAATTTAAAAGGACATTTAATGGCATTTACTTTTTGAAAAGATTTACCTTTAAATGTTGGCAACTGTACTATGGAAATGAGCGTTCGGTGAGCAACGGGAAGATCTGCTGTTTTCGACCAAAATGTTGTTCAGTGATGAGGCCCATTTCTGGCTCAACGGCAAAGTCAATAAACAAAATTGCCGCATTTGAGCTGAAGATCAACAAGAAGAGGTGCCAGTATATCAAGAGAAAATCGCGGTTTGGTGCGGTTTATAATCTGGTGGAATCATCGGTGCAGAATTTTTCAAAAATGATGATGGCCGGAACGTAACCGTGAATGGTGCTCGCTATCGCGCCCATGATATCGATCTTTATTCTACCTGAAATTGAAGCCCGTAATCTTGACGACGCTTGGTTTCAAAAGGACGGTGCCATACAGCTGCTGAAACAATGGATCTTTTGAGAGGTCATTTCTAAAAGTAGCTTATTTCACGTTTTGGACAGGTGAGTTGGCCGCCTAGATCGAGTGATATCACACCTTTAGACATTTTTCTTTGGGGTTACGTAAAGTCCAAAGACTTTGCTGACAAACCAGCTACGATTCAGGTTTTGGAAGCCAACGTTACGGGTGTCAGTAAAGCCATACCGGACGGAATGCTCGAAAGAGTCATCCAAAATCGGACCCTCAGAATTTAAAACCTGAGGCGTAGTTGCGGCAAACATTTGAAGGATATTGTGTTTAAAAAATAAATGCCATAAAATGTCCTTTCAAATTACCAATAAAGATTCCACACTTGATTTGAATTTTTATATTTTTTTTTGTTCAGAAAAATACCTCTAGATGGATCACCCTTAAATTCTATGCTGTCGTAAAAATGTTAAATAATCTAGTCATGACCTTCTGCCAGCGTTAAGCAAATTACAGATCGCATTATTGAAGCTAGGCGTCTGAAATTTTGCAAAAACATGTGCTGATACTCTGAAACGGTTGGAATTAAGAAAGAGCCAAAACGCCCAAAAGGCACACGTAGAATAAAAGTATGGTTGGGATAACGATATTCGAAGAGCATCATACTATTGTTGGGTATATGGTTGTGGTACAACAATATTATGATCCTCACAACAATAGTATGATTCAAATACAATCATACTATGATCCTCATAACCTTACTATGATCCCCACAACAATATTATGATCCACACATAACCATACTATGGTCCCCACAACCATAGTAACATTCACACACAAGCATACTATGCACAACCATAGCTATGATCTCCACAACCATAGTATGATCAACCATAGCATAATTCACACGCAACCATGTTATGATCCCTAAAACCATAGTATGAATACACACATTTAAACAATGATCCCCAAAATTATTTATTAGAATTGATTTAAGTTGTCAACAATAGATTTGAATTGTGAAAATTATTTAAAAATACATTTAATTCCAAATAATAGGAGCGATTTATTTAACAGTAGAACAAAATCAGTTTAAAAAACGTAAGCGTTTTTATTAATAATATTTCAGTTAAACAAAGCCAAAGCAGTTTGCTTGAAAAATATTAATTTTCATAAAGTACTATTACGAGGGCTGCTATATATATTTCTGGCCTATTAATGAAAATACGAATATTTATCATCAAAAATGGCTTTAAAACAATAAAGTATTCTCCAGCATGATTTATACACTTTTGCTTGCGCTAAAACCAACTGTCGAAGCACTTTTCCCACTCCGATTGAGAGACCTCCAAAACATGGTTTTTGAACGCTTCAACAGCATCTTATGGCGACGAAAATCGTTGACCACGCATTTTTTTTTTTTGATATGCGGGAATAAAAAGAATTCATTGGGTGTCAAGTTAGGGCTCTACGGCGAATAAACCATCAAACACGGTCGATTGCTGTTTTGTTTCGGGCTCATACGCATAGATCCATGATTTGTCATCTGTGACGATCTTATAAACGACTTTTAAAGCTCCGCGATCGTATTTTTTTCAAAATTTCCTTGCACCAATCGCGACGAGCCTTTTTTTGAGCGATTGCCAAATTGTGCGGGAACAAACCTGTTTTACGGCAAAATTGTGCAAGAACAGACCTTTTTTACGGCCAGGTGTTCATGCAATATCGAATGTATGCTGGTGGAAGAAGTGCCCAAGGATACCTCTATCTTACAGTATGTCACATGACGATCTTGCATTATCTGTTTACGCATGGCTTCAATGTTGTCTTTGAGCGAGCGTCGGCCACGATGGAATTCATTAAACCAGTTTTTCACAGTGCTAAAGGATGGTGCTTCACCGCCATGAAAAGATTTAAGTTCGTCGATGCACTTTTGTCGTGATATTCCACGTCCAAAGTTGTGAAAAATGATCGTACGAAAATGTTCACGAGCTAATTCCATTTTATTGCCAAATTGATTTTTTTAAGTCACTGTAAAGAACACAAATGATGGTGGTACGTCAAAACGTTCTGAGTACGTTTATGCTAAAAAATATCAAACTTTCCCATGGAAATGTCAGAAGGCGCCAGGCAACACTTAGTGTTGCCTAGGGCAACACATCCTGATGGAAATGAGGGCTAAGCCACGCCCCTTGACAAAATGTTCATATAAGACCGGAAGATATAATGAAAGGTTTATAAGCTTACAAACCGACCGAACTTTATTTGTCCACTTGTATTTCTGTCCGTTGGTATGAGCAGGAGGGAATCTGACCTATTTGTATAATCTACATCACACTGTGGTACAGGATACTCGTATTAAGACTAAGTGCTGATGTTGAGAACACCTAAAAATAAACCCCTTAAGTATTTATTGTACCGATGGATTCAGCATCACTATTAGATTTTAAGGAAGGATGTCCGTCCTTCAGTAAATGTAAAATATGAACCAATTTTGTCGAAACAATGTTCATATGAGGGTAAAACACCTTCGTAGCACGGGGGTTGCTATATATGTTTCTGGTCAAGGCAACACTAAGTGTTGCCTGGCGCCATCTGACATTTCCATGGGAAAGTTTCACATTTTTGAGCACAAACGTACTCAGAACGTTTTGACGTACGACCATCATTTGTATTGTTTACAGTGACTTGAAAAAACCTATTTGGCAAAAAAGATGGAATTAACTTTTGAACATTTTCGTGCTATCATTTTTCACAACTTTCGACGTGGATTATCACGACAAGAGTGCACCGGCGAATTAAATCTTTGTATGGCGATGAAGCACCATTCTATAACACTGTGAAAAGCTGGTTTAACGAATTCAATCGTGGCCGACGCTCGCTCAAAGACGAAGGTCGTCCAAAAACGGCCGCTGTGCCAGAGAACATTGATGCCGTGCGTGAGCTGATAATGCAAGATCGTCATGTGACATACCGTGAGATAGAGGCATACTTGTGCATTTCTTCCACCAGCATACATTCGATATTGCATGAACACCTGGCCGCAAAAAAGGTTTTTTCTCGTCGGATCCCACACGATTTGACAATCGCTCAAAAAAATCCTTCTGTAGATTGCCGCAAAGAAATTTTGAAAAAATACGATCGCGGTGCTTAAAAAGACGTTCATAAGATTGTCGCAGGTGACGAATCATGGATCTATGCGTATGAGCCCGAAAAAAAGCAATCAACCGTGTGGGGCTTCGAAGACGAGCCAAATCCAACGAAAGTTGTTCGTTGAAGAAGCACTTCGAAGCAAATGGTCGCTTGTTTCTGCGGCAAAACTGGTCATGTGGCGACAGTTCCGCTTGAGCAACGTAGGACGGTCAATTCTGAGACAACTTGACACAACTGACACAACTTGTTTGTCTGAAGTCTTCGGAGAAATTCGAAAAGCGAACAAGAGAATACGAATCATTGTGCACCATGACAATGCGAGCTCTCACACATCGGCTCAAACCAGCGCCTTTTTGACCGGCCAAAACGTCGAATTGATGGGTCATCCTCCGTAACGCCCTGACTTGGCACCCAATGACTTCTTTTTATTCACGCACATCAAGAAAAAAATGCGTGGTCAAAGATTTTGGTCGCCAAAAGATGCTTTTAAAGCGTTCAAAAACCATGTTTTGTAGGTGTCTCGATCGGAGTGGAAAAAGTGCTTCGACAATTGGTTTGAGTGCATGCAAAAGTGAACAGGGATTAAACCGGCTCAAGACCTCTTCCTTCTATATTTAAATAGAAGACAAGTTTTTAACAAAATGGCAAAGTGACATTGATTTTCGTGGCTGAATACTACTTTTATCCTGATTTCGGGTCCGTGACAACCCTCTTCAGAAAGCCTTGCTGCAATTGTTGAAAGTAAAACCGAACTCTATAAGGCCAGGCTCTTCCCAAACGAATGAGAACTACTGTTGAAACCTTACTTTTTCAAGTTTTCTTCACACAATTGCCCACGAAAATAGAGAATACTTTGAAAAACAACAAAACCATTTGTGATGATAAATATTCGCATTTTCATTATAAGGCCAGAAATATATATATAGCAGCCCTCGCAGTAGTTACCACACTTTTCTCTGCGTGTAAATGTTAAGGTTATATTGTAGTCGTACCTGGCCAACAGCAGATATTATATGTACATTGTACATGACAAGTAAAAAATTAACAACACCAAATGTTTGTAGTTCTAGAAGGGGCCAACCAATATTAATGACACCTGGAATAACTTAACTATACTTAACCGGGATATATTGTGTTACATTTTCTTTCGATTAAAATACACTCCCCCATAGGCAAAAGTGTATACAACGTACGTTTGTCATCGATTTTGTAACAAGTCGACAGATTGCTGTGGGACCCTGTAACGTAACGCTCACCAGACTTAGCTCTATGCGTTTTTTTTTTGCTTTAGGGTTATCTGAAGTCAACCGTGTATATCCACCGTTCCACTACCTTGGAATTAAAAACATTGTGGCTGAAATTGGCAGAATAAATTTTGCTTGAATATTGTTTTCTGCCATATGTGAACATATGTGACAGCGCATAGAGAAAGGGACCTAAGGGTAAAAAATCAATTTTCATTTTTTTCTTTTTTTGATGTGGACAACATCTGAGCATCGAATGTGACCGATCACATGCCCCAAAAGTGTTCCCTCCCAGCAATATGCGCGTTTTATGAAAGTGAAGTCGACGATTCTAAGCGCAAATAGGAAGGAACCTAATCTTTAAAATGGCTCTCCTGAAGAAAACTTTTCATCAACTTTTCACTTTTTTTTTGTTGATGTGGACAACATCTGAGCATCGAATGAGAACGATCCCATGCCCCAAAAGTGTTCCCTCCCAGAAATATGTGCGTTTTATGAAAGTGAAGTCGACGATTCTAAACGCAAATATTATTTATTTATTTATTTGAAGATATTAATTCATAATTACAAATTATCAATTAATATGTGAGGAGTGAGCAATAGCATCTAGGCCTTCAGCTCAACAGTAATTTGAATTTTTTTTTTTTTATATATACATAGTACATTTATATCTTAAATTATAACTTAATTCTATGTTAGTAACTTATGTTATGTTAAACCACTTTGGTGGAATATCAGCGGCTTTATATTAATTTGTACACATACGTTTGTTTCAGAAAATCAATTAGTTGTTGTATTTCCAAAGAGGTTAAAGTTGTCAGGATTTTTAAAGGATCGTTTTGTCCAAATAAGTTTATTCTTATATTATTGAATTTTTGGCAATCTTTCAGAAAATGTTTAGGATTGGAAGAGTTATCAGGTAGGCAGTTACCTTAGGTCCCTTTCTATTTTGCGCGTCACATATATAGTTTTAAACGCCATTAAAAACTAAGACACGATTGCCTTATCACTCTTCAAATTATCATTTAGCAGGAAAACATTTTATGGGGCTTGTTAGTTACTTAAATAATAGTCGTATTGCTAAACTAACTTTTACAATCTGCGAAAGCGTCCATTTACGATGAGGCTACCCTTTGGTTGTTTTTTAATCGATAATTCAATATTCAATTGGAATTGCATCATTGGAAAGATCGGCGGATAATCTTCTTCCCTGATGGTATAATTGTTGACAACATATTTGACATTCTGCAATTACAATTGAGGAAATCTATATGATTTGATGTGCCTTTGAGCACAGTTTTGAAATCTTACCGCATATACGGGACAATCCCTAGGTACATTACTGACACGGAAAATTTCGCGAAAAAACACTTTCATGAAATTCATTTTACTGTGGGAACTTCGTAAAGTGTCACAGCCATTGGCCTCCATTTTGAAGATGTTCATGCGTCGATTGTCCTTTTTCAACATATCGAACGTAACTTGAAGATCGAAGTCTGTGACATTTTTGTGCAATGTTATATCGAAATATACTATTTTTTGGCCGTAGATATAATGATTTTCCGATTTGACCAGTTCCCAGTCGATGACTTTGAAATCTGCTCTCAATATTTCTATGACGAAATCGCGCTGGAAATAAAGAAAAGGAATGAGGAATTAGTACGATACACGTACTCGTATAAGTCTAATAAATGGCAGTAAGTAATCAAATTTTGACAATGTAAGGTAAAAGGAGCAAAAACAAAATGGAACAAAAAACATGGAATAAATTAGTTTTATTTAATTCATGAAGGAAGACTGACCAATTAGCCCAGTCAAAAACGACATAAACAAATAAAATAAATACCCATTTGGTCAAAGAAGAAGAATTCAAAATTGTTCAAATAAGTTTTAATAATTCATTTAATTCCCAAAATGGCATGTTTTGAGTGACCACATTAATAACGAGAAAGGAAATCCCCAGTGATCACGAAAATCAACATAAATAAAGAAACTACTGTGAGAAGAGACGTACAATTCTATTTTGTGATATAATAGCATGATTGCTATTATAGCAGTAGAATTACTACTTAAAGCAGTTTTCATTACGGCAACATGTGTCGACAGCATAATGGTATAGGAAAGTCGTCACACCAACGACTAAACGCGTCCACCAGACAGACAGACGGTGATGTGTTTGCTTTAACTTCGCTGACTTCGTCCTAACCTCTAAGACAAATAACAACAAACCTGATGTTATCAAATTAAGGAGTAGTTCCTCTTCAAAACAAACAATGAATTTTGCTTTAAAGTCCTGTTCGTCTACAGAGGATCTGCTTCGATATCCAGGTGAGGGAAACGCGCCATTTGAACTGGACAATTGAAGAGGTACGAAGGCGACCGCAAAAGTAACTGGCCTAACATAAAAAGAACCTTGTTTTTGGAATTATTATTATTTATTTTTCAACATAATCTCCTTCCAACTCAATACACTTCATCAAACGTTTTTCAAGTTTTTTAATTCCATCCGAAAAATAAGATTTTTCAAGACCTTCAAAATATGCCTCAGTTTCAGCAATAACCTCGCTATTGGACGAAAATTTTTTGCCACCGATAATTTTTTTTAAATTTGGAAACAAGAAATAATCAGAAGGAGCTAAATCTGGACTATATGGTGGATGCGGAGCAATTTCAAATCGTAATTCGGCCAGTTTTTGTTGAGTTAAAAATGCAGTGTGTGAAGGAGCATTTTCTTGATGAAAAAGAACTTCGTTGTATCTTGATTTCTTCACTCAACCGATCCAATAATGCACAATAATATTCACTATTTATAGTTTTTCCTTTCTCAAGATAATCAATAAATATTATACCCCTTGCATCCCAAAATACTGTGGCCATTACTTTTCCTGCTGCCTCAACAGTTGTCGCCTTCTTGGGACCACTTTTACCAGCTTCTATCCATTGTTTTGACAGTTCTTTGCATTCTGGGATGTAGTGATGGATCCATGTTTCATCAACAGTTATGAATCGGCGCAAGAACTCTATTGGATTATGCTGATAAATCGCTAAAACCTCCTCGGAATTGGTCCAACGGACGATTTTTCGGGGCAAAGTCAACAAACGCGGCACCCATCTTGCGGATAGCTTTTTCATGTGGAGTTCATCATGTAAAATACTCCAAACTTGTTTTTCGTGTATTTTAACAATATCAGCAAGTTTTCTGAGCGTTATTCGTCTATCTTTAGTCACTTCATTAAATATTTTTCTAGTGTTTTCAATAGTAGTAGCAGTTTTCGCTCTTCCAGAGCGTTGTTCATCTTCCGTACTTGAACGACCCATTTTAATTTGTTGAACCCAGGATTTCACGGTGGAGTATGATGGTGCATTATCACCATGAACAGAATCCAATTCATCTTTGATTAATTGTGGCGTATAACCTTTCATATAAAAGTGTTTAATTACCACACAAGACTCTTTATTTTCCATTTTTCAAAAATTATAAAACTTGTTTACTTCAATCACCTGTAACAAAGAAAATAATCGTTAAATATTTCGGAAATTTTGACAGATGGCTTATAAAAGATTGCTTTTAAAAAACAAAAACAAAATTTGCTAGTAAAACAGAAAATGTGCCAGGCCAGTTAGTTTTGCCGTCGCCCTCGTACATTACGTCATGTGGTTCCTTATGCCAGGGGGCCAAACTTCATCTAAGTGTTGTCTGGCGCCATCTGACATTTCTATTGGAAAGTTTGACATTTTCTAGCATAAACGTACTCAGAACGTTTTGACGTACGACCATCATTTTGTGTTGTTTGTTTGAAAAAATCAATGTGGCAAAAAAATCGAATTAACTCGTGAACATTTTCGTGCGGTCATTTTTCACAACTTTCGACATGGATTATCACAAGAGTGCACCGGCAAACTTAAATCTTTGTATAGCGATAAAGCACCATTCTATAGCACTGTGAAAAGCTGGTTTAATGAATTTAATCGTGGCCGAGGCTCGCTCAAAGACGAAGGTCGTCCAAAAACGGCCGTTGTGCCAGCGAACATTGATGCCGTGCGTGAACTGATAATGCAAGATCGTCATGTGACATACCGAGAGATAGAGGCATCCATGGGCATTTCTTCCACCAACATACATTCAATATTGCATGAACACCTGGCCGTAAAAAAAGGTTTGTTCTCGTTGGATCCCGCACATTTTGACAATCGCTCAAAAAAAGCCTCGTGTACATTTTGAAAAAATACGATCGCGGTGCTTAAAAAGACGTTTATAAGATCGTCACAGGTGACGAATCATGGATCTATGCGTATGAGCCCGACACAAAACAGCAATCGACCGTGTGGGTCTTCGAAGACGAGCCAAATCCAACGAAAGTTTTTCGTGGAAGAAGCACTTCGAAGCAAATGGTCGCTTGTTTCTTCGGAAAAACTGGTCATGTGACGACTGTTCCGCTTGAGCAACGTAGGAGATCAATTCTGAGTGGTACAGCATAATTTGTTTGCCTGAAGTCTTCGGAGAAATTCGAAAAACGAACAATAGCCGACGAATCATTGTGCACCATGACAATGCGAGCTCTCACACATCTTCTTAAACCATCGCCTTTTTGACCTGCCAAAACGTCGAATTAATAGGTAATCCGCCGTACAGCCCTGACTCGGCACCAAATGACTTCTTTTTTATTGGCGCACATCAAGAAAAAAATGCGTGGTCAACGATTTTTTTCGCCAGCTGTTGAAGGGTTCAAAAACCATGTTTTGGAGGTGTCTCAATCGGAGTGGACAATTGGTAAGAGCGCATGCAAAAGTGTATAAATCATGCTGGAGAATACTTTAAAAAACAATTAAACCATTTTTGATGCTAAATATTCGCATTTTCATTATTAGGCCACAAATATATGTGACAGCGCATAGAGAAAGGGACCTAAGGGTAAAAAACCAATTTTCACTTTTTGTTTTTTTTTGATGTGGACAACATTTAAGCATCGAATGAGACTGATCCCATGCCCCAAAAGTGTTCCCTCCCAGAGATATGCGCGTTTTATGAAAGTGATGGTACACCAAAGATACACGTATTTAAATCTTTAAAATGGCTCTCCTGAACAAAACTGGTTTTTATCGTTAGGTCCCTTTCTATTTTGCGCGTCACACATGAAAAATGATCGATCAGGCTGGGGAGGAGCAGTGCTTCAAGCGTCTTTGCTACTGGCGAAAGCAAGGAGATCGGCCTGTAGGATCTCCTTTGCTTGTGTTTTTGTCTGGCTTCAATAGTAGTACCGCTGTGCCCATTTTCTAGCCATTGGGAACTAAGTAAGAGGCTAACGATAGATTGAGCCTTTTGATCATGTTCTCTACTGCTGCTTCAACATCAGTATTGAGATTTCGTCCAGACCCAGCGTCTTTGATGACGTTGCGCTGCGAAAGACATGAGCAACTTCACCAATGGCAAATTGTGGTGGTGCCTTTTCGACTGGGAGAGAGCCTTCGTTGTATTCGATGATGTGACAGATGTAATATATATCGTAGTTATTTGTTTTTAATAAGATCTGCACCGCCTAGCTTACTTTTTGGATGGCTGCGATTTAATTTTTTTCGATAATATCCGCAGGCCTATTGTCATTTCGAGGACATCTGGTCATAAAAATCTTCTACATTCAGTTTTCATAGTGGTTTTTATGCTGGAGGATTACTTGACCGTCATCCTAAATCAGAGTTTTAAACGTTTTAATGGTAAACTATTTATATTTCGGGTCCTGCCAGTACTAGTGTTCCCAGATGCAAACTGGAACATCCATTGGAAACTTTGACATTTTTTAGCATAACTTCACTAAGAACGTTCTGTCATTTGAGGGCGAATTGTTTTATTTACAGTGTGTTGAAAAATTCATCTCAGTCAAAAAATGAAATTATCCCGTGAACATTTTCGTGCAATGATTTTTTACGATTTTCGGCGTTGGTTATGAAGACAAGAGTGTTTAAATCAACTTGTTTCGACTTTTGTCGATGAAGCACCATCAAAAACCAATGTTGATCGCTGTGACCAAGAGTTCAGTCTCGGACGCCGTTCGCTCCAGGATGATTTTCGTAAAGGTCGTCCAACTTCGGTCAATTTGCCAGAAACCATCGATGCTGTGCATGAACTGATTAAGCAAGACCGACATGTGACATACCGTGAGATTGAGGCGTCCTTGGACATTATTAGGACAATCATCAATAAGATATTGCAGGTTCATTTGGCTGTGAAAAAAATTTGTTCTCGTTGGATCCCACATAATTTGACAAATGCTCAAAAAAAGTCCCGTATGAATTGGTGCAAAGAGATGTTAAAAAAGTATATCTGCGGTAGCTCAAAAGGCAGTGTATTACATTGTCACAGGTGACGAATCATGGATCTATGCATATGAACCCGAAACAAAACAGCAATCGACCGTATGCGTTTTTCAAGACGAGCCAAATCCAACAAAAGTTGTTCGTAGAAGAAGTACATCGAAGAAAATGATGGCGTTTTTTTCGGTATAACCGGCCATGTTGCCACAGTGCCTTTAGTGGAATGTAGGACGGTCCATTCAGAGTGGTAAACAACCATCAGTTTGCCAACAGTGTGAAATGAGGAAAGATAATAAGAGAAGACAGATCATTTTGCATCTCGACAATTCGAATGCGTGCTCAATGTTATTCATCGCCCGAAGCAGCTGTTGAAGCGTTCAAAAATCATGTTCTGGAGGTGTCTTAATCGGAGTGATAAAAGTGCTTCGAAAATTGGTTTGTGCGCATGCAAAAGTGTATCTTAAAGGAGAATATTTTGAAAAACAATAAAACCATTTCCAATGATAAATTATTGTGTTTTTATTGCCGTACCCAAAATATAAATAGCAACCCTCGTACATAAGCTTATCAAACGAGTGTTTTACAGTAGCTACCTATGAGACACCTGATCTAAAAGTATTCTCGGAGGTCAGTGTTCACTGCAGTTGAAGGATGACCAAGATATTTACTGGCTTACGATGGGTTAAAGCCAATCGGATCGATTCTTGGTATTCAACTTTCCCTATGACACGAATTTGCGTACAAATTTTGTAAATATTTTAAACTGAACCTCTTCGTTAACCACAAAAGAAAATCTATCAGAGTTTCCATTACTTTAATCCGAACAATATTTGCAGATTCCAACACAGTACAAATTAGACAAGTAAGTGGATGGCGGTGTTATATTTATGACACGCTCCTCATTGACTTCATCTCCACTATTCATTTTGATTTTCTTGTTTGCTAAGTCATATCGCTTATATTTGCTACGTCCTAAATTTCAAATTCATATCTGTCCTTTATTTTCTAACATGTATCACTACATTCCTACCTTTGCGTCCAGTTCGAGAACGGCCAATGCAGTAAACACCAAAAACAGCAGCGATTTTTCCAACTTCCACTTCATGGCTCTTAAAATTGTTCTGAACTATTTAATAGCATTTGGAGCTGTCGATTTTAAACGAAATAACATTTTGAGTTTAAAATTAACATCAATTTAAAAAATTACAATGTTCCGATATTGAGTTTGATCAGATCGATTAAATGTTTTATGTTTTAATAATGATTGCAATAAAATCTCAGTAAAGAAAAAAATTTAAATATCATTTCATAGAAAGGGGAAACTGTTCCTCGAAGGGAAAAGGTCGACGAATTCATTTGGTAAAGATAATAAAAAGTATTTAAGGGTAAGCGTCGAAAAGAGTAAGTTTTACGAAGGCATATTTCGTTAGGCTGTCGATTAAAAAAGAAAATGGCAAACAATTTGGGAAATCTTTATATGAAGAAACCAATATAGTACCTCAGCTGATGTAAATATGCTTAACGAGAAGTTTATACACACAAAAGAAGACAAACCTTAAAATTTAAATAAAAAATTGATATGTGAATTCCATCACCACTGAATTAAACATTTTGCATGAACATCGTTAAGCTTAAATTTCTGCAAATTGCAAACAACACAGAAAAAAATAAAACAAAACTCACACGCAATCTGGAAAAAATCTACTGAAAAAATACCTCTAGATTGATCAGCCACACGCAGAGAAAAAATGTGGTTACTATATGGTCACGGCAATAATAATATGTTGGCCACAATAAAAGTATGTTCGTCGCAACTATAGCATTGTTTTCTGAATTTAATTTTGACAATAGTATGATTGTCACAATATAAATATTGTTGAAATGAAACAAAAGTATTATGAATGTATGTACAGAAGTATTGTTTTATGAGTTTTTTGTTTACAATAATATGATTACGGCATCATACTGTATGATTGTAAATATTTTTCGTTTGAATATGCTTTTTAGCACAAAGTTATTGTTACGGATCGAATGCAATAATAGTACTTTTTAAAAGGAAATTAAAATTTTTCAAACAAACTGCTTTGGCTTTGCTTAACTGAAATATATTTAATAAAAACGATTACCTTTTTTATACTTATTTCTTTCTACTGTTAAATAAATCACTCCTATTGTTCAAGAAATTATTCAGTTTGAATAGATTTCAAGAATTTAGAAAATTGAAAAGAAAATGTTTTAGTTATTTACTGAGGTTTCACAATTTATTTATTATTTCACAGCTAGAATAAAGGTTATAATATTAGATATTAAGGATACTTATGTTGTTTCCAGCTTGACAGTCCAAAAAAGAGAGATCGAATTAAGTTTGAATTTAAGCAAGCAAACCGAAGTTTAGCTTAAAATTGTGCAAATAAATAATGTACATAGTGTAATACATTTATACATAAGTTCGCTTCGGCTGCAAGTAATCGAACATGTTCGATGTCACTGACCACCTAAACGACAAACATCAGCATCGATCAAACATGACTTAGATGTGCAGGTGGTCAAACGTACGCATGTTCGAACGATTGTGCGTGCACTTATCTGCTTTCTTCCCATTCTCTGCTCCCACATTTGGTTCGATCAGTTTTACATAGTGTTGAACGTATGATAAGAGGGAAGTGGGGGACGCACAAGTGCATCGATGTAACGCATGAAGCTTATGCAGCAGAGAGGAGGGTAGGGACGCACAAGTGCGTCGATGTAACAAAGCGAAGCAAATAAGTACACGCACAAATATATGCGTTGTAAACTTACAGTACTCGGACTTATATTAAAAGCACTTAAATTTAACAATATGAAAGACTTAAAATTATAATAATTATGTGAATAATTTGGATGAGTAAATATGTGGTTGACGACTTAGATATTTTCGTCAACACCTATTATTTTTAATTTAATGTATTTTTAAAGAATGGTCATAATATTTAATATTTTTTCTATTGTAGACAACTTAACGCAATTCTAATAAATAATTTTGGGGATCATAGTATGGTTGAGCGGGATCATACTATGGCTGTAGGGATCATAGCATGGTTGCGTGTGAATCATACTATGTTTGTGAGGATCATACTATGGTTGTATGTAAAACATACTATGGTTGTGAGGATCATAATATGGTTGTGTGTATTATAGTATGGTTGAGTGTGAATCATACTATGGTTGTGGGGATCGTCGTATAGTTATGTGTGAATCATGCTATTGTTGTAAGGATCATAGTATGGTTGTGAGAATCATACTTGTTGTATGGATCATAATATTTTTGTGTCACAACCATATACCCAATAATAGTATAATCCTCTTCGAATATGGTCACCACAACCATACGTTTTTTCTGAGTGCATTAGATAAGCTTAATTAAGAGTTTATGCACACAAAAAAAAGACAACCCTTTAATTTAAAACGAAAAATTGGTATGTGAATTTCACTACCACTCAATTCAAAATTTTGTAAATAAGCCAAACTATTAATTAAGTAATTAAGTATTACAATTCATAAAATGCATGCACTATATCGCGTATCTGCACGCAGATAAAAAACATGGTCACTACATGCTCACGGCAATAATAATATGTTCTCCATAACAAAAGTATGTTCGTCGCAACCATAGCATTGTTAACTGAATTTGTTTTTGACAATAGTTTAATTGCTGCAATATTAATATTGTTGAAATGTAACAATAGTATTATTGCCAAATTTAAAAATAAAAATATGGTTATAACAACAATATAATTATGGTTAGTGCGACAAAAGTATTGTGTTTTGCGTTTTATGTTAACAATCATACTGTATGATTGTAATTTTTCTTCATTTAAATATGCTTTTTAGAACAAATGTTATTGGTACGGATCTAATGCAATAATAGTACATTTTTTTATCGAAATTTAAATTTTTTAAACAAGCTGCTTTGGTTTTGTTTAACTGAAATATTTTTAACAAAAACGCTTACTTTTATTTAAACTAATTTTTTCTACTGTGAAATAAATCACTCCTATTATTTTGAATTTAATGTATTTTTGAATAATTTTCATAATTCAAATCTATTCTTGACAACTTAAACCAGTTCTAATAAATTATGTTGGGGATCATAGCATAATTGTGTGTGATCATACTATGGTAGTAGGGATCATAACATGGTTGCGTGTGAATCATACTATGGTTGTGAGGATCATACTATGGTTGTATGAGAAACATACTATTGTTGTGAGGATCATACTATGGTTGTGGAGATCATAGTATGGTTGAGTGTGAATCATACTATGGTTGTGGGGATCATAGTATGGTTATGTGTGAATCATACTATTGTTGTGAGGATTATAGTATGGTTGTATTTGAATCATACTATTGTTGTGACGACCAAAATATTGTTGTAGCACAACCATATACCCAACAATAGTATTATTCTATTTGAATATTGTCATCACAACCGTGTGCGGGTGTATATGCAAATGACATCCAACTGTAATAAGCTGTCCTAAATCTAATCCGTTTTTACATTTTTTAATGTTAAACGCAGAAATTCATACAAACAGAGAAAAACTATGGTTACTATATAGTCAATATAATTATGTTCTTTGCAATAAAAGTATGGTCTTCGCAACCATAGTATTGTTTTTTCAATTTATTCTTGGCAAAAGTACGATTACCGCTATATTAATATTGTTGAAATGTAACAATATAGTATTGCCAAATGTAAATATGGTTGGTGCGACAAAAATATTGTTTTGGGTTTTATATTTACAATAATATGATTACGGCAATCATACTATATGATTGTGATTATTCTTCATTTGAATATGCTTTTAAGAACAATGTCATTGTTATGGATCTAAGGCAATGTTTGTTTTTCAAACAAACTGCTTTGGCTTTGTTTAACTGAAATATTATTAATAAAAATGTGTACGTTTATTAAACTGATTTTTTCTACTGTTAAATAAATCACTCCTATTATTTTGAATTGAATGTGTTTTTAAATAATTTTCATAACACAGTACAACATTTTTCAGATGTCTCAATTCTCATAATTGTTTGTGAAAGTAGCCCCAAGAAGAAGAAATTCTGCAACATTCGTTTGGTCAAGGTACATTAAATAATAATTTAATAATTAATTTGAAGTTAGTTAGTATCGTATAGGGGAATTTGTTACGTTTAAGGGTCTTTTGTTTGTCATAGGTCGAGAAAAAAAATTAAAAATTACAATTCCTTTAATCTGTTCATACAACGTTTCGTTACATAAGCAACAGTTTCGCAGTTATAAATAAATGTATGAAGAAAAAAATATTTTTTGCCTAAAAAATTAAAGTTTTTTTTTTTTAAATTCATAAAAAATACAAAACGGTAAAAATTGTCAAGTCCTATTACTTTCACCAAAAGTCACATAACCTATGAACAAAATGAGACATAGATCATGAAAATCGATTTACGCGTTTCGCTTTTATGCACAATTATGTGAAGGTATGAATTTCAAAAATTTGCTCGAGATATGCACAAAATTCTTTGGAAAAAACATTGATGACTTTATTATGAATCTCAGAATTTAAAAAAAAGTAATAAACACTTCAGTTAAACAAAGCCAAAGTAGTTTGTTTGAAAAAATTTAATATCCATATAAAAAGTACTGTTATTGCATTAGATTCGTTACAATAACATCGTTCTAAAAAGCATATTCAAATGAAGAAAATGTACAATCATACAGTTTGATTGCTGTAATTATATTATTGTTGACATAAAAAACAAAAACAATACTATTGCCAAACACAATTATATTGTTGCTACAACCATATGTTGATTTTTAAATTTGGCAACAATACTATATTTATATTGCAGCAATCATACTATTTTCAAAATAAATTCAGAAAACAATACTATGGTTGCGACGAACACACTTTTATTGCCTTATGGTCATAAGGAGTTTGGGATTGTAAATGGCCGAAATAGCTACAGCGGGAAAAGTTTCTCTTCAATGGTGTAAAGGTACCGTGGAGAAAGTTACACTTCTTCGTAGACGGACAATGGTTAGAATGGGTACTGTTAGCTGAGACGTACTCAACACCTCAAAAAGGTCATGGTTGCTGTACTTTTTAGAGCAAGTGGTCCAAAAAACGTGCCACATGCACAAATCAGGCGACTAATAGTCTATATGTGACGCACAAAATAGAAGGGACCTAAGGGTAAAAACTAGTTTTGTTCAGGAGATCCATTTTAAAGATTTAAATACGTGTATCTTTGGTGTACCATCACTTTCATAAAACGCGCATATCTCTGGGAGGGAACACTTTTGGGACATGGGATCGGTCTCATTCGATGCTCAGATGTTGTCCACATCAAAAAGGAAAAAAAGTGAAAATTGATTTTTTTTTACCCTTAGGCCCCTTTCTCTATGCGCTGTCACATATGAGTACTGCTATTAAAGACAATTTTGCTACCAATCTACATATAGGATAAAGTTTAAGTTTTTGACCAAGATTAAGGACGGACGCATGGTCCGAAAGGGTCTAAAAAATTGACCTTTTATTTTTCGCTTCAGAAGCGTGGGGACGGTGGAGGGTATATTTGGCCTGGCCGAACTTTTTACCTGTTTGAGGTATTAAGAGCGTATAATTTGCAGTACATATTGTTCGTCCAGGTTCCGAGGTACCATTAGTCCCTTAAAGATACATTTTTTTCACCTTAAACAATTTTACCCTTAAGGAATTATCACGCATAAATTCAGGATCGTAGGTTAAATCGTTTGATCACAACCGTGCATTCAACAGACACTCGGAAGGACGGACATGGCAATATCTTCTACCTCCATGTAAAAACACGAGTCAGTCCAAAATAAACGTCTTACAGTTCTACACGCAGAGAAAAAACATGGTTACTACATGGTCACGGCAATAATAATATGTTCTCCACAACAAAAGTATGTTCGTCGCAACCATAGCATTGTTAACTGAATTTATTTTTGACAATAGTATAATTGCTGCAATTTTAATATTGTTGAAATGTAACAATAGAATTATTGCCAAATTTAAAAATGAAAATATGGTTATAGCAACAATATAAATATGGTTAGTGCGACAAAAGTATTGTGTTTTGCGTTTTATGTTAACAATGATATGATTACGGCAATCATACTGTATGATTGTAATTTTTTTTACATTTAAATATGCTTTTTAGAACAAATGTCATTTATTGGTACGGATCTAATGCAATAATAGTACTTTTTTATCGAAATTAAAATTTTTTAAATCAGCTGCTTTGGCTCTGTTTACCTGAAATATTTTTAATAAAAACGCTTACGTTTATTTAAACTTATTTTTTCTACTGTGAAATAAATCACTCCTATTATTTTGAATTTAATGTTTTTTTTTGTATAATTTTCATAATTCAAATCTATTGTTGACAACTTAAACCAATTCTAATAAATTATGTTGGGGATCATAGTAAAATTGTGTGTGATCATACTATGGTTGTAGGGATCATAACATGGTTGCGTGTGAATCATACTATGGTTGTGAGGACCATACTATGGTTGTATATGAAACTTATTATGGTTGTGAGGATCATACTATGGTTGTGGAGATCATAGTATGGTTGAGTGTGAATCATACTATGGTTGTTGGAATCATAGTATGGTTATGTGTGAATCATACTATTGTTGTGAGGATCATAGTATGGTTGTATTTGAATCATACTATTGTTGTGAGGACCATACTATTGTTGTAACACAACCATATACCCAACAATAGTATTATCCTCTTTGAATATTGTCATCACAACCATACTTTTTTTCTGCGTGTAGATTGGTAAGTATTGGAAAAATAATCAAATCGGGCTAAATGGGAAAAAGTTCCACTTTATGGGACTAAAACAAGTCGTGATTAAATTTTGGTTCTGGTATTTAAAATTTCAAAGGTTAAATCGTTTGCACACATCCATGCATTTACCACACACTCGGATGGACGGACATGGCAATATCTTCTAACTCCCTTAAAAAGCATGATTCAGTCCAAAAGACTAGAGCTAGAGTCTTCTAACGTTTTAAATAATCGCCTTATACGTTGTTCTAGATTGGTTAGTGTTGAAAAAAAATCAAATCGGGTAAAATATGAAAAAGTTTCACTTTAAGGGACTAAAACAAGTCGTGACTAAATTTGGTTTCTGGTATATCTACTACATAATTTCAATAATTATATTTTTAACTTCCCTGTGGGAAATTGGACCGTCAGGGAACCAGTCACGTGACTGGTCTCTCGTGGATGGAGACCGGTCCCAGTACAAACCCAAGTATATGAAAAGAACCAGTAATTTGTACATGGCTTTGTCACTGGACACTACTCAGATACCATGTGACATATCACTGGGCTGATCAAAAAGGACAGGTAACGAACAGGTCATCAGTTTAATTGCATCAGTTTAATTTAACGATTAGTCTGATTTTTTGAAAATTTTGATCTGAATGTAAATTTTCATACAAATTTGAATAGACTTCTAAACAAAATACGCTTAAGGCGGTTCTGTTCCTTGACAGGTTCTGTTTCACCCATCCTCGATTGGTACATTCCGGGTAATTGAATTTGCATTTCCCGTAGGGTAACTTTGCTTGCAAGTTCTAGGCATAGGCGCATTAAACGTTCCATAAATGGCCATAGTCGTTATTCCTTGGAGATTTCTAACCAATCCAAACAAGTACCTGTTTTAAGATTTGAGCAAATTTTGAAGCTCGAACTATTGACATACAGATATCTAAAAATACTCGTAATGAAACTCCTTCTAAATCCGAATATTGTGGCAATATTATGATGTGTGTCGCTTCGATAACAAAAATCTATGATATTGTTGCAAATATTATCATTTAGACTACAGCGTTGATAAGATAAGTCAATCCAGCGTAACATAGCCGCCATCAAAGTAATTAAAATGTAATAAACTTAATTTGCTAGTGTCTATCAGTGGTTTGGAAACTAACTGTGCTTACAGTTTAAGCCACTGTAGTATAAATACTCCAAAACTGAAATTATATTCTGCAAATAGAGGTCTCAATAAGCAGGTGCAAATGCGAAAAAGCATGAACAACTAACGCGATGACCATCAAATATTCGCTGTCAGCAATTGTTATCCTATTGGTAGCATTTCCAATTGAGGCAAAGGTTGGTAGTGTATAAAAAAAAATAAAATATCCGCGAAATGTCCTTATAAACCTCTCATTCTGTCCATTAAGCGCGATTATATCTTGGAAGTCCTGGAAGCCAAAACCGACATCGGCAGCGGCGATTGTGTGAAAACTTTAACGGCCAACGTCAAGAATAACAGAGAAATCAATGTCGATATGGAATTTCGGCTAAACGTTACCGAATGGTCAATGAAACTGATTCTCGACCTGCTAACCAAGAATAATCGACGCATCAGTTTGATCAATGTCGAGGGTGATGTCTGCAAGCTGTTGGAGGAGGCATCTCGCAACATTTTAGTTACTATCATTTTTAAGGAAATGTTGCGATCATCGAATATAGGCCGAAAATGTCCGCTGTTCGCGGTAAGTTGCGATCTTGTTAAGCTTATATGAAATATATTTGAATGTCTTGCATTGCAGAATGTCCTCTATGCCGTTAGAAGTTACACTTTGGTTGAAGAAAGTTTTCCGAATATTTTCCGTCCGGCGTATTGGATTTTTGATATGAATTCCACTTTTAATAAAAAGTTCGCGGCGACTTTGAGTGTCAAAGGTCGTACGAAAAAATTGCAATAATTTCTTTGTCGCTAACGTGACATTAAATTGTAAATGTTGTGTTTGTTTAAGGGTTTATCGTTAATCATAAGTTAAATAAATTTTGGCATTTGTTTATTAACGGTTTGCCTATGGCTTTTATAAAGGCTTTAACGTATTGTGGAATTGTAATACACTCATACCTCGATATACGGCGTTTCGTTATACGTTTTTTAGCTTTTATGGCCTTTTCAAATTATGGCTTGATTTCGTTATACGGCCATATTTTTCTTTATACGGCTTAGGACTTACAAAATCGACGGTTCCAACGATACGAGACAACAGGGATAAAATCAAGGCTTATGCCAAAACCGCAGCATTTTCTGGTCACTGTAATTAAACTCGCATTATGAGGCATTATGGGAAAAAATGGAAAAACAATTAGCCTTGTGGATAAAGGATAATAATCAAAAATAGGTACTAATGAGTCAAATGACTATCCAAAAAAGGCAAAAACTATTTTCTATAAACTAAAAACACAGGAAACAGCTTCGGACACAACATTTACAACAATCCAGGGTTGGTTTGAAAAATTCAAAGAACGACGCAGTTGGGGTACCAAAATGGAGATTAATTGAAAAATGAAAATTTAGATATCCGATTAAAGTTTTATACTCAAAAAAAATTCTCCATCATTAGACAAAAGAATCGATAACATGTGCTGCTTAATTCAATTTTTGTGTTGTCTCAAAGTTCGTAATTTTTTTTCGATTTTTCCGCGTTTTTGCAAAAAGTGAATTTTTTGTTTTTTCAAGTGCAAGTTTTTCCATTTTTGCCATTCAAAAGCCAAATATTATTATGGATCCTTCAACTTCAGGTAATTTCGAACAAAAAACGCATTTGCATGTCGACATTTACCCTGTACAACTATTTTTAATCATTTATGGAAAAAAAGTCTAAATTTTAGTCATTCTTGAGAAGTATGTAGAGTTTTAAAATGGTACCGGTCAACTTCGTGTTCTGAAATTTATATATTTTTAAAGCTAAGGAACTGTACTAATATAATAAACAAAAACATCTTGCGCATTTTTGCGCCAATTCGTGTATTAACAGATTTTCTAAAAATATTCACATGTAGTCAAAATGTAGAAAACTAACATTTGGTTACATTTAAATCGTTGTTGTATACGAGGGCGGTTCGGAAACTTCTTAGCCTAGCACAAAAAGCGCGGTATAAACAGAAAAAAGTTAAGTGTTTTGGAAACTTCCATGCTGCTATAAACACATGTTAAATTTTGTTTCGATCTGGCAACTCCTTCATATAGAAACAGGTGTTCACAAAAGACGCATCCGCGATTTTTTTACAATGGAAAAATTAGAAATGCGTGGTGTCATTAAATATTTACATAAAAAAGGTTTATCGGGATAAGAAATTCATAATGATATGGTGAATGTGTTAGGTGAAAGTGCTCCTTCATATGCAACAGTAAACAATTGGGTTGCTGAATTTAAACGTGGTCGTACAAGCAGTGAGGTGAACCACGTAGTTGACGTACAAAAACAGCAACAACAACAGAAATTGTAGCCAAAGTGCATGATATGGTATTAAATGATCGACGAATAAAAGTGCGTGAAATAGCTTATATCATGGGCATCTCAAATGATCGAGTCCATTTAATTTTGCATGAAGAACTACAGATGAAAAAGCTTTCTGAAAGATGGGTGCCGGACTTGTTAACAGTCGACCAAAAACGCATAAGAATGAACATTTCTCAAGCTTGTTTGGATCGTTTTCAGCGAAATAAAATGGATTTTAAGCGTAGTTTCATAACTGTTGATGAGACATGGATCCACCACTATACTCCAGAGACAAAAGAACAATCCAAACAATGGACTGAAGCTGGAGGAAGTGTCCCAAAGAAGGCAAAAACAATTCAATCGGCTGGTAAGGTTATGGCAACGGTTTTTTGGGACTTCAAAGGTATTTTATTGATTGATTTATTGCAACCTTTTAGATCAATTAAATGTACAAATTCGAGAAAAACGTCCTGGCTTAGACACAAAAAAAAAATAATTTTTCATCAAGACAACGCACCAGCGCACAAGAGTGTTTTAACAATGGCTAAAATCAACGAATTAAAGTACGAGTTGCTTGACCACCCACCTTATTCTCCTGATTTAGCTACCAGTGACTTTTACCTGTTCCCAAATATAAAAAAAATCCTTGCTGGCAAGCGTTTTACCTCAAATAAAGATGCAATTACAGTTGTAAACCACTATTTTGAAGACCTTGAGGAAAACTATTTTAATCATGGGATAGAATAGCTAGATAAGCGTTGGACTAAGTGTATTGAAGTTTCAGGATTTTATATTGAAAAATAAAAATATTTTTGAAAAACTAACTATTCTGTTTCATTGATAGGCTAAGAACTTTCCGAACCGCCCTCGTATATTGTTACCTATATTTGTAAATAACGGTGCATTACCATGCACCCTAAAGCAATTATTTTTTATTTCATATTAACAATAAAATGATCACGATAATTATTTTAAAGATTTTTTGTTAAATATAATTTCGTGTCAATATTCGGTGATATTTTTAACTCTACCATTATAGAGTTATAAGGTGTGCACACTTCGGTGTGTCTGGTTTTGATTTATTATTTTTAGGTACAAAGCAAAAGTGACAATTAAAACGTGATGTTCCAAAAGGAATATATAAAGATTTAACCGTTTTCTTTTCACAGCAACATTAATAATTTTATGAATACCATTGAGTTATGAAGCAAAAATTTTCAAAACTATAAAATAATAGTAGTAGTTCTTAATTAAAAATATCAAAATATTATTTTATAAAAATATAGCTTTTATTTCATTTGTTTATAACTAATAGTTAAGATTACATAACACAATGTTAGCAACTTTTTTCTCATGTTAGTTCTAATTTAAAATTAAGTTACGGCCAACATATATAAATTTTTTGTTAAAATATCTGTAAGGCTTTAATAAGCCGGTCAAATGTTTGGGGATTATATAGAATGTTACAGCGACTATATTATATATCATTGTCGAGGCATTATTTTGGTATCTGAGGGGTTTGCATTCACAGAGTTGTATTGATATAGCCTTAAGTCGGCTGAGAAGATTTTTTCGGCTGTCGGTTTTTAATTTTTTTTTTACTCTTTCCTCGGCCGATTTATGTAAAATTAACGTTAAAAGATGAACTTTTGAGGGCTATCATATTGATATTTTAAGGTTCCTCGTAAGATATACACATCGGAAGATATAGCACAATATCGGATGTAAATATATATTTTTGAAATACTATAATCCACACTGTCGCCAGTTGATTACCGAATTTAATAAAGTTAACTGCAATAGATAGATCTCAGTTAGGGCTTTCAAATTATTCTCTGAAGGCTCCACGTGGGATATACATATCGGGAGTTGTAGCCCGATATCTGCCGTTAATGTGTTTTTTCGACATAATATCGCCGATAGTTAGGCCATTTGTATTGCGATTTTGATTAAATTAAGTGCAAAGGACGCAGATTGTTGAAGGCTATAATTTTAGTATTTGAAGGTGGCACGTGGAATGCATACATCGGAAGTTATAGCCCAATATACGTTAAAAAATTATATTTTTGGTATATCTTTTCCGATGTTTCGGCCATATCTAAGCTATTTTAAGGCCGATTTCTATAAAATCAACTGGAATCGGCTAATAATCTCAGAAATAGTAAATATATATAAACATTACATCTACGGAAAGCGTACTTTAATTAATCTCCATTTTGGGGGTACAATACCCCACTGTGCGACGTAACCTGCATAACCTTAAAATGAGACGCGAAACAGCAAGTACTGATGATGACTTAGCAAGTAAGTACTCTGCCATATAAAACTCAATTATTGAAACAGATGGATATTGATCTGATCAAGTCTTTAATGTTGATGAAACTGGGCTTTATTAGAAACGAATGCCGGGCAGAACCTTTATTTCAAAAGAAGTGCATTTGTGATAATAAGGCTTCAAAAGAAAGATTCACGTTACTTCTTAGAGCTAATGCTTCGCTTGACTTAAAACTGAAACCATTGTTTGTCTACTTATCAGAAAATCCCAGAGCTTTTAAAGGAGTCGATAAGCCCAAACTGCCGGCCATTTGGAAATCCAATAAAAAGGCTTGGGTGACTAAAGCTATGTTTGAAGATTGGTTTAAAAATTATTTTTGTCCTAAGTTAAGACATATTTAAATAAAACAAAACTTGAGCAACAAAATATTGCTTCTATTGGATAATGCTCCTGGACATCCTGTAAACTTGTCTGATTGTCTGCAAGGAGTAGAAGCAGAGTTCCTCCCAAAAAGCACCACAGCTCTAATTCAACCAATGGATCAGGGTGCAATAGCCACATTTAAGGCGTTTTATTTGCGCAAAGCATTCCAGGAGTTGATTACCGAAACTGTTGTTAAAGAGAAAACTGCAGTATACTTAGTAGGGACATTAATACTGTTACACGCGTTTTATGCCGTAAAATAAAATGTACTAAATGATTTCTTCTAGAAATGAATAACTTTGGTGATTACTCGTATAAAGGGTGTTTTTTTGACGAGTGGTTTTCAATCTGGCCGTACTTTTTGCAGTTGTTTTTTTTTGACAACTGTGTCTCGATTTATGCTCTGTTTGGTTTAACATTTCACAATGAATCGGTGTGAGTGGGTCCAAAACAAGATGGCCACCGATCCTGACTTTCACACTTTTTGTTGAATGCGTTCGTTAATAAACAAAATTGTCGCATTTGGAGTAATGAAACTCCGCAAGACATTGCTGAGACGCCGTTACATCCTCAGTCACTGTTTGGTGTGCTCTATGGGCAGAGGAAATCATTGGTCCATATTTCTTTAAAATTGAAGCTGGCCATAATGTTACAGTCAATGGGGAACGCTATAGAGCCATGAGTAATGACTTTTTTGTTTCTGAATTGGAGGATGTTGATGTGGTACCAACAAGACGGTGCTACATGCCATACATTTAACGAAAGAAGAGAACATTCGGCGCGTTATTGCTGACATACGGCTCCAAATGCTGCAAAATGTGGTAGAAAACTGGGCTTCTCGGCTGGAATTTATTCAAGCCAGGCGCGACGGCCACTTGCCCGTAATCATTTTTAAAACATAATGGTAAACCCGTTTCTTTATAATAAAACTAAATTCTTGGCCATCACTTTAAATAAAATGTGTTTTTTATTCTTGAAAACTACACTTCTAAAAGAAGAACACCACACGCTGAGATAAGATATGGTTACACTATGGTCACCGCAACAATAATATGTTCTCTTCAATAAAAGCATGTTCGTCGCAACCATAGTATTGTTTTTTGAATTTCATTTTGACAATAGTATGATTGCACCAATATTGCTATTGTTGAAATGTAATAATAGTATAATTGCCAAATTTGGAAATTAAATATGGTTGTAGCAACCATATAAACATGGTTGGTGCAACAACAGTATTGTTGTTTAAAATTTACGTTAACAATAATTTGATTACGGCAATCATACAGTATGGTTGCGACTATGAACATAACAAAACAGGTTTTATAGGTTTTGAATGAAATATTCAATAAAAACGTGTCCTCAAAACTGTCTATGATCTAATAGTAATGCAATTTAAAATAACAAACGTAATAAAAATCTCTATTTTTGAATAACAACAAAAACCAATCCTAATAAATAATTTTGGGGATCATATTATGGTTGAGTGTCAATCATTCTATGGTTGTGGGGATCATAGTATGGTTGCGTGTGAATCATAATATGGTTGTGAGGATCGTACTATGGTTGTATGAGAAACATACTATTGTTGTGAGGATCATAGTATGGTTATGGAGATCAAAGTATGGTTGAGTGTGAATCATACTATGTTTGTGGGGATCATAGTATGGTTATGTGTGAATCATACTATTGTTGTGAGGATCATAATATTGTTGTGTCACAACCATATACCCAACAATAGTATGATCCTCTTCGAATATTGTCACTCCAACCATACTTTTTTTTCTGCGTGCATTTACTTAAGGAGACCAATTTCCCGGGTTGTCAGGACGAACTATGCGCTACAGAGACTCTAAGCGGATGAGTTTATAAGAAAAGTCGACCACGACGACAAAAAAAGGTGTAATGAGGTATATTGAATCACCTTAACGAGCTTAAAGGCAAAATATTACACTTACCTTACCTACGAGAAAGGGCGAAGGAGCAATGAGCTAGCCAACAACCCCAGATATACACACTCCACCATCGAACTGATCAAGGTGAAACTCAATTTATAACTGCAGAATATCCGAATCTTTTTGGTCGGCAATTGACCAAACAGTCATCACATGAAAGACCATCGATGACAACAATTGGCTCTCGGTCGGAACGCATAGGCAACCCGTTAAAAGACTAATGTAGAAGGGTCCAGGGCGATGAGAAAATAAAAAGTCAGCAGAGCATTAGCTATGCGAATGCACAGGTCTTATAGACTTACTTGTCTGGGCAGTAGATACTTTGATGACCTGACCGATGTATTAGATGTGCCTTAAGGTCGGGCTGGTTACAACGATTTGTTCGATGCCTCTGATACCCATAACGGATACCAATCCCGACAAGTTTTCTATATATCCTCTCTATCTAAATATATACCTTTTCTGCCCGACAACTCTTCACTCCTGTCTATCTCTCTTGTTGCATAGGACTTTAAGGCCTATGAGTGAACTCACCATTTTCTTCTGGCGGACCCTGTAAACCAAACTTAACCAAGATTGGTGATCTTGCACCATATCGGTCTATGTTTTCATATATCGCCCATGAAATACGAGGTCTACTATATAAAAAATTCGGAAATTTCTCCGGCGACGTGCATTTGATTAGTTTTTTTATGTTCGCACACTTGTCTGAAACATATGTATGTTCTTATTATAGATTGTTTGTGTTGAGTATAGTTTGACTGTGAGAGGCATAACAATCGTGTTTTGCTTGCTCACTGATGGGTTTTAAGCTACGAAAAAACAGGATCAAAGAAATTACGTAAAATCTTCTGTAATAAATGGAACTATGTACTCAAAAAACTGGAAATTTTAAGATTAGCATAAAAAAATGCTAATATTAGAAAAATGTTTCGTGTCGTACCAGCCTTTTTAAAGAAGGTCGAGAAGATGTTAATGACGACGCTCGTCCTGGAAGATCCTTTACATCAAAATTAAATGAAAAGGTTGAGCAAGTGAAGAATATTGTTATGGAGAATCCTCGAATCACTTTTAAAGAAGTAGTAGAGGATGTCGGTATATCGGTTGGCTCATACCATTAAATGCTTTTGGCCGAACGGAATGCCGTTATCATGCCTCAGCCACCGTATTCACCAGATTTGGCCTCTGCGACTTTTTCCTGTTCCCAAAATTTAAGAGACCCATAAAAGAACTGCGTTTTGCGACGAGAGAGGAGATAAAAACCGAATCGCTGAGAGAGCTCAAGGCTAAACAAAGAAGTGCGTATCAGGGCTGCTTCGACAATTGGAAAAAACGCTAGCACAACTGTTGTATATCTGAGGGGAAATACTTTAAAGGGGACAAAACAAAAATTAATGAATAAAAAAATATTTTTTGAGAAAACTTAAATTTCACCTTTTCTATTGAACTGACCTCGTACATCTCTCTAGCTAATGAAGTCACATGTTTGTACTAGCCATTATCAAAATCGGGAAAGGCGTACGCTATAGCAGTTAAACTTAAACAGAATAAAAACTTTTCATGTCATAATAATGATAAAAGACTAAATGTAAACAAAACAAAAACATACTTTCAACATCGATAGTTTGTTTTGCGCTTCAATATCGATAAATTTTATTCACTATCGATTGTATCGGTAAAAACGTCATCACTTGAAAATATTTTGGAATACAGCGAATTTGGGCAAATAAAATGTAAATAATACCGAATTATGAAATTTTTACAAAAATAACTTGTGGTATCCTTAATAGTACTTCAGCTGGAAAACTATTAAGGTTTAAAGGATGTTTTAGAATTGTCATAATACTAAGATCTCTCCTGATTTAAGGTCGTGTCGCTCTAGAAGTCACAATCACATACGCTGACGAAATTCAATCATATCGGTTCATGTTTTCAAATAGCCTTCGTGTACTTATATTCACAAATCTTGAGGTATTTTTTTTCACAGATTACTCGTGAGTTGCGTTAAACTTTCTTTTTTTCTTTCTAGTATTATTTGCCATTTCATCATGGAAAGACTTAGTACAACAACGCCTCTAAATTATGCAACTGTATTATGGATATGAGAATGAGAAGATCCTCTGTTTTCGACTAAAATTGTGTTCAGTCATGAGGCCTATTTCTGGCTCAACGGCAACATCAGTAAACAAAATGGCCGCATTTGGGCTGAAGAGCAACCAGAAGAGGTTCAAGAGGTAGCATTACTTATATACATAGAGAAAGCCACGGTTTGCTGCTGTTTATGGGCTGGTTGGAACATCGGTGCATATTTTTCAAATATTATGATGGCCGGATCGCTATCGCCCCATGATATCGCACTTTTTTATACCTGAAATTGTAGGCCGTAATCTGCACAAACAAAAGGTTCTATTTAGAGGTCATTTCGAAGAGCATCTTATTTCATGATGTGGTACGGTGAGTTGGCCGCCTAGATCGTGTGATATCCACCTTTAGACTTTTTTCTTTGTGGCTACGTAAACACCGAATTCTATGCTGACAAACCAGCACGATTCAAGTTTTGGAAGCCAACATTAGGCGTGTCATTTACGCCATACCGGTCGAAATGCTCGCATGAGTCATCCAAAAGAGGACCCTCAGAATGGAGACCCTGAGGCGTAGTTGCGGCCAACATTTGCAGGAAATGATATTCAAAAAATAAATGGCATAAAATGTCCTTTCGAAGGATTATTAAAGATTCCACACTTTATTTGAATTTTTGTTTTTTTTTTTATTTGGAAACTTAGGCCTCTGCCGCTCTAGAAGTCACAAATAAAATCCGATTGGGCTCAAATTTATTAAAGTGCATTATGAGCAACTTTTAATCTAGCTGACTTGAGTTTGACCAAAGTGCTTCAGTTTATGGTATGGACCAACAAAAACTTCCTTTTCGATTTGAATTCCATGTCATACAAGATACAGTGTAACTCGATCAAGCTCAAAGAAGAATAGCGCGTAATGTGTGACGAATAACTAATTGGTTGGACCAGATTCATCTCTGAAGTTGAAGTTCGACCAGATAGGTCGCCGGCTTTGGATGTCACATATTAGTCCAAACTAAATAAGAGACGCGGATTATTTAAATACCATAGTGGTGTAAGGTATGCTATACTCGGTCATTCCCACTTAAGCTTTTTTTAACGTGTTTTTTATACTTTATTCTAGAATTGAATTTTAGTTTAATTTATTAAACATCTTTGTGGACCGTTTTTCTTCTGAAAGGTGGGTTTTGTATACTAATACTTTTGTATTAATATTATCGATAGTTTTGCCGACAGCTATCGACTGTCAATAATTTGACAGCTCTAGCGTGCGCATTGATGAAATTTGTAAAAACACATATGCTTATGATGTCATGTGCGATATGGTGTAGTCCTACAGGGTAGGGGATTTAACATTTTAAATTTGAATCGGCTGTAAAAAAAAGTACTGATAATTTTTTTTTTTATTTTAATTTCTGGTTTTAGTGGAAAGGTTGAACTTTGTCATAAACTAATGGTCAGTGGCACTTCTCACTCAGCATTTTCCATGTCGCCCATTTACAATCTCAATCTCGGCATGTCAATTCGCCACTAAGCATTTTATATGTTATATGTTTAAAATATATTTGAAAAATATCATTAATTTACTTTTAATAGCATCAGTAGATAATAAATAATAGCAGCAAATTGTGTTTTCTAGTCAGCCCAACTGAGGTAAATTAAATACATTAACATCGAAGTGGCTTTAATAGTTAATGGACTTTGTCAAAATGAAGACCATCAAATACCTAAGCGGCATACTGTTGGCCATTCTAGTTATTTGTGTGGTCGAAGCCAAGGTACGTTCAACGTTATTACTCTGAAATAACTCACTTTTATTTAAACTAAATTTATACATTGCAGCGCGATTATAGCATAGAAATACTTGACTTTCATGTCAACGCCACTCGATCGGAATTATTTGCCCAGTCAATCAAGACGTCCTTTAGTACAGAACAAATTACGGCCGAGTTCATTTTGGCTCAACCGGTCTCGGAAATTACTGCGAAATTCAAAGTTGACATCGTATCGCCCGGTAAGGCACCATTTAATATGTTACAATTGGAGGGGAATATCTGTCATTGTTTAAAGTTCGGTTGCCGCAGTAATTTCTTGGCGGCTCTTTTCAAAGAAGTATTTCGTACCTCGAACTTCCCGAAAACTTGTCATCTTTTGGCGGTAATATATTTCGCTTCTCCCTCTTGAGTAGTATTAGAAAACTGAAATTTCTTTTCTCTTACAGAACAAAAAATATTATATTAGAAATTATACGGCTCGAGCAGAGGATTATCCACCGTATACGCCAAAGGTGATGTGGCAAATAATAATGGATATCGCCTTCGATAAGAGTTCGGCAATGATTTGGTATATGAGTCATTCCATGCCAAACGGTACGCATTTTTTACATCACAAGCTTGGATTGCTTAACTAGTTTGTGTATGCATTCTTCTCTTAAAAATATTATATACGTGTTTCAAGAAAAAAAATTTAAAATTTTTTTTTAAATGTTATGACCAATTGAACTTTGGTGAAATGAAGATTTTATCAAAGAGGTGTGTTCATTCAGTCGCATGTAACTCCGGAAATACTTGACCGATTTTACTCTGCTATACCTTATTTTGAAGGTAATTTTAAGCACTTCTAAAATAACGAAACGGTATGGCATAACGCCATAGAATTTTTTAAGTTTGTATCATTTTAATCCTTTTATTTCGATTTTGAAAATGATTACATCTTTTTTTATTTTTGAAATTTTGCAGGCGTATTCTTACAGGTCTGTTTTACCGACTGTGTAAGTTTTAAAGTGGTGAAATAATGCGTTCTATTTTTAAAAAAATTTTTTTACCTTATACCTTTTTCACTTCCATGAATATAGAAAATATAATATAGAAAAAAAAATACTTTTTAATAGTTTATTGACACAAGATATAACAACAACAAAAAAACAAAGAAAAAAAGAAATAAAAACATGATACAATAGCCGTGCACGTATTCCAGGAGGGGCTTGTAAATTTTTTAAAGAAAACCTTAGGACCTGTAAGTAAAATATTTTACTTTTCTGATGGCGCAAGCGCACAATACAAAAACAAGAAAAACTTTTTAAATCTGACGTTCCACGTAGAAGATTTTGGAATACCAGCGGAATGGCATTTTTTTGCAACGTCTCATGGCAAATGGCCCTGCGATGGTCTGGGAGGAACAGTCAAAAGACTAGCAGCACGTGCAAGCTTGTCCAGCCTCATAAATCCCATTAATAGTGCCGTCAAATTTTATGATTGGGTGAATAAAAACGTGAAGAATATTCATACAGAATTCTTCAATAACTATCAATATCAAGATAGGGCGAAACACCTGAAGGAGCGTTTTGAAAAAGCGAAAACAATTTCTGGAACTCTTGGCTACCATGCATTCATTCCACAACCCGATAAAATAATGAAAGTCCAGACAACATCATCTTCTGAGCAGTACTGTATGAAGATGGTATACAAGGCATAACATTTATTTCATTACTCATTTTTTTATTTCTTTTTTTCTTTGTTTTTTTGTTGTTGTTATATCTTGTGTCAATAAACTATTAAAAAGTATTTTTTTTTCTATATTATATTTTCTATATTCATGGAAGTGAAAAAGGTATAAGGTAAAAAAAAAATTTTAAAAATAGAACGCATTATTTCACCACTTTAAAACTTACACAGTCGGTAAAACAGACCTGTAAGAATACGCCTGCAAAATTTCAAAAATAAAAAAAGATGTAATCATTTTCAAAATCGAAATAAAAGGATTAAAATGATACAAACTTAAAAAATTCTATGGCGTTATGCCATACCGTTTCGTTATTTTAGAAGTGCTTAAAATTACCTTCAAAATAAGGTATAGCAGAGTAAAATCGGTCAAGTATTTCCGGAGTTACATGCGACTGAATGAACACACCTCCTTGATAAAATCTCCATTTTACCAAAGTTCAATTGGTCATAACTTTTGAAAAAAAAAATTATATTTTTTTTTTCTAATCGCGGATTAAATAGAATTGCTAGAGGACCAAATCTGCAAATTTTCATAAAAATCGGAATCATTGCGTTAAATTTTTGCCCAAAATCGTACCGTTTGGCATGGAATGACTCATATACGGGGTCGTAACTATAAACTGTGAAACTATGGCCGAACCATCGATAATTTTGATATGTTAGGCGAAACATATGGAGGGTAACGTCTTAAAAACATAGACAAATTGGTTTGATATTCATTTAATATATATTTGTAAAGTGTAGTATTTAGAAAAATATCCCGTGTTCCAAATATAAGTATTTTTTTAATGGTAATAAAATAAATAAAACTCAATTGGAATGCTTTGTGTTTTTTAAAAAAATATAAATTCATTTCAATTTCATTTCCCAAGTTGACAGTTAGTTGTTCTATCTGACGACTAGGCGATATTCGCCAAGTGAAATTTGTGCATAATCGGATTTAAGTTGTGGCTTCTACAGCGGCTGGACTTTAAATCTAGAAGGGAATCAGTGTGTAGACTATTCAAAAATAATAACCTATAAGTTCCAATTTTCCCAGCATTAATTGTTGTTTAGAATTCACGTTATCTACATTAGGTCGGAATCGGTTCTGAAATAATAAAACCCCTTTGTATAATATCAAAATTGAACAGATGTGGATTCGTCCTAATCCTGTACAATAGGGTGGAGTGAAATTCAAAAAAAAAAGTTAACCTCGGAAAGAGATGTAGTCTGGGGTCCTAAAGAGGGGAAAAATAAAGAAAAAAATATAAAAAAAATTTTAGGGGTCGCGCCACCCTAGAAATTTGGAAATTATCGCTATTTTGGCGTTGATTTTAGAAAAATCCTAAAAATTAACGACTTAACTTATTCGAAATTTAAAAGTTTGAGCTTGTTCAGTGCCCAAACAAAAGTATTTGAGGCAAATATGAGGATAATCGACTAATATTTGTAGCTTTGGTGGCGATTTCATTGTTCAGTCAATTTTCTGAAGAAGGGACGATTTGACTTATTTTACTTTTTGAAATTTTTGAACAATGAGAAAAATTTTTTTAAATTTTTTCATGCCCTTATTTCATTGTTTACGCTATTGCAAACATTTATTGACATAAAACTTTAAAATCGGTTTAGGGGTTAGGAAAATTCACGCCTTCAAACATGTGTATTTGTTTATTTTGGCGCGACCCCTAAAAATTTTTTTAAATTTTTTTCTTTATTTTTCCCCTCTTTAGGACCCCAGACTACATCTCTTTCCGAGGTTAACTTTTTCAAATTAAAAAAAAAGCATGTTTTCACTCCACCCTACTGTACAATATGTAAAGTTTCGTCGGAATCTGTTCATATTTCCGACCTGTACTTTCATATCGCCCAAAGATATAGCACAGTTAGTCTGAACGATCGAAATAAATGACATTGGGTCTATCTCCTTTTTAGTTATTACCATTTAGTAATTACAAATATCCGTTTGGCGTATTGTTCTTCCGATTTCAGAACCAGCAGCTGTAGAAGCAACCGATTACATCCGATTAAGAACAACATTCCCAGAGAAAGTAGATCTCATTGGGATACAACCAGACATAATCCACTGGGCGGGCAATATGTTAAAGGGCACAATTATAAACATGTCCCAGAGAAACGTATTAGGGCAGAAACACCGCTAAGAAGATTCCTAACATCAAACAGTGGAACCTAGTGATACACGAAATCCTGCAGAATCTCAATAGAGGAGACACCACACAGACAAGACAAATGTATGCCACCGATTAGTGAGATTACGGAAAGGTCACTGAGGAAACAGCCACTAAGGGCATAGGACAACGGATTAGGCGCTAATCCAATCAAGGAAATATAAAATCCTGAACTTTAGCTAGACGGGAAATTGCTGCAACTCTCTAAAGAGGCATAATAACTATGTACTTATATAATCCTCGACATTGAACTTTCCTAAAAGCGAAATGTTCGGGAAGAAGGAAATTAGACTCTATACTCTTTCGGGAAGAAGGAAATGAGACTCTATACTCTTTAAGGACATAACATTTTCGTATCTTTATGTCGACGCACCCTCAAACATTTTCAATGATCTTTCAGTGCCAATACGTTAGTTGAAGTTAACATTTTCATTATGGTTAAGTTCACATACGAGCAACGTTTGGAAATCATTAAAAACGACTACCGAAATTCTGAGTCGGTGGTTCCAACTTTAAGTGCGCTTACTCTAATTTTCGGCCGTAATAATCGTCTCACTCGAGAGGATGAGCGATAAAGCTTATTTCTGGCTGAGTGGTTTTGTCAATAAACAAAATAAGCGTTATTGGACAGCAACAAAGGCACACGTGCCTTAAGAGTTACAATAAAATCCGCAAAAAATTACTGTGTGCCGGAGGTGTGATTGGGCCGTATTTTTTCGTCGATGAAAGCAATCGTCATGTTACCGTCTACAGAGAGCAATATCGTGGCATGTTAGAAAATTATTTTTGGCCAAAATTGAATAAGCTCGACATCGCCGGTATGTGCTTTAAACAAGACGCGTTACAATCGATTTACTGCAAGGCAAATTCGGTGAACGTGCTATCTCGAGAAATGGTCCGGTCGAATGGACACCTCGTTGATTCGATTTAACGCCATTGGCTCAGAGCTCAGAGACAACATCCAATTCGTCTTCGCCAACGTTCCGGTCAAAATATGTGCAAGAGGGGTGGGAAAATTGGGTCCAAGGAAAAAGTCGCTGCACTCGTGGTGGTTATATGACCGAAATCAAATTTCATTCTTTAAAAGTAACATATACACTACAACTGCAATAAATTTGAGCTCTATATCTTAAATATTCTGTGTTTTTCTTAATATATAAAATGGTTCTTTCCTTAATGGAAAACCCTTTACTTGTAAAAGGATATTTGGCAGAAAATTGAGTTCTTACATATGGAAAAGTGGTGTGTTTGACAGCAGTGGAAAGGAAGACTAACTCATTACACAGCTCGATACTGAGATAAGCTGACAGAATAGATAAATCTGACAAAGAATCAAATTATCGGTTGCCGACGATTATCCAGAGGAAACCCTTCAGGGCGAGAATATCAACGAGAGAAGATTGGGCATCATTCGCGGTAATATTAGGGGAGGAAATCTACAACTGGTTGGATGGTTCAAAAATAGTCAGGTAAGTGATCAGGGTTTTACTTGGAATCGTTTACCTGAAAATATCTCAAAAACTACTGGACAAAGCAGTTGATGACATGATTCTGGAATTAGGCATACCTCCGTAAAATATCTGAATACATATGTGGATAGCGTGGCAGCTATAAAAGCGTTGGACTCTATGGCAGTCAGATCAAAATTTGTGATAAGATGTATTTGACAACTTATACAAATCTAAATGCTAATTACACACTGGCATGGGTATGGGATCACATCGATACTCCCATTCCTGGCAACTAGATAACAGGCGAGTGTGACGCAATAACCTCCGCTCGTCGAACCGATGCAATGAAATCGACGAAATTACTGCCTAGGAGGCAGGGTCAAGGTGGAAAATAGACAGGGACCTAAGGGTAAAAACCAGTTTTGTTCAGGAGAGCCATTTAAAATATTTAAATACGTGTATCTCTGGTGTACCATGACTTTCATAAAACGCGCATAGCTCTGGGAGGGCACACATTTGGGTCATGGGATCGGTGTCATTCAATGCTCAGATGTTGTCCACATCAAAAAAAAAGTGAAAATTGATTTACCCTTTTTCTATGCGCTGTCACATATGGGCAAATCCTGCGTGACGTACGCTACATTCGTACGCGTTTTCGGATCAAAATATAAAAATTTTGTGGTCTTTCAAAAGAGATACATTCAACTTATACATAGTGTTTAGTGTGATTTGAGGGTACTTTCGAATGGCATTAAAAAAAAATTTAACAAGTATAAGTTGCGAGAAAATTGATCACAAATTATTGTGACGCACGCTACAAAAAGTGGAAGTACCTTTGAAGGTTGAGGTATGTTTTCGTAATTTTTAGCAAATTTTGCATAATAAAGCCCACAAAATGAAATACATAAAAGAAAGATGAATATAAGAGGAATATAAAATGACTTACTTGCAGCAAAAAATTTTTGTAGTTTTTTATCAATAGCCATGAACCCTATGTGACGCACGCTACGTGACGCACGCTACATTTTTTCCAGTAGTATATAAATAAAAACAATTGTATTAATTTTAACAAAACAATTCATATTCTTTTTTAATAACATTACTGAATCAATATTTCATGTTTATAAATTAATTTATTAATGTATATATGTTTATAAATAAATTTTATATTTTAAAGAATCTGCCGTTAGTGCAATTTCGAGTACATTTTCATTGAGAGATGAAAAATAATGGTTACCCTTAATCCCGGGAATTCTCTTTACGTTAGCCCATATCTCCGAAAGAAATGCAGTTGTATTTTTTATATATGTACTGCTAACATACAAAATAAAAATACCATCTATATTCATTTTTGCCAATTTAAAAAAATCATGGGCGTTATTAAGAACAATATTCTGAGCTTTCACCATTTGCCAAATTTTTCGCTTGACAACAGCTCCAATTCCGTCTACTGCACCCTTTCCGTGAGCAGTTGCAAAAAAATTCCACTCAAAGTGGCTCACATCAAATTGTTCTTTTAAAAACGGTATAGTACTCAAAATAAATTTGTTTTTAAACTGACTAGCACAGCCATCAGAAAATATAAATAACTTTGCAATAGGATTATTTTTTTTAAGTTTCTTTACAATTAATTTAAGAAAGCAATAAACATCATATTTATTGTGTGACATTTAATCGCTCGTGATTGCAAATGATCTTGTGGAATTGTGCAACCAGGCAACACAAGTAAATATGGTTACTTGGGAGTAACTAAAATGAGCAGACTGAATTTCATTTTGATTGAGGAGCCTATAGTTTTCCGCAAAATCTACATGCAGAATAGCTTCATCTTGTTTAATAGACATTTTTCGGTCTTGAAAGTACTTTTGTTGAGTCCGTTTAACATAAGTATGCAGTTTAAAGGCAGGTAACTGAGATTCCAATTCATTAATCAAACCAGTAATTGGTCCTTTCGTATGACTAAGGACCATGCGTTTATCAACGATTCTCCAATGCTTCCATTCAGTAAGCTCTTCTAGCTGATTAATGTAAATTAAAGGGACAAAAGCCTCTGTAATGTCTTTAATGCAATTGTTGCATTCATTCCTCATGCAAACTTCATTGGTTTCGTCACAACACACTTTCTTTCAAAACTTGCCAAAGTTAGATGGGAACAAAGGAAAAATTCGAAACATAGCTTCCAATAAAAATGAAAAATTTGCGTGATGCTGGCAAACGCACATGTTATGTGGAAGCTTACTAGATAATTCCACGTGTTTTGGTCGGTTGTTGTGAAATTTAGTACGTGAAATATTTTTTTCTGGAAACGTTGTTTTAAACAATTCATATGCCTCTGTAACTGTTATAACCATGAATCTTTTAGATATTGGAAGGTTCTTTGATTTTTTTATAAGTGTGGATTTTCTTGAAGCAGTTTCCGTAGAGATGTCATCATTATTGTAAAATTCATAAATCATTTTAGCATCTTCGTCAATCGTATTTTTTGTTTGAGCTTCTTCTTCCTCTTTCAAATACTTTTCTGTAAGCATTCTAAGAATTTCCTTTTTTTTTTAATGTCTTTTGGTAACGCTAATTCCACTTTTTTTAAGGCCTTGTATAAGGTATTTTTGCACTTATATACACCATCCAACGATATTATTTGTTGCTCTTGCTGTTTTTGTTGCTTTATTTTCTTTCTATAACTTTCCATACGGCTTCGGTGATCAGCCTTTAGTTTTTTTGTCAACGAATCATCATTTTTAAGTTTTTCTTTAAGATTTTTTCTATAAATTTTCATTCTTTTCGCATTTTTTAAACGTTCTATTTGTGTTAAGCTTTCACTTGATTGTATTTTTTTCCGATAATTTCGAGCACGCTCTGCACAGGTCTTCATTTTTTTCTACAGCTTGAATAAACTTGTTAAACACCGACAATCCAAACAAGACTGAAAGACAATTGCAGATGATTCAAACTACACCAAAGGCTTAGACAACATGCAATTTACCGTTTGAGAAAAGGGATCGCCAAGCTGTACGAACCATTAGCGGAGCAATCATTTCCTTGGCGTGGGGGGGGGGCTATACCCCTCAACCCAGACGGAATTATTATTATTCATCAATCTGTCTAATCTAGGGGTGGCCAAAAAATTCGTTAACCCCCCCCCCCATGCTACGCCTATGGTACCAACAAAGTATACGAAATTGTTGTTCCTCTGCTCATTATTATCCGCGAAGAATAGATTTGAGAAGCGAATAGAAAAGAAAACAAAAAAAATTGCATCGGTTTTTGTTGTAATTGTTGGGAGAACTCAAATCGTGACGCACGCTACAGAAAATAATATGCTGTATATATTTTTTTTTAAATTGTAGAATTTAAATTTTTTATTTACTTAAAAGCAAGATATTAATGTAAAGTAAAATTATAGATAACTTAAAAAAAAAATTTTTTCTCTACTTACAATATGAAAAAAACCTTATTTTCCGTGACGCACGCTACAACGCATGGGCCTGGCATTTCATACCAAATTTTACTGTTTCCAAAATAGTAAAAAAAATTTTTTTTTATTAAAATTGAAGAGAATTGAGCAATTAACAATATTGCTTTCGATGCGACCATCTATGTTAACATTAAAGTACTGATATGAACACGTAAAAAATGTTACTATTTTGTATAACATTAACAGACCTGAGGTAGGGTAGGATTTGGTACTCATTTTTGTATTAAGGGTGATCGAAATATATTTTTTTTTATATATTTATAAAAGTATATATCTAGTCTAATGTTGTATTAAAAAAAAGTAAAGTTGGATTAATTTAAAAATTTTCTGGTTGGTGGACTGTTTCTGGGACTTGCCCATATGCATGAGCTTCAATTCGCCACAAGGCTCGAGTTCTCCGATGACATCTCTTGTAGTTTGATTCAGCCTATTTTATAAAACCAAATAAATAACATATTTTTTTGTATCCATAAAGCTTAACTGACAACAACAGAGAAAACAAGTTTCAAATTGAATAACTAGAATTTGGTGTCAAAAAAAAATTTTAAGGAATTCAAGATCGTTAGGTGACAATTGTTTAAAATTACGTAACTTTTCTTTTTTAGTGGATAATTTTTGATTATTTGATTTTTGTAACCATTGACCGAAAATTTCGGAGGTTATACAGGCTTTGTTATTTGGTAACATATTCTAGGCAGATTAATCACACTTTCAAAACTCCTAGGTCGTTGTGATTTACCAATAATCAGAAGTGGTCTTTGTCCGATCCATAAGAATAGCTTCCAACAAGAAAAGTAATCCGCTTCTTCGACTTTTTGCCTTTATAGCAAGGTTCAGCTTTAAATGTTAATGTTTTGCCAGGGATACAGCCGCATTCGTCATAATTATATAATTATATAAAGGTTTAAGTTGGCATCACTTTTTTAACTGGCGGCCATTTTGTCAGCTGTCAAGTGATTAATATTTAGTTTGGTTTGCCATTTCATCATGAACAGGTTGACAAAAGAACAATGCTTGCAAAATGAGCCGAAAATGAGATTCATCTTGATGCTGATTTTCATCACAAAATTTTGTTCAGTGATGAGGCTCATTTTTGGTTGAATGGCTACGTCAACAAGCAAAATTGCCGCATTTGGAGTGAAGAAAATCCACATGAGACCCTTGAGACGCCATTACATCCACAAAAACTGACTGTTTGGTGTGCTCTATGGGCTGGTGGAGTCATTGGGCCATACTTCTTCCGAAATAATGCTGGAGAGTCAGTTACCGTTAATGGAGACCGGTATAGAGCCATGACAACCGACTATTTTGTTCCCGAATTGGATGGCATGAATGTGGATGAGTTGTGGTTCCAACAAGACGGCGCTACATGCCACACAGCGCACGTCACAATCGAATTATTGATTGGATTATTTTCTTTGGGGATATGTGAAGTCGCTCGTCTACGCCAACAAATGTTGACTTGGAAGCCAACATTCGTGGCGTTATTGCCAACATACGGCCCCATATGCTCGAAAAAGTGGTTGAAAATTGGACCTGTAGAATTGGCTTTATTCGAGCCAGCCGCGGCGGCCACATGCCCGAAATCATATTTAAACATTAATGGCATAAAATTATCCTTCCAATAAAGCCAAATTGATGGACATTAAAACGATTTTCTTGTGTTTTATTTCAATTCGAAGTTCTATACCTCAATAAAAAACACCCTTTAGTATGTCCTGCTTGGCATACGTATTTAAAGTTTCTGAAAGCGGTTTGGATTCCCACTCGTTTGTCATTTGATACGTTATGGGATTCCCCGCAAACGGATTTAGAAGTATACTCGTATTTGATGTTGTGGCATCGCTTAAGCCATCCAGTGTTTGGGGAAAAATCCTGATTCAAGTTGTCTGCTAAGTATTTGGCTTTCTTCATTACAATAGGTCCAAATATTAGCAAAATTTTGAGCTCTGTATTGCTTAAACTATGTAAGTAGGTCTTTTTTAGTTTTGGGTTTGACAAAACGCAAAATTCAATTTGCGCTTTTATGTAAGATTTAAGTAAAGAAAAACTTTATTGTTCGTTATAGAATAGGCAGTCTTTTCAATGAAAATTTGTTATAGGGGTCAAAAATGCTGTTCACTATAACTGATAATTTGTTCTAACCGCGTTCGTTATAAACGTAGTAATTAATATGAAAAATGTAAGAAAATGTGTTGGAACCTTAAAACCAGTTTGTTATTACTGGCTGCTTTATACTTAAGGTCAGGCAGTTTAGCATTAAACGAGAACTGCCGAACACAATAAGAATCCCTCGCACTGAATACATCCTAAATCACATATCTGATGAATACGAGTAGTTTAGCTTATTTACAAAATTTTAATTAAGTGGTGATAACCATGCTAGATTTTTTGGTTAAAATTGAAGGGTTTCATCTTTTTTTCTGTATATAAATACTTGACACTACTTTCGGTATTGACTCCCAAAACAATGGCGCTAAACTGTAGAAGATGGACGAAATAAGCTTTCGAAAAACACCGAAGACACAAGATGAGTTTGAACCATTTTGGGAATCCAGTTATTTGTGTTTACAGTGCGCGAACTTAGTGTTTTCTGTGTTTTTTTTTGTATTTCAAATTTGAAATTCTAGCGTCAAACCGAGAATTCGTGCTTTACGTAACGTTTAAGCATAAAAAACATTAAATTCCTACACTTTAAAAACAAACAAGTAAAAAATGTTAAGTTTGCTGTGCCGAACTTTGGATACCCTCCACCAGATTCCAAAAAAAAACAAATTTGGTGCTGAAGTGTGTTCTATATAGAAATCTTTATGTGCAAAATTTTGTTTCGAAAGGTCTAGCTTGTGGTGAGTTATCGTCATATTATTTGTCAAAGCCCATAAGACCGTTTGTGTGGGAGGTACCAGTAGGACTTTTTCGATCTCAACAGAATTTAGCGCAGATGTGTGTTCTACATAAAAGTCTTTATGTAGAAAATTTCATCTCGATAGGTCAAGTTTGTAGTGAGTTATTGTCATATTATTTTTCAGGCCCATGAGACAGTTTGTGTGGGAGGTACGAGTAGGGCCTTTCCAATCTTAGCGAAATTTAGCGCAAAAGTCTGTTCTATATATTAATCTTTATGCCGAAAATTTTGTCTCGATAGGTCAAGTGTGTGGTGAGTTATTGTCATATTATTTTTCAAGGTCCATGAGACTGTTAGTGTGGGAGGTACCAGTAGGACTTTTTCGATCTCAACCGAATTCAGCGTAGAAGTATGTTTTATATAGAAATCTTGATGTGTAAAATTTCATTTCGATAGGTCAAGTTTGTGGTGAGTTATAGTCATATTATTTCTCAAGGCCCATAAGGCCGTTTGTATGGGAGGTACAAGAAATGGTAAACCAATCTTAACCATTTTTACATAGATGATTGCGCCTATATAGTGATTATTATTTGCAAAATTTCAGTGATTTTGCTCAATAAACTGGACGGATATTTCCAAATAAAAAAACAATTTTTATGAGGTAGTGTCGGTTGAGGGTCTCCAACACCAACTACGCGTAGAGCTATATAGCCCATTTTCAATACCAACCATGCTAGGTTAGCTACACATGTTTGTGCCAAATTTCAGCTCCTTAGCTGTTTTCAGCAGGCTCTATCTTGTTGTCAACAGACGGTCAACATGGCTAGTATTTTACGAGTACCAAGAATATATATACTTTGTTGGGTCTCCGATGATTATTTCAAGGTGTTACAGACAGAATGACAAAACTAATATACCCTCCATTGTATGGTGGAGGGTATAAAAAACAGATTTCACAAAATGATTGAAACTCATCTCGTGTTTTTTAAACTTCTCGTAAAAGCTCATTTCGTCCATCTTCTACAGTTATCGTCTTTAGCCCAAAACAAACAATCGATAATATCGGTAGTGCTATCGATAGTTTCACAGCTCTCTCACTGAGCCTTGTACATATTATGGATCTGGCCATAAATTAGCAGCACTGGCCAAAGCTAAAATAAAGCGCTGATATGATTGGATTAGCAGAACGGAAATGGCGCTGAAAACAATGAGCTGTGATAAAATCACACTTAACTTAAATGGCAGACATTACTTGCGAAAATGTATATTAATTTGTTTAAAATTATTCCCTTAATGTGTTAATTTTACAACTTTTATTTCAAGGCTGAACGCAAATTAAAATGCAATATCAAATATTAAACATTCATGCCACTGTCCTCCAACGCAATGACTTCTCTCCAATTTACGCCTTTAACGTTGGCCATTGTTCTATTGGCCACTAGTTCTATCGACGCTAAGGTATGATCTATCACCAAAATCTACAAAAAGCTTAATCCTAAAATTATAATTTCTTCTACCAGCGGCCGTTCAGCATTGAAGTTTTAGAAATTAAATCCAACATCTCCGATGTGAATTTCATCAAAACCCTCAACCATTCCGTAACGAATAAGAAAGTGGGAAATTTGAATGTGCTTTTTGCCAAAAACGTCACAGAGTGGTCATTGAATGTCTCTTTTGACATCCTGACCAAGAGCAATCGTCGCCTGCATATGTTCAAAAACGATTTGGATGTCTGTAAGGTCTTAAAGGATTATTCGCTACTAAATAATTTTGTGTCAATAGTTTGGAAGGAAGTATTGCGAACTTCGAATTTACCACGAAAGTGTCCCTTGCTAGAGGTAAGCCCTCTTATTCGTTCATAGCATTGTAATGCCCTATAATGTCTTACATATTACAGAATGTACTCTACTCGATCGTGAATTATACTATTATCGATGACAGTTATCCCGATATCTTACCATTCTCCATGTGGCAGTACGAATTACATTTAATTTTTAATAAAATTTACACCGCGGATATGACCTTTAAAGGTCGTATACGCAAAGTTTAATAACTTTTTTAAGGTATATTTTAATTTAAACTCTCAATACGATATAAGTGTATATAGAAATTGTAATATCTCTCGATGTTGTAGGTTCATGGGCAATTCAATAAACATTCAATAACTGATGGGTTTTGGTATTGGTCCAAACAATAATTGTCTTTTTATACTCTCCACCGAATAATGGAGTGTAAACTAAATATATCATTGCGTTTGGAACACCTCGAAATATTGATTGGAGACCCTACCAAGTATATATAAGTATATCGACATGTGGACCGATATGGATTAATTTGAACAGGGTTCGTCCCTGGCCCAACCTGAACAATGTGCCAAAAATGTCCGAACCACAGTCTCTTGTAAGGTATACCGAGCAGAAATATCATTAAGGTCAGCTAGTCCGAATGCTGTATACCCTCCATCGTTGAGCACTTAAAATAGTGTACTTATTCAAGTTACATTTAGCACATTAAAAGGAACAATTTGTTTTTCTTGTCCGATTTGAAAGAGCATTGAAAATACAATATTTCTGGATCCTAGTTTAAAAAAAATACGAGCTATAGTTTAATTCGACTAACGGACGATAGGAATAACATGACAAGAACGTCTTGAAATATATGACGATTTAAAATATATATGAGGGACAATTCGTTGCAAAGCAGATTATAAAACAAAAATATTTATTTTGCCCCAGTATTTTTGTCTGACTCTAAACCTAACGTTTGTATACGAGGGCGGTTCGGAAAGTTCTTAGCCTGTCAATGAAAGAGAATAGTTAGTTTTTCAAAAATATTTTTATTTTTCAATATAATCTCCTGAAACTTCAATACACTTAGTCCAACGCTTATCTAGCAATTCTATCCCTTGATTCAAATAGTTTTCCTCAAGGTCTTCAAAATAGTGGTTTACAGCTGTAATAGCATCTTCATTTGAGGTAAAACGCTTGCCAGCAAGGATTTTTTTTAGATTTGGGAACAGGTAAAAGTCACTGGGAGCTAAATCAGGAGAATAAGGTGGGTGGTCAAGCAACTCGTACTTTAATTCGTTGATTTTAGCCATTGTTAAAACACTCTTGTGCGCTGGTGCGTTGTCTTGATGAAAAATTAATTTTTTGTGTTGTAAGCCAGGACGTTTTTCTCGAATTTGTACATTTAATTGATCTAAAAGGTTGCAATAGTACTCTGAATTTATTGTTTTACCCTTTTGCAGATAGTCAATCAATAAAATACCATTGAAGTCCCAAAAAAACCGTTGCCATAACCTTACCAGCCGATTGAATTGTTTTTGCCTTCTTTAGGGCACTTCCTCCAGCTTCAGCCCATTGTTTGGATTGTTCTTTTGTCTCTGGAGTATAGTGGTGGATCTATGTCTCATCAACAGTTATGAAACGACGCTTAAAATCCATTTTATTGTGCTGAAAACGATCCAAACAAGCTTGAAAATGTTCATTCTTATGCGTTTTTGGTCGACTGTTAACAAGTCCAGCACCCATCTTGCAAAAAGCTTTTTCATCTGAAGTTCTTCATGCTAAATTAAATGGACTCGATCATTTGAGATGCCCATGATATTAGCTATTTCACGCACTTTTATTCGTCGACCATTTAATACCATATCATGCACTTTGGCTACAATTTCTGTTGTTGTTGCTGTTTTTGGACGTCCACTACGTGGTTCATCTTCAATGCTTGTACGACCACGTTTAAATTCAGCAACCCAATTTTTTACTGTTGCATATAAAGGAGCACTTTCACCTAACACATTCACCATATCATTATACATTTCTTGTCCCGATAAACTTTTTTATGTAAATATTTAATGACATCACGCATTTCTAATTTTTCCATTGTAAAAAAATCCCGTATGCGTCCGAACACCTGTTTTTATATGAAGAAGTTGCCAGATCGATGCGAATTTAACATGTGTTCATAGCAGAGATGGAAGTTTCCAAAACACTTTACTTTTTTCTGTTTATACCACGCTTTTTGTGCTAGGCTAAGAAGTTTCCGAACCGCCCTCGTATACTTTGTTGCGTCTCCGATGATTATTTCAAGGTGTTACAGACAGAATGACAAAACTAATATACCCTCCATTGTATGGTGGAGGGTATAAAAAACAGATTTCACAAAATGATTGATACTCATCTCGTGTTTTTTAAACTTCTCGTAAAAGCTCATTTCGTCCATCTTCTTCTTTAGCCCAAACAAACAATCGATAATAACAGTAGTGCTATCGATAGTTTCACAGCTCTCTCACTGAACCTTGTACATATTATGGATCTGGCCATAAATTAGTAACACTGGCCAAAGCTAAAATAAAGCGCTTGAGCTGTGATAAAATCACACTTAACTTAAATGGCAGACATTACTTGCGAAAATGTATATTAATTTGTTTAAAATTATTCCCTTAATGTGTTAATTTTACAACTTTTATTTCAAGGCTGAACGCAAATTAAAATGCAATATCAAATATTAAACATTCATGCCACTGTCCTCCAACGCAATGACTTCTCTCCAATTTACGCCTTTAACGTTGGCCATTGTTCTATTGGCCACTAGTTCTATCGACGCTAAGGTATGATCTATCACCAAAATCTACAAAAAGCTTAATCCTAAAATTATAATTTCTTCTACCAGCGGCCGTTCAGCATTGAAGTTTTAGAAATTAAATCCAACATCTCCGATGTGAATTTCATCAAAACCCTCAACCATTCCGTAACGAATAAGAAAGTGGGAAATTTGAATGTGCTTTTTGCCAAAAACGTCACAGAGTGGTCATTGAATGTCTCTTTTGACATCCTGACCAAGAGCAATCGTCGTCTGCATATGTTCAAAAACGATTTGGATGTCTGTAAGGTCTTAAAGGATGCTTCGCTACTAAATAATTTTGTGTTAATAGTTTGGAAGGAAGTATTGCGAACTTCGAATTTACCACGAAAGTGTCCCTTGCTAGAGGTAAGCCCTTTTATTTGTTCATACTATTGTAATGCCCTATAATGTCTTACATATTACAGAATGTACTCTACTCGATCGTGAATTATACTATTATCGATGACAGTTATCCCGATATCTTACCGTTCTCTATGTGGCAGTACGAATTACATTTAATTTTTAATAAAATTTACACCGCAGATATGATTTTTAAAGGTCGTATACGTAAAGTTTAATAACTTTTTTAAGGTATATTTTAATTTAAACTCTCAAAACGATATAAGTGTATATAGAAATTGTAATATCTCTCGATGTTGTAGGTTCATGGGCAATTCAATAAACATTCAATAACTGGTCCAAATGGTATTGGTCCAAACAATAATTGTCTTTTTATACTCTCCACCGAATAATGGAGTGTAAACTAAATATATGATTGCGTTTGGAACACCTCGAAATATTGATCGGAGACCCTACCAAGTACATATAAGTATATCGACATGTGGCCGATATGGATCAATTTGAACAGGGTTCGTCCTTGGCCCAACCTGAACAATGTGCCAAAAATGTCCGAACCTCAGTCTCTTGTAAAGTATACCGAGCAGAAATATCATTAAGTTCAGCTAATCCGAGTGCTGTATACCCTCCATCGTTGAGCACTCAAAATAGTGTACTTATTCAAGTTACATTTAGTACATTAAAAGGAACAATTTGTTTTTCTTGTCCGATTTGAAAGAGCATTGATAATACAATATTTCTGGATCCTAGTTTAAAAAAAAATACGAGTTATAGTTTAATTCGACTTACGGACGAAAGGAATAACATGACAAGAACGTCTTGAAATATATGACGATTAAAAATATATATGAGGGACAATTCGTTGCAAAGCGGATTATAATACAAAAATATTTATTTTGGCCCAGTATTTTTGCCTGACTCTAAACTTAACGTTTGTATACGAGTCTAAGATGCTGCGTGGAAAAATAGGTGGATACGTTTACCTGTATCCACCTATTTTTCCACGTTTCCGTTTCGGACATTTATTTCATAAAAGTCATTGTGTTTAAATTGTCATATCTTCTGAATAGTGTCCAAAAAAACAGGCCTTTCGGGTTTTTTAAGCCGCGTTTTTAAAAAAAACCGACTGTCGGATTTTAATAAAGCTAAAAACCGGCATTAACCGACATTCCGGTTTTATTTTTCATGCCTAAGAATAGAAATTATTATCCAATCCAGATGAAATAAGGTCATATTTGAATTTATGTTTTTGGCATCCATGGTCTTATTTTCGGATATATGAAGGGACCGACACCCAAGTTCTGACAATCTACAAAACTTATTTTATTATTATATACAGGGTGAAGCGCGGAAATTTTCTTTTTGGACTGCAGGCTGTGGCGGCACTGTTGGTCGAAGAGAGTGGAGAGTATACATGGCTTATAGTGGCTGACGAGAGATTTGTATTCGTCTGCCATTATGCATTGGTCACGTAAGGAGAGGTCATTTTGTGTTGAAGCGTTTTTTCAAATGCGCACTCGATCATTGCAGTGCAGCGTGATTTTCGTTTACGATTCTCTGTTCCCCCACGCGGACGTGTTCCTGGAGAGAACAGCAGGGAATGTGTCATGTGTACGAAGGGGACCTGAGAGAAGGACTACAACACCACAAAACATCGAAAGAGTTAGAGCAGCAGTACTGCAATTTCCGAAACGCTCTGCTCGGAAGCAATCACTTGCTCTTGGCATTCCGTGGATTTTTTTGCCGGCTTTTGAGGCAATGTAATTAGAGGATACATAGTTCCAACAGGGTGGTTTCCAAACCAAAGGGTTACCATGAATTGTTTGAGGCAAATGTTTCCTGGACGTCTTATCTCTTTGATGGGTGATGTGAACTGGGCGGCACGCTCACCAGACTTAACCACATGCGATTTTTTCCTTTGGGGTTACCTGAAGTCTAGGGTGTATATCAACCGTTCCAACACCTTTGAAGACCTAATTAACAATATTGAGGCTAAAATTGGCAGAAAACTAGTCGACATTCTTGTTATAGTTCATGAAATCTTCAGAAAACGTATGCAGCAGTGTGTGGGTAGCGAAGGTCGACATTTGCCAGATACACTATTTACTAAAACCATGTTACCCTTACTGTTCAATATAATTGAAATATAAAGTAATTTTTTCTAAGGTTTATTATTTTTTTATTTCATTCCCAAATAAGGCAATTCCGCACTCCACCATGTATAACTTTTTTTTTGAAGACATACGAGTATGTCCAAGTACTTAAATGGAAACCAATTTTTTGAGCTCCCACGCAAATTTTACGCGGACGATATCACAAAATAAGCTTAGATGACTTAAATTGGTCCAACATTTGTTGTTTGTCAATTGAACTTTACCAAGTTTGAATGAAATCAAAATAAAAATAATTGTTCTAGAGCGATTGTTTGTTATTCGGTAGAGATCATTTCACTGGGACTATATCATTACGTGGACCGGTATGACCAATTTTTTCTGAGCTGATTACCAATCGATCGTAGTGATCCAATTTCATAAATATTGTATGTACTATGTGGCTTCTAGAGCTAAAGCATAAAATCTGTTCAACATGTGTGGGAGTTTTATCTTATTTTTAGCCTATTTTCATAATAGTCCGCAGGCTTTATCCAAAAAACATACTTTTGCCAATTTCATGAAGAACGGATAACAATTGCGAGCGGTAGTTTAAAAACAAGCTTTAGAAACACAGCAGACGGACGAATGGACGAATAAACAGATAAAGTAAAATCGAATCAACTGGTGATTCTGAGTCGAGCGGTACACTTTTAGGTAGGTTTGAGATATAACGCGTGATCCATTTCGAGGTTCCCTACTTTTTTAAAGAAAATAACACAGAAAATTCAAATTGAATGGGGGAATGATTATTATCATTTTGAAGAACATTCTTTGGCATTAATTTTTTGAAGATTATGTCTTTCAAAAGATGACCGCGGCTACGTTTTAGATGGTCTATCCGTTGAGTCCATTTTTCGATGACTACTTCCAACATTTCGACTGGCGAATGACACACGTGATGTTTTGCTCCAAGGCCTGAATCGAAGCGGGTTTGTCCGCAAAAACTTTAGACTTTACATATCCCCACAGGAAAAAGTCTAACGGTGTGATATCACACGATCTTGGTGGCCAATCGACCGGCCCAAGACGTGAATTTATCTGCTCACCGAAGTGTTCTCTCAATAAATCCATTGCTTGATGCGATGTGTGGGAAGATGTGCCGTCTTGTTGAAACCAAATGTCGCCGAGATCACGAGCTTCAATTTCAGGCATCAAATAGTCGGTTATCATGGCACGATAACGGTCGCCATTGACGGTTACGTTCTCTCCGGCATCATTTTTGTAGAAATATGGACCGATGATTCCACCGGCCCACAAACCACACCAAACCGTGTTTTTTCTGGATTAAGTGGCAGCTCTTGAACCTCTTCTGTTTGTTTTTCGTCCTAAATGCAGCAATTTTGCTTGTTTACATACCCATTAAGCCAAAAATGGGCCTCATCGCTGAACAAAATCTGTCTCGAAAATGTCGGATCTTTTTGGAACTTTTCAAGAGCCCATAAAGCGAAGCAATATCACTTGGGAAAGTCGGGCGGCTTCATTTCTTGCACAAGATGTATTTTGTACGCTTTCAATTTAAGAGCTCGACGTAAAATGCACCAAGTCGTTCCATACGTCAGTCCGAGTTGCTGCGAACGGCGCCGAATCGACTCTCCACGGTCTTGGTGTACACTCTCAGCTACGGCCGCTACATTTTCTTCACTGCGTGCTGGGCGGGGTCTATTCGGTCGAATATTATCCAATAATGAATGCTGGGTCTGAAGATGGCCGATTATGTTGACCATTAGTTGAACGAAGTGCACGTTCCTCACAGAACGTGAATTTTTGTAATAAAGTTGAACGATTTGTAAACGTTGTTTAGGCGTAAGTGTTTCCATGATGAAATGCCAAACAATACTAAACAAAAATAACATGACAGCATGACACCACTCACACGTGATCTGTCAAAAAAACGCTATTGAAAAATGTATCTATACTTGGATCACCTACGAGGGCGACCGAAAAAACTAACTGGCCTGGCACATTTTCTATTTTACTAGCAACTTTTTTTTTGTTTTTTAAAAGCAATCTTTTATAAGACATCTGTCAAAATTTCCGAAATATTTAATGATTATTTTCTTTGTTACAGGTGATTGAAGTAAACAAGTTTTATGATTTTTGAAAAATGGCAAAATAAAGAGTTTCGTGCGGTAATTAAACACTTTTATATGAAAGGTTATACTCCACAATTAATCAAAGATGAATTGGATTCTGTTCATGGTGATAATGCACCATCATACTCCACCGTGAAATCCTGGGTTCAACAATTTAAAATGGGTCGTTCAAGTACGGAAGATGAACAACGCTCTGGAAGACCGAATACTGCTACTACTATTGAAAACATTAGAAAAATATTTAATGAAGTGACTAAAGATAGACGAATAAAGCTTAGAGAACTTGCTGATATTTTACATGATGAACTCCACATGAAAAAGCTATCCGCAAGATGGGTGCCGCGTTTGTTGACTTTGCCCCAAAAAATCGTCCGTGGGACCAATTCCGAGGAGCTTTTAGCGACTTATCAGCGTAATCCAATAGAGCTCTGGCGCCGATTCAAAACTGTTGATGAAACATGGATCCATCACTACATCCCAGAATGCAAAGAACAGTCAAAACAATGGATAGAAGCTGGTAAAAGTGGTCCCAAGAAGGCGAAAACTGTTAAGTCAGCAGGAAAAGTAATGGCCACAGTATTTGCAAGGGGTATAATATTTATTGATTATCTTGAGAAAGAAAAAACTATAAATAGTGAATATTATTGTGCATTATTGGATCGGTTGAGTGAAGAAATCAAGATAAAACGACCGCATTTAGAAAAAAAAAGTTCTTTTTCATCAAGATAATGCTCCTTCACACACTGCATTTTTAACTCAACGAAAACTGGCCGAATTACGATTTGAAATTGCTCCGCATCCACCATATAGTCCAGATTTAGCTCCTTCTGATTATTTCTTGTTTCCAAATTTAAAAAATTTTCTCGGTGGCAAAAAATTTTCGTCCAATAGCGAGGTTATTGCTGAAACTGAGGCATATTTTGAAGGTCTTGAAAAATCTTATTTTTCGGATGGAATTAAAAAACTTGAAAAACGTTTGATGAAGTGTATTGAGTTGAAAGAAGATTATGTTGAAAAATAAATAATAATAATTCCAAATAAACGGTTCTTTCTATGTTAGGCCAGTCCCTAATAATACTTTTTCGTATTATTAGGGATTTCGTTGTTGAATATTATAAATTTTCTTTGCTTTTACGTATAAGTATAAGCACAACAACCAAAAACTGGAAAACCCGACAGCAAAAATTTGGATAAATCGACATTTCGGGTTTTAGTTATTTTGGGGAAACCTACTGTCGAGGTTGGACTTAAAAATTGCAATGTCGGTTTTTCGTTTCGGATTTGGACACTTTACTTCTGACATATTTAATATATTTTTTAAAAAATAATAACTTATTTTTGAACAAACCTAATTGCTCTTCTTCTTTTTGATTGTGCTACACGTAAAAGAATAAAATTAACTTTCTAATGAAGACAATTTGTAGTTTGCAATAATGAAATCTCATTATTTATTTCAATTAAAGGCCCTCTTTAAAAAACACCCTCTACTTAAAGTAGTATAAGTATGACTATACTACATAAAAAAAAGTATTATGACTTCCTCATTTCTTACGTATTTGACCCCTTAAAACCACCTTGGCCGAATATTTTTTATTGAAAATGGAAATCACATCGAACTGCCCGCTTAATGCAGGTAAAACAGCTGGCAAGTACTCATCCTGTAGGGTATAATTATTAACCGAGTAAAGGACGTTCTAGTTGAAAAAAACCAAAGAAGTTAAATCAATCTCAGCCATTAGAGGAACTGACTAGTTTCACTTACTGCTTCAAAGGCACACTTGCGTGGAAAATTCGAATTTTGCAGCAATCCCCGGCCAATGGCCGAAACAAAGTTATTCCGCGCAGTGGCTTTCAAAAACTCACAAATGTCCAGCTGCACATTGAGCAAACTTACTCGCCGATTGCTTTTGGTAAAGAGCATGGCATTCAATTTCATTGTCCATTCGGTAACGTTCTGCCTGAATTCCATTTGGAAACTGAACGTTCTCGTATTCTTGACCGAGCACTTGAATGTGGCGAAGAAATCGACATCCTTAATAATGCTTTGAACATCGAGTACCTCAATGGTGTAGTCGCGCTGTATTGAAAATGGAGTAAACGACTCAATACATTAGGGGTGAATATTTGAGAAATTCATAGAGTCACTTAACCTTCACACCAATTGAATTACAAAGAAATAGAACTAATACAAAAGCTGAGGATCTGTAAATGAAGAACATCACGAGAGCTATAAATTTGAGTGTCCAGTGCTCGATGGATCATTGTTTTCTAAACTGTAAACACATTATTTTCATTGGCGGGTGTATTAAAAACGCGAAATAATTCTAACTCTAATTAATGCTGACGAATTCGTCATCACTTTATTTTAATGTGTTATTTTCACTTTACCAATTTGCTCTAAGTTGATTTAAAAATGAAAACAAAAGCTAAAGTCGGTCGGGGACTTCAAATGAATAGCCAAGCCCACTATATAACCCAACAAAACACAACTAGCAGCTTAGCAAAACAGACGAATTATGAGAATTTTAACAAGTACAGGAGATGATGAAAGGGAGCTCAGAAATTAGTCCAAACATGAAGCAATACAGGCCACTTTTATAGAAGTTGATTTTTAGAGAACCTGTGTGTAATTTTTACAATTTTATCAAGATCGTTGCTTCTAGTAGTTTTCAAGATCGTTGCTTCTAGATCGTTGCTTCTTGTAAAGAATGGCCAGATAGTAACAATAGTTTTTCAAATTTTATATTTTAGAAACTGTCAAAGTTACCAACACCGTCCAGTTATCAAAATACTTAGTAAGGTTAACCATTTTTAAAGCTTGTAGTAGCTGTCTCTGGTTATTTGGGATCTTACTCCAAACAAAAGATTTATTTTGCGTGGTTCTTTCTAGTAATCTGGACATGAAGAAAGTTACAATAAACACGTAATCATACCAGACTTACGAGGGCGGCTCGGAAACTTCTTAGCCTAGCACAAAAAGCGCGGTATAAACAGAAAAAAGTTCAGTGTTTTGGAAACTTCCATATGAACACATGTTAAATTTTGTTTCGATCTGGCAACTCTTTCATATAGAAACAGGTGTTCACAAAAGACGCATCCACGATTTTTTTACAATGGAAAAATTAGAAATGCGTGGTGTCATTAAATATTTACATAAAAAAGGTTTATCGGGACAAGAAATTCATAATGATATGGTGAATGTGTTAGGTGAAAGTGCTCCTTCATATGCAACAGTAAAAAATTGGGTTGCTGAATTTAAACGTGGTCGTACAAGCATTGAAGATGAACCACGTAGTGGACGTCCAAAAACAGCAACAACAACAGAAATTGTAGCCAAAGTGCATGATATGGTATTAAATGATCGACGAATAAAAGTGCGTGAAATAGCTAATATCATGGGCATCTCAAATGATCGAGTCCATTTATTTTGCATGAAGAACTACAGATGAAAAAGCTTTCTGCAAGATGGGTGCCGCACTTGTTAACAGTCGACCACAAAAGCATAAGAATGAACATTTCTCAAGCTTGTTTGGATCGTTTTCAGCGAAATAAAATGGATTTTAAGCGTCGTTTCATAACTGTTGATGAGACATGGATCCACCACTATACTCCAGAGGCAAAAGAACAATCCAAACAATGGACTGAAGCTGGAGGAAGTGCCCCAAAGAAGGCAAAAACAATTCAATCGGCTGGTAAGGTTATGGCAACGGTTTTTTGGGACTTCAAAGGTATTTTCTTGATTGACTATCTGCAAAAGGGTAAAACAATAAATTCAGAGTACTATTGCAACCTTTTAGATCAATTAAATGTACAAATTCGAGAAAAACGTCCTGGTTTACAACACAAAAAAATAATTTTTCATCAAGACACAACGCACCAGCGCACAAGAGTGTTTTAACAATGGCTAAAATCAACGAATTAAAGTACGAGTTGCTTGACCACCCACCTTATTCTCCTGATTTAGCTCCCAGTGACTTTTACCTGTTCCCAAATCTAAAAAATTCCTTGCTGTCAAGCGTTTTACCTCAAATGAAGATGCAATTACAGTTGTAAACCACTATTTTGAAGGCCTTGAGGAAAACTATTTTAATCAAGGGATAGAATTGCTAGATAAGCGTTGGACTAAGTGTATTGAAGTTTCAGGAGATTATATTGAAAAATAAAAATATTTTTGAAAAACTAACTGTTCTCTTTCATTGATAGGCTAAGAACTTTCCGAACCGCCCTCGTAAATTGATATAAAACACGCAGGGGACAACGCGAAAGACACGGACCCGAAGCAAGACACAAAGGTAAGGCAAATCAACATTGAAGTATGCACTCACTACAACCATCACGAACACTCAACTTCTTGGCGGCTGTTATGCCAAGGAAATTACCCTCCCTCTTGGAGTCGGAAACCAAACTCTACCGTGATACCTCCAATTATTTCTGAGGTATCCCATCTCCAATACCTCTACTTACCCCTTGCCTTTCCCTACTACCCCTAGCCTTTTATGAACTAGAAGTTCATATTAATTAGATTTCTCTTAATTTGGTTTCACAAAAGAATCCATTTATTATGAGAATTTCGTTAATATTCAAGAAAAAAATCTAACGCAAACTTATTGACGCACATTCGAACGAATTGTTTGAATAATAATTTAATTCTTCTTTCAAATACGAAAATCAAGAAAATGTAATTTTGAATTTAACAAGAGAAATTTTAGAAAAACAGTAAAATATTTTGAACAGGGATTAAACCGGCTCAAGACCTCTTGCTTCTATATTTAAATAGAAGACAAGTTTTTAACAAAATGGCAAAGTGATTTTTTTCTCTAATTTTAGCTTTGTGACGGCACCTCTGGCGCAACTGCTGGACCCCTTGTTGCAGAAATTTTAGCCGGATGGCCGCCTGGTTTTGAACTGGTGCTGGTGTGTGTATGGTATGGTCGGTATCCACAGTAAGCTGTATTGTTTCAAGTAAGTATTCGGTAAACTTGTCATCCGTTTTGTCCGGTATATTAATTTACAATTTATGTTCTTTTTCAGATAAAAAAGTTCCTTCTGTGGAAAAGAAATAGGGATGGATTTTTGGAAAAAACCCCTGCCTTACGTGTGATTGCCCTAGGCTTGAGCTCAACCCTATCGGTACTAACGCGCACTTTTCTATTTTCAAAAGGTATATTAACAACGTTTCCTACACCGGTATTTCTTTACTATTATCTAATTTCTTTTATCTGAAAAGACTAAATTATTTTGTTTACAGATAAATTATCTAGAAATTTTAACTCCAAATGTTCGTATTCCGATTATGATCACATCGCTGAGCTGGCTTCAGTCTAAAATTTTTTAACTAGTTTTAAGTAGGTTAAGTTTTTATATAAAAAAAAATAAATTCACAAAGGTTTTTTTGGAAATTTTCACCTCCATTTACTATGTTAAATTAAAAATAATTATTTTAAAATAACCAATTGTTATATTTAAGCAGAAAAAGGAAAAAGCCTTTAACTCTTTACATGTACATATTAATATTATAAACAAATCTAAAAATGCTATGAAAACAATAAATTGAATTGAATTTTGTTTACTTCGTTTTCTTTCAGGTTTTATTGTCGCGTATAGTTGTCGGCGGATACTACCTAGCAGCACCAGGCTTGGCGCTGTGAAATCTGCTGCTCCCTCGGAGGATTAGTCTCAGTTGGCGGAAATATTGTTGTTTTAAGCTTTTAGTATTTTTAAGTTTTTTTGTTGTAAACTTATTTAACAATAAAAATGTCTTGTTTTAAAAAAATATATTTGTTTGTCGACAAGTGCTGTCGCTTTTTGCCCTTTTGTTGTTGATTTGTATTTTTGTTCACTGTCTTTTTTTTGTTTTAAATGCAACTCAACCAAACGTTACGTATTTCCTCGCCAGACCAAGCTTTCGTCTCAGGATTCAAAATCAAAGAGAAGGAAAAAAGGAAGTTTCCATTTTTTCCTCAAAAACTTCTGGCTTTCCCTCTTCCGAATTTTCATTTTTTTCTTTTTGTTTATTATTTCTTCTACCCCTCTTCAGCTGTTTAAAAAGTGCTGCCAAGTTAAACACCTTGCTTGCGCTTTTTGCTATTTTTGTGCAAACGCTAATAACCGTTTAAGGCGCACATGACAAGCTTGACTAACTAATGACAATTATTAACAAAACTAATGACAATTTTTAGCAATTCTTATTAAAATATCAGCTCTTTTCCAAATCGATTCGCTTCGGAGAAAATATTGATAGCCTGTTGACACTCTTGATTCTCACTCAGCCACAAAACAGACGGAGATTAATACGAAGTTGGGCTAGTATTGAAGAAAACTCAGAAGTCTATGCCAATAAGCTCAATTGAATAAATCCGTTTTATTTTGAGTTTATACGAGGGCTGCTATTATTATTTCTGGCCTAATAATGTATATTTATCATCAAAAATGTTTCTATTGTTTTTCAAAGTATTATCCAGCATTATTTATACACTTTTGCATGTGCTTAAACCAATTGTCGAAGCACTTTTTCCACTCCGATTGAGACATCTCCAAAACATGGTTTTTGAATGCTTCAAAGCATCTTCTGGCGACGAAAATCGTAGACCACGCAATTTTTTCTAGATGCGCGGGAATAAAAAGAAGTCATTGGTTGCCAAGTCAGGGCTTTACGGCGGATGACCCATCAATTCGACGCTTTGGCCGGTCAAAAAGGCACTGGTTTGAGCCGATGTGTGAGAGCTCGCATTGTCATGGTGCACAATGATTCGTCTTCTATTGTTCGTTTTTTGAATTCCTTAGAGGACTTCAGACAAACAAATTGTGGTGTACAACTCAGAATTGATCGTCCTACGTTGTTTAAGCGGAACAGTCGCCAGAAGAAACAGGCGACCATTTGCTTCGAAGTGCTACTTCCACGAACAACTTTCGTTGGATTTGGCTCGTCTTCGAAGACCCACGCGGTCGATTGCTGTTTTGTTTTGGGCTCATACGCATAGATCCATGATTCGTCACCTGTGACGATCTTTTAAACATCTTTTGAAGCACCGCGATCGTGTTTTTTAAAAAATTCTTTTCACCAATCGACATGAGCATTTTTTTGAGCGATTATCAAATTGTGCGGGATCCAACGAGAACATACCTTTTTTACGGCCAGATGTTTATGCAATATCGAATATATGCTGGTGGAAGAAATGCCCAAGGAAGCCTCTATCTCACGGTATGTCACATGACGATCTTGCATTATCAGTATGTTGAAGCGTTGCATTATCAGTATGTTGAAGCAAGAAAAAAATGTTGAAGCGTTTAAAAACCATGTTTTTGGAGGTGTCTCAATCGGAGCGAAAAAGTGCTTCGACAATTGGTTTGAGCGCATGCAAAAGTGTATAAGTCATGCTGGAGAATACTTTGAAAAACAAAAACATTTTTGATGATAAATATTTGCATTTTCATTATTAGGCCAGAAATATATATAGCAGCCCTCGTACAATGTGGAATTTTCTTTACACTAAGTATGACAAATCATGTCACTTAAATGATCCCCGTTTTCAGCTTCGCAATGAGGGGATAGCTTTAGAACATTTTTCATACCATCTTTTAAAATTTGTGGCTGAAGCGTTCAAATTTCATATACTCGTTCCTTCAAATAACCCCAAAGAAAATAGTCGGGTGCTGACAAATCTGACGATCGCGCTGGCCAAATAATTTCCGAATATCTAGAAATTATTTCCTTTCCAAAAATTTGACTTGAAAGTGCCACTGTGTCTTGGGCAGTGGCTCTGTCCTGCTGAAACCACATCTCAGGTCTGTTTTCAAGAGCAGGGCGTAGAAAATAGACTTCTTCGATGTTCTATATCTCTACGGGGCTGGTGTCACTTAAAAAATCTAAACGAGCTACGAACATCAGGTTTAGTATATAATATCCAAAAAAAAAGTGGTGGGGATTAGTGGGCGGTGCCACGCTCTTTTTTTTAAAGGGCTGTAGATCCCATAATTATGTGGAGCCTAAACCACTGAACCAGAGCCTAAAGTAGCCTTAACTACTGAACCGATTTTCTTGACAAATTTCACTGAATATAGCTTTATGGCCGGTGGTTATAATAGGCTAATTCGTTATTTGAAATCTAAAGAGGGCGGTGCCACGCCTACACTTTTAAAAATAACTCAAAAACTAAAAGAGCCTCGAACAATAAGTTGAGTTTTTAAGCTTTTGGTATGTAACCAAAAAAGTGGTGGGAAAAGTTAGGCGGTGCCACGCCCATTTTTGTTAAAACGCTACAACGTCTGCAATTATATTATAGATCTTCATGAAATTTTAGCCGTATGCTTCTATGGGGCACGATATTGCCACTTTCTATAAACGGATATGATTTTCAAAGGAGGCGTGGCACCGCCCACATATCAAAAAACTTAAAACAACAAATTCCCATTAACTATAAGAATTAGATACATCATATTCGGTATAAATACAATTAGAGGGTAATGAACTACGTTCGGGCCAAAGGTGGACGATGGCACACCCCTTTTTTTAAAGGCGGTGCACCGCCTAAAAACATGGGCCACAAAAACGGTTAGTGTGGGCAAAACGGGCGATCATTAGTCAATATAGACATAAGGTTACTTAATCGAAGGCGAATTTTATTTACTACGAAATCAAATTTAGATTTATATTTTACCTTTTCTGCGATTAAGGATGGAAGAAGGGGCCCAACACGCAGAAAAAAAGTATGGTTGGGGTAACAATATTCGAAGAGCATCATACTATTGTTGGTTATATGGTTGTGGCACAACAATATTATGATCATCACACCAATAGTATGGTTCACACACAACCATACTATGATCCCCATAACAATATTATGGTTCTGACAACAATAGAATTATTCACAAACAACCATACTATGATCCCTACAACCATATTATTATTCACATTCAACCATACTATGATCCCCACAACCATATTATGGTCCTCAATACCATAGTATGTTTAACGTACAACCATAGTATGATCCTCACAACCATAGTATGACTTGCACACAATCATACTATGATCCCCAACATTTTTTGTAAAGATTGGTTAAAGCTTTTATTTAACAATAGAGAATTTTATTAGTACGTTATGTAGTAATAGGAGTGATATTTATTGCAGAGAACATACTATTGTTGCCGTGACCATATAGGAACCATATCTTTTCTCTGCGTGAAAACACCACATTTTTGCGCTTTAGTAGCGGAGTGACGGTGAAGCGTATGTAAGGTTCGGCTTGGTTGTACTTAACTACGTTATCACTTGTGTTTTTCAATCAAAATTTCCATAGTGTAACTTTGATACCTTTTTTCGAACATATTTCTAGTTTCTTTGTACTTACGGAAGATTCTTATCACTGCCTCATTCATCTTACACTTTAATCGGTATCGAAAACCCCCCATATCCGCTTGGTGTCTTTCAAAAAGAGACTCACGGAAAACCTTTAACCCGGCCAAAGATAAATTCCTAACAATAAATATACTATCTGACAAAAGAAAACATTTCGTCTAGTTGAAGGTTCTTAATCTTATTTCAAATTATGCAAATTTAACATGGAGTGGCAATTTATTCAATCGTCAGTTACTCACACATACATACATTCACTCAAACCAATACATACTCGTATACATACGTGCCTGAACATTCCGTCCGCAATGCACTTGACCGTAACAACTCGACATTCCTCAGACCTAATAGTCTCACATGTCTCCCAGGGGGGTGACGGATGCGGAAACGGAATGGGACACAAATTTGAATTCCATTTGCAAGTCAAGGCGATTTTCCATTTCGTAACGGTGGACAGTGGAATAGAGTCCTTTCGATTTCAAAAGATTTATAGCAAATGTTCGAAATCATATTGATTTGGTCAAATCCTTAAAAATCGGGGCTTGGATCCCAAAGATTTTTGGGATTAGAGTTCAATATAAAAGCATATCTTGATTTTTTCGAAAGTTTATTGTTTCTATGTACCCCTATGTCTTTGATTCTTAACCCCGGGACACAATTCACATGACCGTTTATGGAATGTTAGAGGCGCTTATGCCAACGACTTCCATGCAAAGCCATTTCCCGCAAAATAAGTAAAGGTTCGATTCCACACGTGTAGAAAATTACCAAAGTTATTGTCGTCTTAAAGCCCTTCGATAAGGCAAAGAGTAATCCCCGCTCTTATCGGAATATCAGTCTTCTTTAAAGAGGACTTTGGTAACCAGTCTTCTGGAGAGGTTAAAAATAATACGTAGAATACTTGTGGCATTTTGAATTCTAACGAGGTCGGAGTATAGAAGAGGACTAGGTGTATGTCAAGGGCGGTTTTAACGATGCACCCAAATGTGAGTTAAGTTGTTTTGTTGATTTCGAATGGGCCTTTGATAACCTTCTCAACTGGACTTAAGTGCTTGCTCAGCTGACACAAGTAGGTTGTCTGGAAATTGACCTTTGGAAGAGTTACTTGTGTAATAGTATGGCGTTTAATGTAGGGTATAATGGTATTTTTTTTATTATTCACAAGGTTTCTTTTTTTTTGGTCCCATACTAAGGCCGCTACTTATGGACTGATGCCCTGGTAAAGAGCCAGTCACATTCCCATTCGGCTCTAGGAAGATGGACACAGTTAAAGCTTTAAGCTCTGGTGTGGAATTCGAGATCACAAGGGACAATTCAGAGTCTAAAGGTCAATGTCTCCGGCGACGCATCCCACTGTTAAGTTTTTAGGTTGGATTTGTGTACCACTGGAAAGTTAAAAACCTAGTCATAGCGATCGAAACACGAGAACTTTCCAGGGCTGACTGGTCCCGAAACAGCCATTCTGGTAAAAATATTGCTGCTGTTATCCAAAATGTCGAAGAGGAGCTAGAAACATAGACTAGATGACGTGCCCCATGCCCTACTTAGAATTTGGTGCAAGATTTAAAGATGTTCCCTTAAAAAGTGCTGACAGCGCTCAGCTGTTTCCTGTTAACCGCCAAACGCATCTAACCTTCAGTGTGAAGCCATACTGAATCTCAACGAAGAGGTGGACAAGTGGCATTTACGACAGCTTCTATGAAAGCAAGCATCAAGTTGAATGTGGATTTGTTGTAAACAAGCGAATACGTCATTTAGTCGCCGGTTTCACCCCAGTAGACAAACGGCTGGCCACAATCCGCAGCAAGGTTAAATTTTTCTATATTAGCCTAATTTGTGCACATGCGACGACGGAAGATAAGGACGAAGAGACTAAAGAAACGTTCTACTAGCGCCTAGAGCAGACATCAGACCGCAATCCTGGCCATGACATTAAAATCGTTCTCGATGATTTTAATCGCAAAGCTGGCGGGGAAGGTTTCTTCGGTCCGACCGTCGGAATATTCCATCTCAATGATGAGACCTCTGATAATGGAATGAGACTTATAGATTTCGCCGCTGCAAGGAACATTGTTAGAAGCAACACCAGATTCAAACATTGCAATATCCATAGGGCGACATGGCTGTCACCGTATGGAAAGACGAAGAATCAGATCGACCATGTTGTGATCGACAGTCGGCATGCATCCAGCGTGTTGGGCGTACGAACTTTCCGATCAGCTCACGTTGATTTTGACCACTACCTTGTAGCAGCAAAGCCTACTCCACGAAGCTGTCACAGTTGCTCTTCGCGAAAATAACCCAACCAGATGATTTTAGCGCTCAATGGCAGTACATACAAGACTCCTTGACGAAGAAGAAATTGCTTAAAGTAAGGGGCAAGAAACGAACCAATGGTACGACGAGGAAGAGTAGAGCCGCCACAGAAGCTAAGAACGTGGCATACAAGGCAACACTGGCGCCTATGGCTATGCATCGGACGCTAAGGAGGGAGGAGCATGGCCTATTCCGTGAGAAGAAGAGGGAGTTGGAAAGGTGAGAATGGGAGAAGATAGAGCTATATGGTAACAGAAATGATGCCAGAAAGTTTTACCAGTGCGTCAAACACCAGACAAAAGACGCGTCCTCTGACATGGCTTCTTGTCGAGATACAAATGTGAATCTGGTGACAGAAACGCCGGGTGTTCTGAGGATTTGAAAAGAACACTCTCCCAATTTACTAGCGGTTGCACATCCAGCTGGGGAAAGCAGTCACCAATCAATCATAGAAGGTGGGATTGAATGTATACCCCCTACCCAGCAACAGGTTCAAACAGCAGTATCCCGGATCAAGAACAACAAAGCCGCCGTATCAGACCGGAGGAGACGAGCTGATAAGGTGCATGTATCAGCTAATCTGTACTCTTAGGAAGGATAAACGCATGCCCGATGATTGGATCCTCAATGTGCTATGTCCAATGTGCTATGTCCAGTCCTCAAAAGTCTACAGGACGGTTTGCGCCAAGTACCATGAAGTAAGTCTCCTATGCATTGCATATAAGGTACTGACAAGTATACTGTGTGAAAGATTGAAGCCCAAAATCTGGTTTTACCCTTCACGTAGAAAAAAAGTATGGTTGGGATAACAATATTCGAAAAGCAACAGGACTATTGCTGGTTATATGGATGTGGTAGAACAATATTACGATCCTTGCATCAATAGTATGATTCACTCATAACCATACTATGATCCTCACAACCATAGTATGAATTACACCCGCCCATACTATGACCTCTACAATCATATTATGATCCTCACAGCCAAAGTATGTTTCACATAAAACCATAGTATGATCCTCACAACCATAGTATGATCCTCACAATCATAGTATGATTCACACACAACCATGTTATGGTCCCTACAACCATAGTATGATCACACACCATTATACTATGTTCCCCAAAATTAGTTGTCAACAATGGATTTTAATTAAGAAACTTATTTAAAAATACATAAAATTAAAAATAATAAGAGTGATTTATTTAACTGTAGAAAAAATCAGTATTAAAAACATAAGCGTTTTTATTAAAAATATTTTAATTAAACAAAGCAGTTTGTTCGAAAAATTGTAATTTCCATATGAAAAGCACTATTATTGCATTAGATCCGTAACTATAACATTGTTCTAAAATGCACATTCAAATAGAGAAAAATTACAATCATACAGTTTTATTGCCTTAATCATATAATTAATTGTTAGCAAAAAAAAACAATACTTTTATTGCACCAACCATATTTATATTGTTGCTACAACCATATTTTCAACTTTAAATTTGGCAATATTACTATTGTTACATTTCAACAATATTAATATTGCGGCAATTATACTATTGTCAAAATTAAATTCAATAAACAATACTATGGTGGCGACGAACATACTTTTATTGCGAAGAACATATTAATGCCGTGACCATATAGTAACCATATTTTTTCTCTGCGTGTATCAGTGCGGCTTCAGGCCGAATAAGTCAACAATCGACCAAATCTTCACCCTGCGACAAATACTGGAAAAGTCCCAGAAGAAGCAGATCGATACATACCACCTTTTTATCGATTATAAGGCTGCATTTGACACTCTGAAAGGAAAAACAAAACAATTTGAAACCATGTCTACGTATGGTACTCGTATACCAGCAAATGACACTGAGTGACACGAAATCCTCAATAAAAATAAGAAGTAACCTCTCCGAACGATTCACTACAGGGCGACAGCTTATTGTTTAAATTCTTCTAAATCCTGGCATCGTCGGAAGGACTAAAAGAGAAATTACTGACGCGTTTTCGAAAATTAAGATAGAGTTGTCAAAAATGGGTCAAGTGGTAACGGAGGACAAGACGAAGTTGATGCTGGCAACTGCAAGCAGTGTTGCCGCTGAACAATTTACCGAAACCCGACCAAAACGGTTCAAAATCGACGGTTTCTAAAAAATCGTTAGAAAGTCATTAGTACGTGCATTTTAATAATAGTGGTGTTTTAGGTTAAGCCTCTACGTTTTAGGTTAAACCTTAACAAAAGGTGTTGATGCTGTTCGTGTCTAAAGGAACTGTCAGAAGTATAAGTCTTCAAAAAATAGTAAAATTATTTTTTTTGTAGCTATTTTAATATTTAACCTGGATAAATTAACAGCTTAGGCCTTTATTTCTGCTAACTTCTAAAAAGGCGCCAACAAATTATTTTTCTAAAATGCTTATTTCAGAATCGAGACATGCTAAGAATAGGCACTATTTTTTTAACAAATGGCCTAGCTTTCGGGTTTTACTATTTTTTTATTTAATTTTTTTGTTAATTGAAGTCAATTGCAATATATTTAGTCTTATTTATCGAGGCTTAATAAGCGGCAATAATCCGATTAAAATCCGACCAAACTACATATTGTTTGTTTCTTCCGACCACAGGTGATCGAAACCAAGAGCGCCGCGGCGAGAGAAATGCAAGATAGTTCCGACCGGCAGTTGCAACGTAGAGGCGGTAGATGATTTCGTATGCCTCCGATACGCCATAGCCCAAAAAACTGGGATAAAAAGAAGTATCGTTTTGGATAATACTAGGGCTGCTACATATACTCCTGGCCTAATAATGAAAACGCGAATATTTGTCATCAAAAATGGTTTTATTGTCGAAGCACTTTTTCCACTCCGGTTGAGACACCTCCAAAACATGGTTTTTGAACGCTTTAACCGTATCTTCTGGCGACGATGTGCGGGAATAAAACGATGTCATTGGGTGCCAAGTCAGGGCAGTACGACGGCTGACCAATCAATTCGACGTTTTGGTCGGTCAAAAATGCGCTGGTTTGAGCCGATGTGTGAGCGCTTGCATTGTCATGGTGCACAATGATTCGTCTTCTCTAGTTCGTGTTTCGAATTCCTCTAAAAACTTCAGGCGACAAATTGTAGTGTACCACTCAGAATTGACCGCCCTACGTTGCTCAAGCGAAACAGTCGCCACATGACCAGTTTTACCAAAGAAACAGGCGACCATTGGCTTCGAAGTGCTTCTTCCACGAACAACTTTCGTTTGGTTTGGTTCGTCTTCGAAGACCCACACGGTCGATTGCTGTTTTGTTTCGGACTCATACGCATAGATTCATAATTCGTCACCTGTGACGATCTGTTAAACATCTTTTGATGCACCGTGATCGATTTTTTTTAAAATTTCTTTTGACCAATCAACACGAGCCTTTTTTGAACGATTGTCAAATTGTGCGGGTTCCAACGAGAACAAACCTTTTTTACGGCCAGGTGTTCATGCAATATTGAATGTATGCTGGTGGAAGAAATGCCCAAGGATGCCTCTATCTCACAGTATTCCACATGACGGTCTTGCATTATTAGTTCAAGAACGGTAGCAATCTTCCCCGGCACAACGGCCGTTTTTGGACGACCTTCACGAACTTCGTCTTTGAGCGAGCGTCGGCCACAATTGAATTAGTTCAATCAACCAGTTTTTCACAGTGGATGGTGCATCATCGCCATACCAAGATTTAAGTTCACCGATGCACTCTTGTCGTGATAATCCACGTCGAAAGTTGTGAAAAATGATCGCACGTAAATGTTCATGAGTTAATTCCACTTTTTGGCCAAATTGATTTTTTTAAGTCACTGTAAACAACACAAATGATGGTCGTACGTCAATACGTTTAGAGTAAGTTTATGCTAGAAAATGTCAAACTTTCCAATGGAAATGTCAGATGGCGCCAGGCTACTCTTAGTGTTGCCTAGACCAGAAATATATATAGGAACCCTCTTTTGGGTACTTGCGAAAGCGCATGAAGCAGTGTCGGCTGTATTTAAGAGAAAGATCCTTGTTAAAATTTATGATCCAATCTGCGTGAACGGAGAGTATAGACGTCGAACGAACCGTAAAATGTACGAGCTGTATCCCGACATGAGTGTAGTTAAGCACATCAAATTACAGCGATTGCTCTGGCTAAGACATGTCGGACGAATGGAAACGATTCCTCCAGCCAGAAAGGCGTTGGATGAAAACTACCACGGAAAGCGCAGACAAGAAAGCCCGAGCCTCCGGTTGAAGGTTCTAGTTGAGGAAGGTGTGAGAATCCTTGGTATTAAAAACTGGAAACAGCATGCACAAGACCGAAGTGCTTGGAGGTCAATTATGCAACAGGATAAGATCAACAACGGGTTGCAGAACCAACTTAAGTAAGTATGAGTAGTATTCGAGAGCTCTTAGAACTTGCTAGAACCTGCGTTGGTGGTGCATTAGTCAGGGACTGGCTGTATGTCTAGTGCGATAGTGCATTTACGAGGGCATAATGCAACTGGGCATGGGACGTCATTGGGGTGCTTAACCCTGGCGCATGTCACGCTACTCTCAAAAAACCGTTCTTTAAATTAATGAATTCGTACATGAATTTGATGACTTTGGACAATTTGATGAATCCGGACAATTAAATGTAGAACTTTTAATCAAAAATTCTTCAATTTAATATGCATTGTACACCAATTAAATGAAAATAAAGTTTCCTGCTTAAGCTATATTATGTTTTGAAAAGATTTTTCAATTAAACATTTAATTCAATAGAAACCAAACGTTATTCAAAAAGCTGTCGAAAAGACTAAAGTGTTCACCCAGAGAAAAAACATGTTTATTATATGTTCACGGCAATAATAGTAAGTTTTCCGCAATAATAGTATGTTTGTCGCAACCATAGTATTGTTTACTGAATTTAATTTTGACAATAGTTTGTTGGCCGCAATATTAATATTGTTGAAATGTAACAATATGTAGTAATATTGCAAAATTTAAAAATGAAGATATGGTTGTAGCAACAATATAAATATGATTGGTGCGACAAAAGTTTGTTTATGTTAATAATAACATGATAACGACAACCACACAGTATGCTTGTAAATTTTCTTCATTTGAATAAGCTTTTTAGAACAAAGCTATTGTTGCGGATCTAATGCACTAATAGTACTTTTTATGTGCAAATTAAAATTGTTTAAACAAACTGCTTTAGCTTTGTTGAACTGAAATATTTTTAATAAAAACACTTACGTTTTTATACCCTCCACCGTACAATGGAGGGTATATTAGTTTTGTCATTCTGTCTGTAACACCTTGAAATAATCATCGGAGACCCAACAATATATTCTTGATCCTCGTAAAATTCTAAGACGATCTAGCCATGTTGTCCGGCTGTCCGCCTGTTGAAAACAAGATAGAGCCTGCATGAAAACAGCTACGGAGCTGAAATTTGGCACAAACATGTGTAGTTAACCCAGCATGGTTGGTATTGAAAATGGGCTATATAGCTCTACTCGAAGTTGGTGTTGGAGACCTTCAACTGACACTACCTCATAAAAATTAGTTTTTTATTTGGAAATATCCGCCCAGTTTCTTGAGCAAAATCACTGAAATTTTGCAAATAGTAATCTCTATATAGGCGAAATCATCTATGTAAAAATGGTTTAGATTGGGCCACCATTTCTTGTATCTCCCATACAAACGGCCTTATGGACCTTGAGAAATAAAATTTTTTTCGAAATGAAATTTTACACATCAGGATTTTTAACACACACTTCTACGCTGAATTCGGTTGAGATCGGAAAAGTCCTACTGGTACCTCCCACACTAACGGTCTCATGGGCCTTGGAAAATAATATGACAATAACGCACTACAAACTTGACCTATTGAGACCAAATTTTCGGCATAAGGATTAATATATAGAACAGACTTTTGCGCTAAATCGGAAAGGCCCTACTGGTACCTCCCACACAAACGGTCTCATGGGCCTTGAACAATAATATGGCAATAACTCACTACAAACTTGACCTCTTGAGATGAAATTTTCTTCATAAAGACTTTTATATAGAACACACCTCAGCGACAAATTCTGGCGATCATAGCAAAATTGTGGGTGATCATACTATGGTTGTAGGGATCATAAAATGGTTGCGTGCGAATCATACTATGGTTGTGAGGATCATGCTATGGTTGTTAGAATCATACTATGGTTGTATGCGAAACATATTATGGTTGTGAGGATCATAATCTGGTTATGGAGATCATAGTATGGTTATGTGTGAATCATACTATTGTTGTGAGGATCATAGTATTGTTGTTTTTGAATCATACTATTGTTATAAGGATCATAATATTGTTGTAACACAACCATATTCACAACAATAGTATGATACTCTTGGAATATTGATATCCCAACCATACTTTTTTTCTACGTGAAGGCAGATTTCAATTTAATTAGAAACTGCCGACAGTAGAGTATTCCGTCGAACAAAGTAAACACAGTAAATTAAAGTCTTTTTGAATGCCTTGTGAAAAACTTTTTTTTATGTTAAGACCAACACTCAGGGGATGTTCCCCTAACTTATAGTATTTTACCGGTCAAAGTAACAAAGTCTTTTCGACTGTACTCTAAAAAACTTTTTGGTTTCACGCCGAACAAACTGTTCCAAAGAAAAAATGTTCTTAAATCTGAATAGGAATCTTATATGGATAAATATTGTTGGATATGGATCTACAGAATACAAATGGCACAGAACACAATGCGGGTTGTGAATCACACTCACTGAGTACATGTTGTCATTCTCTGGTTGTGATAACATCACACTTAACTCTAATGGGGGGGCGTTATTTGGGAAAAATTATACTAATTTGTTTTGAATAATGCCCTCAATGTGTTTATTTGACAACATTTATATCAAAGGTAGCTGCAAATTCAAATGAAGTATTAAACATTTTGCAAACTAACTGACAAAATGAAGTCCTTTAAATACACCCCATTGATCTTGACAATAGTTCTATTGGCCACTATTTCCGCCGATGCGAAGGTAACGTCTTCTTAGTAAAATTTATAAAATGGCGTTTTCAACAACGTAAAATTTTTCCTATCAGCGTTCTTTTACGATTGAAGTTCTGGAAATGAAATCAAATGTCTCCGATGTAAATTTCGTCAAAACACTCAGCCATAGCATAAGAAAAAAGTAGGAAATTTGAATGTGATTTTTGGCAAAAACATCACAGTGTGGTCGGCGAATTTGGCATTAGACATCCTGACCAAGGGTAATCGTCGCTTGCATTTGTTCAAAACCGACGTGGACATTTGTAAGCTTTTAAAGGATCCCTCAGCACTGAATAATTTTGTGTCGGTAGCTTGGAAGGAAATATTGCGAACCTCGAATTTCCCCCGGAAGTGTCCCTTGATTGAGGTAAGCCCTATTCACACACAGATAGCATCACATTTCGAACAATCTCATACTTGTTACAGAATGTACTCTATTCGATTCGGAATTATACTATAAACGAAGACAATTACCCCGATATTCTACCAAGCGCCTTGTGGCAGTATGAACTGCGTTTTATTTTTAATAAAATCTACACCGCGGATCTGATGATCAAAGGTCGTGTACGCAAAGTTGAATAGCTTAATTGTGTTTGTATAAATTTTCAGTGAGCATAAACAACTTTTTGGTTCACGAACCAAAATCTGAAGTATAAAGTCAATATACGAGGGCGACCTCAAAACTAACAGTCCTGGCACATTTTCTGTTTTACTAGCAACTTTTTTTTAAGCAATCTTTTATAAGCCATCTGTCAAAATTTTCGAAATATTTAATGATTATTTTCTTTGTTACAGGTGATTGAAATAAACAAGTTTTATAATTTTTGAAAAATGGAAAATGAAGAGTTTTATATGAAAGGTTATACGCCACAATTAATCAAAGATGAATTGGATTCTGTTCATGGTGATAATGCACCATCATACTCCACCGTGAAATCCTGGGTTCAACAATTTAAAATGGGTCGTTCAAGTACGGAAGATGAAAAACGCTCTGGAAGACCGAAAACTGCTACTACTATTGAAAACATAAGAAAAATATTTAATGAGGTGACTAAAGATAGACGAATTAAGCTCAGAGAACTTGCTGATATTGTTAAAATACGCGAAAAACAATTTTGGAGTATTTTAAATGATGAACTCCACATGAAAAATCTATCCGCAAGATATGTGCCGCGTTTGTTGACTTTGCCCAAAAAAATCCGTTGGACCAATTCCGAGGAGCTTTTAGCGATTTATCCAAGAGAGTTCTTGCGCCGGTTCATAACTGTTGATGAAACATAGATCCATCACTACATCCCAGAATGCAAAGAACTGTCAAAACAATGGATAGAAGCTGGTAAAAGTCGTCCCAAGAAGGCGAAAACTGTTAAGTCAGCAGGAAAAGTAATGGCCACAGTATTATGGGATGCAAGGGGTATAATATTTATTGATTATCTTGAGAAAGGAAAAACTATAAATAATTATTGTGCATTATTGGATCGATTGAGTGAAGAAATCAAGATAAAACGACCGCATTTAGAAAAAAAAGTTATTTTTCATCAAGATAATGCTCCTTCAGACACTGCATTTTTAACTCAACAAAAACTGGCCGAATTACGATTTGAAATTGCTCCGCATCCACCATATAGTCCAGATTTAGCTCCTTCTGATTATTTCTTGTTTCCAAATTTAAAAAAATTCTGGGTGGCAAAAAATTTTCGTCCAATAGCGAGGTTATTGCTGAAACTGAGGCATATTTTGAAGGTCTTGAAAAATCTTATTTTTCGAATGGAATTAAAAAACTTGAAAAACGTTTGATGAAGTGTATTGAGTTGGAAGGAGATTATGTTGAAAAATAAATAATATTAATTCTAAAAAAACGGTTCTTTTTATGTTAGGCCAGTTACTTTTGCGGTAGCCCTCGTATATGGCTTCGTTTATAAAAAAGCAATACATTGCTTTTTTCGAAACAAAACACAAACCTTTTTTTCGTTTGGCTTCACAGTCGAGACCTTCCGAGTGGAAAACGCTAGCGCTAAAGATTTTTATAAGTATATGAAAATGTGTACGTCAACAAGCCCAGAACAATCCAAGAGATAGAAGAAGAGATAGTTAAGCACATTAACGACATTGAACCTCCATTATGTGGCATAGTCATAGAAAATATGTACCATCGGATAGAGGTAAGCCATCGAAGCCGTGGCGAACATATTGGCCCATATTTTGTTTTACAAATAATTGTCATATATCCTTCTATCAAACTAACAAATATCAAGATAATTCTACGAAAACCTTTTGTTTTTATATACAACTAACAGCATGCGCTTGAGTTGGACCACCCTTCATAATTTTCTTTTTCGAAATATCCTGCTATGTCCCACTGTCTTATGTTGATAAACGACGATGAACAAGAAAATGTCCAACATGTAGAGAAGGAGTAAAAAAAAACTTTGGTTTAAATTTCCCCAACAATTGTCTGGAGTCTATTTGAAGTCTATTTCAAAGGTAATGGAAAGGAACGAAGCACAAAAGAACAAAAAAAAAAAACGAATACCAAATCGAAATAAAGGATATTTTATGCAAATAATGACGAGAAATAACTTTGACGGACAACTTGGCTCACTATCAGGGGAATTGAACAGAAAGTGTGCAGAAGAATAAAGCGGATGAAGAAAAAACCTTTTTCCTTAAAAAAAGTGTAAATTTAGTTTTATGGGATTAGTAAGCCGGGCCGGGTGGTACTTAAAGTGAAGGAACAACAATACCAAAGAACGACATTTGCCATATCAAGTGCCCATCATTATCAACGATATTTACTTTTGTTTCATTACCAAAAAAAAATATAACAAAAAAAGCAAAATGAGAAAAATAAATCAAAAATATATTCTTCACACTTGCCGAAGCATGAGCTAGCCAGCTAATCCGTTAATTTAAATTGGAACACTTCGATACACCGTCGACACCACCACCACCAAACACCATCTCATCATCAGCAGCAGGGTGGTGGACCACCCTTAACTTAGCATTTCCCTTTAAGAATGGCAAAGGGTTAACTCTTTTGCCGGCCTGCCAACATCAGCCCTTTGTCGAAATCAAAACGCCGTCCATACTCTGTACTCGCATAAATCATTTCGAGGCGTCGGAGTTGGGAGGTCGTTCTACCTCCAATTGTAGCGTACATATGTTGCAAACCCACATGTTTAGGGCAAATTGTCAATAACAACATAAATTTGGGTTGTTCGTACACCGAAACCACTTCACTCCGCTTGCCTTACAACAGGTCTGGGCTATAAATCTTAGACGTTCCTCTGTGTTCCTTCTTGGAGGCCTTCCAAGAGTAACCTCCTCGAAATTTTCGATTAGTTGTTGCTATTGCTGCCGCTGTTACGTTTTCGTAGTTGGATTAAGATTTATTGGCATCTGGCAGCGACATAAATTGTCGATTTGTTAGATTGCCTCGCCATAATCGATTGGAAAATTGACTTTCAAACTGGCACTCAAGGATTTTAGAACATGTGTTTTGTGCGAGGTGGAAGAGAAAAGGGTTTCGTTGTTATACTTTTCCGTCAATTTTTGGACAATGAAATATATGGGAAAACATTATTGAATTGATTGAAGTTTTCGGAAAAGTTTCAAATGGCGTAGAAACAAAATTTTAAATTGAAAGATTTACATACATAAGCCAAAAAGAATTGGCATTTTCATCACCTGAAATTTGTCACATTGTGCTGCTAAATTTTTTTTGAGCCGGGTTTTTATATCCTCCATCATAGGGTGATATATATTTGCTGTTTGTCATTCTGTTTGCAAAAGCCCTAAATATATTCTAAATCGTCGTAAACTTTAAGATGAAATAGCGATATCCATCCGTTTGTCGGTGGAAAGCAAACTACAGATAGCTCTATTGAAGCTACGAGGGCGGTTCGGAAACTCCTTAGCCTAGCACAAAAAGCGCCGTATAAACAGAAAAAAGGTAAGTGTTTTGGAAACTTCCATCTCTGCTATGAACACATGTTAAATTTTGTTTCGATCTGGCAACTCCTTCATATAGAAACAGGTGTTCACAAAAGACGCATCCGCGATTTTTTTACAATGGAATAATTAGAAATGCGTGGTGTCATTAAATATTTACATAAAAAAGGTTTATCGGGACAAGAAATTCATAATGATATGGTGAATGTGTTAGGTGAAAGTGCTCCTTCATATGCAACAGTAAAAATTGGGTTCCTGAATTTAAACGTGGTCGTACAAGCATTGAAGATGAACCACGTAGTGGACGTCCAAAAACAGCAACAACAACAGAAATTGTAGCCAAAGTGCATGATATGGTATTAAATGGTCGACGAATAAAAGTGCGTGAAATAGCTAATATCATGGGCATCTCAAATGATCGAGTCCATTTATTTTGCATGAAGAACTACAGATGAAAAAGCTTTCTGCAAGATGGGTGCCGCACTTGTTAACAGTCGACCAAAAACGCATAAGAATGAACATTTCTCAAGCTTGTTTGGATCGTTTTCAGCGAAATAAAATGGATTTTTAGCGTCGTTTCATAACTGTTGATGAGACATGGATCCACCACTATACTCCAGAGACAAAAGAACAATCCAAACAATGGACTGAAGCTGGAGGAAGTGCCCCAAAGAAGGCAAAAACAATTCAATCGGCTGGTAAGGTTATGGCAACGGTTTTTTGGGACTTCAAAGGTATTTTATTGATTGACTATCTGCAAAAGGGTAAAACAATAAATTCAGAGTACTATTGCAACCTTTTAGATCAATTAAATGTACAAATTCGAGAAAAACGTCCTGGCTTATAACACAAAAAAATAATTTTTCATCAAGACAACGCACCAGCGCACAAGAGTGTTTTAACAATGGCTAAAATCAACGAATTAAAGTACGAGTTGCTTGACCACCCAACTTATTCTCCTGATTTAGCTCCCAGTGACTTTTACTTGTTCCCAAATCTAAAAAAATTCCTTGCTGGTAAGCGTTTTACCTCAAATGAAGATGCAATTACAGTTGTAAACCACTATTTTGAAGACCTTGAGGAAAACTATTTTAATCAAGGGATAGAATTGCTAGATAATCGTTGGACTAAGTGTATTGAAGTTTCAGGAGATTATATTGAAAAATAAAAATATTTTTGAAAAACTAACTATTCTCTTTCATTAATAGGCTAAGAACTTTCCGAACCGCCCTCGTACACGCAGACAACAGCTTTGCTTCAACCGAATGTCGATTGGGTACACGAGCGGAAACTAAAAGTATCGGTTGAATAGACAAGATAACCGTAACTAATAAGGATGATTATCGAAACTGAATTTGTACATATCTTGGCTGTTACATTGGCTATAAGAACTCTTTGAATTCGCTTGTCGTTACTACGCGCTGTTGTTAACTGGACCAACTGATGGTTAAATAAAGAAGTTTTTATACCCTCCACCATACAATGGAGGGTATATAAGTTTTGTCATTCTGTCTGTAACACCTTGAAATAATCATCGGAGACCCAACAAAGTATATATATTCTTGATCCTCGTAAAATTCTAAGACGATCTAGCCATGTTGTGCGGCTGTCCGTCTGTTGAAAACAAGATAGAGCCTGCATGTAAACAGCTAAGGAGCTGAAATTTGGCACAAACATGTGTACTTAACCTAGTATGGTTACTATTGAAAATGGGCTATATAGCTCTACGCGAAATTGGTGTTGGAGACTCTCAACCGACACTACCTCATAAAAATTAGTTTTTTATTTGGAAATATCCCTCCAGTTTCTTGAGCAAAATCACTGAAATTTTGCAAATAATAATCTCTATATAGGCGCAATCATCTGTGTAAAAATGGTTTAGATTAGGCCACTATTTCTTGTATCTCCCATACAAACGGCCTTATGGGCCTTGAGAAATAATATGACTATAACTCACCACAAACTTGACCTATCGAAATGAAATTTTACACATCAGGATTCCTATATACAACACACTTCTACGCTGAATTCGGTTGAGATCGGAAAAGTCCTACTGGTACCTCCCACACTAACGGTCTCATGGTCCTTGAAAAATAATATGACAATAACTCACCACACACTTGACCTATAGAGACGAAATTTTCGGCATAAAGATTAATATATAGGACAGACTTTTGCGCTAAATTTGGCTAAGATCGGTAAGGACGTACTGGTACCTCCCACACAAACGGTCTCATGGACCTTAAAAAATAATATGACAATAACTCACTACAAACTTGACCTATCGAGATTAAATTTTTTACATAAAGATTTTTATATAGAACACACCTCTGAGCCAAGTTCTGTTGAGATCGGAAAGGACTTCTGGTACCTCCCACACAAACAAATAAAAAATTCATCATCGACACTTCAAGAAACTAAAAATCAAAAAGAATTGCACAAAATCGGCGAAGATTTAATTTTTTTATAATAGACATAAATCGAAACTAATTTATGGTGCAAAAAAATTCACCAAAATTTTTGATGTTTTTTACTTTTTGGAATCAAAAATAGGGATTTTTTTGAAAAATTCATCATAGACACTTTTAAGAAATGAAAATCCGCGAAGATTTCTTTTTTTTGCATAGACAAAAGTCTAAACCAATTTATAGTGCCGAATTTTTTTATGTTTTTTTTATTTTATCATCAAAAATTTAAAGTTTTTTACATTGAACAGGGATTAACCGGCTCAGTACCTCTTGTTTCTATATTTAAATAGAAGACAAGTTTTTAACAAAATGGCAAAGTGGCATTGATTTTCGTGGCTGCACACTGCTTTTATCATGATTTCGGGTCCGTGACAACCCTCTTCAGAAAGCTTTGCTGCAATTGTTGAAAGTAAAACCGAACTCTATAAGGCCAGGTTCTCCCCAAACGAATGAGAACTACTGTTGTAAACCTTACTTTTCAAGATTTCTTCACACAATTGCCCACGAAAATACAACTATTGCAGCAAAGCTTTCTGAAGAGGGGATAAATTTATATGTATTTAGTAGCATGGGAATCGGAAAATTACATTTTACGGAAGCAAATAATGCAAAGGGAATCGGAAAATTACATTTTACGGAAGCAAATAATGCAAAGTGGAAATTTACCATCCTTGGTACAACGCTCTAAGCAAAAGGTTTTAAGTTCATAAAGAGGTTCTAATTTTTATACCTTTTATCATAGTATAGAATTTATATAGACCTTGTCAACACATCGAAATTTTGGTGAAATACCCTATAAAGTATACTGTGAGCTTCAAAAGAAAGTAAACACTAATTTTTCTTTTAATTAGTTATGAATTTCGAAGCTACTGTTGACAATCCATACAAAATAATATTATAAAGTGCTAATGTACAATTTTAAGATTTTCTACCAAAAAACGTTAAATAAAAAAATGCGGCAGACTTTGCAGAAATCCCCTCAAAAGGAAAATGCAGTAATTATTACGCGTCAAAAAAAAGTAAACAGTGGCAACACTTACTACGATTTTATTATAACGGTATTTTATAACCTTAAATTATTTTTAACAAATGTTGCTGATCAAGTGCTTCACTTTAGTAGAAACGGGTTAAGTTGGGTATTGTCACTTAAAAATAGTTTAAAGCGTACAAAAGGAAAAAATATCTCACTATGGGAAAGCAAACATCGTATGACACCAGAAAAATTATAATTGATTTGAACAAAAAAGGTAAATCCTTGCGAGAAATTGGCAAAATAGTGGGTAGGAACCACTGCACAATAAAACAAAAATTATTGATAAATACGCCAAACACCATCTGGTTGACGATTTGCGAAATCTGGACGACCAAAGCGACTCACTGACACAGAAGTTAGAGCTGCAGTAAGAGAAGTAAAAGCAAATCCGACCTCAAGTGCAGTAAAAATAGCAGAGAACACAACACAGATCTCAGGCAAACCAGTAAGCGCGAGTACGGTCAGGAGAGCACTCCACAAAAATGGTCTTCATGAAAGGGTTCCACGCAAGAAGCCATACATATCAAAGGTGAACCAAGGCAAGCGGTTGGATTTTGCCCAAAAATACAAAAATGAGGCTTTATCTTGATGAAAGCAAATTCGAAATTTTTGGCGCAAAAAAGCCACCAAAAATATGGCATACTAAAGGAGAAGCCTTCCATGATAAGTGTATTACCAACACAGTTAAACATGGTGGAGGCTCACTTATGGTCTGGGGCTGCATCAGGTGTCGGTAATCTTGTTTTTATTGACTCTACCATAAACAAATTGGATTACTTAGACATTTTGAAAAACAATGTTGCCCCCAGCGTCGAGAAACTAGGCTTGCCAGAAAACTGGATTTTTCAACAGGACAACGATCCGAAGCACACGTCCAAAATTGTGAAGGAGTGGCTTCTGTACCGAACGCCTAAGACGCTTGATCATCCGCCGCAGTCTCCGGACCTTAACCCGATCGAACATCTGTGGGAACACCTTGATAGAAAAATCAGACAAAGGGTAATTTCAAACAAGGATGGTCTAAAGAAAGCTCTAACGGAAGAATGGAGCAAAATCTCTTCCGATGTGACAAGAAACCTTGTCCAATCGATGCCTAGGAGAATAAAAGAGGTTCTTAATTCCAAAGGAAAACAAACCAAATATTAAACTTCTAAAAAGTCAACTTTTTGAATCTACATTTTGTCACTTTAGTGGAATTGTTTACTTTTCTTTGACGCTTAAAATTTAGTCTTGTGTTATTTGAAGTGAATTTTTTCTGGTTGAAGGCTGCTATTGTTTTATCTTGATGCTAAGTTAGACTCTTAGTAAATATAGTGTTAATTTAAAATATTTACTTTTTAGTTTGTGTCAAATACAAAAGTGTAATATTACTTCAAACATGAGAAACTGAAGTGTTTACTTTCTTCTGACGCTCACAGTATATATTCTAAATCATCGTGAAATTCTAAGATGATCTAGCCATGTCCGCCTGCCCATATGTCTGTAGAAAGCAAACTACGATTGAAGCAAAGTGGCAGAAATTATGTGGAAACATGTGTTGATGGACTGGACCAGTTGATATTGAAAATGGGCCAGATTGACTGGGACAACTACTGGAAGTTGGCTTATGGTTGCAAGCTGTTTGGGATTGTAAATGGGCAAAATCGAACCAGGAGGAAAAAGTTTACCCTTAAGGGGACAAAACGTTCTAAAGAAAACATAATTTTTTGTGAATGGGCAATGGTTGGGACTGGTGCTGTTAGTTGGAAGGCCATACATTCATAAAAAAACATTTTTGCTGGACAACCAATAGTCATAATTAATATATGGGTTCTCAAATTAAAGCAAATTTGGCCACGAATCCAGCCGATTTTTTTCAATTTATTAACGTAGGGACGGCGAAGGATTAAAAGGTTCGTCCTGAACGAACTTAACGAAATTTTTACTTGTTATTTTTACACAGTGTGTCCTCCGAAGGTTCTAAAGGCTTTTTGTAAAAGTCCTCCTTTTTTGGCAAAAATGTCATCCCTTCCGAAAAATCTTTATGATAACCCTACTCTTAATAAGCACAAAAACTCTACAAAATTTTAAAAAATTATGATTTAAGATAGTGTTACCTTAACTCAAACTAATTGATATTTTTTATGATCTCTCTTAAAAAATATTTTCTAATATTCGCTTTCGCATAAACCAGTTTTGAGGCATTCCACAATGCTACTTCGAGCAAGTTCAAAATTTCCACAATATCAGATAGAACTTCTCCACTTTAGATTTCAATTGGAATTTTGTCAGTATAAAATAGAAGTTCTCAATTTTAAATGAAACTTTGTCACTTTACCATTTATAAAATAAACTTGTTATCTTGAAACAAAGTTGCAGAAGGTCTCTAGCCGATCAAAATTACCTGTTGAATTTTAAATTGAATTAATTAATATTATTTCTCAATTTGAAAATAATGTTCTAATTTTAACTAGACATTTTTAATTTTTAGTCGAAATTTTCTACTTTGGCCAACTGGAAATCTCAATTTAAACAGAAAGTCTCAATTACAGTCGAACATGACACAGAAGGGTAGAACGAACTAAAGGTTTGTTCTATACCCAATTTTCGTTATCATCTACTAGCTTTATTGAGTCAAAATATAAATATTCTTTATATTTGTTATGCAACAACAATTACTGACTATAGTAGAAATTAAACCCTAAATTAAATGCAAATAATCAAAAGATAGTTTTGCATGTTTATGTTTTTGAGCATTATGGTTTATTTTCGATATAGAGTAGAGGACAAAAAGATAGGATAACTAATAATCCAAAGACAATTTTCAAAATATCGGACACATTTATAAAGCCATTTTAAGTATTTTTGCTTGACATTATTGTGAATGGGAAGAGTTTCTTCTAATTATAATTTGGCAACGACTTACATTTTAAGGCAATGTCAGCCGTACGGACAAAAAAATACGGACAATGGCGAATTTTATAAATAACTGATCATAATACTCGTATACAAGAATACCAGATTTTAACCGAGAAATGCTTATATAAAACTGTTAACGATTTTTTTCTTAAATATCTTAATCACAAAATATTTAATACTAAAAATATGGATCGAGCAATGCACTGTACGACAGTAAGGACTCCATTATTTGATGTTTTAAATATATAGGTTAAATTCAAATTAAGATTTCAAAAACCGAAAAAAAAACATTCGAACATTGTAGAATTTTGTGTACAATGCCTTACAAGACTAAAATAATATATTTAAAATATTTTTAATATTTATAATAATATATTTTAAAAGTTAGACCGCGAAAAAATTCAACCAAAAGGCTAGGCTAGAAGCCATAAAACCTTTCAAGTCTTTTAGAGCGATTAAAACTATGTTAGGAACTAAAATTAATGCTACAACGGTGAGAAGCCGACTAGTAGAAAAGTTAAATTCCTACGATCTTCCCGAAAAGTCCCAGAGGTAAAATTAACAACAGCAACTATATCAGATATAATTTGAAAATACATATAAAAAAAATGGAAACACCCCCATACATGACAAAAAAAAATTGCCGTGTCTTATGAAGGGTGATCCACCTAGAGATATTTTTCCAGAAAACAAAAAAAATATAAATTCTAATCAAGTGTGAAATCTTTATTGGTAATTTTAAAGGACATTTTATGGCATTTATTTTTTGAATATAATTTCCTTCAAATGTTGCCGTGTCTTATGAAGGGTGATCCACCTAGAGATATTTTTCCAGAACAAAAAAATAAAAATTCTAATCAAGTGTGGAATCTTTATTGGTAATTTTAAAGGACATTTTATGGCATTTATTTTTTGAATATAATTTCCTTCAAATGTTGGCCGCAACTACGCCTCAGGGTTTCCATTCTGAGGATCCAATTTCGGATGACTCGTTCAAGCATTTCGACCGGTATGGCTTTAATGACACGCGTAATGTTGGCTTCCAAAACCTGAATCGTAGCTGATTTGTCAGCATAGACTTTGGACTTTACGTAACCTCAAAATAAAATGTCTAAAGGTGTGATATCACTCGATCGAGGCAGCCAACCCACCTGTTCATAACGTGAAATTAGCTGCTTTTCGAAATGACCTCTCAATAGATCCATGGCAAGTGGCACCGTCCTGTTGAAACCAAGTGTCGTCAAGATTACGGGCTTCAATTTTAGGTAGCATAAGGATCGATATCATAGCACCATTCACGGTTACGTTCCGGCCAGTAGCATTTTTGAAAATATATGCACCGATGACTCCACCAGATTATAAACCACACCAAACCGAGGTTTTCTCTGCATATAATCGCACCTCTTGAACCTATTCTTGTTGCTCTTCAGCCCAAATGCGGCAATTTTGTTTGTTGACTTTGCCGTTGAGCCCGAAATGGGCCTCATCACTGAACAACATTTTGGTCGAAAACAGCAGATCTTTCCGTCTTTCACCGAACGCTCATTTCCATAATACAGTTTCCAACATTTGAAGGTAATGATTTAAAAAAAAATAAATGCCATAAAATGTCTTTTCAAATTACCAATAAAGATTCCACACTTGATTTGAATTTTTAAATATTTTTTGTTCTGAAAAAATACCTCTAGATGGATCACCCTATATTAATAATTTCGGATGAATCTAAAGTAAATTTAATTATTGAATTTAATTGATTTAAAAAAAAGTGGTTTAGACAGCCTACAAGGGCGACCGCAAAAGTAACTGGCCTAACATAAAAAGAACATTAAATATTTCGGAAATTTTGACAGATGGCTTATAAAAGATTGCTTTTAAAAAACAAAACAAAAAGTTGCTAGTAAAACAGAAAATGTGCCAGGCCAGTTAGTTTTGCGGTCGCCCTCGTAACAGTAAAGAAATTTGAAGAATTAGTATCACAGTAAAGGAGTGCTTTTCTAGGCATGATGTATGATCCATACAATACAATTAAGGAAAACATGGTTGGTTACAAGTCTATACTACCATATTCTAAGCAAATTGATGCTGCCCTATATTGATTAGAAAATGCCCTAGGAATAAATATTTGATCAGGACAACGACGCAATAAACACTTCGGGCAGGTAATAAACTTTGTTTCAGAATAATAACGTGAATTTAAAACTATATCCTGCAGAATTCCCTGTTTTAACTATATAGAATATATTTAGAAAATAAATAGTCCAGGAAAAAAAGGACTTTCCAGTATTTGGTGGACCTAGTCAGTGTTGCCGCTGGACAATTTTTTTCCAACCAAAGTATTAACTACAACCAACTAATACGGCCCGAAATCTAATGAACAAATCGTTAAAAAGTCATTGATATATTGATAATAGTGGTGTTTTAGGTTAAGCCTCGACAAATAAGACTGGATTACAAAACCGCATTAGTTAAGTCATTTAATAACAAAAAGGGTCAATGCTGTTCGTATCTAAAGGAACAGTCCTGAAGTAGTAGTCTATTATATATTATAAAAGTAGTAACATTAATTTTTTGTAGCAATTTTAGTACTTAACCTGGATAACTATCAAGCATACTCCACTATCCATGCTAACTACTAAAAAGGTACCAACAAATTATTTTTTTAAAGAGCTTTTTCCAGAATCGATACAGGCTGAATATTGGCACTTTTTCTTAGCAAATGACTTAACTGTTGCGATTTTAATATTTATTTAATTGTTTTTGTTAATTGACATCATTGTAATATATTAAGTCCTATTTATCGAGGATTAACATATGTGACGCGCAAAATAGAAAGGGACCTAAGGTTAAAAACCAGTTTTGTTCAGGAGAGCCATTTTTACAGATTAGGTCCCTTTCTATTTGCGCTTAGAATCGTCGACTTCAAATTCATAAAACGCGCATATCTCTGGGATCGGTCTCATTCGATGCTCAGATGTTGTCCACATCAAAAAAAGAAAAATATGAAAATTGATTTTTTTCACCCTTAGGTCCCTTTCTCTATGCGCTGTCACATATAATAATAAACGGCAAAAATGCCCATAATCCGACAAAGACGGGACTAAACTAAAAGTTTTTAATAAACAAAATTGCCGCATTTGGGTTGAAAAGCAACAAGAACAGGTTCAAGAGGTGCCATTATATCCAGAGAAAACCACGGTTTGCTGCGGTTTCATAAGCTGGTGGAATAATCGGTGCCTATTTTTTCAAAAATAATAATGGCCGGAACGTAAACGTAACCGTCGCTATCGCGCCATGATATCGATCTTTATGCTACCTAGAATTGAAGGCCGTAATCTTGTCGACACTTGGTTTCAACAGGACGGTGCCACTTGCCATATAGCTTCTGAAACAATGGATCTTTTGAGAGGTCATTTCGAAAAGCAGCTAATTTAACGTTTTGGACAGGTGAGTTGGCTGCCTAGATCGAGTGATATCACAACTTTAGACATTTTTCTTTGGGGTTTCGTAAAGTCCAAAGTCTATGCTGACAAACCAGCTACGATTCGGGTTTTGTAAGCCAACATTACGCGAGTCATTATAGCCATACCGCTCGAATATTGGACTCTCAAAATGAAAACTTTAAGGCGTAGTTGCGACCAACATTTGAAGGAAATTGTATTCAAAAAATAAATGCCATGAAATGTCCTTTCAAATTACCAATAAATATTCCACACTAATTTGAATTTTTATATTTTTTTTTGTTCTGAAAAAATACCTCTCGATGGATCACCATATATATTAGCTTTTAAGCCAAAGTTGTATTGATAGTTTTTGAATTTCATCCTGTCTTGTAAAATGACCCTAGTTTTTTGTCCGTTCGAAATCGATAGTTCTGATAACTTGCTATGTTTTTTATTAATCCAAGGGAACAATTTCGAGCATTTGTTGCACATAACACGGATATAATTTGTTTACAATAATAAAAATAAAATAAACATTTGATTGTTAAAAAATATTTTTTTTTCGTTTCTTCTAAAATAACTTTAAATGATAAAATTTTTTGTTCGTAACTGTTTGTACTTATTTTCATACGAATAAGGAAACCGATATGTACTTGAAAAAAATTGTGCAGTAAGGCTCACCCACACTGAAGTTTTATTTTCTTACACAGCGTATTTTCCAACATCCGGCAGTTCAAAACCCATTGAATTGAATATCCAAACCCCACAAAAAATGCATTTCTTTGCCGACAATGCAATATCAGTAACCATTTGTAAATTTTCAACATATATTTTAGAGGATTTAAGCAACCGAAAGTTAAGAAAAACACAAGGTTACAAAAAAAGGCTTCAGTGTGCCCAGGCCTTTAAGATATTAACATTAGGAGACAATTTTTTCGTGTAAGTCTAGCACCCGGTTATAAACATAATAAAAATTTAACTTGAGCTTTCCCACACAGTACTATGCTTTTTTATGTCATTTCGATAATTTATCCTTTTCTATCTATTCATTTTTCAAATCTAGTCATTTTTTGTACCGAAGAATTGGCAACAGTGTCTATCTCCTCAGAGAGAACTCAATTATTTAAGGAAAACATACACACACACTCACATACATACGAGTATGAAGTTCGTGTGTGTATGTTCCCCCACAAAAAAATATATTCACAAAGAAAAAAACATATTCTAAATCGAAAAATTGACAAATACACTTACCTTTCGTTGGACATAAACGTACCCCACTTTGAAGTTTTTTTGTTTTTATTTAGGTTGAACGATACAGTCACAGTTGGATGGTCGATTGTATTGATTCTTTTGATGCGATCGATTTAAATAGAAACGAATAAGAAAATTAAACTTTTCATTTTTTACCACAACAAAAAGACAAAGTGAATATGCCGGCAACACAAGAAGTTTGACTTCATTGTTTTGTTGCTCTGTGCCTTTCCGTTATTTACGTTGTTGTTGTAATAACACACAGCCACGCACAAGGCAGAAGCATTTGCATTTCTGCGAGCCGACAGCGCTGCGTTCCTTCCCACACGCACGAGCACGACATAAACAAAAGTGAGAAAACGACACACACACGCCGCGATTATTTTCTACAAATTACTTTAGACCGGTAATAAACACGACCAACCGCGAATTTAACCACTTTTGCATTGAAATGTACAAACATTTCAATGATTTTTAATAATTTCCAACTGGACTGTAAGAATTTGCATGTTAACACATTAAAAGCGCGAAATAACTGAATGCAATTTTCGCTTTCTTGTTTTTCCGTAAACAACGAATTGCGAATGAGTAGTTAAAAGAGAGAGAGAGAGACAAATTATTGAGAGCATATGAGTGTGTCGGAACCGGATCATTCTGGATATAAAGTTTTTTGGGCAATGTTGCCGTATCTATTGTTGCAAGAAAAGTTGGCTGGTTTTTACATTCTGTAATGCCAACTTCGTGCTTTTAGTACTGGAAAGGTTAGTCGTTGTGTTTGTGGTTAAGCCGCAGTAACTACGACTGGATAGTAAAACCACCATAGTTAAGTCATTTGTAAACAAAAAGTGTCAATTTTCAGCATGTCTATAGTAACAGCACTGCTGTAATTATCTTCAATGATTTCTTGATTAAACAAGTTTAATAATAACAACACATATACACACAAAATGACTCAGCGGCATTAGGCATTTAGAGGCAAGTTGGCAAATTTAAAGTATGTTTATAATAAATAATTAATATCTTATACGATATAACTAGAAAATAATGGCTAAAACTATGTGGACAAATTCATTTAAAATAATAGTTAAAATCTTAAACCAGAACATATCAATATGTTGTGACAAATATATTCTCACTACAGATTTAAATAAAGGTTTAAAATAAAAAAAAAAAAAACTATCTATACGAGGGCGACCGCAAAACTAACTGGTCTGGCACATTTTCTGTTTTACTAGCAATTTTTTTTTGTTTTTTAAAAGCAATCTTTTATAAGCCATTTCCGAAATATTTAATGATTATTTTATTTGTTACAGGTGATTAAAGTAAACAAGTTTTATAATTTTTGAAAAATGGAAAATAAAGAGTTTCGTGCGGTAATTAAACACTTTTATATGAAAGGTTATACGCCACAATTAATCAAAGATGAATAGGATTCTGTTCATGGTAATAATGCACCATCATACTCCACCGTGAAATCCTGGGTTCAACAATTAAAAATGGGTCCGGAAAAATGGAGTACGAAAGATGAACAACGCTCTGGAAGACCGAAAACTGCTACTACTATTGAAAACATTAGAAAAATATTTAATGAAGTGACTAAAGGTAGACGAATAAAGCTCAGAGAACTTGCTGATATTGTTAAAATACACGAAAAACAAGTTTGGAGTATTTTACATGATGAACTCCACATGAAAAAACTATCTGCAAGAACGCCTTTGCCCCAAAAAATCGTCCGTTGGACCAATTCCGAGGAGCTTTTAGCGATTTATCAGCGTAATCCAATAGAGTTCTTGCGTCGATTCATAACTGTTGATGAAACATGGATCCATCACTACATCCCAGAATGCAAAGAACAGTCAAAACAATGGATAGAAGCTGGTAAAAGTGGTCCCAAGAAGGCGAAAACTGTTGAGGCAGCAGGAAAAGTAATGGCCACAGTATTTTGGGATGCAAGGAGTATACTATTTATTGATTATCTTGAGAAAGGAAAAACTAAAAATAGTGAATATTATTGTGCATTATTGGATCGGTCGAGTGAAGAAATCAAGATAAAACGGCCGCATTTAGAAAAAAAAAGTTCTTTTTCATCAAGATAATGCTCCTTCACACACTCAACAAAAACTGGCCGAATTACGATTTGAAATTGCTCCGCATCCACCATATAGTCTAGATTTAGCTTCTTCTGATTATTTCTTGTTTCCAAATTTAAAAAAATTTCTCGGTGGCAAAAAATTTTCGTTCAATAGCGAGGTTACTGAGGCATATTTTGAAGGTCTTGAAAAATCCTATTTTTCGGATGGAATTAAAAAACTTGAAAAACGTTTGATAAAGTGTATTGAGTTGGAAGGAGATAATGTTGAAAAATAAATTATAATAATTCCAAAAACACGGTTCTTTTTATGTTAGACCAGTTACTTTTGCGGTCGCCCTCGTATACTTTATATTCTGAGGGCAAGTTATCAAATTCTTATTAAATTCTTGTTTCAGATTGAAAAAGGCAGCTCTTGTCACCGTCAAGTAATAAATGCATTCTGATTTCTGGAAAAAATACAAAGTACAGTGGCCAATAAAATGAACACAAATCTGTAATTCTATTTTACAAGACCCATAAATTGGCAAAATATCCGGAAAAATATCCTTGTATGTAGCAATTTTTTCGTGTGAGGCTAGCACCCGGTCGCACATTCGTTTAAACGCACCTTAAATATCTTCGAACATTGTTTATTTTTCTGTGACTATCAGATACCATCCTGAAGTGAGTACTTTTATTTATCAGAACACGAAGCAAGCAATGGAATGTAAGAACCGTTACATGGGGAACATTTTTTGTTTACGCAAAAATCACATGGTTTCAAAAATGAATACATTTGCTTGAACGCTTCAGCAAAATAAAGATATCATCAACTAAAATATTGCAAGTGAACATATTGTTTTGGTAAGAAAATACTAATTAATTAAGTACAAAATATTTAACATTTAAAAAAATTGTGTTAATGCTACATTTTTGCAGAAATGGGCTCGGGTAACCGTTTTAATGACTATGAACCGAATTTCATCGATGCCCTTAAAAAAGATTGGCAGTTCAGTAGAAAAATTGGGAAATTATTAAACCGTTCCGAATGTGTAATAAGAAAGTGTTATGCGAAAAGACAAAAAATATGGTAACAAAACTTAAACTAAAAGCACTTCAAAACCAAAGGCTACAAAAAATCGGCACCGGCAACAAAATAAAAGAAAAACTGAACTTATCTTGTAATGGTCATTTCTTTTCATTGCAATTACGCTTATAATCTCTTTTAGTTCCAACTAATACAAATTAATCCCCTTGCTGACACGAGTATCACTGTATCATCACTTATATGTAGGCATATTTTTACATGTTGTTTATTCTGTTTTTTACGTACATAGTTGTACCACTACTTTGAGTGATAAGCATGTTTAGAAGTTGTTGGTAGTAATCGATGTAGACAAGAATGAGAAGAACTGTTAAAGTTAGAACAACACTCCAAAGCTTCAGTTCGTGTTTTAGCGTTTGAGTAGAAATTTTCCAACAGAGGCTTGAACACTATCTGTTTTAATCACATAGATTCTTTTAAATTTTGGCTGCATAAGTGAACAAACAGAGTGCTCTTAAATAATAAAAGTGAAGAACAGAATAAAGAAAAAATGTTGTGCAAATCTTCAAAGAAATTTATTAAACGCAAAGTTTAATATTAAATTGTGAGAAATTACACTTAATTAAAGGTAAAATTTGTAATAAAATTAAACTAAAATTTTTATAAAAAAGATGTATTTTTAATAGTGCTTAATTGCGTAAACCAGCCAACTCAGCCTTAAAATAATTTAATTTTATAATTTAATATAATTTTAATTAAATATTTTAAAAAGTGACAAAGAAGGTAATTCGACATGACATAAAAAATTAAACAAGTTAGGTTATAATTCTGATTATTCTTTCTTAGGAATAATTCCGGTCGGAATTAACCAACACCCAGTTTACACACAGTCTCTCGGGTACTTCGTACAGGCAAAGCCAGCTTATAAAAGCGATAACACGTGAAAATTGTGGTTACTCGAGAGACTGCACTTTTTTGGAAACTCTTCAAAAACAAAGCGATATTACTAATATAAATCTTGGGAAAACATCTAAAAAGAAAAAATACTACCTTTAACGCTACCGAAGAGCCTTGGTCAAAAATCCAACTCTTATCTAACCAGCGTAAAGTTATTACACGGCGAAAAAAAACTTAATAATTACCAGTGAAATGACCTACTTATACCTATAACTAGGCTTACCATAATAACGAAGAGCCAAACCGGGACGCAGAAGGGGAAGAGGCTTATTTTCGTTTTGCTTTTCGCTTAATTTGTGTTTTTCATATTTGAAATGCAATCAAAATTATTAAGAACTGAAAACATATTAATATATTTTTTATTAAAAAGAAATAGAGATAGAGTACAATTAATACAAACAACACTAAAAATTTGCCCAGTTTTATTATTCGCCCACGCTTGCTTTACATTTTTCACTAGAGTGCACTTTCTTCAGAATCTTTTTGTCGTGCTTAATTTTGTCATAAAATTCACTGCATGACATGTTCAAGTTGAGTTTGCACGTAAGCAAGGCATCCACAACGCATTCTTCCATCCTCCCCCGATCGTCCGACCACATTTTTTTCATCTGTGAAAAAATTCTTTCCACTGGCGCTGAAGTGCCAGGTAGACACATAACAAACTCCACAATTTTTTTTAAATTTGGCACCTCAATATGCTGCTTGTGGAAATGGGTGAATAGCTGGACCCATTTGTCGGAGTAACTAGCTTCATTAGAATTTTGGAAGAAACCTTTTGCCAATGTCACCTCATCAAATAGCTCATCAATCATTATTTGGATTTTCGATTGAGGTTTTTGCATTTTATTTATATTTTCTGCTGCTTTTTCGATTTCACTCCAGTTGAGCTCATTTTTCAAGCAGATCCACTCAAAATCATTAGCTCCGTCGAAGCTCTGTTCCCACAATTCTAAATACGAAATGCAGCGCTCATAAAAAGCGTGAATGTTACTCATGAAGTTTTCGACATTTATGGAATCTTTCAGTTTATTTAAGAGTTATTTAGCTGCTTGTGGAAGAAATTTGTTTTCCATCCTGTTTTGGAGATTAGTTTTTAACTTTGCCAATTCCATACCTACATCTGTCGCAGTTGAGTTAGTCTTTTCCATAGACTCAACGGTCTTGTTGAATACATTTAACTGTCCGTGCACAAACCAAAAGTAAAGTGCTCCAATTTCTGTTGTGAAAAACTGTCGCAATGCGAGCGGGCAGTTTACTTGAGCAAGAAAATAAGATTTCAGGCCTTCGTATAGCTGCAGGATTCTTTCCACAGCTGGTTATAAAGACAGAAATCTTGTATTTCCATGTTTCACTTTTTGTACTCGATGTCAGCTGTCTCACAAAACTCTTTTAAGTTTGTGACGCGTACGGTATATATACAAAAATATTTGTATATTTTTACAACGATAGCCTCTATTTCGACAGGAAGACCATCAACTGCATGTTGAATTGTATTGTGAACGATGTGTGCGCTGCAACCAATGCCTTTTATGTTAACGCCGAGACCTTCCTTGAGCCTGGAATAGACATTGTTTGTGCCTCGCCTGTTTACCCCTCCGAAATTCGTATTACAGTTATCACCACAGAATGCAGCCACCTTGTTTTCTATTTCGTGTTTTTTGATTATCGACATTATGTGATTTGCCAGAATTTCAGACGTTTCTCCGGCGACAGATCGGAAATCGAGTAACTTTACAGATATACCTCTCTCAGGTACAAAGTACCTAACAACTATCGGTGCCAATTTAACATCATGTCTGTTTGATGTATCTGTTGAAATGCTCAAAAATTTGCATTTTTTTAGCTCGTTGTGTAATTCATAACTTGCCATCGGTGCGATCACTCCTGTGAGGATCGCTTCGCATTTGGTACGCGCAGACCCGAATTTGGGCTCAAACAGCTTCGATATTAATTTTGAGGAGCAATCAGATGTTTTAAAACTTATATCGTGCATTGCTGTATGGAATGCAAAAGTAGCTTCTTTAGCAGCAATGGAAATTTCATTTTCTGCGGGTTCGGCATTTTTGAAAATCGATGTTATGGTAGATAAGCTTGCAATGGCACTAACGCTGGCCTTGTGTTTCGAGCACTTTAGATGGTCCTTGATGTCCGCTCTTCCACCGTGTGCTATTGAAAATTCTGATAAACAGTGTTGACATTTCACATTGTTGTTATGGCCGCAGAGCTTTTTGAGAAACGGATAGTCATTTTCAAGTTCTTTTGTGAATGTGCAATTTCGTTTTGGCATGCTGAGGCAGGAAAAATCGTACGATAAATATCTGACGAAAAAACAATACAATAGACCAGTGGTCGTCACAAGGGAGGCTGTAAAAATATGTGTGTAGTGGTTAAAAAAATTACGTGCTTTGCTGATAGAGAATTACATGCTTTGTTGATGTTTTATCAAAAAAAAAACAAAAATGCGACAACGACCTACCTGTGTAAAAGCTACCATACAACTGATTAAAAGTTATAGTTTCTTACGCTTTGTATTGCGTTTCGTTAATAGTCGTGTTGTGTGCGCGTGAAAAGCCGATCGTGTTCGACCCCCAGGGGCTATGGAGACGACCACTGCACTAGACAGAGAATACAACAAAGGCGGGCGACGATGACGTAACGACGTAAACTGAACACAACACGACTTAATTATGGACCCGTGCGGTAGACATGCTTGCATATGCACAACTACTTACATAACAACTTATAGATTGTCTGTTTCATATATCGACTTTACACCCATCAAAACAAAACGGTCTCTCATTTTCTAATGAAACTTACGCTCTCAGCTATATGCTCTATTATTCTCCTCTCTACGCCAGATCGTTGTTTGTGCTCAATTGATTTTCTTATCGGCCGGGGTGTCGGTGTTGTTCAAGTTTGACCGGGACGCTAATGCAGACCGGCCGGGACGCCGGGACAGGGGTCTCAAACCGGGACCATCCCGGTCAAATCGGGACGTATGGTAAGCCTACCTATAACTAACTATCTACAATTAACCTAAAATCTATTTTTCAAAATTTAATAATATTAATACCTATAAAATGGCTAAAACAGAAAAAACTCTTAATCTAAAAACAATTTTCAAAAATTAAATTTAGACTAACCTAATAATGCACAAAATCTTTAAAATCCTATTAATTTTACTAACTACATACGTAACATAAAGAACACATAAAAAGAATTTAAGTTTCATTCCTCAAAGATCGCAGATTTCTCAACCATCGAACAAAGCACGGAGGCCTTCATGCAGCGTTGGATAACACCGTTCGACACGCTTTTGCACACATGAAGAAGACCTATATATTCGGAATCTACGTCGAAAAATAAACTACCCGTGTGTCCCAGTTTTTCTAGATCAATTCGTATTTTCGCGAAAAATGTGAATATATATTTGGTTAAAAACCACTTATAAAGACATATTTTGTATTAACATACAAGTCCATATCCATAAATTTTTTGCAAATATACGAATTGATGCAGAAAAAGTGGGATACACGTGTATTTTATTTTTTCCTCCTCTTTCAGAATATACTAATTTTTTTCATGTGTGCAACCAAAAGCTTAAATTTGTCATACAGTGTAATAAGAGTACGTCAGTCGGATCCCGATTAAGAGAATGTAAGTGGGTGAATTTATCGATACATGTACAGTAGTGGTGAAATTCAAAAGATATCTTTACGCATGCAATAAATCTAATTAGTTTTTCTTGAAGAGAGTGACAAAAGAGAATAGTGCCCATTACGGTCATGCGACAAGATCTCTTTAAAGTTGCTGTAAATTATCATCAATATTCTTTCTACTATTTTTCTTTTACATTGTGTTTTTCCTGCTAAGTATCTGAGTTATTAAGGAAAGCCTTAAGCAAAATCCATCTCGTTAGTATGGACCAAATAGTTTTTTTTTATGTTGTTGTAATAAACTGAATTTAAATATGAACTGAATCTCTTGTTAATGTGAAACTTCAGTGTCGTAGGTATTGGTCTGTAAAACGGGTTTTTCGTAAACATAAAAGCCATAATATAGTAGCTTTAAATTAGTGTACCTTAACTCTAACAAGCATAATTATCAGGAAAGTTGTGTATTGTTGTATTTTGTTTTTCTCTAAAGGGCACTTAAACCGCACGTGTTTTTTTTTATTTTTGTAAAGGGCACAGGTCCGCCGAAGGAACCAGATCTCCGCCCACATCTCCTGAACTAGCTAGTCTGCCGAGCACGTGCGTACCGTTCCAAACTGCGACCAAATAGTGAAAATAAGTAGGATGTTAAGTCCCCCCGTAACCCCTACATGGACATATTCTCTATTTAAGAAAGGATCACCTCCCCAATCGTTAGCCTGGCATTACAATATGTTACCTTTAGAACAATTGCTTGTTATTTAAAGTCTATGCCATCCATAAGGAGGACAATATTACAAAATAAACCTAGCTTTTCAAATAACCATAAACTAAATCGGCTAGAGTTTGCTAAAATGCACATGGCTTGGACAAATGAATGGAAACATATTATCTTTTCCGACGAATAATTCAATTAAGATGGCCCAGACTGTTATAGCTGGCACGATTTAAGTAAAAACAATGCAGTTAGATCTAAGCGTAATTTTAGTGGCATATCATATCAACAAAAATGAATTTAGAAAATTATATTGAATTGTTGGAGGACGTGTTGATATCACATCTTGATGATAATGTCGACGAAGAAGTAATTTTCCAGCAATATAATGTCTTGATTGATGCATCCAAGCAAACAAAAGCGTGGTTTTTGGACAAAACCATCAATCTATTACCATGCCCGCTTGCAATTTAATAGAAATCCTATGAAGCATTCTCGCAGCTAAGATTTACGAGGCAATTTAATAGAAATCCTATGAAGCATTCTCGCAGCTAAGATTTACGAGGGTGGAAGACACAGCGCGCTAACGTTTTCAAAATCGGTTCCCAAATAAATCAGTTTAAAAAAAAAAATGAAAATAAGAGTTCCTGAGAATATCTCATAACTAGAACGAATCTCGCAAGCCGGATTCGTAATCAGCAATCAACTATAGTTGACTACCAAACCTTCTGCCACATTTTTTTTTCAAATTTTGTTCCCCAGCGTTATTTAACCATTGCTTATGCTTTTAAATAGACGGTTGCACTTAGATCATTTCGAAGACTTCGAAATTAAGCACTAAAAGACGTAGCGTACTTGCCTATTTGGTTTTCAACTCTTGCTTCATACAAAGCTCAAGATCTATTTTGGTTATGTTTTAAAGTGGGTGCTAGGCTGACATGGAAAATTCCGTTATACAAAGAAATTTTTCCGGATATTTTGCCAATTTATGGAATTATTTTGATTTTAAATGTCTTCATCATATTGGGCACCGGACTTTGCATTTTTCCAGGAATCAGAATGCATTTATTACTAGACACGGTGACAAGAGCTGCCTTTTTCAATCTGAAATAAGAATTTAATAAGAATTTGATAACTTGCCCTCAGAATATAAAGTATATAGAGAGTTTTTTTTAATTTAAAACTTTATTTAAATCTGTAGTGCGAATATATTTGTCACAACATATTGATAAGTTCTGGTTTTACTTTTAAACTATAATTTTAAATGAATTTGTCCACATAATTTTAAATAGTATTTCTAATTATACACAGGGTGGAGCGCGAAAGATGTTTTTTTGCACTGTAGGCTGTAGCGGTACGTTGCTTATAGTGGCTGACGGGAGATTTGTATTCGTCTGCCTTTCAGTAGCCATCATGCATTGGAAACGTAAGAAGAGGTCATTTTGTGTTGAATTCGAACTCGATCATTGCGGTGCACCGTGCGCAATTGTGTTCTTTTCTGATGAGGTACATTTTCACCTCAATGGGTGTGTAAACAAACAAAATATGCGGTACTGGAGTGAAACAAACCCCAGAGTACTTCACCAGAGACCTCTACATTCGGACCGCGTTACTGTGTGGTGCACCATATCACGAGTAGGCATCATTGGCCCTTACTTTTTCCAGAATAACCGGCTTGCCGTAACTGTGAACTCCGAACGGTACTTGACAATGCTACAAAAATTTTTTCAGCCGGCTCTTGGGACGTTGCAATTAGAGGATACAAGGTTCCAACAGGAACCATGCATTGTTTAAAGCAAATGTTTCCTGTTCCGCTTATATCTTTGATGAGTGATGTGAACTGACCGGCACGCTCACCAGACATGCGATTTTTTCCTTTGGGGTTACCTGAAGTCGAAGGTGTATATCAACCATCCCAATACTTTGGAAGTCCTAACTAACAATATTGAGGCTGAAATTGGCAGAATACCAGTCGACATGCTTGTTAGAGTTTATAAAAACATTGAACAGGGATTAAACCGGCTCAAGACCTCTTGCTTCTATATTTAAATAGAAGACAAGTTTTTAACAATATGGCAAAGTGACATTGATTTTCGTAGCTGCACACTACTTTTATCATGATTTCGAGTCCGTGACAACTCTCTTCAGAAAGCCTTGCTGCAATTGTGGAAAGTAAAACCGAACTCTATAAGGCCAGGCTCTCCACAAACGAATGAGAACTACTGTTGTAAACCTTACTTTTCAAGTTTTCTTCACACAATTGCCCACGAAAATACAACTCACTCTTGCCATCTCTAAAGAGACTCCACATCGAGAGCCATCAATAGATTTCTTTTACAACATGTGTGTGTGTGTGTAAGTGTGTGTGTTGTAAAAAGAGTTTACCCTGTCGGAATTTTTTGAGCTGACTCAAAATCAAGTTAACTTTTTCCTAACTAATTTACAACTGATTTCTAGCTAACTCACTAATTATGCAGAGATGAGTCACTTGTGTTCTGTTATCAAACACACTTCTTCTCTATAAGTAATGAACTAGCTTTTTGATCACTCATAGCTGATGCAAATGTAAGTAAAAATAAAGTCATAGGAAAAAATTTGAAGAACCAAAGAAAGTAAGCAAAAACATAACTGTGAATATTAATGCTTTTTTTGTTCATTTGTTTCAGTTTAGCTCGCGGTTTCAGCAGACAAGTGTCATTTTTTGATCGAACCCGGTAAAATAAAATTCAGTGAAGTGTTTAATAGACAAATAAAAAGAAAATTATGTTTTTAACTAAGAGTGGTGGTAGTAAAAGAAATTTGAAGAGGTTAATTAAAAAAGAAAAGGATGTGTTTGTTAGTTGCTAAAAGGGAAACTCCATAACACTTTGACAGAAATTTTTTCAGTGGACCTCATTGTTGCTGCTAATATTGACGGCATTCACGGAAAACTGTCACTCACTCTGCATAAGTTTCAGGTAACCACAAGTTAGCTTAATATAAGTTAGTTGTTGGCTAATAATATAAGAGGGCAGTATTAATTACTTATTTGCTGACTAGCTAATGGTAAGCTGACGACAAACATATAATTAACTAGTCAGTTTATACCTAACTCAAAGTGTCCTCTGATGTTGTCAGCCAAAAACTAACTCATATTGAGCTAACTTGTAGTTAACTGAAACTTATGCAGAGTGAGTGAGTATTGACTCACTCTGATGACAACAAATGTTAAAACTGAATAGGACTTTACATGAAAAATGAGTTGGCTTTTGAGTCACCTGTGACTCAATTTTGATAAACCATTTGTTAGCTTAAACTTAACTCAATTTCCGACAGGGTAGTTGACTATGTCAACTTGTGTGCCATGCCGTGCATGTACGCTCGTTTGTTTTATTTCGGTCTGTTGCTTTTACACATTGAACAGGGATTAAACCGGCTCAAGACCTCTTGCTTCTATATTTAAATAGAAGACAAGTTTTTAACAAAATGGCAAAGTGACATTGATTTTAAAACTTCGTTTATAAAAACGTATGCAGCAGTGTGTGGATAGCGAAAGTCGCAATTTGCCAGATACGAGTAGACTGTTTAAAACCACGTAATTTAAAAATTCCCTTACTGGTCAATATAATTAAAATAGAAAATAAATCAGTTGACAGCGTTAATCAGACGGACAACATTGTTTTGTTAATTGACAACCCCTAAAGATGATTGACGAAGTCAATCGAAATATTGGGATAAATAAAAATTAAACAACACATAGAACAACGAGTTTAAATAAATGACCTCAAGCCGAAAAATAATTTTATAAAATAACAACACCAAAGGTCAACTATTTATTCACTTACAACAAATAAATTTTTCTAAGTTTCATTATTTTTTATTTCACACAAAAGGTCAACTATTCACTTTCAACAAATAATTTTTTCTGAGTTCCATTATTTTTTTATTTCATTCCCAAACACGCAAAATAGCGCGCTTCACCCTGTGGTATAAGATATTAATTATTTATTAAACACATACTTTAATTGTGTACTAGCCTCTAAACGACTAATGGCGCTGAGTCATTTTAAAAATTTGTTGTTATAATTAATATTGTAATCAAGAAATTTTAAACAAAAAAAGTACAGCAGTGCTTTTTCTATAGACATGCCCAAAATTGACAATTTTTGTTAACAAATGACTAAACTATGGCGGTTTTACTATCCAGTCGTAGTTATCGCGGCTTAACCAAAAACACAACTACTACTAACCTTTGCAGTGCTAAAGGCACGAAGTTGGCCTTACTGATTGTCAAAATCAGCCAACATTTTTTAAAACAATCGATACGGCAACATTGGCCAAAAAGCTTTATATCCAGAATGATCCGTATCCGAGACACTTATTTGCTCTCAATAATTTCTCTCCTTCTCTTGCTCTCTTTTAACTTCTCATTCGCAATTCGTTGGAAGAACAACAAAACGAAAATTGCATTCAGTTCTTCCGCGCTTTTACCGTGTCAACATGCAAATTATTACAGTCCAGTCGGAAATCGTAGAAAATTTGCACATTTTAATGTAAATTTGGTAAAATTCGTGGTTGGTCGTGTTAATTACCGGTGTAAAGTAATTTGTCGAAAGTTAATTACCGGTCTAAAGTAATTTGTCGAGAATAATAGCGGCGTGTGTGTGCCGTTTTTTCGCTTTTGTTTGTGCCGTGTTCGTGCGTGTGTGAAGGAACGCAGCGCTGTCGGCTCGCAGAATTGCAAATGCTTCTGCCTTGTGCGTGGGTGTTGTGTGTTATTACAACAACAACGTAAATAACGGCACAGAGCAAAAAAAGAAAGAAGTGAAACTTCTTGTGCTGCCGGCATCTGCACCTTGTCTTTTTGTTGTGTTAAAAAATGAAAGTGTAATTTTCGTATTCGTCTATATTTTCTATCGATCGCTTCAGAACAATCAATATAATTTACCATCCAACTGTGACTGTATCGTTCAACCTACAAAAATAGTGAAAAAAGTTTGCAAATCCAAAGCAGCAAACGTTTAAGTGCAACGAAAGGTAAGTGCATTTTTCGATTCAGATTATGTTTTTTTCTTTGTAAATTTTTTTTGCTGTGGGGGAACATACACACATACTCTATGTGTACAAGGGTGTGTTTTCCTCTGGAAGGTAAACTCAAATCACTGAGTTCTTTCTGAGGAGAGAGACACTGTTGCCAACTCTTCGGTCCTAAAAATGGCTAGATTTGAGATAAATGAATAGATAGAAAAGGATAAATTATCGAAATGACATAAAAAAGCATAGTACTGTGTGTGAAAGCTCAAGTTCAATTTTTATTATGTTTTAAAGCTGTTGCTAGGCTTTCACGAAATATTGTCTTCTAAAGTTATCAGTTTGGAAGCCTGAACACACTGAAGCTTTTTTGTAACGCTGCGTTTTTTTAAACTTTAAGTTGTCTGAAAACCACTGAAATATATTTTAAAAATTTACAAATAGTTAAAGAAAGTGCATTGTCCGCATAGAAAAGCGCTGTCATAATTTTTTTGTGAGGTTTGGACTTTCAATTAAATGGTTTTTAGACTGCCGGTAGTCGTAAAATACGCTGTGTAAGAAAAAAAACTCCAGTGTGATATTTAACCAAGTTACTGGCATATACAGTGAGTCAAAATAGTTTTGGCACACCTGTCCGTAGAAAGTTACATATATTGCCTATAAAAAATTTGCCACCTAATATACAAAGTGAGAGAAAACGTTATATTTAAGAATATACTATTTATTACGTATGTATTAAAACAAAACTAAAAGGACTCAATTTATATTTAATTCAGTTCAATATAAGAAAATGTAAAAAGGCACAATTTTACATCAAAAAAGTTTTGGCACACATGAGAAAAGGACAACTGTATGACTAATACTTAAGGATTTAGTACTTTGTAAGGCCGCCCTTAGCTTGAATGACAGCCTCTAAACGCCTGTGCATACTACCGACTAGGTTGGCTGTCTCTTCAGGTGTTATTTTTTCCCACTCAGTGCGTATGGCCTCTTTTAGCGATTCTTTCGAAGTTATACAATGAAATCGTATTTTTCTTTCCAACAAGTGCCAAATATGTTCGATGGGGTTCATGTCCGGTGATTGTGGAGGAGTTTTCAGCTGCTTGCAATGATATATGTATTAACCACTCTTGCACAAGATAAGATGAGTGTTTAGGGTCATTATCTTGTTGGAACAACCATTTCTTGCCATTTAGGCCCAACTTTGCAACGCTGGGAGCTAAGTGTTTCTTTAATATATTCATATAAATTTTCTTATCCATTTTCTCGTCGATAAATTCCAAATTTCCCACTCCAGCTGCCGCAAAACACCCCCACACCATTACATTTCCGCCTGCATGCTTCACGGTTTTTATCACATTATTCTCCTGCAGCTCTTTATTTGCTTTCTGCCAAACTTTCTGGGCACCATCTGATCCAAATAGATTGAATTTCGATTCATCGCTAAATATGACACTATTCCAAAAAGATTCGGGCTCATTTACATACAGTTTAGCGAACTCAAGACGCTTCTTTTTGTTGACCTTCGAAATGAAAGGCTTGCGTCGAGGTACTCGTCCATGACACCCAGCTTTATGTAGCGTATTTCTAACAGTTTGTGGATTTAAATATTTATTAAATGTCTCTTCTATTTCCCGGCATAGTTTGACAGCCGATATCTTTGGACTTTGGTTCACTGCGGCCACTACAATACGCTCCTCGCGTGGTGTCAAAATCTTTGGACGACCAGATCGTCTCTCTGGGTCTAATTTTCTATTATTTATATAATGTTTCGGCAGCTAGACCATGGCCTGTCGACTAAAACGCCAATTTCGCGGTAACTTTTATTTTTAATATACAGATTTATGATAATTTTTCGTATTTCTGTCGAAATTTCAGTTCCTCTGCCCATTTTGGTCCTTTCTTAATAAAAACAGAAGGTATGGAAGTTGTTTACTACGCAGTAAACAAACAATAAGCAAACAAGTTGTGCAAAAGTAACGGTACAATCACCGCTATAAGCACAATAACATAACATACATTCACACTGTGCCAATACTTTTTTGATTTGTTTTCGTGACTTTTTTTCTATTTTTTCTTGTATTTTGGTCTTGGTTTAAGTGAAACGGTCATTTTTTTAAGTTTTGCATTGTAAAGTAATTAATTACACTAATTACACACAAAAAAAAATCAGATCTAAATATTTAAGGGTAGCTTTTTGTACATTTATATAACAATGTCAATACATACTTATTTGATTCACTGCAAGTGCGTAAGATCCTAAAAACCGGTTTTTTTACCCACAACTCCAGATATTGGAGATGTTTGGGAAATTTCAAAACGGGTTCTTGTTGTAGTCAGCAAGATATACAAGGAAAATAATATCATTTCCCAGGCCTTTTTTCTCTGTCACACTGTGTAATTAGTGTACCCGCAAGTAAACGTTGTTATTAGTTGAGTTGTAAAAATCTTACTGAACTTTATTTTTTCTTGGAAACATTCGATGCCTAAATGTCAACTCCTAATGGCTTTCTGATCAGGAGAGCAGGTATTTACATACATAATGTAATCAGCGTTACCATTGTGCGACTAAAGTGGCAATTTGACCCTTTTTGGAAGCCATGCGACTTTTGCTGCCCCTTTTTCATAAATCCCATTTTTTTGCCACTTTTTTAAATTTTTGCTACATTCCACAACTCGAAATGTCTGTATTGCTTTTAAAAGTTACGCGTATTATTTTTTCTAGGGTTAAGGGTTGCTCCGGGGAAAAAACTACTAAAATTTATTTGGTTATAACCTGGCGCTTACGCTAGGCATTATGGGTACTCGTAGTAGTGAGTCAGAGCATCTACAGTGACCACAAACATTATTCATACACCAACGTTGTTTAACTTAGATAATACAAGTATTGTTTTTTTTAATGTATCATTTAAAATGATTTTTATTACCTCTAATAAAAAACTAAAAATCAGTAAATTCAGTAAATAAAAAATAAAATAATACTCATTTTGTTGCACAAAAATTATTCATACAGTTCAAGATTTCAAATAATTTTGTGAAAATAAATAAATATAATCGATTTTTAATACTTCGTTGGGCCTCCTTTTGCTTTGATAACAGCTTCAAAACGTCGTCTCATGCTTTTAACTAAAGGTTCCGTGTCGTTTCTAGTGATTTTTTCCCATTAAACAGTTAGGGCAGTTTTTAGAGATTCCTTGGACGTTATATTGTGTTTTCTAATTCTTCGTTCCAGTAACTACCAAACATGCTCAATTGGGTTTAAGTCCGGTGACTGTGGAGGTGTTTTAAGCTGTTTGCAGTTGTAAAGAATCCATTCACGAACGAGATATGATGTATGTTTTGGCCCATTGTCTTGCTGGAACAAAAACTTTTCAACATCCAACCCAATTTTATTAGCACTTCAGATACATGTACTTGTCCATTTTATCAGTTATAAAGACTATTTTTCCGCATCCAGCAGCTGCCATACTCCCCCAAACCATTATATTTCCAACGCCATGCTTTACAGTTGGAATCATATTTTTTACATCCATCTCTTTATTTTTCATTCGTCAAACTTTGGGGGATCCAAATATATTGTACTTGGATTCGTCACTGAAGATGACATTTTCCCAGAACGAATCTGGTTCATCAAGGTGTTGTTTTGCATACTCCAATCTCTCTTTTTTTTTATTAATTTCGGAAATGTATGGTTTTCGACGTGCCTTCCCGCATTGTGGTGTTTTGTTGACAATTGACCGCTATTTACATAATTTTTTATGACGCTCTGCACGGTGGCGTGTGATCGGTTGATTATTTTTCCAATTTCACGAAGAGACTTTTTCTCCAAATATAATTTGAGTATTAATTTTCGCAAATCTAAGGATAAATCTTTGCTTCTACCCATTTTGCCTCTTTCCGACGACTAAAGAAGTGCGACAGAAAAGAATTCGACATAATTCGTGAGCGCGTGTCTTCGTTACAGCAACTCAAACGAAATAATATAAAATATGTGAAGATTCCCGTTATATTTTCCCTCGCAATATTTTATGTATAAAAAGTGTATGAATAGTTGTTGTGCAGCACTTTTGGTAGTTTTAGGAGTTTTGTTCTAGTTTTATTGTAAAAAATAAAATAACGGCAATTTTTCTTTTTGCATCAAAAAAAGAATCGAATGATCTTAGAGAGGGTAACAAAAATCGTCGAAAAAAATTAATTTTTAATTTTATTACGCGGATTTTATAAATAGTAAAGGGTGTATGAATAATTTTTGTGGTCACTGTATATGAGCATTGTACACATGCTGCGAAGACAACCTCCAAACAGTCCCGCCGCGCATCTCTGAAACGCACATATTTCATCCGGTCGTGAGGAAATTTGGCACATTTCATTAGGATTGATCTGTAGCTGAAAATGCATCGTAGAATAGCCTTCACAACGGTGTGCTTTTAGGGTAAAAATGCCAACAATTTGGAACATTTGTAAAATGTATCAAGTAAGCCGTAAATGAGCCGCGGTTGTCACGGTACTTTTGATGCCGAAAATGTATCAAAAAAGATCTATTGTATCATCTTTTGTAAGTTCAATTGTATCATCTATTGATTTGAGGTGGCCGAAAATCTGGCACATTCATTCAAGGACATATGGGTACCAAAGTTGAAAATTTTACAACGAATCCATATGAAATTATTTTTAAAATCTGGATACGTGACGCGCAAAATAGAAAGGGACCTAAGGGTAAACCCCATTTTTTTCAGGAGAGCCATTTTAAAGATTTAAATACGTGTATCTTTGGTGTAGCATCACTTTCATAAAACGCGCATATCTCTAGGAAGGAACACTTTTGGGGCATGGGATCGGTCTCATTCGATGCTCAGATGTTGTTCACATCAAAAAAAGAAAAAAAATGAAAATTGATTTTTTTTACCCTTAGGTCCCTTTGTCTATGCGCTGTCACTTATATTAAAAACCCTGTTCATTTCAGTTCTATCATCTGCACATCCAGTAGAGCAGGGTATAATATAGTCTGCCATGCTAGACTAGCCAAGTCCGTCCGCGTGTTTTCTGAAAGCACAATATCGTTCAAACGGATCAACCTAGTCATCAGAAATTTTGCATGATGCAGGCTTATGGTCACAATCTGTTTGGCATTGTAAATGGGCGAAATCGGCCCAGGGGAAAACGTTTTTACCTTTTTAGATACCTCCAAAAAGAGCTAAGCTGCTGAAAGGCTAGGCTCAAGTGGCCTACATGGACAAACCAGCGATTAAAAGTCAATATGGACATAAGGGTACTAAAATTAAAGTAAATGTTGCTACAACGCTTTTTTTTATCGTATAGTGGAGGGTACATGAGGATCAGAAATTGAATTGTTTTTTAGTTTGAATGCGTATTTTGCCTCTCATTTCATGGAACTTAGTTTTTACTGTGATGTTTGTTACCTCTCTAATTAAATTTAAATGTATTGTTTTAATAAAATTAACTTACGAAAAGTTTGCGACTTTTTTAAAAATATACCCTTTTTGTGCCACTTTTTTAAAAATAATCTCCTTTTTGTGCGACTTTTTGAAATTTTTCAACGGTAACCCTGAATGTAATACACAAAAAAGGAGAATGCAAGAATACAGAATAATGCAACAATAACAATTGAGTGATTTTCAATGTCACCTCTTAAAACCAAAGATCATTCGAATTTACCGTTTTCCTTGTTGAACAAGTAGAACAGTAGCGCAGTCAAAGACAATTGCACATAAAAGAGTGGGGCCATACGTCGTTAACTGTCAAAAGGTGCTAAGTTGATAAATTAAAATTTGGATTTACGTTAAATTAACTAAATAATGTAAATATACTTATACATAAATAAATACGATTTTCAACATTAATAAGCTTTATCTTAACAATTTTTGACATTTTAAAACCAAAATTAAATTTTTGACCCACTTTACCAATTAGATCCAGAAAATCCTTCCACTTGAGCATAAGCATAACTTTATAAGCTTCGAAAGTAAAAACCAAATTTAAAAAAAAAATATTTTTAAATCGTTAAATTTAAAAATGAAAAAAACACAAACTTTTTTATTTCGGTCAGATAACCAAACACATACAATTTAACCATCAGTTGATCCAGTAAACTAATGCTCGTGGTAATGACAACCGAATTCAAAGAGTACTTATAGCCAATAATCTATAACAACAACCAATCGCCCTAATTAGTTAGGCCTTGTTACTCTGTCTGTCAGTTCCTACTACGTAAAATTGCCATCAATTGCAATCAACATAAGGTTGTTGCGATGGAATACATTGGTAGTACAGGGTGGGCCAAAAGTTACCATGGGGTTAAAAACTTTAATAAGTTTTTCGTTTATAAATTTTTTCTCAGATTATATAGGGTGATCCATTTAGAGGTATTTTTTCCAAATTAAAAAAAATTAGAAAAACTTAAATCAAGTGTGGAATCTTTATTGTTCATTCGAAAGGAAATTTTATTGAATAAAATTTATTTTTTTTTAATAAAATTTCCTTCAAATGTTGACCGCAACTACGCCTCAGGGTGTCCATTCTGAGGGTCCAATTTTAGATGACTCGTTCGAGCATTTCGACCGGTATGGCGTTAGTGACACGCATAATGTTGGCTTCCAAACTCTGAATCGTAGCTGGTTTGTCAGCATAGACTTTGGAATCAACGTAGCCCCAAAGTAATAAGTCTAAAGGTGTGATATCACTCGATCTAGGCGGCCAACTCACCGGTCCAAAACGTGAAATTTGCTGCTTTTCAAAATTACCTTTGAATAGATCCATGGTTTCAGCAGCAAGTGCAAGTGCCACCGTCCTGTTGAAACCAAATGTCGTCAAGAACACGGGCTTCAGTTTCAGGCAGCAAAAAGTCCGATATCATGGCGCGATAGCGAGCACCATTCACGGTTACGTTCCGGCCATCATCATTTTTATACAAATATGGAGCGATGATTCCACCAGCCCATTAAACGCACCAAACCGTGGTTTTCTCTGGGTATAATGTTAACTCTGGAACCTCTTCTGGTTGCTTTTCAGCCCAAATGCGATTATATTGTTTATTGATGTTGTTGCTGAGCCAGAATTGGACCTAGCCAGTGAACAAAATTGTCGTCGAAAACAGTGCATCTTCTCATTCTCATTTCCAAAATACAGTTGCGCAATTTGGAGACGTTGTTGCGGTGTAAGTCTTTTCATGATGAAATGGCAAACAATACTGAAAATGAAAAAAATATAAAGTAAAACACAGCTCAAGCGTAATCTGTGAAAAAAAACCCTATTGAAAAAAATACCTTTAGATTGATCACCTGTTATAATACTTAATGGAATTTTCAGCTTCGCAATGATGGGCTCGTTTTAGAGCATTTTCCATAACATCTTTCAAAATTTGTTGGCCTTGAGTTGAAGGACTGTCTCGGACTTGTTCACATATACTCGCTCCTAAAAATAACTACAAAGAAAATAGTCGGGTGCTGACAAATCTAGCGATGGCGCTGGTCAAATAATTTCCGAATTTCTGGAAATTATTCGCTTTCCAAAAATTTGACTTAAAACTGCCATTGTGTCTCGGGCAGTGGCTTCGTCCCGCTGAAACCACATCTCAGGTCCGTTTTCAAGAGCAGGACGTAAAAAAAAGTATTCCATTTACGGTTACAGCACTTCCATCCTCATTCTCGAATAAGTAAGGCTCAGTGATATTTGCAGATGTGATCCCATACCATACTGTACACCTAATGGGGTGCAATTGGCGTTGATGAATGGCTCTTGGAGTTTCAAAACCCCAAAACCTACAGTTCTGCTTATTAACAAAGCCATTCAAATGAAAATTAGCTTCATCACTCATGCGTTAAAATAATTGATCGCTGATTTAAATAATAAAATTCTATTATTCTGGTTCTTTGTTCAGTTGTGAATTTCTCCATTATTTATTCTCCAAGTTTTAGTTATACGTATAGTCTGAAAAAAAATAAAAAAAATATATAAACGAAAAAGTTATAAAATATTAAAACCCCATGTTTAACTTTTGGCCCACTCTGTACATGCCACCACCAACATTTGGTTGGCAAAAATCTTTTCTCTTTGTGTACTAATGAAAATCTTCGAAAATTGAAACAAGAAATTTGTCGATTCTGCATAAATGTGAAAATATAGGAAATATTAAAACAATTGTAGATTTCGCTTTCCAAAAAGTCAAATGTTATTTGACATTTTTGGAGATGAGGTTGACAAGTTCGAAGACGTGCTACTCTACACCTAATCTGGCTAGAAGTCTAGAAATGTTCTTGTAAACTCGTATGGACCTTACCTATAAATGTGTAAAATCCCAGTAAACCAAATTTGCCGACAATGTCTGATATCAGACAATTCTGAACAATATCTGAACTCTATCGATAATTCTTACCGAAATCGTTACAAATTCTGTTCGATTTGTCTGAGGATTTTTTATTTATTATGTTAAGAAATATCTGAACGAATTCGGCCCGAATTTTGTTAGACTTGCCTGTGGAACTTTTATTAATTTTTTGTTCAGACTTCTCTTATCGAACTCGCAACGAATTCTGAACTATTTATCTGAGGTAGTCTATTCGTTTAAAATTTTTGTTATTTGCTTTATATTTTACAGTTGTTGTTCTTGAGTTCAGACAGGTCGAAACTAATTCTGAACGAGTTCTTAACTGTTTGTCTGAGGTATTTTTATATTTCAAATTCAAATTCTGAACGTTTGGTTAGCTTAGCTGTGCGAGGGATTTTTATTGTGTTCGGAGGAAAACTCTACTGGCGGCAGTTCTCGTTAAATGCAAAACTGGTTACCCTTAAGTGTATAGCCACTTAACATAGTTACAGCCCAATTATTGATGGCGATACTGCAGACACCCCTGCTTGTAACTAAAAGTCTTTCCGAACGCTATTTGAAAATGTTTTCCAAATTTTTTTTTGTAGAACAAAAATATTTTCTTCTTTTTGATTAATTACATTTAGAATTTACCATGACATAAGCACAGAATTCGGTTCGAAATGTCGGTAAAAACATCAGAATTTAAAAAGACTTAATGTCAGAATTCTGACCGAAGTCGTTCAGAATTAGTTCAGAATTAGTTCAGAATTCGATACGACAAGTCGAAATTTCCTTTCGAATTTCCCAAGACTACGGTTCAGAATTCGGTCAGAAATTGGTTCGAAATGTCGGCAAAAACATCAGAATTCCATCAGAGAAGTAGTTCAGAATTCGTGTCAACCCTCTCATATGGTTTTCGTTACGAACTCGATAAGAATTCTGATCCGAAATTGGAACATTTTGCCGATTGTCGTACAGAATTCTGACCGAATTCTGAATGTTTGGTTTTCTGGGTAGGGATTTGTTTCCAAAATATATGTGACGCGCAAAATAGAAAGGGACCTAAGGGTAAACACCAGTTTTGTTCGGGAAAGCCATTTTAAAGATTTAAATACGTGTATCTTTGGTGTACCATCACTTTCATAAAACGCGCATATCTCTGGGAGGGAACACTTTTGGGGCATGGGATAGGTCTCATTCGATGCTCAAATGTTGTCCACATCACAAAAAAAAAACAAAAAGTGAAAATCGATTTTTTTTACTCTTAGGTCCCTTTCTCTATGCGCTGTCACATATGTATTTGTGTCTTTTTTATGGTATAGCGAACTTTTCGCCAGCCTGCATTTCGAGGTGTTGATTGAGAAATAATTCTAGCTATCCGTCCGTTTGTGGAGGATAAAATCATCCACTTATCGAGTTTCGCTTTTAACAACTCAATGTAGTGTATCAATATTTAAAATCGTCAACAATAATTTAAAAGCCATAAATGACTTTATTGGCTAATTTCGGTAATTAAGCCGATACTCAATTTGGGTTAATGCTTTTAAAAACACCAAATATAATGAAACAGTCCCAAAGTCCAGCTCACCATTAGCACGTCTAGAAGGCTAAAATAATAAAAGTTCGCGTGATGTCCTTTAAATATTTACTCTCAGCCTTGGTCATAATCTTAACGACTATTCCTGTTCAAGCAAAGGTTAGTGGGACTGAAAATTTCTATGATGACTTCCAAATAATCAAGCTTTTGTCTAGAATAAGCGCGATTATGCCATCGAAGTTCTCCAAGTGCAAGCGAATGTTAGCAATAGCGATTTTATCAAAACCCTAACTTACAATGTAACGAATAAAAGACTGATAAATCTCGATGTTGTGTTCGGTAAAAACGTCACCGAATGGCCAATGAAGTTTACTGTCGATATGATAACCAAAAATAATCGACGTGTGAATGTGAAGACCTTCGATGTGAATATCTGTAAGGTCTTAAGTGGCTCATCGCGCAGCTCACTCGTGGCTGTCCTAATTGAGGAATTATGGCGCACATCGAATTATCCGCGAAAATGTCCTCTGGTTAAGGATGTTCGCTACTCGGTAAGGAATTTCACTTTACGTGAAGAAAGTTTTCCGCCTTTTTTTCCTAATATGTATTGGATAATTGATATGAATTCTATTTTGAATAAAAATACCGTATTCAATTTAAGCGTTAAGGGTCGCATGAAAAATTGTTAAAAGTTTCTTTGTAAAGTGTACATGTTGAAATAAATTGCTATGGACAAAGGACATTCAGCTCTCTACTTAAAAGGGAAATAATTTTTTTAGTATTAATGTATAGTTGACCTTTATTTTATTTATAATTTTTTGGATTGTCTTGTTCGAGGTTATGTACAAGTACAAAATAAAAAGGTGGTGTTTTTTAATTTACTTTCTTTTTTCTTCATTTTTTATCCAATATTTTGATCATCCTTAGGGAATTATAATTTAATATTGGTCTATGCTTGACATAACAACTTTTCTGGGACCCGATTAATGAAGAAATTTTATTGATTTTGTTAAGCCATAGTCGAAGCGAGCCGAAAGATTCGGCCCTAAAATTTTGAAAAATCGTACAAATACTCGTGCTAAGAAATTGAGATTAGTTGGGGAAATTCTACTGCTTGTGGTTAACCGTATGACCAATAGGTCGAAACCCCAAATATATTTGAATCGTATAATTAGTGTTATTTTCGGATTCATAACGATATGTCCACAGTTGAAGAACCCTTATGGGCAAGTTGAAAATGTACCAAAATCCTAAATCCAGGAACATATTTTGATTTTGTTTCTGGATACCCATATGTCTTAAAGCACTACTGGGCGGGTTTTAGGCCTCAGAGTACATACACCATGCCCATAGGTCAAATTTTCCAATTCAGCCAAATTGTAAAATTAATTTCATATTTAGATTATTTAGAAAATTCAACTGTTCTGAGTAAATATATGTCCTTGCGTGAAAGAACCAATTTTTTCAATGTTTTTAATACCCATATGTCTATAAGTCAAGGAGTCCGATTTGTGGTCGGTTTGAGTTCCCAATTTCCACAAATTTTAAATACAGGTACATATTTGGATTTGTTAGAAAATTTCATTGCGTCTGGACAGCCGCATGTGCCTGAACATTAGGGGACAGTTTTTGGGCGCTAGGGCCCATAGACCACGTCCAATGGTCAAAACCTCGAATTTAGCCAAATAGTAAAATTTATGCCTTATTTTTATAAAATTTTAAGAATCTTTATAAAATTCCCCAAATTTCTTTGAATCGTAAATAAATGAGTAATTCGTGACGAAATTTGATTGTTTTTCAATTGCCATACGTTCCCAACTTGTTCAAGGAGGCCTTAGGGTCTTTGGGCCTATATGGGTCTTTACAGGCCGAATCACAAAGTGGTCAAAATCTTACAAATAGGTACAAACTTAAATTTGTAGAGTTGTTTCGGGATACCCATATATTCGAGAACATTAGGGAAATGAATTTTGGCCCCAGGACCTGCTGACCACGCCCATTTGCGAGAAGGCTAAAAAACAAACTAAGTCTACCACTTCTAAAGAAAAGCTGATTAACATTTTAATTAATCGAGTTCATAGCAAAAATATAAATAAGGCGAAGTTTTTTCCCTTTAGCCCGTTTTGATTCACGATCAATAACAATCCAAAGCCGACCATTAGACAAATATCCGGTAAGTTTGAAGACTGTAGATCTTTTCGTTTGGACTGAGTCGTACTTTAAAGAGACGGACAGACGGGCATGGCTAGATCGTCTTAGAATTTTATGATGATAAAGATTATATATAAACTTATATATATATGGTCGCAAATAAATATTTCGATACGTTACAAGCGGAATGATAAACTTATATATAATCCCATCCTATCGCGTTAAGTATAAACTAGTGAAAACTTCGTTAAGTTCGGCCAGACCGAACCTTATATACCTCCAACGTACATACAATACTAAAGCGCAAAAAAATAGATAGTCTGCTTTTTGTGCCGTTTCCCTAATCTTAGACAAAACTTTAAAATTACTGTTTTTTTTTAATTGTAGCCAAATTTGGACACTTTGGACATTTTTTTGGCCAGCAGCTAATTTCTTTTTAAAGTATTTAATGAGTCCCAACTAACAGTAACCACAACAAATTATGGTATGTTAAGCAAATACTCAGAAAAGTGTAATTTTTACCTAGGTTCCTTTAGGCCCCTAAAGGAAAACTTTTTCCTGCTGGGCCGATTTTGCCCATTTATAATCCAGGATGACCATAAGCCTTGATTTAAACACCCTGTCTTGATAACGCTCCGAAAATCGTAAAAAATCATCGCACGAAAATGTTCACGGGATAATTCCATTTTTTGGCTGAGTTGAATTTTTCAAAACACTGTAAACAAAACAATTCGCCTTTAAATGACAAAACGTTCTGAGAGAAGTTATGCTATAAATGGTCAAAGTTTCCATTAGAAGTTCCAGTTTGTATCTGGGAACACAAGTATTTTCAGGACCCGAAACGAAAATGGCAACACTTGTAATGCCATAAAGTTTACGCTACTGGCTTATTCGCCCTATTCCCTCTTTTATTATTGGATCTTTCCATACTTGAAAGTAACCATACTAAGCAGAAGATTTAGCAAGTGACGACAAAAACAAACGAGTAGGAACTTTTGCGACAGACAAAAACTTGAAGTTCTCCAGATCATTTTCCCATACAATTCCTACAAATTTTTGGCAACGAAAAGTTTTGGTACGTGGAAACAACGATCGCGAAAAATTTCCACAACATCCCATAAAGGAACAATAGTAAATTACGCTCAACAGACTTTAGTCGTTTTCAAAGTACGCTCTGGCGAATCGAAGAGCTTACACATTTTGGAGTTCTCTAATGGACACACTAGGGCAACCTTTTGGATTCCAACAAAAGCCAAAGCACAAGTGTCAAATTAATCAAATGACGCCAATCATTGACATGTGCCACTCAAAAATATTGAATAGCAGTCCAATCACCTGAGGCTATTCCCCTGCCACACTTCCATTGCTACCCTCAAAACCACTCATGCCGCCGCGAATCCTTATAAACCATAATGAAATCATAATTTTTTAGAAAAACACACGAAGCAAACAAAAGGCCCAGAACAATGACATCATTTTGTCGAACGCAAAAGACTTTCAACCGGGATGTGCGATGTGCCTGTCATCTATTCCCTGCTCGCTCGTCCTCGTGCTGTGCCATTTCAACACCAGTTATCACCCGTACCCAAAACAACAACAACCCTACAGCTACAAGGAAGGACTAATTCTCCAAGGCTAGAAGGGAACGCAGAAAAAAAATTAAAATAATAATAACAACATTATTACAAGTACTTTGTTATTACAGGGAGTTGTAGAATGGCAGGAGGCTGGCTGTGTACAAACTTTGACGATTTCCAAAAGTGCCAACAAAATCGAATTTGCATAATTTCTGTTTAAAGAAGAGGAATAATAAACGGGCACCATTTCAATGAGGGCAAAAATGTTAAAAATAAATTGTGCTGCGAATGTAAGAGTGTAGACAATGCAGCGTTTTTCGTTTCAAATTCTTTTGAGTAAATTTTAAAGAAGCCTTTTAAATAAAATCCACAAGAAAAGGAAAACAATCTCCAGGCCAAAACATCAGATGTTGCCAGGCCGTGTTAGACACTTATCACGGAATCGAGCATTGTTGCACGGTTCAAAATCCTATTGGATTTTGAACCGTGCGCGGTCGAGAATAATAGAGCTTTTGATAGAAATCCGCTTCACAGGTTGTATGGATATGACGAATACAGATGCATTTCCTACTGCGACTCTATTAAACTATTACGAGTATCTACGAAGAAAAAATGTGCGAGTACTGCGATGTTTTTAATAGTATGGGGTGATCCATCTAGAGGTATTTTTTAAGAAAAAAAATATAAAAATTCAAATCAAGTGTGGAATCTTTATTGGTATTTTGAAAGCACATTTTATGGCATTTATTTTTGGAATATAATTTCCTTCAAATGTTGGCCGCAACTACGGCTCAGGGTTTCCATTCTGACTGTCCAATTTTGGATGACTCGTTCGAGCATTTCGACCGATATGGCTTTACTGTCACGCGTAATGTTGGCTTCCAAAACCTGAATCGTAGCTGGTTTTCCAGCATGGACTTTGGACTTTACGTAACCCCAAAGAAAAATGTCTAAAGGTGTGATATCACTCGATCTAGGCGGCCAACTCACCTGTCCAAAATGTAAAATTAGCTGCTTTTCGAAATCGACTCTTAAAAGATCCATTGCTTGAGCTGCTGTATGGCAAGTGGCACCGTCCTGTTGAAACCAAGCGTCGTCAAGATTCAGGTAGCGTAAAGATCGATATCATGGGGCGAAAGCGAACACCGTTCACGGTTACGTTCTGGCCATCATCATTTTTAAAAAAATATGCACCGAACCGTGGTTTTCTCTGGGTAAAATGGCACCTCTTGAGCCTCTTCGTGTTGCTCTTCAGCCCAAATGTGGCAATTTTGTTTATTGGGACTCATCACTGAACAAAATTTTGGTCGAAAAACGTGGCTTACCAAACGTTCATTTCCACAATACAGTTGCACAAGTTGAAGACGTTGTTGCGGTGTAAGTCCTTCCATGATGAAATGGCAAACAATACTAAAAAGAAACAAAAATAAAGTTTAACACAACTCACGCGTAATCGGTAAAAAATATATTGAAAAAAATACCTCTAGATTGATCACCCGTTGTAAATAGGATGAACTAGTTTGTATATTCATCAGTGCTACTAAAGGGTGGTCCAACTAAAACGCACGTTGTTAATTGTGTATAAAACAAAATTGTTTTAGCGAATTTTCTTAATATTGTTTATTATGAAAGAAGGGTCCATGGCAATTATGTGTAAAACAAACTATTGGACAGATGCTTGCCGTGGCATATGGTCCATATTTTCAATGACGCTGAGACATAATGGAGGTTCAATGTGGTTAAAGTGCCGAATTTTCTCATCCTTTAGCTCTTGAATTGTTCTTGGCTTATTGACGACCACTTGATTTTTAAATTTTGATTTTAAAATATTTAAATGTCATATCACATGATCGTGGCTGTCATTTAACATCGCTACGACGTGAAAAAGCAAGGCCATTTAATTTCTGGGGCAAAAGACGCATTGTTTCGTTTGCTGTGCCTTAACTGGCACCATCCTTTTGGAACCACATTTCGTCCAGGTCCATACCCTCAATTTCGGGCCACAAGTAGTCCCTTATCATTTTGCGATAGCGAACTCCATTTACGGTAATTGCTTGGCCGACATCATTTTCGTAAAGGTATGGCCCGATGACGCCGCCAGCCCATAAACCGCACCAAACAATAACTTATTGTGGATGCATCGGCATTTCAAAAATCATTCGTGGATTCTCATTTGCCCAAATGCTGCAAATCAGCTTGTTAACGAATCAACTGAGGTGAAAGTGTGCCTGATTACACTGACCAAAAATATCACGAAGTGCTCGAAATGCATATTCATTTGAATGCCAATTTTCGTAAAAAGACTTAAAATCTTAACGAGCTGCTGTGTATTTCCATGGTTGAATTTTTCAAATACTGAAGCAAAGAAATGTCAAATTAAGTTGGGCAAAACGCTTTGCGTTAAGGTGTGATTCACAGTTAACATCGTGCAGTTTGGTTGGACTGCCCTTATCTGCAATAAGTTTTAGTTGAAATACGGACCTCAAGTCACTAGCCGGCAGTACTTGGGGAGTCGATATAGAAACCTTGTTGACCTCTTACAAAGGTCTGTAGCGAAATTATGCAGTGCCGGTGTGGGCGGCAAATGTGAGTACGAGGAAGTTGGAGAAAGGGAAGAAAATTCGAACTTGCCACACTGTCACCTTGAGAGCATCAACAGGGTGTCCTTACGTGTCCTGACCTTATGTATTCTGAGAACCTACACGAGGAGACGAAGGTCCTTACCGTGCGCAGACACAATTTCTTTTTATCTAAGCGGAATCTGCTCAGGTATTTTCGCAGTAGTCATCCCAACCACCATCTCATGGACTGGTTGCTTCCGCCCGGACTGATTCGGTTCGATCTTCATGATCTAGACAGAGAGAGATCCAGCGCTGCAAGAGAGCGCCTTTAGATCAGGCAGGTCTGGACGAGATTCACGCTGATGAAGTCACAGCAGCAGTACCTAGCTATAGCGTGAATATAGTGCTAGGGAAACATCCTTGGTGATTTTACCAGAGGAGAAGACGCTTCCTTGGCAGACACGCAAGGTTCTTCCCCAACTGAGATCTGGATGGTGCAGCCGCCTCTATTCGTACTAGGCGAACATTTATGCTAACGTTCCGGATGTTTAACCTGCCTGTCATCAGGGACCATATAACCTGCTGCACCTCTTCGACTGTATGGCTTAGCCCACCCGCTGGTTTCTTTGGTTGAAATGTTGCGTTTCCTTCACTTGGATATCGAAGCAGATCCTCCATAGACGAACAGGACTATAAATATATATATTGTTGTTACAACAACAAAAAATCAAGTATACATTTTAATCCTTTGATGGAGGGTACATAAAGCTTTGTTCATGCGTTGTTTTAGTGCCGCAAAAGGGAACTTAACTCATTTGGCCCGATTTGGAGTATGAATACCCCAGATCTTTCTTGTTGGAACTTCATCGTGCTTTTAACAGACAGACGGACGGATACGACTAGATCGACTTAGAATGTTACGACAATTTCAAGTATCCACACTTTACGTGGTCGAAGATGTTTTTTTAATATGCTGCAAACGAAATGACGAAGACAATAAAACTGCAAGCTAAACCGAAAGAAGACATACTCGTACTTCATGTCCTTAAAAGTTAAATTAAATTAATCTGAGGTCTTATGACTATTTTTTTATATATATTATAAAAAAACATATGTTTTTAAAACAGGGTGTGTCATATTTTATTTCTTGTTGGTCTTTGATTTCTAAGTATGGTGACTCATACTCGTTTGTGAAGCGACTTAAGGCCAACTCGCTTGCTAACCGAGAAACTTCCATACAAATGATAGCTTAGTAAACTGAAAAAAAAACACAGCTATAGTCTGGAGCAGGAAATCGAGACTCGGCAAATGAGTTAAGCGTTTGGAGAAGAGTTCCTAATGTGATCAAGACCAGCAACAAAAGAGCGTACTTTTAAAATTCCGCTTAACTAATACGAATATAACGACTTCTTAATTTCTAATTTATTTTTCAATTATTAAATGACTTACTTAAGTCCCACAATATAACATTAAAGAACAAGAACAATTATTATACTCACTGACCGGGGGCACCAACTGTTTAACGCCGGCTCCGAAAAGCTTATGCATTTTATAGAGAAGTTATTACATGGCCTAGAGATAAATCTCTTACTCGCGAAGTCGACAGAATTTACTAGGTGGAAACCCCCCGCTGAAAAATTAATAGATGTTTTTACCCGGGGTTGAACCTACATCACACCACGGCGCACAGTGTTCCGTTTCATTGACAAAAATCAAGCAACAGACCTGGTTTGAATTTAAATTTTTTGGTATTATTTTAAAGGTAATGTCACACTAAGATAAGTTCGCAAATATCTGTTCACGGAAATAAAGTTTTGGGCTCCAGAGCTATTCAAAGTGAGCAATTTGTATCTTGAATTAATTAATACTCTAGTTTCTTTCGTGAGTAGTTGAACGAAAATATTTGTCAAATACGCACTTTTAGACGGCTTATATCTTTTGAATAGTTAAGTTGTGGTAAAAAGTTATTTTTCCCGATTCTTTTTGATTTTCATTTTTTAAAAGCGAATACGATGAATTTTTTATTCGAAAAATGCTTAATTTTTGAGGCCAAAAAGCAAAAAACCTCAAAAAATTCGGTGAAATGTTTTTGCACAATAAATACGAGGGCGACCGCAAAACTAACTGGCCTGGCACATTTTCTGTTTTAATAGCAACTTTTTTGTTTTGTTTTTTAAAAGCAATCTTTTATAAGCCATCTGTCAAAATTTCCGAAATATTATTTTCTTTGTTACAGGTGATTGAAGTAAACAAGTTTTATAATTTTTGAAAAATGGAAAATAAAGAGTTTCGTGCGGTAATTAAACACTTTTATATGAAAGGTCATACGCCACATTTAATCAAAGATGAATTGGATTCTGTTCATGGTGATAATGCACCATCATACTCCACCGTGAAATCCTGGGTTCAACAATTTAAAATGGGTCGTTCAAGTACGGAAGATGAACAACGCTCTGGAAGACCAAAAACTGCTACTACTATTGAAAACATTAGAAAAATATTTAATGAAGTGACTAAAGATAGACGAATAAAGCTCAGAGAACTTACTGATATTGTTAAAATACACGAAAAGCAAGTTTGGAGTATTTTACATGATGAACTCCACATAAAAAAGCTATCCGCGAAAAGGGTGCCGCGTTTGTTTACTTTGCCCCAAAAAATCGTCCGTTGGACCAATTCCGAGGAGCTTTTTGCGATTTATCAGCGTAATCCAATAGAGTTCTTGCGCCGATTCATAACTGTTGATGCAACATGGATCCATCACTACATCCCAGAATGCAAAGAACAGTCAAAACAATGGATAGAAGCTGGCGAAGGCGAAAACTGTTAAGTCAGCAGGACAAGTAATGGCCACAGTATTTTGGGATGCAAGGGGTATAATATTTATTTGTTATCTTGAGAAAGGAAAAACTATAACTAGTGAATATTATTGTGCATTATTGGATCGGTTGAGTGAAAAAATCAAGATAAAGCGACCGCATTTAGAAAAAAAAGTTCTTTTTCATCAAGATAATTCTCCTTCACACACTGCATTTTTAACTCAACAAAAACTGGCCGAAGTACGATCTGAAATTGCTCCGCATCCACCATATAGTCCAGATTTAGCTCCTTCTGATTATTTCTTGTTTCCAAATTTAAAAAAAAAATTTCGTCCAATAGCGAGGTTATTGCTGAAACTGAGGCATATTTTGAAGGTCTTGAAAAATCTTATTTTTCGGATGGAATTAAAAATCTTGAAAAACGTTTGGTGAAGTGTATTGAGTTGGAAGGAGATTATGTTGAAAAATAAATAATAATAATTCTAAAAAAAACGGTTCTTTTTATGTTAGGCCAGTTACTTTTGCGGTCGCCGTCGTAAGATTGAACTTTCGTCCACTAGAAAAAAACGATATCATCTCCGATTTAGTCGCATTGTTTTTGATTTTTATTTATTACAAATGTCTTTGATAACACTATGGAACATTTTTGGGGTTATTGTCTGAGGGGTGAGAAATTCCAAGTCAGGGTGATGGTACTAGGTCAGTATATTAAAACCCTCAAAAGGTTTTGCGTTCGTATGTGCCAGTTTAAGTGAAGTTACTTAGTTGTAAATAAAAGCAGAACGCGTTAATCGATTTTTATGGTCTATGTCGCATTTTGTTTATAGGTTATGTGACTTTACGTGAAAGTTATAAGACTCTACACGTTTTTCCGTTTGCGATTTATATGTTTTAAAAAAAAAAGAAAATTTTTTTTTTGGCAAAATTTTCTTCATAAATTTATTTCTAATTGCAAAAATGTTGATTTGGTAGAGAAACAGTATATTAATGGATTAAATAAAATGTAATTATTAATTTTTCTCAATTTATTTCAGCAAAATCGAACTAGTCGTTCTCGAGTTATGTCAAACTACGTTTTTGCCAACATTTTACAACTAAGCGAAAAAACATCAAGATAAGGAAAAAATGTAATAGGTCATAAAAAAAAACTGGCACATACGAACGCAAAACCCTTTGAGGGTTTTAATATACTGACCTAGTACCATCACCCTGACTTGGAATTTCTCACCCCCAGATTGGCTGTTGTACTGTGTAATTTTCAATTCCAAAAATTCTCAATTATTCTATTGGTACTCGCTTATTAAACGAGTAAGAGGTCGGTAAGGCGATAACTTCAAAGCTTTACGAACTGATTGGCTTTATGCATCACAAACCGATTGATTTGAAAATTTGTAATTTGCAGAAAAAAGGTTATTCAATGATTTAAGCGATTATTAACCGAGCTCGCAAGGGTAACTCTCTAAAGGTTATTCCTGAATAACTTTCTTCCCAATAATCTTATTTATTTAAAACAAAGGGGATTTAACGCAACTTGTCTATAGTTTACTATCACTACAATCATACATACTTAGTAGGAACATAAATACTGTTTTATGCTGTAAAATAAAAATTTCTGAATGTTTTTGGACCAAATATTTTTTAATATATTTATTGATGTACATATATTGTATCCAAAAAGAATCTACTTATTCGAAATACCCGCCTTTTGCCTTTACACACGCCTTAAGTCGCACTGGCCAATAGTCAATAGCTGCACGAACCCCGTCCATTTTCCATTGGCCACAGCTCGAACCAAAGCAGTCTTAAGAGATCCAATGTTGGGGTAGCTTTTGTGACAAACCTTGTCCTCTAAAACTGTCCACAATCCAATGGCTTCAAATCTGGACTGCCTGAGGGCCATTCTTCAGAAGAAATGAACGCTGGCAATTTTTTTCGAAGCCAGGCCTGGGACGTTTTAGCCTTATGAGCCGGCGCAAAATCCATGGCTGGTTTTGGAACAGGGAATTGTTAAGAAGCTTCACAACAGCTACCAAAACGGTTTCTTACTTAACTTTGGACGATGTTTTGACTCCTTGTTCGCAGAAATGCAGGTCAGTGACCCCATCGTAAGAGACACCCCACCAAACCATGACTGAAGCTGGGTGATGACCCTTTTCCACCCTTGGGATCAGTTCAGATGCTTCCTTAGATGAACGCGCATACACTCTATCATTTTGCTTGTTAAATTTTTCCTGAACGGTAAATTTTTTTTTCATCGGTGAACAAAATTTTTCTGTGCAAGTTACGTCACCAAAAGACGTTTGAGTTTTTCAATCCTATTTTTTTCTTAAACTGCATTCAATAAATGTCCGGTATTTCGTTTGAAAGCTCCAAGTTCCAAGTCTTTTTTAATGATTCGACTCATGGACTTTTGCGTGATATTCGTCTCACGGGCCATGATTTTCTGTTTTCGGAGCAGATTTCTGTGAATTTTTGATTTAACGGCTTTGATGACATGTGGTGTTCGAACAGATCGTGGGCGGCCCGACCGGTGGCGGTCTGTTACATCTCCAGTCTCCTCAAACAGTTATATGCATCGGTAGACGAACATGAGGCTAATCCCTAGTGGCCGGAGCGTTTTGAAAATATCGTTATATTTTGATTTCACACTTGAAAAGCGTTATTACAGCGATACGGTTTTCATTGTCTGAGCAGTCACTCCATGATGAAAGCTGAAACAATTTTAAAATCCCGTTACAGACTAACGCTATTGAGGTTAGCTTTCCAAACCCATATGACATTAACGGGGTATGTTTAGTTCTACTATTGAAATGGGTGTCTTCAATGTTGTAACAGTATTTATGTCCCTACTAAGTATACTTATATTGCTGGCCTAATAATGAAAATGCGAATATTTATCATCAAAAATGGTTTTATTGTTTTTCAAAGTATTCTCCAGCATGATTTATACACTTTTGCATGAACTCAAACCAATTGCCGAAGCACTTTTTCCACTCCGATTGAGACACCTCCACAACATGGATTTTGAACGCTTCAACTGCATCTTCTGGCGACGAAAATCGTTGACCACGCAGTTTTTTTCGTGATGTGCGGGAATAAAAAGATGTTATTAGGTGCCGAGACAGGGCTGTACGGCGGATGACCCATCAGTTCGACGTTTTGGCCGGTCAAAATGGCGTTGGTAGGAGCCGATGTGTGAGAGCTCGCATTGTCATTTCTCCGAAGACTTCAGGCAAACAAATTGTGGTGTATCATTAAGAATTGACCATCCGACGTTACTCAAGCGGAACAGTCGCCACATGACCAGTTTTGCCGAAGAAACAGGCGACCATTTGCTTCGAAGTGATTCTTCTACGAACAACTTTCGTTGAATTTGGCTCGTCTTTGAAGACCCACACGATCGATTGCTGTTTTGTTTCGGTTTTATACGCATAGATCCATGATTCGTCACCTGTGGCGATCTTATTAACGTCTTTTAAAGTACCGCGATCGCATTTTTTCAAAATTTCTTTGCACCAATCGACACGAGCCTTTTTTTGAGCGATTGCCAAATTGTGCGGGATCCAACGAGAACAAACCTTTTTTACGGCCAGATGTTCATGCAATATCGAATGTGTGCTGTTGGAAGAAATGCCCAAGGATGCCTCTATCTCACGGTATGTCACATGACGATCTTGCATTATCAGTTCACGCACGGCATTAATTTTCTCTGGCACAACGGCCGTTTTTGGACGACCTTCGTCTGTGAGCGAGCGTCGGCCACGATTAAATTCATTAAACCAGTTTTTCACAGTGCTATCGATGCACTCTTGTCGTGATAATCCACGTAGAAAGTTGTGAAAAATGATCGCACGAAAATGTTCATTTTTTGCCAAATAAATTTTTTTAGGTCACTGTAAACAACACAAATGATGGTCGTACGTCAAAACGTTCTGAGTACGTTTATGCTAGAAAATGTCAAACTTTCCAATGGAAATGTCCGATGGCACCAGGCAACACTTTGTGTTGCCTAGGCTAGAAACTTATATAGCTATGTCGTATCATAAAGTTTCATTGTATTCTAAAAACTCCTTCTATTTTTGTCCTGTTCTAGTATAGGAACGGAGCACTGTGCGGCGTATAAAATTGAAAATTTTCGTAAAAAAACGCCACCACTCTCTAAATTCATTCATAATAAACGCAGGATTTCCAAACTGTTTTCAGACATTACATTTTGCCATTGGCGGTTTCAAATTTTCGTAAAAAAACGCCACCACTCTCTAATTTCATTCATAATAAACGCAGGATTTCCACACTGTTTTCAGCCATTACATTTTGCCATTGGCGGTTTCAAATTTTATATTTAACATTAGCTCAAATTTACGATTATGACATATTGATGGGCGGTCTTTAACAAAAAAGAAAATTCAAAAATTGACATAAGTTTAAAAAGAACCCCAGTAATGGTGTTAAATTTTTACCGCTCATTTGGTACGAATGGAAATTTTATTTATTTTCCAAAATCAGAGCCTTCGGGCATTCAGGTCCTTTAGGCAATTTTACAATCCAAATCATACGACCACCGGCAGACCATTCCCCCAATCAAATGGACCCAACTGACCATATGTAAATATGTCTAATTCTATTTACAATTCACATGATCCTAGGGCTTAACATTTCCTCACTGCAGCCGATACAAAGTAAATCTCTTACCGTTTCTTTTATTAGTTTTGCCCAAATGAAGTTTGGTTTTGCACACAAAGGCTAAGGACACACGGCGAGTGTAAACAAACCGGGGCTTTCAAACAACCCTTTTTTTCTTAAAAAATATCCTGACTTCCTTCCATCAGCAAACAATGAGGCCCCTTCTTTTGCCGTTTCGCCTGTCATGCTGTGAAATTATTGTAAAATTTTAAAATCGCATTTAAACAAAGCCTGGAGGATTTCGGTTGGCTTTTTTTCCTCTTTGTCTCTTTGCAGCCTAATTCGATTAAGGGCAATTTGACCTGATGTCAACGGAGAAAGTCAAACCCCTTTTTTTGTCCATTTGCCGCTTTATTTTTAAACATTGTGTAATTTCAACGACATTACGACTTTTCAATGGGCTCGATGCTAACACTTATGCTGCTCGCACGGGGTAAGGCTTTTGAGGATGTGTGGAGAGATTCGAGTGTGCAGTTTATAAGGGTTGTTTGTTGTCCTTGGAACTCGTGTAATCAAGTGAATTTGTATTGTTTTGTATTTACGAAATTCTACATTCATTGTTGCGTAGTGTAAACAGTAATTTAATTTACACAAATGCAACAAATTAGTGGTTTCATTGTGTTCTTAGATCCACGTTTGGCATTGGATGGTAGCGGGCGGCATAGACAAACCGTTGATTAGGCAGCAGGGCATTTATTGGCTGGTATCTGTTATGGGTTGAACTCAATATGGTCATAAAATAAAGGGAACATCGATTATGTCTATGAACTGCAACTGTAAAGGAATCAGTGGCCTGAAGAGGCTATTAAACATCTGTTAAAAATTTGATTTTAATAACAGACAACCCACAGAGAGAAAAAATCAGTTCGAAATCGGTCCCAACCGGTCATGGTATTGATATTTACATGGTTCTACATATCATTAGATGGGTGGTACGATAATATTACGGTACGTACAGTCAATAAATTGATTATCCTTGATTTAGATAAAATTTAGCATTAGGAGAAAGGATATTTTCTCACCTAGTTTTTAAAGTTATTAAACAAAAAGTGACTAATTCGCTAATTCGATTTGGTAAAAAAAATTGACTTTTTCACTAATTGTACGCTATCTTCCAAGGGGGCAATTTCGGATTGGCAAAAGTTATCCCCAAAAAATCGAAAAATTTTCGCCTTTCCAAAATGGAACTGCATTCTTAAAATACTTTTATAGAAAAGAAGTTGAAGTTCAAATAGGTTTTTGCACATTTTTCCTTCAGTATAATTTAGGTAATGCTTTAAATTGTTATTTTAAAAGACTGTATAAATATTTAAGAAGAAAAAGCAATATACAAGAACTCTTTGTATTGTATAAAACAAGAAATTGTCTGCCATAACATACTTAACAAAATCGCTAAGGTTGATTTTAGACTCGCCATAACGACATAATCCTTAACGATCTGAACATGACATATGTAAAAGATGAAATCAAACGATACTCCGAGAAATACCTGAAAATATTAAGCAACCATTCAAATTTACTGGCGATCTGTCTATTGGATGACAGCAACGAAACGAGGCGTTTAAAAAGACTTCACGTATTGGACCTTCATTTTAGAATTTGAAAGTTAGATTAAATAACATAGAACTAAATAGAATTGTAAATACAAGTGATTTTACTTATTGAAGTAAAATCTACCTGTTATTCTTAAAAATATATTGCTTACATAATTTGCTTATTATCTATCGATAGATTGCAAATAAATAAATAATTAAAAAAAAATGGTTACTACAACCAAAGTATATTTGGTACAAATCATTTAAAAACATATAGTGCAATAGCTCTTAATGTGTATGAGATACAATTCGACAAAGTCCAAAATTTAAATATAATTTTTTAAATTTTCAAAACCTAAAAAAATTAGAAATCGGCAATAAGGAAAAAAGATTTGTTTGGCGCATTTTATGAACTATTACTTGCCAATACGTTAAAAAAAAACGAAAAAAAAAAATTACTTTTCTATAAAATCGAAAAATACGAAAAGTAGTCAACTTTAGGCTAATTTCCAAACTATACCCAGTAGCCCGATTTTTAATTGGAATAAAAAATAATCCTATATTTGTCCTTATAACAGAACTCAAAATTATTTACTAGATCAAAAGTTATAGAATTTTGGCCAATGGAATTCGATCCAGGACCACTGTGCGGCGGCACCTTGCTCATTTTCGAAGATAAATTACCCAATGATGTCGCCAGCCGAAAGGTTTCTACTTTGCCACTTTCGCCGATATAATTAGTTCTATTTAGTGAGCATTTCATTGAAATACATTTGTTTGCACTAATGAAAACTTGATAGTGCACGTAACCTTAATCAACACATCGGTTTTCTGTGGCTACTCCACTCTGATACGGTTGCTATTTATACTACGGGTCCTGGCAAACTGGAACTTTCATTGAAAATTTTGACATTTTCTAGCATAACTTCACTCAGAACGTTTTGTCATTTCCGGGCGAATTGTTCCGTTTACAGTGTGTTGCAAAATTCATCTCAGTCAAAAATTGGAATTATCCCGTGAACATTTTCGTGCTATGATTTTTTATCGATTATCGAGACAAGAGTGTTTAAATCAACTTGTTTCGACTTTCGGCGATAAAGCACCATCAAAAACCACTGTTAATCGCTGGTACCAAGAGTTCGCTCTAGGATAAATTTCGTGTAGGACGTCCAACTTCGGTCACTTTGCCAGAAAACCATCGATGCTGTGCTTAATCTGTTTCAGCAAGACCGACATGTGACATACAGTGAGATTGAGGCATCCTTTGGCATTAGTATGACAAGCATCAATAAGATATTGCATGTTCCTTTGGCCATGAAAAAAATTTGTTCTCGTTGGATCCCACATAATTTGACGAATGCTCAAAAAAAGGCCCGTATGGTTTGGTGCAAAGAGATGTTGAAAAAGTATAACTGCGGTAGCTCAAAGGCACTGTATAACATTGTCACAGGTGATGAATCATAGATCTAAAGGGTTTCGTTTGTTCGGTTTGTGCGCATGCAAAAGTGTACAGATCTGAAAGGAGAATATTTTGAAAAGTAATAAAACCATTTCCAATGATAAGTTATTGTGTTTTTAGTGCCGGACCCACAATATAAAAAGCAACCCTCGTATTCAAATATAGGTGTCAGTCTTCATATGGAATTAGCCGTAACCAAATTGACCAAGTTTCTGGGTTGCTTGACAGACGTCAAGCGAATGTCACTGGCAGACAGAGCAAGTTTCCCCAAATTTCATATTCCAGGTGAAGAATTCAATATTCTGAAAATTATTTCAGACAAACGGCCTTCTAGCGATAGCAGCCAGTAGTAGCAATAATCTGGCAGTAGTCTGATTGACGAAAGTATTTCCAGTTGTCCTCCATGGACGCACTTAGATCCGCTCTAGAGATATTTTCCCCAAATTTCATATTGCAGGTGAAGAATTCAATATTCTGAAAATTATTTTAGACAAAAGGCCTTATAGCATTATTAGAGGATACTAGCAGCAATAATTTGGCAGTAGTCTGATTGACGAAAGTATTTCCAGTTGTCCTCCTTGGACGCACTTAGATCCGCTCTAGAGCAATTTCCCCCAAACTTCATATTCCATTTGAAGAATTCAATATTCTGAAAATTATTTCAGACAAACGGCCTTCTAGCGATAGCAGCCAGTACTAGTAGCATTTATCTGGCAGTAGTCTGATTGACGAAAGTATTTCCAGTTGTCCTCCATTGACGCACTTAGATCCGCTCTAGAGCATTTTTTCCCAAATTTCATATTCCAGGTGAAGAATTCAATATTCTGAAAATTATTTCAGACAAACGGCCTTCTAGCGATAGTAGCCAGTACTAGTAACTATAATCTAGCAGTAGTCTGATTGACAAAGGTATTTCCAGTTGTCCTCCATGGACGCACTTAGATCCGCTCTAGAGCAATTTTCCCCAAATTTCATATTCCAGGTGAAGAATTCAATATTCTGAAAATTATTTCAGACAAACGGCCTTCTAGCTATATAAACCAGTACTAGAAGCAATAGTCTGGCAGTAGTCTGATTGACGAAAGTATTTCCAGTTGTCCTCCTTGGACGCACTTAGATCCGCTCTAGAGCAATTTCCCCCAAATTTCATATTTTCAATTTGAAAAAATTCAATATTCTGAAAATTATTTCAGACAAACGGCCTTCTAGCGATAGTAGCCAGTACTAGTAACCATAATCTGGCAGTAGTCTGATTGACGAAAGTATTTCCAGTTGTCCTCCATGGACGCACTTAGATCCGCTGTAGAGCAATTTTCCCCAAATTTCATATTTCAGGTGAAGAATTGAATATTTTGAAAATTATATTAGACAAACGGCCTTCAAGCGATAGTAGATCCGCTGTAGAGCAATTTTCCCCAAATTTCATATTCTAGGTGAAGAATTCAATATTCTGAAAATTATTTTACTACATACTGGCAGCAATAATTTGGCAGTAGTCTGATTAACGAAAGTATTTGTCAACTAGTGAAGAAAATTCGAATTTAACTTTTTAAACCCACTGGGGACCGCGGATTTTTTGCGTTTTTGAAAGTTAAATTCGAATTTATCTTTACTCACACCCACATATCGCTATGGATTCAAGATGCAACGTGGGAGAAAATTATTTAAGGTAAGAAAAGGCCATCAAAAGACTTTTTCGCAGCGGGGCCGATATCTATAAGTAATTATCAGCAAATAAATGATATTACAACAATGAAAAAGTGGTAAAGAAGGTGGCTCCAGCTGATTGCCGGCTGTACCAGAAAAAAATCACCAGCGCTGCCGAAAATGCAGCTAATCGGGGCATTGCACGTGACACATAAAAAGCTATAAAACATCATCAAACTAGGCACCACATCATACTTTAGGGACAAAGACAGCAACATCCTTACCAACACCAAAGGTCAGCTTGAAAACTGGAGGGAGTTTTTTGATCCACCACCGCTAGAACTAAATTTAAATAGCTCACCTAGACCTAACTGAATGTTAGAACGCTGCTGAGTACCATCCAAACGATTATTGCTATGATCATCTTGAACAGCATTTCTCCAAGCATCGAACGATCTCATCGAGATGAACAGAGCTGGTTTAGACCGAGCCGGTCAAGTGTGGACCAAATTAAAACATTGAGCGTAATAATCAAGCAGTCCGCGGAGTACAACTCACCCCTCTTTCTTGTGTTTCTATGCTTTAAAGAAGCATTGGACACAATCAATAGAGATGCAATATGCTCCGCACTGGTTAATATCGGCATATCAGACCACCTTAAATACCTCATAAAGAAGCTATATTGGGATGATCCGTATTAAAAACGGTTTAAAGGGCCACAAATAAGAGCCTTTAATAAAAATGCCGTTGTCAGACTTAGTTCTGGACACAGTCATCCAGCAGACCAACATCAAGTCCCCAAATGGAATTCAATGTCACTTTAACCAACGGTTGCATGATCTCGACAAGGCAGACGACTTCTTCCTTATGTCACACGAGCTTAAGACTTATTCTTAACCTACAAAAAAATTATAATTTAGGAATTAAACATGTTAATTCCCGAAATCGTTTCCTACAAACTTTTTAAAATTGAACTACGGTGGAAAGAGTTTGCAAGTTTGGCATGACATATTCATTTTTATAATTCTAAACACACTAATTTCACTTAAAATGGGCTACTAAAAAGATCCTTCCCCAATAAGTTCCCTTTCTATCCCTTTTGTACTTTTCACTACATATAACTTCGTTATCTTGTGGTCATAAAACAAAATATAAATACTTTTTATGCCCTTGAATAATAGATGCCACCTGAGTCAACAACAACGCCATGGACAAGTAAAACCTACAATTCAACAGTGTCCAATTGTCCAATAATAAACAATTTTACGACGTCGCATTCATCTGTTCTTAGAGCTTTTCGATGGTGACCACAATTTACGAGTGACCATTTGGCGGAGGGCAAGCGAACGCCTGATGTTAGTGGTGAGGGAAATGGCGAATATCCGCAATCTCTGGGGACTTTGGTTTTACAGTTGGTTGCCCATATTAAATTGGGCTTATAATGGCCCTGGCTGTCGTTTTTGTTTATTTGAGTCAGTTTGAGGAGAGAACGCTGGGGCTGTTAGTGTAAAATATGATGGGATTTCATATAGAAAAGTAATAAGTTTTTTTTATAAAATAAATAAGAGTACCATGTGTGCAAAAGTGAAAAGTAGGCGAGTTTTAACTGATAAGCTAAAAATTAGCTAGGCTTAAGGAAGAAGAAAAAATTGGATTCTAATAGACGTGGCCAGTAAAGGGAAATGTTGATTGTTGTGGTAGCAACACCATGGGTTTTTAATCATTAATTCAGTTAAGTAGTTCATCAGTAGTATAGGGACACTTTAATCTAAAAAATAGGTGCCAGTTCTGTTTAATTAGAAAGGTTCCGATTTTTTTTAATAGTTCATATTCCTCAATATGGTATTCAATTTTTTTTTTCAATTTCTGGAATCATCTTTATTTACATATCGAGCCATAAGCGCTAACCTATCGTAAGTCAAATTTTTGGAAAAAAAATTTTATTGCTGAAAAATAATCGTTAGGACAAGCCTCATCGTTTTGTATTTTTAAAATGACAAAATTGTTAGTAAAACATCAAAAAAAAAGCTTTTGCATTTTATCGTAAATGATTGTTTAAATTTTATTGTGTAGCAATTTTATCGTAAGTCACACATCAAATTGCTGCAGCAATCGCAAATGTGTTCAGATTTTTTTTTTGTTTTTTGATACAGTTATATGAGTAGGTAGAAATCTTAAATTTTTGCATTAAAACATTTGCATTTTTAATAAAGTTGTTTGAAATAAATAATAAAAACCGTCTCCTGTAAAATTTGCATTTTTTCACTTACGATAGGTTAGCGCTTATGGCTCGATATCTTAGGAAGTATTTACACAGTTACGAGATATTATAAATATATATTACAGCGAATAATATTTTAAAATTATATATTAATAAAGGAATATTGTTTATGTGATTTTTTAAAGGAAAAATAGGGAAAACCTATTTGAAAATTAGAAAAAAATCAAATTTTTGGAAAATATACATGTATATAATGTGATATTACCAGAACTAGTAACATATAAATATACAATATTCTCGATTTGGTGATTAACATTTACATGTTATAAATTATGTTATTTCTCTACACTCTCTTATCAGTGGATAAGAAGAATATTCAATCTTATAGGCTGTTTCCACTACGGTCGCGTCCACGTCCGCGTCCACGATTTATCGATAATTTTTAATGGTGTTTCCATTGTGTTTTGCGTCCACGTTTGCGTTCAAACAGCTATTTGTGTTTATTTGTTTTTTTAGGGGTGCGAAAAATTTTAATATTTTTGTGTTGTGACATTATCATGGAGTTAAATGATATTATTTTGCTAACCGCAGTGGAAAATGAGGACCAAATGGTATTGCGCCTAATGGAAATTCCGCGCCAGTCACTCCCAGCTTCTCCCCCATCTCTTTGTGTATGATGGCCCCTCAGGCCATCAATATTTTCCTCCCAGAGGTCCAACAGATATAGTGTTGATACTGCTGTCCATTCCGTCTTTTTGAAATCTAAAATAATTGAAAAAATTAATATTATTTAAACAAAAGCAAAAATATTAACTTACCTCCTGTTTTATGCATTTTGGATGTTTATATTTATAATGATTAACAGCTGTTTTCATAGGGATGTGCAATTTGCGATATTGCCATTGATAGGTATGGGTGGGTTTCGACTGCAAAAATAATCGAATTTATAGTAAACGCGACTTATCGATAAACGCGTCCAATATGAACGCGACTTTTTCCCATACCCAACTGCCTATGTTTTTTGTATAGGCTGTAACGCACGTTCGTTGATTTTTGGACGCGGACGTGGACGCGACCGTAGTGGAAACAGCCTATTAGTAAAATAATTATCAGTAAATTTTTTGATAAATTCGATAAGTTTTTCATAATTACATTCTTCATGAAGTAAATCTGTTGAAAATCTCCAGTGCTTCTTATACATTATCTTAAGACATTTGTTCTGCAAGATTTGTAGTTTCTTGAGATGAGTTTTTGCAGCTTTGTACCAAACAGGGCATGCGTAAGTTAAAGAGGGTCTTATAATGCTTTTAAAGATGAGATTTTTTTTTTAAGTGCAATGATGAACGTTTGTTTAAGAGCGGCCACAGAGATTTAATCATTCTGAGACAATTTTTGCGAGTTTCATCTATATGGTTTTTGAAGGTGAGTTTTTTTTTTATCAAGAACTACTCCGAGATATTTCACGCTGTCTTGAATTGCGACTGTTTCGTTTCCAAAGTTTATTTGGCGAGCTGGAATCCGTTTTGGAGAATTGTTGTATGGAAATATTATGGCTTGAGTCTTGGTTGGGTTAATCTTTATTTTCCATTTATTGAAATACTTGTTACACATCGCTAGGCCTTTCTCCATTTTTTTCAATAGTGCCTTAGTTAGCTTACTCGTGGTAATTAGAGCTGTATCGTCAGCGTAATAAGCTGTTTTGATATAATTTGGGGGAGAAAAGTCCGATGTGTATATAGAGTATAACAAAGGCGATAAGACTGAACCTTGAGGTAGGCCGGCAGCGATCGTTTTTTGAGTAGAGTTGGCACCGTTGACAGACACAACAAATGACCTATTGTCAAGGAATTCAGCGACCAATCTGCATAAGTAATTTGGCATTTCGAAATTGATTAATTTGAATATAAGGCCATTGTGCCAGACTGTGTCGAACGCTTTTTCAATGTCTAGGAGAATAAGACCAGTTGATAGTTTATTTCGCTTGTTTGTCGTAATGATATTTTTAATTCTACAGACATGATGTACAGAGCTGTGATCCTTTTTGAAGCCAAATTGTTCGTTTGCAATTATAGAGTTATCCATCGCAAAATCACTAATTCTCCTATGGATTATTTTTTCAAAAAGTTTCCCGATGTTACTTAGAAGGCTTATAGGTCTATAACTTTTGGGATCGTTTTTTGGTTTATTCGGTTTTAGTATTGCTATGACCTAGCTTGTTTAAAAACTTTAGGAAAGTAGTGTAACTGTATGCAGCTGTTAAAAACGATGACCAATAGCATTAAAGCTTTCATAGGAAGATTCTTTATTAATAAATTTGAAATATTATCCAATCCGGGAGATTTAGAGGATTTAAGTGAGTTTATGATGGTGGACAATTCGTCCAGGGATGTAAAAATGGCATCCCCATTGCTGGGTTCTTCTCTTCTAAAACCATTGATCTCGGAGTTAACTACCCTGTCCATAGAATGCTTGTAGTTCGATGTTGAGGCATTTGCTTCTGAAAAGGTATCTGCTAATACCTTGGCTTTCTCTTCGTCAGCAACTAGTAGTCTGTTCTCGATGAAAAAATTGCGAATTTTCTTAATGCCTTTTCCTCTTAAGTTTTTACTGATTTTCCAGAAAGATTTATCGCCCGGTTTCAGCTTTAAAAGTAAATTATTCCACTTACTATTACGATCACATTTGATTTTGTCATTTATGATTTTAGATAGTTGTTTCACACATTGATTGTCTAAATTGGCCTCAGAGTCAACAGATGATCTTTGGGCTCTCCTTTTGAGGAACCGTCTTGTTTTAATTAATTTGATAATATTTCTCGGCAAAATGTAGTTATTAGATGAACTTACTTTTGGTGTTGTAACATTTCTAGCTTCCATAATGAGTTTGTTTAATTTGTCTATTTCACGGTCTATCAACTGTTTAGTGTTGCAACTTTCAATGTTAGTAACTATCCTGTACAGTTTAATTTTGATGCGTTCCGTTACTGGTTCTAGCTTATAGATTCACATCAATAAATTATTGTTTTATAACACTTTTAATAAACTAATAAACTATTGTAATGAATGGAGGTGAATTGAACCAAAACTGCATTGCGAGTATAAGGGTAGCAAAGAGTCTTCAATTGTATCACAAATGGTACAATTGTATCATGTTTTCCATCAGTGGACTGTAAAACTGCTTCTGTCTTTTGCGATGATTACTTCGGCCACAAGTCCAATGACTTATACAGTAATCCCACTCGAGTGAATGAGAATTGCCCTATTACGTATGCACAATTAATCACAAAATTATGTTCTTAAAAACGACATCTCATACAAAATAAGAACTTTCTCGTAAAACATATGAAGCAAAAATTACAAAATTTATACGAAAATGTTCCTAAAAATTACGAATAATATTTTTATAAAAAAACATCAAGGAAAAATTAGGAAATTCGTAAGAAGTCTTCAATTGTATCACAAATGGTACAATTGTATCATGTTTTCCATCAGTGGACTGTAAAACTTCTTCTGTCTTTTGCGATGATTACTTCGGCCACAAGTCCAATGACTTATACAGTAATCCCACTCAAGTGCATGAGAATTACCCTATTACGTATGCACAATTAATCACAAAATGATGTTCTTAAAAACGACATCTCATACAAAATAAGAAGTTTCTCGTAAAACATATGAAGCAAAAATTACAAAATTGATACGAAAATGTTCCTACAAACTACGAAAAATATTTTTACGATGATTTTTTATTCAAATTAAAAAACTTTTTACAAAAAACATCAAGGAAAAATTAGGAAATTTGTAAGAAGCGTTTTAAAAAACCTTTTCGTTAATTCTTAAAAACTTCTACACAAAATACACGAAATGAAAAAACTTCGTCAATAATGTGAAGAATGTATGCAGAACATAATAGGACGAATATTTCATAAATAAAGGGTGGTTAAATTTTAAGGGCCGATGTTGAATGTGAACCACACAACGTCAAGTTTTTTTTCTGCATTTCATTTGATATTTCTTAATTTCAGACTCAATTTGAACCATGGAAATATACTCAAGCGAGCAACGCGTTTAAGTTATTCAGGCTTATTATGAAAATGAAAAATCAATTTACGAAAAAAATCATCTTCAGTAATGAGAGCACATTTTCACCTCAGTGAATTCTTCAATACACAGAATTTCCGCCTTTAGGCGAATGATAATCCAACAATGATTGTCGAAAAAACAATGGACCCACAACGAGTGACTGTTTGGTGCGGTTTATGTGCTGGCTGCTTAATGGGACTTTTTTTTCTAAAATGAGGCCGGTCAGGCAGTTACTATGAATGGTGTTCGTTATCGTGAGATGATAACGATATGTGTGTGGACGATATGTGGTTTCAACAGGACGGTGCCACTTGCCACACAGCAAACGTACCCATGGCTCTTTTGTGCCACAAATTCAATGGCCGTGTTATCTCACCTCGTGACGATGTTATTTGGCCGCCAAGATTGTGTGATTTGACACCGTTGGACTTCTTTTTTTGGGGTTATTTGAAAGAAAAAGGCAAGGCGTACGTCGTGTAAACCAGCAACAACTAATGAGCTAAAGGATGAGATAATTCGACACATTAACGTTATAAACCTCAATTATGCCTCAGCGTCATTGATAATTTGAACCGGAATCGGATCGAGGTGCGCCACCGAGGTCGCGGCGGCCATTTGACCGATATTTTGTTCCATACATAATTGAAACATACCAATATTATCACAATAAAAAGAAACAACATTAATTTCCAAAATAAGTTATGTTTTATTTAAAATCAACATCGGCCCTTAAAATTTAACCACCCTTTTGAACGAATACAATTCTTTTAGTGTAAATTGAAACTCACATAACTTTATCAGAAATTCATGAATTTTGCATCTTTGTATGTGCATAAAAAAATTCGATACCACGCCCCATTCTAGTATCTTGCACACAACCGAATTTTTACGAAATTTCAACGCGAATTATCGTGTGACTACAAGTTTCCAACCCGATTCACACACGGCAACCCTATTCTTCTCAGTGTGCACTAGAGTGTCGATATAACGGAGTATCCTGGCAACGCACATTTTTATTTTTTCTTTTTTTTTACAACAAAAACAACCAAAAACCGAAAGACCTGACGGCGAAAATATCGGGTGAACCGACGTGCCGGGTTTGAGCTATTTTTAAGAAACCGACTGTCGGGTTTGGTCCGGAATGTCGGTTTTGTGCACTCTAGTGTGCACCGTTCACCTATGGTTACCGTGAAAGCTGTCCACTAGCACGCCAGTCTCATGAATTTTTGCGCAAAGTTGCGTACAGCAACGTTTTTCCCGAAAAATGCATTGTTTTGGGTTAGTTTGCTGTGACTTTGGAAATAATTTTGCATACTTTTCCAACAATGCTTTAGCCATGAACAATTCATTTTAATCAACGGAGTTATCAAACTGACTTTCTGTAAAAATTTTAGCGCGAAATAGCAGTCGCTGCTGAGATAATACGTGATTGAAAAAAAACCCTAGATGGGCCATCCGTTACATCGAACACAGCTCACTGAGAAATTATACCACCTGCTTCTTATTGCGATATTGAGAACACGTACGTGGCACAAAACTCTTAATTTTGACTTAGGCTTGTAAACTTAGTTGCCAATGTTACGATTTCCTTGACATTGGTGCACATCTTTTATGGAAATTCTTCCAAAGCAGAAGCTCTTTAAACATCTCAATGCCACTAACGTGAACTTTAAGAAATTATCAACAAATACGAGTAGTCCATGTAGGTCAAGGATTTATTTCGAAATAATAACAAAACTAATCAATACACGAGGCGGACATTAGAAAGAGCAACAACAGAATGCCTCGCAAGGCCCCCGCCCCTTCACCCCAGAAAAGGTCACAGCAAACTGGCTAAACAATAGACATGAACCGGCTTTACAAAAAAAAGTTCAAAATTATTAAAACACTGCCATGATTTAATATTCAAAACGCATACAAATATTAAAGCCAACTCGAAATGTCGAATAATGTTTGCTATCTTTTGGTGCCAGTAGGAGCTGCAACAGTTCAATACTTCATTTAGGCGAGGGGTGGACAGCCGACCGAGGTAAAAGATTGGGACACTGGACGAGTAATTTATGAACCTACGTTTTGCTGGCCACTTTGTCAGAGAGAGGGAAAACAAGCTGCGTTACAAATAAAGTGGAGACAAAGAAGACGACGAAAAATAATGGAAAACATCATTGCAAAAAAAAGACAACACAAATAGTAGAACAAAGTAGTCAGAGGGGAAGAGAGGGCGGCAAGTGAGTGATAATGGGCGGAATGTGACTTATTGAACTTTTCTCTACGCGGATGGCGAAGGACATGCTGCTACGCAAAGAGCGGCGACCATAAAGTAACAACAACAACTTAGGCAAGCGGAATTCGTACGAGCAGAATATGCTGCCAAGGATAATTTATGGTGTGTATCCTTTTGCACTTGTTGGCGTCTCACCGACCCAGCCAAACTCATTAGCAGCAGTGGCTGCAGGGAGCAAGCAAAACACACACACACAAGGCTCCGCCCATTTTCTGTGCGAATCCCACGGCTTTCGCTCGGGGTTGGTTTGCCGTTTTTTCTTTTTGGCTGTAGTTTTGTCGCTAGCTCCTGTATACAAACACCAACAGCTGAAAGCTACAAAACTACAACATCTTCGCCAGCCCCATTGGCGCATGTATAGTCGTCCCTGTCTGGTCTGCATGGTGTGGCAAAAAGCTGAAATAAAAACTGAACATCCTTGAAAGTGTTTGTGCGAATATGGTTTATTATCCTGTTTTTTTTCGTTTTTTTTTTGGTACATAAAGCATTTTTACGATAATAGTTTTTTGGTTTTATTTCGCTTTTTTCGCCCAACTTCATGTTCTTCTTTGTTTTGACAGACTTTATATCATTTGAAATAAATGACAAACTGAAAGTTTGTTGGTAGTTTTAGTCCTTGTTTTTGTGGATGTTGTTCTTTATTTGTCGTTTTGTAAATAGGAAAACTGACAATTTTATTACACCAAAAAAAAGAAAGAATGAAAATGGTATAAAACTCAATGTAAAATTTTTGTTTGTTAGTTGGGGCAGAGTTATTTAATATTTAATTTTATAAACTTGTTCCCAATTCGGCTTTCTTTTGGTGTGGGGAATATGTGGAGTGAAGTGTGGCATCATATGTATGTGACTTGGCATGTGTGGAAAGTTGACTATAAAATGTTTGCGAAAGCCTTTTTCGAAATTCCATTTAAGTTTATTTTTCACTTTTGTTTCTAATACATCGAAATACATCGAAATGCAAGAAAGTGGTTTGGTCGACTTTTAATAAATATTAAAGTTTTCTTTTATTTTTGTAACCCCTACCGTAGGATGAAGTGTGTACTTGTACTACCCAATAAGCAATTTTTTGATTCAGATCTTTATATTGATATATTTTTTTTTATATTTAGACAGGTTTTTTGAATAGATTTAAAGTGCTCGAACAGAGCATTTAATTTTTGTCTAATTCGAACCGATTGCGATAGATACAGGATGGGCGATTGAATTAATAACTTTATTACAAGGATTTCCCTGCACGAGAGAATTCCATTATAACTGATATTTACAATGCCTAGAAGGACATTAGCTGGTCAGATGTTTGCTATTTATCTCCGCTTGGATTTTTGAACGAAAGTCGGGCAGATTATGATACCTCGGTTTCCTTTCGTCCCGAGTTCTACAAAAAAGTGGTTCCGGGTGCACATAGAGGATAGCATCCTTATGATTGGAATATTGTTAAGGCTCTTGAACAGCATTTGTTTAAATCTCTTATTTTTTCTACTTATTTTTTGTTTTTCCTATCCTCTCCTTTTTTGTAATCAACCCCTCCCCTTCACCCCCTAATTTTAGGCTAGTTGTAAGTTTAATTTTAAGCTAAATTCTAGGATATTTCACGCCTAAGACCACTTTAGCCTCGGGAGCAAGGGCGAACACACTCATCTGAGCTACATACAAATTAAAAATATTTCTATACACAGAAAAGGCTTGGTGCCGTTAGCTGCTGTCATAAGCAATTTCTTGTTCATAGATCTAGTATATGTCTGTCATTGTTTTTGAAAAAAGTCTCAATAAAATAAACTAAACTAAAACTATTTGAATCGGCTGTAAAAAAAAGTACTGAATTTTTCAAATTTCTTCTTTTATTAGAAAGATGGAACTATGTCATTCAATAATGGAGCACAATATCATTCAGCTGACTGCCAATTTTTCAGTACGTTTCATCGAATTTTTCAGTATCAGATGGTTTCAGTTCGAATCTCTTCAATGAAAGTTTCGATTTGATGTTTTAACGCTACAGTTGTCTCTGTATGCTTTGCGTAACATTTATCCCTAATGGCTCCCCTCTGAAAATAATCCAAAGGGATCAAATCACAGCTCCAAGGCGGCCAATTGACCTCACAATTTCGGTGGTTGCCTGGGCTTGAGTGGACATATGGCTTCGTCTTGTTGGAACTAAATTTCGTCCATCTCATTCTCATAAATATTGGGATACAAAAATGCATTAAGCATGGCGCGATAGCGCTCACCGTTGACGGTAACGGCGGGTCCTTGCTCATTTTCAAAGATAAATGGACCAACGATGCCGCCAGCCCAAAATCAACACCAAACAGTGACTCGTTGTGGATGCATTGGCTTCTCAATTAGTCACGTGTGGTTTCTCCGTACCCCATATGCAGCAATTTGAAAATGAGCATCATCTGAAAACACAATTTTTCTGTAAAATTCTTCATCTCCTGCCGAACCATCTTCTGCCCATTGGGCTAAGCGAAAACGCATCGAATGGTGTTCCATTATTAAATGACCAAGTTCAACCTTTCCAATAAAACCACAAATTTGAAAAAATTATCAGTCCATTTTTACAGCCGATTCAAGTTTAAAATGTGAAATCTCCCACCCTTTACATATGATCGTTTCTAAGATTTTTCGAAAAAATAGCGACATCTTAGTCTATTCCATATCAGAGACAATAGTCGTGTTTTTTTTCAGGTTACTAAACAAGCTGAATTTTTTTGTATGAAAGTTACTCGGTAAGCAAGCGAGTTGGCTGCAACTCAGTAACGAAACGAGTTAGAGTTACCTGACTTATTTTTTTAACAAAAAAATATTATGACACACCCTGCTTGTACTTATATATAAAGGGTGTCCAAAGAAGAGCGCAATTTTTAAATTTTAAATAAAACACAGATATTTAAGAAAAAATCGTGAAACTTTATTATATCGTAAAGTAGACAGAATGAGGTTATGTGTGGAACAATACATCGTGCAGATGGCCGCCGCGGCTTTGCTGGCATGCACGCGATCTTTTAATGAAATTTTCAATGACCGTTTTGCATGAATGCTGCGGTATTTCATTAATGCAGCGTCCAATTTCGTCTTTTAAGGCTTGAGTCGTCGTCGGCTTATTCGCGTAAACCATCGACTTCAAAAAACCCCAAAGAAAAAAATCTAATGGTGTTAAATCGCACGATCTATCTCCAAAACGCGAAATAACACGACCGGGAAATGACTGATGCAGTAATTGAATTGTTTCTCTGGCTGTATGACATGTGGCGCCGTCTTGTTGGAACCACATGCCCTCCACATTCATTTCTTCAATTCTAGGCAAGAAAAAACTGGTTATCATTTCACGATACCAAACACCATTGACTGTTTGCGCTTGACCTGCCTCATTTTCATAAAAAAGGTCCAATGATTCCTCCAGCCCAAAAACCACACCACAAAGTGACACGTTGAGGATGCATTTGCTTCTCGTGAATCACTCGAGGATTTTCCGCACCCCAAATGCGACAATTCTGCCTATTGACGAAGCCATCAAGATGAAAATGGGCCTCGTCACTGAAGATGATTTTATCGGCAAAATCAGCATTTTCATGTTGTCTCAATTTCACAATGAGAATGCGTTGTTCCTTCGTGTAGCGCTCCATTTTTACTAACCTCGTACCTTCTACTAACAAACAATAACAATTGTTCAAATCAAACAATGACACTTCGAATGTTGCCAGATTTAAAAATTGCGTTCTTCTTGGGACACCCTTTATTATACGTATGTTTTTGTTATTAATACATAAAGAAAATGTCTTAAAGTGTCTTAAAGAACGTCACAGTCACTGTATCAAATATTCAGCGTTTAAACAAATTCGCATTTTTACGTGAAGAAATCTCAAACTTCAACAATAAAATGCTGTGAAATTTCGGTGAAAATAAAAAAAAACTTGACAAACCCTAATTTAAAAGTCATTTCTAAGTGATATACGTACTTAGTAAGGACATAAATACTGTTACACACGTTTTATGCTGTCAAATAAAAAGTACTGAATGTTTTTGGACCAAATATTTTTAATATATTTATTGATGTATATTGTGTCCAAAAAGAATCTACTTATTCGAAATGTCCGCCTTTTGCCTTTACACACGCCTTAAGTCGCACTGGCCAATCGTCAATAGCTGCACGAACCTCGTCCATTGGAAAATTGGCCACAGCTCGAACCAAAGCAGTCTTAAGAGATCCAATGTTGGGGTATCTTTTGTGACAAACCTTGTCCTCTAAAACCGTCCACAATTTGTATTCCAACGGGTTCAAATCAGGACTGCCTGAGGGCCATTCTTCAGAGGAAATGAACGCTGACAAATTGTTTCGAAGCCGGGACTGGGACGTTTTAGCCTTATGGGCCGGCGCAGAATCCTGCTGGAAAGTCCATAACTGGTTCTGGAACATGGCTGGTTTTGTTAAGAGGCTTCACAACAGCTTTCGAAACGGTTTTTGGTAAACTTTGGCCGATGTTTTGACTTCTGTTCGCAGAAATGCAGGTCAGTGACCCCATCGTAAGAGACACCCCACCAAACCATGACTGAAGCTGAGTGATGACCCTTTTCCACCCTTATGATCAGTTCAGATGCTTCCTTAGATAGCCGCGCATACACTCTATCATTTTGCTTGTTAAATTTTTCCTGAACGGTAAAAATTTTTTCATCGGTGAACAAAATTTTTCTGTGTTATCAGCGTGCTTCACCAAAAGACGTTTGCATTTTTCAATCCTATTTTTTTTAAAGCTGCAGTCAATAAATGTCAGGTACGTCGTTTGAAAGCCCCAAGTCCCAAGTCTTTTTTTAATGATTGCGTGATATTCATCTCAAAGGCCATGAGTTTCTGTTTTCGGAGCGGATTTCTGTGAATTCTTGATTTAACGGCTTTGATGACATGCGGTATTCGAACAGAGCGTGGGCGGGCCTACCGGTGGCGGTCATTTTTTCTCCAGTCTCCTCAAACAGTTTTATGCATCGGTAGAGGAATTTGCGGCTAATCCCTAGTGGCCGGAGCGTTTTAAAAATATCGCCTTTTTTTCATTTCACACTTGAAAAGCGCTATTACAGCGATACGGTTCTCATTATCTGACCACTCCATGCTGAAAGTTGAAACAATTTTAAAATTCCGTTACAGACTAACGCTATTGAGGTTAGCTTTCAAAACCCATATTACATTAACGGGGTATGTTACGTTATACTATGGGCGTGTTCAATGTTGTTACATTATTTATGTCCCTACTAAGTATACCTTACACCACACTGTGGTTCAGGGTATTATGACTTAGAGCTGATGTTTGCATCACCTCAAAGGACCCACATTTTGCATGGAATTACGTTTTGGTACTACGGAGGCCCTTCCCGATTTCAAACCCCGCCGCTCTAGGAGCAACATATTAGTTTTAATTCTGTTCAGATATTGCGTTCTGTTCAGATATCTCTTTACCCCTTAGCGCAATCGTCCCTCCCGTCTTTAGGGTCGGCCCACAAATATCGTTATAAGTATACAATAGTGCTTGCTGTCGTCACTTACAGAGTCCTAGTAGAGTTATATCTACTAAAATTAATCTTAAATCTAAAGTAACTAAACAAAATAAAACAAAAACAATTACGATATAAAACTAAAAAAAAAATAAAAAAAAAAATAAGTTTTACCCTCTGAGAATGCCGGGAGTAGTGAACGAGTTAAAGTTTTGTCCAAGCAGCATGCCAATATTCTACTTTAAAATGCTAATCGCAGACAGGTAGTTCGTGTTTGACCAAAGTGCATACTTCCTTACTTGTCAAAATGTCTTGCAATATGGGACCTTCAAAATTTTTTAACTTTTTTACATACGACCTAAAGCGTAATCAGACAAGGATATTAACGACGCTTTCTCGTACACGCAGAAAAAAAGTATGGTTGTGGTAACAATATTTGAAGAGGATAATACTATTGTTGGGTATATGGTTGTGCTACAACAATATTATGATCCTCACAACAATAGTATGATTCACAGTCAACCATACTATGATTTCCACAACCATAGTATGATCCCCACAACCATAGTATGTTTCATATACAACCATAGTATGATCCCCACAACCATAGTATGATTCACACGCAACCATGTTATGATCCCTACAACCATAGTATGATCACACATAAGAATTTGTTTAAGTTGTCGACAATAGATTAGATCCCCAATAAAATTTATTAGAAATGGTTTAAGTTGTCAACAATAGATTTGAGTTATGAAAATTAAATTCAAAATAATAGGAGTGATTTATTTCGCAGTAGAAAAAATTAGTTTAAATAAACATAAGCGTTTTTATTAAAAATATTTCATTTAAACAAAGCAAAAGCAGCTTGTATACTTATAAAAAATTTTAATTTCGATAAAAAATACTATTATTGCATTAGATCCGTACCAATAACATTTGTCTAAAAAGCATATTTAAATGAAACAAATGCAACCATACAGTATGATTGCCGTAATCATATTATTGTTAACATAAAACGCAAAACAATACTTTTGTCGCACCAACCATATTTATATTGTTGCTATAACCATATTTTAATATTTAAATTTGGCAATAATACTATTGTTACATTTCAACAATATTAATATTGCAGCAATTATAGTATTGTCAAAAATAAATTCAGTTAACAATGCTATGGTTGCGACGAACATACTTTTATTGCGAAGAACATATTATTATTGCCGTGACCATGTAGTAACCATGTTTTTCTCTGCGTGTATATACCATTAATTGAGTATCGTTTGTTGTTAGAGTGAAAATTCTTCTGAATGCATTCCCTTATAATTTTTCTTTCGGAGATTTAATTTTTTTTAATTATCGTGGGGGATACCATCCATCCAAACTGGAAATGCATAGAGAAGTAGCGGTCTGAGGCATACTTCACGAGTATATAAAGGTAGCTTTGTATCCTTCGGCACCGACTTACTATTAAATATTATCGAGAAAGCTGTTAATACGTTCTGCCTTACCTAAATAAAGTCTCGCATGATTATAACATTTTAGCAGATTATTAAAATGTATTCCTAAATACATGATTGTATTCCAAATATGACTTCGTTTCCCTCTTAATTAATTTGAAGGTCCTACTCTGGGGAATGACAAACCGATTACACTTTTCGGAAGCGTTAGGGATACATTTTGCTCTACCTTTTGACGCGTTTATTTTTATCCCCCAGTCAGTATAATTATCATGTACTCGCCAAAGATGCGTTGATGCTTGACGGAGAGCAAGAATAGGCGATTCGTCATGGGCGTACAACATAGCACAATGAGAATCCGTAGGTGAAACTACCTTCATCATCTCCAAAATCTGGAAATCCGGGTTTGAGTTCTTTATCCCACTTTTAAGCCTGTTACTAAGTTGATTATCTTATAAGTTCCTTGCTCAAATTGCGCTATAGGTTTCATTTAGACCGCATGCCCTTCCAATTAGATGCAATAAACTGCCGGAAATCATTTAATGTGACGGCGCTAATGTTCAACACCCTAATTATTAGGGTGGCGAGCCAAAGCAGCATTCAAGGAAATTTTAGAGCATAGTATGAGTAATGGAGGTTCTACCTTTTGGAATCCAATAGAACTAATGAACTCCAGTCAGAGGTTGCAATTGATCCTGGTAGCTGTGGCTCCAAAAAGATATAGGGTCATCGATCTAAAGGTATTTTTTTTTAAAATAAAAAAAGTACTCAAATTCAAATCAAGTGTGAACTCTTTATTGTTTATTCGAAAGAACATATTATGCCATTTATTTTTTAAATAGAATTTTCTTCAAATATTGGCCGCAACTACGCCTCAGTTTGTCCATCACGAGGGCCCAATTTTGGATAACTCGGTAAGGCGTTAGTGACACACTCCGTGGTTTTCGCTGTGTGAGCCTCTCCATGATAAAATAGCAAAGAAGTAAAAAAAAGAAAGTTTAACGCACATCAAGTGTAATCTGTGGAAAAAACATATTGAAAAACATGCCTATAGATGGATCATCCGTTACAAATTTGAAAAAATATGGACCGATGATTCTTTCCATGATGAAATGGCAAACAGTACTGAAATAAAAAAAAATAAAGTTATACACAACTCACGCGTAATCTGTGAAAAACAACCCTATTGAAAAAATACCTCTAGGTTGATCACCATATACAAAGTTTTCATACACTGCTGTCGCTATCAAGATTCGTTGTCTTGCAGATTGTGTTCATTTTGACCGGGCACTGTGCGGTTAAAAGACCAATAACCGATTAAGCCCTGCATATACTGCCGAAGCTGTGAGCTGCAGGAGTCAATACGGCAATCCCGATCATGCTCTGACTTCAGTAGGGATCTGGCTAACCTGACCGATATCGGTATTGAAAATCTTAGAAACTTTTTGCGGCGCACAAAGTAGCTTAAGGTCGTTTCAAATAAGAGTACGAACATCTTAGAACCCTTTCAGCATCCGAGTTTTCACCTTGTAAATGCCTGATGTAAAAAAAAAAACTTTTTCGTCTTTTCTGTACCAAGCACCAAAAAGTCCAAGTGAGTATGCCAGTACAGACTATAAGAAATCAGATTGTAACTCGAAATTGGAGTTTTTGCACTAACCTTCAGCTTTATACGGAATACGAGTAATTACTAAACCAAACTATTCGCCAAAGTTTAAAATTATTCAAAATTTAATTTCTTAGTTTATTTTGCGCATAAATCTCTAACTTCCCATGGCGTTCCCTTGTCAGTCGTCAACTTTAAATTGCAATTAATCTTTATTTGTTTTAATGCTTGTAAAGTTTCTTTGTTTTTTGTTTTGTTTTTAAAACACCGCGATTTTGTTCTGGCTTCATCTGGGCAATGGTAGGATTTCGCCGGATGTTTCCTATGTCAACACCGGGCCGGAGAATTCTAAAACAAATGACTTTTTTATGGTAATCGAAATTTTTATTGCTTTCTTCTCACCTTTAATGTTTATTGGATTACCTTGATGACCTCTCGCATTTCGCCATCCCTGTGTTTATGGTGGGCTGTGGAGTGAGGGTCAGGGGGAGGCAGATATTGACTTATTGCTATGTTTTCAAGATAGAGGATTACTGCTAATGAATGTTAAATTTGTATTGTAAAGCCAGTGTTTTTTGTTTTCAATTTTTATTTGGGTACTTGTATCAATGTAAATGTTTTAGTGTTATCTGATGAGTTCTTAGCTGTGTCTACTTTAAAGGTCATGTCTGTGAGTGGGTGGATTCTTTACCAAATTCAGCCAAATCGAAGTGGAGGTTTTTTGGGTAATGGCATCAAATGTTTGAGTGTTTTGGTATTTAAATTTGATTATTTTGAAATAGATATGTTTCCAAATATTTTTAAGGTCTTGTTTTGTTCTACTATGACCAAATAAGTTAACATCATAAAACCCAATTTGGTATTGCCTGCATCACTTTAAGAAACTCTGGCACTATTGCATGAGTGAGCTGATGTTTATAACAGGAGGCCTGTCCAAACTCTACTTATAAGAAGGCACAGCATTGCCAAACCAGGATTACCAGAATACCTATTGACGATATTCTGTCTCCTCTACTCTTAAATAAAGTATCACAAAATCCGGGGTTTTCAGATAACCGCCATTTCGGGTATTTTTCAACACCGTGGTTAGAAAAAACCGACGGTCGTGATTTTTTTAAAGTAAACAACCGGCAATAAGCGACATTCTGATTTTAGTCTTTTGATTTAGAATGACAAATATATTCCCAAGCAGTAGTGATATAATTGTGCCCTTAAACGCTCTCTTTATTTACCCGGATTTTAAAAATGCGAAGGCATATCAATAATTCCGTGACTTCTCGAATAAAGCGCAATTTTTTGCAAAAAAAATTATATTTCAACATAATCTCCTTTTTGCTCAATATACTAAGTAGGGGCATAAATACTGTTACAACATTGAACATACCCATTTCAATAGTAGAACTGAACATATCCCGTTAATGCCATATGGGTTTTGAAAGCTAAACTCAATAGCGTTAGTCTGTAACGGGATTTTAAAATTGTTTCAACTTTCATCATGGAGTGGTCAGATAATGAGAACCGTATCGCTGTAATAGCGCTTTTCAAGTGTGAAATGATAAAAAGCGATATTTTCAAAACGCTCCGGCCACTAGGGATTAGCCGCATGTTCGTCTACCGATGCATAAAACTGTTTGAGGAGACTGGAGATGTAAAAGACCGCCACCGGTCGGGCCGCACACGCTCTGTTCGAACACTGCATGCCATCAAAGCCCTTAAATCAAGAATTCACAGAAATCCGCTCCGAAAACAGAAAATCATGACCCGAGAGAATATCACGCAAAAGTCCATGAGTCGAATCATTAAAAAAGACTTGGGACTTGGGGCTTTCAAACGACGTACCGGACATTTATTGACTGCAGCTTTAAAAAAAGGATTGAAAAATGCAAACGTCTTTTGGTGAAGCACGCTGATAACTTGCACAGAAAAATTTTGTTCACCGATAAAAAAAATTTTACCGTTCAAGAAAAATTTAACAAGCAAAATGATAGAGTGTATGCGCGGTCATCTAAGGAAGCATCTGAACTGATCCCAAGGGTGGAAAAGGGTCATCACCCAGCTTCAGTCATGGTTTAGTGGGGTCACTGACCAGCATTTCTGCGAACAAGGAGTCAAAACATCGGCCAAAGTTTACCAAGAAACCGTTTTGGAAGCTGTTGTGAAGCCTCTTAACAATTCCCTGTTCTAAAACCAGCTATGGACTTTCTAGCAGGATTCAGCGCCGGCCCATAATGCTAAAACGTCACATTCCTGGCTTCGAAACGATTTGCCAGCGTTTATTTCCTCTGAAGAATGACCCTCAGGCCAAAGTTTTCCAAGAAACCGTTTTGGAAGCTGTTGTGAAGCCTCTTAACAATTCCCTGTTCCAAAACCAGCTATGGACTTTCCAGCAGGATTCAGCGCCGGCCCATAGCGCTAAAACGTCCCAAGCCTGGCTTCGAAATGACTTGCCAGCGTTCATTTCCTCTGAAGAATGGTCCTCAGGCAGTCCAGATTTGAACCTATTGGATTACTAATTGTGGATGGTTTTAGAGGACAAGGTTTGTCACAAAAGATACCCCAACATTGGATCTCTTAAGACTGCTTTGGTTCGAGCTGTGGCCGATTTTCCAATGGACGAGGTTCGTGCAGCTATTGACTATTGGCCAGTGCGACTTAAGGCGTGTGTAAAGGCAAAAGGAGAACATTTCGAATAAGTAGACTCTTTTTGGATACAATATACATCAATAAATATATTTAAAATATTTGGTCCAAAATATTCAGTACTTTTTATTTTACAGCATAAAACCCTACTAAGTACTTAGTCCAATGTTTCTTTAATTTTTATATCCCTTCTGAAGAATAAGGTTTTCGAGCCATTTCTTTTTACCGAGCCATTTGTTTAGGTTTGGAAATAGTCTCTGGGGGCTTAATCCGGAGAATATGGCGATTGAGGTACCAATTCGTAGCCCAATTCATGCAATTTTGTCATTGAGACTGCACATGTGATGACTAGGGTGATGATTTTTGTACAACCTCGATTCCCTGTACTACATTTTATATAAAATCTTACATAAAAGGCGATTCAATAAAAAAGATCTCACGCACAAAATGATTTTAAAATTTTTATTTATCAGTATTTTGGGCAAATTTTTGAAGTCGCGAAAAGCAATTCAGCATAAATTTATATTTTGAGCAATCATATAAATCAAATAACTTTAGTTTCTTATTTTTTTTTTTTAGTCGTGAGAGTCAAAAAAAAGTCGTCGTTTTTTCCAATGAGATACATTTGATTGAAAATGAGATACCTTCACTTAATTGTTAATAAAAGCGGGACACGTGCATCGATTTCTATGGTCTATGTCTTATTTTGTTCATAGGTTATGTGGCTTTTCGTGAAATGAATAAGACTTGCCACCTTTTTCCGTTTTGGATTTATATGATTTAAAAAAAAAAGAAAAAAATTATATTTCGACAAAAATATCATATCGAAGTGGTTTGTGCGAGGACTTTTTCAATATTTAAACGAATAAACGTTATTTTACTCATTAATAGGCAACACTTCATTCATTTGTGCAACAGGAAATAATTTTTGAAAAAAAAAACAAATTTAAAAGGCCACCCTAGTGTGAAAAATAACTTTTTTCCTGGCTCTATGAATCGTTTTTTTTAATCCTCGACAAATCGGTCTTATAAGTTGGCACACTATTCGCCGTTTATTGTTTTTCCCTTTTGAAGGTCATCGACGTGGATTATCCCGCCTGCATCCCAAAAACTGTTACCATCACCTTATTGGCCGACAAAGTCACCTTGGCCTTCTTCGGAGCCGGTTCACCTAGAGAAACCGATTGTTTTGACTGCTACTTAGTCTCCGGAGTGTTGTAAGGGATCCATGTTTCATCCACAGTTACAAAACGCCGCAAATTGCGGTTAAATATCTTCAAACAATCCTTTGAAGTTGTCACACGATTACGTTTAGGGTCAATTGAGAGCAAACGCGGCACCAATCTTGCAGACAGCTTACTTAAACTCAACTGATTATGTAAAATCGAAACCCCACGGTCATATGAAATGCGTATGGCATCAACAATCTCACGCACTTTTACTTTTCGATCGGCCAACACCATATCGTTGATTTTTTTTGACATTTTCGGTTGGACGCCCAAAACGTTCTGCGTCATTTGTACTTGTGCGACTGATTAAACTCAGTAAAACACATTCTTACCATGGAAATCGATGGTGCAGTGACCCTATAGTATTTATCAAGCTTTTCCTTGGTTTGATTTACGGTTTTTTTTCACAAAAAATAATGTTTAATGAGCACTCGAAATTCACATTTATCCATTTTTCACAAATTCTACGAAGTTGTATGTTTTGAACAGCTGTTAAATACAAACTAAATGACGGAACTCTCTCAAAAATTGACAGTAGTCTATTAACAGATGGTACTTGATGAGAGCAGTGTTGCATTTCATATCAGTAGAAGGGAAGTTGGAAAAGTCTTGAAATAATTAATCAGTCCTCGTACATGAGTCTGCTGGTACAGACGGCCACTTCATCTTAACCATACCACAGTTAGGTTTAGGGTACTATAACTACAGGAACTTAATATGAAACGAACTTGACAAAACTTTGAAAATTGCGGTGCAGTTTCGAGCCAGAAGCAAACACTGTTGAAATTGGTTAATATTGTTTCATGTTCTGATATAAGTTAATGTGTTGTGAGACCGTAAGGATTGATACTGAGCAGTCTTTGTATACCAAAATATTGATTACCAGCCCTGGGGACTTGGAACATATCAAACTTTTTGGATATAGACAAAATAAAAAGATTCCTCCTGATGTTGCTGTGTAACAGCAACATTCTTTGTTTTGAAGTACTGTTCGTCCAAAGGGGATCTGATTCGATATTTGGGTGAAGGAAACGCGCTATTTGATCTGGACGCGTCCAATGAGACCTACTGGCCAGCTGCGTGGGCTAAGCCGGGCAACTGAAGAGGTGCAGTACGTAATTTGGTCCCTAATGGCAGGCGGGACAAAGGTCTGGAACGTTGCCATTAATTTGCACCCAATAAGAATTAAGGTGGCTGCACCATCTAGATCACAGCTGAGCCAGTACCACGTCCGTCTGTCGATGTAGCGTCTTCTTCTCTACAAAAGATGACTTCAGTAGCCGTTCCACTCGGCCCATTTTCCAGGCATCGCGAACTAAGTAAGTGACTAACGACAGGTATCCCGGGTATTCAAGTGCTTAAACATAAGCATTGAGATTCCGTCCGTCTGGACCCTACTCCTTCGATGACGTTAACAATTTCGCCAACGGCAAATTGTAGTGTTGCCTCTTCGACTCGGAGAGCGCAAATACGACTCAATACTCTCCTCTTCGCCTTATCGCTTTCTGGAAAAAGTTGATTGAAATAACTCACGCACCCCCTTCGAGTCTGTCACCGAACCTGACGGCTGCCCGATCAGCCTTTCTTTCAGGGTTAGAGAGAGAGTTTTGACCTTTGTCCACAATATACCAATTTCGGAACTTAAGTTGTAACTTAAGTTATCTACTAATTTGTTTCGCTTATATTCGGTGACCAACCTACTGGTCTCAGATTCAAGATCCCTAACTGTAGGGTCAGTTGGTTTGGACCGAGGAATGTCATGACGCTTATCTGCAAGTCCGGCTGTCTCTGATGGGAAATTTGATCGTACCTCGGGAATTCGAACAACAGAAACATAGCGAGCGGCTGCTGTGTTGATAATGGTTCGAAACACTTTCTCGGCTACCCAAACATCCGACGGAATGTCTCAAGATTATTAAAGATGCGGTTGGTGGCTTCTCTGAAGGCATCCCAATCAGCCTTTTTTTGATTGAGATACGTACGGCGTTCAGAGGTTATAAAGTCGGATGGTCTATTTATAATGGGTAGGTGACGTCACCTGGGAACGCGTTATTTCGTTAGAATCAGACTAACGAAATAACGCGTTCCCAGGTGACGTCACTGATCAGGCCAGGCGATGCCACAGTTACGTCTGGCGAGCTATGGCAATCGCCCATAATCCGCGTGAAAGCGTCCTCATTCGCTGTGCAAAACGTCGAGCTATTAATTTGCTCTGCCAAAGCTATGACGCTCTGGTTGTTGTCTAGGAGAGAATGCCACAGTACGTGGTAGGCATTGCAGTTTCCTAGGATCAGACGGTTATTGGTGGATAACGATGCCGATGATGATGGCGGCAAAGGTGTAGACGTCGATGAAGATACCCAATCCAGAGACTCACGGCGGTCTACGTTACTACAGCAAGAGGCCACAAAGTCCTTATCGCTATACTCAGTGATGTGGTTCAGACCTGGACAGCTCCTGAAGTGCTCCCACTTACTACTTACCGACGTTGCTGTCTACGGTTCTAACAAACCGAGCAGATTTAAAGCCCGTGATTTTGTTCGGGAAGTGCAGCTCCCATGATGAAAAATTTAAAATCAGAAAACACATATGTGAGACGCAAAATAGAAAGGGACCTAAGTGTAAAAACCAGTTTTGTTCAGGAGAGCCATTTTAAAGATTTAAATACGTGTATCTTTGGTGTACCACCACTTTTATAAAACGCGCATATCTCTGGGAGGGAACACTTTTGGGGCATGCGATCGGTTTCATTCGATGCTCAGATGTTGTTCACATCAAAAAAAAAGTGAAAATTGATTTTTTTACCCATAGGTCTCTTTCTCTATGCGCTGTCGCATATTTTTAAGGTGACTGCCCCTGGCCGTAGAGTGTTTGTTTCGAAGCAATCTAGTACATAGAACCGGCAGTCGTGGGTTTGATCTGATTTTAGGATCTGCCGCTCTGGAAGCCTCATCTGAAGTTTTATCTTACACAAATCGGTTTTGACAAACCGAGCAGATTTTAAGCCCGTGGTTTTGTTCGATCCCGGCTTGGACCGGAAATATTCGGAGCACGCATTTCGTGAAGTGCTGCTCTCACAAAGATAAATTAACAATCAGAAAACACATACTGTTGAGGTGACTGCCCTTGGCCGAAGAGTGTTTGTTTCGAAGCAATCTAGTATAGAACCGGCAGTCGTGGGATTGATCTGATAATAGGATCTGCCGGCTCTAGAAGCCTGATCTGAAATCTGATCTTACTCAAAGAATTGTAAGTAACAAGTGAGGTGTACATAGTCCATGCAAAAGTTAACCACATCCGTCCAATTCAGCCCCCAATCAAAGTTTGGCCTCTATTTCAGTCCAGGCCGTTCTTGATTCCCCATATGAGTTAAGTACAGGGTGCCTGATGAATATTGCTACATTAAGAAACTCAAATAACATTTGTTTCAGTGTATGGAATTCATTCCATTTTATTAAATATAGCATCTGTGCGGCATCTTACCAAAAAGTTGCTGGAGTGTTGACTACTTGGAGTTGCTTGGAGTGTTGACTGAAATGACTGTCTCCTTATACCCATTTGAGCAGATAAGCTTCTTGCCGAAACTCTTGGATTGTTTTGTTTGACATCAGCGACAGCTGCGATTGTTTTCTCCGTCCAAACTGAAGGGTTTCGATGGTAGGGTCCTCTGTTGACTGTCCCATGCTCGACAAAATTGTTAACAAGTCTGATTATGGTAGGAGGATTGCCGCCAAACGTTCGCCTATACCCATTCTGAGACCCAGCATTCATTATTGGATAATATTCGGCCAAATAGACCACGTCCAGCACACAGTGAAGAAAATGTAGCGGCCGTAACTGAGAGTGTACCAAGACCGTGGAGAGTCGATCTGGCGCCGTTCGCAGTAACTCAGACTGACGTATGGAACGACTTGGCGCATTTTACGTTGAGATCTTAAATTGAAGGCGAACAAAATACACCTTGTGCAAGAACTGAAGCCGCCCGACATTCCCAAGCGACATCGCTTTACTCTATGGGCTCTTGAAAAGTTCGACGTTTTGTTCAGCGATGAGGCCCGTTTCTATCTCAATAGGTATGTAAAAAATCAAAATTGCCGCATTTGGGACGAAAAGCAACCAGAAGACGTTCAAGAGCTTTCACTTCATCCAGACAAAACAACGGTTTGGTATGGTTTGTGGGCCGGTGGGGTGGAATCATCGCTCCATATTTCTTCAAAAATGATGACTGTGAGAACGTAACCGTCAATGCCGACCGTTATCGTGTCATGATAACCGACTGTTTGATGCCTGAAAATGAAGCTCGTGATCTCGGCGACATTTGGTTTCAACAAGACGGCGCATCTTTCCACACATCGCATCAAGCAATGGATTTATTGAGAGAACACTTCGGTGAGCAAATAATTTCACGTTTTGGGCCGGTCGATTGGCCACCAAGATCGTGTGATATCACACCGTTAGACTTTTTTCTGTGGAAATATGTAGTCTAACTTTTATGCGGACAAACCCACTTCGATTCAGGCCTTAGAGCAAAACATCACGTGTGTCATTCGCCAGTTACCAGTCGAAATGTTCGAACGAGTCTTTGGAAATTGGACTCAACGGATGGACCATCTGAGAAGTAGCCGCAGCCAACATTTGATAGACATAATCTTCAAAAAATAAATGCCAAAGAATGTTCTGTCAAATGATAATAAACATTTCCCATTCAATTTGATTTTTTTTTCTCTAAAAAAAAGTAGGGGACCTCGAAATGGATCACGCTTTATATCGGCATTGTAGGATTTTGGACAACCACTCCTATTCGACTTCAATGCTTAAAAATCATATAAAATTATGTCGATTTCCCAAAAAAAACCTTAGAATTAGCAACATCCATTGAAGCCAACTTTAATTTTGGAAATACTCTTACCGATACGGTTCAGTGTTGTTTTATTTTTGTATTATCGTAAACTTTCTTTGGCAATAACGACTGGAAACTCCCACTAATCAAACACATACACACACTCGCGGAGCAGTGAGAGAAAAAAATAGGGAAAACAAATAGAATGGCCCGGCATAAGGTCACGACTCATTGATGCCGTACACCATTCCTGCGGTCGGTCATGTTTGTGGTGTGACATCCCGTCTCTTCCTCAATTAACTGTGTAACTCCTGTCAACAGGCATGTGGCTAAAAGGAATTGTCGTACTGACAGACAGACGGGCAGGCGGTTGAGCATTTCACAAACACTGCTGGTGGGAGGTGGAAATGGCAGTGGTGGCATTGACATTCGACTGACTGGCTGGCTGACTGCAGTGACTGGTACGAGCGCCTGTAACTCAATTTCAGTGAAAGTTAAATGAAGTCGATTGTTACACACTCGACTGAATATTCGAATTGATTTAAGCCCCTGCCCCCACTCTGTCTTTCTCTTCCCTCGGTTACTTTACATGAGAATTCTGTGTTTTTTGTTTTGTTTGAAGTTTTTCTTCATTTCGTTTCGTTTTGAAATGTTTGATTAGGATTTTTGTTATTAGAAACTATTGTTGGCTTGCATTCAGCTTTATTGGCCGTATACGAGTAAAGCCTATATTTTGCCGGCATTAGGTCTATAATTTCCCGACGTGATTTTCCACATATGCATGTGTTTTGTGGTTGCTAATCATGTGTGAATCAAGCCGTGATTGTTTATTGAAAATATTCCTCAATTGTTTGCAAAGGAGAACAAAAAACGTTGGCCTTTTTTCTTTTGGTGGGAAAAGCCCCGAGGCTTTTTATTGCAATTACTTTGGATTTCATGCCAATGCTGTCAGTTTGTTTGTATTTGAATATTTTATTTTACGACTGATTTGAGAACAGCTAAACAGCTAAAGCTGGTAAACTGGACTCATACTACATTTAAGATCTTGCTGAAATTGAAGCCCGTAGTCTTGACGACACTTGGTTTCAACAGGACGGTGCAACTTGCCATACAGCCTCTCTTTTGAGAGGTCATTTCGAAAAGTTTTGTTTATGTGAGTTGGCAGCCTAGATCGATTGATATCACACCTTTAGACATTTTTCTTTCGGGCTACGTAAAGTCCAAAGTCTCTGCTGACAAAGCAGCTTCGATTAAGGTTTTGCAAGCCAGCATTACGCGTGTCATTAAAGCCATACTGGTCGAAATGCTCGAAGGAGGCATCCATGATTGCACCCTTCGAATGGACACCCTGAGGCGTAGTTGCGGCCAACATTTGAAGGAAATTATATTCAAAAAATAAATGCCATAAAATGTCCTATCAAATTACCAATAAAGATTCCAAAGATTCCAGATTTGAATTTTTATATTTTTTTTTGTTCTGAAAAAATACCTCTAGATGGATCACCCAATATAAATAACACTTGAAGAATAAATAATGGAGAGATTCACAACCGAACAAAGAACCATAATAATAAAATTTTATTATTTAAATCAGCGATTATTTTAACGCATGAGTGATGAAGCTCATTTACACTTGAATGGCTTTGTTAATAAGCTGTAGGTTTAGGGGTTTTAAAAATCCAAGAGCCATTTATCAACGCCAGTTGCACCCTATTAGGTGTACAGTATGGTGTGGGCTCACATCTGCAAATATCATTGCGCCTTACTTCTTCGAGAATGCAGATGGATGTGCTGTAAACGTAAATGGAGAGCGGTATCGGTTTATGATAGAACATTTTTTACATCCTGTTTTTGAAAAAAGACATGAGATGTGGTTTTATCAGGACGGAGCCAGTGCCCACACTGCCCGAAACACAATGGCACTTTTAAGTCAAATTTGTGGAGAGCGAATACTTTGCAGAAATGTGGAAATTATTTGGCCAGCACGATCTCCAGATTTGTCAGCACCTGACTATTTTCTTTGGGGTTATTTGAAGGAGCGAGTATATGTGAACAAGTCCGAGACAAGCCTTCAACTCAAGGCCAACATTGTTGCAGAAATTCGAACGCTACAGCCACAAATGTTGAAAGATGTTATGGTAAATGCTCTAAACGAGCCTATCATAGCGAAGCTGAAAACGGAGGTCATTTAAGTGACATTATTTGTCATACTTTGTGTATAAAAAATTGCATTTTCTATATGTGATGCGCAAAATAGAAAGGGACCTAAGGGTAAAAACCAGTTTTGTTCAGGAGAACCATTTTAAAGATTTAAATAAGTGTATCTTTGGTGTACCATCACTTTCATAAAACGCGCATATCTCTGGGAGGGAACACTTTTGGGGCATGGGATCGGTCTCATTCGATGCTCAGATGTTGTCAACATCAAAAAAAGAAAAAAAAATGAAAATTGATTTATTTACCCTTAGTTCCCTTTCTCTATGCGCTGTCACATATTATATACGAGGGCGACCGCAAAAGTAACTGGCCTAACATAAAAAGAACCGTTTTTTTTGGAATTATTATTATTTATTTTTCAACATAATCTCCTTCCAACTCAATACACTTCATCAAACGTTTTTCAGGTTTTTTAATTCCATCCGAAAAATAAGATTTTTCAAGACCTTCAAAATATGCCTCAGTTTCAGCAATAACCTCGCTATTGGACGAACATTTTTTGCCACCGAGAATTTTTTTTAAATTTGGAAACAAGAAATAATCAGAAGGAGCTAAATCTGGACTATATGGTGAATAAGGAGCAATTTCAAATCGTAATTCGACCAGTTTTTGTTGAGTTAAAAATGCAGTGTGTGAAGCAGCATTATCTTGATGAAAAAGAATTTTTTTTGTTTCTAAATGCGGTCGTTTTTCTTGATTTCTTCACTCAACCGATCCAATAATGCACAATAATATTCACTATTTATATTTTTTCCTTTCTCAAGATAATCAATAAATATTATACCCCTTGCATCCCAAAATACTGTGGCCATTACTTTTCCTGCTGACTTAACAGTTTTCGCCTTCTTGGGACCACTTTTACTAGCTTCTATCCATTGTTTTGACTGTTCTTTGCATGCTGGGATGTAGTGATGGATCCATGTTTCACCAACAGTTATGAATCGGCGCAAGAACTCTATTGGATTACGCTGATAAATCGCTAAAAGCTCCTCGGAATTGGTCCAACGGACGATTTTTTGGGGCAAAATCAACAAACGCGGCACCCATCTTGCGGATAGCTTTTTCATGTGGAGTTCGTCATGTAAAATACTCCAAACTTGTTTTTCGTGTATTTTAACAATATAAGCAAGTTCTCTGAGCTTTATTCGTCTATCTCTCGTCACTTCATTAAATATTTTTCTAATGTTTTCAATGGTAGTATCTGTTTTCGGTCTTTCAGAGCGTTGTTCATCTTCCTTACTTGAACGACCCATTTTAAATTGTTGAACCCAGGATTTCACGGTGGAGTATGATGGTGCATTATCACTATGAACAGAATCCAATTCATCTTTGATTAATTGTGGCGTATAACCTTTCATATAAAAGTGTTACCGCACGAAACTCTTTATTTTCCATTTTTCAAAAATTATAAAACTTGTTTACTTCAATCACCTGTAACAAAGAAAATAATCATTAAATATTTCGGAAATTTTGCCAGATGGCTTATAAAAGATTGCTTTTAAAAAACAAAAAAAAAGTTGCTAGTAAAACAGAAAATGTGCCAGGCCAGTTAGTTTTGCGGTCGCCCTCGTAATCTGAAAATTAAAAAAAAATAGTAAACGAAAATGTTACTAAAGTTTTTAACCCCATGGCAACTTTTGGCCCACCCTGTATCTTTTAATAGTATAAACAATTGGTGTTTGCAGTGGAAACTCTTCTTTTGCAGAGGATTTTTTTTATTTTCTACCTTGCTACTATTCAAACCATATAAAAGGTACTGTTTGAAGAAAGCCTCCCTGGGTCGGCGTTATGCCGTAGGTCCTTAACAGTCAAAAAACTATTTTATTCTGTTTCTTAAAGGAATATTAAGATTTGTGGAACTATACTCCCAACTATGTAGCGTTAAAATATCTCTTCGTAAACATCATATATGGGATAAAGCAGTTGCTAACCACTATTATCCTTTAGTCTTGAAGATTGTCTTAATCGAGTTTTCTTTGTAGTAGGAAGGCCAATTTGCGGTCACACTTTCATTTGGTTTTATTTTTTTAGATTCACATTTGCACTTTTAGTGTTAGTAATTGTACCCATTTAAACCCCTTTAGGGATATTCAAAATAAAAAAAACATCCTCCCGGTTACGAGTATAAAATCTCAGTTTCTTTTATTGTTTCAGATTATGGCTGTTCAGTTTTGTTCTAATCACCCATTAAACCCATTTGGGGGGAAATTTAATTTCATTATTTCATTCACAATTCGTATTCGAGTTTCTTTTGGCAAAGTTTGTTCGTTCGTTCTCATTTCTTTGTTCCGAAGTCCCCGAGCTAATCGTAATAATTACAAATGAAACTAATTTCTTTTTATTATAAGCAGCTCACTTACAAACGTAAGTACAAACACTCACACACACACACATGTAAGAATCGCTTTCATGTGTGTGATTATTCATGAGGCGGAATGCAAATTCGTCTGAAGGTGCTACGCCTTCATAATGTGCCTTAAGATAATGACTGGTGGAGGAGGACTCGTGTGTGCCATAAAATATGTCATATTTTAACAGAAATTACAATGAACCCATTCGCACACCGTGCACGGATAATTGCCCTGCCATGGCATCCTGCCACCACCGCCATAACTGGGAGGCATGAACAGCTACAAAGTAAGTTAGTTGGTACATGCATGGTGCAGCCACACATGGATTCTCATATGGGATGGCTCTCTTCAATGTATTCATTAGTGATGCCGGGAGCAAATTATGTTTTATGCTCGGAGCAATGTGGTGTAGAAAGTTTTCTTTATATAACAAATTAAAGTACAATTTCTAATTTTACAATGTAGGATTTGACTACTTTTTGGACCGGACATAAACATAGGTCCTAGGGACTAACGAATCGATCGTATTTTAATGTCAACCAAGCAAGTGGCCTAAAAACAATAAAATTCCCCGCTCAACAATATCTATCATTCATTTTACGATTTCTATAAAAAAAAACGGACTGTATAGACAAAAGAGCCGACAATAGTAAAGGGTGGTCCAACCATAATGCACGATGTTTATGGTGAGTCACACCTTAACGTCAGGTTTTGTGCCCAACTTAATTTGACATTTCTTTATTTCGGTGTTACGCAGTAATTTTTAATTTTTCTATTCGGCCTTTATTTTAAATTTTACTAAATAATTTGTTTGAAAAATTCAACCATGGTAGAGGTACACAATTGAGCGGAGCGTTAAGTTTGTTGAATCCTTTTACTTTTAATGAGCGTTCAAATCAAAACGCATTTCGCGCACTTTGTGATTTTTTTGGTCAGCAAAAAATGTGTCCACAATCGGAAGAATTGTGCGCAAATTTCAGCAAATCGGTTCTGTAGGAAACGTGAGAACACCTGTGCATGCTCGCCCAGTTTGTTATGCGCAAGGCATTGATTTCGTTCGCAATAGAATGGCAGAAGAACCGTCAACCTCGACCCGTCGTCGTGCTCAACAATTGAACATCTTATGAATATCACTGGTGCGAATTTTGAATTAAAATTTGATTTTACACACTTACAAGGTTCAATTGATTTAAGAGCTAAAGCCTACTGACCATTTCAAGAGTCGTCAATACGCCGAATTGTTGATAAAACGGACAGAGTCGCCGAGTTTTACGTGATTTTCGCCACGATGGCCTGAACCACGGTGTGCCATCACACTGGGCCGTAATAATGCGACGGCCACTGACCTTACAAAGAAAATTATCTTTTGCGACGAGGCACACTTTTACCTCAGTGGATTCGTTCACAAGCAGAATTGCCTCGTTTGGGCAACTGAAAATCCACCACTGATGGTTAAAAAGCCTATGCATCCACAAAGAGTAACTGTTTGGTGTGGTTTATGGGTTGACGGTGTCATCGGGCTGTACTTTTTCGAAAATGAGGTCGGCCAAGCACTTACCGTAAATAGTGATCGATACGCTGAGAAGAAAAATAACCTTATATAAGGTTAACTTAACTATTAATAAACATGAATTGGAGTCTACGTTATACTCGTATAAGGTTAATTTGAACATTTTGTTATTGACTGGTATTTAACAATAATAATAGTTAATTTAACTATTCTATGGTTGAATTTTTTAAACATGAAAATAGTTAATTTAAAAATAATTATTGTTGTTTTATCAAGGCATTGTTGAGCTTTTTTAACCATTAAAATTGTTATTATTAAAATAATGATTGTTGTTTTAACAATGTATGATTTTAACCATAAAAATTGTTAATATTAAAATTTCATAGTTAATTTATTGAAACAATACATGTTCAATTTAACATTAATATTGTTCAATATTATTAATTATGAAGATTGTTTAGCTCGTTTGTTTTATTTCGGTCTGTTGCTTTTACACATTGAACTATTTTGTTAAAAACTTGTCTTCTATTTAAATATAGAAGCAAGAGGTCTTGAGTCGGTTTAATTCCAGTTCAATGTATGAAGATTGTTATAGAAATCATTTTTTTTGTTAACTAATTATTGGTTACCTCTTTAAACCAGAAATATAGTTACTGTTACAAGTTTTAACATTAGATTAACCTACCGATAATTATGTTTTTGTTTTGTTTACATTTATTCGTTCTTTTTTCATTATTAAGACTTGAACAGTTTTTATCCTGGTTCGAGACCTTTTTGTTGTTTCTTTTTCAGAATCAACTAAAAAATTGGTGAAATGTATTGGCTACGGTTGCCTGGCAGACTGTACAGATGCTTCTAAACCCTTCAAGGTTTTACTTCAGCAGTCGTTGGCAACGATTTCTTCGGCTAAAAATCAAATTACTTATACGGTAGTCCCATTACGATTAAAGGCAATACGAATTGTTACCTTTCGCAGAATATAAAATAATCTTAAAAATTTAGGAAAAGTTCTAAATATTCCAGTTGATGTAATCTCTTCTCTAACTCTGACACACATGCAAAGGGAGTTTGTCTGTCGGTAACAGCCGAATTACACGCATTCAATGCGGACTGGTACACATGTCAGACGGGGGTTGTTCGAGAAATGTCAACTTTACATCACACATCATTAGAGGACGTGTGAGTGTTTTCGCCTCAATGCCCGTAATGTCTAACCGACTGCAAATGAATGACGAACTAGTGGAGAGAGAAGTCGCAAAGAAAGCCGAGACGAGAAAGGATTCGGGTTACAAATTGACACAAATTGACGTGTGCTGAAACAAATTGAAATAAATTGTGATGAGTGAATTGAATTCGCAACTTTTTTTTTTGTTTCGGTTATTATGACCACAGGGTATTCGCCTGAAACAATGTCGAACCAATTCAATCAATCGTAGCGCACCAGACAAGATCCCAGCATAACATTTGGGAAAGTGTTGCATAGGAAGAAGTCATTTTTATGAAATACGGTCTGTATGCCTAACTTAGCCAAGTGGCAGATTTGGTCTCCGAAAAAAATTCAAAATGCCTGCAAAATTTTCAAAAATTCGTGTTGATATTTTACTGTGTTGATTTTGCTTTCCATTCTGAATATAACTTATTCATTTTTTTATTCAAAAAAATATTTATTTTTGAAAAAAAAGACGACAAGTATATTCTGATTTTATTTTAGACGATCTATACTAAAATAATAATAGTAGCAATTACGAAGAACAATATAACTCGGACCTACGAGGACCATTCTTTTGCTAATTTACCATAATCATCAACTACCAGATCTTTCGGCGAATGAAATACCCAACTGCGAAACAGATGAAGAAGATCTCGTTTTCTGTTGCGATGTTAAAGATCTCCTAATAAAACTGGGCCTTGCCGAGTATGATTCAGATCGTTGGAGTCTGTTTATTGACACAGTTCCAAGCGAAGGTTGAAGTTTGTCCTTTTACACAATGGTAACGAATTGGGATCAATACCTATCGCTCACTCAACCCAAATGAAAGAAGTGTACAAGAATATAGGTACAGTTTTGGAAAAAAAATAAGTATCACGAACATCGATGGGTCATTTGTGTTGACTAAAAAATGATTAACTTCCTGCTTGGACAGCAAGGGCATTACACTAAATATCCCTGCTGCTTGGTTCATATGCCTAGATCCATGATTCATCACCTGTGACAATGTTTTACACTGCCTTTGAGCTACCGGAGTTATACTTTTTCAACATCTCTTTGCACCAATCCATACGAGCCTTTCGTCAAATTATGTGGGATCCAACGAGAGCAAATTTTTTCCACGGCAAAATGAACATGCTATATCTTATTGATGCTTGTCATAGCAGTACTAATGCCCTCAATCTCACAATACGTTATATGTCGGTCTTACTTAATCTGTTTACGCACAGCATCGATGGTTTCTGGCAAAGTGACCGAAGTTGGACATCCTTCACGAAATTCATCATGGAGCGAACGGCGTCCGAGACTGAACTCTTGGTATCAGCGATTAACAGTGGTTTTTGATGGTGCTTCATCGCCAAAAGACAAAACAAGTTGATTTAAACACTCTAGTCTCGATAATCCACTTCGAAAATCGTAAAAAATCATCGCACGAAAATGTTCACGGGATAATTCCATTTTTTGACTGAGATTAATTTTTCAACACACTGTAAACCAAACAATTCGCCCTCAAAAGACAAAAGGTTCTGAGTGAAGTTATGCTAAAAAATGTCAAAGTTTCCAATGGATTTTTGCATCTGGGAACACTTGTATTGTCAAGACCCGAAATATAAATAGCAAACCTCGTAGCTGGTTTCGCCAGAGTCAGTTTTTCTTCGCTTATTCCGGAACATGCAAACTTTGAGCACGAACGGGTTTAATTGGTGGCTTCTAGAGCAACAGGACCTCAAATCGGGAGGGACCTTTGTGTGAGAGCTATTTAAATATATGGACCGATATGATAAAATTTCACCACAGTTGAGTGTCAATCGCTTGTAATGCTCTGTGCAAAATTTGCTCAAATATGATATGTGATATGTGTGTTTAGAGCTATAGGTTCTGAAATCAGGAAAAAAAACTATGCATGGCATAGAAACATAGATCGACGAGGACCAATTTTAATGAGGTTAGTCCCTGTCCCGTAGATGAAGAATTTACCAAATTTGATAGCAATCGCTCGGTTCATAATTGCGAAGTGTACTTTGAATACAACAATAAATGGACAGACGGATGATTTGACATCGCTTAATGGCATCTGTGTTACAAACATCAGCAGAAAGTCATAATACTACATTAAGGGTAAACAAATAAACTACACGGTGCGACAGTCCAAAAAACCTGGGACCGGATATTATTTTTCTTGTAGGGCTTGTCGAGTAAAACAAGATTCCAATAGTGAAATATGCCGGACACCTCCAAAAGCCGGATTTACGGATAAAAAACCGGTTTTTTTTACCTTTGCGCACTTATAATACTATAATTTTGTTGATAATGATTCGATTTTCAAGTTCCCAAGTAGATTTGGGAAGAAGAAACTGAGATCTTTCGAATGATATATAATTTATCTAAGAAAACATGAGAAATTTAGGTGTTATTGTCCAGCAAACACAAATTTTGTAGATTTTTCAAAAAAATGTTCAACTTTGGTGACGTTTTTATACATTATTTATAAAATAATATTTATAAAATAAAATACTATTGAATTTATTGAAAAAGTACGTTTATTTACGATTGCAACGCATGTTTGGGTTTAAAAATAGATAAGCAATTGACTGAGTTATTTAACTTTTCATGAAAACAATTTTTTTTACCAAAATGCCTGCACAATGTTTTTGGTGTTGTTTCTATGCACCTTCTATTAGGTTACAAATCAATGTTATCCTAAACACACACAAAATTTGTAATGAAAATGAATGAAAATTTCAGATCGGATCATTATCAACAAAATTATAGGCTTATAAGTGCGCAAAGGTACAAAAACCGGTTTTTAACCGTAAATCCGGATTTTGGAGGTGTACGGCATATTTCGCTATTGGATTCGTCTTTAACTCGACAAGACCTACAAGAAAAGTAATATCGCTCCCCAGGTTTTACTATTTCATTCAATTTTGTACCACCGTGTTATTTTAAGAAATGGAAAAGTTATTTCAGTTGGTCTACGCTGTACATTAGAGCGTACCAGGTTACAAGTAAAAAAAAAAAAGTTCGCCGTACACCTTCGAATATGAAGTATTATTGAAAGGTAGTTTCAAATTTTTTTTTTATTTTTTTATGCCGAACGTAGGGGTCGCGCTTTTACATTTTTCTATATAACTTCTGCATTTATAAACGGATTTTAAAGTGTGATAAATCGATGTTTTTGTCTCGACGAGGCCGATTTTTTTGTCTCGACGAGGCCGATTTTTTTTGTCTTTGAAGTCATTGAGCTCAAGCACCCCGTTCGAGCTTTAATTTTCTGATATTAGAGTGGTTCATTAGGGTAGTAGCAACTGAGATATGATGGGTAAGTACCAGAAGGGGGTGCTTGAGCTCAATGACTTCAAAGAAAAACATCGATGTATCACACTTTAAAATCCGTTTATAAATGCAGAAGTTATATAGAAAAATGAAAAAGCGCGACCCCTACGTTCGGCATAAAAAATAAATTTTTTTTTTTTGAAACTACCTTTCAATAATACTTCATATTCGAAGGTGTACGGCGAACTTTTTTTTTGAGGTACGCCCTACTGTACATGTCATATAATACTGAATTTAATCCATTCGCAAAATTTTTCTGGGTTTCGCCTGAAACATACATTCTACAACATTCTAATGCAAAACAAAAGCTGTAAATAAATGGATTTTCGTTTGACCCAACAAAAAAGTGTTGTATGAAAAATTAATTTCAATGGGTCCACCCTGTAATAGTCAAATAATACTCAATTCAATCCAATCTCAAAACGTGTACTGGGTACGATCTGAAACAAACAACAAAATTCTAGTGCAAAACAAAAGCTAGAAATAAATGGATTTTCTTTTGGGCCAACGAACAAGTGTTCTATTTCATTTCTGCTGCTCCCAAGGACAACAGGCGAAAAAACAACATAAATTTCCATTTCAAATTTATGACCAATGATAAACACCCCCATAACCCGGTGTGGCCCATATATCTATCTTCTACCCTACCCACCCACCCCGGCCACACTTCGCAGACAGTAGATTAGCCACTGCTCTGGCTCCTAAGACCCCCGCTTGCAGAGTTAGCCGCACCGTTAACCATTTAAATTAATTATTCACTAACAAATGTCCTTGTAGAACAATTATTCGGCATAATAAAACAATTTGGAACTACAGCAAATTGGTCGACACCAAAGCAGAACCCATTGGCTCGTTGTGATTGTAACAATTGTAAAGTCATTTAGATAAGATGCCATCGCTGGCTTCCAATTGTGTTGCATTTAAATTATTTGCGTTTTTCGAATTGGTTTTGGCCTACTAGGAACAGTGGGATATTTATGAACAGTTGCGAAGGCAGTTGTACTATCGAAATCGAGATTTGCTGGGTTTGCTCTAGTATGCATGGAAGTTATACTTTAAAATATATGTGCGAGAATGTTCTCTTAATGGTCCTCCTAAGGTCCTCCCTCTCTTGCTTTCTCTGGGTGTGTGTGTCCTTTTGTGGTGTTTGCCTTATCTCGGCCAAAGATTTATTGTTGTTGTTGTGGTAATTTAATACTTTTTTTTTGGTTTTCGAATTTTTGCTTTTGACCCTTTTTGGTTTGTGGTAGCATGTCTGGGGTTTTTCGATGGGCTTCCTCGGGGTGCGGGAAGAGTTATTGTAATTTTATGTTTTCTTATGGGACAGTTCGGCAGTATTTTTGAATAACAAAGTTTTTCATACAGCATAATTTAGATAAACATAATAGAAATTTATTGCAATAATCTATAAATATTTAAGTGCACTTGTAGTTTATTACCTTTTCATGGTGGATTTGTGTAAGGCAGCTTGAGCAGGAGGTGATAAATTTGTCTTTTGGGATAATATTGAAATGCCTTTATTATTAAATATTTATCTTCGTAGGTGAAAAGGTTGAACAAATCCTAAAGTCGCTGATGAACTGGAGCATAGATAGTGTAAACCTTGTGGAATCATTTGAATCGGCCTGCTTTGCATATATAAACTTTCGTGGACTGAAGCCGTCTGACGCTCGCTAAAAATGTGAAAGAGGCAAATTAATAACGAGTTGATGTACTCATATATGGGGGGCTACTTAAAGTTTTAAATTTGAATTGACTGAAAAAAAGGGATGGTAATTTTTTCAGTTTTCTTGTTTTATAACAAAGGTTGCACTTTGATATTTAATAAGGGAACACCAGCCGATGCGTTTTCGCTTCGCCCAATGGGGTGAAGACTGTTTGGTAAGAGATGATAAGAAATTCACCGAAAAATCGTGTTTGTCAGATAAAGCTCATTTTCATCTCGTTGCCTATGTCAATAAGCGGAATTGCCTCATATCGGGTTCAGAGAACCCACACGTGACTATTGAGAAGTCAATGCATCCTCGACGAGTCACTGTTTGGTGTGAGTTTTGCGCTGGCGGCGTCATTGGGTCATTTTCCTTCGAAAATGAGCAAGGAGCCGCCATTACCATCAACGGTGAACGTTACCGCGTCAAGGCCAACAAATTTTTGCATCCAAAAATTCAAGAGAATGACATGGACGACATTTGGTTGCAACAAGACGGGGTGGCATGTCACACAGCCAACACAACCATCGATTTTTTAGGCACGGTTTTGGATAATAATAATAATAATCTGCCGTAATTGTAATGTCAATTGGCCGCCTCGGTGATTCGAGCCCTTTGAATTATTTTCAGTAGGCAGCCAATTAGGATTAATGTTACGCAAAGAATCCAGAGATAATTGAAGCGTTAAAACATGGAATCAAAGCTGTGATTGAAGAGGTGCGACCCGAAACAATCGAAGGTGTTCTGGGTTGATCGGATGAGGTACGGTCGAGCCAGTTGTGGTAATCATATAAATGCTATTGAGTTCCATTATTAAATGATAAAGTTCAATATTTGAAACAAAAATTTGAAAAAAGGTACTTTTTTTTACCGCCGATTCAAATTTAAAATCTTAAATCGCCCACCCTGTACAACAGATTCTCTGCTACAAATGAGTTTTTCGCCAAATGAGTTTTTTTTGGCAACAATCGAAGGTGTTCTGGGTTGATCGGATGAGGTACGGCCAAGCCAGTTGTGATAATCATATGAATGTGATTGTGTTCCATTATTAAATGACAAAGTTCAATATTTGCAATGAAAACAAAAATTTTAAAAAAGTTACGATTTCACAGTTGATTCAAATTTAAAATCTTAAATTGCCCATCCTGTACCACAGATTCTCTGCTACCACAGACGTTATCTTTGCCAAATAAGTTTTTTGGCAACTGGGTTGTAATTCTCACAGATCGACCGAGGTGTTAGATAAGCCTCGACCGCTCGTCCATCAGGATTGACTCAGGTGCGCTGGTCCTTTTAAGGCCCAAGCAGAAAGAAGGCTTTGGCGTTTTCTTTACTTGTTGTCTGGGCATAGAACTCGTCTTCAATTTCTGCAACCCACATAGAAAGCTTTCTTAAAGCTTGTGAACGCATTTATTTAAGAATTTTGCTTAAAATGTATCACAGATCGACCGAGGTGTTAGATAAGCCTTGATCGCTCGTCCACCAGGATTGACTCAGGGCTGTCCTAAAGGTGCTCTGGTCCTTTTAAGGCTCAAGCTGAGAAAAGGCTTTGGCGTTTTCTTTAATTGCTTTCTTGGCATAAAACTTGTATTCAATTTCTCCAACCCACATAGAAAGCTTTCTTCATGCTTGTGAACACATTTATTTATGAATTTTGCTTAAAATGTATCTAGAATTATTATTGAATAAATTTATTTTCATTTTCCTGCCCACAGAGAACAGATTCGTTACCACAACCAAATTTTTTTGCCAACCGATTGATTAAAGTAACATGCACCTCTAGTATTCCATCAGTACAACCGAATGTAAGTTAGTGCTATGTAATTTTCAGTTATTGAAATTGTAGTATCGGTGCACCATACCAACTATCCGAAACTTCAGTAGAGAATTTTTGAATTAACCCAAAAAATATAAATTTTAGTCAGAGGCAAAAACTGTTTGCTTACAAAATTAAAGAACATAAAGGGTGGTCATGACGAGCAATAAGTAAAAAAGATGATGGATAATTTTACTTAAAAAAAAATATTTTAATCAAGTGGCTTAAAGGCAGTAATAATTGAAATAAAAAATAATAAATAACTGGTTACAGCTACAAAATTTTGGCAAATCTATAAGTTGCTGCAACCACCAGTTGTGGCAGCTAAATATCTTTTTCATGTTTCATTGGTATGACTGACCAACAAGTTGTGAGTACCGTACAATGATCTTACGAGTAGTTATTATCTTGTGATATTCGAACAGTATATCCATATAGATTATAAGCATTCGGGGATTGCAACCGAAATTTCCTTTATTGCAACCGAATCATTGTAGTTCCAACCGATCTCTAACTAATTTTCTTCTGTGTATGTTGAAACATTTCATTCATTTACGATAAATAAATACAACTGTTTATTTGTAAAAGGTCAAAGCCGAAGAAAATCTCACAAAGTTGGAAGTTTGGCCTCGCTTTGTTTGTTTTCGGCAAACCAAGTCACTCATGTGTCTCAATTCCACCACTGCCATTTCTATACACAGATAAAAAAATTATTTGTTAATCGGTTAAAACTACTAAAATTCCGTTGTAAAAAAAGAATTTCGGTTGCAATCACCAAATGTTTATAATCGTAATGGATTTTTGGTACGATATACCACAAGATAATAAATGTGATCATCGTATTGATGACGCTACTAATTGAGCGGCCAAACCAATAAAATGGTTGTGGCAACCAATAGTTTTGCCAATAGTTTGTTGTTGTAATTGAAAATTGGTGATGATATCTAAACTTATACTCTTACCAAAAGCGGAAATAATTCTATAATTGCTGATTAAAGCAAATCGTTTAATCAAATCAGCTAAAATCTGCCATCACCATATTTTACTCTTTTTCCTCGATATGGCCCTCCCTATGTTTTAGAGTACTTCAAGTAATTTTCTCTTTTGCACTACAGGCTGAGGCGGCACTGTTGATTGAACAGTGTGTAGAGTGTGCGTAGCTTATCGTGGCTGACGGGAGATTTGTATTCGTCTGCCTTTCAGATGCCATCATGCATTGGACACGTGAGGAAAGGTCATTTTGTGTTGAAGCGTATTTTTCAAATGCGCACTCAATCATTGCAGTGCAGCGTGCTTTTTCGTTTACGATTCGCTGTTCCCCCACGCGGACGTGTTCCTGGACGGCAATCAATTGTAAATTGGGTAACTTCATTGAGAACAGCAGGGAATGTGTCCTGTGTACGAAGGGGACCTGAGAGAAGGATTACAACACCACAAAACATCGAGAGAGTTAGAGCAGCAGTACTGCAATTTCCGAATTTCCTGGAATTTTTTTCAGCCGACCCTTAAGGCAATGCAACTAGAGGATACATGGTTCCAACAGGATGGTTTACAAATGAGGCAAATGTTTCCTGGACGGCATATGTCTTTGAGGGGCGATATGAACTGGTCGGCACGCTCACCAGACTTAGTCCCATGCGATTTTTTCCTTTGGGGTTACCTGAAGTCGAAGGTGTATATAAACAGTCCCAACACCTTGGAAGACCTAATTAAGAATATTGAGGCCGAAATTGACAGAATACCAGTCGACATGCTTGTTAGAGTTCATAAAAACTTCAGAAAACGTATGCAGTAGTGTGTGGATAGGACAGTTCAGGTCTGAACCTTATCAGGGAGTATAGCGAAGCGGACTTTGTTGCCTCTTGCTGTATCAGCGTAGTCCGAACTGGGTCTCTGGATTTGGTGTCATCATCGCTGGCTACACTCTCGTCGTCATCGTCATCCAACTATGAGACTCCCCCGCAGTCTCCTTTAATAGCATCAAAATTCACAGCACCTTACACTACAGATTGCTGTTGCCACCCCCGACAGTGCATCAATTTTGCAATTTACGTAACTGCTATGGCCTACGCAAGGTGGCCTACGTGAGGTAATTGAATTTACCTAATGGGGGCTGCGATACAGAAAACTAAGCTGAATGCTACCTGCAGCCTGCAGAGTTGTGACGGATAAACGTGCTGCTTAGGGATCGCCCGAGAAGTGGAGGACTTGCTTTCCTGTTACACCATTCTGTGCTGTACATACCTATCTTACCGACTGTACAGACTTATCTTAATCAAAAGAAGATGCCAAGGGACACATACCGCATCTTAAGTAATCTATCAATTCCCTCGAATGTTCGGAAGAAGATCTGTACTCTGAGATTAGTAGGTTGGTCACATAACCCAGTGCAACTTAAGTTCCGGAATTGGTAATTTATGCACAACGGTCAAATCGGGAGAAATGGTGATCGGGCAGCCGACAAGTCCGGTAACAGAACAGTGACATCCCAGTGTGGATTAGCAGAAAACGCGGGCCGCGATAAATCTGTCAAGGATCCATCAAAGAAACCAGGCCAGTGGCTATTGCGGCAGCACTGAAAACGAGGAGGAGAAAACGGAACATCTTTTTTCTCACTGTCTGGCTTTTGTAGATTCAAGACGGAAACTGTTTTGTCTCCATATACCAACAGATAAAAACTATATTTGCGCTTGTGATTTTGGCGGAATCCACGCTCCTTTTTGACAAGAGGCTAGCTGATGTGCAAAAGAGGCTGTGGCCTGATAGCATATGACCAGCTATTCGCGGCGATTATTTGGTATTACAACGGGCGGTTGACAATTAAACCTTACCTATGCTTCACCACTCTGTGGTACAGAGTATTGTGACGCTGCTGATGCTTGAAACGCCTAAATGGGAAGAAGATAGATCCCATGTTTATTGAACCAACCGATGAAGAATCGCGATCAGATTCCATTGATCGATGCCTGTCCGTCGGACCGTGTTTGGTTTAAATAAAGCACATGTTCTAAATACGCATATTACATCCGATCCTGGATGGATTGAAATTCCCACGTATTGGAACCAAAAAAAAAAAAAATTGCCAATGCTCCCTAGCGTTCCGAAAATCGGTTATCTGTATACCTGTTCACAAGCGTATCAAAACTAAGGACGTTAAAAAGATTTAGTTAATTTGATTACTTGAGCGAACCCCACACAGAGAAAAGATATGGTTACTATATGGCCTCGGTAACAATAATGTGTTCTCTGCAATAAAAGTATGTTAGTCGTTTTTTAAGTTTAATTTTTACAATAGTATGATTGCGGAAATAATAATTTGGTTAAGATATGACAGTTGTATTATTAAAATAAAAATGCGGTTGTAGCAACAAGGTTAATGTAGTTGTAAGAACAATATAAATATAGTTGGTTCGACAAAAGTATTGTTTTTTTAGGTTTTATCTTAACAATGATGATTGAAGTTTTAAAAAAAATTAAATAACTGAAATATTTTTTTTATAGAAACGTTTGTAAACGGAGTTTTCTACTGCTAAATAAATGAGTTCTTTTATTTTACATACGAGGGCGACCGCAAAAGTAACTGGCCTTACATAAAAAGAAACGTTTTTTGAAATTATAATTATTTATTTTTCAACATAATATCCTTCCAACTCAATACACTTCATTAAACGTTTTTCAAGTTTTTTAATTCCATCCGAAAAATAGAATTTTTCAAGACCTTCAAAATATGCCTCAGTTTCAGCAATAACCTCGCTATTGGACGAAAATTTTTTGCCACCGAAATTTTTTTAAATTTGGAAACAAGAAATAATCAGAAGGAGCTAAATCTGGAATATGGTGGATGCGGAGCAATTTCAAATCGTAATTCGGCCAGTTTTTGTTGAGTTAAAAATGCAGTGTGTGAAGGAGCATTATCTTGATGAAAAATAACTTTTTTTTCTAAATGCGGTCGTTTTATCTTGATTTCTTCACTCAACCGATCCAATAATGCACAATAATATTCACTATTTATAGTTTTTCCTTTCCCAAGATAATCAATAAATATTATACCCCTTGCATCCCAAAATACTGTGGCCATTACTTTTCCTGCAGACTTAACAGTTTTCGCCTTCTTGGGACCACTCTTACTAGCTTCTATCCATTGTTTTGACTGTTCTTTGCATTCTGGGATGTAGTGATGGATCCCTGTTTCATCAACAGTTATTAATCGGCGCAAGACCTCTATTGGATTACGCTGATAAATCGCTAAAAGCTCCTCGGAACTGGTCCAGCGGACGATTTTTTGGGGCAAAGTCAACAAACGCGGCACCTTTTTCGCGGATAGCTTTTTCATGCGGAGTTCATCATGTAAAATACTCCAAACTTGTTTTTCGTGTATTTTAACAATATCAGTAAGTTCTCTGAGCTTAATTCGTCTAACTTTAGTCACTTCATTAAATATTTTTCTAATGTTTTCAATAGTAGTAGCAGTTTTCGGTCTTCCAGAGCGTTCTCATCTTCCGTACTTGAACGACCCATTTTAAATTGTTGAACCCAGGATTTCACGGTGGAGTATGATGGCGCATTATCACCATGAACAGAATCCAATTCATCTTTGATTAATTGTGGCGTATAACCTTTCATATAAAAGTGTTTAATTACCGCACGAAACTCTTTATTTTCCATTTTTTCAAAAATTATAAAACTTGTTTACTTCAATCACCTGTAACAAAGAAAATAATCATTAAATATTTCGGAAATTTTGACAGATGACTTATAAAAGATTGCTTTTCAAAAACAAAAAAACAAAAAAGTTGCTAGTAAAACAGAAAATGTGCTAGGCCAGTTAGTTTTGCGGTCGCCCTCGTATAATGTATTTTTAAATAATTTTCGTAATAGAAACCTCTATGTTTGAATAACAACATAATCCAATCCTAGTAGAATAATACTATAGTTGTGGAGATCAAAGCATGGTTGCGTGTTAGTCATACTATAATTGTGAAAATCATACTATAGTTGTAAGTGAAACACACTATGTTTGTGGGTATCATAGTATGGTTGTGTTGTTCATAGAATGATTGAGTGTGAATCATAATATGGTTGTGGGGATCATAGTGGTTTTGTGTGAATCATATTGTTGTTGTGAGGATAATAATATTGTTGTGACACAACCATAAACCCATCAATAGTACACACAGAGAAAAAACGTGGTTACTACAAGGTCAAGTATTGTATTGTGTGCGTTTTATGTTAACAATGATATGATTACGGCAATCATACTGTATGATTGTTATTTTTCTTCATATAAATATGCTTTTTAGAACAAATGTTATCGGTACGGATCGTACTTAGTACTTTTTTCGAAATTAAAAATTTTTAAACAAGCTGCTTTGGTTTGTTTAACTAAAATATTTTTAACAAAAACGCTCAAGTTTATTTAAACTTTTATTTTCTACTTTGAAAAAAATCACTCCTATTATTTTAAATTTAATGTATTTTTGAATAATTTTCATAATTCAAATCTATTGTTGACAACTTAATCCAATTCTAATAAATAATATTGGGGATCCAGTATATTGTCAAGAACTTAAACAAATTCTAATAAATTATATTGGGGATCATAGTATAAGTGTGTGTGATCATACTATGGTTGTAGGGATCATAACATGGTTGCGTGTGAATCATACTATGGCTGTGAGGATCATACTATGGTTGTATGTGAAACATACTATGGTTGTGAGGATCATATAATGGTTATGTGTGAATCATACTATTGTTGTGAGGATCATAGTATGGTTGTATTTGAATCATACTATTGTTGTGAGGATCATAATATTGTTGTACCACAACCATATACCCAACAATAGTATTATCCTCTTCGAATATTATCACCACAACCATACTTTTTTTCTGCGTGTATGATGCTCTTCGAATATTGTTACTCCAACCATAATATTTTTCTTCTTGCACCAGACAAAAACTCGGTCTATTCAAACATAGACATATGGGTAGCAAATAGTAACGCAATTTCTTCAGGAATCATAATGTTTTATTACTTATAGGATTTTTCCGTTGACTTATTCAGGGTAAAGTTAGGTACCACCTTTAACAAGTCTGTGTATAAGTATAGGTTCTTCCCGCTTTCGAAGTCACATATTAAAATTGATGTTGCTTAAATTTCGAACTGAGATGCCGAGTCTGCTAAAAAGCAAAGTGGTGTAGGCCTGACCTATATAAGTGTCTATTAGAATTTTCTTAAAGTCCATTTACCTGTGACGAATACTGCTAGTCGAAACCTATTTAACTTTTACATTCTGAGTCATTGGCCCCCAATTTTTGTTCTCTGAAAGATTGCTCTTTTATTTCGATTTCATGTCTAATGAAGATTATGCGATTTAATGAACACATTAAATAAATACCCTCAAACTTCTGCTTTCAATGCCAACAACATTGCTTTGAAGACATCAAATATAAAACGAGAATTATTGTCCCACAGTTCATTGCACATTCTTGCCTTTAGAATTTTATGATTTGGCAATAAACGTCTACTTGCCAACCCTCCCACCGTGTCTACTTACAAACATAATGAAGTCCTGACATAATCCCCCTAATGTCAGCTATTGCAGCGTAATTATGATTTACATTTCCAAGGAATTTTTTTCATTAAGTTTTTGTTGGATTCGTAGTCAAAATGCATCAGTGTCGTGGAGGGGGGATGAATCTTATATCTACGAGGCAGAAGGATTCGCAAGGTAGGGGGGAGAAAAGATGTGTCAACACAGAAGATATCGATGGTAATATTTGGAGGTTTTCTGAAAAGCATGTGTAAAAGAAAACTGGAAATTATTAAATCTGCGGTAAATATGCTCAAACGTAATTACTTCAAAGAATCTTTCTTATTGGGGGCTAAAGTTAAGTGTAATATTTTCAAGAAATGAAGTCGAAAAATTCGTTGTCATTTAGAAGAGATATCAATTTTACATTTGAAAGGCTTATTGCAAAAACACGATAAGCCACAAAATGAAAATACTGAGAAAATCGCCTTTGAAGTTTGAAATAAATGCAGAAAATAGGGGTTTGATGAAATCATGATTTAAATACTTGTAATTAGTGTTTAAGGAAGACTACTATCACATACCAGTCCATGAATACCTAGAAAACTTCGAAAACCGCTATTTTCAAAAAAAAGTGTGGCTTATCGAGTTATTGCATACATTTTATTTAATTTTTTTTTATTTTGAATATCAAAAGTTTTGTTATTTTGGTTGAAATAAAGTGGCTTATCGTGTTTTTGCAGTACAAAGTTTTTCATTTTTCTTTTTTAAAAAAGTAAATGAAATATTAAAATGTTCAGCGAAAGACGGCTCTAAAGCGTTGTAGAAGGAATGATAAATTGGTGGAAAATATGGCAGTAAGGATTTTACGCTGTGTACTTTTTTTGCCGCTAGTTTTAGGAATTCTGTGTATTTGTTTTTCAATCCATTTAAGGTTGTATTTGCAGGTCTTCCCTTTTTTATTATACTTACTTCCTTATAATCTCCTTGAATTGAATGCTTTACAAAAATTGATCTCGTATTTTGAACTTTAAAGTGAAATGAGTATACACCAGAGAAATCCGTTTTGCACCTATCGGTAGTAATTGCATTTTCATTAATGCCGTTCACAATAGGGCCGAAATTTAAAAAATCAGCTTGTTCCATAACTGTAACGACAAGTGGAGTCTTTTTATTTGCTTCTTTAATAACCCTGTGCCAACCTTCTGGGGAGTAGATTTGCGGAGCATATTTCTTATGTCTCTTTTTCTATTAAAGCGAAGTCTCTATCAGATGGCAAATGAGTGTGACCACTAACTAGGAAATGGTGCGTAATAGTTTTGAACCTTCCTTCTTTTACTAATTGCATCCACAAAGACATCACAAGCCAATTTTTGTTCTGCCCTGGGCAATTATCCGTAAAAACTACAAGATCATCAACGTCGGATTTGGTGTTTAGATATTTAAGTAGCACGGAAGCAACTTCATCAGCTCCACGTTTAGCCACATTTTCCGTCCAAACAAACATGTGTCCCTGTCCAGTCGTGCAATCGTGTATTCCAAGATTGTATAGGCCAATTTTGCTGCAGTAAAATGCAGGTCCGCTTGTTAGTTTTGGAATTGGCAAAACTTGCTGCAAATCGAATGATATAACCAATTTCGTATGCATATGCTGAATTGAATATTCTGTCAGATTTAAGCAAATTTTGCATTGCTGCAGCGTTGTCTTTATGTTCATTTAGAATAATTGTCAGTTGTTTGGCTTCTTTGTCATCATTATTTTGTATTGCAGCTTGAATCTTGATGTTTGTCTCATCACATATCCTGCAGGTGTCAGATTTGGGGAACTTAAAACCGATATTATACTCGGTGCAAAATATTTTCCGATAGGCATTTTCTCTTACAGGAATAATTCCATTTTCTTCACACCAAGGAACATAGCTTTCTCTATACAAACTGGCAATGGTCATATCGTGGTTCAAATAAGTTCTATGGATGTTATTGGCTCTGCCGTAATGACTCTCAAGTCTTCCTCTTGAATCCTGAAGACCATGTAAGTTCATGAACTCTCTTTTGCAAATTTTAACATGGGCGCCATCAATTTCAACGAAATAACTAGCTGAGAATTTCCTTCTAGACTGTTGTCTTTTAATTTTCTTTTTATACGACCTCTTCTTCTTTCCTACATGAATGCAACCAAAGAGGTAGCTGTTTTGTAGATCATAAGATCCCAGTTTCCAAAACTGGTTAAATATGAGTTCTTCGGTGTTATTAAGCTTCTGTCTACAATTTTGTTCGCAACTACAAGGTGGTCCTAGTTTGCGTGCTTCAACAGATTTCATAGTTTTTGGACAAATATACTCATGACCAGAGTTGCGCTTTCTTTTGTTCTTATTCCGACCATACTTATCTTCATTTCGAGCTCTCCATCGAAATGCGGTATTATTTTCACGCGATTCGTCTCCGATTTGCAACACACAATTTTCCTGAATAACAAACACAATATAAGCCACAAAAATTCAAATACCACAGCAGTTAAAATAAATCATACCTCGCTGGTTTCTGAAATTACTTCATCATCTGTCGGCAAAAAGTCTTTGTCTTCACGCTGTCATCAGTATCTTCAAAAAAATAATCACTTCCACTGATATCTTCATCAGAATCCATAGTTTTGTACTACGGTCTTCTTAATTGCTGTGGCTTATCGAGTTTTTGACAAAAAATATTTATGAATAAAATCGAAATGCAAAAAGTAACATTTGCTATAGGTCAGAAATTAAACGGACAATTGCTAAAATATTTTCAGTGAACGTTGCAATGGTGTAAAGTAATTGAATGAGCTGAAAAAAACACTTTTTGAAATCGTGTGGCTTATCGTGTTTTTGCAATAAGCCCTTCATTTATTGATTTTATATATTAACGATTTTTAATACTATCGATTTTTATATTACTTGTATAAACTCTAGTAGCTTTCAAGAAGCTACTACAAGAGGGCACGTCTGCTGTTTATCTATAGCTTAGATCTGCAGGTCGCAATTGCGGTCCCAACATTTTTTTTTTATTTTTAGGTATTTTTTGCTTATTAATTTGAATAACAAACATTTGAATCAGTTTTTTGCAAGTGTTAGGTAAATATTCTTTGACCTTCCCATAAAAAGTCATGGTCAAAAGGACCTGGGCTCTAGGGGCCCGAAACCCGCTCCCTAATATCCAAGGACATATGGATATCCAGTAACGGTGAAAATTTCTAACAAATCCTAATATGTAACTTTTTTTACGATCTGGGCAAATATAGGATTTAGATCATATGTCCATTTTGGCCCATAGGTACCAAATAACCGCCCGCTTGAACTAAAGGTAATCCATCTAGAGGTATTTTTTCAGAACAAAAAAAATATAAAAATTCAAACAAGTGTGGAATCTTTATTGGTAATTTGAAAGGACATTTTATGGCAGTTATTTTTTGAAAATAATTTCCTTCAAATGTTGGCAACTGTATTATGGAAATGAGCGTTCGGTGAAAAACGTGAAGATCCGCTGTTTTCGACCAAAATTTTGTTCAGTGATGAGGTCCATTTCTGGTTCAACGGCAAAGTCAATAAACAAAATTGCCGCATTTGGGCTGAAGAGCAACAAGAAGAGGTTCAAGAGGTGCCATTATACCCAAAGAAAACCACGGTTTGGTGCGGTTTATAAGCTGGTGGAATCATCGGTGCATATTTTTTCAAAAATAAGAATGGCCGGAAGGTAACCGTGAATGGTGCTCGCTATCGCGCCATGATATCGATCTTCATGCTACCAGAAATTGAAGCCCGTAATCTTGACGACACTTGGTTTCAACAGGACGGTGCTACTTGCCATACAGCTGCTCAAACAATGGATCTATTGAGAGGTCATTATGAAAAGCAGCTAATTTTACGTTTTGGACCGATGAATTGGCTGCCTAGATCGAGTGATATCACACCTTTAGGGTTACGTAAAGTCCAAAGTCTATGCTGACAAACCAGCTACGATTCAGGTTTTGGAAGCCAACATTACGCGTGTAATTAAAGCCATACCGGTCGAAATGCTTGAACGAGTCGTCCAAATTTGGACCCTCAGAACGGAAGGCGTAGTTGCGGCCATATTTGAAGGAAATTATATTCAAAAAATAAATGCCATAAAATGTCCTTTCAAATTACCAATGAAGATTCCACACATGATTTGAATTTTTATGTTTTTTTTGTTCTGAATAAATACCTCTAGATGGATCACCCTTTATATACATATGGGTAATAAAAAAAATAAAATTTCGTCACAAATCAGAATATCGCATTTATTTTACGATTCGCTGATAATATTGGAATTTTCTAATTATTCTAAATATGTCATACATTTAAATATAACATACGATTTGGCATAATTAAAGGCCTCTGGCTACGGAAATGGTCTACGGATCCTAGGGCCCAAAAACGGTACAATAACGTTCGGAGACATATCGGTACCCAGAAGGAGTAAATTTTTTAAAAACAATTGATTTGTGCCTTTATTTAATATTTTTGCCAAGTAAGAATTTGGACCATCCCATATGAGACATGCCGTAGAGGCTCAAAAATCGACCTCCTTGAACTAGGGACATATTGGTAGTACAAAACAAAAAAAAAATAGTCAACGGTCCTATAACACTGTGGAACATTTTTGGGGTTATTGTCTGGGGGGTGAGAAATTCCAAGTCAGGGTGATGGTACTAGGTCAGTATATTAAAACCCTCAAAGGGTTTTGCGTTCGTATGTGCCAGTTTTTTTTTATGACCTTTTACATTTTTTCCTTATCTTGATGTTTTTTCGCTTGGTTGTAAAATGTTGGCAAAAACGTAGTTTGACATAACTCGAGAACGACTAGTTCGATTTTGCTGAAATAAATTGAGAAAAATTAATAATTACATTTTCTTTAATCCATTGATATACTGTTTCTCTACCAAATCAACATTTTTGCAATTAGAAATAAATTTATGAAGAAAATTTTGCCAAAAAAAAAATTTTTTAAAACATATAAATCCCAAACGGAAAAACGTGTAGAGTCTTATAACTTTCACTTAAAGTCACATTACCTATAACCAAAATACGACATAGATCATAGAAATCGATTAACGCGTTCTGCTTTTATTTACAATTAAGTGAAGTTACGTGAAGTTAAGTGAAGTTACTTAATTGTAAATAAAAGCAGAACGCGTTAATCGATTTCTATGATATATGTCGCATTTTGTTTATAGGTTATGTGACTTTACGTGAAAGTTATAAGACTCTACACGTTTTTCCGTTTGGGATTTATATGTTTAAAAAAAAAAAATTTTTTTTTTGGCAAAATTTTCTTCATAAATTCATAAACTGGCACATACGAACGCAAAACCTTTTGAGGGTTTTAATATACTGACCTAGTACCATCACCCTGACTTGGAATTTCTCACCCCCCAGATTGGCTGTTGTACTGTGTAATCATATTAATCTTACGATTCGTCTAATTTCAAGTCCATGGGTCCCTAGGGTGCCGAAAATGGTCCTTTCGAACATGAACATGTACTCAAAACTAGTGGAATTTTACGAAAAATCGAAATTTGACATTCCCTACGGGAAATGCAGAGTTATTTACCCTGAATGTGCCGCATCGAGGGTGGGTGAAAACAGAACCTGTCACAGAACTGCTTCGGTATGGAGATAATGGTGTCAATAACTTGTAATTTCAAAGTCATCAAATTCGCGGAATAACTTCGCACACAAAAGATTTTACATATCCGCGAATTTCAGCTATCTTTAAAACAAAATCCACTTTGTTTCGGATTTTGTTTATAAATCTGGTCAAATTTGTATGAAAATTTACATTCAGATCAAATTTTCAAGCCAATCAGACCAATCATTAAATAATACTGCCAAAATGAATTTTTCAAGTCACTGTAAACAGCACAAAAGATGGTCGTACGTCAAAACGTTTTGAGTACGTTTATGCTATAAAATGTCAAACTTTCCAATGGAAATGTCACAACTTTCGGGATGGATAGGATGCGTTCTCTGATAGGTATTCTATGATACATTAGGTACCTGTCCTTTTTGATCAGTCCCATGATGTATCACATGGTATCTGAGTAGCGTCAATCGACTCCCTCCAATGACAAAACCATGTAAAAGTTACTGGTTTATTTCATATAATGCTTTAATTTGAAAATTTTCGATCCGCAGGTTCTGTAGAAGATATGTACGCCAATAATGCAATTTTCACAATTCGATAAATGGTACTATTTTTAATATGAAGGCACTTCAAGAGCCCGGTCACGGTCGGTTTCGAAAAGCAAGTCTCCTGTGAATATGGCAAATTGTTTTTTGTATGGGTACTAGGGTTGCTATATATATCTGGCAACACTAAGTGTTGCCTGGCGCCATCTGACATTTCCATTGGAAAGTTTGACATTTTATAGCATAAACGTACTCAAAACGTTTTGACGTACGACCATCTTTTGTGCTGTTTACAGTGACTTGAAAAATTCATTTTGGCAAACAGATGGAATTAACTCGCGAACATTTTCGTGCGATCATTTTTCACAACTTTCGACGTGGATTATCACGACAAGAGTGCATCGATGAACTTAAATCTTTGTAAGGCGATGAAGCACCATCCTATGGCACTGTAAACAACTGGTTTAATGAATTCAATCGTGGCCGACGCTCGCTCAAAGACGAAGGTCGTCCAAAAACGGCCGTTGTGCCAGAGAACATTGATGCCGTGCTTGAACTGATAATGCAAGATCGTCATGTGACATGCCGTGAGATTGAGGCATCCTTGGGCATTTCTTCCACCAGCATACATTCGATATTGCATGAACACCTGGCCGTAAAAAATGTTTGTTCTCGTTGGATACCGCACAATTTGACAATCTCTCAAAAAAAGGCTCGTGTCGATTGGTGCAAAGAAATTTTGAAAAAAAAACATTCGCGGTCCTTCAAAAGACGTTTATAAGATCGCCACAGGTGACGAATCATGAATCTATGCGTAAGAGCTCGAAACAAAACAGCTATAGACCGTGTGGGTCTTCGAAGACGAGCCAAAACCAACGAAAGTTATTCGTTGAAGAAGCACTTCCAAGCAAATGGTCGCCTGTTTCTTCGGCAAAATTGTCCATGTGGCTACTGTTCCGCTTGAGCAATGAAGGACGATCAATTCTAAGTGTTACACTACAATTTGTTTGCCTGAAGTCTTCGGAGAAATTCGAAAACGAACAAGAGAAGACGACGAATCATTGTGCACCATGACAATGCGAGCTCTCACACATTGGCTCAAACCATCGCCTTTTTGACCGGCCAAAACGTCGAATTGATGGGTCAGCCGCCGTACAGCCCAGACTCGGCACCTAATGACTACTCTTTATTCCCGCACATCAAGAAAAAAATGCATAGTCAACGATTTTCGTCGTCAGAAGATGCTGTTGAAGCGTTCAAAAACCATGTCTGGGAGGTGTCTCAATCGGAGTTGAAAACGTGCTTCGACAATTGGTTTGAGCGGATGCAAAAGTGTATAAATTATGCTGGAGAATACTGAGAAAAACAATAATACCTTGTTTGATGATACATATTCATTATTAGGTCAGAAATATATATAGCAGTCCTCGTACCTAAGCCATGAAAATTCCTCACAAATCAATATATAAAATTATTTTTTAAATTTGGGTAAATTTAAACATATTGGCTATTAGAAATCAATGGCATTCCCTCACAATTCCTAATATAGTTTTATTTTTATGGTATTAACAAATGTGTATCCGGACCCGTGGGTTCTAGGGGCCCAAAATCGGGACGGTATATCTTCTCTTCCGCGGTTTTTTATGTAAAATTAACTTTTGGATCAAATATTTACTATATTTAATGCATTCAGTCGCTTCTTTCAAGCTGAAAACTACTTTAAGCCTTTACGTTAAATTACCATAACATCTCTAGGGGTTCTGGCTTTTGTTGTAGACCAGTTTTGTTTTGTCCCATTTTAAAAACAATTATACACAATTACACAAATAGCAATTTAAATAAGAGATAAACATCGTCTATCTCCCTCCTCCCTTCCCCACCCTAGTGGTTGTGGCTAAATGCCGGCTTATATGTGTAAAGTCATAAAATATGTCATATTTTAACGAAGAAAATTACGATAAAACCATTAGACACGCTTTAGCACCGAACCCAGCAGAGATACATTTGCGAGACGCTGCTATTACTTTTGTGGGACACAGTCATAAATGGGGTTTACGCATGCAAACATACGAGTGACATTCATTCATATGAACATTTACCACATGCGGGACAGGACTATTTCACACACACACACACACACACACACTCCCACACACACAAAGAGAACACACATGTAAATAGCATACACTCACCCATACTCGTGCAGTTTATTACCAAAAATTATAATTACTTCTTATGCTAATGAAATCCTTTCTCCGGCTAGCTGTTTGGTGGTAATGTCCTTATTATGGTTACGAGGGTGAACTTCAGAATTTGGGGAAACTACGAAAATATTATTTATTACGAAATACGATAAAGCTTTGTCTTCCTGTTTTCCTGGTCATACAATTTGTTTGCCTCTTGCGGCCCCTTTGACTTTGGACATATGGGTATTGAAAAACAATAAAATGTTGTCTCAATTCCGAATAAAACATTAGTGCTGCGATATTACCAGGCTTAGGGCCTTTGGTTCCTAGGGTGCCATTACATATGTCATTCCAAACATGGACTTATGGGTACTCGGAAACAGTACAATTTTCTGAAGAATCTAAATGTGACATCAATTTTTGGCTTATTTGGACTCGACCTATAGGTGTAGTCTGTGAACCCAGAGGTCGAAAAACCATGCCCCATGTTCGGGGACCTATGAGTATCCAGAAACGGTGAAATCTTCTCACAAATCCAAATGTGGAATTATATTTAGGATTTGAGATTAAGATTTAACTTATATACTCGTAGGACCTTTCTATTTTGCGCGTCACATATACTCATATTAAGTGAAGACGCGTTCTTACAAAACGGCAAAGTGACATTGATTTTCGTGGCTGTACCTGCTTTTATCGCGACTTCGGATCCGTGACGACCTTCATCAGAATGCTTCGCAGCACTTGTTGAAGGGAAAACTGAACTCTTTAAGAACAGGATCTTACCAAAAGTATGAGAACTACGGTTGTAAATCTCATTTTTCAAGTTATCTTATTATCGCTATTAACGAAAATCGAAATAAAACAAACGAGCTACACGTATTCTGAAACAATAAAATGTTCCTACCGACCCAGAGAACGGCCTACTTCAGCTATAAACTTACCAAGCCCTAACACCAAAACAGACGTAACTTCCGAAAAGAAAATTTTACACAAGAGGTTTTTTATTGTCTAGTGCATCTGTAGGATTTCGATACAATTGAGTTTGCTTTATCTTTGTAAAAATGAATATTTAATAAGTTATACAATTATCTATTGAATTTCAAGAAAAAGCAAGTGGCGCTTACGACTTTTTCCCGATAAGGGCTCAATATTGGTGCTGAAAAACAACAAAACTTATCGTCACGAATACGAAAATAAGAATAAATTTACGATTCGACTATTTTCGAGGCCTTGGCCCATAGGTCAAAGGTCACAAGAGTTTAAATAAGACCATTTCGAACATCAACATTTGGTTATTCAGAAACAGTACAATTTCCATTCTAGTCTCAATATCCATTAACTTTATGGATTGGTCTAAATTTGAGATCCTAATATACGGGCTCTCTAAAGACCTTTAGGCGCACTTCAACAATAGATATCGGATGATCAATCTAGAGTTATTATTTCAAAATAAAAAAATACGAAAATTCAAATCAAGTGTACAAAATTTATTGTTCATTCAAAATTACATTTTATGCCTTATATTTTTTGAATTTAAAGTGTGGTTAAATTTAAAGGGCCGATGTTGAACGTGAATCACACCTAAACGTCAAGTTTTTTTTTTGCATTTCATGTGATATTTTTCAATTTCACACTAACTCAATTTGAACCATGGAAAGATACACAAGCGAGCAACGCGTTAAAGTTTTTCAGGCTTATTATGAAAATGGGCGTTCAAATCCAAATGTATTTCGTGCAGTTCGTGATTTTTTCGGTCAATTTAATCGTCCAAATGTGCGTACAATCGGAAAAATAGTGCAAAAATTTAAGCAAACCGGGTCTGTAGGAGATGTAAAAGCACCCAGTGCATGCTCGTACTGCAGAAAATATTGCTGCTGTTCGCCAAAGTGTGGCTGAAGAACCGTCCACCTTAACTCGTCGTTGTGCCCAACAATTGCACCTCTCACGCTAGTCGTTGATGAACATTACGCATAAAGACTTGCATTTACATGCTTACAAATTGCAATTGACTCAAGGCCTTAAGCCTGTTGACCATTCCAAACGTCGTCAATGGCCAGAAATGGCAACAGTGGATGATCAATTTTCGAAGAAAATCATCTTCAGTGATGATTCACATATTCACCTTAGTGGATTCGTCAATAAGCAGACATGCCGTAATTGGGCGAATGATAATCCAAGAGTGATAGTCGAAAAAACAATGTACCCACAAAGAGTGACTGTTTGGTACGGTTTATGGGCTGGCGGCATCATCGGGCCGTATTTTTTCCAAAATGATGCCCATCCGGCATTTACTGTAAATAGTGCTCGCAATCGTGAGATGTACGCGGACGATATGTGGTTTCAACAGGACGGTGCCACTTGCCACACAGCTAACGAAACAATGGCTCTTTTGCGCAACAAATTCAATGGCCGCGTTAACTCACGTCGTGGCGATGTTAATTGACCGCCAAGATCATGTGATTTGACACCGTTGGTGTGATTGGTGTTTTGTCTTCTCTTGTCCGTTCTTCGAATTCCTCCGAAGACTTCAGGTAAACAAATTGTGGTGTACCACTCAGAATTGACTGCCCTACGTTGCCCAAGCGGAACAGTCGCCAGTTTTGCCGAAGAAACAATCGAACATTTGCTTCGAAGTGCTTCTTCCACGAACAACTTTCATAGAATTTGGCTCATCTTCGAAGAGCCACACGGTCGATTGCTGTTTTGTTTCGGGCTCATGCGCAAAGATCCATGATTCGTCACCTGTGACACTTTGTAGGAAGTGAAATGTTTTAACTACGATCAGGTGTTAAAAAGCCGTGATAGCTATAAATCAGCATTTGTCATTATTTCCTCCACCGAAGAGTGGATGGTATTTGTCATTCCGTTTGCAACTTCATGAAAAATTGATCGGTGTACGAACGCCTAAAACCCGAGAACCGCTTTACCGATAAAAACCTAATTTGGAGTAAATGTAACCCATGTCTGTCGGAGGGTTTATCTTAAGATTGGTTCTAGGTAGCACTTTCTACGTGATATATTAATTTTTCGTATTTATGGCCCGACTTGGACCAAATTCACAAAATTACTTAGTTATATAAAGTTAAGTTTGCTAATTTAATTCGGACCTGCTCAGTGGTAGCTAACTTTAGATATTTACGAAATACTGCATGAATATATGTTTAAACTGATCACGTGACTAATTGATGCGGTCTGATTTTTAATTTTCGATATGTTGGCGGAGAATGAATATTATTCGAATATAAGGGCTACTATATATATTTCTGGTCTAATAATGAAATTGCGAATATTTATCATCAAAAATGGTTTTATAGTTTTTCAAAGTATTCTCCAGCATGATTTATACACTTTTGCATGAGCTCAAACCAATTGTCGAAGAATTTTTCCACTCCGATTGAGACACCTCCAAAACATGGTTTTTGACCGCTTCAACAGCATTTTCTGGTGACAAAAATCGTTGACCACGCATTTTTTCTTGATGTGCGGAAATAAAAAGAAGTCATTGGCTAACAAGTCAGCGCTGTACGACGGATGACCCATCAATTCGACGTTTCGACCGGTCAAAAGGCGCTGGTTTGAGTCGATGTGTGAGAGCTCGCATTGCCATGGTGCACAATGATTCGCTTCTCTTGTTTGTTTGTCGAATTTCACCGAAGATATTAGGCAAACAAGTCGTGGTGTACCACTCAGAATTGACCGTTCCGCAGAAACAGGCGACTATTTGCTTCAAAGTGCTTCTTCCACGAACAACTTTCGTTGGATTTGGCTCGTTTTCGATGACCCACACGGTCGATTGCTGTTTTGTTTCGGGCTCATACGCATAGATCCATGATTCGTCACCTGTGACGATCTTATAAACGTCTTTTAAAGCACCGCGATCGTTTTTTTTTTCGAATTTTCTTTGCACCAATCGACACGAGAACTTTTTTTAGGCGACTGTCAAATTGTGCCCAAGTATTCCTCTATCTCACGGTATGTCACATGACGATCTTTGCATAATCAGTTCATGCACGGCATCAATGTTCCCTGAAACAACGACCGTTTTTGGACGACCTTCACGACCTTCGTCTTTGAACGAGCGTCGACCACGATTGAATTTATTAAAGCCGTTTTTTACAGTGCTATAGGAAGGTGCTTCATCGCTATACTAGGATTTAAGTTTATCGATGCACTCTTGTCGTGATAATCCACGTCGAAAGTTGTAAAAAATGATAGCACGAACATGTTCACGAGTATATTCCATTTTTTGCCAAATCGATTTCTTCAAGTCCCTGTAAACAACACAAATGATGGTCGTACGTCAAAACGTTCTGAGTACGTTTATGCAAAAAAATGTCAAGCTCCCCAATGAAAATGTCAGATGGCGCCAGGCAAAACTTAGTGTTGCCTAGGCTAGAAATATATATAGCAACCTCGTAAATATAATCATCGTATTGTAGACAGCACTAATTGATCGGTCATGTGAATAAAACACGGACGTGACATAGTTGACACAACTGGTAGTTGTGGCAATCAATAGTTTTGCAACCAATTTGTTTTTAAAAATGCGTTATAATATAAAATAATTGGATTCTTTCGACTGACCTTAATTAAATCGCTTAATCTACTGATTTTTAGTAAAAATCTTCCATTATCCTTTTAAATTTTCCCTCAACATGACCTCCCTATGTTTTAGAGTACTTTTGGTGTGTTAACAGATTCTTGTCTGTTCGAATGTTCCACTGATACTTCCATTTGAGTAATTAAAAAATACAGAGCAACAAGTTATGTTCGGTTGTACTGATGGAATACTAGAGGTGCATGCAACCTCAATCATTCCGTTGGCAAAAACTTCGAATCTGTTCTCTGTGAGTACCTTAAAGACCGTTAAAGAAATTCCGGTTTTTATTTTGTAAACCCTAATTTTTCAGCCACCCTCGTGTGAAACTTTTCCCAGGGTTGTGATTTACAAACCACAATTAAAAATGTTTATTATGCGAGCACTTTCTTATCTTTTCTACTTTGGATTTTGGTGACTCTTATAAAGGGAAATCTTTCTGGATTTTGCTCCCCCGCAAAAAGCAAGGGTTAAAGTATATTTTTGCTTTTAAGCACAACTTTGTAATGTGCATTTTGGGAAAAGCTTTAATGCATTTATTGCATTCCACATACTATACCTCTGTCCGTCTGTCATTAGATCCATTAGTATAATAGTTTTATAAGTCATAAAAGACACTTAGTGGCGCCGGTTTTAAGAAGAAAAGTATTTCGTTTTTTTTGCTTAAGTTTTCTCCAAGTAAGATGTCCTTTTCGAAGAAGCTCTAAAGCAACCTGTATGTCCTTGGCAAACATTACATGACTATCATAGATGTTACCGGTTGGAATTCCCTTTTACAGGGTGATTGTGAAAATTCCTTGTCCTGTTGTCTATTCCAAATTGTTTCGTATGTCCTTTTATATCCTCGCTGGCTGGCTGGCTGGCACTCATGTGTCCCATACAAACGTACTTTGTACAATTGTAGAGAATTTCTGTAAATCTGATAAAGTCGGGGCGAAATGGAAAAATGCTTTCATTCATTGTCGTAAATGACATCTTTTCATTCAATGTCGTCCTGGCCAATGCTGAGTGCTGGAGCGGGTATTTGGATTATGATAATGCATTCAATTGTTATTGGGAAAATAGTTGAAGCTACAACTGGGTTTTTGTTCGGTGTTCAACTGATACTAACACATGAATGCATAATAAAACGATTATCTGTGAAATTACATGTGGACTGTTGCATTTTGGGGCTGGATGGGAAAGACAGATAGTAAGCCAGACAGACAGACAGACAGAAGTGGGATATGGTTGGTGGTGGTGATTGAGGATTATGGGCAGAGTTGCCAACAAAAAGTGTGCGGATAATATGTGGCTTAATAGTTATGGTAATAGGGGTCATAAGAGCAATTTCACATCGTTTTTGCTTCTTAAGAATAGTCAAGATAGTCGAATGCAACAGCTAAAGGGATTTATGCAACAATTAATGTGAAGCGATTGGAAAAGTCTATCCATGAGCTAGATTTCTTGGGTGTAAAATGAACTTGAGATACCGTAAATTCTATTCTTCCTATTTTAAGACCTTCCGTTTGTTTTGCTTGATATAACCTAAGCAACGACAAAAACTAACTAACAAGCAAAAACGTCATTTACTTCGGCTGGGTCGAATCATCTATATTCTTTACCATCGAGCAATTACTGATAGCTGTTAGTTTTTTTAAGGTATAGGATGGGCGATTCAACATTTTTAATCTGAATCAGCAGTAAGAAATATTAAAGCGAATATTATTTTTTCAAATGTATGATTTTATTGGAAAGGTTGAACTTAGTCCTTAAATAATGGAATACCGCATTCAATTCATATGACTACTACAACTACCTCGGCAGATCGGGTGAGAATCAATCCAATTTTCAGTACAATTCGATGGTTGCAGGTCAAATCTTTACAATGGCAACTTCAATTTCATGTCTCAACGTTTTAATAGTCTATCGATGCTTAGCGTAACCTTTATCCTTAATGGCTGCCTACAGAAAATAGTCCAAAGAGCTCAAATCACAGATCCGGGGAGGCCAATACGTTTTAAAAAACAGTGCTTAAAAAATCGACGACTGAGTGGCAAGTGGCCCCGTCTTGTTTAAACCAAATGTCGTCCATGTCATTTTGTTGAAATTTGGAAATAAGAATTCTTTGAACATGGCGCGTTAACACTCACCGTTGATGGCAACGGTGGCTCCTTGCTCATTCTCGAAGGAAAAAAGGCCCAATGATGCCACCAGACCAAAATCCACACCAAACAGTGACTCGTTGTGGATGCATTGGTTTCTGAATAGAGACGTGTGGGTGCTCTGAATTTCACATGCGGCAATTTTGCTTATATACATTGCCACCGAGCTGAAAATGAGCTTCATTTGAAAATACTTTATACAGTAAAATTCTTCAGCTCCAGTTTAACAATCAACGATTCAGCCCATTGGGCGAAGCGAAATCGCATCGGATGGTGTTCCATTATTGATTGACAAGGTTCGAGCTTTCCAATAAAATCAGATATATGAAAAAAATTAACACCGCATTTCCTTTCCAACCGTTTCAAATTCAAAATATTAAATGGCCCACCCTATACCTTTGGCCCCTAAAGGGACTACTTTCCTAGTTAGTCAATTTTGCCCATTTACTATTCAAAGCAGTTATTATCATACAAAATTGTATCCCTTTAGCTTAAAACGTTAGACAGCTATCGTGTTTTAAAAAGACACATACTTAGTAGGGACATAAATACTGTTACACACGTTTTATGCTTTAAAATAAAAAGTACTGAATGTTTTTGGGCCACATATTTTTTAATATTTTTATTGTTGTATATTGTATCCAAAAATAATCTACTTATTCGAAATGACCGCCTTTTGCCTTTACACACGCCTTAAATCACACTGGCCAATCGTCAATAGCTGCACAAACCTCGTCCATTGGAAAATTGGCCACAGCTCGAACCAAAGCAGTCTTAAGAGATCAAATTTTGGGGTATCTTTTGTGACAAACCTTGTGCTCTAAAACCGTCCACAATTTGTAATCCAATGGGTTCAAATCTGGACTGCCTGAGGCCCTTCTTCAGAGGAAATGAACGCTGGCAAAGTGTTTCGAAGTCAGGCCTGGGACGTTTTAGCCTTATGGGCCGGCGCAGAATTCTGCTGGAAAGTCCATGGCTGGTTTTGGAACAGGGAATTGTTAAGAGGCTCACAACAGCTTCCAAAACGGTTTCTTGATAAACTTTGGCCGATGTTTTGACTCCTTGTCCGCATAAATGCAGGTCCGGGACCCCATCGTAAGAGACACCCCACCAAACCTTGACTGAAGCTGGGTAATGACCCTTTTCCACTCTAGGGCTCAATTCAGATGCTTCCTTAAATGTCTGCGCATACACTCTATCATTTTGCTTGTCAAATTTTTCCTGAACGGTAAAAATGTTTTCATCGGTGAACAAAATTTTTCTGTGCAAGTCATCAGCGTGTTTCACCAAAAGACGTTTTCATTTTTCAAACCCATTTTTTTTTTTAAAGCTGCAGTCAATAAATGTCCGGTACGTCGTTTGAAAGCCCCAAGTCCCAAGTCTTTTTGAATGATTCGACTCATGGACTTTTGCGTGATATTCATCTCACGGACCATGATTTTCTGTTTTCGGAGCGGATTTCTGTGAATTCTTGATTTAACGGCTTTGATGACATGCGGTGTTCGAACAGAGCGTGGGCGGCCCGGTCGGTGGCGGTCTTTTACATCTCCAGTCTCCTCAAACAGTTTTATGCATCGGTAGACGAACATGCGGCTAAACCCTAGCGGCCGAAGCGTTTCGAAAATATCCCTTTTTTCATTTCACACTTGAAAAGCGCTATTACAGCGATACGGTTCTCATTATCTGACCACTCCATGATGAAAGTTAAAACAATATTAAAATCCCGTTACAGACTAACGCTATTGAGGTTAGCTTTCAAAACCCATATGACATTAACGGGATATGTTCAGTTGTACTATTCAAATGGATGTGTTCAATGTTGTTACAGTATTTATGTCCCTTTAAGGAATGGAATGTTTTTTTTTATTTCCAAAAGAAAACAGTATAATTTAAAAAAAAAAATAAAACTGTTACTCCTCGTTGGGCGCCAGTTTATTGCATTTTTCTTCTGAAAAAACTTTAATAGAAGAATCTTCGTAAAAGCATTTGCCTGATATATGCATATTTTTGAAACCCCTTATAAGCGAGGAATAACATCATTTTGTCGGTTCTTAAAAAAGAAATTGGCTAAAAGTCGAAGAATCTTACACCGTGATTATTTAGTGGACATATTTTATTCCCTTGAGATGAATCCCGTACACATTCGTATAGCAAAGTATAACACAGTGACAGTGATTATTGGGTTTAGACTACTCGAACGTTAAAAAACTGGTAGTTCACGTTGGGCGCCAGTTAGCTTAAGGAGGAAGTTCCTCGGTAAAAGAAAATGTCGAATAATAGTCTGCTTTTTAGTTCTCCTTTTTTTTATTTGTTTTCTACAATTTCATGCTTAAATATTATATTACATAAATTATATATTATATAAAAAAAAATATAATATTTGAAAAATAATATTTGTAGTAGCATTCTACATAATTGATATTGAAGCCTCAGCGTCTTATAGACATTACATAGGCATTATTTTTTTTTAAATATTTAGCTACACTTTACTTTCTTTCGAAAAATTTGTCAAAAACTTTTTAAATTATTGAGATTGGATCATTTAATTTATAAATTCATCAACATGTTGGAACAAATAAGTTTTTAGATGATTCTTAAATGTGGAAAGTCTGTTCATAGTCTTCAAATCATTTGGTAATTTATTAAATTCATTACAGCCCATATATTCAATTCTCTGTTTTGTTTGGCTTCCCTCAAGTTTGTGTTATTTCTGGTATTAAATGAACTTTGGTTTATGGCAAAAGAAATTGTATGATGTCCAATGTTGATCCTTTCAGTATGGATCGACAAGGTTTTGTCTTCTTTCAGAAAGAACATCATAAGTTAGTAAAATAAATATTTTCAACACAATTTTCTGCATATCCAGTGGTGAAGATTATAACACAGTACAAAATTTTAAAGGGAATAGATTCGGGACTCAAAATAAGGTCATTAGAACCACAAGAGTCAACTTCAACGAGTTTGGATAGTGACAATAATTGAAAATGTTCTTGCATAGATAACATATAAAAATCTCATATTTTCTGTGTATGAATAGCTGTAATATGAATCGAAATGTTTTTTTCATGCAAAATAAAGAATCAATAAAAAAAGTCATCAATATTTCTTCCAAATAATTTTGTGCATATCTCGAGAAAATTTTTGAAATTCATACCTTTACTTAATTGTGCATAAAAGCGAAACGCGTAAATCGATTTTCATGATCTATGTCTCATTTTGTTTATAGGTTATGTGACATTGCGTGAATGTAAAAGGACTTGACACTTTTTACCATTTTGTGTTTTTTGTGAATTAAAAAAAAACTTTAATTTTTACGGCAAAAAATATTTTTTTTCTTCATACATTTATTTATAACTGCCAAACTGTTGCTTATGTACCGAAACGTTGTATGGACTGATTAAAGGAATTGTATTTTTTAGTTTTTTTTAATAAATTTGTTTCAGGTAATTCGGACTAGTTGTTCTCGAGTTATGACAAACAAAAGAGCCTAAAACGTGACAAATTTTCCTATACGATACTTACTAATTTCAAATTAACAATTAAATTATTATTTGATGTACCTTGAATGATGCAGAAGTTCTTCTTTTTGGGGCTTCATTCACAAACAATTATCAGAATTGAGTTCCCAATGTGTGTTGTACTGTGTAATACACTAAGTACATGTCCGACTTAAGCTTTTATACAAGCTTCAGGTTGTACAGGGTGGAGCGCGAAAATTTGCTTATCTGGGAATGAAATCAAAAAGTTATGAACTTTAGAAAAATTTATTTTATACTTTAATTATGTTGAACAGTAAGGGGAATTTTTAAATTAAATGGTTTTAAATAGAGTATCTAGCAAATGTCGACCTTCGCTATCCACACTCTGCTGCATACGTTTTCTGAAGTTTTCATGAACTCATACAAGCATGTCGACTGGTATTCTGCCAATTTCAGCCTGAATATTGTTAATTAGGTTTTCCCAGGGGTTGGGACGGTTTATATATACCTTCGACTTCAGGTAACCCCAAAGGAAAAAAAATCACTTGGGGCTAAGTCTGGCGAGCCTGTTCACATCACCCTCAAAGAGATAAGCCGTCCCGAAAATATTTAACTCAAACAAATCATGGCAACCCTCGCTGTGTGTTCTAATTGCATTGCCTCAAGAGCCGGCTGAAAAAATTCCAGGAAGTGCCAAAAACAAGTGATTACTTCCAAGCAAAGCGTTTCGGAGATTGCCGTACTGCTGCTCTAACTCTCTCGATGTCTTGTGGTGTTGTAGTCCTTCTCTCAGGTCCCCTTCGTACACATGACACATTCCCTGCTGTTCTCAATGAAGTTACCCAATTTACAATTGATTGCCGTCCAGGAAAGCGTCCGAGTGGGGGAACAGCGAATCGTAAACGAAAAGCACGCTACACTGCAATGATCGAGTGCGCATTTGAAAAGTACGCAGTACTGCTGCTCTAACTCTCTCGATGTTTTGTGGTGTTGTAGTCCTTATCTCAGGTCCCCTTCGTACACATGACACATCGTAAACGAAAAGCACACTACACTGCAATGATCAAGTGCGCATTTGAAAAATACACTTCAACACAAAACGGTCTCTCCTCACGTGTCTAATGCATGATGGCAAGTGAGAGGCAGCCGAATACAAATCTCCCGTCTGCCACTATAAAACACGCGCACTCTCCACTCTCTTCGTCCAACACTGCCGCCACAGCCTGCAGTTCAAAAAAGCAAATAAACGCGCTCCACCCTGTACTATAGATTGGAGACTTCCTTAAACCTATGAAAACCTTGGCGCGAAATGCTTAATACATATAACCCTTTTAGGGCTAGAAATTAAGGAAATGCAACCAGTTGATCAAATCGATGGTCTTCGCACTTGGCACCCCTCAACATGTGGGTCACACGCACACATGTGCAAACTGAAATTATTTCACACTTTCTTGAACCATTCACAGCGTCCCGTGTCCATTTAGAGCCAACTTTGATTGCAATCAAAATGACTTTGAAATGCGTCCAAGCCAACGAACAACTCAATGGCTGTCTTAAGACATTGCGGAAAGATATCAAATCAAATTTAGCTGATGTGGCAGTAATGAACAACAGGAGTAGAAAAACGGGAAAGGAAAAACAGGAAGTTCGTTATCGATATACGAAATCTATTAATGAACCATCGAGGAAAGACCGTAAGAGGAAAGAAATAACAAACAATGAAATCGAGTTCCCGAAAGCAACACTAAAGAAAAGGGGAGGAAAAACAACAAAATAATAAGAGAAATTAAAAAGAGGAAAATTAAACGTTTTTCTCAGAAAATATCCCACACACACACATGCACGCGCAAACACTGTTCGTTTCGTTGGAAAATGCGTAAACGCATGTAATGAATAATGGATGAAGCGAAGTTTTCATCAAATCGGCACAAAACAAATCCCTTTAATCGCCGGCTACAGTGTGACGAAATCGGCATTGTTGTCGGTTGGTTTTTTTGGAAACTATTCTCGGTTGGTTTTTTGAAAACTATTCTTCGGAAAGGGATGGAAATGGTTGTCTTTATTTTGTAGGCAGTGGAATGTTTGAACTACAATCAGCTGTAAAAAATCCGTGATTGCTATAAATCAGCATTTGTCATTATTCCCTCCACCGAAGAGTGGATGGTATTTGTCATTCCGTTTGCAACATTATGAAATATTGATCGGTGTACAGCGCCTTAAACCCGAGAACCATTATACCGATAAATATCTAATTTGGAATAAATGTCACCTATGTCTGTCAGACGGTTTCTCTTAAGATTGGTTCCGATAGGTAGCACTTTTGACGTGATATAAATAATCGTTCGTATTTATGGCCCGACTTGAATCTAATTCACAAAATAAATTAGTTATATAGGGTGATCCATCTAGAGATATTTTTTCAGAACAAAAAAAAATATAAAAATTCAAATCAGTTGTGGAATCTTTATTAGTAATTTGAAAGGACATGTTATGGCATTTATTTATTTTAATATAATTTTCTTCAAATATTGACCGGTATGGCTATAATGACACGGGTAATGTTGGCTTCCAAAACCTGAATCGTAGCTGGTTTGTCAGCATTTACTTTGGATTTTACGTAGCCCCAAAGAAAAAAGTCTAAAGGTGTGATTTCACATGATCTGAGCAGCCAACTCACCGGTTCAAAACGTAAATTACTGGCATAGTCCTGTTGAAGCCAAATCTCGCCGAGATTACGCGCTTCAATTTTAGGTAGCAAAAAGTCCGATATCATGGCGCGGTAGCGAGCAGGACACGTTGTTGCGGTGTAAGTCTTTCCATAATAAAATGGCAAACACGACTGAAGAGGAAAAATATAATATTTAACATAACTCATGCGTCATCTGTAAAAAAAAACCATATTGAAAACAAGTAAGTAAGTGCTATAGTCGGGCGTGGCCGACTCTATGATACCCGCACCACTATAAATGTGATTAAGTCTCCTGTTAATCGAAAGCACTCGTCGCTATTTCTATCTGTATCTATCACGCAAGCACTAAGCCTTTATACCCCATACCACTATGTGGTGAGGGTATAACAATTATAGTTGGTCCACATTTTCATACCTTGTTTTCGGACCCTGTGCCCTCCCACGGACGAGATAAATCATTTGGCTTGACATATTTAAAGTCCTGAGGCAATTCCCTGTCATTTGAGGGGTCACACTAAAATCCGGGTAAACCGAAACTTTTGGACCCTCCTAATGGACCCTGGGGCCCAAACAGGTCGAATAATTTCCTTTCATTTAAGGGGTCACACTTATATTTAAAATCATGGGTCCATTTTTTGGGTTCTGAAGGCCCCGTAGGTCCGAGAGGCGGGTCCAACTATTTTTTTTACATTTTGTGGTCAGTTCTACATCATGGCATATTTTTTTAATTTGTTGACCAATACACGCGACATCAACTGGATTTGGACCAAATCCGGGAGTTCCTTTGTATGGGGGGTCTATCAGAAAGTGCTCCGATTTGGACCAAATTCAATAGCGTCCGTCCTTGTCCCAATATATTACCACATGCCAAGTTTCATCAAGATCGGTGCATAAATGCGACCTGTATTTTGATTACAAGAATAGATGGACATCTTTACATCCAGCCAGCCAGCCGGCCAGCCAGCCGCCCAGCCAGCCAGACAGACATGGCTAGATCGACTCAAAATGTAATTCTGAGCAACTTTCTCTCTGGTCCCGGTATTCTAACTCGATTCCTTCGATGTGTTACAAACGCAAGCACTAAGCCATTATACCCCATACCACTATGTGGTGCGGGTATAAAAATGCCTCTTAATTAATCACCCTCTACTAAACAAACACCCTCAGCGTATAATCAATATACGATTTTCGCGGATAGTCCCAGCGTTTTCCTATGTAGTTTTTTACACGCGTAATGTATCATTGATTTGCTGATCCTTTCCCTAAATGTGGTGTTTCGAAGTAAATTTTCTATCACGCATTACTTCCAGGTAGGATTTAACTTTGAGAGAAATATTTTTACAGCCGGTGGTTGAATTTTTAGATACGTAAAGAGCATAACTTCGGTTTCATTTACACGTAGAAAAAAAGTATGGTTGGTACTAACAATATTCGAAGAGCATCGTACTATTGTTGGGTATATGGTTGTGGTCCAACAATATTACGATCCTCACAACAATGGTATGATTCACATACAACCATACTATGATCTTCACAGCCATACTATGATTCTCACAACAATAATATTATGATCCTCACAACCATAGTATGTTTCATATACGACTATAGTATGAACCTCACAACCACATTATGATTCCCACGCAACCATGGTATGATCCCTACAACCATTGTATGATCACACAATTATAATATGATCCCCAATATTAGTTATTTGAATTAAGTTAAGTTGTCAAAAATAAACTTTAATTATTAAAATTATTTAAAAATATATTAAATTCAAAATAACAGGAGTGATTTATTTAACAGTTGAAAAAATCAGTTTAAAAAAACCTAAACGTTTTTATTAAAAATATTTCCTTTAAACAAGTCCAAAGCAGTTTGTTTGAAAAATTTAAATTTCTATTATTGCATTAGATGCGTAACAATAACATTGTTCTTAAAAAGCATATAAAACCCAACAAACAATACTTTTTTCTCTCCAATCATATTTATATTGTTGCTACAACCATACTTTCATTTTTGAATTTGGCAATACTGCTTTTGTTACAATTCAACAATATTAATATTGCAGCAATCATACTTTTGTCAAAATTAAATTTAGTAAACAACACAATGGTTCGAACATACTTTTATTGCTTAGAACTTATTATTATTGCCGTGACCATATAGTAGCCATGTTTTTTCTCTGCGTGTGGGTTCACTCCCGGCCCGTTTTCTGATGTCCTCATCCGACTCCAAAAATATTTACTTAATTATCCATAAATGTCCACCTTCACTCTTGTTTTGTAACACTGTGCATTAGTAGCAAAACAAGGAAATGCACACATACATAAAGAAAAATAAAATTAAGGGATAAAACTCTGCCATTCCAACAAACTGACGCTTAATTCTAAACTGGTCAGTGGACTTTAATTTTCCAAAGGACCACAGAACGGATACATGTCCAGATATACGCACCAGTACGAACGGGTATTACTGGGCCGTCAACAGTTATGATGACAGACATCCCATAAATACAGACACCAATTGAAATTCCACACCCATACAGAGACAACTAACGAAGAGGGGAGAAAGTGAACACAAAATAGAGTGCCTGCGAAATAATTACCCTTACCACAGCAGCCTTTCAAGGATACAACCGGAAAATACTAACATTAGCAACAACAGCAACAAAACTAAATTATAGTTAAACGAACGAAATTATAATGAAACCTTAATGAAGAGCTTAACTAACGAACAGACCGAGAAATAACTACATGGATGGTATGTGTGAGTGTGTGTGTGTGTGCTAGCTGTGTGCAGCCTCACCCATACACCTTACAGACAAGTCACAGTTCATTTCATGTTATCCACCCCGCCGTTCCAAAGAATCATTCTGTGAAAGGGCCACCCGAAAAGGTGCAATATGTTAAAAATTGCAATTTTATTTAAATTTCTTGCTATTCCTGCTGAACTGTTCTTTTTTTGGCAATAAAATATTGCCAAACATAAATAAAGAGGCGTGAAATTGGCACAATCATGTTGAGGCAATAAACGAGTGAATGAGTGAGTGACTGACTGGGTGACTATTTCAAACATCCTTTCGTAAGATTTGCAGCAGCAGCCGTTTATGCCTGTGTGCGTACCTTTTAACTTTAGATAAATTTCAAGTCATTTTTAACACTTGTGATTTTGGAATTTCGCCTCTTAACGATTATTTGTTGTTAGACAAACCATATATAACATGAAGTCTGGTTCGAAAACACCACTATTCTAGTCGGTCGTTATGGTCACGAAGACACTCTATACTTTGGTAACCATTTAAAGATTTTAGATTAGCAACATTAAGATAACCTTAAAATATAATCTGTTACTTTAAAGCACTGACCAGATAGTAATAACAATTTTTCCAATTCCTTCATTTTAGATGCTGTAAAAAGTTAAATACCAGCCGGCTGTCAAAATATTCGGTAAGTTTTGCTTTTTATCATAATTTGATTAGCGGCCGCTTTGGGTGTGGCAATTATAAAAACATTTTTACAAAACTCCTATTCCGTAAATACGAGGGCGGTCCGGAAACTTCTTAGCCTAGCACAAAAAGCGCGGTATAAACAGAAAAAAGCTAAGTGTTTTGTAAACTTCCATCTCTGCTATGAACACTTGTTAAATTTTGTTTCGATCTAGCAACTCCTTCATATAGAAACAGGTGTTCATAAAAAACGCATCCGCGACTTTTTTACAATGGAAAAATTCGAAATGCGTGGTGTCATTAAATATTTACATAAAAAAGGTTTATCGGGACAAGAAATTCATAATGATATGGTGAATGTGTTAGGTGAAAGTGTTCCTTCATATGCAACAGTAAAAAATTGGGTTGTTGAATTTAAACGTGGTCGTACAAGCATTGAAGATGAACCACGTAGTGGACGTCCAAAAACAGCAACAACAACAGAAACTGTAGCCAAAGTGCATGATATGGTATTAAATGATCGACGAATAAAAGTGCGTGAAATAGCTAATATCATGGGCATCTCAAATGATCGAGTCCATTTAATTTTGCATGAAGAACTACAGATGAAAAAGCTTTCTGCAAGATGGGTGCCGCACTTGTTAACAGTCGACCAAAAACGCATAAGAATGGACATTTCTCAAGCTTGTTTGGATCGTTTTCAGCGAAATAAAATGGATTTTAAGCGTCGTTTCATAACTGTTGATGAGACATGGATCCACCACTATACTCCAGAGACAAAAGAACAATCCAAACAATGGACTGAAGCTGGAGGAAGTGCCCCAAAGAAGGCAAAAACAATTTAATCGGCTGGTAAGGTTATGGCAACGGTTTTTTGCGACTTCAAAGGTATTTTATTGATTGACTATCTGCAAAAGGGTAAAACAATAAATTCAGAGTACTATTGCAACCTTTTAGATCAATTAAATGTACAAATTCGAGAAAAACGTCCTGGCTTACAACACAAAAAAATAATTTTTCATCAAGACAACGCACCAGCGCACAAGAGTGTTTTAACAATGGCTAAAATCAACGAATTAAAGTACGAGTTGCTTGACCACCCACCTTATTCTCCTGATTTAGCTCCCAGTGACTTTTACCTGTTCCCAAATCTAAAAAAATCCTTGCTGGCAAGCGTTTTACCTCAAATGAAGATGCAATTACAGTTGTAAACCACTATTTTGAAGACCTTGAGGAAAACTATTTTAATCAAGGGATAGAATTGCTAGATAAGCGTTGGACTAAGTGTATTGAAGTTTCAGGAAATTATATTGAAAAATAAAAATATTTTTGAAAAACTAACTATTCTCTTTCATTGATAGATCTTTCCGAACCGTCCTCGTATTGTCGGTGTCGCTACTACTAGAGAGGTACTATGACGAAAGATGTTTCGATAGGGCATATATTTAATTCCGTGACTTTTCGAATCAAACAAGGTTTTTTTTGGAAAAAAAAAATATTTTTTTACATAATCTCCTTTTAGCTCTGTACACTTAGTCCAACGTTTCTTCAATTTTTTTATCCTAAAAAAAGGATTTTTCGAGGTTCATAAAATAGGCATTTGTTTGGTAAATAATTTCAGCATTGGAGCTGACTCTCTTTTCATCGAGCCATTTTTTTAGGTTTGGAAATAGGAAATAGTCACTGGGAGCTAAATCCGGAGAATATGGCGGATGAGCTACCAATTTGTAACCCGATTCATGCAAATTTGCCATTGGGACTGCTCACGTTTGCAACCGTCAGTTAACTTGATAAAAAAAATAACTTTTTTCTTGGCCATATAGGGTCATTTTTTTCAAATCCCCAATAAATTGGCATAATATTCGCCGTTTATTGTTTTCCCCTTTTGAAGGTAATCAATGTGAATTATCCTGCATGCAGCCTAAAAAACTGTTGCCACCATCTTATTGGTCGACAAAGTCTCCTTGGACTTCTTCGGAGACGGTTCACCCGGAGAAACAAATTGTTTAGACTGCTGCTTAGTCTCCAGAGAGTTGTAATGGATCCATGTTTCATCCACAGTTGCAAAACGCCGCAAAAATTCATTCGAATTGCGGTTAAACAACTCCAAAAAATCCTTTGAAGTTGTCACACGACAACGTTTATCAATCAATTAAGAGCAAACGCGGCAGACATCTTGCAGACAGTTTTCTTAAACCCAACTGATCATGTAAATCGGAACCAGACTGCCATATGAAATGCATATGACATCTAGAATCTCACGCACATTTACTCTTTGATCGGACAACATCATATGTGACGCGCAAAATAAAAAGGGACCTAAGGTTAAAAACCAGTTTTGTTCAGGAGAGCCATTTTAAAGATTAGGTCCCTTTCCATTTGCGCTTAGAATCGTCGACTTCACTTTTATAAAACGCGCATATCTGTGGGAGGAAACACGTTTGGGGCATGGGATCGGTCTCATTCGTTGCTCAGATGTTGTCCACATCAAAAAAAGAAAAAAATGAAAATTTATTTTTTTTACCCTTAGGTCCCTTTCTCTATGCGCTGTCACATATAGTGGATTTTTTCTCATTTTCGTGTGTATTGACCTCAATTGGCGGTCCAGAACGTTCAGCGCCTTTTTTCCGCAAAAAATAATGTTTAATGAGCACTCGAAATTCACTTTTTTCCATTTTTAACAAAACCCACGAGGTTGTATGTTGTGAACAGCTGTTAAACACAAACTAAATCAAGAAACTCTCTCATAAATGACGGAACTCTCTCATAATTTGGCAGTAGTCTATTAACAGATGGTACATGCGGGGAGCAGTGTTGTATTTCAACTACGGGGGAAGTTGGAAAACTCACGTGATTAATTATGCGCCCTCGTACCTTCCCGTAACCTTCGGAGAAAAATCGGTATTCAGAAACAGAGAAATTTGCTAAAAAAAAGTCCAAATATATTCTTGCATTAAAGATTTTTGCCAATTTCAAACACATACAGGCCCATATGGATCTTACGCTATCAAAAATCGTCCTTATTTAACTAAGGACGTATGGCTATTACAAAACAATAGAATTTTAGTAATACTTCACGAGGTTGCATGTTTTGAACAGCTGTTAAATACAAACTCAATGACGGAACTCTTTCAAAGTTTGACAGTAGTCTATTAATAGATGGTACTTGACGGAAGCAGAGTTGCATTTCATATAACTACGAGGGCAGTTGGAAAAGTCACGGAACTATTGATATGCCCTCGTAGAATCTACCAGTAGTTGCGATCATCTTTTGCAGTTTTACTATCCCCAAAAAAAGATCGGTCATCCACGAAGTCCCTTAAAAAATGAAAGTCGTTTTAGTAAATTGTGGAACTTAAAAGTCGTACTATATTGTGAGCTAATCGAGAAAAATGTGTCCAACCAATAAGGAAAGAAACCTAGATTTCGAACACAGAGGAAATACGCTGACGACTTGTTGCTGTTCGTGCCCAGGTTGCACCATTTTGTAACTAAGGGAGATAATAAAGGATGGTACAACTTAAAAGCACGATGTTAATTGTTATTAGAACAAAAAGTTTTCACAGTATTTTCTAATTGATTTTCATTATGCTAGAAGGATCTATAACAATTATGTGTGAAAAAATATATCGGCCTCGCTACGGCTTCGGTGGCATACTTCCATTCGCTAGTTCTTATTTTCAATAACTCTAAGCATGATAGAGGTCCAATGTCGTTAATGTGCCGAATTATCTCATCCTTAAGCTCTTTAAATTGTTCTAGGCTTATTGACGTACACTTTTCTTTTTTTAAATATTCCCAAAGAAAAAAGTCCAACGGTATAAAATCACATGATCGTGTAGGCCAATTTAATAGCCACGTCGGTCTTGAGATAACAAGGCCATTGAATTTCTCACGCAAAATACCATATTTTCGTTAGCTGTGTTACAACACATCGTCCAGGTCCATATCCTCATATTCCACAGGAAGTCTGCTATAATTTCGCGATATCGAACACTATTCCAAGATACTGATTTACCTCATTTTCGTCAGCCAATAAAACCCACTAAACAGTCACTCTTTGTAGATGCATCGGCTTTTAAACAATCACATTTGAATTCTCTTTTTCCCAAATGCGGCAATTCTGCTTTTTAACGATTCCAATGAGAAAGAAGTGTGAAGTGTCGCTGTAGATGATTTTCTTCATAAAGTCAACATTTATTTCTGTCTGTTCAACCAACCATTCGCCGTACGACGGACAATTTGGCAAACTCCCGAATAAGCGAGATTAATTCAAAATTGTATTTTCCTGAATGAATAAAGAATATAAAATTCTACATAACTTGTGAACATTTCGATGTCTTACGTTGTTTACTTTTCCAGCTGCATGTCTTTAAGTCAAGGAAGTTTTTTTTTTCTTTAATTCAAATCTTTATTCAAAATCGCATTACTGATTACTGCTGTCCCTGAGATGTTCAATTGTTGGGCATGACGACGATACGAGATTGGCGGCTCTTCTGCCACACTATCACTTTTCAGAAAAAAACCTGCACTTTCACCATCGATATCGTTAGCTTGCCTTAAGAGCTAACCATACGTGACATCGCTAACATTGCAGCCTGTTGTAGGGTACATACACGGCGAATATAAATTTTAAACAGTCATTGTCATGCATACGATGACACAAGTCTAAACTCATACGAGTACGAACACGCTCGCGCTCGAAATCTATCGCAAATTTTTCTTTTTTGGTAACAGTTGTTGTTTATTGACGACTTTTCTTCTTTGTTCTTTGGCAGACAGCATGACAACATTAGGGCGGAATGTTTGTTAACACTTAAAAACACCACGCAACATGCAATAAAATATTTTTAAATTTTTTACACCATTTATTTCATTTTAAACAACGAAGTGAGCATTTCGCAATTTGTCTCGTCCTCAAAATGACATAAAACACACATTCCTTTAAAAGCGGTGGAGGCTGACGGAGGCAGCTCCTGCAAAACCTAACCTCTGTGAGTCGTGCCAATGCCTTCGATTCGATTAATGCATGAACGAGCGCATGTTCCCGTGTCATCCCTTCCGTACACTTTTAAAGGGGGGGGGGGGTCATCATTATATAGAAAAGTCATAAAATTTCCATCGTTGTCCGCCAAGGACTGCAGTGGAAAACGGTAACAACAAAACCTGATGTCCTTTGTATCGGCTAGGAAATTCATCATTTCGTAATTAGTGGTCATAAATTATGGCCACTAAAGTCTCATGCATTATTAGCCCCCAGGCCTAATCTAGTCAGTCTCTCGTGTGTAGGGCTTGTCGCCTGGAAGCTGCTTCTCTAAGGCAGGAGTGTCGTACTGTTTTGTGTTAGGAGGGCCATAGGTTAATTACAAATGTGGACAATTGTGGCATGAACGGATCGTATATCTCCTCTTTTCAAGAGGGAATTCCAATGTGGACTATCAGTGGGATTATGGTACCCAGTAATGGGGTATGTAACGGGTTTTCCAATAGGGACATAACAATTTCGTATTTCTATGTCAACGCACCCTCAAACATTTTTAATGATCTTTTAGTGTCAAAACGTTAGTCGAAGTCGACAATTTCATTTCACTTACGAGCAACGTTTCAGAAATCATTATAAATTACTACCGACATTCTGAGTCGCTGGTCGCAACTTTAAGCGCGCTTACTTCAATTTTCGGCCGTAATAATCGTCCCATCCGACCGACTGTGCGTGCTGTAGTGGATAAATTTGGGTCCAAATTATTACTATTGGATTTCCCAGTGCCAAAGAGATGCCGTACCGCTCAAAGCGACGAAAATATCGCAGCCGTAAGTGTATCCGTTCAAAATGAGCTAAATCAGTCGATTCCACGTCGTTTCCAGGATTTAGGTATCTCTCAAGCCACTCTGTGGCGTATTTTGAGAAAAGATCTTGGCCTTCAGCCTTATAAGATGAAACTGATTCAAGAACTGAAGCAGCTTGATCATTTTAAACGCCTAAAATTCTTCGATTGGGCTCTGGCAAAGTTTCACGAAAATCTAGAATTTCATCGAAAAATCATCTTCAGCGATGAAACTCATTTCTAGCTGATTGGTTTTGTCAATAAACAAAATATGCGTTATTGGACAACAAAAACCCACCTATGCTTCAAGAGACAATACTGCATCTGCAAAAAATTTAGGTTGTGTTGTGGTTTCCATGCCGGAGGTGTGATTGGGCCGTATTTTTTAGTCGATGACAGCAGAAGATGTCGGATTTAACGTGATTATCGCCGAAATGTCCTGAACCACGGTGTGCTATCACACTGGGGCCGTTACAATGCCACGCCCCATTGGATTAATTCCGCCGGTACCAATTTGAAGCATAACAGTTATGGGTCATGACTTCGCTCTTGGTAAGGGGTCGAGGACTATCTAAACCTCTGCTGTTCTATGGGTCACAGCACCCGGTCGCAATGCAACTCCACACCGAACCGAAGTTCTCCCCGCGATTTGGGTATAAACCACAGCCACCACGATACTCCCCGAGGGGCCGCACCATATAGTCAGGCCAGAACAAGTTCTGGGGGCTCCTGACTACCCGTGGTACCAGATTTTAAGTCTCCGTTCAGACCTCGTAACCAAAAGGCTACTCCCAGTTTTTGTTCCATACAACATGGGACTGGTCACCCATAGCCACCGACATCCTAAAACCAACAATCAACCTCTACTCTATACTGCCAAACTCGCCCTAGCACGCCGCATCGAGAAAACCCTATTTGCGAACTCATTCGCTCTGGCCAAAACCTCTTGTGAAGTAACCATCCCACTGTCCGTCCGTCATTTTAATTCCTAACCGACCTAAATCCCTAACACTTTCATAAAGAGTACATTCACAGAGAACATGCAACCAATCCTCAAGAACCACACCACAATCACACGACTCTCGCTTAGGGTCCTCTTGTGCAAAAATGCATTGAGGGATAGTCGATGACAGCAATAGTCATGTTACCGTCAATGAAGAGCGCTATCGTGTCATGTTAGAAAATTAGTTATGGCCAGAGAATTGGATGAGCTTGAGATCGCCGATATGTGGTTTCAACAAGACGGTAACACTAGCCACACAGCACGCATTACTATCGATTTCCTAAAAGGGAAGTTCGGTGAACGTCTTATCTTGAGAAATAAGCCGGCCGAATGGCCACCTCGTTCATGCGATTTAACGCCATTGGATTTCTTTTTATGGGGCCACATAAAGTCATTGGTCTATGCCAACAACTTTAGACAAGCTCGGAGACAACATCCAACGCGAAATTGCCAACGTTCCGGTTGAAATGTGTGCAAGAGTGGTGGAAAATTGGGTCCAAGGAATAGAATGCTTTACACTAGCTCGTGGTGGCCATATGACCGAAATCGAATTTCATTCGTAAAATGAAACATTTGCACTACACCTGCAATATATTTGAACTTTACAACTTAAATATTCTGTGTTTTTTTTTTTTAATATGTGACATAGAGAAAGGGACCTAAGGGTAAAAAAAATCTATTTTCATTTTTTTTCTTTTTTTTTTTTGATGTGGACAACATCTGAGCATCGAATGAGACCGATTCCATGCCCCAAAAGTGTTCCCACCCAGAGATATGCGCGTTTTATGAAACTGAAGTCGACGATTCTATGCGCAAATAGAAAGGGACCTAATCTTTAAAATGGCTCTCCTGACCAAAATTGGTTTTTAACCTTGGGTCCCTTTCTATTTTGCGCGTCACATACTCGTATATAAAATTGTTATGTCCTTAATGGAAAACCCTGTATACGAGTGTTGCTTTTTATATTTCGTGTCCGGCAATAAAAACACAATAATTTATTATTGGTAATGGTTTTTTTGTTTTTCAAAATATTCTCTTCTAATATCAATGCACTTTTGCATGCGTACAAACCAAATTTCGAACCACTTTTTCCACTCCGATTGAGGAGACACCTCCAAAACATAATTTTTGAACGCTTCAACAGCTGCTTCGGGCGAAAAAAAAATCGTTGACCAAGCATTTTTTTCTTGATGCTAGGGAATAAGAAGAAGTTATTGGGTGCCAAATAAGGGCTGTACTGTGGATGGTATCAATTCGACATTTTGAATGGTCAAATAGCTCATCGTTTCAGCTGATGTGTAGGAGATCGCATTGTCGTAATGCAAAATGATCATCCACCTTCTCTTATTATCTTTAATCATTTCTTCGAACACTGTTGGCAAACAGATGGTTGTATACCACTCAGAATTGACTGTCCTACGTTCCACTAAAGGCACTGTGGCATTATGGCCGGTTATACTTAGTAGGGACATAAATACTATTACACACGTTTTATGCTGTAAAATAAAAAGTACTGAATGTTTTTGGACCAAATATTTTTTAATATATTTATTGATGTATCCAAAAAAAATCTACTTATTCGAAATGTCCGCCTTTTTGCATTTGCACACGCCTTAAGTCGCACTGGCCAATCGTCAATAGCTGCACGAACCTTGTCCATTGGAAAATTGCCCACAGCTAGAACCAAAGCAGTCTTAAGAGATCCAATGTTGGGGTATCTTTTGTGACAAACCTTGTCCTCTAAAACCGTCCACAATTTGTAATCCAATAGGTTCAAATCTGGACTGACTGAGGGTCATTCTTCAGAGGAAATGAACGCTGGCAAATTGTTTCAAAGCCAGGCCTGGGACGTTTTAGCCTTATGGGTCGGCGCAGAATCCTGCTGGAAAGTCCATGGCCGGTTTTGGAACAGGGAATTGTTAAGAGGCTTCACAACAGCTTCCAAACGGTTTCTTGGTAAACTTTGGCCGATGTATTGACTCCTTTTTCGCAGAAATGCAGGTCAGTGACCCCATCGTAAGAGACACCCCACCAAACTGTTTTCGGAGCTCATTTCTGTGAATTCTTGATTTAACGACTTTGATGACATGCGGTGTTCGAACAGAGCGTGGGCGGCCCGACCGGTGGTGGTCTTTTACATCTCCAGTCTCCTCAAACAGTTTTATGCAACGGTAGACGAACATGCGGCTAGTCCCTAGTGGCCTGAGCGTTTTGAAAATTTCGCTTTTTTTATTTCACACTTGAAAAGCGCTATTACAGCGATACGGTTCTCATTATCTGACCACTCCATGATGAAAGTTGAAACAATTTTTAAATCCCGTTACAGACTAACGCTATTGAGGTTAGCTTTCAAAACCCATATGACATTAACGGGGCATGTTCAGTTCTACTATTCAAATGGGTGTGTTCAATGTTGTAACAGTATTTATGTCCCTACTAAGTAGAAAGAATATTTTACACCACAATTTTAAAGAAAACGATGCAAATACCATTAGTATTTTGAAAACATATACGCAAGGCTGTTTTGTTTTTAGATTCTGCTTGGCTGGATAGTTTTGTGCTGTTGTTCGGACAATTCAGTAAACCGGACAAAGGTCAAAACTATATCGGTCCGGTCGGATTAGAGAAGTTATCCTGTATTACAATTATTCAAATACGGGGGCAGCAATGTCTGGATCTTTTAAAACTGGCATAGTACATTTCTCTTATTTCTTTTCAATATACGGTCGTATTCGTTTCCAGGTGTACCATCTGTTGGCCCTTCATGTTGAATGTTTTGCCACATCCCACTCGTATTAGCACAGATTGGCCACAAGTGTGAATTATGGTTTGGTTTTACAGTCCTCACATGCAGTCACATCTCCCCTTACTCTTTTGCTGCCGCCGTCCCTGTCTCTATCACTGACATGTTAACCGCAAACTGCGCCACAACAAATTAAATTAAATTGTCCTTGTTATTGTGGCGCAGAGCAACGAACAGACCCACCGACCGAGCGAAAACCCTTGAAGGCAATAAATTTCCATTAGATTTTAACTCAGCATGTGTGTAAGTAATCCGAAGCAAATACAAACCTTGGTTTTGTAAAATGTTCCCATAAAAAAAGAGGGAAAAAAGAGACAAATTCTATTCGCTTATGTTTTGGTAAAAAACTATCAGCGAATATCGGAAAACGAATTAAAACATCCATATCGGAATATTTAATAAGTATACAAATAAATTTTAGCTGCACACAGAGAAAAAATCCGTCGAAAATCAGTCCGAATTTCAAAAATTCGGTCCGAACTCGATTCGGAAAATCAGTCCGAACTACAAAAATTCGGTTGGATAGAACGAATGTCTGTTGCAATAACAACATTCTATAGTATTGATGGTAACATGGTAACCATATCACGGTATTCACAGCCAAAAACACAAGTTATACAAACCGAATTCAGTTTAACTATTGGTTCCGAGAACTGGTGGTTATGGCAACCAACCAATTGTAATGTACATGTTACTTAACAAAAATTCGGTTGGATAGACCGAATTTCTGTTGCAATAATCAACATTCCAAAGTATTGATGGTAACATGGTTCGAAATATCATATGACGGTTGCTACAACCATATCACGGTATTCACAGCCAAAAACACAGTTATACAAACTGAATGCAGTTTAACAATTGGTTCCGATAACTGGCGGTTATGGCAACCAACCAATTGTGATGTACATGTTACTTTAATACCTATAATTGGTGGTGACAACAGATTAATTCTTTGCATTGACCAAACACTGTTTGGTTGGTTATTGTAAAATAATCTTGGATATTCCAACATCAACCCTCATCAAATAAACCCTATAATATTTTATCGATTCTAGTCACAACAAAACCTTTGTTTACGACGAAAACCTATTACGAAATCCGCTTAAAAATTATAAAAACAAAAAAAATGGACAGACAGTTAAACTTAAACTGTCTGTCCATTTTTTTCTTGGCTTAGACGGCGAAAGCTTTCAAGCGATGCTGATCATAAAAATATACGAACTATACTTAGTAGGGACATAAATACTGTTACAACATTGAACACATCCATTTCAATAGTAGAACTGAACATACCCCGTTAATGTCATATGGGTTTTGAAATCTAACCTCAATAGCGTTAGTCTGTAACGGGATTTTAAAATTGTTTCAACTTTCATCATCGAGTGGTCAGTTAATGAGAACCGTATCGCTGTAATAGTGCTTTTCAAGTGTGAAATGAAAAAAAGCGATATTTTCAAAACCCTCCGGCCACTGGGGATTAGCCGCATGTTCGTCTACCGTTGCATAAAACTGTTTGAGGAGACTGGAGATGTAAAAGACCACCACCGGTCGGGCCGCCCACGCTCTGTTCGAACACCGCATTTCATGAAAGTCGTTAAATCAAGAATTCACAGAAATACGCTCCGAAAACAGAAAATCATAGCAGGTGAGGTGAATATCACGCAAAAGTCCATGAGTCGAATCATTACAAAAGACTTGGGACTTGGGGCTTTCAAACGACGTAACGGACTTTTATTGACTTTTATTGAAAAAATAGGATTGAATAATTCAAACGCCTTTTGGTGAAGCACGCTGATAACTTGCAAAGAAAAATTTTGTTCACAGATGAAAATTTTTTTACCGTTCATTAAAAATTTAGCAAGCAAAATGATAGAGTGTATCCGCTGTCATCTTAGGAAGCCCCTGAACTGATGCCAAGGGTGGAAAAGGGTCATCACCCAACTTCAGTGATGGTTTGGTGGGGTGTCTTTTACGATGGGGTCACTGAGCTGCATTTATGCGTACAAGGAGTCAAAACATCGGCCAAAGTTTGCCAAGAAACCGTTTTGGAAGCTGTTGTGAAGCCTCTTAACAATTCCCGGTTCCAAAACCATGCCATGGACTTTCCAGCAGGATTCTGCGCCAGCACATAAGGCTAAATCGTCCCAGTCCTGGCTTTGAAACAATTTGCCAGCGTTCATTTCCTCTGAAGAATGACGTTCAGGCAGTCCAGATTTGAACCCATTGGATTACAAATTGTGGACGGTTTTAGAGGACAAGTTTTGTTATAAAAGATAGCCCAACATTAGATCTCTTAAGACTGCTTTGGTTCGAGCTGTGGCCAATTTTCCAATGGACGAGGTTCGCGCAGCTATTGACGATTGGCCAGTGCGACTTAAGGCGTGTGTAAAGGTAAGAGGCGGACATTTCGAAAAAAAAAGATTCTTTTTGGATACAATATACATCAATAAGTATATGTGACAGCGCATAGATAAAGGGACCTAAGGGTAAAAAAAATCAATTTTAATTTATTTTCTTTTTTTGATGTGGACAACATCTGAGCATCGAATAAGACAGATCCCATGTCCCAGAGATTTGCGCGTTTTATAAAAGTGAAGTCGACGATTCTTAGCGCAAATAGGAAGGAACGTAATCTTTAAAATGGCTCTCCTAAAAAAACTGGTTTTTAACCTTAAGTCCCTTTTTATTTTGCGCGTCACATACTAAAAACTATTTGGTCCAAAACTTTCAATACTTTTTATTTTACAGCATAAAACGTGTGTAACAGTATTTATGTCCATACTAAGTAAATAAAAAATATTTTCAGAATATGTGACAGCGCATAGAGAAAGGGACCTAAGGGTAAAAAAAATCAATTCTCACTTTTTTTTGATGTGGACAACATCTAAGCATCGAATTTGACCGATCCCATGCCCCAAAAGTGTTCCCTTCCAGAGATATGCGCGTTTTATGAAAGTGAAGTCTACGATTCGAAGCGCATATAGAAAGGGACCTAATCTTTAAAATGGCTCTCCTGAACAAAACTGGTTTTTACCCTTAGGTCCCTTTCTATTTTGCACGTCACATATAGAAACGGACTTAACTGCAATTAAGTGACATAACTTAGACTTGATCATATAGACCTCCGTATTATTCATTGAATTACAACAAATTTTTTTGTTGCCGACCCATTGTTGCCAGGCCACCCAACACTTGACAATAAATATTGTCATAAACCTTAAATAACTTCTTTCAGGCTATTGCAGAGCGGTTCAAAAAGTACTTATAACCAACAATCTATAACAACAACCAATACATGTAAAAATTTCGTTTCAATTTCCAATACTTGTTTTCTTCAGCCGAAAGTGTCAGTTTCCTCTACTGAACATTGCTGTCCACCCAACCAACACTTGGTTGTAACGATGGAATAAATGGATAGTTCTTGTAACCACCAACATTCGGTAGGCAAAAAAATCGGTTGTGGGAACAAATGTGTTCTCTTTGTGTGAATGTTTTTTTTTTTAATTTTTCATTATTTTAATTCATTTTCAACTTTTAAAGCAAAAACGAACTTACTTTGTGTCAATTGTTTGTGATTTATTGTCTTAATCTTATTTATTTAGGTCCTTTTTTGTTTGCGGTTTATTGTCTCTTTAATCTTATTTATTTACGTCCTTTTTTGTCAAAATTATTTAAACTATTTAATTTTCATAAATAGCCCCTTCAGACTCTGCGCACACGGCCATTTATTGTCAGATTACCCCGGCATTTTTTATGGACAATCAATTCAGCCCTCAATTGCCACTCAGTGATGGGTAGTATGGCCGGATAGTCCTCATCTTTTAAGGTATAGTTTTTAAAGACATATGCGTTGTTCTACAGCCAAATAAAAAATAATTCATTAAAAATACAATCCCATTTGACGCTTAATAGAACTTACAGCCAAAAGAGGACATTTCTTGGGAAGATTACTAACACGCAGCACCTCTTGAAATAGAGCCTTCAGCAGTTTAATTTTTTGAGCCTTTTCCAAACTCTCACATCCATCGGTCACTATTTGGATGAGGCTAATGTGACTTTTGTCCTTCTTAACTATGTCAAAGTTTAATTTAATATCAAATTCGTTGACTTTTTTATGAAATTCCAAATCGGCATAGATCATCTTGCGACCGTAGACTTTATAATTGAAATACTTAACAAATTCGGTATCGAGAACTTCGAATCGAGCATCCATTATCTCTATGGTAAATTCGCGCTGAGGGAAATTTTCAATATTAGAAATGAAAAAACTTTGAGTTATTTTAAGGATTCTTGATACCTTGGCAATTGTGTAAGAGAACACCAACAGGAGAACAATAATGCCCCGGTAATTTTGTACTGACTTCATGTTTTCATACTTTTGCACAGTCTAGATTGACTAGTTTAAAATCCAAACTGTTTGTTTTTTGGTAGAGTTGGGGCAGTAACTAAATTTGAGTTAACGTCTTTTTAATCATATAAACAAAGTGTCAGTTATTCTGAAACCAAAGTGAAATCAGGCGTTTAATTTACAAATGGCTATTTAATGCTAAACTTACAGCGTTTTAAGAGCTGAAGTGCTTTTTGCAAAATCCCGAAAAGGTTTAATAATTTGCATGAAGTATTGAAGTTGTGTCACTACGAAGGTTGCTATGTATACATCTGGCCACCTGACATTTCCGCCACCTGACATTTCCATTGGAAAGTTTGAAATTTAATAGCATAAACGAACTCAGAACGTTTTGACGTACGACCATCATTTGTGTTGTTTTCAGTGACTTAAAAAAATCAATTCGCAAAAAAATGGAATTAACTTGTGAACATTTTCGTGCGATAATTTTTCACAACTATCGACGTGGATTATCGCGACAAGAGTGCATCGATGAACTTAAATCTTTGTATGGCGATGAAGCACCATCCTATACTTATATAACTAAGAAAGACTGGTTTAATGAATTCAATCATGGCCGACGCTCGCTCAAAGACGAAAGTCGTCCAAAAACGGCCGTTGTGCCAGAGAACATTGATGCTGTGCGTTAACTGATAATGCAAGATCGTCCTGTTACATACCCTGAGATAGAGGCATCCTTGGACATTTCTTCTGCCAGCATACATTCGATATTTCATGAACACCTGGCCGTGAAAATGGTTCGTTCTCGTTGGATCCCGCACAATTTGACAATAACTGACAACAAAAGGCTTGTGTTGATTGAAGATTGGGACAGGGTCGTTCTCCAGGAGCCTTTGGGTCCAATCAATTGCCGGTTTTTTTCCATTTTAAGGGAGTATTCATAGCGAAGTTTATGTAACATTCGGCTTGGCAGCATATGAGACGCGCAAAATAGAAAGGGACCTAAGGTTAAAAACCAGTTTTGTTCAGGAGAGCCATTTTAAAGATTAGGTCCCTTTCTATTTGCGCTTAGAATCGTCGACTTCACTTTCATAAAACGCGCATATCTCTGGGAGGGAACACTTTTGGGGCATGGGATCGGTCTCATTCGATGCTCAGATGTTGTCCAAATCAAAAAAAAAGTGAAAAGTTGATGAAAAGTTTTGTTCAGGAGAGCTATTTTAAAGATTAGGTCCCTTTCTATTTGCGCTTAGAATCGTCGAATTTACTTCCATAAAACGCGCATATCTCTGGGAGGGAACACTTGGTCTCATTCGATGCTCAGATGTTGTCCACATCAAAAAAAGAAAAAAGTGAAAAATTGATTAAAAGTTTTGTTCAGGAGAGCCATTTTAAAGATTAGGTCCCTTTCTATTTGCGCTTAGAATCGTAGACTTCACTTTCATAAAACGCGCATATCTCTGGGATGGAACACTTTTGGGGCATGGGATCGGTCTCATTCGATGCTCAGATGTTGTCCACATCAAAAAAAGAAAAAAAAAATGAAAATTGATTTTTTACCCTTAGGTCCCTTTCTCTATGCGCAGTCACATATAGTCATGGTGATGATACCTTCTATTTTTTACCTATTTTAAGGGAGCATTTATGGCAAAGTTTATATAAGATTCGGCTTGGCAGCATATTATGTAGACTAGCTCGTTCTGTTCTTCCATTGCTTCTCGCAGGCATTCGATTACAAACGGATCTTCTGCCAACAGATGGTATATCTGTAGGCCTATTCTATCAATGACACCTTGTCTTAATTTCAAAGGACGATTGTATGAAAAAGTTAGGTCCCTTGACAGATTGTGAAGGCATGCAAATATCCTTTTCCTGCAGTTGGAATTTTTTCCACCTACACGCAGAGTTAACAAGGATTCTTACTTTGGTTTAAACACACAAGGACACTCTACACAAGCGTCTTACATAGTATTCAAATTAGATATCCATACAAAAAGTAATCATATTATTATTGTAGCTCTTCATTTTGTGGCAAATTAATTCAATTGTAGGTATAATTCAATTTTTAAATTATTCCAAAAACTTTTCATTACTAATTAAACTCTTCTCAAACCGCCATTGATTCACATAAACAAACAGAGAAATATGTACATCCTGGAGATGGAGGACAAACAATCGGGTTGGTTTGATGTATGCATACCGACGTACGATTTTGTCAGTGGCAATGCCGGTGTATTTCCCATCCGGTGGATACTGTGAGAGTGTTTGCGTGGGTTTGTGTGATGCTTCAGTTGGAATCGAGTTGAGTATCTCATTTGCATAGACAATTAGTTTATGTTATGTATATAATTTTGATTTGGATTGGGTTTTGAATTTTCGTTTGTTTCATTCATTCATTACGGCCAAGAGATCCTTAAACAATTGAAAATACATTAAAAATGCAAACAGTGTCTCGATAACAATTAAATGAACTCACCCACTCAAACAATGAATCTGGTGGATTTCTGTTAATTTGATTTTGTTTTAATTTTGCTGGTTTGCATAGTTCGAGTATATTTTTGATAATCGAATACAAATACCTACAAAATTAAAGGATTATGCAAGACTTAAGAGGTAATAAAGGGGGTTTATTGATTTCTATTATTTGAAATTGTTTATGGATCTAATCAAGAGATTTTGGTAAAGGCTAAGAAAAGAACATTATTAAGACTGCCTTCTCTTTACAGCCTGCGAAAGCAGTGCATAAAATCGACTATTAGCCTTAGATGAAAGACCCATTAACGGCCGCACTCTGGTACAGTTCTGCGATCTGTTTGTAATGAATGTTTAATAATGAACCTGTTTTGTATTAATAAGTTTTTTTTGAGGTGTCTGGCCTAAGATGAATTTGTCTTTTTGTAAAATGATGCCAAAAGAACGTGCATTTATTAGTCATTTCATCGAAATTGAGTTCAAGGGCTCTAAGGACCTTGTCACACGTCCACTTACTAATTTCATTAAAACCTCAATAAAAACTAAACTATGGGTCGGATTGTCTTGATATTAAACGAGTCTCCAAAAACTAGGAATAAAGGTTAACTTTTGGGGTACCTTATCCTGGCCGACATAGGAGTAATTTCAGTTTGAAAATAAAAAAAGGTCCCCAGGGAACTTCTTATAAGTTTTTGTTTGCAACACCTAATTATATTGATATCTCTGATCAGAGACCCTGTAAAGTTGTAAGTAATATTGAATGTCGAAAGCACGAATTTGATCAATAGAAATAAGCACGCTGTTGGCTTATGGACATGATTGGGACTAGATGTGGACGAAATTTATCAAAAGTTTCATTGTAAGGAATGTAAAATGAAACAAAGTGTTTTTTTTTAAAAATAAATGTTCTGTTGACTAGATTTATTCTGACTCAAGTTTTGGAGAAGAGTTGTAATTTCCTCTCTTGGTGAGTAATGATTTATACTTAAGATTAAAGAAGATTTGTAAGGTCTTCTTCGGCCTAGTAATGGTTTCATACTAATTTGAAATGTGTTCGCTTAGGACTATATATACAAAAATTCTTATCAGGCGAACCACGTTGGGCTTACAATTTCTAAGGCAGAAATCAATGCACGCATCGCAGGCCGTTATCGCCCTGTGCGAGCATTTCATCGATCGTTCGTTGCATTGTACGTTTTATTACATTGTGCGACCATAAATATATTTTTATTGCCAGCGGACAATAAAAGACACAAATTCGACGCGTCTTCCCGCTGCACTTGAAATGCATTGGAAATCCAACATAACCCAACACACAATATAAACGTGTTCACTTTGAACAAGGAACTTAAAGTATGTCTGAAAAGGTACACTTTTTGATTAATTGTTTAACATGTCTCAATTTGTTGTTGTATTTTTTTAGAAATAGTGGTCTAAAATTACGATCTCTATGATGCTAAAAAAGTTTACTTCTAAATACAGACATATTCATTCATTTCAATTCGACTCATGAATATATTTCAAATCGAAATCTGTCTAATCGGGCAGGTGGACCTTAGGGGATCAAAAAGTTACCCCAATGACCGAACCAGGCGACCATTAATTAACATGGACAAACATCCTTACTTGGATACCACAACATCGCATTAAGGAACGAGGGAAACATCTCTCAAATCAGTTAGCTGTGCACGGTTCCATTCTCACTCACTGACCGGGACATACGAGGGCGACCGCAAAAGTAACTGGCCTAACATAAAAAGAACCGTTTTTTTTTGAAATTATTATTATTTATTTTTCAACATAGTCTCCTCCCAACTCAATACACTTCATCAAGCGTTTTTCAAGTTTTTTAATTCCATCCGAAAAATAAGATTTTTCAAGACCTTAAAAATATGCCTCAGTTTCCGCAATAACCTCGCTATTGGACGAAAATTTTTTGCCACCGAGAATTTTTTTAAATTTGGAAACAAGAAATAATCAGAAGGAGCTAAATCTGGACTATATGGTGGATGCGGAGCAATTTTAAATCGTAATTCGGCCAGTTTTTGTTGCGTTAAAAATGCAGTGTGTGAAGGAGCATTATCTTGATGAAAAAGAACTTTTTTTTCTAAATGCGGTCGTTTTATCTTGATTTCTTCACTCAAACGATCCAATAATGCACAATAATATTCACTATTTATAGTTTTTCCTTTCTCAAGGAAGGATGATCGAACAGCTGTCACGTTCGGTGATACAACAGTGACAGATCCGAAGCGGTGCCCGTTTTATTTTAACCGGCTTTTATTGAGCACCCAGCGAGTGATAAGGCGAAAAGGAGAGTATTGCGTCGTATCCGCGCTCTCCGAGTCGAAGAGGCACCACCACAATTTACCGTTGGCGAAGTTGCCTATGTCATCCGCAGCGCAAAATCATCAAAGGCGCTGGGTCCGGACGGAATCTCAATGCTGATGTTAAAGCACTTGAATACCCCGGGAGTAGAGTACATGACCAAAGTGCTCAATCTGTCGCTAGCCACTCACGAAGTTCCCGATGCCTGGAAAATGGGCAGAGTGGTCTCACTACGGAAGCCAAAGGCAAAGACGCAAGTAACGGAGATTCGTACAGGCCGATCTCCTTGCTTTCTCCAGTAGCAAATACGCTTGAAACACTGCTCCTCCCCAGCCTGATCGAACACTTTCCTAGTGCTGATTATCAGCATGGATTCCGCAAGCAGCACAGCACAACAACTGCTTTACACGCCATCACCTCACCACACGTATAAGTCGCGGCCTTAACCAGAACAAGTCTAACGACAGGATGGTCTTCGTGGCTCTTGACCTTACAAAAGCCTTCGACACGGTCAATCATGCCGCTCTGTTGGAGGACATTGAAAAAACGTCCCTTCCGCCCAGTTTGAAACGTTGGGTCGTAAACTATATGTGGGGGCGCCAGTCATGTGTAGAATTTAGAGACAGAAAGTCGAAGCCCCGTAGAGTTAAACAAGGAGTTCAACAGGGTGGAGTTTTATTCCCGGCTCTGTTTAACCTCTATCTCTCTAAACTTCCTGCACCACCAGATGGCGTTCAAATTGTGTCGTACGCTGACGATTGCACAATTCTGGCGTCAGGACCTAAAGTGGATGACATTTGTGAGAAAATCAACTGTTACCTCACTGACTTAGCACGTTTCTTCACTGCGAGGAATATAAAAATATCCGCCTCCTAATCATCAGCCACTCTGTTTACTGCTTGGACCGCAGAGGTGCGGTTGTCACTCAATGTGAAAGTCGATGACGTCAACATCCCGACCACCAACTACCCCAAAATCCTTGGGGTCACATTGGACAGCCTTTTTAGATCCTCTGCACATGCTACAGCTATCTGCGATAAACTCAAAAGTAGGAACAAGGTCCTCAAGTCACTTGCCGGCAGTACTTGAGGAGCCGACAAAGAAACCTTGTTGACCTCTTACAAAGCGATAGGTCGGTCTGTAGCAAACTACGCAGCACCTGTATGGTCGGCGAACGTGAGTACGACGCAGTGGAAGAAAATTCAGACTTGCCAGAATGCCGCCCTTAGAACATCAACAGGGTGTCGTCTTATGTCTTCTGAGGACCATCTACATGAGGAGACGAAGGTCCTTACCCTGCGCAGACACAATTTCCTGTTGTCTAAGCCATACCTTCTATGGTGTTTTCGCAGCAGTCATCAATAAATATTATACCCCTTGCATCCCAAAATACTGCGGCCATTACTTTTCCTGCTGACTTAACAGTTTTCGTCTTCTTGGGACCACTTTTACCAACTTCTATCCATTGTTTTGACTGTTCTTTGCATTCTGGGATGTAGTGATGGATCCATGTTTCATCAACAGTTATGAATCGGCGCAAGACCTCTATTGGATTACGCTGATAAATCGCTAAAAGCTCCTCGGAATTGGTCCAACGGACGATTTTTTGGGGCAAAGTCAACAAACGCGGCACCCATCTTGCGGATAGCTTTTTCAAGTGGAGTTCATCATGTAAAATACTCCAAACTTGTTTTTCGTGTATTTTAATAATATCAGCAAGTTCTCTGAGTTTTATTCGTCTATCTTTAGTCACTTCATTAAATATTTTTCTAATGTTTTCAATAGTAGTAGCAGTTTTCGGTCTTCCAGAGCGTTGTTCATCTTCCGTACTTGAACGACCCATTTTAAATTGTTGAACCCAGGATTTCACGGTGAAGTATGATGGTGCATTATCACCATGAACAGAATCCAGTTCATCTTTGATATTATTTAACTATTAAATTAACTATGAAATTTTAAAACAATTTTAATGGCTAAAAAATTCAACCATAGAATAGTTAAATTAACTATTATTATTGTTAAATACTAGTCAACAACAAAATGTTCAAATTAACCTTATATAACGAAGACTCCAAATCATGTTTATATATACTTAAGTTAATTATATACAGGGTGGCCCAAATGAGACCTAGTGATGCTAAACACGTATAACTCTTGTAATAACGGTTTTTTTAAATGATTTATTTTTATATGTTAAAGACATTCTATGGAAATTTAACGTGACTATGTGTGAAATATGACTTCAGACAAATGACCACCATTTTGCTCGATGCAGGCATTGGCTCTTTTAAGCGCATTTTGCATTACACGGAGTAATGTTTCTGGTTGCAGGCGCCGTATTTCGTCTCGAATATTCTGCTTGAGCTGTCCAAGTGTCTGAGGTTTGTTAACATACCTTTGTCTTTAAAATATCCCCATAAAAAAATGGGACGCAGTTAAATCTGGTGAACGAGGAGGGCAAGGGAAATCTGAATTTTTGGAAATTATGAGTTCACCAAAAATTTCACGCAGCATGTGCATAGTTTGCCTAGCAGTATGTACAGTGGCTCCATCTTGTTGAAACCACAAATTAGGATGTTGCTCCACTATTGGCCGCAAAAAGTTGTCGATCATTGTTCTGTAAGAAGCCCCGGAGACCGTATCTGGCGTTTCATCCTCATTCTCAAAGAAATATGGACCGATGATTTTTGTGGCCATAACACCACACCAAACAGTGCATCTGATTGGGTGTAACTGATGCTGATGTATTGCCAACTGCAACCCAGTTCCACAAAACGGCGAACTAAACTTGTAATCGTTGAAGATGTGGGCGCTGATCTTACGTTAAAAAAACGGCGATAATTTCGCTGCGTCAGAACAATTGATCGTTGAGAAGAATAACAAAAAACGATAATTTTAATGCGTTGTTGTGGACTGCACGTATTCATTTTAAATTTCCAAGAGTTCAGTTATAATCTGCGAGAAGAAAAAATAAATTATATTAAAAAATAAAAAAAAAGTTATTTGCGTTTCACATTAGCTGGTCTTATTTGGGACACCCGTTATAAGGTTATTTTTCTTCTCAGTGTATTATTATTGCCTTGACCATATAGTAACCATATTTTTCTCTGCGTGCAGCTGGATATCACTGCAGCCTTGTGCTTAGGAATTATGATGATTGGAAAAACAATCATTAAAATAAGGTCAGCCTGTAGTTAAAGCCATCGAAATACATAGATAGTGCTGCCTTTGGTACATTGGGCCAGAATGCTTCAGATATAGAACGCTAGAGTAGACTTTCTCCCTACCCAGACTTCAATGGAGGTTCCACATGAAAGAAGACATAAAAATCCTAATTTCTACTAAGAACTGAAGCACTTATTACTGGTGGCCAGGGCCTACAGCAGATTGTGGATCTAGTCTAAGTGAGCTAAGAGGTTTCAAGCAACCATTTTGCAAAATAGTTTTTAACTCTGTCATGTAGTGTCATCAGTCTTTTGTACAATAGTTTTGTTTCAAACTGGCGAGCGAACCCTTGCAAAAATATTAAAAAGCAAGAACTTCAATAACGACAACCTCACCATCCCTGGCTTAAGTTGACTGCCAATGAAACTTTGAAATTTCGCCCCCCTTTTTTCTGCATTAAACCAAACATTCTTGCAAGGACTATTTGATGATAATAATGTCGGATTAATATGATTTACACCAACTTGGAATTTGTCTTCTTAGTAGTCGCAGTACATTCATTTCATTTATTTCCACCATAAACCGGGAGAAACTCGTCCGAGTCTCCAACCCACCCACCATGGTGACACCGAGCCACTCACTAAAAGTAATAATAAAGAGTAATCGCGTGCCAGCAACTCAAATGGAATGCTGAAGTCACATCTTCTGCCTTGACTTTATTAATTCCAGACATCGAGAAGATTACGCACACACACACACACAAACCAGCCGACAGAGAAGTAATGAAGATGAAGTGGACGAGGAAGATGGCATGCCGATGATAATGATCTATTGACTTTAGATTACTTTAGTGCTGAAGCGTATGCTGGTGAAGAAGTAAATGCCGAGAAATTGATGACGTTAATAGCGACTGAAAGGTATGCGTGTCAACTGTCAGCGAGACAAAAGCCAAATCTAACGAGCAACACATGTACCTGTCTTCAGACGTACGTATGTATGCGTGGAACAGCAATCACTCATACATACACACATTCGAATTTCAAATTAGCATATTAATCATAAATGACGCGTTGTATTGTATTAATGAATCCAATGGAATCTCTCACTGGTTGTCAGCATCAATGAATACACGTAAATGAATGGGGAATTCAACCATCCAACCTTTCGACAGCGGACGAACTACTGTATTTGAAAAAAAAACCAACCGGCGTTGGCTAAATTTACATAAAAAAGTAGTAAAAGTTATTGGTCGAAGTCGCGGCGTTTTCAAAAACAGTAGCAACACTAGGAAGTAGAAGGGGTTGCAATTTAAATGTGAACAGAGCAGTATGTTTCGGAAGGCATTTAAGTTACGCTAATTTGTTGCTCAACATCATGTTAAACGGTCTATGAAAAGGGTTGACCCTCTTAAGAACGTTCAAAGAACAGGGCTTAAAATGTATGCCATCATTTTTTAAGAAATATAACTAAAAAGTAAGGCAGGCTAAGGCGTATATTCTCTAGTGTCTCTATCTAACTCACCTAGTCAGAAGTAAACGATTTTGATATTTTTTTTCTATTTTTTTCGCTATCAATAATACGAAAATTTGGCAAAATACGAGGGCGGTTCGGAAAGTTCTTAGGCTATCAATGAAAGAGAATAGTTAGTTTTTCAAAAATATTTTTATTTTTCAATATAATCTCCTGAAACTCCAATACACTTAGTCCAACGCTTATCTAGCTATTCTATCCCTTGATTATAATAGTTTTTCTCAAGGTCTTCAAAATAGTGGTTTACAACTGTAATTGCATCTTCATTTGAGGTAAAACGCTTGCCAGCAAGGATTTTTTATATTTAAGAACAGGTAAAAAAAAAGTCACTGGGAGCTAAATCAGGAGAATAAAGTGAGTGGTCAAGCAACTCGTACTTTAATTCGTTGATTTTAGCCATTGTTAAAACACTCGTGTGCGCTGGTGCATTGTCTTGATGAAAAATTATTTTTTTTGTGTTGTAAGCCAGGACGTTTTTCTCGAATTTGTACATTTAATTGATCTAAAAGGTTGCAATAGTACTCTGAATTTATTGTTTTACCCTTTTGCAGATAGTCAATCAAGAAAATACCTTTGAAGTCCCAAAAAACCGTTGCCATAACCTTACCAGCCGATTGAATTGTTTTTGCCTTCTTTGGGGCACTTCGTCCAGCTTCAGTCCATTGTTTGGATTGTTCTTTTGTCTCTGGAGTATAGTGGTGGATCCATGTCTCATCAACAGTTATGAAACGACGCTTAAAATCCATTTTATTTCGCTGAAAACGATCCAAACAAGAAAAAGTGTTCATTCTTATGCGTTTTTAGTCGACTGTTAACAAGTCCGGCACCCATCTTGCAGAAAGCGTTTTCATCTGTAGTTCTTCATGCAAAATTAAATGGACTCGGTCATTTGAGATGCCCATGATATTAGCTATTTCACGCACTTTTATTCGTCGGCCATTTAATACCATATCATGCACTTTGGCTACAATTTCTGTTGTTGTTGCTGTTTTTGGACGTCCACTACGTGGTTCATCTTCAATGCTTGTACGACCACGTTTAAATTCAGCAACCAAATTTTTTACTGTGTATATGAAGGAGCACTTTCACCTAACACATTCACCATATCATTATGAATTTCTTGTCCCGATAAACCTTTTTTATGTAAATATTTAATGACACCACGCATTTCTAATTTTTCCATTGTAAAAAAATCGCGGATGCGTCTTTTGTGAACACCTGTTTCTATATGAAGCAGTTGCCAGATCGAAACAAAATTTAACATGTGTTCATAGCAGAGATGGAAGTTTCCAAAACACTTAACTTTTTTCTGTTTATACCGCGCTTATTGTGCTAGGCTAAGAAGTTTCCGAACTGCCCTCGTATGTACATAGTTTCAGTTACTATCTAAGCGATATATCAGCAAATATTTACAATAATGAATATATCAGTAACATTTAAATATAATTCACTTAATAGGAAAATGATAGTGAAAAGCCTTTAATTAATATTACAAAAAGTGTATACAAAGTTTTAGAAACAACAAATAAGTCCTTCTATATTGTGGCATAAGGGATGGATTATTTATTGCTACACCAAACTTCTTAAATGGCCATACTTTGATCTTCTGCATTTTTCAGTGAATGTCAGAGTCATGTCATCTTTCAGAGTCTGAATCGTTTTTTGTTTCGATATTCTATGCAGTTCAGCAGTCGAAAATCTTTTTGGAAGATTATACAGGGTGTCCGCCGAGAAGGTATACTACTTTGTTTTGCCATCATTTTGGTAAACATTAGTCTTGACAGTTCATACTTGGCAGTCGCGAAGTAGAGACGTGGCAAATTTATTATGGAAAAATATTCGATAAAACAACGTGTTTAAATCGTTAAAACATTTTATTAAAATCAATCAGCGATAACTGTGACGATGAGAAAGTTACGTGACATTTTTGGGAGAAACAGCGTGCCAACAAAAAGCACTATTTATCGTGTTGTGAATTATTTCGAAGAAAGAGGGTCTGTAGCTGATATGCCCAAGCGTGGATCACAAGAGGACCAGAAAGTAGTCAAAACAATCCACCAACCTCAATTCGCCGCCGTGCTCAGGAGCTTGGTCTTCAAAAAACAACTTTGACCACAATTTTGCACAAGGATTTGTTTTTGTTTCCATTAAAAATTCAGTTTAGTTTACATATGCCAATAGGATGTTTCAGCTTGCCCATGACAACACGATTTTCATGAAAAAATTCCTAATGAGTGATGAGGCACATTTCCATTTGAATGGATATGTGAATAAACAGAATAGTCGGTTCTGGGCATGGAAAACCCTCAAATTATTCATCAGTCACCTTTGCATCCATAAAAAGTGACAGTCTGGTGTGCAATTTGGTTTGGAGGAATCATTGGACCTTAATTCTATGAAAATGAAAACGGCGTCACGGTAAATGCCAATGGAGAGCAATATCGTGTCGTGATAGGATTGAAATCTTTTTATCGCCAGAACTGCATGTTTTGGGCTTGATTAACTTGTGGTATCAACAAGACGGTGCCAGGATTATAATGGAATTTCTTCGAGACCTCTTTCCACAACAAGTTATTTCAAGTAATGGTGATGTTGATTGGCCTCCACGGTCGCCTAATTTGACTGCTCTGGATTTCTTTTTGCGAGGATATCTGAAAAGCAAGGTTTATTCAAACAAAACAGAAAAGGGCTGGCATTTGTGAGGCTAACAGAGCCGTATATTTATCTAATATTATATTTCATACATAATTGCCGACGTTAAATAAAACATTTATCAATATAAGATCCATTCTTTTTCATTTAATCAACAAACAAAGTCGTATACCTTCCCGACGGACACCCGTATATGATTTTTAAGTTTTTGTTCCGCATGATTTGCAAACTGAGATTTCCACTTTAATTTCCACTTTGAAAAGTACTTACTAGCCGAAGAAAGTGATTTTTGCATACGCTTTACTACGAGCGTTGCTATATATATTTCAGGCCTAGGCAACGCTAAGTGTTGCCTGGCGCCATCTGACATATCCATTGGAATGTTTGACATTTTACTAAGAACGTTTCGACGTACGACCATCATTTGTGTTGTTTACACAGTGGCTTGAAAAAATCAATTTGGCAAAAAACAGAATTAACTCGTGAACATTTTCGTGCAAACATTTTTCTCAATTTTTGACGTGTATTATCACGACAAGCGATGAAGCACCATCCTATAGCACAGTGAAAAACTGGTTTAATGAATTTAATCGTGGCCGACGCTCGCTCAAAGACGAAGGTCGTCCAAAAACGGCCGTTGTGCCAGAGAACATTAATGCCGTGTGTATACTGATAGTGCAAGATCGTCATGTGACATACCGTGAGATACAGGCATCCTTGGGCATTTGTTCCACCAGCATACATTCGATATTGCATGAACACCTGGCCGTAAAGAAGGTTTGTTCTCGTTGGATCCCGCACAATTTGACAATCGCTTAAAAAAAGACTCGTGTCGATTGGTGCAAACAAATTTTGATAAATACGATGACGGTGCTTCAAAAGACGTTTATAAAATCGTAACAGGTGACGAATCATGGATCTATGCGTATGAGCCCGAAACAAAACAGCAATTGACCGTGTGGTTCTTCGCAGACGAGCCAAATCCAACGAAAGTTGTTCGTGGAAGAAGCACTTCGAAGCAAATGATCGCCTGTTTCTTCGGCAAAACTGGTCATGTGGCGACTGTTCCGCTTGAGCAACGTAGGACGGTCAATTCTGAGTGGTACACCACAATTTGTTAAATGAAGTCTTCGGAGAAATTCGAAAAACGAACAAGAGAAGACGAATCATTGTGTACCATGACAATGCGAGCTCTCACACGTCGGCTCAAACCAGCGCCTTTTTGACCGGCCCTGACTTGGCACCCAAAGACTTATGCCAGCACCTCGAGAAAAAAAAGCGTGGTCAACGATTTTCGTCGCTAGAAGATGCTGTTGAAGCGTTCAAAAACCATGTTTTGGAGGTGTATCAATCGGAGTGGAAAAAGTGCTTCGACAATTGGTTTGAGCATGCAAAAGTGTATAAATCATGCTGGAGAATACTTTGAAAAACAATAAAACCATTTTTAATGATAAATATTCGCATTTACATTATTAGGCCAGAATATATATATATATATATATATATATATATATATATATATATATATATATATATATATATATATATATATATATATATATATATATATATATATATATATATATATATATATATATATATATATATATATATATATATATATATATATATATATATATATATATATATATATATATATATATATATATATATATATATATATATATATATATATATATATATATATATATATATATATATATATATATATATATATATATATATATATATATAGCAGTCCTCGTAATGGCATTACTGGCTCGAAACTGCTGCATTTTAAAGAGAAGCTTTTACATGGCAAAGAGATTAATCTCTTATTCGTAAAGTCGCCGGCATTGAATATCTGGAAACCTTACGCTAATTTTTTTCTAGATGTTATTACGTAGAATTTGACCGGGTGTCAGACACACCAGCCACCACTTTAAAGCGGCCCAAACCTATAATATACCAAACAAACTTATTTTTGTTAATCTTTTTAAGAAATTGTCCTTAGATTTGCGACTCTCTATTTGGCTAACATTTGTGTTAGGCCATGAAATCACCCATTCTTCAAGTCGTTTCACAGTGTAGTGAGTATCAGCGTAAAACAAAAGATGATTTCACTCCTTTACATATCCCTTGAATAGTGTTTGTGCCCAGCAAATGAACATCGTTTAACGTTGGTGACAACTGTAATTAGTGGAGTTTATATCCTTTCCTTATGACTCCCACAGGTGTTGTTGTTTGTGCAATCAAAAAAATACACCAAAACATTTCAAAAGTAAGTCGAGTAAGTAGTTGAAGGCAACCGTGAAAATATGTCCACTTTTTTTTTAAAAATGTTCAATAACCATAATTTTCAAATGCGCCACCCCTTTTAGGAAAGGCAATAACTACAGACCGGCAATCCTTTTTTTCGAACAACCAAAAAAAACAGACACACAACATAAAGGACACGAATTTCTATTGAAAACAATGGAAGAATGAATGAAATGTGCGGCGCAACTAATTTCATTCACTTTTTATGCAAATTTAACAGAAAATAATACAATTTTCTCCCTCTTATTTTGGCCAATGGATTTTAAACACAATTTTTTTTCTCGAGTGAAAAAAACACATGCCAAAAGGAAAATACGGATAAATGCGCAATTTTCCAAACAGGTGGTGTTGGCTGGGACGATTTCGGCAGTTTTGCTGGAGCTGTTGATATTTTCTACCCAAAACAACCAAGGACACGAGCGACCGGTGGTTGTTTAATGACACAGTGGAACGACCCACGGAGGAGGTGTGAAACTTATTTTTATGCTTCTTAATGTTTAATGTTTGTGTCCTCTTTTTTTTTGGTGTTTTTTTGTCCTCCTTTTAAAGACTTTTTGTTCTTCGGTTTGGAAATTAACATTTCTTTTGTGACTCGGTCTAATTTTTATTGTTTTGGGTCGTGTTTTTTTCACTTCTGCTGTGTTTGGCTCCGTTATGGCTTTGACTTTTCAGTGAAAAGTTCCTTTTTTTCTTGCAGTCATTTTTCACCGTCCAATTTTTCTGGTTGCTTTCTTTTTGGAGGGCATTTTTTCACGTCGCAAAAAAAAAAATAAATTAAAAATTGGTCTGTTATAAATTACGGAAAATGCAAATTTTCATTTAATTAGTTACACTTCGAAAAGAACATTTGTAGTCTCTCAAATGAATGACCTGTAAACGATTTTTATTGTTTGAAGGGGACAAATTTTAAAATTCGAATTACATCCACTTTAAGTGGCAGGGCTAGGGTTTGTTGGTGAAGTCCATTGTTACAACTGGCCCTATCAGAGAGCTGAATTCTCTTTGTGCTTTTTAGTTAAAATAAATAAAGAAATGCTCAAGTCTGACAGGACCGAAAGAAATGCTGAAATATATTTATATCCGAAATATGGTTGGTTTATCAAAAACAAATCTGTGATATTGTTTTTGAAGTAATCATCTTAAAATTAATTGGGGACTAAATTTCACATAAACATTTCTCAAGGGTGGTCCAATCATATTGCACGATATTAATTGTAAGTCGCACCTTAACGTCAAATGTTCATTGCCCTACTTTATTTGACATTTGTTTGTGTCAGTCTTTGACAAATTCTGTTGGGTCTCTAGTAACACAGTGATGTTGTTCGCAATTGTGTGGCAAAAGAGCCGTCCACCTCGACGGCTCTTTTGCCCATCAATTAAATATCTCACGATCATCACTGATGCGAATTTTTTTTACAGATTTGAATTTACGCTCTTACAAGGTTTAGTTGACTTAAAGGCTGAAGCCTGCTGACCATTTCAAGCGTCGTCAATACTCCGAATAGTTGGTTGAACAAACAGAAGTGCCTTGACAAAGAAATCATCTTCAGCGAAGAGGCACACTTTCACCTGAGTGGATTTGTTAAGAAGCAGAATTGCCACATTTGGGAAAATGAGAATCAACGAGTGATTTTTAAAAAGGCGATGCATCCACAAAGTGCGACTGTTTTGTGCGATTTATGGGCTCGCGATTTCATCCGGCAATACTTCTTCGAAAATGAGGTCGACCAAGCAGTTACCACGATATCGGATTTCTTGTGGCCATAACTAGGGGATATGGAGCTGGCAGATATGTGGTTCTACTCGCCACACAGCCAACTTTATGTGAGTGAAGATAAATTTGAATTTATCTTTCAAAGACGCAAAAAATCAGCGGTCCCAGTGGGTTAGAAAAGTTAAATTCGAAATTATCTTCACTATTTGACGAGACTACTTCTAGCGATAGTAGCCAGTACTAGTAGCAATAATTTGGCAGTAGTCTGATTTACGAAAGTATTTCCAGTTGTCCACCATGGACGCACTAAGATCCGCTCTAGAACAATTTTCCCCAAATTTCAAATTCCAGGTGAAGAATTCAAAATTCTGAAAATTATTTCAGACAAACGGCCTGATAGCATTATTATAGTATACTAGTAGCAATACTTTGGCAGTAGTCTAAATGACGAAAGTATTTCCTGTTGTCCTCCATGGACGCATTTAGATCCGCTCTAGAACAATTTTCCCCAAATTTCAAATTCCAGGTGAAGAATTCAATATTCTGAAAATTATTTCAGACAAACGGCCTGATAGCATTATTATAGTATACTAGTAGCAATAATTTGGCAGTAGTCTGATTGACGAAAGTATTTCCAGTTGTCCCCCATGGACGCACTTATATCCGCTGTAGAGAAATTTCCCCAAAATTTCATATTCCAGGTGAAGAATTCAATATTTTGAAAATTATTTCAGACAAACGGCCTTATAGCGAGTACTAGTAGCAATAATCTGGCAGTAGTCTGATTGGCGAATGTATTTCCAGTTGTCCTCCATGGACGCACGTAGATCCAGTCTAAAGAAAATCATGCAATTCTGTCTTGCTATGTGAAGTCGAATTTTGCTTCACTATGCGCACACAGCTGTCTTGTCAAATAGGGAAGATAAATTCGAATTTAACTTTTTTAACCCAATGGGGACCGCGGATTTTTTTGTGGTTTTGAAAGCTAAATTTGAATTTATCTTTACCAACTTTTAGTTTTAGTTCTTGAGTCAATTGCACTTTGTTAGCGTGTAAATGCAAGTCTTTACGATTTGAGGTGGACGGCTCTATAGCCATTCAACATTGGCCCTTAAAATTTAACCACCCTTTTGAAACCAGCTGGGGGCTTGCCCTTCTTTCGTAAGCGCGTTTTTAGCCTTTATAAATAGTGTGTTGTTTTCAATATAAGCGAATTTCATGCACTAGAAGACAAGTTCTGTTGGTTCTAATCTGCACTGACTGCACTTATCTGCCTAACAACCATTCACATGCAACCATGCTATAATCCTTACATTCAAAATTATTTATTAATTTATTATTTAAAATTATATTAGTTTATATTCAGACTTGAGAGCATGTTTCGATTGAACATTTCACTTTAAGAAAGCAAATATTTTTGCTTTTAGTTGCAGGCAGTGGTGCCTGCTTTTGCGGTCAACGTTACTTCACTATCTGCAGACCCCGAGCAATGAGCGTGATTTAACCACGATCAATGACTTTATAAATAATTCTTAATTCAAAATAAATGAGAACCTCCCGGCAGTAGAGTATTCCATCAAATAAAGTAAACACAATAAAAATCGCTCGCACGGCCTTCTGATTTCGCATAGGTTTGCATAGTTAGGCTATACCTCTGTTGTTTTTTATAATGCGTGTAAGTATGTCTTTGTTGTCTTTATCTAACGGAATGATTGTCGTTGCCATATTATTGTTAACATAAAACACAAAACACCATACTTTTGACGCTCAACCCGTTTTAATATGGTTGCTCCAACCATATTTTTGTTTCTAAATTTGGCAATGATCCTATTGTCACCTTTTTACATTATTCATATTGCCGCAATAATATTATTTTAAAATGAAGTTTAAAAAAAAAAAACAATAATATGGTTGCGACGGACATGGTTTTATTGCAGAGTACATATTAATGTTGCCATAATTGGGAGCTCAATTGTCTTTGTCATTAACTTCAATATGCAGTATGCAGTTTTACTGAGATCGTGCAAGCAATATTACAGGAAACTCACAGGTGGGTTGTTAGAACTTTTGTTAGAACAACCAGAAGTGATGTGTCAATATGACAATTTGCAAATATGCAAATATCCTTTTCCTGCAGTTGGAATTTTTTCCACCTACACGCAGAGTTAACAAGGATTCTTACTTTGGTTTAAACACACAAGGACACTCTACACAAGCGTCTTACATAGTATTCAAATTAGATATCCATACAAAAAGTAATCATATTATTATTGTAGCTCTTCATTTTGTGGCAAATTAATTCAATTGTAGGTATAATTCAATTTTTAAATTATTCCAAAAACTTTTCATTACTAATTAAACTCTTCTCAAACCGCCATTGATTCACATAAACAAACAGAGAAATATGTACATCCTGGAGATGGAGGACAAACAATCGGGTTGGTTTGATGTATGCATACCGACGTACGATTTTGTCAGTGGCAATGCCGGTGTATTTCCCATCCGGTGGATACTGTGAGAGTGTTTGCGTGGGTTTGTGTGATGCTTCAGTTGGAATCGAGTTGAGTATCTCATTTGCATAGACAATTAGTTTATGTTATGTATATAATTTTGATTTGGATTGGGTTTTGAATTTTCGTTTGTTTCATTCATTCATTACGGCCAAGAGATCCTTAAACAATTGAAAATACATTAAAAATGCAAACAGTGTCTCGATAACAATTAAATGAACTCACCCACTCAAACAATGAATCTGGTGGATTTCTGTTAATTTGATTTTGTTTTAATTTTGCTGGTTTGCATAGTTCGAGTATATTTTTGATAATCGAATACAAATACCTACAAAATTAAAGGATTATGCAAGACTTAAGAGGTAATAAAGGGGGTTTATTGATTTCTATTATTTGAAATTGTTTATGGATCTAATCAAGAGATTTTGGTAAAGGCTAAGAAAAGAACATTATTAAGACTGCCTTCTCTTTACAGCCTGCGAAAGCAGTGCATAAAATCGACTATTAGCCTTAGATGAAAGACCCATTAACGGCCGCACTCTGGTACAGTTCTGCGATCTGTTTGTAATGAATGTTTAATAATGAACCTGTTTTGTATTAATAAGTTTTTTTTGAGGTGTCTGGCCTAAGATGAATTTGTCTTTTTGTAAAATGATGCCAAAAGAACGTGCATTTATTAGTCATTTCATCGAAATTGAGTTCAAGGGCTCTAAGGACCTTGTCACACGTCCACTTACTAATTTCATTAAAACCTCAATAAAAACTAAACTATGGGTCGGATTGTCTTGATATTAAACGAGTCTCCAAAAACTAGGAATAAAGGTTAACTTTTGGGGTACCTTATCCTGGCCGACATAGGAGTAATTTCAGTTTGAAAATAAAAAAAGGTCCCCAGGGAACTTCTTATAAGTTTTTGTTTGCAACACCTAATTATATTGATATCTCTGATCAGAGACCCTGTAAAGTTGTAAGTAATATTGAATGTCGAAAGCACGAATTTGATCAATAGAAATAAGCACGCTGTTGGCTTATGGACATGATTGGGACTAGATGTGGACGAAATTTATCAAAAGTTTCATTGTAAGGAATGTAAAATGAAACAAAGTGTTTTTTTTTAAAAATAAATGTTCTGTTGACTAGATTTATTCTGACTCAAGTTTTGGAGAAGAGTTGTAATTTCCTCTCTTGGTGAGTAATGATTTATACTTAAGATTAAAGAAGATTTGTAAGGTCTTCTTCGGCCTAGTAATGGTTTCATACTAATTTGAAATGTGTTCGCTTAGGACTATATATACAAAAATTCTTATCAGGCGAACCACGTTGGGCTTACAATTTCTAAGGCAGAAATCAATGCACGCATCGCAGGCCGTTATCGCCCTGTGCGAGCATTTCATCGATCGTTCGTTGCATTGTACGTTTTATTACATTGTGCGACCATAAATATATTTTTATTGCCAGCGGACAATAAAAGACACAAATTCGACGCGTCTTCCCGCTGCACTTGAAATGCATTGGAAATCCAACATAACCCAACACACAATATAAACGTGTTCACTTTGAACAAGGAACTTAAAGTATGTCTGAAAAGGTACACTTTTTGATTAATTGTTTAACATGTCTCAATTTGTTGTTGTATTTTTTTAGAAATAGTGGTCTAAAATTACGATCTCTATGATGCTAAAAAAGTTTACTTCTAAATACAGACATATTCATTCATTTCAATTCGACTCATGAATATATTTCAAATCGAAATCTGTCTAATCGGGCAGGTGGACCTTAGGGGATCAAAAAGTTACCCCAATGACCGAACCAGGCGACCATTAATTAACATGGACAAACATCCTTACTTGGATACCACAACATCGCATTAAGGAACGAGGGAAACATCTCTCAAATCAGTTAGCTGTGCACGGTTCCATTCTCACTCACTGACCGGGACATACGAGGGCGACCGCAAAAGTAACTGGCCTAACATAAAAAGAACCGTTTTTTTTTGAAATTATTATTATTTATTTTTCAACATAGTCTCCTCCCAACTCAATACACTTCATCAAGCGTTTTTCAAGTTTTTTAATTCCATCCGAAAAATAAGATTTTTCAAGACCTTAAAAATATGCCTCAGTTTCCGCAATAACCTCGCTATTGGACGAAAATTTTTTGCCACCGAGAATTTTTTTAAATTTGGAAACAAGAAATAATCAGAAGGAGCTAAATCTGGACTATATGGTGGATGCGGAGCAATTTTAAATCGTAATTCGGCCAGTTTTTGTTGCGTTAAAAATGCAGTGTGTGAAGGAGCATTATCTTGATGAAAAAGAACTTTTTTTTCTAAATGCGGTCGTTTTATCTTGATTTCTTCACTCAAACGATCCAATAATGCACAATAATATTCACTATTTATAGTTTTTCCTTTCTCAAGGAAGGATGATCGAACAGCTGTCACGTTCGGTGATACAACAGTGACAGATCCGAAGCGGTGCCCGTTTTATTTTAACCGGCTTTTATTGAGCACCCAGCGAGTGATAAGGCGAAAAGGAGAGTATTGCGTCGTATCCGCGCTCTCCGAGTCGAAGAGGCACCACCACAATTTACCGTTGGCGAAGTTGCCTATGTCATCCGCAGCGCAAAATCATCAAAGGCGCTGGGTCCGGACGGAATCTCAATGCTGATGTTAAAGCACTTGAATACCCCGGGAGTAGAGTACATGACCAAAGTGCTCAATCTGTCGCTAGCCACTCACGAAGTTCCCGATGCCTGGAAAATGGGCAGAGTGGTCTCACTACGGAAGCCAAAGGCAAAGACGCAAGTAACGGAGATTCGTACAGGCCGATCTCCTTGCTTTCTCCAGTAGCAAATACGCTTGAAACACTGCTCCTCCCCAGCCTGATCGAACACTTTCCTAGTGCTGATTATCAGCATGGATTCCGCAAGCAGCACAGCACAACAACTGCTTTACACGCCATCACCTCACCACACGTATAAGTCGCGGCCTTAACCAGAACAAGTCTAACGACAGGATGGTCTTCGTGGCTCTTGACCTTACAAAAGCCTTCGACACGGTCAATCATGCCGCTCTGTTGGAGGACATTGAAAAAACGTCCCTTCCGCCCAGTTTGAAACGTTGGGTCGTAAACTATATGTGGGGGCGCCAGTCATGTGTAGAATTTAGAGACAGAAAGTCGAAGCCCCGTAGAGTTAAACAAGGAGTTCAACAGGGTGGAGTTTTATTCCCGGCTCTGTTTAACCTCTATCTCTCTAAACTTCCTGCACCACCAGATGGCGTTCAAATTGTGTCGTACGCTGACGATTGCACAATTCTGGCGTCAGGACCTAAAGTGGATGACATTTGTGAGAAAATCAACTGTTACCTCACTGACTTAGCACGTTTCTTCACTGCGAGGAATATAAAAATATCCGCCTCCTAATCATCAGCCACTCTGTTTACTGCTTGGACCGCAGAGGTGCGGTTGTCACTCAATGTGAAAGTCGATGACGTCAACATCCCGACCACCAACTACCCCAAAATCCTTGGGGTCACATTGGACAGCCTTTTTAGATCCTCTGCACATGCTACAGCTATCTGCGATAAACTCAAAAGTAGGAACAAGGTCCTCAAGTCACTTGCCGGCAGTACTTGAGGAGCCGACAAAGAAACCTTGTTGACCTCTTACAAAGCGATAGGTCGGTCTGTAGCAAACTACGCAGCACCTGTATGGTCGGCGAACGTGAGTACGACGCAGTGGAAGAAAATTCAGACTTGCCAGAATGCCGCCCTTAGAACATCAACAGGGTGTCGTCTTATGTCTTCTGAGGACCATCTACATGAGGAGACGAAGGTCCTTACCCTGCGCAGACACAATTTCCTGTTGTCTAAGCCATACCTTCTATGGTGTTTTCGCAGCAGTCATCAATAAATATTATACCCCTTGCATCCCAAAATACTGCGGCCATTACTTTTCCTGCTGACTTAACAGTTTTCGTCTTCTTGGGACCACTTTTACCAACTTCTATCCATTGTTTTGACTGTTCTTTGCATTCTGGGATGTAGTGATGGATCCATGTTTCATCAACAGTTATGAATCGGCGCAAGACCTCTATTGGATTACGCTGATAAATCGCTAAAAGCTCCTCGGAATTGGTCCAACGGACGATTTTTTGGGGCAAAGTCAACAAACGCGGCACCCATCTTGCGGATAGCTTTTTCAAGTGGAGTTCATCATGTAAAATACTCCAAACTTGTTTTTCGTGTATTTTAATAATATCAGCAAGTTCTCTGAGTTTTATTCGTCTATCTTTAGTCACTTCATTAAATATTTTTCTAATGTTTTCAATAGTAGTAGCAGTTTTCGGTCTTCCAGAGCGTTGTTCATCTTCCGTACTTGAACGACCCATTTTAAATTGTTGAACCCAGGATTTCACGGTGAAGTATGATGGTGCATTATCACCATGAACAGAATCCAGTTCATCTTTGATATTATTTAACTATTAAATTAACTATGAAATTTTAAAACAATTTTAATGGCTAAAAAATTCAACCATAGAATAGTTAAATTAACTATTATTATTGTTAAATACTAGTCAACAACAAAATGTTCAAATTAACCTTATATAACGAAGACTCCAAATCATGTTTATATATACTTAAGTTAATTATATACAGGGTGGCCCAAATGAGACCTAGTGATGCTAAACACGTATAACTCTTGTAATAACGGTTTTTTTAAATGATTTATTTTTATATGTTAAAGACATTCTATGGAAATTTAACGTGACTATGTGTGAAATATGACTTCAGACAAATGACCACCATTTTGCTCGATGCAGGCATTGGCTCTTTTAAGCGCATTTTGCATTACACGGAGTAATGTTTCTGGTTGCAGGCGCCGTATTTCGTCTCGAATATTCTGCTTGAGCTGTCCAAGTGTCTGAGGTTTGTTAACATACCTTTGTCTTTAAAATATCCCCATAAAAAAATGGGACGCAGTTAAATCTGGTGAACGAGGAGGGCAAGGGAAATCTGAATTTTTGGAAATTATGAGTTCACCAAAAATTTCACGCAGCATGTGCATAGTTTGCCTAGCAGTATGTACAGTGGCTCCATCTTGTTGAAACCACAAATTAGGATGTTGCTCCACTATTGGCCGCAAAAAGTTGTCGATCATTGTTCTGTAAGAAGCCCCGGAGACCGTATCTGGCGTTTCATCCTCATTCTCAAAGAAATATGGACCGATGATTTTTGTGGCCATAACACCACACCAAACAGTGCATCTGATTGGGTGTAACTGATGCTGATGTATTGCCAACTGCAACCCAGTTCCACAAAACGGCGAACTAAACTTGTAATCGTTGAAGATGTGGGCGCTGATCTTACGTTAAAAAAACGGCGATAATTTCGCTGCGTCAGAACAATTGATCGTTGAGAAGAATAACAAAAAACGATAATTTTAATGCGTTGTTGTGGACTGCACGTATTCATTTTAAATTTCCAAGAGTTCAGTTATAATCTGCGAGAAGAAAAAATAAATTATATTAAAAAATAAAAAAAAAGTTATTTGCGTTTCACATTAGCTGGTCTTATTTGGGACACCCGTTATAAGGTTATTTTTCTTCTCAGTGTATTATTATTGCCTTGACCATATAGTAACCATATTTTTCTCTGCGTGCAGCTGGATATCACTGCAGCCTTGTGCTTAGGAATTATGATGATTGGAAAAACAATCATTAAAATAAGGTCAGCCTGTAGTTAAAGCCATCGAAATACATAGATAGTGCTGCCTTTGGTACATTGGGCCAGAATGCTTCAGATATAGAACGCTAGAGTAGACTTTCTCCCTACCCAGACTTCAATGGAGGTTCCACATGAAAGAAGACATAAAAATCCTAATTTCTACTAAGAACTGAAGCACTTATTACTGGTGGCCAGGGCCTACAGCAGATTGTGGATCTAGTCTAAGTGAGCTAAGAGGTTTCAAGCAACCATTTTGCAAAATAGTTTTTAACTCTGTCATGTAGTGTCATCAGTCTTTTGTACAATAGTTTTGTTTCAAACTGGCGAGCGAACCCTTGCAAAAATATTAAAAAGCAAGAACTTCAATAACGACAACCTCACCATCCCTGGCTTAAGTTGACTGCCAATGAAACTTTGAAATTTCGCCCCCCTTTTTTCTGCATTAAACCAAACATTCTTGCAAGGACTATTTGATGATAATAATGTCGGATTAATATGATTTACACCAACTTGGAATTTGTCTTCTTAGTAGTCGCAGTACATTCATTTCATTTATTTCCACCATAAACCGGGAGAAACTCGTCCGAGTCTCCAACCCACCCACCATGGTGACACCGAGCCACTCACTAAAAGTAATAATAAAGAGTAATCGCGTGCCAGCAACTCAAATGGAATGCTGAAGTCACATCTTCTGCCTTGACTTTATTAATTCCAGACATCGAGAAGATTACGCACACACACACACACAAACCAGCCGACAGAGAAGTAATGAAGATGAAGTGGACGAGGAAGATGGCATGCCGATGATAATGATCTATTGACTTTAGATTACTTTAGTGCTGAAGCGTATGCTGGTGAAGAAGTAAATGCCGAGAAATTGATGACGTTAATAGCGACTGAAAGGTATGCGTGTCAACTGTCAGCGAGACAAAAGCCAAATCTAACGAGCAACACATGTACCTGTCTTCAGACGTACGTATGTATGCGTGGAACAGCAATCACTCATACATACACACATTCGAATTTCAAATTAGCATATTAATCATAAATGACGCGTTGTATTGTATTAATGAATCCAATGGAATCTCTCACTGGTTGTCAGCATCAATGAATACACGTAAATGAATGGGGAATTCAACCATCCAACCTTTCGACAGCGGACGAACTACTGTATTTGAAAAAAAAACCAACCGGCGTTGGCTAAATTTACATAAAAAAGTAGTAAAAGTTATTGGTCGAAGTCGCGGCGTTTTCAAAAACAGTAGCAACACTAGGAAGTAGAAGGGGTTGCAATTTAAATGTGAACAGAGCAGTATGTTTCGGAAGGCATTTAAGTTACGCTAATTTGTTGCTCAACATCATGTTAAACGGTCTATGAAAAGGGTTGACCCTCTTAAGAACGTTCAAAGAACAGGGCTTAAAATGTATGCCATCATTTTTTAAGAAATATAACTAAAAAGTAAGGCAGGCTAAGGCGTATATTCTCTAGTGTCTCTATCTAACTCACCTAGTCAGAAGTAAACGATTTTGATATTTTTTTTCTATTTTTTTCGCTATCAATAATACGAAAATTTGGCAAAATACGAGGGCGGTTCGGAAAGTTCTTAGGCTATCAATGAAAGAGAATAGTTAGTTTTTCAAAAATATTTTTATTTTTCAATATAATCTCCTGAAACTCCAATACACTTAGTCCAACGCTTATCTAGCTATTCTATCCCTTGATTATAATAGTTTTTCTCAAGGTCTTCAAAATAGTGGTTTACAACTGTAATTGCATCTTCATTTGAGGTAAAACGCTTGCCAGCAAGGATTTTTTATATTTAAGAACAGGTAAAAAAAAAGTCACTGGGAGCTAAATCAGGAGAATAAAGTGAGTGGTCAAGCAACTCGTACTTTAATTCGTTGATTTTAGCCATTGTTAAAACACTCGTGTGCGCTGGTGCATTGTCTTGATGAAAAATTATTTTTTTTGTGTTGTAAGCCAGGACGTTTTTCTCGAATTTGTACATTTAATTGATCTAAAAGGTTGCAATAGTACTCTGAATTTATTGTTTTACCCTTTTGCAGATAGTCAATCAAGAAAATACCTTTGAAGTCCCAAAAAACCGTTGCCATAACCTTACCAGCCGATTGAATTGTTTTTGCCTTCTTTGGGGCACTTCGTCCAGCTTCAGTCCATTGTTTGGATTGTTCTTTTGTCTCTGGAGTATAGTGGTGGATCCATGTCTCATCAACAGTTATGAAACGACGCTTAAAATCCATTTTATTTCGCTGAAAACGATCCAAACAAGAAAAAGTGTTCATTCTTATGCGTTTTTAGTCGACTGTTAACAAGTCCGGCACCCATCTTGCAGAAAGCGTTTTCATCTGTAGTTCTTCATGCAAAATTAAATGGACTCGGTCATTTGAGATGCCCATGATATTAGCTATTTCACGCACTTTTATTCGTCGGCCATTTAATACCATATCATGCACTTTGGCTACAATTTCTGTTGTTGTTGCTGTTTTTGGACGTCCACTACGTGGTTCATCTTCAATGCTTGTACGACCACGTTTAAATTCAGCAACCAAATTTTTTACTGTGTATATGAAGGAGCACTTTCACCTAACACATTCACCATATCATTATGAATTTCTTGTCCCGATAAACCTTTTTTATGTAAATATTTAATGACACCACGCATTTCTAATTTTTCCATTGTAAAAAAATCGCGGATGCGTCTTTTGTGAACACCTGTTTCTATATGAAGCAGTTGCCAGATCGAAACAAAATTTAACATGTGTTCATAGCAGAGATGGAAGTTTCCAAAACACTTAACTTTTTTCTGTTTATACCGCGCTTATTGTGCTAGGCTAAGAAGTTTCCGAACTGCCCTCGTATGTACATAGTTTCAGTTACTATCTAAGCGATATATCAGCAAATATTTACAATAATGAATATATCAGTAACATTTAAATATAATTCACTTAATAGGAAAATGATAGTGAAAAGCCTTTAATTAATATTACAAAAAGTGTATACAAAGTTTTAGAAACAACAAATAAGTCCTTCTATATTGTGGCATAAGGGATGGATTATTTATTGCTACACCAAACTTCTTAAATGGCCATACTTTGATCTTCTGCATTTTTCAGTGAATGTCAGAGTCATGTCATCTTTCAGAGTCTGAATCGTTTTTTGTTTCGATATTCTATGCAGTTCAGCAGTCGAAAATCTTTTTGGAAGATTATACAGGGTGTCCGCCGAGAAGGTATACTACTTTGTTTTGCCATCATTTTGGTAAACATTAGTCTTGACAGTTCATACTTGGCAGTCGCGAAGTAGAGACGTGGCAAATTTATTATGGAAAAATATTCGATAAAACAACGTGTTTAAATCGTTAAAACATTTTATTAAAATCAATCAGCGATAACTGTGACGATGAGAAAGTTACGTGACATTTTTGGGAGAAACAGCGTGCCAACAAAAAGCACTATTTATCGTGTTGTGAATTATTTCGAAGAAAGAGGGTCTGTAGCTGATATGCCCAAGCGTGGATCACAAGAGGACCAGAAAGTAGTCAAAACAATCCACCAACCTCAATTCGCCGCCGTGCTCAGGAGCTTGGTCTTCAAAAAACAACTTTGACCACAATTTTGCACAAGGATTTGTTTTTGTTTCCATTAAAAATTCAGTTTAGTTTACATATGCCAATAGGATGTTTCAGCTTGCCCATGACAACACGATTTTCATGAAAAAATTCCTAATGAGTGATGAGGCACATTTCCATTTGAATGGATATGTGAATAAACAGAATAGTCGGTTCTGGGCATGGAAAACCCTCAAATTATTCATCAGTCACCTTTGCATCCATAAAAAGTGACAGTCTGGTGTGCAATTTGGTTTGGAGGAATCATTGGACCTTAATTCTATGAAAATGAAAACGGCGTCACGGTAAATGCCAATGGAGAGCAATATCGTGTCGTGATAGGATTGAAATCTTTTTATCGCCAGAACTGCATGTTTTGGGCTTGATTAACTTGTGGTATCAACAAGACGGTGCCAGGATTATAATGGAATTTCTTCGAGACCTCTTTCCACAACAAGTTATTTCAAGTAATGGTGATGTTGATTGGCCTCCACGGTCGCCTAATTTGACTGCTCTGGATTTCTTTTTGCGAGGATATCTGAAAAGCAAGGTTTATTCAAACAAAACAGAAAAGGGCTGGCATTTGTGAGGCTAACAGAGCCGTATATTTATCTAATATTATATTTCATACATAATTGCCGACGTTAAATAAAACATTTATCAATATAAGATCCATTCTTTTTCATTTAATCAACAAACAAAGTCGTATACCTTCCCGACGGACACCCGTATATGATTTTTAAGTTTTTGTTCCGCATGATTTGCAAACTGAGATTTCCACTTTAATTTCCACTTTGAAAAGTACTTACTAGCCGAAGAAAGTGATTTTTGCATACGCTTTACTACGAGCGTTGCTATATATATTTCAGGCCTAGGCAACGCTAAGTGTTGCCTGGCGCCATCTGACATATCCATTGGAATGTTTGACATTTTACTAAGAACGTTTCGACGTACGACCATCATTTGTGTTGTTTACACAGTGGCTTGAAAAAATCAATTTGGCAAAAAACAGAATTAACTCGTGAACATTTTCGTGCAAACATTTTTCTCAATTTTTGACGTGTATTATCACGACAAGCGATGAAGCACCATCCTATAGCACAGTGAAAAACTGGTTTAATGAATTTAATCGTGGCCGACGCTCGCTCAAAGACGAAGGTCGTCCAAAAACGGCCGTTGTGCCAGAGAACATTAATGCCGTGTGTATACTGATAGTGCAAGATCGTCATGTGACATACCGTGAGATACAGGCATCCTTGGGCATTTGTTCCACCAGCATACATTCGATATTGCATGAACACCTGGCCGTAAAGAAGGTTTGTTCTCGTTGGATCCCGCACAATTTGACAATCGCTTAAAAAAAGACTCGTGTCGATTGGTGCAAACAAATTTTGATAAATACGATGACGGTGCTTCAAAAGACGTTTATAAAATCGTAACAGGTGACGAATCATGGATCTATGCGTATGAGCCCGAAACAAAACAGCAATTGACCGTGTGGTTCTTCGCAGACGAGCCAAATCCAACGAAAGTTGTTCGTGGAAGAAGCACTTCGAAGCAAATGATCGCCTGTTTCTTCGGCAAAACTGGTCATGTGGCGACTGTTCCGCTTGAGCAACGTAGGACGGTCAATTCTGAGTGGTACACCACAATTTGTTAAATGAAGTCTTCGGAGAAATTCGAAAAACGAACAAGAGAAGACGAATCATTGTGTACCATGACAATGCGAGCTCTCACACGTCGGCTCAAACCAGCGCCTTTTTGACCGGCCCTGACTTGGCACCCAAAGACTTATGCCAGCACCTCGAGAAAAAAAAGCGTGGTCAACGATTTTCGTCGCTAGAAGATGCTGTTGAAGCGTTCAAAAACCATGTTTTGGAGGTGTATCAATCGGAGTGGAAAAAGTGCTTCGACAATTGGTTTGAGCATGCAAAAGTGTATAAATCATGCTGGAGAATACTTTGAAAAACAATAAAACCATTTTTAATGATAAATATTCGCATTTACATTATTAGGCCAGAAATATATATATATATATATATATATATATATATATATATATATATATATATATATATATATATATATATATATATATATATATATATATATATATATATATATATATATATATATATATATATATATATATATATATATATATATATATATATATATATATATATATATATATATATATATATATATATATATATATATATATATATATATATATATATATATATATATATATATATATATATATATATATATATATATATATATATATATATATAGCAGTCCTCGTAATGGCATTACTGGCTCGAAACTGCTGCATTTTAAAGAGAAGCTTTTACATGGCAAAGAGATTAATCTCTTATTCGTAAAGTCGCCGGCATTGAATATCTGGAAACCTTACGCTAATTTTTTTCTAGATGTTATTACGTAGAATTTGACCGGGTGTCAGACACACCAGCCACCACTTTAAAGCGGCCCAAACCTATAATATACCAAACAAACTTATTTTTGTTAATCTTTTTAAGAAATTGTCCTTAGATTTGCGACTCTCTATTTGGCTAACATTTGTGTTAGGCCATGAAATCACCCATTCTTCAAGTCGTTTCACAGTGTAGTGAGTATCAGCGTAAAACAAAAGATGATTTCACTCCTTTACATATCCCTTGAATAGTGTTTGTGCCCAGCAAATGAACATCGTTTAACGTTGGTGACAACTGTAATTAGTGGAGTTTATATCCTTTCCTTATGACTCCCACAGGTGTTGTTGTTTGTGCAATCAAAAAAATACACCAAAACATTTCAAAAGTAAGTCGAGTAAGTAGTTGAAGGCAACCGTGAAAATATGTCCACTTTTTTTTTAAAAATGTTCAATAACCATAATTTTCAAATGCGCCACCCCTTTTCAAGGAAAGGCAATAACTACAGACCGGCAATCCTTTTTTTCGAACAACCAAAAAAAACAGACACACAACATAAAGGACACGAATTTCTATTGAAAACAATGGAAGAATGAATGAAATGTGCGGCGCAACTAATTTCATTCACTTTTTATGCAAATTTAACAGAAAATAATACAATTTTCTCCCTCTTATTTTGGCCAATGGATTTTAAACACAATTTTTTTTCTCGAGTGAAAAAAACACATGCCAAAAGGAAAATACGGATAAATGCGCAATTTTCCAAACAGGTGGTGTTGGCTGGGACGATTTCGGCAGTTTTGCTGGAGCTGTTGATATTTTCTACCCAAAACAACCAAGGACACGAGCGACCGGTGGTTGTTTAATGACACAGTGGAACGACCCACGGAGGAGGTGTGAAACTTATTTTTATGCTTCTTAATGTTTAATGTTTGTGTCCTCTTTTTTTTTGGTGTTTTTTTGTCCTCCTTTTAAAGACTTTTTGTTCTTCGGTTTGGAAATTAACATTTCTTTTGTGACTCGGTCTAATTTTTATTGTTTTGGGTCGTGTTTTTTTCACTTCTGCTGTGTTTGGCTCCGTTATGGCTTTGACTTTTCAGTGAAAAGTTCCTTTTTTTCTTGCAGTCATTTTTCACCGTCCAATTTTTCTGGTTGCTTTCTTTTTGGAGGGCATTTTTTCACGTCGCAAAAAAAAAAATAAATTAAAAATTGGTCTGTTATAAATTACGGAAAATGCAAATTTTCATTTAATTAGTTACACTTCGAAAAGAACATTTGTAGTCTCTCAAATGAATGACCTGTAAACGATTTTTATTGTTTGAAGGGGACAAATTTTAAAATTCGAATTACATCCACTTTAAGTGGCAGGGCTAGGGTTTGTTGGTGAAGTCCATTGTTACAACTGGCCCTATCAGAGAGCTGAATTCTCTTTGTGCTTTTTAGTTAAAATAAATAAAGAAATGCTCAAGTCTGACAGGACCGAAAGAAATGCTGAAATATATTTATATCCGAAATATGGTTGGTTTATCAAAAACAAATCTGTGATATTGTTTTTGAAGTAATCATCTTAAAATTAATTGGGGACTAAATTTCACATAAACATTTCTCAAGGGTGGTCCAATCATATTGCACGATATTAATTGTAAGTCGCACCTTAACGTCAAATGTTCATTGCCCTACTTTATTTGACATTTGTTTGTGTCAGTCTTTGACAAATTCTGTTGGGTCTCTAGTAACACAGTGATGTTGTTCGCAATTGTGTGGCAAAAGAGCCGTCCACCTCGACGGCTCTTTTGCCCATCAATTAAATATCTCACGATCATCACTGATGCGAATTTTTTTTACAGATTTGAATTTACGCTCTTACAAGGTTTAGTTGACTTAAAGGCTGAAGCCTGCTGACCATTTCAAGCGTCGTCAATACTCCGAATAGTTGGTTGAACAAACAGAAGTGCCTTGACAAAGAAATCATCTTCAGCGAAGAGGCACACTTTCACCTGAGTGGATTTGTTAAGAAGCAGAATTGCCACATTTGGGAAAATGAGAATCAACGAGTGATTTTTAAAAAGGCGATGCATCCACAAAGAGCGACTGTTTTGTGCGATTTATGGGCTCGCGATTTCATCCGGCAATACTTCTTCGAAAATGAGGTCGACCAAGCAGTTACCACGATATCGGATTTCTTGTGGCCATAACTAGGGGATATGGAGCTGGCAGATATGTGGTTCTACTCGCCACACAGCCAACTTTATGTGAGTGAAGATAAATTTGAATTTATCTTTCAAAGACGCAAAAAATCAGCGGTCCCAGTGGGTTAGAAAAGTTAAATTCGAAATTATCTTCACTATTTGACGAGACTACTTCTAGCGATAGTAGCCAGTACTAGTAGCAATAATTTGGCAGTAGTCTGATTTACGAAAGTATTTCCAGTTGTCCACCATGGACGCACTAAGATCCGCTCTAGAACAATTTTCCCCAAATTTCAAATTCCAGGTGAAGAATTCAAAATTCTGAAAATTATTTCAGACAAACGGCCTGATAGCATTATTATAGTATACTAGTAGCAATACTTTGGCAGTAGTCTAAATGACGAAAGTATTTCCTGTTGTCCTCCATGGACGCATTTAGATCCGCTCTAGAACAATTTTCCCCAAATTTCAAATTCCAGGTGAAGAATTCAATATTCTGAAAATTATTTCAGACAAACGGCCTGATAGCATTATTATAGTATACTAGTAGCAATAATTTGGCAGTAGTCTGATTGACGAAAGTATTTCCAGTTGTCCCCCATGGACGCACTTATATCCGCTGTAGAGAAATTTCCCCAAAATTTCATATTCCAGGTGAAGAATTCAATATTTTGAAAATTATTTCAGACAAACGGCCTTATAGCGAGTACTAGTAGCAATAATCTGGCAGTAGTCTGATTGGCGAATGTATTTCCAGTTGTCCTCCATGGACGCACGTAGATCCAGTCTAAAGAAAATCATGCAATTCTGTCTTGCTATGTGAAGTCGAATTTTGCTTCACTATGCGCACACAGCTGTCTTGTCAAATAGGGAAGATAAATTCGAATTTAACTTTTTTAACCCAATGGGGACCGCGGATTTTTTTGTGGTTTTGAAAGCTAAATTTGAATTTATCTTTACCAACTTTTAGTTTTAGTTCTTGAGTCAATTGCACTTTGTTAGCGTGTAAATGCAAGTCTTTACGATTTGAGGTGGACGGCTCTATAGCCATTCAACATTGGCCCTTAAAATTTAACCACCCTTTTGAAACCAGCTGGGGGCTTGCCCTTCTTTCGTAAGCGCGTTTTTAGCCTTTATAAATAGTGTGTTGTTTTCAATATAAGCGAATTTCATGCACTAGAAGACAAGTTCTGTTGGTTCTAATCTGCACTGACTGCACTTATCTGCCTAACAACCATTCACATGCAACCATGCTATAATCCTTACATTCAAAATTATTTATTAATTTATTATTTAAAATTATATTAGTTTATATTCAGACTTGAGAGCATGTTTCGATTGAACATTTCACTTTAAGAAAGCAAATATTTTTGCTTTTAGTTGCAGGCAGTGGTGCCTGCTTTTGCGGTCAACGTTACTTCACTATCTGCAGACCCCGAGCAATGAGCGTGATTTAACCACGATCAATGACTTTATAAATAATTCTTAATTCAAAATAAATGAGAACCTCCCGGCAGTAGAGTATTCCATCAAATAAAGTAAACACAATAAAAATCGCTCGCACGGCCTTCTGATTTCGCATAGGTTTGCATAGTTAGGCTATACCTCTGTTGTTTTTTATAATGCGTGTAAGTATGTCTTTGTTGTCTTTATCTAACGGAATGATTGTCGTTGCCATATTATTGTTAACATAAAACACAAAACACCATACTTTTGACGCTCAACCCGTTTTAATATGGTTGCTCCAACCATATTTTTGTTTCTAAATTTGGCAATGATCCTATTGTCACCTTTTTACATTATTCATATTGCCGCAATAATATTATTTTAAAATGAAGTTTAAAAAAAAAAAACAATAATATGGTTGCGACGGACATGGTTTTATTGCAGAGTACATATTAATGTTGCCATAATTGGGAGCTCAATTGTCTTTGTCATTAACTTCAATATGCAGTATGCAGTTTTACTGAGATCGTGCAAGCAATATTACAGGAAACTCACAGGTGGGTTGTTAGAACTTTTGTTAGAACAACCAGAAGTGATGTGTCAATATGACAATTTTTCAATCCCATAGGCAGTTTCGGAAATTATTTTTAGATTTTTTAAACATTTTTTTCAAAAGAAACCAAAAAGCTATTTAAAGACTGGCGAAATGACTTTCAGATGCAAGTAGGGTTGACTGCAGTTACGGTAAACTACTTATATTTCACCATCCTTAGACCCCAAGCAACGAATGTGACAGAATATCAAGGCAAAACGAAATTCTTTGTTTTATGACCCGCTTAACAGAGAATCCCTCATGTATGTACTCGTATTTACAAATTTTTTTTTGAATTTTTTAACATCATCCTTATTTACGTTTCTTAAAATGTTTACATAGTTTGAGATATTATTCTAAATATTACAACAAATGAGATCATTTTTTTTTTGAGACGATATATTATTACATAAGATCAATTAAAGGAAAAATTAGGGGTAAAACCTTTTTCTGAGTTTATATTTATAAAATTTCAAATACATGTAGAAAAAGTCGTGTATGTATAAAAAGAATGTTTATATGGTTATAAACAATATTTACACACATTTTTCAATTTCATTATTAGAGTTTATGTAGTAATAGTTATAGTAACAATTCTCTACATTCTCTTATCAATGGAAAAGTAGAATGTGTGTTATTGTCATAATATTTTTGGCTAAGTCTGTACATAAAATCTTGAATTTTTTCGTAACCGCTTTGTCTATGAAGAAGGTCTGTAGAATATCTCCATCTCAGGTTATATATAATTTTAAGGCACTTATTTTGGATAATTTGCAGCTTTTTGATATGCGTCTTTGAAGCTTTATACCATATGTGACATGCAAATGTTAGTGTAGGTCTGATAATGGATTTAAAAATTAGATTTTTATTCTTTAAGTTCAGGGACGATCTGTAACTTATTAGTGGCCAAAGCGCCTTTAGAACCTTTGGTGTTCGTTTGGCCGTGACGTCGATATGTTTACTGAAATTTAGTTTTTTATCAAGCAGGACACCAAGATATTTGACTTCATTTAGAATGTGTACTTCCTCATTTCCAAACTTCAAATTGCGATTTGGTAAGCGTTTAGGGGACTTGTTAAACGGGAAAATAATTGCTTGGGTTTTTGTAGGACTCGTATTTAAAAATAAAGGTCCAAGTCGTCTTAAAATATTTGGCGGCTTAAGCCCAAGTTCAATTTCAAGAGTAATGCCTTTTTATCATCATGCTACTAGGTAAGAGGGTATACGCCTAATAATGAAAGTGCAAATATTGATCATCAAAAATGGTTTTGTTGTTTTTCAAAGTATTCTACAGCATAATTTAAACACTTAAACGCTTAAACCAATTGTCGAAGCACTTTTTCCACTCCGATTGAGACACCTCCAAAACATGGTTTTTGAAGGATTCAACAGCATCTTCTGGCGTCGAAAATCGTTGACCATGCATTTTTTTCTTCATGTGCGGGAATAAAAACATGTCATTGGGTGCCAAGTCAGGGCTGTACGGCGGATGACCCATCAATTCGACGTTTTGGCCGGTCAAAAAGGCGCTGGTTTGAGCCGATGTGTGAGTGCTCGCATTGTCATGGTGCACAATGATTCGTCTTCTCTTGTTCGTTTTTCGAATTTCTCCGAAGACTTCAGGCAAACAAATTGTGGTGTACCGTCCTACGTTGCTCAAGCGAAACAGTCGCCACATGACAGGTGACCATGTGCTTCGAATTGCTTCTTCCATGAACAACTTTCGTGGGATTTGGCTCGTCTTCGAAGACCCACACGGTCGATTGCTGTCTAGTTTCGGGCTCATACGCATAGCTCCATGATTCGTCACCTGTGACGATCCTATATACGTCTTTTGAAGCACCGCGATCGTATTTTTTCAAAATTTTTTTTGCTTTTTTTGAGCGATTCTCAAATTGTGCGGGATCTAATGAGAACAAACGTTTTTTACGGCCAGGTGTTCATGCAATATCGAATGTATGCTGGTGGAAGAAATGCCCAAGGATGCCTCTATCTCACGGTATATCACATGACGATCTTGCATTATCAGTTCACGCATGGCATCAATGCTCTCTGGCATTGATGTCATGTTCATGACCTTCGTCTTTGAGCAAGCGTCGGCCACGATTGCATTCATTAAACCAGTTTTTTACAAAGCTATAGTTTTTTACAAAGCCATACAAAGATCTTAGTTCATCGATGCACTCTTGTCGTGATAATCCACGTTGAAAGTTGTGAAAAATGATTGCACGTAAATGTTCACGAGTTGATTCTATTTTTTTTTTGCAAAATTGATTTTTCAAGTCACTGTAAACAACACAAAAGATGGTCGTACGTCAAAACGTTCTGAGTACGTTTATGCAAAAAAATGTCAAACTTTTCAATGGAAATGGCGCCAGATGGCGCCAGACAACACTTAGTGTTGTCTAGTTTAGAAATATAAATAGCACCCCTTGTATATCAGTTGGTACGAACAAAAGCTGTAACGCATCGAAAAAATCATTAGAGGACCCACATATGTTTTGACCAAATCCATATGTGACGCGCAAAATAGAAAGGGGCCTAAGGGTAAAAACCAGTTTTGTTCAGGAGAGCCGTTTTAAAGATTTAAATACGTGTATCTTTGGTGTACCTTCACTTTCATAAAACGCGCATATCTCTGGGAGAGAATACTTTTGGGGCATGGGATCGGTCTTATTCGATGCTCAGATGTTGTTCACATCAAAAAAAAGGAAAATTGATTTTTTTTACCCTTAGGTCTCTTTCTATATGCGCTGTCACATATCATCGCCTTTTCAACCATTTGAGCAACGGCCGAATGTGCGAATGGTTCGCACGATAAGTTTAGAAAGGAGCTACCAATTGGATTTTTCATTTGTCATGTCATAATATTATTCCAAAACTGCCTGTGGGATTTAAAATGGGCCATATCGCCTTCTGTAACCTCCGACACAAATGTACGATAACGCTTACTTTTATTATTCCACACAAATGACCCTGTTTTTAGGTAGGGTATAGGTAAGTCTGGTATACCAACTGAAGCTTTTTTACTTGTTTAAATATAAATACAACAATCCCTAACCGAAAAAAAGCCGAAGGCATCATAAAGAAAATTTAACAGCAACGAGTTTTTTTCTATCAAATTTCATTAAAAAGCGAATTTTAAAAAAGTGGCGTTTACGTCTTCTTCGCGGTAAGGGCACAACAACTTTTTTTTTTGTTTTTTTCAAAAAAAAATTTAAAACGATTATTTTGATTTCTAATTCCCTTTTTCCACAAATTAATTATTATATTTACTTTTTATTGCAGGAAAGAAATTTTTGGAATGAAAATTATTATGAAATATTTGGGAAAATGGCCTATAATCGTCGCTGTGTTTGTCGTAGATCCAAGTAATTGCACACAGCTAAAGGTAAGGAACATTCGAGTTTATAGATACATTTTCATACATATTTCTAGCCAGAGTAGCTGTTCTAAAGTCTTGTGTAATCTTGTAATGCTCACCAATACTAAAGTTTTTGTTCGATTTGGCTGACATTTGACTTTTTTAAAAACGGACGCCCTGATATCATTACATGTTTCAAGAATTTTGTGTTAAACTAACATAAACTAAAACTAACGAAGAAGTTTGATTAATTCAAGCAAACGCCATATAGACGCAACTCACTATTATTCAAAACATGAAAGCGTTTTTCCCACGACTCATGTTTATAACTTCAGAACTACTTAACCGATCCTTTTGAAATTTAACACTTCTTTAATTTAGGAGGTAACGCTTTAGAGCTTTTTAAAATATTTTTAATAATTTTTATTGAGCAATACAAAATAAGCACATTTTTTTTGTTGCAAAAAACGTTTTTTTAACTTCAACCGAAGTGTCTTCAAAAATTAAGAAATTTAAATGTAGAAAAACGCGCCTAGAGTTACCTGGAGAAAGCTTTAATCTAACGAAATAAAGGGCGTTTTTTTAGATGCGTAGTTTTCAATCTGGGTACACTTTATTCGGAGTTGGTCCTTTTGACAGCTGTCACTATATTTATGCTCAGTTTGGTTTGCCATTTCATAATGAATAGATTTGCTCCAGAACAACGTTTCGCAAATCGTTGGGAATGGGCCCAAAGCGAGATGGGCCGAAACGGCAGAGTGACCGACTTAAAATACCCTACAGAATTATATTATCAATCTTTTCTTCTTTTATTTTCTTATTCACGCTATAACGATTTATGTTTTAATTAAATTAACTGAAAACTGATCCATATTTTTACAAGAGCTCTAGCGATGGAACTCACTTTTGGTTGAATGGTTACGTTAATATTTAGTAATGAAAATCCACAAGCCATTGTTGAGACGTCGTTACATCCTCCAAAATTCACAGTTTGGTGTGCTCTATGGTCGGAGGGAATCATTGGTCAATATTTCTTCAAAAATGAAGCCGGCCATAATGTCACAGTCAATGAGCAATTAATGATTCTGTCGTGCCTAAATTGGAGGATTATATGTGGACGACATTTAGTTCCGACAAGACGGCGCTACACGCCATACAGCCAACGAAACAATCAATTTATAGAATAAAACTTTTGGTGAGCGCATTATTTCGCGCCTTGGACCTCCAAGATCGTGCGATTAAACACCGATTTTTTGTGGGGTTTTGTAAATTCGCTTGTCTACGCAGAGAAGCCCGACACGATTGACGTATTGTTAAAGAAGACTCGGCGAGTTATTGATGACATACGGCCCCAAATGATGCGAAAAATTTATCGAAAATTGGGCCATTTGCCCGAAATCATCTTTAAAACCTAATGGCAAACCCTTAAGTTCTTGGCCATAAAATTAAATTATATCTGACGCGCAAAATAGCAAGGGACCTACGGTTAAAAACCAGTTCTGTTCAGGAGAGCCATTTAAAAGATTAGGTCCCTTTCTATTTGCGCTTAGAATCGTCGACTTCACTTTCAAAAAACGCGCATATCTCTGGGAGGGAACACTTTTGGGGCATGCGATCGGTCTCATTCGATGCTCAGATGTTGTCCACATCAAAAAAAGAAAAAAAAATTAAAATTGATTTTTTTGCCCTTAGTTCCCTTTCTCTATGCACTGTCACATATGCGTTTTACTTCTTCTTGATAACCACACGTCTCAAAAAAAACTCCCTTTATATATGTGGGCGCAAGTCATATATAAAATTTAGTTACAGGAAGGTGAAGCCCAGTAGAGTTAAACAGGTAGTTCCCCAGAGCGGGGTGCTATCTTCGGCTTTGTCTGACATCTATGTACCTCTATAAAAAATTCCTGAACGACCAGGCGGCACAATTCTGGTTTCAGGGCCTAAAGTGGATGACATATGCGAGAAGATCAACTGTTACCTCACTTCCTTGCCACGTTTCTCCGCCGCGAGGTATATGAAAATATCCGAATCCACAACATTAGCCACACTGTTAGCACGAACCCAAAAGGTGCGGTTGTCACTCAAAGTCGATGACGATAACATTCCGATTACCAACAACCCCAAAATCCTTGAGATCACATTGGGCAGCCTTTTTCGATCCTCTGCACAATCTACAGCTATGGAGGACAGCTGGAGGACCTTGTTCCTACTTTTAGGAACAAGTAGGACCTTGTTCCTACTTTTAAGCTTTTCACAGGCTTAAAAGTAGGAACAAGGTCCTCCAGTCGCTAGCCGGTAGTACTTGGGAAGCCGACAAAGAAACCTTGTTGACCTCTAACTAACGTTTGGTTAGTCTGTAGCGAACTAAGCAGCTCTGGTGTGGTCGGCGAATGTAAGTACGACGCAGTGGAAGAAAATTCAGACTAGCCAAAATGTCGCCCTAAGAACATAAACAGGGTGGCTTCTGAGGACCATCGATAGGGTGGGCCATATACAATTTTAAATTGGAATCGGCTGTAAAAAAGTACTGATAATATTTTCAAATATCAGGTTTTATTGGAAAGATTAAACTTTGTCATTAAATAATTGATCACCATCCGATGGGTTCTTGCTTGGCCCAATGGGCTGAAAATTGGTTGATAGGACATGAAAAATTGTATCGAAAAATCGTGTTTTCAGACAACCTCTTTTTCATCTCGGTGGCTATGTCAACGAGCAAAATTGCCGCATAAGGGGTTCAGAGAACACACTCGTGACTATTGAGAAGCCAATGCATTCACAACGAGTCACTATTTGGTGTGGGTTTTGGGCTGTCGGCATCATTGGGTCATTTTTCTTCGAAAATAAGCAAGAAGCCGAGCATTACCGCATCATGCTAACAAATTCAAGAGAATGACATGGACTACATTTGATTTCAACAAGACGGGTCAAACAGCCAACGCAACCATCGATATTTTATGCACTAGTTTGGATAATCGAATAATTAGCCGAAATTGTGATATCAATTGACCGCCTGGGAGATGTAATTTTAGCCCTTTGGATTATTTTCTGTGGGGAGCCATTAGGGATAAATGTTACGCAAAGCATCCAGAGACAATTAAAGCGTTGAAACATGAAATCGAAGTTGCCATTGAAGCGATTCGACCCGCAACAATCGAAAATGTACTGAAAAATTGGGTTGATCAGAGAAGCCTTTAGACCGTCGAAACTATCAGGAATGTCTGCATGAAATTCATGCCGATAAAATCGCTGAGCCAAAACTACGCGGCAGACACGAGTGGTTTTGGCTAATCTGAGATCTGGATGGTGCAGCCATCCGGACATACGAGGGCTGCTATATATATATATATATTTCTGGCCTAATTATTAAAATGTGAACATTTATCATCAAAAATGTTTTTTTTTGTTTTTCAAAGTATTCTCCAGCATAATTTATACACTTTTGCATGCGCTTAAACCAATTGTCGAAGCACTTTTTTCACTCCGATTGATACACCTCCAAAACATGGTTTTTAACCGCTTTAACAGCATCTTCTGGCGACGAAAATCGTTGACCACGCATTTTTTTCTTGATGTGCGGGAATAAAAAGAAGTCATTGGGTGCCAAGTCAGGGCTGTACGGCGGATGACCCATCCATTCTACGTTTAGACCGGTCAAAAAGGCGCTGGTTTGAGCCGATGTGTGAGAGCGTTTTTCGAATTTCTTCGCAGACTTCAGGCAAACAAATTGTGGTGTACCACTCAGAATTGACCTCCTACGTTGCTCAAGCGGAACAGTCGCCACATGACCAGTTTTGCCGAAGAAACAGGCGACCATTTGCTTCAAAGTGCTTGTTTTACGAACAACTTTCGTTTGATTTGGCTCGTCTTCGAAGACCCACACGGTCGATTGCTGTTTTGTTTCGGGCTCATACGCATAGCTCCATAATTCGTCACCTATGAAGATCTTATAAACGTCTTTTGAAGCACCGCGATCTTATTTTTGCAAAATTTCTTTGCACCAGTCGACACGGGCCTTTTTTTGAGCGATTGTCAAATTGTGCGGGATCCAACGAGAACAAACCTTTTTACGGCCAGGTGTTCATGCAATATCGAATGTATGCTGGTGGTAGAAATGCCCAAGGATGCCTCTATCTCACGGTATGTCACATGACGATTTTGCATTATCAGTTCACACACGCCATCAATATTCTCTGGCACAACGGCCGTTTTTGGATGATCTTTTCACCTTCGTCTTTGAGCGAGCGTCCGCCACGATAGAATTCATTAATTCAGTTTTTCACAGTGCTATAGGATGGTGCATCATCGCCATACAAAGATTTAAGTTCACGATGCGCTCTTGTAGTGATAATCCACGTCGAAAGTTGTGTTCACGAATTAATTCCATTTTTTTGCCAAATAGATTTTTTCTAGTGACTGTAAACATCACAAATGATGGTCGTACGTCAAAACGTTCTGAGTACGTTTATGCTAAAAAATGTCAAACTTTCCAATAAAGATGGCGCCAGGCAATACTTAGTGCTGCCTAGGCCAAAAATATATATAGCAACCTGTATGTCCCGCCTGCCATCAGCGTCCACATGTCCTGCTGCACCTTTTTAATTGTCCACCCAAGCCCATTCAGCTGACCTCCAGGTCTCTATCGATGCATCCACTTAAAATTGTTCGTTTCCTTCGCCAGTTTATCGAAGCAAATCTCCATAGACGAACCACAACAGCGAAGTGATTTGTATACCCTACCCTATACACGCAGAAAAAAAGTATGGTTGGGGTAACAATATTCGAAGAGCACCATACTATTGTTGGTTATATGGTAAAAATAACATTGTCAAATTAAAAAAAAATAAGGTTTTGCCGGTATGATTGCCGTAATTATGTTATTGTGAACATAAAACCCATGAAAACAATATTTTTGTCCTACCAACCATATTTATATTGTTTCATCAACCATATTTTTATTTTTAAATTTGGCAACAATACTTTTGTTACATTTCAATAATATTAATACTGCCGCAATTATACTATTGTCAAAATGAAGTTCAAAAAACATACTATGGTTGCGACGACCATACTTTTACTGCCGAGAACATGCTATGGTTGCCGTGACCATATAGTAACCATATCTTTTCTCTGCGTGTAATTGAGTTTATATTATAGACCAAAGAGGCGGCAAGAACATGCCTCTACTTAGATGGGTTGTCAATGTGTATATGAAATTATGACAAACTCCTCACCACCCTACAATACAATTTCGCTATGAATTTAAATAAAGCCGAAATTTTTAATAAATGTGGAATTTCTCTCTTATGGTTTAGCAAATTGTCTCACATAGTAGCTGACATCGACATTTGCATACGTGTATGCCTCGTATGAGGCAGGGCCACAGAATAGCTTTGCGAAAACTTTTAATTAAAATCAAACAAACTTTCGAGAATTTTGTGCTGAAAACAAAACGAAAAGAATAACTTTAATGCACATCGAAGGAAAATAGAGACAGCAACGGCTTCCAAAGAAAATCACATCGACAAATCTGGTCACGTTTTCTATCAACGTTGAACGGGAAAAATCAATATCACCCAAAACAACAGAAAACCCCCAATCAACTCTCGGTATATTTTCCATTTCTGCTAAAGACAACAAAAATTCACATTTGAAATGTAAAGAAAATTTGTTAATGAATTGAAAAAATCTAAACTGAAAAAAGGAAATAATTTCAAACAATAACAAAGGCCAAACTATTGCTATTGCAGTCGTATTGATTTCCGAACATGGACAAATTTCAATTGATTTTACAAATTGCCTGCCATTAATTAGAGTATAATTATAAATCACAACACAAACGCCAACAAATGTTCAATATTTCGATGTCGTTTTGAAAACAAGTGTTGTTTTGCCTGCATTGACACAAGGCTCATTTCGCTCTCGGCTCAGTCTGGCAGACCCAAGAAGGGGTGGCAGACAAAGGTTTGCGAGCAAAAGATTTATGACATCCGTCTTTATGATTTCGGAAGGCTTTCAATCATTTGGTAGTGAGTTAAGAAAAGTCTCCCCTGAATTGAAGGGAAAAACTGCATACGTTCATTGAACATGACACAAGAAAAATGGGCTAGGGTTTGATTTTAAAGTCATTTTTCAAGTTTGTGTTTTATTTCCAATAACATGTGTTGGAAGGTCGCTAGTGCGAGGGTAGTGTTGCAAATTCGTATTTTATTGTAAAATGGCTGAGAAGGGAAAACTACTTTATAATAGGTGATCCATCTAGAGGTATTTTTTCAGAACAAAAAAAAATATAAAAATTCAAATCAAGTGTGGCATCTTTATTGGTAATTTTTTTGTTAATATAATTTCCTGCAAATGTTGGCCGCAACTACGCCTCAGGGTTTCCATTCTGAGTGTCCAATTTTGGATGACTCGTTCGAGCATTTCGACCGGTATGGCTTTAATGACACACGTAATGAAACCTGAATAGTAGCTGATGTGTCATGTGAGTGAAGATAAAGTCGAATTTAACTTTCAAAAACGCAAAAAATCCGCAGTCTCGCGGTTAAATACGAATTTATCTTCACTATTTGACGAGACACAGTGAAGCGCATAGTGAAGTTAAATTCGAATTTAACTTCACATAGCAAGACAGAATTGCATGATTTGCTTAAAAGCGGCTCTAATGGTGTCCATGGAGGATAACTGGAAATACTTTCGTCAATCAGACAACTGCAAGATTATTATATTCTGAAAATTATTTCAGACAAACGGCCTTCTAGCGATAGTAGCCAGTACTAGTAGCAATAATCTGGCAGTAGTCTGATTGACGAAAGTATTTCCAGTTGTCCTCCATGGACGCACTTAGATCCGCTCTAGAGCAATTTTCCCCAAATTTTGTGTTCCAGGTGAGGAATTCAATATTCTGAAAATTATTTCACACAAACGGCCTTCCAGCGATAGTAGCCAGTACCAGTAGCAATAATCTGGCAGTAGTCTGATTGACGAAAGTATTTCCAGTTGTCTTCCATGGACGCACTTAGACCCGCTCTAGAGCAATTTTCCCCAAATTTTGTATTCCAGGTGAAGAATTCCATATTCTGAAAATTATTTCAGACAAAAGGCCTTCCAGCGATAGTAGCCAGAACTAGTAGCAATAATCTGGCAGTAGTCTGATTGACGAAAGTTAACCTGATTGACGAAAGTTAACCTCCATGGACGCACTTAGATCCGCTCTAGAGCAATTTTCCCTAAATTTCATATCTCAGGTGAGGAATTCAATATTCTGAAACTTATTTCAGACAAACGGCCTTCTAGCGATAGTAGCCAGTACTAGTAGCAATAATCTGGCAGTAGTCTGATTGACAAAAGTATTTCCAGTTGTCCTCCATGGACGCACTTAGATCCGCTCTAGAGCAATTTTCCCCAAATTTTGTACTCCAGGTGAAGAATTCCATATTTTGAAAATTATTTCAGACAAACGGCCTTCTAGCGATAGTAGCCAGTGCTAGTAGCAATAATCTGGCAGTAGTCTGATTGACGAAAGTATTTTCAGTTGTCCTCCATGGATGCACTTAGATCCGCTCTAAAGCAAATCACGCAAATCTGTCTTGCTATGTGAAGTTAAATTTGAATTTAACTTTACTATGCGCACACTGCTGCCTCGTCAAATAGTGAAGATAAATTCGAATTTCACTTTTCTAACCCACTGGGGACCGCGGATTTTTTGCGTTTTTGAAAGTTAAATTCGAATTTATCTTCACTCACATTGGTTTGTCAGCATAGACTTTGGACTTTACGTAACCCCAAAGAAAAATGTCTAAAGGTGTGATATCACTCGATCTAGGCGGCCAACTCACCTGTCCAAAACGTGAAATTAGCTGCTTTTCGAAATTATCTCTTCAAAGATCTATTGTTTGAGCAGCTGTATGGCGAGTGGCACCGTCCTATTGAATCCATAAAGATCTATATCATGGCGCGATAGCGAGCACCATTAACGGTTACGTTCCGGCCATCATCATTTTTGAAAAAATATGCACCGATGATTCCACCAGCTTATAAACCGCACCAAACCATGGTTTTCTCTGGTTATAATGGAACCTCTTGAATCTCTTCTTGTTGCTCTTCAGCCCAAATGCGGCAATTTTGTTCATTGACTTTGCCGTTGAGACAAAAATAGGCCTCATCACTTCCCGTTTCTCAGCGAACGTTCATTTCCATAATACAGTTGCCAACATTTGAAGGTAATTATTTTAAAAAAATAAATGCCTTCAAATGCCCTTTTCAAATTACCAATAACGATTCCACACTCGATTTGAATTTTTATATTTTTTTGTTGTTTTGAAATAATACATTTTGATGGTTCACCCTATATATTTGGTTAGAACGGATTGATTCTCTGGAAGATGTTATGATTTCTATCGTTTGAAATTTTATTGTAAGGATAAATGATTTTATTCTAAATAGAGCCATTTCCATTAAAACAAAAACAGAAGAGGTCACGAATCGAAATCACATGTCGATTTTTGTGCATTAGATTGGTTTTTAAATAAAAACGAATATATCCTTTACTTGCTACAAGGCTGTTCTATGCCAATATTCTATTTTATAAACTTCTTTATTACGAAGTGTTATAATGAACAAAATAAATCAAGTGATACAACGAACAAAATTCGACTATCATTACTTTCGCCGTGAAAAGAAGCTTTGGAGCATGTACATTAGAGTCCGACGGAATCTTTGGCCAAACAGTGTGATTTGGTATTCGAAATAAAAAGGTCGAATAGGCAAAGCTGAAAAAATTATAGACGAAAAGGCAGGGCTAAACAATTTATAGAAAGGGTGGAGCGCGAAACTTTGCTTATTTGGGAATGAAATAAAAAAAATTATGAACCTTGAAAAAATTTATTTTATATTTTTATTATTTTCAATTTAATTTATTTCATGGTAATTTTACAATTTCAGTAGATATAACAGTTGTAAAGAGTTCAAGGATATTTCCTTTTTCTGCTTAAATATAATACAAAGTTGTTATTTAATGATTATATAATATATGAACATAACTTTGGAGGGAAAAATTTGCAAAAACCTTTATGAATATTTCTATTTTTAGATAAAACTTACAGCTACTTAACCTATTTAAATGGACATTAGCTCCATAATATGAGAATAATCTGAATATAAGCATCTGGAGTTAAATTTGGACGTAAGCTTGCTTATTCTATCTGCAACTAAATCTACTTCAGCTAATTGGTGTAGCCTTGATGTTGGATATAATCTGGGAAGATTATATATTAATTTTAGCAGCTTATTTTGAACAACCTGTAATTTTCCCACGTGGCATTTGGCACTAGTTGCCCAAACTGGAGCGGCATAGTAAATAACGGCGTGAAATATAGATTTAAGAATTAATTGTAATAATGTTGCTGATGTTAAGATAGGAGTTTCTATTTATAAATGGGTATAAGGATCTAAGTAAGATATTGCATTCATTTACAATATATGGTATATGATCTTTGAATTTCATTTTTGGATCTAGAATTACGCCTAAATACTTAACATTATCATGCCATTGTATTGGACTGCCATTAACAGCTATGTTACACTGCGGTATGAAACATGGTTTTCGTTTTCGTGTAAAGTAAATAGCTTGGCTTTTATCACTGTTAATCATTATTTTCCATTTCATAAAATAACAGACTAACTTATTTATACCTATCTGCAGGTTAGTAGTTATTTCGGAAGATAAATTGCCAGAGCAGAGAACAGCGGTATCGTCGGCAAACATAGATAGTTTACAGCGATCGAGTTGGGGGATGTCAGAAGTAAATATGTTGTAAAGCACCGGGGATAGGCAGGAGCCTTGCGGACAACCAGCAGAAATGGGGTACACATCAGAACATTTCAGACCGATATGAACTCTAAAAGTTCTATTAGATAAAAAACATTGAATTATACGGATTATTTCCGGTGGAAAGTTAAGTTGTATTAATTTGAATATTAATCCATCATGCCATACCGAATCAAAAGCGGCTTTTACGTCTAGTAAGACCATACCAGTTGATTTTTGAACATTAAAGTTAGTTTGGACTAAATTTCTGATCCTTATTAATGGGTGGACGGTGTTATGCTCCTTTCGGAATCCAAATTGTTGCGGTGGTAAAATATTATTCACAAAAATAAATCCGTTATTCTGTCTTTAATTACTTTCTCTAGTACTTTGCTAATGGAAGATAACAAACTTATGGGGCGATACGAACATGGATTGTTTGCCGCTTTATTTGAAGTTATTTGGAAAGTATCCTAGTTTAAGACAGGAATTTACCAACATCGTTAGAATTTAATGCCTTTCTTTGGTAAAGCTTTTAGACAGCTATTGTTAATCCCATCAACTCCAGGGGATTTTTTAGTCTTAAGACCAGAGATTATGGTATGAATAGAGGAGGTTGAGACTGATGGTTCATTGAATAAAATATTACTCCGAGAATTGAATGCACTAATAGTATCCCTCACGATGTCATTCGTTTTCTGATCTCCAAGAGGAGATGAGAGGGAATGATTGAGGGCGAATGTCTCTGCTAGTACTTCACATTTTTCCAAGTTTGTCGTGAATCTTGAATTATTTCTTATTAATACGGGAATGTTTGAGGACTTTTTTCTTAACATTTTTGTAATTTTCCAAAAAGGGGAAGAGCCCTTATCTAATGAAGATAACATATTATTCCACGATGAATTTCTGAACCTTTCAACTTCCTCTTTAATAGAAGAGTTAAACCTTTTAAATGCATTATAGTAACTAATAAGTTTGTAACGTTGCCAGTTTCGGCGGTGATAATTTCTAATGCGAATCATATCTTGAATAAAACCGGGGAAAGGCTTTCGTGAGCTACGTTTTCGTCCAAGTGGTACACTCACATTGACTGCGGCATTTAAATTATTAATGAAATATAATAGGTTATGATCAATATCTTCTTTGGTAGATAATGTGTTCCCAACCGGAAGAAGGAGATTGTTATTTAAGTATGTTTTGAATGCAATCCAATTAGCTTTTTTAAAATCATAACAAAGAAATTCGGTTGAGTTAAAACTTCCATTAATTGTTATTTTAACCGGAAGATGGTCGGACCCCAAATCATTGATGACCACGGCCGATGATGTGTTCTCTATGATGTTTGTTGGTTTTAAATAGTGTATCTGGCAAATGTCGACCTTCGCTATCCACACACTGCTGCATACGTTTTCTAAAGTTTTCGTGAACTCTAACAAGCATGTCGACTGGTATTCTGCCACAATATTGTTAAAAAGGTCTTTCAAGGTGTTGGGACGATTGATATACACCCTAGACTTCAGGTAAAGCCAAGGGAAAAAATCGCATGGGACTAGGTCTGGTGAGCGTGCCGGCCCATTCACATCATCCCTCAAAGAGATAAGCCGCCCAAGAAACATTTGCCTCAAACAATTCATGGTAACCCTCGCTGTGTATGAAGTGGCATCATCCTGTTGGAACCATGTATCCTCTAATTGCATTGCCTCAAGAGCCGGCCAAAAAAAATCCACGAAATGCCAAGAGCAAGTGATTGCTTACGAGCAAGTGATTGCTCTAACTCTCTGGATGTTTTGTGGTGTTGTAATTCTTCTCTCAGGTCCTCTTCGTACACATGACACATTCCCTGTTGTTCTCAATGAAGTTGCCCATTCTACAATTGATTGTCGTCCAGGAAAACGTCCGCGTGGGGGAACAGCAACTCGTAAACGAAAAGCACGCTGCACTACAATGATCGAATGCGCATTTGAAAAATACGCTTCAACACGGCAGACGAATAAAAATCTCCCTTCGGCCACTATAAGCCACGTACACATTCCAGTCTATTCGACCAACAGTGCCGCCACAGCCTGCAGTGCAAAAAAGCAAATATTTGTGCTCCACCCTGTACTTATAAAAAGAATATATTTGGTAATACTTCAATTCAATGCTGAAAATAGAAAAGACTTACCCATACGAGTACTGGGAGGAAAACAGAACAACTTTAACATAAATATCTTCTCGACGCTAACTCTGCCTCGGATGGTGATGTCTTTGAACCTTAAGTGAGGAAACAACTTTACAAACCAAAATTAAAAACATAAAGCAACTACACTTTTTGTGTATCCTTATTAAGAAACAACTGGGGAAAGGTACAAAATATATTATACTCTCTGACCGGTAGCTGCTGTTTATACTCGTGATGTACCTTCGTTGATTGGAGATAGATTCTTGGTTGTCATAAAACTTTACGGCAATGAAGCCATGTCAGGTAGGACACTGACATTGCACAATGATGGGTTTATGAACTTTTTCTTGGATATTTGCTTTGCATATCTAAATGATTTTTAAACTACGTATGTAAGTTTGTGGAGAAAAACTTCAAACATCCAAAATAAACATGGTGGCACATAGGTCCGATCATCCCACCAAACTTCATCCCACCAAACTATGTTGCAATGATAAAAAAAACTGTTTTTCTAAATACCATGGAATCAATTAATTAATAATTGTTTTATTAAAAGTTGAAATAAAATATAAAAAAAAATGTATTAACGTTTCTTTTTTTTTTTGAGTCACCGTGACCCAACGTGACTGGTACGGAGTACCAGTCATAACTAATATCCTTGCAGATCCTTGACAAATTTGAAACTTTTTTTTTATCTATAAGAAGCCATACAAATTCATATTTAGTGAAAAAATATTAATTTTTCAACGCCTTCGAGTCTTGGTCCACAAGGGGTTAAATATTGACACATGTTTCAAATAAAGTTTGTCAACTTTCATTACTACTCGATATACTCATGTATTATAGGTCCTTTTTAAGACCTTAGGGCGCCAAAAAGATCCTTTCGCACATTATCATATGGGTACTTGGAAACAGTATTTTTTTTTTCTTAATACTCCGAACATTTAAGGATTTGGTGAGTTGGAGGCCTTGACCTATGGGCGTGGTCTATGAACCCTGGGACCCAAATACGAGAGCATGTCAATAATTCCGTGAATTTTCGGAAAAAACACAGTTTTTTTTGCAAAAAAAAAAAATCATATTTTTCAACATAATCTTCTTTTAGCTTAATACTCGTACACTTAGTCTAACGTTTCTTCAATTTTTGTATCCCTCCCAAAAATATGATTTTTTTTGATCAATAACTTCATCGTTGGAGCTGAACCTCTTTCTTTAGGTTAGGAAATTGCTGTGGGGGCTAAATCCGGAGAATATGGCTTATGAGGTAGCAATTTGTAACCCATTTCATGCAATTTTGCCATTGAGACTGCACACGTGTGCACCCTTTTTCATTGGTGAAAAAGAACTTTTTTCTTGGCCATATGGGTTCGTTTTTTTTTAAATCCCTGTTAAATCGGTCCAATAAGTTGGCATAATATTTGCCATTTATTGTTTTTCCTTTTGAAAGTAATCGATGTGAATTATCCCGCGTGGAGTCAAAACACCTTCGCGCAATGTTTGCAGACACCCGCCGCATGTAGCAATAGCGAATTTTTTTCACAAATCCAAAAAAGTTTATCCAAATATGTTTATCGTTTAAAAGCAGAAATATTTTTGATATTTTTGTAAATATGTGAAATTTTTTCACACAGGTTTCCTAATTAGTTCTTGGTTTGAACATTAAACGAAATGGGCTTTCTTTGCACTTAAGGGCAGGCTTTTTCACATTTAACGAGAACTGCCGATAGTAGAGTTTTCCACCGAACACACTAAAAATCCGTCGCACTGTATACATACTAAAACACATGCATCCACACACATGATAGAATGTATGAATTTTGTTGTTGTTTCAATTCATTAAATACAATTGCAATATCTGATAAATAATTTAGGCTTTTGACGAAGTTTTTAATTGAGTGGTGAACAATTTTGCATAACATTGTTTTGATTGAAACTTAAGGGTTGTCTTACTTTTCGGTGTCTCAAAACAACAGCAAACATTTTCGTTACACATCCGAAAATGCCATTAATTTAAAGAGTCGACGATGTTTGAGGTCTTGATCCATAGGTATAAGGTCCTAGAGGTTTGAAAATGGGGTACCTTCGAAAATCGATATATGATTAATCAGAAATAGTGGAATTTTCTGACCTATCTCAATATGCTTTTACTTTTAAGATTTGTCTAAAGTTTAGGCCCGAATATGCGGTCATATGGACACGTGGGTTCTCCAAAACATTGGAATTCACGAACCTGAACGGATGATAGGGCCCCAAAAATGTAGTTATGTCAAACATGGACCCACCATCAACAACTATATCTCTCAGTACTGTCAATGCCATACTAAAGGGTGATCAATCTAGAGGTATTTTTTTCAATATGGTTTTTTCACAGATCACGTGTGAGTTGTGTTTAATTCTATTTTGTTTTCCTTTTCAGAATTGTTTGTAATTTCATCATGGAAAGACTTACACCGCAACAAACTCTTCAAATTATGCAACTGTAGTGGGGAAATGAACGTTCTTTTTGAAACTGTTTTCGATTAAACTTTTGTTCAGTGATGAGGCCCATTTCTGGCTCAACGGCAACGTCAATAAACACAATTGCCGCATTTGGCCTGAAGAGAAACCAGGAAAGGTTAAAGAGGTGTCAGTATACACAGAGATAATCACGGTTTCGTTTGTTTATGGACTGGTGGAATCATTGGTCACATATTTTTTAAAAAATGATGATGGCCGGAACGTACCCGTAAATGGTGCTCGCTATCGCGCCTCAATACCGGACTTTTTGCTACCTGAAATTGAAGCCTGTAATCTTGACGACATTTGGTTTCAACAGGATGGTGCCACTTGCCATACAGCAGCTTAAACAATGGACCTATTGAGAGGTCATTTCGAAGAGAAGCTAATTTCACGTTTTGGACCGGTAAATTGGCCGCATAGATCATGAGATATCACACCTTTAGACTTTTTCCTTTGGTGCTACATAAATCTATCCTGACAAACCACCTCAGATTTTGGAAGCCAACATTGCGAGTTTCATTAACGCCATGCCGGTAGACATTTTCGAACGATTCATCCAAAATTGGATCCTCGGAATGAATACCCTGGGGCGTAGTTGCGACCAGCATTTGAAGAAACGAACAATAAAGATTTTACACTTAATTTTAATTTTTGTAGTTTTTTTTAATTTTTAAAAAATACCTCTAGATTGATCTCCCGTTACAACGCAATCATAGATGAAGAATTTTCCACTTGTTTTGTTTTTACTTGCCAAAGAATTTGCGATTTAAATAGTAAGCGTAAAAATTATATCCTGCACTATTCTCTGATGTAAGAAAAGGTTGCCGTTTGTCCTACTACTGAGCCCACCACGTTGAATCAATCATTTTTTTACCCAATGACTTACATCCTTATTCACCTCTAAAGAACGGATAGTTCTTTATTAGTCTTGCTAAAAGGGAAATTATCTCGAGAACGACCCTCGCTGCTTACATGCACACATGTACAAGTCTATTTCCGCTTGTTTGAATGCAGTCCGAATAACCCTCATTTCCGGACACCGTTTTTTATTTTCTTCTTTAGTGTCAACCTTCTCCGGCTGGAGAAGTGAACGATTCTATTGTAGTGTCATTTGTTACGCCATAACACTTATGGCACATTCCTTAATGACCTCTTCGTTTTCGTTTGTTTTATCCTTTTATCAAGGAATTACATCTGACTTTGGACAGATTTTTGTTAAGACCATGTCCAAGGAAACTTGCCGCTTAAGTCTTCTACTGGCTTAATGCAGAGTCTTATGTGTTCTGTCATTTGTTGTTTTTTCATATTGTTTTTTAGCCTCAACCCTTTTTCTTTCTTTAAGTGTGCTGGGCTGGGCTGTAAGTGGAGTTGTAGTAGAACATCAACGGAAACGGAAATTATCTCAACACTTGCTAAGACGCTAATATGTTGGCCGTGCACGCGCCTATTTCGATTTCGTATGAGATGTGAATCGTTGGTGGGTGGTGGGGTTGACATTTTTAACGTGTATTTTAGGAAATTATGACTGTTTCATAAATTGTCATATTCCCTTCAGTGGAAATGCTAATTTTTCCGACTAACCCTTTTTGGCCGCTGGCAGATGACATCTAAACTATGAACGTGTCTAAGTCTGCATGGGGGGAGACACTTTATTAGAGTTGTTCTGCTTAAAAAGATTAATACGAGAAATATTTCTTTGGCTTTACTTAAGGGAATGAATGTATGATTTAATTAAAAGAAAACATTGTCGCAATTTATTTAATGACATTGACATGAACGTTTCGAAGAATTTAATTGAATTGCGCCCGAGGACTTGTGCTGATCTCCTTGACAAAAGGATTTGCCAACTGAGTTATTATTAGTAATGTCCATAAAAGAGCATTGTCGATTTGAGAACGAAAAAAAGGCAACTTCTAGAATTTACAATAGAAAAACGGACAAATTAAGTTCGGCCGGACCAAAGCTCATACGAGGGCTGCTATATATATTTCTGGCCTAATAATGAAAATGCAAATATTTATCATCAAAAATGGTTTTTTTGTTTTTCAAAGTATTCTCCAGCTTAATTTATACACTTTTGCATGCGCTTAAACCAATTGTCGAAGCACTTTTTCCACTCCGATTGAGACACCTCCAAAACATGGTTTTTGAATGCTTCAACAGCATCTTCTGGCGACGAAAATCGTTGACCACACATTTTTTTCTTGATGTCCGGGTATAAAAAGAAGTCATTGGGTGCCAAGTCAGGGCTGTAAGGCGGATGACCCATCAATTCGACGTTTTGGCCGGTCAAAAAGGCGCTGGTTTGAGCCGATGTGTGAGAGCTCTCATTGTCATGGTGCACAATGATTCGTCTTCTCTTGTTCGTTTTTCGAATTTCTCCGAAGACTTCAGGCAAACTAATTGTGGTGTACTACTCAGAATTGACCAACCTACGTTTCTCAAGCGGAACAGTCGCCACATGACAGTTTTGCCGAAGAAACAGGCGATCATTTGCTTCAAAATGCTTCTTCGACGACCAACTTTCGTTGGATTTATCTCGTCTTCGAAGACCCACACGGTCGATTGCTGTTTTGTTTCGGGCTCATACGCATAGATCCATGATTCGTCACCTGTGACGATCTTATAAACGTCTATTGAAGCACCGCGATCGTAGTTTTTCAAATTTTTGTTTGCACCAATCGACACGAGCCTTTTTTTGAGCGATTGTCAAATTGTGCGGGACTCACCGAGGACAAACCTTTTTTACGGCCAGGTGTTCATGCAATATCGAAAGTATGCTGGTGGAAGAAATGTCCAAGGATGCCTCTATCTCACGGTATGTCACATGACGATTTTGCATTATCAGTTCACGCACAGCATCAATGTTCTCTGGCACAACGGCCGTTTTTGGGCGACCTTCACGACCTTTGTCATTGAGCGAGCGTCGGCCACGATTAATTCATTAATTCAGTTTTTGAAAGTGCTATAGGATGGTGCATCATCGCCATACAAAGACTTAAGTTCATCGATGCACTCTTGTCGTGATAATCCACGTCGAAAGATGTGATAAATGATCGCACGAAAATGTTCAAGAGTTTATTCCTTTTTTTTTGCCAAATTGATTTTTTCAAGTCACTGTAAACAACACAAATGATGGTCGTACGTCAAAACATTATGAGTACGTTTATGCTAAAAAATATCAAACTTTCCAATGTAAACGATAGATGGCCAGAAATATATATAGCAACCCTCATAATATAACGGGTGATTAATCTAGTCTTACACCACGAAAACCACGGTATGGTGCGGTTTATGCTCTGGTGAAATCATCGGTCCATATTTTTCCAAAAATGATGATGGACAGAACTCGCTATTGCGCCATAATATCGGACTTTTTGGCATTTGAAATTGAAGCCCGTATCCGTGACCGTATCTTGCCATACAGCTGCTTAAACAATGGATCGATTGTAGGTCAGTTCGAAGAGCATCTAATTTCACGTTTTAGACCGATGGCTTGGCCGCCTAAGACGTGTGATATCACACCCTTAAATTTTTTTCTTTGGGTCTACGTGAAGCCCATATTCTATGCTGACGAACCAGCTACGATTCAGGTTTTGGAAGTCAACATTTTACGGTCTTATTAACGCCATACCGGTCGAAATGCTCGAACGAGTTATCCAAAATTAGACACTCAGAAAGGTCACCCTGAGGCATAGTTGCGGCAAAGATTTGAGAGAAATTATAAAGGGTTATTTATTTTGAGGTTCCTACTTTTTTTTAAAGAAAAAACACAGTAAATTCAAATTATCATTTGAAAGAACAGACTTTGGCATTTATTTTTTGAAGGCTATGTCTACCATCCGTTGAGTCCAATTTTCGATGACTCGTTCGAGCATTTCGACCAGTATGGCTTTAATGACAAGCGTAATTTTGGCTGCCAAAACCTGAATCGTAGCTGGTTTTTCAGCATAGACTTGGGATATCACTCGATCTAGGCGGCCAACTCACCTGCCCAGGACGTGAAATTAGCTGCTCTTCGAAATGGTCTCTCAATAGATTCATTGTATGAGCAGCTGTATGGCAAATGGCAACGTCCTGTTGAAAAAAAATGTCGTCAAGATTACGGGCTTCAACTGCAGATACCAAAAAGTTCGATATCATTGCGCGATAGCGAACTCCATTCACTGTTACATTCCGGCCATTATCATTTTTGAAAAAATATGGACTAATGATTCCACTAGCCCATAAACCCTACCAAACCGTGGCGTTCTCTGGGTACAATGACAGCTCTTGAACCTCTTCTGGTTGCTCTTCAGCCCAAATGCGGATATTTTATTTGTTGACTTTGCCGTTGAACCCGAAAGGGGCCTCATCACTGACTAAACCGTTGTTCGGAAATAGCGGATCTTCTCGTTTCTCATTTCCATAATTCAGTTGCACAATTTGGAGACGGTGTTGCGGTGTTTAAAAGAAAAAAAAAGAAAATTTAACACAACTCACGCGTAAACTCTAAAAAACCCCCTTGGAAAAAAAGCTCTAGATGGATCAACCTATATTAATGTTTATCTTTCCAAAAAGAGAAAAAAACTGTTTTGCCAAACTAAAATAATTATAGCATATACATATAGGGTGATCCATATAGAGGGTTTTTCCAGAACAAAAAAAATATAAAAATTCAAATCAAGTGTGGAAACTTTATTGGTAATTTGAAAGGACATTTTATGGCATTTATTTTTTAAAAATAATTACCGTCAAATGTTGGCAACTGTATTATGGAAATGAGCGTTCGGTGAGAAACGGGAAGATCAGCTGTTTTGGACCAAAATTATATTCAGTGATGAGGCCCATTTCTGGCTCAACAGCAACGTCAATAAATAAAATATACGAATTTGGGCTGAAGAGCAACCGGAAGAGGTTCAAGAGCTGTCACTCTGGGCTGTCATAGAAACCATGTCAGTTTTGCTAATTGTAGTTTTTGCAAACCAATGTTGGTTTCATTTGATTATACCCAGAGAAAACCACATAAATTGAAGCCTGTAATCTTGACGACACTTGGTTTCAACAGGAAGGTGTCACTTGCCATACAGCTACTCAACAATGGATCTATTGAGAGGTCATTTCGAAAAGCAGCTAAAATCACTTTTTGGACAGGTAAGTTGGCCGCCTAGATCGTGTGATACGAGTCTCACACTTTTCAAGTGCTACGTAAAGTCGATTTAGGTTTTGGAAGCCAAATTCACGTGCCATTAAGGCCATACCGGTCGAAATGCTCGAACGAGTCATCCACAATTGGAGCCTTAGAATAGAAACCCTGAGGCGTAGTTGCGTTTAAGATTTGAGGGAAATTATATTTAAAAAAAAAATGCTAAAAATGTTCCTTCTACGAACAACAAAGATTTTACATTTGATTGCATACATTTATTTCTTTTGAAAAAAATACCTCTAGATTGTTCACCCCTAAGTAGGCCACTTTAGCTTTGACACTTGATTTATAGCCAACAAGCACTTAAACTACTAGTTTTGTTAGTTTAAAAAGACCATAAATCATCTACGAGGGCGGTTCGGAAACTTCTTAGCCTAGCACAAAAGGCGAGGTATAAACAGAAAAAAGTTAAGTGTTTTGGAAACTTCCATTCTGCTATGAACACATGTTAAATTTTGTTTCGATCTGGCAACTCATTCATATAGAAACAGGTGTTCACAAAAGACGCATCCGCGTTTTTTTTTACAATGGAAAAATTAGAAATGCGTGGTGTCATTAAATATTTACATAAAAAAGGTTTATCGGGACAAGAAATTCATAATGATATGGTTGTTGTTGTTGTAGCGGCAACTGTGTGCCGGAGTGACAGCCCTTGGCCGAAGAATTGCTCTTCGGGTCAATCCGGTACATAGAACCGGCTGGTGAATGTGTTAGGTGAAAGTGCTCCTTCATATGCAACAGTAAAAAATTGGGTTGCTGAATTTAAACGTGGTCGTACAAGCATTGAAGATGAACCACGTAGTGGACGTCCAAAAACAGCAACAACAACAGAAATTGTAGCCAAAGTGCATGATATGGTATTAAATGATCGACGAATAAAAGTGCGTGAAATAGCTAATATCATGGGCATCTCAAATGATCGAGTCCATTTAATTTTGCATGAAGAACTACAGATGAAAAAGATTTCTGCAAGATGGGTGCCGCACTTGTTAACAGTCGACCAAAAACGCATAAGAATGAACATTTCTCAAGCTTGTTTGGATCGTTTTCAGCGAAATAAAATGGATTTTAAGCGTCGTTTCATAACTGTTGATGAGACATGGATCCACCACTATACTCCAGAGACAAAAGAACAATCCAAACAGTGGACTGAAGCTGGAGGAAGTACCCCAAAGAAGGCAAAAAAAAATCAATCGGCTGGTAAGGTTATGGCAACGGTTTTTTGGGACTTCAAAGGTATTTTATTGATTGACTTTCTGCAAAAGGGTAAAACAATAAATTCAGAGTACTATTGCAACCTTTTAGATCAATTAAATGTACAAATTCGAGAAAAACGTCCTGGCTTATAACACAAAAAAATAATTTTTCATTAAGACAACGCACCAGCGCACAAGAGTATTTTAACAATGGCTTAAATCAACGAATTAAAGTACGAGTTAATTGACCACCCACCTTGTTCTTCTGATTTAGCTCCAGTGACTTTTACCTGTTCCCAAATCTAAAAAAATTCCTTGCTGGCAAGCGTTTTACCTCAAATGAAGATGCAATTACAGTTGTATACCACTATTTTGAAGACCTTGAGGAAAACTATTTTAATCAAGGGATAGAATTGCTAGATAAGCGTTGGACTAATTGTATTGAAGTTTCAGGAGATTATATTGAAAAATAAAAATATTTTTGAAAAACTAACTATTCTCATTCATTGATAGGCTTAGAACTTTCCGAACCGCCCTCGTAAAATGACACAGTTTTCCATTAACAAATAGTTGGTCTAAAGATTTACAGCATGACTTGCTAATGTCAATTGCATTAAAAAAAGATAAACAACAAGATTGAACTACAGCGTACTGAGGGCACTGGCCACTTTAAAACCTGGCACTGTTTACTCTCCTAAATATGAATAATTTGGAGAAAAAAAAATCATGGCTAAAAATAAAACAGTTTTGTTTATTTGTCAGACAACAAAAAAAAAAAACTGATTCAAGCTGTGCTGTTATGAGCCATAAAAACGCAAATATTTCACATATGCGAAGTGACCGAAACCCACAAAACAAAACGCAATTAAAATGCGTTGATAAAACGGGAAGCTACTGGGACAACAACCGAACAATTAAAAGAAAAAATATAGAATGAAAATAAATACACAAACATAATGTCATGAATTTGTTTACATGTATACTTTTGTTTTTTTTAAAGTTAAGTTATTATTATTATAATTAAAATTGTTACAGGTGCGAAAAAATATCGAAAAAAAATAAATAAAGTGACATCACCAGCATGACCAAAAAGATTATCTTCATCATCGGCGTAAACATCATCATCATCATCATTATTATTATCTGCGGGATGGTGGTGAGGTTGGGCGGGTGATGTGCAAAACGCCATGGAAGCGTAACACCTCGCAGCTGCGGGCCAAATGGGGAAAAATGTGTAAATATTTGCTTGTTTAATGACCAAAGTCACCAAATCCCATCTGCTCCTCCACCCTCAATTAAACGACAGCGCTCTCAACTCATTTGGAGATTCTCGATTTTGTTTTCGAATATGAATTCTATATCGTACATACTCGTATGTAGTGGGGTTTGTTTTTTTCTTTTTTTAATTTTGATTTGTTTTAGTAGATTTAAAGCTTTAACAACGCATCATTTGGGATTCTTGGCTGTCCCGTGCGGCTTTGGCCGATGTCAGAAGGCCTTCTTGCATGACATACAGTGGACATGCAGAGACTCTCGACTGGCCATCGATATGAGGGGTTCATGATAATATGTCGTTATTTCAACGGCATCCTCGGCAAAGACCATTTCGAGAATATCCTTGACACGCAGCCAGTCCAGGCGATCAATGCCACAGCCCAAACGGGGTATGGCCAATTTGGTGACACCATTTTTACGCTACAATTGAGTGGAAAAAAATAATTAAAGCCATGAAATTATAAATAACTTTCAAAGTCATACCATGTGATCTCTGGTCGCAATTAGAGCGTAGAACAACGCTATGTAGGTACAACGCTCGTGATTGCGTTCTTTGGTCACCAAATTGTAAACGAAGCGATTTTTATCTTTCAACACGGCCACATTTCCCCTATGCTTATCCTGACGCAGCAGCTCATTGACCCGATCGTTCTTACAATTGAACTGGGTGCCTATGCCGCGGCACATGGCAAAATCAGCGCTTATCGAATGGACAATTGAGCTGTTGTTGTCCGGCGCCGAGACATTGTGACCCCGTTGCTCGGTAATGTGACATTTCGGGGTGGTTATCTGGGGAATAGTAAAAATATGCCTTTTTAATTTTCTTCAGTACTTTAGAGAGTTGCCTTGGCTTACCTTTGGTGGATGATAATTGCAGACCATTATTTCGGTATTGTATTCATTTGCGAAAATTCTCATTATTATCTCTTTTACTCGGGGCCATTGTAGACCATCGCTGCCGCAACCTATGCGGGGCATGGCCACCTTGCCGACTTGATGGCTTTGCTGTAAGAAAAATATATTGAAAAGAAGTGGCATTAGTTAGGTACAAATCTTTGGATTTAATAATATGTGAAGGTACTTTAATTAAAGGCTTAAGACTGACTAACAGAGAAGAGATTTGTTCCCACAACCAAATTTGTTGCCAACTGAATGTTGGTGATGGCACAAACCATGTATTCCATCGATACAACTGAATGCCTGGCTATACGGACATTTTCGGTAGTTGGAACTGACAGTATCGGTTGAGAGGACAAAGTATCGGTAACCCTAACTAATAAGGATGATTATTTGAACTGAATTTGTAAATATAAGTATATTGGTTGTTGCTGTAAGATCTCTTTGCTTTATGAAGAAAATTTGTTTTATTCGACCATTCTATGATCGAAGTAAAACAGTTTTTTTTACTTAATTTTTTTTTATCATTATAATATATATGTGACGCGCAAAATAGAAAGGGACCTAAGGCTAAAAACCAGTTTTGTTCAGGAAAGCAATTTTAAAGATTAGGTCCCTTTCTATTTGCGCTTAGAATCGTCGACTTCACTTTCATAAAGCGCGCATATCTCTGGGAGGGGACACTTTTGGGGCATGGGATCGATCGGTCTCATTCGATGCTCAGATTTTTTTTTACCCTTAGGTCCCTTTCTCCATGCGCTGTCACATATTTATTTTTTATATATTAAAACCGTTAAGGTTTGAAAATAAATATTGTTTTTATAAAAAATCTGAGCAGGTTTTTTAAAAACTTGGTTTTTATATTCAAGCCTAAGTTTGGCAAACAAAATTGAATTTTGGTTTTAAGGCGTACAAACATTTTATGATAAAGCTGGTTATGATAAATTACTCGCATTTAAGTGAAGTAAAGTGGAATTTTAATTCTTAATAAGGGCTGCTATATATATTTCTGGCTTAATTATGAAAATGCGAATATTTATCATCAAAAATGTTTTTATAGTTTTTCAAAGTATTCTCCAGCATGATTTATACACTTTTGCATGAGCTTAAACCAATTGTCGAAGCACTTTTTCCACACCAATTGCGACACCTCCAAAACATGGTTTTTGAACGCTTCAACAGCATCGTTGACCACGCATTTTTTTTCTTGATGTGCGGGAACAAAAAGAAGTCGTTGGCTGTCAAGTCAGGGCTGTACGGAGGATGACCCATCAATTCGGCGTTTTGGCCGTCAAAAAGGCGCTGGTTTGAGCCGATATGTGAGAGCTCTTATTGTCATGGTGCACAATGAATCGTCTTATCTTGTTCGTTTTTCGAATTTCTCGAAAGACTTCGGGCAAACAAATAATGGTGTTGGACAGAATTGACCGTCCCACGTTTTGCCGAAGAAACAGCAGACCATTTGCTTCGAAGTGCTTCGTCTACAAACAACATATTTGGATTTGGCGATCGATTGCTGTTTTGTTTAGGGCTCATACGCATAGATATATTATTCGTCACCTGTGACGATCTTAAAAAAGTCTTTTGAAGCACCGCGATCGTATTTTTTCAAAATTTTCTTTGCACTAATCGACAAGAGTGATTGTCAAATTGTGCGGGATCCAACGGGAACAAACCTTTTTTACGGCTAGGTGTTCATGCAATATCAAATGTATGCTGGTAGAAAAAATGCCCAAGGATGCCTTTATCTCACAGTATGTCACATGACGATCTTGCATTATCAGTTCACGCACGACATCAATGTTCTCTGGCAGAACGGCCGTTTTTGGACGACCTTCGCGACCTTTGTCTTTGAGAGAGCGTCGGCAACAATTGAATTTATTTTATTAATGCAGTTTTTTACAGTGCTATAGGATGGTGCTTCATCGCCATACAAAGTTTTAAGTTCATCGATGCACTCTTGTCGTTTTAATCCACGTCGAAAGTTGTGAAAAATGATCGCACGAAAATGTTCACGAGTTAATTCCATTTTTTTTGCCAATTTATTTTTTCGAGTCAGTGTAAACAACACGAATGATGGTCGTACGTCTGAGTACGTTTATGCTAAAAAAATGTCAAACTTTCCAATGGAAATGTCAGATGGTGCTAGAGAACGCTCAGTGTTGCCTAGGCCAGAAATATATATAGCAACCCTTGTAATATTCAGTATATTAAAGAACAGCTTTATATCATGAACCTAAATTAAGAATTTAGAAAACAGAAAACATGAAGAAATATCATTAATAGTTATTGTAAACTAAAGAGGGCCTAATATACTACCCTGCGGTATGCCAGATGTAGCTATGTAGGGTTCAGATTTAGTCGAATTAATAGATACAGAACAACTCCTTTGAGATAGGTGTGAGCTTTACCAACTCAAAAGAGAAGAATGGGAGCCAATTTTAGAAAGTTTTAACAAAAGTATGCTATGCGAAACTTTATCAAAAGCCTTGCCGAAATCGAAATAAACCTTAACCACCATTCAAAATTGCCTTAACAAAAATTAGTGAATACAAGTGGATTAGAAGTCGTAAACGGTTTTTAATAAAACCAAGTGGGTGCTCCGAAATGAAAGGTTAAAGACTGTAGATAATTTATTATACTCGTATCATAAATGTTCAAAGAGTTTAAAAACATTAGATAATTTTGAAATTGGCCGATAATTGCGAATGTTACAATTTGGTCCTGACTTATGAACTGGAGTAATTGTTGAGATTTTCCAGCAATCTCAGAATATGCCGGCTTTCAAAGAAAAAATTAAAATGAACTGCAAAGGAAGACACACAGGGGAACAACATATTTTTAGAAATGTAGCCGCAATGTCATCAATATCTAAAACAGTAGAATCTTTGAGTTCGAGTAAACCACTACAAACTTCACTGTCAGAAAACTGGATATAGCCCATGTCAATAACATAAGGAACATTATTTACGAGTAATAACTGAAAGTCAAATGCTTGATTAGCTCGTTTGGTGTGTTTGCAACACTAAATCAGGAAAAAAACATAGAAGATGGGAAATCAATACGATTATTTTTTTACATTGAACAGGGATTAATCCGGCTGTATTTTAAATAGAATAGAGTTTTTAACAAAATGGCAAAGTGACATTGATTTTCGTAGCTGCGCACTACTTTTATCATGATTTCGGGTCCGTGACAACCCTCTTCAGAAAGCCTTGCTGCAATTGTTGAAAGTAAAACCGAACTCTATAAGGCCAGGCTCTCCACAAACGAATGAGAACTACTGTTGTAAACCTTACTTTTCAAGTTTTCTTCACACAATTGTCCACGAAAATACAACTCACTCTTGCCAGCTCTAAAGTGACTCCACATCGAGAGCCATCAATAGATTTCTTTTACAACAACGTGTGTGTGTGTGTTTTAAAAAGAGTTTAGTTGACTATGTCAACGTTGCACAGTGGGAAAATTACGAAAAAAATTGGAAATAATTCGGCCATTTCGTTTGTAATGGTCCGATTTAAATGAAAATTTACATTGACCTTCTTGAGCTTAAGTTTTGAATTTCATGCATCTGTGTTTAACAGGTGCTGCACAGTGGGCCCTCAAAGTTGGTCACCTCGAGTTAAAATTTTCTTTTTCAAGCCGCCAAAAGCGTATTTGTGGTCCGATCGTAATAATTTTTTCTTTAGTGAAATCTGCTGGACAAACCCAACCAAAAATGTTATTACAAATTTTTTCATATCTCGTACAATAAAAAAGATATCGGGACTTAAAGTTTTTTTTTCGAAAAATTTGCTTTGGATTTTCTGGGATTATTTTATTTTTGGGAATCAGTTTTAGGTGAATCGGGGAAAATTTAATCCTGGTTTAAAGAAAACACTTTGGTTAATGTTTTAAAAAAAGAATTGTAGCAAAATCACCAATAATATGAAAATGCCAGCTGTTCAAAGTCAACTATTGCGAAAAAAGTGGGATTTTGAGTGTTTTACGGCGAAAAGGTACCTTTACTCTTATGTCAATAACTTTAATGTTTCTTAAGTAACATACAAAAAATTTGCATTTATTTCTAAGAAAACTTTATGCTTAATACAAATAATAAGCAATTGTGACCCTAGTCGGTACTTTTCTTGCTCCAGGCGTCTCCAAATATGGGCATTTTTTTCAAAAAAAATTGAGTTTGAGCTCAAATAAAAAAAATCGCCACACTGCTGGCCCAATTTGGTGCTATAAGTCAGTTAACTACATATGTTTTCTAAAATCCCAAGCAAAGAAATTTTGCGGGAGGCCATTTCTAGGACAAAAAAAAATGAGTTTTTGTTAAAAAATCCCATTTCTGGGATTTTGTTTTCCCCTGTGTCAAATTTTAGAAAAGTGGCAACTCCAATTTTTTTTTTTGAATAAGTTTTTCATTTTGTCACAAAAATATTGATACTACGTAAAAAAATCAGGTTTATATCTCCAACCAGCAAAATTTTACAGTGGTCTGAAATATTGACTTTTTTTGCTACCTTCACAAAAAAAAAAATTTTTCTCGTTTTTATCAATTATTATTCAACATATTGAGTTAATTGCATTCTTTTTTATAATCTGTTAAAACTAGAGGTAATTACCTTTCCATTGGTATATAAAAAGTATATCCTTTTACCTACACTTATAACAGCACGTGCGCTGGAATAAGACCCCTTGAGTAAAATATTAATTTTTTTGGTAAATAGCAATATCATTTTGTGAGAGATCAATGTTGTTGCATTTAAAAAAATCAAATTTACACATTTCCAATCGCAAAAAAGTAATTTAATTGTTGCAGATAGAAAATTTGAATAAAAAGATGCTATTGACTTCATTTTTTGTGAAAAACTTTTTTTTAAATAAATTAACATTTAAATAAATCTTATAATTAAAAAACATTAAACTTAAATGATTTTATTCCACGTCCAGCATATCTAATAAATCAGAAAATTCTTCTTCGTCTCCATGCGTCATTTCGTGGTACGAAGTCAACTTACTTCTCATGGAGGATAAAAAAGGATCTGAAGATAATAATAAACTATTAAGTAAGTCTTCGTTTTGTGCTATTCTTGAGCATTTTCTTGTGGAAAATTGTTGAACATATCTGAAGTCTCGATTTCTAGCTTCTTGTGGTTCTTCAGTTAACTCGCCTATAGGGAGAAGGTGAGACTCGATTATTTGTTTCCCATGGAACAGGACTCTGTGTATAGTTGGCGTTAGATCTTTCCAGGGATAGAGATCAGCAAGCATTTTTAAAATTCGTTCGGCGTAAACTCCAAATTTATCGGAATTAATCTTTTGTTTGGAATTCAGAGCTAAAAGCAATATATTAACCATTCGAATCAACTCCTTATTGATTCCAGTTATTTCTGCAGCTGTATTATAGTCTGCGAAGAATCTTCTGGCAGTGTTTCCATCATTTGTATTCCCAAAGTTCGAGCGTGGTTTAGAAATATTTAGGCCAGTTTGTTGTTTAAATGCATCTTGAATTCTTTTTTTTTCACTTGCTCTCATTTCATGCATTTCTTTGTTAGCTCGAATGTTTTTCCTTTCATTTCCTGGTATAGATTTATACTTAATGTCATAAGCAAGGTTTAGAAAGTGTTCTAGAAACCTGATTCGAGCATGTAACGGTGCTATTCCAAACTCAAGGGTATCTTCATTGACTACTGAATTATTCGAAGCGTTTGAAAAATTAACTTTGCTTTTATTGCAAATGAAACACTTCCAGCTAGATTTGTTTCCTGTAATATCGTTTGCGGCTTTTCCATCTACCATTGTCAGGAACATTTTAAAAGATATTGTAATAGAATACCTGTCGAATTTAAATGCAAAATCTTCTAATCTCGAAATATCATCTTTTAATTTGTCTGTGATGGCTTTAGTTAAATCACTCGTTCCTTTATGATATACGAAGGAGATTGGTCTGCAATACATTTTGGAGCCAGGTGTTGGATTACGCCATATTGCTTCAGTAGGGTTTGATTTTCTGCGCGAAGTTGAAGGTAAGGTAGAGTCTAAATTTAACCTCAGAGGAACCAAAGATGCCATGAATACGCTCTTGAATTCGATCTGGGTAGATTGGCTATCAGAGCATTGTTTGTATTCCGAAAGTGCTGACAAACCATCACATCCCCACTTGCATATTAATTGAAGATGGCTGTTGTTGATTTTTTTTAGTTGTTCCTCATTCAATGTTGTTATTATCCTACTGGCAGTATTTTGGAGAAGTAGTTCCAAACTAACGCTGCCGGCCTTTTCTGTAATTATCACTGGGTTTGGCAAAATTTCCATTTTTCGTTCCTTTATTCGGTTGTATGCGGGAAACATGTCACATCCTTTATCAAGCAGCATTCTTCTTAAATGAGTGTACTTGTTCTTACTCAATCCCAATTCGATGATTAAAGCTAATGCTTCTTCCTCGCTAAAACCAGGACATGGTGTTGCAATACTTCTTTCAATGCGTTGGAGCCGCCTTGGTGATGCTTCCGTTAACACGTCTGCAATTCTTTTTGCGCTAGATGGCCGATTTTCCACCGTCAGTAATTCCTTGAATGTATCACAAATCTTTGAAGGTGAATGATTTGCCATCTCAGCCGACAACCGTTGTTTCTTTGCCTTTGGACATAGATCATCGTATTCCTTAGTAGGAGCACCCACTAAAGCAGGGACAGTTTTAAATTCAATTATACTGTCGAGCCACTCAGTTGGTAATCTTGAATAATTCCTGTGATACTCCTCCATGAGCCGGTCAAATTTTTTCAAAAAATTTAATACTTTGCTGCTTTCGTTAGATTGTGTTATCTCGCTATATGTTGACTCTATGCACTCTATTAAATATGCTACTCTGTTCTCCATTTTCCGAAGTTTGGTGTTTTTTAAAAATTCAACAAGTTCTTGAACAAGGAGTGTTATCGTCATGGCGGATTAATTTGTTATGATAAACCCATACAAAATCGGCGGTTCTTATATCAATGAGTAATACTTACAGGTAATCACAATAATATCCGCAATTAATACTTGACTAAAATACCAGGTATTCCCCAAAAATACATTTATAACAATGAATTTTTATGTACCCAGGTACATTCGCCTAAAATGTTGCACAATATTCCGGACATAGGGGACAGGTATTCCCCCAAAACATATAAGAATGAATGTTTAGGTACCTAGATCCATACTATACAATACTACCCATTTTCCGTTTTTACACAATAGGTAAACAATAATGGTAAAAATATATATTTTTGCTATTTATGGATAGGTACGAGAATTTTTAAAATTGGTATTCTTACCTATAAAATTCATACTTTACTCAAAGGGGTCTTATTCCAGCGCACGTGCTGTTATAAGTGTAGGTAAAAGGATATACTTTTTATATACCAATGGAAAGGTAATTACCTCTAGTTTTAACAGATTATAAAAAAGAATGCAATTAACTCAATATGTTGAATAATAATTGATAAAAACGAGAAAAATTTTTTTTTTGTGAAGGTAGCAAAAAAAGTCAATATTTCAGACCACTGTAAAATTTTGCTGGTTGGAGATATAAACCTGATTTTTTTACGTAGTATCAATATTTTTGTGACAAAATGAAAAACTTATTCAAAAAAAAAAATTGGAGTTGCCACTTTTCTAAAATTTGACACAGGGAAAACAAAATCCCAGAAATGGGGTTTTTTACCAAAAACTCATTTTTTTTGTCCTAGAAATGGCCTCCCGCAAAATTTCTTTGCTTGGGATTTTAGAAAACATATGTAGTTAACTGACTTATAGCACCAAATTGGGCCAGCAGTGTGGCGATTTTTTTTATTTGAGCTCAAACTCAATTTTTTTTGAAAAAAATGCCCATATTTGGAGACGCCTGGAGCAAGAAAAGTACCGACTAGGGTCACAATTGCTTATTATTTGTATTAAGCATAAAGTTTTCTTTGAAATAAATGCAAATTTTTTGTATGTTACTTAAGAAACATTAAAGTTATTGACATAAGAGTAAAGGTACCTTTTCGCCGTAAAACACTCAAAATCCCACTTTTTTCGCAATAGTTGACTTTGAACAGCTGGCATTTTCATATTATTGGTGATTTTGCTACAATTCTTTTTTTAAAACATTAACCAAAGTGTTTTCTTTAAACCAGGATTAAATTTTCCCCGATTCACCTAAAACTGATTCCCAAAAATAAAATAATCCCAGAAAATCCAAAGCAAATTTTTCGAAAAAAAAACTTTAAGTCCCGATATCTTTTTTATTGTACGAGATATGAAAAAATTTGTAATAACATTTTTGGTTGGGTTTGTCCAGCAGATTTCACTAAAGAAAAAATTATTACGATCGGACCACAAATACGCTTTTGGCGGCTTGAAAAAGAAAATTTTAACTCGAGGTGACCAACTTTGAGGGCCCACTGTGCAGCACCTGTTAAACACAGATGCATGAAATTCAAAACTTAAGCTCAGTAACACTTCAAGAAGGTCAATGTAAATTTTCATTTAAATCGGACCATTACAAACGAAATGGCCGAATTATTTCCAATTTTTTTCGTAATTTTCCCACTGTGCGTTGTTGTAAAAGAAATCTATTGATGGCTTTATTTTATATAATTTTTTATTTTAAAAAAAAATACTTTTTTTTAAATTTTTTAGTTTTTTTTTTAAATTTTTTTTTATTTTTTTTTAAATTTTTTTTTTTAAATTAAATAATTTTGAAAGTTTATAGACCTCAATTTTTCATAAATTTTTACCAAATTTTTACTTTAGTCTGATGAATCCATAACTGTCATGGGATATTTTGGGCCGCCCTAATTGCAGAAGTTATGGGCAAAACACTGGTGTTGATCGGTAGACACGCAATCATTTTTCAATTGCCATCTATTTTTGTAATCAAAGTACAGGTCGCAAATACGACTCAATCTCAACCAAACTTTGCACATTAACAATGTTCCGACTTAGGACGAACTCTATTGAAGTTGAAACATACTATCTGTGTACGTTTTGGTATACCTTCCATATAAAGTTCCTTTCCGATTTTGGGTCTTATCGGTCTAGAAGGTACAATTTACCCCCGATCATGACCAAATTCGGTAGAGTATATTACAATTTCTTTCGAATATCCCAGAATGAATGAGGAACAAAACACTGTCGTTGGTTGGCAGATTTTTACCGACATTTTCATTAGTGCTTCATGCCTATTTTCACTTGGCTGTGCTGAATATCCAAAGTGCAGGGTACGCTCGATTTAAGCTTTTTGGCTAGTTCTTTATAAATACAAATGGGTAGATCCACCATAATTTAAGACATGACAAAACTGTTTTATCTTCCAAAAATATTCGGAATCATCTCTATAAACAAATTAAAGTTTAAACCAATTGCTTTACTTACCATATGATATCTCAAACAAATCAAGGCTGCTTCCATATTGTCATAGGTGCTCTTGTGGTACATGTTGTCCTTGGTCACCAACAGGTAAATGAAACGGGCATTATCCTCCAAGACGGCCACATTGCCGCTGCTGATATACTGACGACTGAGCTCATCGTTCTGGCCAAAAATCACACCCACCTTCCAGGCCAACTTGCCCTTTTCGGCATAAAAGTCAGCCGTACTGGTAAAGGCCAGCGAGTAGGTCTGCGGGACGTGGAAGATGTCCGCTTTCACTTCAGTTAACTTAAAAGCCGTCATAATGCCTCTATAGCATTTCACACGCTTGTCAAAAGTCGAAGCGGCACGGCACGGCAAGGCACACACAAACGGAGTACGAGTATTAACTGATTTTGTTTTTGTTTTGGCCTTTTCTGCTTTTGGGCCAAACACACCGAAAAAAAACGTTAGCCCACTATGATGGCTGTAATCAGCTAAATGATTTTATGATTCTTTCTTGCTGTTTCTGGGCTATTGTTCGCCGCTTTGGTTTGTTTCCGCTCGAAGATGAGTGTGTGCTATGTTTTTGTTGCTGTTGTTGTTGATTCTTCTATTAATCAGCTTATGGAATGAGGGCTCCAAAGCATGTGCTCTGGCTCTTCTTCGAGAAAAAATTGTAGCTGATCTGCTCGACAGTACGAATATAACCGTACGTCTGATTGTACTTACACTCTTGGAATGATAAACAATTGTCTAGAGGAAAAAAAGAAAGAAAAAGAAGGAAGAGGAAAGAAATAATCATAAAAATTGTTTTCGTTTAAATTATTGTCTCTTAACGAAGTTTAATTTTTCGCAATTGCACCTTAACCGACAAAAAGACACACATAATTTTGTGATACCTTCTCTGGCGACGCTGAGTGAAAAAAAGTGTGTCAGTTTGTGCGTTTGTTCGCACGTCTCTACGTCAGTTAGGCAAGTCATGTTGCTGGTCCGCCAGTCAGTCAGTAAGTGAGTGGAGTAATTTTTTGGTCGTTTTTGGTGAACGCTGGAAGCGTTTGCTGGCTGTAATTAAATGTTTGTTCGAGTGTAAAGATATTTTATTTCTAGGTTTATGGTGACAATTCGTGTTTTGATTAAAAAAACTAATTTTAAAATCTTTTAGTCGCACAGTGGTTTGAACTCAATTTGACAATAACAAAATACAGCTGAACAAACTTGGTTTGGTGGAGCAAAACTTAATATACATTTCATCATGTATGCGGTCTAGAGTATTACAATCGGTACTAGGGTTCTAAAAGTCGATTATAGATTAGTCGTTTAACAACAATATATTTATTTTGAAGTCTTGTTCGTCTATGGAGGATCTGCTTCGATATCCAGGTGGAGGAAACGCGCCATTTTAACTGAATGCGTCCACAGAGACCTGGGGGTCTGCTGAGTTGGACAATTGAAGAGGTGCAGCACATCACGTGGTCCCTGATGGCAGGCGGGACAGATGTCCGGAACGTTAGCATCAATTCGTGCCCAGTAAGAATTGAGGCGGCTGTACCATCCATATCTCAGCTGAGCCAGAACCACGCGCGTCTGACGAGGTAGTACCTACTCCTCAGGTGAAATCTCCAAGGAATGTTCCCCCAAAACTGCATTCACACGGTAGCTGGATACTGCTGCTGCGACATCATCGGCGTGAATGTTGTTCAGACCTGCCTGATAGTTTCGATGATCTAAAGGTTCTCTCTTATACCGCTGGACCTCTCTCTCTCTCTAGATCATGTAGATCGTACCTGATCTGCCTGGGCGGAGGCATTCTGTTCAAGAGATGGTAATCAGGATGACCGCTGATCGCCTTTTGTGTCCGGGTTTATTGAATAATCGTCATTTTCGTTCGGCTTTTTAGGCTTGTAAATATGTTTACCCTGCACCACTCTATTTTACAGAGTACGAGTACTTTAAGTTAGTTCCATGGACAATGTTTGTAACTAACAAACAATATTTGAGCAAGGCCCACATTTAAATGTACCGATCGACTTAGAATCAGGAGTTAAGTCAATTTAAAGCTTGTAATCAAACTGCAGGTAGTAATTGTTGTCCGCTTTTCAAGAAATGTATCAAAAGTAAACTTTTTGTACCAAGAATAGAAGTTATTGTATTGAACGAAATTGATGTAGTCTCAGCTATAGGAGGGCATATCAATATTTCCGTGACTTTTCGGATAAATCACATTTTTTTGCAAAGAAAAAATTATTCGTTAACATAATCTCATTTTAGCTCAATACACTAAGTCCAACGTTTCTCCAATTTTTGTATCCTCTCAAAACAAAGGATTTTCGACGTCCATGAAATAGGAATTTGATTGATCAATAATTTCATCGTTGGAGCTGAAGCTCTTTCCATCGAGCCATTCTATAGGTTTGGAAATGGCAGATAGTCACTGGGGGCTAAATCCGGAGAATATTGCGGATGAGATCCCAATACGTAACCCAATTCATGCAATTTTGCCATTGAGACTAAACAAGTGTGCACCCATGCATTATCATGATCAAAAATAACTTTTTTCTCGGCCATATGGGGTCGGTTTTTTTTAAATCCTCGTTAAATCCAATAAGTTGGCACAATATTCGTCGTTTATTGTTTTTCCCTTTTGAAGGTGATCGATGTCGATTATCCCGCGAACATCCCAAAAAACTGTTGCCATCACTTTATTGGCCGACAAAATCACCTTGGGCTTCTTCGGAGACGGTTCACCCGAACTAACCCACTGTTTAGACTGCTACTTGGTCTCCGGAGTGTTGTAATGGATCCATGTTTCATCCACAGTTACAAAACGCAGCGAAAACTCATTCGAATTGCGGTTTAACAACTCCAAAAAATCCTTTGAGGTTGTCACACGATTACGTTTATGGCCAATTGAAAGCAATTGAGAGCAGCTTTCTTAAACCCAACTAATCATGTAATATCGAAACCACACTGCCATATGAAATTCGTTTGGCATCAACAATCTCACGCACTTTTACTCTTCGATCGGCCAACACCATATCGTGAATTTTTCGACATTTTCGGGTATACTCGTATTGACCCCACATGGCCGTCCAAAACGTTCAGGGCCATTTTTACTTGTGCGACCGCAACTTAAGTCAGTAAACATCTATTTTACCATTGATGCAGAGTCCACATGGTGCAGGGGACTCTGCATAGTATTTATCTGTTCCCTGGTTTAATTTTTTTTGAAAAAATTATGTTTATTGAGCACTCGAGATTCACTTTATTCAATGTTTAACAAACTAAACTAAGGATCTCTCTCATAAATGACGGAACTCTCTCACAATTTGACATTAGTCTATATAGGGAGCAGTGTTGCATTTCATATAACTACGAGGGAAGTTGAAATATTTACGGAATTATTGATATGCCCTCGTTTACCTAATTCCGTTTTGCGGACCATAGTAAAGAGTGAGCGATTTAAAACTTTAAATTTGAATCGGCTGTAAAAACAAGTACTAATATTTTTTTAAAATTTCTTGTTTTATTGGAGAGGTTGAACTTTGTCATTTAATAAAGGAACACCATCCGATGCATTTTCGCTTCGCCCTATGGGCTAAAGATTGTTGAACAGAGATGAATTATAACAGTCGGTACTCCTTCTATTCGATGGGCAAGGCATCATTAAAGTCTATAAACTCCAAGGCTTTTGTCTAATCCTAACCAAGTGGAGTGTATCGCAATGTTCGGGTCAAGAGTTAAATACTATTCAAATTTAGATCATGAGACCTCAAAGCATCAGTCCTTATAAGGATTATTTAGAAACATGAACGATATATAGGGTGATCCATCTAGAGGTATTCTTCAGAACAAAAAAAATATAAAAATTCAAATAAAGTGTGGAATCTTTATTGATGATTTGAAAGGACATTTTATGGCATTAATTTTTTGAAAATAATTACCATCTACGAGTAATGTTAGCAACTGTAATATGGAAATGAGCGTTCGAGAAACGGGAAGATCCGCTGTTTTCGACCAAAATTTTGTTCAGTGATGAGGCCCATTTCTGGCTCAACGGCAAAGTCAATAAGCAAAATTGCCGAATTAAAGCTGAAGAGCAACAAGAAAAGAATAATGGGGATAATTCGATTTTTTGACTGAGATGAATTTTTTAACACACTGCAAACAAAACAGTTCGCCCTCAAATGACAAAACGCTCTGGGCGAAGTTATGCTTAAAACTGTCAAAGTTTACAATGGAAGCTCCACTTTACATAGAATAAAGGGGTGCATTATACCCAGAGAAAACCACGATTTGGTGTGGTTTATAAGTATAAGCTGGTGGAATCATCGGTGCATATATTTTCAAAAATGATGATGGCCGAAACATAACCGTGAATGGTGCTCGCTATCGCGCCATGGTATCGATCTTTGTGCTACTTTAAATTGAAGCTCGTAATCTTGACGACACTTAGTTTCAACAGGACGGTGCCACTTGCCATTCATCTGCTCAAACAATGGATCTGTTGAGAGGTCGTTTCGAAAAGCAGCAAATTTCATGTTTTGGTCAGGTGAGTTGGCCGCCTAGATCGAGTGATATCACACCTTTTGACATTTTTCTTTGGGGTTACGTAAAGTCCAAGGTCTATGCTGACAAACCAGCTACGATTCAGGTTTTGTAAGCCAACATTACGCGTGTCATTAAATCTATACCTGTCGAAATGCTCGAACGAGTCATCCAAAGTTGGACCCTCAGAGTGGAAACCCTGAGGCGTAGTTGCGGCCAACATTTAAAGGAAATTATATTCAAAAAATAAATGCCATAAAATGCCCTTTCAAACTACCACTAAAGATTGTACACTTGATTTGAATTTTTATATTTTTTTTGTTGTGAAAAAATACCTCTAGATGGATCACCCTATACTTAGTTGACTGACTAAACACAAACCCTCTTGTTCATAAAATCTTGCAATAGGTTAAAAAAATAATTTTTAAATAAATTTTGAAGTTAAACCTGCTGTAAATTTTTTATATATGTGACGCGCAAAATAGAAAGGGACCTAAGGATAAAAACCATGTTGGGCAGGAGAGCCAATTTAAAGATTTAAATACGTGTATCTTTGGTGTACCATCACTTTCATAAAACGCGCATATCTCTGGGAGGGAACACTTTTGGGGCATGGGATCGGTCTTATTCGATGCTCAGATGTTGTCCACATCAAAAACAAGTGAAAATTGATTTTTTTTTACCCTTAGGTCCCTTTCTCTATGCGCTGTCACATATGTCGCCAGATATATTTATAAAAACTGCAAAAATATTTAAAATATGCTTAGTTCATAGATCGATTTGAGGCCATGTTCCTATTAAAGATTTTATTAAAAAAAACCAAACATTTATTAAAAAAAATTAGTCGAACAAACTTTAAGTTGCTTTAAGTTAAGTTGTTTCAGTGAGCGCTACTTTAACAACTCACACCAAAAAACAATATTTAAATTATTCGAAGCGAATACTGAATATTGTTTTTTGCGAAAGAGAGAATATTCTAAAATTGTTTTTCACAAATGCGAACTTTCAATAAGGAGCGAATAATTCGCGTTCGTTACAACCCTAATTACAACAATGAATGGACAGGCGGACGAACACTGCTAGAGTCGATCGGTACAACAAACACCCTCTTACTTTGAAAATATTGCTTCGTTGTTAGAGAACTACCACAATGTTGCCTTTATCGATTGCGTCTTAGTGCACTCGAACTCAAGTCTTGTCATCTCCGAAGGTGGTCAAACCTACATTGCGAATCATTTCCAATTTCAGAACGATCTCCAACCCTTGATGCAAATTAGTCAACATTGTCTTAATGCGCACCAGAGACTAAACTATTTTTGCAATCTGTGGTTTTCTGAGTGTAATTTCCATCCATTCACCCCTGCTACATTTCAATTTGCACCCGATTACAATTGCAACGACTAATTAAGGCATTTATTGAATGCAGGCAAAAATAGCAATCTTATCGCGGTCGTAGTGGGCTGAAATACCGGCAAGTTACAATATGGGAAATTATTACATTCTTGTGAAATACGACCATCCGTCCGTCTGGGCGCCCCTTCTTCTATATCACGGTATGTTTGTACAAATTGTACTTGTATTTAATAAACGAGCGAGAAAATACACAAAATATCGCACAAGCTTGTAAATATGGATACGCGTGTACTTATGTCATACTGCCTCACATGTGTACTTTTGCCAAAGTGTGATTAAAATTTATTGCCTTCATTAAACGCTTTAAATAGAGGGGGCTCTTTTGTAAGCCAAAAGAGCTACCGAAAAAATTCGCTATCAAGTGCAATGTGCAAATATACATATTATTAGTGGTATATACGGTATGTATTGGAGATCCAATGTGCACAGTGGTTCGAAAAAAATTTACAAATGTTGTTAATTACATTTTTAGATTTGTGATTTTAGACAAATTTTGCAAAGTATAAAGTGCGATTTTTTTAAGGGAAAATATTCAGACCAACAAATCTGTCTACCATTAAGCCGAGGTAGCTTAAATTTTCCTAGAGATTTGTGGTTATGCTCTGAAACACGGTTGGTTCACACAGAGAATAGATTTGTTGCCACGAACAAATGTTTTTGGTTGCACGTACATGGATACATAGTACGTTGCAGCTGCTACCCGTGGTAAAGCTGCTCCCGCCGCTAAAGGCAAGAAGGAAGAGAAGATGAAGAAAGAAGAACCCAAGGAATCTGACGACGATATGGGTTTCGCTCTCTTCAGGTAAATCGACAAATGATTGATTCTATACCTTCATAGCTTTAACCGAATGTTGATTTGATACGAGGGCGACCGCAAAACTAACTGGCCTGTCACATTTTCTGTTTCACTAGCAACTTTTTTTTTGTTTTTTTTTTAAAGCATTATTTTATTAGCCATCTGGCAAAATTTCCGAAATATTTAATGATTATTTTCTTTGTTACAGGTGATTGAAGCAAACAAGTTTTATAATTTTTGAAAAATGGAAAATAAAGAGTTTCGTGCGGTAATTAAACACTTTTATATGAAAGGTTATACGCCACAATTAATCAATGATGAATTGGATTCTGTTCATGGTGATAAGCCACCATCGTACTCCACCGTGAAATCCTGGGTTCAACAATTTAAAATGGGTCGTTCAAGTACGGAAAATAAACAACGCTCTGGAAGACCGAAAATTGCTACTACTATTGAAAACATTAGAAAAGTATTTAATGAAGTGACTAAAGATAGACGAATAAAGCTCAGAGAACTTGCTGATATTGTTAAAATACACGGAAAACAAGTTTGGAGTATTTTACATGATGAACTCCACATGTAAAAGCTATCCGCAAGATGGGTGCCGCGTTTGTTGACTTTGCCCCAAAAAATCGTCCGTTGGACCAATTCCGAGGAGCTTTTAGCGATTTATCAGCGTAATCCAATAGAGTTCTGGCGCCGATTCACAACTGTTGATGAAACATGGATCCATCACTACATCCCAGAATGCAAAGAACAGTCAAAACAATGGATAGAAGCTGGTAAAGGTGGTCCCAAGAGGGCGAAAACTGTTAAGTCAGCAGGAAAAGTAATGGCCACAGTATTTTGGGATGCACGGGGTATAAAATTTATTGATTACACTACGTAACAAAAAAAATCTTTTTGTTTGTTTAAGTGAATTTTTTGCTTTTATCTAATGAATTAGGTCATAAATATAATATAATGAGTGTTCTTTGCTCTACCTAAACGTTTTTTTTAGTATATAAACCGCTATTTTAAAAATGATGGAGGTTTCACCACACATTTTAGCATAACTCAAGAACAGTTTGTCCGATTTGATTAAGTAAAAACTCCGAGAATCCGCAGCTACATTACCTCCAAGTTACTTTTACACTGTTTTTTGATAAAGTGAATAGTTTTGGAAATATTCAGAAACTTTTTCCAAAATTTTTTTTTTTCATGCAAAATTGGAAAAAAAAATTTTGTCTTAAAATTCATAAAAAACCAAAAAAGTCACAAATGCTCTTTTTTGATCTTTAGTTATAAACATAAATATGTTACAAATAAAACTAGCCACATTTCAATAAAATCGATTAACAAGTTTTGGTTTAATTCTCAACTAAGTGATGGTATCTCATTTTGATAATTACAAGGAAGTGGTTCAGCATCTTACCGAGAACTACCATAACATGGGATGCAGAATGTCTCTGAAGTTGCATGTTCTTCACTCACACCTAGAAGTGTTCAAGTCAAATTCTGGCGCATACTCAGAAGAACATGGTGAACGTTTTCACCAGGACATTCAAGCCTTTGAAAAGCGATACCAAGGGCAGTACAATGAACGGATGCTTGGCGACTATATCTGGAATTTAATCAGAGAAAATGACCAAATCTACAAGAGGAAAGGTAGAAAACAAACCATTTTTAAACAGTATTATTAAGAGCATCCTGAATTTAAGGATTCAAGTGTATTTTTCGTTTTATTATCATATAAAAGCATACCTTCATTAAAATTAAGCTGTTTAACAATTTTTTATGCACACTCTTATCTATCTGTACCATGAAAAATAAAGGCACTATTTAAAAATTTGAAAATTCGATGTCATTTCTTAAAAAACGATTAGCCAGACATCAGTTAAAGTTTTTCTTCAGTTTAGAGACATAACCAATGAGAAACAGCAAAAAAATTCACTTAAACAAAATTTTGTTACATAGAAGATAACACTATGTAACAAAGAAAGGAAAAACTATAAATAGTGAATATTATTGTGCATTATTGGATCGGTTGAGTGAAGAAATCAAGATAAAACGACCGCATTTAGAAAAAAAAGTTATTTTTCATCAAGATAATGCTCCTCCACACACTGCATTTTTAACTCAACAAAAACTGGCCGAATTACGATTTGAAATTGCTCCGCATCCACCATATAGTCCAGATTTAGCTCCTTCTAATTATTTCTTGTTTCCAAATTTAAAAAAAATTTCTCGGTGGCAAAAAATGTTCGTCCAATAGCGAGGTTATTGCTGAAACTGAGGCATATTTTGAAGGTCTTGAAAAATCTTATTTTTCGGATGGAATTAAAAATCTTGAAAAACGTTGGATGAAGTGTATTGAGTTGGAAGGAGATTATGTTGAAAAATAAATAATAAAATTTCCATAAAAACGGTTCTTTTTATGTTAGGCCAGTTACTTTGCGGTCGCCCTCGTACACGGCAATTTTCAGTAGTGGGAACTGACAGCATCAGTTCAACAGACAATGTATCAGTAACCCTAAATAAAAAAGAATGATTACACAGTACAACAGCCAATCTGGGGGGTGAGAAATTCCAAGTCAGGGTGATGGTACTAGGTCAGTATATTAAAACCCTCAAAGGGTTTTGCGTTCGTATGTGCCAGTTTTTTTTATGACCTTTTACATTTTTTCCTTATCTTGATGTTTTTTCGCTTAGTTGTAAAATGTTGGCAAAAACGTAGTTTGACATAACTCGAGAACGACTAGTTCGATTTTGCTTAAATAAATTGAGAAAAATTAATAATTACATTTTCTTTAATCCATTAATATACTGTTTCTCTACCAAATCAACATTTTTGCAATTAGAAATAAATTTATGAAGAAAATTTTGCCAAAAAACTTTTTTTTTTTTTAAAACATATAAATCCCAAACGGAAAAACGTGTAGAGTCTTATAACTTTCACGTAAAGTCACATAACCTATAAACAAAATGCGACATAGATCATAGAAATCGATTAACGCGTTCTGCTTTTATTTACAATTAAGTAACTTCATTGGCACATACGAACGCAAAACCCTTTGAGGGTTTTAATATACTGACCTAGTACCATCACCCTGACTTGGAATTTCTTACCCCCAGACAATAACCCCAAAAGTGTTCCACAAAGAATCTACTTATTCGAAATGTCCGCCTTTTGCCTTTACACACGCCTTAAGTCGCTCTGGCCAATCGTCAATAGCTGCACGAACCTCGTCCATTGGAAAATTGGCCACAGCTCGTACCAAAGCAGTCTTAAGAGATCCAAAGTTGGGGTATCTTTTGTGACAAACCTTGTCCACTAAAACCGTCCACAATTTGTAATCCAATGGGCTCTAATCTGGACTGCCTGAGGGCCATTCTTCAGAGGAAATGAACGCTGGAAAATTGTTTCGAAGCCAGGCCTGGGACGTTTTAGCCATATGGGCCGGCGCAGAATCCTGCTGGAAAGTCCGTGGCTGGTTTAGGAACAGGGTCATTCTTCTGAGGAAATGAACGCTGGCAAATTGTTTCGAAGCCATGTCAGGGACATTTTAGCCTTATTGGCCGGCGCAGAATCCTGCTGGAAAGTCAATGGCTGGTTTTGGAACAGGGAATTGTTAGGAGGCTTCACAACAGCTTCCAAAACGGTTTCTTGGTAAACTTTGGCCGATGTTTTGATTCATTGGTCGCAGAAATGCAGGTCTGTGACCCCTTCGTAAGAGACACTGAAGCTGGGTGATGACCCTTTTGCACCCTTGGGATCAGTTCAGTTGCTTCCTTAGATGACCGCGCATACACTCTATCATTTAGCTGGTTAAATTCGGTGAGCAAAATTTTTCTGTGCAAGTCATCAGCGTACTTCACCAAAAGACGTTTGCATTTTTCAATCCTATTTTTTTTATAGCTGCAGTCAATAAATGTCCGGTACGTCGTTTGAAAGCCCCAAGTTCCAAGTCTTTTTTAATGATCCGACTCATGGACTTTTTCGTGATATTCATCTCACGGGCCATGATTTTCTGTGTTCGCAGCGGATTTATGTGAATTCTTGATTTAACGGCTTTGATGGCATGCGGTGTCCGAACAGAGAGTGGGCGGACCGACCGGCGGCGGTCTTTTACATCTCCAGTCTCCTCAAACAGTTTTATCCATCGGTAGAGAACATGCGGCTAATCCCTACTGGCCGGAGCGTGTGGGTGACCAGTCCCATGTTATATGGAACAGAAACTGGAAGTAGCCTTTTGGTTACGAGGTCTGACCGGAGACTTTAATCTGGTATCACGGGTAGTCAGGAGCCCCCAGAACTTGTTCTGGCCCTTTGGGGAGTATCGTGGTGGCTGTGGTGTATACCCAAATCGCGGGGAGAACTTCGGTTCGGTGTGGAGTTGCATTGCGACCGGGTGCTGTGACCCATAGAACAGCAGAGGTTTAGATAGTCCTCGACCCCTAACCAACAGGGAAGCCATGACCCATAACTGTCATGCTTCGAATTGGTACCGGCGGTATCAATCCAATGGGGCGTTGGCCGTCGCATTGTTACGGCCCCAGTGTGATGGCACACCGTGGTTCAGGCTGTCGTGGCGATAATCACGTAAACCCCGGCGACTCTGGCCGGAGCGTTTTGAAAATATCGTTTTTTTCATTTCACACTAGAAAAGCTCTATTACAGCGATACGGTACTCATTATCTGACCACTCCATGATGAAAGTTGAAACATTTTTAAAATCTCGTTACAGACTAACGCTATTGAGGTAAGCTTTCAAAACCCATATGACATTAACGGGCTATGTTCAGTTCTATTTTTGAAATGGGTGTGTTCAATGTTGTAACAGTATTTAGGTCCCTTCTAAGTATATCGGTCCTGGTCAGTAAGGTTTGGTTTTTTTATGGTGTGAAGCAAAGACATTTTTTCCTTAAAGGAATTACAATCGGGTTTATCGTAACAACAACTAAACTGGTAAAGATCAGCTCGCCTCAATAAATCCTCTTATATGTTTCAGAATCGTTTCGCAGTTTTCAAAACTGCATTACTTTTTTTTTAATGTGTTTAAAAAATAAACAACAAAAAAGCAGCGAAATAAACGTCATAATAATTCATGATTTGAGGTTGGTCATGTTTCAAACAACATTCGGCGAGAAACGAGTCAACAGAAACACACAATAAAATTTATTTCAATTTTTATTGTTGAAAATGTCAAATGCCCAAAACACGATTGCAAATTAAGCCGTTTTCGGTCAGAACTGGTCTGTCCAACGGTCAGTTGCATACGAGTTCGAGTATGTATTGAAAAAAACATGTCGAAAAAGAAATATTGAACGAATATTTCCAATTTCAGTTTATGCCTCAAAGTGTTCATTTAACACGCGAATCGTATTTTATATTGAGAATTTGTTTTAATTATCTTCAATCTGGCACATTCACATACATATGCATATATTTGGATTTGTAAACAACATGATTCGACGACTGCTGCTCAGAGACCTGATATATATAGCATTTGATTAAATACCAGATACTACCCAGTATTTGTACTGAACATAGCCATTTATTACAGCATGTTGGGAGTAATGACTGACGGATGGAATGAATGAAAGACTAAAAAGCCGCTTTGCCGAATGCGGAAAATTCTAAGCTCTGTCGCCCACCAGCTTGGCACAATGTTTACGTTTTCTCTTTCGATTAGAACAAAATTGTTAATTATTTATGCATATTAACAATGTTTAGAACACGATTTAGCTTGTGGCCATTACACAAACATCAAATACGACTACAACAAAAAGTGTTTTAAAATCGAAGAGTCTTTGAAATTTTGAGGGGACAAGTTCCTCGTCTCGAGGGGGCCCTTACAAAGTAGACACAAGCTTTAATTCAGTTAACTTCCTTTCACCGATGCAATACTTGTATCTGCATAAGGGCCCTACTCTGCCGGTCAGTTTGCAATTCAAAGTCCAAGTTAAACCTGTTGTGCCCACCATAAGTGGCAGGGCCAGCCTTCGCGATGCCTCGGAATGTATTTGTTTGTGGCATTGCAACCGTGTGGCACATTCAACTCTTTTCCCTACCACACCACGAAGACAATGGCACAGAATAAAACAATAAAGTTTCTATCTGCCTGTGAAATCCTGTTTCGGCTTTTATTATTATGCAATTTCATTATTGTCTCCAAATCGGTTGCAGATGATGAGGTAATTTAAGTTCATGATATCATCCCCAGCTCAGTGAATGAAATTCATTAAATGTTTGGTGCTGATCCATAAGGAGAAAACGATGACAGTACAATAAATATTGAGTAATTAAAACTAGGGATGACATACTGCTGGCCAGCTATTTTGAGAGTGCACCAACGCTAGGCGTTTAATTGATTTGATTTAAATTGAAAAACGCACCAGAGAATAAAGAAAACATTTATTGAATCAGAATACAAATTTGTAACAAAAAAGTAGTTGTCTGAATAAAAATATTAATCATACGAACGGTTTTTTAAATAGTAACTACAAGTAAGGGTGGTTAAATTTTAAGGGCCAATGTTGAATGTAAACCACACCTAAACGTCACGATTCCTTCTGCATTTCATTTGATATTTCTCAATTTCAGACTAACTCAATTTGAAGCATGGGAAGATGCATAAGCTAGCTACTCGCTAAAGTTATTCAGGCTAATTATGAAAATGGGCGTTCAAATCAAAATGCATATCGTGCACTTCGTGATTTTGTCGGTTAGTTTAATTGTTCAAATGTACGAGGGCTTCAATATATATTCCTGGCCTAATAACGAAAATGCGAATATTTATCATCAAAAATGGTTTTATTGTTTCTCAAAGTATTCTCCTGCATGATTTGTATACTTTTGCATGCGCTCAAACCAATTGTCCATAAACTTTTTCCACTCCGATTGAGACACACCCAAAACATGGCAGTTGAACGCATCAGCAGCATCTTCTAGCGACGAAAATCGTTGAACACGCTTTTTTTTTCTTGATGTGCGGGAATAAAAAGTAGTCAGGGCTAGGGCTGTACGGTGGATGACCCATCAATTCAACGTTTTGGCCGGTCAAAAAGGCCCAGGTTTGAGCCGATGTGTGAGAGCTCGCATTGTCATGGAGCACAATGATTCGTCTTCTCTCGTTCGTTTTGCGAACTTCTCCGAAGACTTTTGGCAAACAAATTGTGCTGTACCACTCAGAATTGACCGTCCTATGTTGCTCAAGCGGAACAATAGCCCCATGACCAGTTTTGCCGATGAAACAGGCGACCATTTGCTTCGAAGAGCTTCTTCCATGAACAACTTTCGTTGGATTTGGCTCGTCTTCGAAGACCCACACGGTCGATTGCTGTTTTGTTTCGGTCTCATACGCATAGATCCATGATTCGTCACCTGTGACGATCTAATAAACGTCTTTTAAAGCGCTGCGATTGTATTTTTTTCAAAATTTCTTTGCACCAATCGACACGAGCCTTTTTTTGACAAATTGTGCGGGATCCAACGAGAACAAATCTTTCTGCGGCCAGGTGTTCATGCTGGTGAAAGAAATGCCCAAGAATGCCTCTATCTCACGGTATATCACATGACGATCTTGCATTATCAGTTCACGGAAGGCATCAATTGTCTTTGGCACAACGGCCGTTTTTTGGCAACCTTCATCTTTGAGCGAGCGTCGGCCACGATTGAATTCATTAAACCAGTTTTTACAGTGCCTTCATCGCCATACAAAGATTTAAGCTCATCGATGCACTCTTGTCGTGATAATCCACGTCAAAAGTTATGATGAAAAATGATCGAAAATGTTCACGAGTTAATTCCTTTTTTTTGTCAAATTAATTTTTTCAATTTACTGTAAACAACACAAATGATGGTCGAACGTCAAAACGTTCTGAGTACGTTTATGCTAAAAAATGTCAAACTTTCCAATGGAAATGTCAGATGGCGCCAGGGAACACTTTGTGTTGCCTAAGCCAGAAATATGTATAGCAACCCTCGTACTGCAGAAAATATTGCTGAAGAGCCGTCCACCTCAATTCGTCGTCGTGCCCAACAAGTACACCTCTCACGCTCGTCGTTGATGAACTTTATGCATAAAGACTTGCATTTACACGCTTACAAGGTGCAATTGACTCAAGAACTAAAGCCACTTGACCATTCGAAACTCGTCAATGGTCAGAATGGTCAGAATATTGGCAAGAAATGGCAACAGTGTATGATCGAATTTCGAACAAAATCATCTTCAGTGATGAGGCACATTTTCACTTCAGTGGTAGAATTGCCGCATCTGGGCGAATGATAATCCAAGAGTGATGGTCGATAAAACAATGCACCCACAAAGAGTGACTGTTTGGTGCGGCGTATGGGCTGGTGGCATCATCGGGCCGTTTTTTTTCCAAAATGGGGCCGGTCAGGCAGTTACTGTGAATAGTGCTCGCTATCGTGAGATGATAACGAACTTTTTATGGCCCGAATTGGAAGATATGGATGTGGACGATATATGGTTTCAACAATGGCTCTTTGGCGCGACAAATTCAATGGCCGTGTTATCTCACGTCGTGGCGATGTTAATTGACCGCCAAGATCATGTGATTTGACACCGTTGGACTTCTTTCTTTGCAGTTGTTTAAAAGAAAAGGTGTACGTCGATAAGCTTGCGACAATTCAAGAGCTAAAGTATGAGATAATTCGTCAAATTAACGGCCTAGAACCTCAATTATGCCTTAGCGTTATCGAAAAATTTGGACCATCGGCCATTTGGCCGATATTTTGTGCCATACACAATTGAACCATACCAATATTATCATAATAAATAGAAAATACAATAATTTCCTAAATAATTTGCGTTTTATTCAAAATCGACATCGGCCCTTAAAATTTAACCGCCCTTTGCAACCAGTAAAAAATGTAATGTTGTGCATGATCCACTATATATATAGAATACTGCCCTAGTGGATGTGATAAACAACAAACTGAACATATGATTTTGGGTCCCTCTTAATTTATGGAGGTTTTTAAAAAAATAAAAATAAAATTTTATGTTTTTATGATATTTGATTGCTTTTTGTGCCCATAATTAAACTGTCCAAATTTTCGGCCTTGGGTCGAGTCGAAATTGCAAAAATAGTTTGCGTTGCAGCACCGAGGAAAGATACTGGATAATATTTTTCGGTCCATTCCCCAGGCCCTTTCCCAGGAATAGAGACTATAGAAAAAAACAAATTTGGTCTGAATTAGTTTAGGGAAGATTGCTGGTCCATCGTTATCAGGGTGGAGCACGGTAATTTGTTTTTTTTTTGTACTGCAGCCTGTAGCGGTACTGTGGAGTGTATGTATGGCTTATAGTGGCTGACGGGAGATTTGTATTCGTCTGCCTCTCAGTTGCCATCATGCATTGGACACGTGAGGACACGTTTGTGTTGAAACGTATTTTTCAAATGCGCATTCAATCGATGCAGTGCAGTGTGCTTTTCCTCAGTGAGTGTGTAAACAAACAAAATACGCGGTACTAGAGTGAAACAAACTCCAGAGAACTTTACCAGAGACCTCAGCATTCGGACCGCGTCACTGTGTGGTGCGCCATATCACGAGTAGGCATCATTGGTCCTTACTTTTTTCCACGACAACCGTCTTGCCGTAACTGTTAACTCCGAACGGTACTTGACAATGATACAGGATGTTTTTCAGCCAGCTCTTGAGGCAGTGCAATTAGAGGACACGTGGTTTCAACAGGATGGTGCCACTGCACACACAGCGAGGGTTACCATGAATTGTTTGAGGCAAAGGTTTCCCTGACAGCTTATCTCTTTGAGGGGTGATGTGAACTGGCAGACACGCTTACCAGACTTAGTCCAATGCGATTTTTCCTCTGGGGCTACCTTAAGTCGAAGGTGTATATCAACCGTCCCAACACTTTGGAAAACATAAGTAACAATATTGAGGCTGAAATTGGCAGAATATCAGTCGACATGCTTGTTAGAGTTCATGTAAACTTTAGAATATGTATGCAGCAGTTTGTGGATAGCGAAGGTCGACATTTGCCAGATACACTGTTCAAGATCATGTATTTTAAAAATTCCCTTACTGTTCAATATGATTAAAATATAAAATAAATTTTTCTACGGTTCATAATTTTTTTTATTTGATTCCCAAATAAGCAAAACTACCTACATCATTCTACCTACATCTTAATCTGAACTGAACATTTTGCATCACGACAAGGCGTGCTCTCACACATCAGCTGAAACGATAAGCCAATTGACCACTCAAGATGTCGAAATGATGGGCCATCCAGCGTACAGCCCTGATTTGTCACCCAATGACTTCTTCGTATTCCCTAGCATCCGGAAAAAATGAGTGGTCAACGTTTTCCATCGCCCGAATCTTCCAAAAATCATGTTTTGTAGGTGTCTCAATCGGAGTGGAAAAGTGACTTCAAAAATTGCTTTGTGCGCATGCAAAAGTGTATTGATCTTAAAGGAGAATATTTTGAAAAACAATAAAATCATTTCCATTGATAAATTATTGTTTTTATTACCGAACCTGAAATATAAATAGTAGCCCTCGTAAATGGTGTTTTTTCAGACGTGTGTCTTTTAAGAAGAAATAAAACGCATATATTTTAAAGCTATGGCCAAGAATTAAGCGTTATTACTCGTATAAATATAAAGGTTTGCCATTTCGTTCTAAAAACGATTTCGGGCAAGTGGCCGCCGCGGCTAACTCGAATAAATTCCTCGGCTGGATCAATTTTCGACAACTTTTTGCAGCATTTGGGGCTGTATCTCAGCAATAACGCGCCGATAATTTTATTCCAAAGTGTCAATCGTGTCGGGATTATCTGCGTAGATATGCGACTTCACGTAACCCCACAAAAAATAGTCTAGCGGTTTTTTGAAGGCCACAACACAGGCCCACGACACGAGATAATGCGCTCACCAAAAGTTTCGATGGCTGTATGGCATATACCGCCGTCGTGTTGAAACCTAAGGTCGTCCACATTAACATCCTATAATCCTCCAGACAAAAAATAGGCATTAATCATGGCGTTCCCCATTGACTGTAAGATTATGGCCGCCTTCATTTTTGAAAAAATATGGACCATAGAGACTCAACAATGGCTTGTGGATTTTCATTACTCCAAATGCGCCAATTATGGCTATTAACATACCTAGTTAAGCAAAATTAAGCTCAATCGCTGGAGCTCTTGTAAAAATCAGGATCGATTTCAAAGTTAGTCTATTCAATGAGAAATGGCAAACCTAACTAAGCACAAATCTGGTGACTGCGGTCAAAAAGACCAACTCTGAAAAAAGTGTGGCCAGATTTAAAACCACACGTCTAAAAAAACACCTTTTATTTGTATAGGAGGTACTAGAAAGGGGTATGGCAATATGGAAAATTTGCAATCGCTTAGTCATTTTGAAAAAAATTATGAAAAATTGGCATCGGTAACTTCATTCGAAGGCTATCGTGTGAAGCTGCCGTAAAGACGGATGTGAATCTAATGATTTGCTTCAAATGGAGGCCATGGGCCCTATAGACCATTGTCCGATTGGCCCATGTTTAAAGGTCTCTACATTATCCAAATCAAAAAATGCATAACTTGAGTTAATTAACCTATTGTTTATCAAATCGTAAATTCGCAGAATATTTTGTAATACAACGGATAGAATTTTTTTTAAAAAATGAATTCACTTAAAACCCCTTTAAATTTATTCATTTTAAAAGATTCAACTCTGAAGAAAACCAGAAATGGAGAATAAATTCATAATATAATTTATAAGAGTGCGTGCCAAAGTTAGGTCTTATCTTTCAATATATCTTTCATATATTTACATTTCGTCTAGATTTGAATCGATGTTTTGTTTGCAAACTTTGAAAGCCTCGCACACATAAAGTTCGATGCAACCAAAGCAAACAAAAACTTGGTTTGAATGAATCACAATCTCAAGAATATGTGACGTCTTTTTTGGTTTCTCTATGACTGGCTCATTGAAATGCCGACCAAAAGACCAACCGACCGACCTACCATACACGGTATGAAATGGCTTCATGCGTGATCGATCGTTCGCTCGATAGCTGGCTGGCTGAAGCAAAATTCATTAAGAAATACAAACAGCGACTGCTGATGAATAAACAACAACAAAAAAACCAAAATAAATAAACAAATTAAAAGCGGCGACAATTCGATAAGAATCAAAAAGAAAAAAAATATTTACAATTTCCACTGCTAACGATTTATGGCAATTTTTACGTTTAGAGGCACTTAACGCAGTCGATTGAGAAATTTCAAATAAAATAATTTAAACTCAAATGCCAACAGCTGTTTGAGATGCATCATTTATCTAAAGGGGGGATAACCTTCCCCCAACTGCCCCACTGTGCGCCCTGCTGGTCTTTTATCTAGATGTATATACACAGATGGAGTACATACATGTAAGTGCACATATGTATGTACGTCTGTACTCATATGTATATTTCATTGTTTTCTAGCTTGCATTCATTTACAAACAATCAACGGAATATAAAACTTTGTCGAAGGTCTTTTTCTGAAACTCCCCCTGCCATGGCGACTCTCCATCGCCCAAACATCTTACAGTGTCTTTAAACGTGTTAGCAGCGGGAATATTTTACTAGGGCACCTAAGACTTCTGCCGCCCGCAAGAACGTCAAAATGAAGGATTAGCTAAAACTGCATGCGTATAATTTGTAAATATAGGATATTATTAGTACACATACGCCTTCATGGAAAAGTTAATGTTCACAAAATAAACCTTCAAACAATAAGAATTATAGAGCATACTCGTTATATTTAAACTGATTGGGCACTCGGGTCGGCCTACATAGACCCAAGGTGCCAAAGGAATAGCCTCCTTATATTTTGATATATGGGGATTTTAAAACAATACAATTTTGCAGCGAATCTGAATTGGACGTTAATATTGCGATTTGGCTGAATTGGAGGCATAGTGCCCTGAGGTCCAAATGCTAACCCTTTTGTTGGACAACAAATAAGTAACTAGAAACACTTTTTTTATTAGGTACTAAAAAGGGCCCTACTGGCCCACGAATCGGCCCCCGAACAATTCGACGGTCAAATGAATATAAAAAACAACATGTAAAAACGCCGTTAAGTTCGGCCTGGCCGAATTGTGTATATTCTCCACCTACGCCACTTAAGCGCAAAACGGGTACGTTGAATGAGCCCTTTCTTTACTCTATTTTCGGATTAGAAGTAAAATTTGCTTTAATTTGAATACCCATATTAACTGCTAATCGTACGTTTTTTGGGCCACATCAGTAAAAAGTCCGCAAATATGCCCCCTTTTTAATGTAGTTAGTGCATACTAACTAACAGTACAAAAATAAGCTATTGTCCCTACCTTTCCAACGTAAGTTGGGGACAAAAAGCGAAAAAAGGGTACGTTTTTTGTGCCTTTTGGCCCAATACTCTATTTACGGATTAGAGGTAATATTTGCTTTAATTTGAATACCCATATTGACTACTACTCGCCCGTTTTAACCATGCGGTACGTTTTTTGGGCCACATTAGTGAAAAGTCCAGAAAATATGTCCTATTGTTAAGGTAGTTGGTGCGTACTAACTAGCAGTACACAAATAAGCTTTTGTCTGTCTACAAAACAATATGATTTGTTTAACAAATGTCAATGCAAAATTTCAGGACCCTAGCCTGATTCGTCCTTGTATGGGGGAAATTTGTGCCTCTTGACATGACCTCTTTGCTTATCATCATAAGCCGGTTGTGATTGTACTTAGTAGGGACATAAATACTGTTACACACGTTTTATGCTGTAAAATAAAAAGTACTGAATGTTTTTGGACTAAATATTTTTTAATTAATTTATTGTATATTGTATCCAAAACGAATCTACTTATTCGAAATGTCCACCTTTACATACGCCTTAAGTCGCACTGGCCAATCGTCAATAGCCCATTGGAAAATTGGCCACAGCTCGAACCAAAGCAGTCTTAAGAGATCCAATGTTGGGGTATTTTTTGTGGCAAACCTTGTCCTCTAAAACCGTCCACAATTTGTAATCCAATGGGTTCAAATCTTTACAGCCTGCACGCAGAAAAAAAGTATGGTTGGGGTAACAATATTCGAAGAGCATCATACTATTGTTGGTTATATGGTTGTGGCACAACAATATTATGGTTCACACACAACCATACTATGATCCCCATAACAATATTATGGTCCTCACAACAATTGAGTTATTCACACACAACCATACTATGACTCCCACAACCATATTTTTATTCACATTCAACCATGCTATGATCCCCTCAACCATATTATGATCGTCATAACCATAGTATGACTTACACATAATCATACTATGGTACCCAAATTTTTTTGTAAAGATTGGGTTAAGTTGTTATTTAACAATAGAGAATTTTACTAAGTACTCGTAAGTTATGTAATAATATGAGTGGTTTATTAAACAGTAAAAAAAATTATTTATTTTAAATTATTCAGTTATACTAATTCGAAGTTAGTTTAAAAAAAAAATAATTATTTTTACTATTATTGCGTAAGATTCGTAAAAATAACATTGTCAAATTAAAAAAAAACACAATTTTGCCGGTATGATTGCCGTAATCATGTTATTGTTAACATAAAACCCATCAAAACAATACTTTTGTTCCACCAACCATATTTATATTGTTGCTACAACCATATATTTATTTTGAAATCTGGCAAAAATACTATTGTTACATTTCAACAATATTAATATTGCCGCAATCATACTTTTGTCCAAATGAAATTTAAAAAACAATACTTTGGTTGCGACGACCATACTTTTAGTGCAGATAACATACTATTGTTGCCGTGACCATATAGTAACCATATCTTTTCTCTGCGTGTGAGGGCCATTCTTCAGAGGAAAAGAACGCTGGCAAATTGTTTCGAAGCCAGGCCTGAGACGTTTTAGCCTTATGGTCCGGCGCAGAATCCTGCTGGAAAGTCCATGACTTGTTTTGGAACAGGGATTTGTTAAAAGGGGTCACAACAGCTTCCAAAATGGGTTCTTGGTAAACTTTGGCCGATGTTCTGACTCCTTGTTCGCAGAAATGCAGACCAGTGACCCCATCGTAAGAGACACCCCACCAAATCATGCCTGAAGCTGGGTGATGACCCTTTTGCACCCTTGGGATCAGTTCAGATGCTTCCTTAGATGACCGGGCATACACTTTATCATTTTGCTTGTTAAATTTTTCCTGAACGGTAAAATTTTTTTCATCGGTGAACAGAATTTTTCTGTGCAAGTTATCAGCGGGCTTCACCAAAAGACGTTTGCATTTTTCAATCCTATTTTTTTTAAAGCTGCAGTCAATAAATGCCCGGTACTTCGTTTGAAAGCCCCAAGTCTTTTTTAATGATTCGACTCATGGACTTTTGCATGATATTCATCTCACGGGCCATGATATTCTGTTTTCGGAGCGGAGTTCTGTGAATTCTTGATTTATCGGCTTTGATGACATGCGGTGTTCGAACAGAGCGTGGGCGGCCCAACCAGTGGCGGTCTTTTACATCTCCAGTCTCCTCAAACAGTTGTATGCATCGGTAGACGAACATGCGGCTAATCCCTAGTGGCCGGAGCGTTTTGAAAATATCGTTTTTTCATTTCACACTTGAAAAGCGCTATTACAGCGATACGGTTCTCATTATCTGACCAATCCATGATGAAAGTTGAAACAATTTTAAAATTCCGCTACAGACTAATGCTATTGAAGTTAGCTTTCACCAAAATGACATTAACGGTGTATGTTCAGTTCTGCTATGGGTGTGTCCAAATTCTAATGGGTGTGTCCAAAATCCGATGTTTTCGGAAAATCGTCATTTTTTATTTATTCGAAACCGTGTTTTTTTGCTTTAAAAAAACAGACGATCGGGTTTTTTTAAAGCAAAAAACAGGCATTAACCGACATTCCGGGTTTAGCCTTTTGCCAAGGAATGGGAACAATATCCGAAGTTAGAAGTGAAGAAGTTGTCTCCATATCTAGAATAGGGGATTCTTTTGCATTTAAAAAAAAACTAGTAGTCTGGCATGGCCGACTTATTTCTGGATGAACAAAAAAGCCAATTAAAGAAGGCTTTAGCATTCCTCTAAATTTGCCGGACTCTAAATTTACCCAGATTTTAAAAATAAGGTCATATATGAATTTGTCCGAAAATTTCATTGTTTTTGTTACCCATATGTCCATTTTTGCATGGACAAGATTTTGGGCTTAGGGTCCGTCACCCAAAATTAATCAAACTGCAAATATAATTACATATTCTCCTCGTGACAAAATTATATATTTATTTTAAAGCCATTTGGCTATGTATACTTAAAGCCATATTTTGGGACCTAGACAATTTATACAGTACTAAATCAAAAAATAAGCTTATACAGGGTGGGCGATTTAACATTTTCAATTTGAATCGGCTGTAAAATAAATGAAATAAAATTCTTCATCTTCTGCCAAACAATTCTGAGGATGGTGTTCCATTATTAAATGACGCAGTTCGAAATTTTCAAAAAACGGGAAATTTTAAAAATTATCACCACTTCTTTTTACCAGTCAATTCAACGATATATTTGTCCATCATTATATACTCGTACAATACCAAATTTGATAAAATCGAAATTAATATTGTTGGCATCTTTGCGCTAGGGCTTTATTTAAAAACGTAGATCTGTATGACCCATTTTTATTTGATCTGATTACTGATCGAACTTAAAGAACTGTGCCAAATTTCATCATTCATACATTAAGTTATGTTCGGCCATGTAATATTTGTTAGGTGCATTGCGTTGTGATTGGACTGGGGGGACATGGCCCGCCCATACAACCCTAAATTTAGAAATACCATATCTAATGAAAAGTTTGAGATATGACGATGATTTTAAGAACATATGATATTGGCATGGAACGAAAAACACCAAAAGTTGGCGGTGTCATCGCTCAAGTGATTTTTTCATGTAAAGTACCAAAAATGGTAAAATTTGTAGGGGGAACCCCCATGGCGTTCCAGAGGGTATGTCACTGGCATGGGTGGTTCAGCCTTCCGAAGGTAGTTGGGGTCGGTTATAAATTTGGACTCCATTGGGGTACTCTAAATGGGTCAAAGTGGAATTGTTCCAAGTTTGACCCAATGGGTCAAAAGTCGGGATATCAGAATTTGTTTTAAAGGTATGGCTCCTCGGTCAAAGTTTCTTATTTTGATCCCTAGAATACGATTTTCCTTGACACTTAGGCGATTTTTAAATCGACCCGCCCTATTATATATTCTAAACTGTCACTACGATAAAAAAAACACAAAATTGCTCAGCTACAATTGAGGAAAATAGATTTAGATATAGCTCCAACAATTATGTTCATCCGATTTTTCTGTGTTTAGCTATAAATGCAATATCTAACATTCATTCTCTCTAATTGGAACGCAATCCATTGTGAACAGGATACCTAAAATTTCCGGCCAAACATACGTCTACACGCAGAGAAAAGATATGGTTACTATATGGTCACGGCAACAAAAGTATGTTCTCTGCAATAAAAGTATGGTCGTCGCAACTAGAGTTTTGTTTTTTTGAATTTCATTTTGACAATACGTATCTAGTATGATTGCGGCAATATTATTATTGTTGAAATGTTAGTATTGTTGCCAAACTTAAAAATCAAAATATGGTTGTAGCAACAATGTTTTCATGGGTTTTATGATAACAATAACATGATTACTACAATCATACCGGCAAAATTGTATTATTTTTAATTTTTTTAAAACAAACTACGAATTAGTATAACTGAAATATTTTTAACAAATAATTTTTTTTTTGCTGTTTAATAAATCATTCCTATTATTACATAACTATTGTTAAATATAAGTAACAACTTAACCCAATCTTTAAAGAAAATTTTGAGGATCATAGTATGATTGTGTGTAAGTCATACTATGGTTGTGAGGATCATACTATGGTTGTACGTTAAACATACTATGGCTATGAGGATCATAATATGGTTGTGGGGATCATAGTATGGTTGAATGCGAATACTAGTATGGTTGTAGGGATCATATTATGGTTGTGTGTGAATAAATCTATTATTGTGAGGACAATAATATTGTTATGGGGATCATAGCATGGTTGCGTGTGAACCATACTATTGTTGTGATGTTCATAACATGGTTGTGCCACAACCATATAACCAACAATAGTATAATGCTCTTCGAATATTGTTACCCCAACCATAGTTTTTTTTCTGCGTGTACCCACACTGCGCTACTGGTGACTTTGATCATTCGTTTGTGATCATTCGCTAACGTATAGCAGGCCAAGTAAAAGGTTACATATCAGTTCAGTTGCGGTTACGTAAATTCAGTCCCACCCAACTTAAGACTTGGCTACAAAATTCAACTTTCAAAACTAATCCAAGCAAACAAAACTCTGTTATCAGATTACGAGTATTTATTAGTTGTTAACAACTGCTGTGACCAATGTTTGGTTTTAAAACACTGTGCACCCTTTGCATAATGACTGGCCCCACCAAAACACCAGATTAAGTGGAAGAAAATTTATGTGTGTGATTGCTTAACCGAAACGTTCTTTTCAATTGAGAATTTTTTTCTCTTTTCTCAAAATTATACTTACTCAAGGCTCTGGAATTTCAGCGGGCATGTACGAGTAGGTATCTGGAATTTTGTAATTCTCAAAAATAAAAAGTGCAACAAGCCGCAAAAAATCCTACTTTAAAATGATCACAATTGACTGATGCGAATTGAGTGACCACAATTTTAAAAATTCTGTTGTTGGACTTTTCTCCACTTGCTGTAGTTTTTATTACGTGATATTTTATTTCAGCTACGAATTTCGATTACAAATCAATAATCTTTGGCTTCGTTTCTATTGTTTTTTATTTCTTTCTTAACGTGAATTTTCCAATTTTGGCTAGATTGGCTTTTTTTAAAGTGCTTTAAATAAACAACTTTTTTGTTTTTGTTATTTTTTGGCTTGAAATTTCTTTGTACCACACAACACAACGAATACCGATACGGACACGGACGCAGCACATCCACAAGTTACGAGATACTCTGACTAACTAACTTGCTTTGCTAACTTAAAGCGCTCGTCGTTCTAGAGTTTCGCATCAGCGGCGGCGACCACTGAGGGTTCTCGTTTTCAAATCAAATCGAATGCAAAGACTGAGTGTCAGCGGCGCTTGGCTAAACTGAGCACAGTGAGTGAGTGTGGCCACCGCTCAAGTTTGGGGTTTGATGGGCCGAGTTGGCGCTTGGTGGGGACAACTGAATGTGTGACTGTCTGACTGACTGTATGGTCGGTTGGTTGGACGTGGTCGGTTGTGTGGTCGTCATCTGGGCGATGTGATTATTGTTGTTGAGTTTTTTCCGGGTGCTGGTGGTGAAGTCTCGGTGAAGTTTGTTTGTATTTTCATTGTGTTGTTGTAGGGAAGATGATACGTGGGAACGAGGTGGCCTATGGTAACATTGATATTCACCATAGCTGTGATTTGCGTAAGTTAAGCCAAGACTTCAACCAAACTTTAGACTCAAAATATTAGCCAAGCTTTTCAAAAGCTGTCATTAGGTAGTTGTGACTCCGTTCACAGCCGCTAGGTACGAACATAGCAGTTACAAAAATGGTAAGCTCAAATTGACATTTGGTTTATATAACTTTTATTGTGATCTTCGACATCCCAGCAAACACAATTATTTCAAAGAGAAATTTTATTATACCCTGCAGCACTCTGTGGAATAGGGTATTATGAGTTAGTTTAATGGTAAATGTTTGCAACTACCACAAATATTTGAGCAAGACTTACCATTTAGTCGGTCTCGATCGGAAGTCGGTATCACGATCGACTCGAAATCACTATCTGATTCGATTTAATGAAATCTGTCTTTGTGTTCGTCCATCTAAATCTTGTAATCAAACTACAGGTCGCAAATGTTGTCCGATTTTCATGAAATTTTGGAAAATTAATTTTTTTCAGATGTACACACAGAATAAATCTGTACGAACTACAAAATTTTGGTTGGAATAATGGACTTTCTTTTGCAATAACATACATTCCATAGTACTGAAGGAAACATGGTTCGAAATATTATGCGAGGGCTGCTACAACCATATTACGGTAGTCACAGCCATTAACACAGTTATAGAAATCGAATTTAGTGGTACTAATGGTTGCGACAACTGGCGGTTGTGGCAATTGTGATGTATGTACATGTTACTTTGTACCAATAATTGGTGATGACAACCGATTAGTCCTTTGTAGAGACAAAACCCTGTCAGGTTATTCCATCATCAACATGTAAACCCTATAATATTTTATCGTTTCTAGTCACAACAAAATCGTTGACTATGACGAAATAATACCTTAATACCTCATTAGACGGTTAATACCTATAACGATTCTGCTAAATAAATAAACGAACTATAAATAAAAAAAAATTATACAGAATATAGAAACGGGCTCAACTGTAATCAGACTGTTCGCCATAGATAGAACTCCTTTTTATTCAAAACAACAACCAATTTTTTCCCGAGTAACGGCCACCCTAAACTTGACAATAAATATTGTTATATACCTTAATTAATTCTTTTCATATTAGATGTATTTATTTTACTGACGTATTCGTTTTACTGATCAGTTGACCCATTGCAAGGCGTTTAAATATTAAAATGTTTCAAAAAGAACTTAAAGTTTTTAAAAGTAAGCAACAATCTATAGCAACAACGAATTCATGCACACATCCAGTTCCATTAATCATCTTATCAGTTCAGAAGAAATTATCGATTTACCAGGTGAGCAAAAGGACAATAACGTAATTTATTTGTTTTCTTTGCTTAAATTAATTATTATCACAACATATCCATGTCATTCTCAATACACCGAGCTTTTCAAAAAGGCAGCCAACTTGAATCACGTCGAAATATGGTTGATCAAAATTTTCAGTATTTCATTTTACCTTAATTTTGTTAATTATTGTCATATAAATTGAGATATGATAGGTTAGTTTAAAAAGGCGGTTACTGAGGTCAATGACTTTAAAAACAGAAAAAGATATAAAGAAAAATGCAAAAGCGCGACTCCTAAGTTCGGCAAAAAGTTGAGAAGAAGACAATTTTCGAAGCTACCTTGCAATAATACTTTATATTCGATGGTGTACGGTGAACTTTTTTGTTTTACCTGTAGGATGGTACGTTCTAATGTGAATACTTATGCCTAACTACAAATTGTATTTGAGTCTGACGCTTGCATTAGTTCTTATGAAATGTGTTTAGGACTATAGTAAGACCAGGATCGGTTTCTTTGCTTTTTAAAATTTCATGCTATGTGCATAATAGGACCACAAACGTACTATTAGGGAAATCCGATTCTGTTCGCCGCTGTTACGTTAGTTAGACCCTTGGGGGGACATTTATTACAAATATTATCTAATGCATACAATTTTATGGGCTGCACTTGAGAATGCAACATTACCCAACACACAATTTAAAACATGTTCAACTTTGAACACACAGTGACACGTTGAGGATGCATTTGCTTCTCGTGAATCACTCGAGGATTTTCCGCACCCCAAATGCGACAATTCTGCCTATTGACGAAGCCATCAAGATGAAAATGGGCCTCGTCACTGAAGATGATTTTATCGGCAAAATCAGCATTTTCATGTTGTCTCTCCAATACCCAATTAACGAACTCCCTTCGCTGTCCATGGTCAGCTGGCTTCAGTTCCTGAGTCAATTGAATTTTGTATGCATGAAGATGCAAATCTTTCGTCAAAATTCGCTGCAAAGTGGATTTGGAGACTCCAATTTGCTGAGTTCGGTGTCGAATTGAGGTGGATGGAGTTTGAGCGACATCATCACGTACAGCTGCGACATTTCGGTCGATCGACCTGGTCGATGGCGCGTTGTTGTCTTTACATCACTAACAGACCCAGTTTCGGCAAATTTATCCATTAATCTCTTTACAGTTGACTCTTTTGGAGCATTATTGTGACCCCAAATTGATCGCAATTTGCAAACTGTAGCCGCAAAACTTTCACCATTTTGGTAAAACAATTTCACAATGAGAATGCGTTGTTCATTCGTGTAGCGCTCCATTTTTACTAACCTCGTACCTTCTACTAACAAACAATAACAATTGTTCAAATGTCAAACAATGACACTTCGAATGTTGCCAGATTTAAAAATTGCGTTCTTCTTGGGACACCCTTTAGAACTGAACATACCCCGTTAATGTTATATGGGTTTTGAAAGCTAACCTTAATAGCGTTAGTCTGTAACGGGATTTTAAAGTTGTTTCAACTTTCATCATGGAGTGGTCAGATAATGTATCGCTGTAATATCGCTTTTCAAGTGTGGAATAAAAAAGGAGATATTTTTAAAACGCTCCGGCCACTAGGGATGAGCCTCATGTTCGTCTACCGATATATAAAACTGTTTGAGGAGACTGGAGATGTAAAAGACCGCCACCGGTCGGGCCGCCCACGCTCTGTTCGAACACCGTATGTCATTAAAGCCGTTAAATCAAGATTTCACAGAAATCCGCTCCGAAAACAGAAAATCATGGCCCGTGAGATAAATATCACACAAAAGTCCACGAGTCGAATCATTAAAAAAGACTTGGAACTTGGGGCATTCTAACGACGTACCGTACATTTATTGACTACAGCTTTAAAAAAAAATAGGACTGAAAAATGCAAACGTTTTTTGGTGAATCACACTGATAAGTTGCACAGAACAATTTTGTTCACCGCCAAAAAAAATTTTACCGTTCATTAAAAATATACAAGCAAAATGATAGAGTGAAAGCGCGGTCATCTAAGGAAGCATCTAAACTGATCCCAAGGTTGGAAAAGGGTCATCACCCAGCTTCAGTCATAGTTTGGTGGGGTGTCTCTTACGATGGGTTCACTGACCTGCATTTCTGCGAACAAGGAGTCAAAACATCGGCCAAAGTTTAACAAGAAACCGTTTTAGAAGCTGTTGTGAAGCCTCTTAACAACGCCCTGTTCAAAACCAGCCATGGACTTTCCAGCAGGATTCTGCGCCGGCCCATAAGGCTAAAACGTTCCAAGCCTGGCTTCGAAACAATTTGCCAGCGTTCATTTCCCCTGAAGAATGGCCCTCAGGCAGTCCAGATTTGAACCCATTGGATTACAAATTGTGGACGGGTTGAGAGGACAAGGTTTGTCACAAAATATACCCCAACATTGGATCTCTTAAGACTGCTTTGTTTCGAGCTGTGGCCAATTTTCCAATGGACGAGGTTCGTGCAGCTATTGACGATTGGCCAGTGCGACTTAAGGCGTGTGTTAAGGCAAAAGGCGGAAATTTTGAAAAAGTAGATTCTTTTTGGATACAATATACATCAATAAATATATTAAAAAATAGTTGGTCCAAAAGCATTCAGTACTTTTTATTTTACAGCATAAAACGTGTGAAACAGTATTTATGTCCCTACTTAGTATAAAACAAGCAAAAATCTTATAATCAATATATAACAGGGATTTTATACTCAGACACTACAAAAACATTAACTTTGTATACGTTTTTAATTTTTTTTCTAAAGAGTTTCTTAACAAGTGCATAGATACATTTTATTTCGGGCTCAATATTAAAAACACTAAGAGAAATTATAAGCATTTTATATAGAAAAATCATTTCATCAAATCTTCCAACTTATGTAGGTATTTTTATCATAATGAGCTTTTTCTTCAAATTTCTTCGGACACTTTAAAACCGAAATTTCACTTTATGATCCACTACACCAATTTCATGCAGAAAATTGGTCCACTTTTAAATACAAACTCAATTAGATTTATTATTTCGGTCATATGAACCAAGTTATGGCAAGCGAGTTCACAGAGTGCGTCTAACCAAGCATTTGTAACAACAACCAATACATATAAAAATTCGGTTCCAATAATCAACTTAACTGCTTTGACTAACCGATACTTTGATAGGGTCAGTTGCCTTTACTGAAAATTGCCGTAAACCCAATCAAAATTCGGTTGCAGCAATGGATTTCATGGATAGTACATGCAAACACCAACATTTGACTGGCAACAAAATTCGGTTATGGCAACAAATCTGGTCTCGTATTGTAGGGTTATAAGAAATTTATTAAAATTCAAAAGGAAAATGGATTTTTAACAAAAACCTCTGATATGAATTAGTTTTGTGCATGAGCAGATTTTGCTTATAAATTACAGGAAATACCTATATTGATAGTTACAAAAAATAAATAAATTAATATAAAATACATATAGTGAAATTCCTATTGATATAGCTGGGTTATCAAAGGGTTATTTGAATAATTACATAAGTATTTAAATGTATCTGTTATAGGTGCTATTTTATCACGAACCATTTTTATATTATTATTATGGTGCAAATCTCTATTGGAAAAATGCTATGGTGAGCCACAAACTTAATTTTATTGAAATCTGTCACATCATATCACAAACACACTCTAGCAAAAGACTGTGTAGAATTCTCTATTTAACGTCCCGAGGTTTAAACTAAGTGTGGTTTAAATACTCTCACAAGTGATCCTAATAGCAGTCTACACACAAAACGGGAATATCTGGCTTTAGAAACCTCATCCTCTATTTTACAGGGTTTGAACCAAATACGGCTTTAATTCTCAGTTATTGTTGTAAGCGAATAGTTGACCTTTGGTGTTATTATTTTATAAAATTATTTTTTGGCTTTAGGTCATTTATTTAAACTCGTTCTATGTGTTATTTAATTTTTATTTATGCCAATATTTCGAATGACTTCGTCAATCATCTTCAGGCGTTGTCAATTAACAAAACAATGTTGTCCGTCTAATTATCGCTGTCAACTGTTTTAACGCAGTACGTGCAAAATGGACTCTACCCACCTAGAGTTATCCGTTATACGAGTATTACACTAGAGTTCACGACTCTGTAGAGTTTTCCACTATACAATCAAAAATATCGTGAACGCGTCGGTAAATGACTGCGAAGGTCCCCTAGATCATTGTCACGATGGTTAAGCTTAAAATTATCAAACGTTTGATCTAATGCAATTAACGTATCACTGTGAACAAATTAATGCAAATCCTGCCAAAAAGACGCAGGGAACCGCATAGCACAGAAATCCATGTCAAGATTCTCTATTAAATTTTACTTTAAGATTCGTATACTTATATTGGGCTCCTCTGGAGCAGATCCAAAAATACCAAATAAAGCATTATTAAAAAATAGTTTAACACTAACTTGTTTACATTTCCTACAGAGTAAATGTGAATGAAGATATTTGGCTAAGAGAAAATTGTCTCCAATTACTTAGTAAAAATTAAAGTAAAATTCAATAGAGAATCCTGACATGGATTTCTGTGCTATGCGGTTCCCTGCTCCTTTTTGGCAGTATGTTAGACCTGCAGGACCTCAAATCGGGAGGGAGCTTCCTGTGGAGGCTTTTTAAAAATATGGACCTATATAGTCAAATGTTACAGGACATGGATAATAGGTGAGTGAAACAGACGTCATTCCATGTTGATTATTTGTAAGATGCTAAATTTTACTTAGACAATAAGAGATTATAACAAATGTTGAAAATATTTCAAATCAAAGCGGAGGCCAAATATTCAATACAAAATGTACAATATAATTTTTAATAACATATAAACATCCCTTAGGCTGGTATTCATCCTAAGTACTCGAAAAGTGTCACATTTCTTGGGTGTGCGGGCTGCTCCTACCACTGGCCATTAATTGTCACCATGTGGAAAAGTACGATCATGAGCGAGCGTACAAATATTAACTAATGTATACAGTTAAAAATTTTATGGGCTGCACTTTAGAATGCAACATTACCCAACACACACACGCAGAGAAAAGATATGGTTACTATATGGTCACTGCAACAATAATATGTTCTCTACAATGAAAGCATGTTCGTCGCAACCATAGTATTGTTTTTTGAATTTCATTTTGACAATAGTATGATTGCGACAATATTGCTATTGTTGAAATGTAACAATAGTATTATTGCCAAATTTAGAAATGAAAATATGGTTATAGCAACAATATAAATATGGTTGGTGCAACAAAAGTATTGTTGTTAAAACTTTACGTTAACAATAATATGATTACGGCAATCATACGGTATGGTTGCGACTATGAACATAACAAAACAGGTTTTTTAGAGCATACATGTATGTGTGAGCGTATGTTTTTTTTTGATATACCAAAAAAAACAACACATACGCACTATACAGTGCATGGTTGTGGTCAATTATAAAGTAAATAACAACAACAATCGGAAGGAAGTTCGAGTAATTTTTATTGTGTTTACTTCGTTCGCTGAAATACTTTACTAACGACTAGTTCTCGTTTATTTAAAATCTGGGTGCACTTAAGTGTATAGCCTTTGATCATGGTTTAATCACATTTGTAACATGGGGTCTACCGATGGCGAAGTAGCATTCAGCCCTGCTGGCAACTAAAAGTCGTTTCCACTGCCAATGGTTGTATGAGAAAAATACTATGATTGTGAGGATCATAGTATGTTTGTGGAGATCATAGTATGGTTGAGAGTGAGTCATACTATGGTTGTGGAGATCATAGTATGGTTGCGTGTGAATCATACTATAGTTGTGAGGATCATACTATGGTTGTATTAGAAACATACTATGGTTGTGAGGAACATAATATAGTTGTGGAGATAATATTGTTGTGAGGATTATAGTTTGGTTGAGTGTGAATCTTACTATGGTTGTGGGGATCATAGTATGGTTATGTGTGAATCACACTATTGTTGTGAGGATCATAATATTGTTGTGCCCCAACCATATACCCAACAATAGTATGATCCTCTTCGAATATTGTCACCCCAACCATACTTTTTTGAACACTAAGCACTCGTAACGCTTTATGCGAAGTTCGGTAAGAGTCGGATGTAGAACGTGGTTTCTAAAGCTGCAGATTCACTCGAAATTCTCTGTGCAAAATTTAGTCAAGATAGTATGTAAATTGTGGTAGGTTCTAAAATTAGAAAATCGGAAAAAACTAGGAATGATATTAAAATATGGACTAATCTCAATAGAGTTCGTCCTTGGTTTAAACTTGAACAATGTACCAAGTTTCATCAAAATCGGTTCGCCTGTTCTTTGATTACAACTATATATGAACAGACGGAGGGACGCAAGGAAGTACGTGTTGCAAACATCAGCACCAAGTCATGCTAATCATTATGAAAAAAACAGGTCTCTTTATACCTACACCACACTGTGTTATTATGACTAAGTGCTGTTGATTGCCTTGCCACCTTGAAGGAATGAAGATAGGCCCTATGTTAAGTATACCGGTCGAGTTAAAATCACTTTCTGCTCCCCATTCCCCATTCCTGCATCTCTAAAATCCACAAACTACACATAATTACGTTCAAGCTATACATCGTGCGTTATGAGCGACAAGTCGACCGATCGACTTAAAATCACTTTCTGCTCCCCATTCCCCATTCCTGCAGCTCTAGAAGCCACAAATTACACACAATTACGTCCAAGCTATACATCGTGCGTTATGAGCGACAATTAATCAACTGTGGTGAAATTGAATCACATAGGTTTGTATCTGCGTACAAAGGACCATTCCGATTTCAGAACCATAAGCTCTAAACGAATATTTTTCATCCAATTTCCAGAATATCGGTCCATGTTTTGGAATAGGTCTCACACATAGGTTCCTCCCGTTTTTAGGTTCTGCAGCTTAAAAAAGCCACAAATTGAACGCCATCACGCTTAATTTTTTTATGGTAGGTTATGAGCCATAAATTATTTCTAACATATCGAGTCCGACATTCTCAGGCTCCAAACAGATATGCTTAAACCTCTCATGGCAGGCCACAGCCAACTTTAATTTTTTGTACTTGTTTTTTATTGGTACTCGTATATTCCAGAAATGGAAAGGAACTCTCTAATTTAGCTTAACATTGGCTGAATGCAACTTTAATTAAATCACTTTCACCAACTCCACTGACTTACTTTTCAAATCTTCTCAGTTTTACCTTCGTTTAAAACACTTCCAAAATCCCCTTTCAAATTGTGGCTCTAATCCCTCACATTTAAAATCAGACGACAGAGCAAAAAAAAACTTTGTAAAAACATTCATCTTCCTGGCATATTGTAAACATTGATGTAAAATTAAGTACCAGAAATGTAATGAAACAAAAGCACGTTAATTCTAAAAAAAAAAACTTCGGCTGATAAAGTACAAGAGCAACGTCGGCAGCCCAGCCATAAGACGACAATGGCAATTTAAATAATATGAAGTGGTATAATAATGATTGCCACCAAAAGCTGACAATGCCACTGACACTGCCACCAGTCGCATCCCTTCTCGCAACCACCACATCAACACCACTGTCAACACTTCGCAGCGAAAGTGACAAGGCTCATAAGGATATGTTGGTTTGTCTGCTCGCAGGGTTGATTGCCCGGGGGGCAAGAAATGTGAAATTCGATTTTGACACCGTTTTCATGTTCAGCCGAAATTATGACATCGCCCGTAGCCGGCGGGGTAAACGGAAGTGTCACTAATACGAAATTTGCATATGCCACATTGACTTTAGACTTTCAGCCGACAACCGCCCCAGAGATGAGGTTAAGTCGAAAACCTTACAAAGGAAATTAGTTTAGCAGGCAGAGGGCAAGAGGCCTTCCTCGACGCTCTTGGAAAAGGCTACGAAAAATGTACAAATCTTAAGTAAAATTTAATGAATACGATATTTCGAAATACGATTATGTAAATTTCTCTTCCCGTTTCCTTCGAAGCTCCCCACGTTCCTCCTCCGGCACACGCTTTGCTTTTCCATACGCTTGCCGCTCGTGTTTATGATTTTTTTGTCGGCTTTTAAAGCTGTTTTCATTTCAAAATGCCTGCTAATGTCTGTTTGGGTTTTAAATTTTTGATTAGAAACATTTAGAAATTTTGGTCACGGTGGTTGTGTACGCTCATCCCACAACAAATTTGATAATGTGTCCTTTGCCAACCACCTCCTCCCCTCCTCGGCTGCTCGTCTGCAACAACTGTCATCAATGTCTGTTGAGGACACCGTGTATTCGAAAACATATGTAAGTGGTTTTGATTTCGGCCTCCGAAGGAGGTTACAAAGTTTTTGTGTTTTAAATTTTGTGGCAAATAAAAACCGCATGTTACTCGTAGCTTATGCCGCAGTTTCGTTCATATGTTGGAAAATGGATTGAATATGAATAGTGTTAAAATCCTTAAACATAACCGAGTTATATGCCATACATACTTGTATATGTATCTTTGGGTGTGTTCTTAGAGACATAATATGTTTACGGATATTTGAAGAATACTGCCAATAGTTTTTGTTTCTCCTTTGAAATTAAAACTAATGTGGCCTAGATATTGTCCTCTAAGAAAACTACGAGGGCGGTTCGGAAACTTCGTAGCCTAGCACAAAAAGCGAGGTATAAACAGAAAAAAGTTAAGTGTTTTGGAAACTTCCACCTCTGCTATGAACACATGTTAAATTTTGTTTCGATCTGGCAACTCCTTCATATAGAAACAGGTGTTCACAAAAGACGCATCCGCGATTTTTTTACAATGGAAAAATTAGAAATGCGTGGTGTCATTAAATATTTACATAAAAAAGGTTTATCGGGACAAGAAATTCATAATGATATGGTGAATGTGTTAGGTGAAAGTGCTCCTTCATATGCAACAGTAAAAAATTGGGTTGCTGAATTTAAACGTCGTACAAGCATTGAAGATGAACCACGTAGTGAACGTCCAAAAACAGCAACAACAACAGAAATTGTAGCCAAAGTGCATGCTATGGTATTAAATGATCGACGAATAAAAATAGCTTATATCATGGGCATCTCAAATGATCGAGTCCATTTAATTTTGCATGAAGAACTACAGATGAAAAAGCTTTCTGCAAGATGGGTGCCGCACTTGTTAACAGTCGACCAAAAACGCATAAGAATGAACATTTCTCAAGCTTGTTTGGATCGTTTTCAGCGAAATAAAATGGATTTTAAGCGTCGTTTCATAACTGTTGATGAGACATGGATCCACCACTATACTCCAGAGACAAAAGAACAATCAAAACAATGGACTGAAGCTGGAGGAAGTGCCCCAAAGAAGGCAAAAACAATTCAATCGGCTGGTAAGGTTATGGCAACGGTTTTTTGGGACTTCAAAGGTATTTTATTGATTGACTATCTACAAAAGGGTAAAACAATAAATTCAGAGTACTATTGCAACCTTTAAGATCAATTAAATGTACAAATTCGAGAAAAACATCCTGGCTTACAACACAAACAAATACTTTTTCATCAAGACAACGCACCAGCGCACAAGAGTGTTTTAACAATGGCTACAATCAACGAATTAAAGTACGAGTTGCTTGACCACCCACCTTATTCTCCTGATTTAGCTCCCAATGACTTTTACCTGTTCCCAAATCTAAAAATAATCCTTGCTGGCAAGCGTTTTACCTCAAACGAAGATGCAATTACCTCAAACGAAGATGCAATTACCGCTTGGAACTGCTTGTGACTTATTGACAGAGAATACGAGGGCTTATATATATATTTCTGGCCTACTAATGAAAATGCGAATATTTATCATCAAAAATGGCTTTATTGTTTTTCAAAGTATTCTCCAGCTTGATTTATACACTTTTGCATGCGCTCAAACCAATTGTCGAAGCACATTTTCCACTCCGATTGAGACACCTCCAACAAATGGTTTTTGAACGCTTCAACAGCATCTTTTGGCGACGAAAATCGTTGACCACTCATTTATTTCTTGGTGTGCGGGAATAAAAAGATGTCATTGGGCGCCAAGTCAGGGCTGTACGGCGGCTGACCCATTAATTCGACGTTTTGCCCGGTCAAAAAGACGCTGGTTTGAGCCGATGTGTGAAAGCTCGCATTGTCATGGTGCACAATGATTAGACTTCTCTTGTTCTTTTTTCGAATTTCTCCGAAGACTTTAGGCAAACAAATTGTGGTGTACCACCCAGAGTTGAATGTCCTGTGTTGCTCTAGAGGAACAGTCGCCACATGACCAGTTTTGCCGAAGAAACAGGCGATCATTTGCTTCGAAGTGCTTGTTTCACAAACAACTTTCGTTGGATTTGGCTCGTCCTCGAAGACCCTCACGGACTATTACTGTTTTGTTTCGGGCTCATGCGCATAGATCCATGATTCGTCACCTGTGACGATCTTATAAACTTCTTTTGAAGCACCGCGATCGTATTTTTTCAAAATTTCTTTGCACCAATCGACACGTGCCTTTTTTTAACGATTGTCAAATTGTGCGGGATCAAACGAGAACAAACCTTTTTTACGGCCAGGTGTTTATGCAATATCGAATGTATGCTGGTGGAAGAAATGCCCAAGGATGCCTCTATCTCACGGTATGTCACATGACGATCTTGCATTATCAGTTCACGCACGGCATCAATATTCTCTGGCACAACGGCCGTTTTTGGACGACCTTCACGACCTTCGTCTTTGAGCGAGCGTTGGCCACGATAGAATTCATTAATTTAGTTTTTCCCAGTGCTATAGGATGGTGCTTCATCGCCAAACAAAGATTTAAGTTCATCCATGCACGCTTGTCGTAATAAACCACATCGAAAGTTGTAAAAAATGATCGCACGAAAATGTTCACGAGTATATTCTATTTTTTGCCAAATCGATTTTTTCAAGTCACTATAAACATCACAAATGATGGTCGTACTTCACTTAGTGTTGCCTAGACCAGAATATATATAGAAAACCTCGTATTTGCTTGAAGTTTCGGTTCATGTGGCCGGTATGGTCAAAACGATCGACCAACAGCCAGCATATGTGACGCGAAAGGGACCTAAGGGTAAAAACCATGTTGGTCAGGAGAGCCATTTTAAAGATTTAAATACGTGTATCATTGGTGTACCATCACTTTCATAAATCGCTCATATCTCTGGGAGGGAACACTTTTGGATCATGGGATCGGTCTCATTCGATGCCAAGATGTTGTCCACATCAAAAAAAAAATGAAAATTATTTTTTTTTACCCTTACGTCCCTTTCTCTATGCGATGTCACATATACTCGTACATTCTCAAATTAATGCAAAACTTGAACGAATCCAAATATGAATTTATTTCAAAGATTTGACAGAGATTTGGGGCCAAGCTATTACTCCCTGTATTACTTAAAGTGGACAATTCGATCGTAAATCTTTAGTTACCAAGCAAAATGAAATCCATCTATCACTAAATAAAAAAACAACCCATTCCTCTTTAAATTATCTGGAAACTAAAAGGACTGACATGCAGATAAAATAAGTAATTATCTGTCTCTGTAATTATCAGTATCATATTTACTCGTAGCTATATATAATATTAATTTCCCTCTCTTTTTATATAATTTCAGATTTTAACGCATTTAATCTTTATGGGTTTGGGGTCTGTTGAAGAAAAAAAGCGATTCTATTGCGATGGTCAGAGGATCAACGTCTTCGTACACGTGGTAAGTTCAAATCTTCTCTAACATTTTAAATCTCTCCACCTTAAAATGCAGTGTGGACATAGGGACATAATAATTTCGTGTCTTTATGTCATGTTATGCCTCAAATATTTTTAGGAAATTCTATTGATTTCCAAACGTTGTAGTGAGTGAACTTGAACCATGATGAAAATGTTGACTATGACTTACATTTTGACACTGAAAAACTTGTTATAAGTTTGTCCTTGCTTTTGTATTATCTTATCTAAGGCGGTCTAGCCAAATGAAAGGATCCACAGTCATCTAACTTCCAAGATATACTTTTATATTTAGTAGCTGAAAATCCGCTTAAAAATAGATCAAATCGGGCAAAAAGGGGATAAACTATCCCTTGGAAAAGAAAGTAAGGACCAAACTTTATTGATATCTTTATTAAATAAGTAGAATCATTAACTTGAAGTAGCTTTGCATGAAAGTTTTAGGCAAATACGCCTTACGCGAGCCTACATTGGCTTTGCCATTGGGCCTCAGAAAAAGTCACCTCGTTATCGGGAACATATGGGTTAGTATCCAGAAAACGTTAAATTGTCTTTTAACTCCAAATACTTACTAACATAGGGAACAAGGGAAACTTTTCTCAAATGAGCTTTGCACTATTTAATTCTTATGCTCACTGACTGGCAAATACTGTTTAACGCCAGCTCTTAACGAAAAAATGCATTTTATATAACGCGTCATCCATTTAGAGGTTCACTAATTTTTTAAAGAAAAAAAAAACAGAAAATTCAAATTAAATAGGGAATGTTTATTATCATTTGAAAGAACATTCTTTGGCATTTATTTTTTGAAGATTATGTCTATCAAATGTTGGCCGCGGCTACGTCTCACATGGTCCATCCGTTGAGTCCAATTTCGATGACTCGTTCGAGCATTTCGACTGATAACTGGCGAATGACACGCGTGATGTTTTGCTCCAAGGCCTGAACCGAAGCGTGTTTGTCCGCATAAACTTTAGACTTTACATATCCTCACAGGAAAAAGTCTAACGGTGTGCTATCACACGATCTTGGTGGCCAATCGACCGGCCCAAAACGTGAAATTATCTGCTCACCAAAGTGTTATCTCAATAAATCCATTGATTGATGCGATGTGTGGGAAGTGGCGCCATCTTGTTGAAACCAAATGTCGCCGAGATCACGTGCTTCAATTTTAGGCATCAATAATCACGATAAGGTTATCATGTCACTATAAGGGTCGCCATTGACGGTTACGTTCTCACTTCATTCTCGCATCATTTTTGATGAAATATGGACCGATGATTCCACCGGCCCACAAACCACACCAAACCGTTGATTTTTCTAGATGAAGTGGCAGCTCTTGAACCTATTCTGGTTGCTCTTCGTCCCAAATGCGGCAATTATGCTTGTTTACAAACCCATCGAGCCAGAAATGGGCCTCATCGCTGAACAAAATTAGGCTCGAAAACGTCGGATGTTCTTGGAATTTTTTCGAGAGCCATAGAGCGAAGCGATGTCGCTTGGGAACGTCAGGCGGCTTCAGTCCTTGCACAAGCTGTATTTTGTACGCTTTAAATTTATCTTGACGAAAAATGCGCCTATCGAAACGACACTCCACGGTCTTGGTGTACACTCTCAGCTACGGCCGCTACAATTTCTTCACTGCGTATTGGACGTGGTCTATTCGGTCGAGTATTATACAATAATGAATGCTGGGTCTCCAGATGGGTGTTGGTGTTGCGTATAGGACGCTCAGTAGGCCGATTATGTTGACCATAAGTTGAACGAAGAGTACGAAACACATTCCTCACAGAACGTGAATTTTCGTAATAAAGTGGCGTAAGTCTTTCCATGATGAAGTGCCAAAAAATACTAAACAAAAATAACATGACAGCATGACACGACTCACACGTAATCTGTCAAAAAAGGCTAATGAAAAAAGTATCTCTACTTGGATCACCCATTCGAAGTTCTTACGTACATGGCTAAGAGATTAATCTCCTACTTGTAAACTTGCCGGGGTGGCAAATCCGCCGCTGAAATTTTTTTAGATGTTCTAACCGGAATTGAACCTGCTTTTAAAGGCATAACAGTCGTGTACACTTCCACACGGCGGACGTAATCCAAATATGTACTCATATTTAGGACAATTTGGGCCTTGACCTGCCTATATGGGCCCAAATCTCAGTCTGCCTAATAAAATTTCATTTGAATCCAAATAATATTGGCCTAGGGTCTTTGGTTTCTTTTCGAACACAGGCATTCACGGGACCTCAGAAACAATGGGCCCAAAACCGTTCCATAGATTTTTTAGGATTTGGATAAAATTTGGCCCAAAAAATAATTGTCCCTCCAATGTGGATATAAACTCAAATGTGCATCTAACTCGAAAATTTAACTGCTATTGGTTTTGTTCTACTATAAATGACAAACTTGACTATAAAAGGGAAACCCAATTCTGACAATGTTATATTGAAACCCACATTGGCACAAGATACTTACTTGTAGGGAATTTAATCATAATTCGACTTCAATAATATCTCGGCCAAAAAAACTTATTTGTGCTTAATTTCATCAAGATTGGATGTAAGATGTGGCCCCTAGTGCTATAAACAGAAAAATAGAATGAAACTTTATGTGACGAGCAAAATAAACAGGGACCTAAGGGTAAAAACCAGTTTAGTTCAGGAGAGCCATTTTAAAGATTTAAATAAGTGTATCTTTGGTGTACCATTACTTTCATAAAACGCGCATATCTCTGGGAGGGAACACTTATGGGGCATGGGATCGGTCTCATTCGATGCTCAGATGTTGTCCACATCAAAAAAAAGTAAAAATTAATTTTTTACCCTTGGGTCCCTTTCTCTATGCGCTGTCACATATGTTGAAGCTATATAAGTCTTAAAATGATTTTGTTCAATTTCAATACTGTCCTGGCTTGATCCAAGCAATTAACATGTGCCGAATTGCATTAAGATTGGATGTAAAAACATAAAATCGGATGCATGTATGGGAGCTATGCCTCAATCTGAACCTAGTTTTTCAATTTCAATAGCGTCCTTCCTTGGCAAAATTTCATGAAGATAAGACAACAATTGCGATCTGAAGTTTGAGACAGAATTTGGTCAGTACAAAGAACTAATCTGTTGTCACCACTAACTATTGGTACCAAAGTTACATGTACATTATATTTAATCTGTTGTCACCACTAACTATTGGTACCAAAGTTACATGTACATTATATTTAATCTGTTGTCACCACTAACTATTGGTACCAAAGTTACATGTTCGATATATTTAGTTGGTTGTCATAACCATCAGTTGTCGCAACCAATAGTTAAACTGAATTCGGTTTATACGACTGTTTTATTTGCTATGAATACCGTGATAAGGTTGTAGCAACCATCGTATGATATCTCGAACCATGTTACCATCAATGCTTGTCGGTTATTACAACCGATTTGTTGTAGTTCGGGCCGATTTCCAACTGATTTTTTCCCGTGTATAGGATCGTGAACGTTTTCATGACGACGTCTTAGGGTCCTGAGCTTTGTGGGACTAAAAATTTTCCCTTTAACGGACTCAATGTATCTCGGAAATAGTACTATTTGTTGTTAGTTGCTTTACAGATCATATTTTTTGAAGGCGATAAAGAATGAAAGAATACTGTTGTTTGGACGCTTGTAAACTCCAAAAAAGGCCTGGTTCCCGGACGTTTTTGCGGCTCGCATTATAAAAACGGACCATCAATCGGCAATATAAGCCAATGGAAACATAAATTGAAGCCAATTTTGCTACGAATGCAAATATTGAACTATTTTAAAGTTTTCGTTGATATTATGGTCGAACGTCGAAGGGGCCAACAAATAGGTCACTTTATTTTTTCGCATTCAATATCAAATAAAATCTCCGATTTCAATTAAATTTGACCCGTACAAATTTTTATGGGAAAAAGGGCTTACATTAAAAAAAACCTGACCAGGCTATTTTTTCAAAGCACAGGTTTGAAAAATCCCGCATGCTCGTTCTGTAAAAAAAAAACATTTTTTTGGACACTAACGTTTTTGCATTGACTTTGAAACGCATTAAATTTCTCCCAAAACCACAGCAGTCCTCATATTAAGGACTATGCAAAGGATCGAGTCAAAGGAATATCCTTAAATATGAGCACCACTTTACTTATAGTTATGCCCCAGCTATTGCAAGTCCATCATACGAGTATGACTGTTGGTACAGTAAAACGCTGACTGGAGCTCCATATGATTTTGAATGCCTATATTTTATGTTCCCCTTATTCCGGCTAATGTACCCATTAACTTAAACTCCACATATAAACTTGCATGAAGCATTTCGAGTATGTCTATGCATTTATGTATGAACCCATTAAGAAGCCAAAATGTTCATTTCGGTTGAAAATATTTCGAAGTTTTGTTAGCGTCCTAGTTCCTTGTGGCGGACGACAGACGTACACTACCATTTTCATTTTCGGTTATGAAATATTTTCGGTATTAAATTTAAGCATAGACAGAAGGAAGAATTAGTAGTTCGCCAGCAACAACAGCAGCCAGTACCAAGAAAACAAAAACAACAAATACATTATAAGGATATAAAGTGAAAGATGCAGCGCCGTAAAAAGGCTAAGCCGGGAGAAGTCCGCACGTGATGAGAATTTTAAGGCGGCCGCACAGCAACCGCCCCTGCTCAACGGTACAAAGTACAACTCCATCCATCTACTTCGAGCCGTAGCGTTCCTTATGACTTGTAATAGTGTATATTTCCTCATAAAAGAATTGTCTATACCTAAACTCGTGAAGTTTGTCCTTCTTCTGCTTGTGTTTCCTTTCGGTGTGTTCACACTTTGAGGGGATCGAAAGAATAAGAGAATGGAAAAATAAAGAAAGAAAGAGAAACAAGGAACTTTTTCTTACAATTTGTTGTTGACGACGTGTACGGAATGCAATTTTAAATATTGATTTTCCTCTTTGATGGTCCTTCCTCCGGTAGCAAAACTAAAAGCTGAAATTTAAGTAGGAAAAAGAACACAAGGCATAGAAGTGGTAGATGATGATGATGAGTACAAAGAAAAAAACAAGAGAAAAATGGTAATGGCGTTAAGGTTCCATTAAAGTGTTATTTTGAAATGAAACAAAATTTAAGAGTAAAAACCTAAAACTGACATTTTTTTAAATATTTATTTACAGTGTACCAATAATGTCTTCGTACAGCAGGAGTAAAAACTTTTTTTTATAAAAATCGGTAACATATGAGAAAGGGAGCTAAGGGTAAAAAAAATCAATTTTCACTTCACTGAGCATCGAATGAGACCGATTCCATGCCCCAAAAGTGTTCCCTCCCAGAGATATGCCCGTTTTATGAAAGTGAAGTACACCAAAGATATTCGTATTTAAATCTTTCAATGGCTCTCCTGAACAAAATTGGTTTTTACCTTTAGGCCCCTTTCTTAAATTTGGCAAGAATATTAAAAATGTTTTTTGCAACTATTTTTAGAAACCACTTCTTTAGCCATACCAATAACAACAAACTCAATTTTGACTTTCATTTATTAGTTTTCAGCTATAAACGGCACAAAGTTGCTTATTTGCTTCCAATAAAGTCTTCATACACTTAACGTTACGTTTACGTCTTGCTCTACTTTGTCAATAGTTTTTCTTAACCAATAACGGTTGGTTAAGAAAAACTATTGATTCATAAACAAACAAAGCCCGCCCATTATATTCGCAGCAAAAGAAGTAGAAATTTTAGCATATTTGTGAAAAAAAATATCAAAAATGCCAGGAAAATATTTAACAGTGAAGAACGCAAACTTATATCGAATTTACACGTGCAGGGTAAAAAATCGTATGCAGAAATAGGCCAACCATCCAGTCCGTGATCAGACGGTTTAAATATGAAGGTCGCGTAGAAAATAAACCGAAATCAGGCCGGCCTTCAGTCCTAGATCACGGAGATCGGCTTCAAATTAAGCGCATGGTTGCCTCGGATCCGTTCATATTCCGTGCCCAGAAAATTAGTGCAGAACTCCTTCAATCCAAACAAAAAGATGTCCACCCGGAAACTATAAGAAAACCCGTTCATGATGTGGGGTAAAAATCTCGCAAACCTCGTAGAAAGCCACTGGTAAATAAATTAAATCGCAAAAAGCGTCTAGACTTCGCCCGAGAATATCAAAATGAGTCTCTAGAGTTTTGGAACACTGTTATATTCTCTGACGAGTCCAAATATAATATTTTTGGATCAGATGGCCGACTTAGAGTGTGGAGAAAACCGGGAGAAGCCTACATTCCAAAAAACACAATAAAAACTGTGAAATACGGCGGGGGTGGCGTGATGCTTTGGGGTTGTATGGCTGCCAGCGGAGTCGAAGATTTGGAAATAATTGAAGGAAACATGGACCATCGTGCATATATTGAAATTCTAAAAAGAAATTTGAAGCCAAGTGCAGAAAAACTAGGGTTATCTGACAGATTCTACTTCCAACAAGCCAATGACCCCAAATACGAGAGCGGTTCGGAAACTTCTTAGCCTAGCACAAAAAGCGCGGTATAAACAGAAAAAAGTTAAGTGTTTTGGAAACTTCCATCTCTGCTATGAACACATGTTAAATTTTGTTTCGATCTGGCAACTGCTACATATATAAACATATAGAAACAGGTGTTCACAAAAGACGCATCCGCGATTTTTTTACAATGGAAAAATTAGAAATGCGTGGTATCATTAAATATTTACATAAAAAATGTTTATCGGGACAAGAAATTCAGAATGATATGGTGAATGTGTTAGGTGAAAGTGCTCCTTCATATGCTGAATTTAAACGTGGTCGTACAAGCATTGAAGATGAACCACGTAGTGGACGTCCATAAACAGCAACAACAACAGAAATTGTAGCCAAAGTGCATGATATGGTATTAAATGATCGACGAATAAAAGTGCATGAAATAGCGAATATCATGGGCATCTCAAATGATCGAGTCCATTTAATTTTGCATGAAGAACTACAGATGAAAAAGCTTTCTGCAAGATGGGTGCCGCACTTGTTAACAGTCGACCAAAAACGCATAAGAATGGACATTTCTCAAGCTTGTTTGGATCGTTTTCAGCGCAACAAAATGGATTTTAAGCGTCGTTTCATAACTGTTGATGAGATGAGACTATACTCCAGAGACAAAAGAACAATCCAAACAATGGACTGAAGCTGGAGGAAGTGCCCCAAAGAAGGCAAAAACAAGTCAATCGGCTGGTAAGGTTATGGCAACGGTTTTTTGGGACTTCAAAGGTATTCTATTGATTGACTATCTGCAAAAGGGTAAAACAATAAATTCAGAGTACTATTGCAACCTTTTAGATCAATGAAATGTACAAATTCGAGAAAAACGTTCTGGCTTGCAACACAAAAAAATAGTTTTTCATCAAGACAACGCACCAACGCACAAGAGTGTTTTAACAATGGCTAAAATCAACGAATTAAAGTACGAGTTGCTTGACCACCCACCTTATTCTCCTGATTTAGCTCCCAGTGACTTTTACCTGTTCCCAAATCTAAAAAAATTCCTTGCTGGCAAGCGTTTTACCTCAAATGAAGATGCAATTACAGTTGTATATCACTATTTTGAAGACCTTGAGGAAAACTATTTTAATCAAGGGATAGAATTGCTAGATAAGCGTTGGACTAAGTGTATTGAAGTTTCAGGAGATTATATTGAAAAATAAAAATATATTTGAAAAACTAACTATTCTCTTTCATTGATAGGCTAAGAACTTTCCGGGCCGCCCTCGTACATGGCCCACAACACAAGGCTGTACTTGGCGTACAATGCTCCGCATCTTCTGAAAACACCACCTCAGAGCTCTGATCTTAATCCCATTGAGCATATGTGGAAGTGGCTTGAAAAACGGATCCGGATCCATCACATTAGCTCAAAGTCACAGTTAAAGGAGGTTCTTCAGGTCGAATGGGCGAAAAAAGAGACAAGTTATACAAAAAAAAACTTGTGGAATCAATGCCAGACCGTCTTAAAGCCGTGATTAAGAATAAAGGTTACCCGACTAAATATTAAAAGTAAATGTGTATAATTTTTGGCCCCTTTTAGTTATAAATGTAACGAAGACATTATTGGAGACAAATAATGAGTTTATGTTTTTGGTTATTAGCATAAGTTTGAATTCATAAAATGAGATTTTTTTCTTTGTTACTGTATAAATAAATATTCAACTAAACATACTGCATTATTTTTAACTCAATATTTATTATACAAGTTTTTGGTTTTTATCTCCTAATATCGGGTGTTTTTTATTGGGGTATAGACTTTAAGTTGGCATCACTTTTTTAACTGGCGGCCATTTTGTCAGCTGTCAAGTGATTAATATTTAGTTTGGTTTGCCATTTCATCATGAACAGGTTGACAAAAGAACAACGCTTGCAAATCGTGCAAATTATTTCGAAAGTAATGGTTAGTTCGCGAAGTTCACCGCAAGCTCCGTCCATTTTATGGTCGACATAATCGTCCATCAGAGCAATTAATTCGGTTAACCATGGATCGGTTAACATGGACCATTGGATTATTTTCTTTGGGGATATGCGAAGTCGCTCGTCTACGCCAACAAACCAGAAACACATTAGGGGACTTGGAAGCCAACATTCGTGGCGTTATTGCCAACATACGGCCCCATATGCTCGAAAAGTGGTTGAAAATTGGACCTGTAGAATTGGCTTTATTCGAGCCAGCCGCGGCGGCCACATGCCCGAAATCATATTTAAACATTAATGGCATAAAATTATCCTTCCAATAAAGCCAAATTGATGGACATTAAAACGATTTTTTTGTGTTTTATTTCAATTCGAAGTTCTATACCTCAATAAAAAACACCCTTTATATAACAGTCAGATGTACGAAGACTTTATTGGTACACTGTATTTATTTTATAAAGTGCAAATATTTCAAATGAAGCCGCATCGCTTTAAAAAATATCCGTTCATGCATATCATTTCAAATGATCTCAATGCAATCCATAACCAAAATATATAACGAGTTTTCTTTGGCACAGTGTTTGGATACCAAATAAAACTAGAGGAAGAGTATTAGAACCATACATTTTTATACACGTAGAGAAAAAATATGATAACTATATGGTCAGGGTAACAAAAGTATGTTATTTGTAAGAAAAGTATGTTCCTCGCAACCCTAGTATTGCTTTATGAATTTAATTTTGACAATATTATGATTGCCGCATTACTAATATTGTTGAAATGTTACAATAGTATAATTGTTTAAATTTAAAAATGAAAATATGGTTGCAGCAACAATATAAATATGATTGGTGCGACAAAAGAATTGTTGTTTGCGTTTTGTGTTAACAATAATATGATTATGACAATCATTCTGTATGATTCTAAGTGTTTTTTTATATTTGAATATGCTTTTTGAAACAACGTTATTGTTACGGACATAATGCAATAATATAACTTTTTATATGGAAATTGAAATTTTCCCAACAAACTGCTTTGGCTTTGTACAACTGAAATATTTTTAATAAAAACGCTCACGTTTCTAAACTGATTTGTTCTTCTGTTAACTAAATCACTGCTATTATTTTGAATTGAATGAATTTTTAAATAATTCTTATAATTCAAATCTGTTGTTGACAACTAAACTGAATTCCAATAAATAATTTTGGGGATGATAGTGTGACATGGTTGCAATAGTATGATTGACATGGTTGCGTGTGAATCATACTTTGGTGTGAGGATCATACTGTGGTTGTATGAGAAACATACTATGGTTGTGAGGATCATACTATGGTTGTATGAGAAACATACTATGATTGTGAGGATGGTTGTGGAGATCATAGTATGATTTATTGTGAATCCTACTATGGTTGCGAGGATCATAGTATGGTTGTAAGTATCATAGTATGGTTGTAAGGATCATAGTATGGTTGTTTTTGAATCAACCTATTGTTGTGAGGATCATAATATTGTTGTACCACCACCAAATACCCAACAATAGTATGATGCTCTTCGAATATTGTTATCCCAATCATACTTTTTCCACTTGTACCCTCCATCATATGATGAGGGTTTATTCACTTTGTCATTCCTTTTGCAGCGCCTCGAAATTCTGGTCGAAGACGAGGTGCCTTTTTAAATTTTAAATTTGAATCGAGTACTGCTGGGTTTTTTAAAATGTTTAGCTTTATTGTAAATCCGATGCGGTTGCGCTCCGGCCATTGGAATTGAATATTGTTTGGCTGGAGAAGAAGACTTGCACTAGTTTGCTATTGAAAATGAAGAAAATCGGAGAAAAGTCTTCTCTGTGAGATACTCAAAAAAATTAAGACACATTTTTTTTAACGTGTTCTCTATATTACTTAAATAGTAAGCTAAAAATTAGCTTCGGCGTAGGCGAGGATGCACGAAACGTTCCAAAAGCCAAACATCTCAGAACCCGACTCTTAATGTTTGTGGACTTATGGGTAGACCGGCACACTGAAGTTTTTTGCAAATCCTAATATATTTTAATTTATTTAAGGTTTGGGCCACTTTGTCGGCCCTAGAGGTCCAAAAGTCGGCCTCTATACTATGGACATTTCTGTATGTTACCTATGGTCCGTACTTTAAAGCTTACTAAAATTAATAAAATACGTCATGAATCAAAATATTATTTCTACGATTTGACACCATATCCACCACTACTCCATGAACAGCAAAAGTGTTTAACAGATACTAAGATACTGTCCATGAACCATTCTCTTTAAAATATTAACAGATATCCAAGGGCCTTTGAAAACAATCCGTCTAAACCTCGCTGTCTCATAAACACAAACACCAGACTCTTAATAAAATATCTATATGGTCCAATTAGCTGTATTGGATACTCCTTGATAATAATTGAAACATACTTTATATTTCTCCTAGTTCCCTGACTATTTACTTGGGAGCGCCCAGTCGACTTTCTTTTGAACTCAGTCGTATCAGTGCTCCAATAATTTGGGTATTACCTTTTTTTTTTTTTAAATATAGTCAGAGACGCCGTGACAGAAAATTCCCAATGGTTCATAATCCATCAACTCCTAAGATCAAACCGTTGCTGACTTTCTCCCGTCAGCAAAGACTCATTTTGTGGGTCAACTTTGCAGCTCCGTTTTTGACCAACTATTAAATTTATAAGAAGGCCGTTTTACAACCGATCTCGATAGTGAAACTAGAACTAAAAAGTAAACAATTAAGACTCACTGTTCATATGCACCATTTTCGTACATCCCAGTTGAAGTTTCCATTGCGAATCAATCACACATGCAAAAAATCATATGAATTTGCACATGTGTGTGCGTGTGTATGTGAAAAGTTCAATCAGAAATCCCTTCCGTTTCCTTTTCTCTCTTGCCTTAAAAGTCGATTCTGATCTGTTAGTGAATGTTGGTATATTTTTCGGGGGTGTTTTCTACAATTGTAGTCCTTTAATAAACTGAAGTCATTTTAGATTGGCATCTTCAATGAAATGTCTAGTCATTTTTCCACATGCATTCAAGTGGAAAAATAAATCAATCCTTTTTTCGTTGTGTGGTAGGGCGATTGTATTTCGGCTATGTACGAAAAGCCATTTGTGGGTGAACTGAGCATACATTTTGCGAATGAGATAATTTATTTTCATTTGAAATGGTTTGGTTCTATTTGAATTGGATGAAAAACTCCTTTTGAAATGTGATGGGAAATGAAATTTGCTAAAAACGACTAGAATTCAGTTTAATATTTATCGGATTTCGCTGATGTATTAAAAATTGATTAAGTTTTGTTGCAAATAAAAACAATTTGAATTACAGTATTCCAAAAAAGTTCAGACTTAGGTGAATATAGTAAATACCCAATAGGGTTGGATCTTGATAGATCTAAGTTATGTTTAATGGACCGAGAAAGTTATTATTTTTTTATGCTATACTGTATGTAATTAGAATAAACGAGGGCGGTTCGGAAAGTTCTTAGCCTATCAATGAAAGAAAATAGTTAGTTTTTCAAAAATATTTTTATTTTTCAATATAATCTCCTGAAACTTCAATACACTTAGTCCAACGCTTATCTAGCAATTCTATCCCTTGATTAAAATAGTTTTCCTCAAGGTCTTCAAAATAGTGGCTTACAACTGTAATTGCATCTTCATTTGAGATAAAACGCTTGCCAGCAAGGAATTTTTTTATATTTGGGAACAGGTAAAAGTCACTGGGAGCTAAATCAGGAGACTAAGGTGGGTGGTCAAGCAACTCGTACTTTAATTCGTTGATTTTAGCCATTGTTAAAACACTCATGTGGGATGGTGCGTTGTCTTGATGAAAAATTATTTTTTTGTGTTGTAAGCCAGGACGTTTTTCTCGAATTTGTACATTTAATTGATCCAAAAGGTTGCAATAGTACTCTGAATTTATTGTTTTACCCTTTTGCAGATAGTCAATCAATAAAATACCTTTGAAGTCCCAAAAAACCGTTGCCATAACCTTACCAGCCGATTGAATTGTTTTTGCCTTCTTTGGGACACTTCCTCCAGCTTCAGTCCATTGTTTTGTTCTTTTGTCTCTGGAGTATAGTGGTGGATCCATGTCTCATCAACAGTTATGAAATGACGCTTAAAATCCATTTTATTTCGCTGAGAACGATCCAAACAAGCTTGAGAAATGTTCATTCTTATGCGTTTTTGGTCGACTGTTAACAAGTGCGGCACCCATCTTGCAGAAAGCTTTTTCATCTGTAGTTCTTCATGCAAAATTAAATGGACTCGATCATTTGAGATGCCCATGATATTAGCTATTTCACGCACTTTTATTCGTCGATCATTTAATACCATATCATGCACTTTGGCTACAGTTTCTGTTGTTGTTGCTGTTTTTGGACGTCCACTACGTGGTTCATCTTCAATGCTTGTACGACCACGTTTAAATTCAGCAACCCAATTTTTTACTGTTGCATATGAAGGAGCACTTTCACCTAACACATTCACCATATCACTATGAATTTCTTGTCCCGATAAACCTTTTTTATGTAAATATTTAATGACACCACGCATTTCTAATTTTTCCATTGTAAAAAAATCGCGGATGCTTCTTTTGTAGACACCTGTTTCTATACGAAGGAGTTGCCAGATCGAAACAAAATTGAACACTGTTCATAGCAGAGATGGAAGTTTCCAAAACACATAACTTTTTTCTGTTTATACCGCGCTTTTTGTGCTAGGCTAAGAAGTTTCCGAACCGCCCTCGTACAGGGTTGTGCGCGGTATTTTGCTTTTTTGCACTGCAGGCTTTGGTGGCACCATTGGCCGAAGAGAGTGGAGAGTACGCGTGTCTTAAAGTGGCTGCCGGGAGATTTGTATTCGTCCGTCTTTTAGATGTCATCATGCATTGGACACGTGAGGAATGGTTCCAACAGGATGGTGCCACTGCACACACAGCGAGGGTTACCATGAATTGTTTGAGGCAAATGTTTCCTGGACGGCTTATCTCTTTGAGGGGTGATGTGAACTGGCCGGCACGCTCACCAGACTTAGCTCCATGCGTTTTTTTGCTTTAGGGTTACCTGAAGTCGAAGGTGTATATCCACCGTCCCAACACCTGAAAAGACCTACGAGGGCGACCGCAAAACTAACTGGCCTGGCACATTTTCTGTTTTTTAAAAGCAGTCTTTTATAAGCCATCTGTCAAAATTTCCGAAATATTTAATGATTATTTTCTTTGTTACAGTTGATTGAAGCAAACAGTTTATAATTTTTGAAAAATGGAAAATAAAGAGTTTCGTGCGGCAATTAAACACTTTTATATGAAAGGTTATGCGCCACAATTATTCAAAGATGAATTGGATTCTGTTCATGGTGATAATGCACCATCGTACTCCACCGTGAAATCCTGGGTTCAACAATTTAAAATGGGTCGTTCAAGTACGGAAGATGAACAACGCTATGGAAGACCGAAAACTGCTACTACTATTGAAAACATTAGAAAAATATTTAATGAAGTGACTAAAGATAATAAAAATGACGAATAAAGCTCAGAGAACTTGCTGATATTGTTAAAATACACGAAAAACAAGTTTGGAGTATTTTACATGATGAACTCCACATGAAAAAGCTATTCGCAAGATGGGTGCCGCGTTTGTTGACTTTGCCCCAAAAAATCGTCCGTTGGACCAATTCCGAGGAGCTTTTAGCGATTTATCAGCGTAATCCAATAGAGTTCTTGCGCCGATTCATAACTGCTGATGAAACATGGATCCATCACTACAGCCCAGAATGCAAAGAACAGTCAAAACAATGGATAGAAGCTGGTAAAAGTGGTCCCAAGAAGGCGAAAACTGTTAAGACAGCAGGAAAAGTAACGGCCACAGTATTTTGGGATGCAAGGGGTATAATATTTATTGATTATCTTGAGAAAGGAAAAACTATAAATAGTGAATATTATTGTGCATTATTGGATCGGTTGAGTGAAGAAATCAAGATAAAACGACCGCATTTAGAAAAAAAAGTTATTTTTCATCAAGATAATGCTCCTTCACACACTGCATTTTTAACTCAACAAAAACTGGCCGAACTACGATTTGAAATTGCTCCTTGTCCACCATATAGCCCAGATTTAGCTCCTACTGATTATTTCTTGTTTCCAAATTTAAAAAAAATTCTCGGTGGCAAAAAATGTTCGTCCAATAGCGAGGTTATCGCTAAAACTGAGGCATATTTTGAAGGTTGTCACGGACCCAAAATCATGATAAAAGTAGTGGCAGCCACGAAAATCAATGTCACTTTGCCATTTTGTTAAAAACTTGTCTTCTATTTAAATATAGAAGCAAGAGGTCTTGAGCCGGTTTAATCCCTGTTCAATGTCTAGCAAAATCTTATTTTTCGGATGGAATTAAAAAACTTGAAAAAGTTTGATGAAGTGTATTAAGTTGGAAGGAGATTATGTTGAAAAATAAATAAAATAATTCCAAAAAAAGACAGACGAATGTGTTAGGCCAATTACTTTTGCGGTCGCCCTCGTAATTAACAATATTGTGGCTGAAATTGGCAGAAACACACCAACGACCTTTTATATAATTTCAATAAATCGGTTAGCTTCAGACATTGCTAGACAGGACGTCGGAACATTTTAAAATCCATATATGGGCGAGATTTCAGTATGTAAGTCAAATATACCGATAGAAACTTGCCTGCCTGTTTTTAATGCATTTTTCTGTCATTCTTGTCGGGCCACCCTGGTCAATTAGACCATGCGAATTTTCTGCGCTGCACTTTAGTGCAATATAGAACTGCGTTGCAAATAAATAACGCGAATGCTAAATGGAGTTGGCACAAATGCTCAAGATTGGTTGTTATAATCTTATTTTAAACACATACGAGGGCGGTTCGGAAACTTCTTAGCCTAGCACAAAAAGCGCGGTATAAACAAAAAAAAAGAGTTAAGTGTTTTGGAAACTTCCATCTCTGCTATGAACACATGTTAAATTTTGTTTCGATCTGGCAACTTCTTCATATAGAAACAGGTGTTCACAAAAGACGCATCCGCGATTTTTTTACAATGGAAAAATTAGAAATGCGTGGTGTCATTAAATATTTACATAAAAAAGGTTTATCGGGACAAGAAATTCATAATGATATGGTGAATGAATGTGTTAGGTGAAAGTGCTCCTTTATATGCAACAGTAAAAAATTGGGTTGCTGAATTTAAACGTGGTCGTACAAGCATTGAAGATGAACCACGTAGTGGACGTCCAAAAACAGCAACAACAACAGAAATTGTAGCCAAAATGCATGATATGGTATTAAATGATCGACGAATAAAAGTGCGTGAAATAGCTAATATCATGGGCATCTCAAATGATCGAGTCCATTTAATTTTGCATGAAGAACTACAGATGAAAAAGCTTTCTGCAAGATGGGTGCCGCACTTGTTAACAGTCGACCAAAAACGCATAAGAATGAACATTTCTCATGCTTGTTTGGATCGTTTTCAGCGAAATAAAATGGATTGTAAGCGTCGTTTCATAACTGTTGATGAGACATGGATCCACCACTATACTCCAGAGACAAAATAACATTCCAAACAATGGACTGAAGCTGGAGGAAGTGCCCCAAAGTAGGCAAAAACAATTCAATCGGCTGGTAAGGTTATAGCAACGGTTTTTTGGGACTTCAAAGGTATTTAATTGATTGAATATCTGCAAAAGGGTAAAAAAATAAATTCAGAGAGTACTATTGCAAGCTTTTAGATCAATTAAATGTACAAATTCGAGAAAAACGTTCTGGCTTACAACACAAAAAAATAATTTTTCATGAAGACAACGCACCAGCGCACAAGAGTGTTTTAACAATGGCTAAAATCAACGAATTAAAGTACGAGTTGCTTGACCACCCACCTTATTCTCCTGATTTAGCTCCCAGTGACTTTTACCTGTTCCCAAATCTAAAAAAAATCCTTGCTGGCAAGCGTTTTACCTCAAATGAAGATGCAATTACAGTTGTAAACCACTATTTTGAAGACCTTGGGGAAAACTATTTTAATCAAGGGATAGAATTGCTAGATAAGCGTTGGACTAAGTGTATTGAAGTTTCAGGAGATTATATTGAAAAATAAAAATATTTTTGAAAAACTAACTATTCTCTTTCATCGATAGGCTAAGAGCTTTCCGAACCGCCCTCGTAAGTAAGTTCCTGCCTCGATACTATACGGCGCGAAAAAATGCATGTAAAACTTAGAAAGAAAGATTTGAAAACCCAAAGTTTCCCAAATAAGGTGTCAACTCGAAACATACATTTTACATCATCACTTATAAACTTAGAATTCTTACTTTGAACTTTTAAAATCTTACAAGTCTCATCACACCTCCTCCTTCCACTGAGCTGCTACCCGTCCAAAGACCATTAAAACCATTTAGCCATTAAAAATTGTATGCATTTTAATGGTTTATTTATATGTTTTCACTACCAAAATTACAATTTTATTTCTGATTTAACGACCATTGTCCACAACAAGTGAGTTGAGGGTTTTTTCTCTTTTTTTTTTTTGATGAAATCCAATAAAAGAAACTTTTAATGGCTGTAAAGATGCCGGTGTTAAAATATCTTAGTGGGCATTTGTTTGCTCGAATCCTCCTGCTATCAGTTGTAATCATCAGTGGCCACTACATAGAAAAAAACAAGTACTTTCCAAAATAAAACCACAGCGTATTCGGATATGTGTGATTTCAAATGTAATGAGCTTTAAACAGAAGAATTAAACATTTATTGTACACTCTATCACAGGTTGGAGGGTAATTTTTGTTTATCATTGCATTGGTAACACGTGGAAACATAAGGTAATATTGAAGTATTAAAATAAATTAGTTGTGAAGCACTTAAATCGGAAATCGGATCCATGTGCATGCCCAGCAAGTTTTAAACGAATTTTCAAAAATCAGAAGAGACAAATTGTACGGCACACAGTGGATTTAATTTAACGAAAGTGACAATAAATGTCTCGTTATTTCCAAAACCATAAAACCAATTAAAATATAATATAAAAAGGAACAAGTAGAAAGCTTAATTCGAGCCAACAACTCTACTATTTAAATGACGGGACAAGAAGGACATTACAATTTGACAAGAAGGACATTATATGACGACAATATCGGATTTAGAAAGTGGCGACAGGACTTTTTATTACAAAAGACCTACACATGGGGCCTACTCTACAAAGTGGGCCGATATGGCAACACGATCGGGTTTAGAATCTGACTCGTAGATATGTTGAAAGGATGTTTAATGGGTAGGAATCAATATTGGATTTTATGCAATATCGGATTTCATACATGATTTTGTTTTTTTGCTCTTTGGCATCAAAAATTGAGAATTTTTCGAATAAAAAATTAATCATAGACACTTTTTAAAAACTTCAAATCAAAAGGAATCGTAAAAAAATCGACAAGGATTAAGTTTTTTTTAAATAGACGAAAGTCCAAAATAACTTTTTGTGCAAAAAAACGGGCAAAATCGTTTTTTTCTAATAGACCAAAGTCCAAATTAATTTATTGTGCAAAAAATTTCACCGAATTTTTCCATGTTTTATAATGGGTGATCTATCTAGAGGTATTTGTTTAGAACAAAAAAAAAATATAAAAACTCAATCAAGTGTGGAATCTTTATTGGTAATTTGAAAGGCATTTATTTTTTGAATATAATTTCTTTCAAATGTTGGCCGCAACTACGCCTCAGGGTTTCCACATCTCAAAAAACTGTTGCCATCACCTTGGCCTGTTCACCCGGAGAACCCCATTTTTTAGACTGCTGCTTGGTCTCCGGAGTTTTGTAATGGATCCATTTGTCATCCACAGTGACAAAACGCCGCAAAAGCTCATTCGAATTGCGATTAAACAACTCTAAACAATCCTTTAAATTTGTACCACGATTGCGTTTATGGTCAATTATGAACGAACGCGGCAACCAACTTGCAGACAGCTTTCTTAAAACCAACTGATCGTGTAAAATCGAAACCACTCTGCCTTATGAAATGCGTATGGCATCAACAATCTCACGCACTTTTACTATTCCATCCGCCAACACATTATCGTGGATTTTTTTGACACTTTCGGGTGTGTTGACCTAAATTGGCCGTGTACAACGTTCAGCGCCATTTGTACTTCTACGACCACAACGAAGGTCAGTAAACCACTTTTTTACCATTGAAATCGATAGTGCAGAATCCCCATATTCACTTTTTTCATTTTTAACAAAATCCACGAGGTTGTATGTTTTGAACAGCTGGTAAGCACAAACTAAATGACGGAACTCTCTCAAAATTTGACAGTAGTCTCTTAACAGATGGTACTTGATACGTGCAGAGAAAAAACATGGTTACCATATGGTCACGGCAATAATAATATGTTCCCCGCAATTGAAGTATGTTCGTCGCAACCATAGTATTGTTTACTTAATTTAATTTTAACAATAGTATGATTGCCGCAATATTAATTTTGTTGAAATGTAACAAACGTATTGTTGCCAAATTTAATAATGAAAATATGGTTGTATTAACAATATTTATATGGTTGGTGCGACAAAAGCATTATTATTTGGGTTTTATGTTAACAATAATATGATTACGGCAATCATACTGTATGATTGTAATTTTTCCTCATTTAAAAATGCTTTTTAGAACAGTGTTATTGTTACGGATCTAATGCAATTGTACGAAGTACTTTTTATATGGAAATTCAAAATTTTCAAACACTGCTTTTGCTTTGTTTAACTGAAATATTTTTAACAAAAACGCTGATGTTTTTGTTAAACTATTTTTTCGTACTGTTACATAAATAATTTCTATAATTTTGAATTAAATGTATTTTTAAATAATTTTCATAATTCAAATCTATTGTTGACAACTTTACCAATTGTGAGGATCATACTATGGTTGTGAGGATCATACTATATTTGTATGTGAAACATAATATGGTTGGAGGGATCATAATATTGTTGTGGATATCATAGTATGGTTGAGTGTGAATCATACTATGGTTGTGGGGATCATAGTATGTTTATGTGTAAATCATACTTTTGTTGTATGGATCATAGTATGTTTGTGATGGTTGCATTTGTATCATACTAATATTGTAGGAATCATAATTTTGTTGCACCACAACCAAACAGCCAACAATAGTATTATCCTCTTCGAATATTGTCACCACAACCATACTTTTTTTCTGCATGTAGGAACAGTGTTGCATTTCATATAACTACGAAGGAAGTTGGAAAATTCACGGCTTTTTTGACATGCCCTCGTGTTTGCAGTTTTTTCTTAGTTAAACTATTACCTTTAGAACGATAACAAAAAATTGTGATTCGAAGCAGGTATGTTTTCTGATTTTTGTCAATGAAACGGAACACTGTGCGCCAGCTAAACTTTATAAAAAGTAGTAAAAATACTTAAAATATGTAATGCATTAAAAAAATTATATTTCACTATCTTGTCTTATTTGTAAAATCCAAAAGATATCTCACAACCGAGGTTATTATATTTGACACCCTATGTCGCTCACTGTACGAATATTTCAGTAATTGCGAATCATCTCATCATCTCCGATTGTCTGTTCCTACATACCACTGTGCGATTTGTCTTACAAAGTGTTCGTTAATTTATTGCTGAAAATGTATGTGTACTTTCCAAATTTTCATTTACATTGTTAACACATGCTACGTATGTTTGTATAACTCTGTATCCATTACCTTTTTGCCTACATCTGTCCAGATGTAATGTATCTACACAAAGTATCACTTGTATTACAGACAAATCGTACAACGAAATCAGTTCACGTTGGAACCGTTGTAAAACTTCATGTGGATAATGATTTCTCATTACTGATAAGGTGCGAGGTAGCGAGCTCGCTTCTCTGTACGGCCGGCCAATCAGTAGCACGTCTGGTTTAATTCGGAGTTTGGTAGCAATTTTTTGTTAATTTCGGTTTTATGACAAAACTTATATTTCTTTAACGCTCATTTTGTACAAAATAAAACAATGTTGATTACATTGTCTTTTACTTTTGATAGAGGAATTGTCGTATATTCGTTTCGTAAGAAAGTAAAGCAAAAGGAACAAGTGAAGGCGTGAAGTGTTAAATCCGAACGGGCCACAATCGTCCGTATTCTCATTCACTTACCATCTTCAATCTATTCTTGTCTGTTTAGATATGTATATTAATTCTTGGACTTGGCTAGAAAGTTAGCTAAATATAACTATGTGTGACAGCGCATAGAGAAAGGGACCAAAGGGTAAAAAAATTAATTTAAATTTTTTTCCTTTTTTGATGTGGACAACATCTGAGCATCGAATGAAAGTGAAGTCGACAATTTATGAAAGTGAAGTCGACGATTCTAAGCGCAAATAGAAAAGGAACTCATCTTTAAAATGGCTCTCCTGAACAAAACTTTTCATCAACTTTGGACAACATCTGAGCATCGAATGAGACCGATCCCATGCCCCAAAAGTGTTCCCTCCCAGAGATATGCGCGTTTAATGAAAGTGAAGTCGACAATTCTAAGCGCAAATAGAAAGGGACCTAGTCTTTAAAATGGCTTTCCTGAACAAAACTGGTTTTAAGCCTTAGGTCCCTTTCCATTTTGCGCGTCACATATGTGAAATTATCAATCTAAATCAATGTCAACGATTTTTTAAAGAAGGAAAACGAAATTCGGCACTAGCAACGTCTATGCAAAAAGGTTCTTACTTCTACCAGGGGAGGCTTTTGGGGGTTTGTAAGAAGAGAAAAGAATACTTATAGATCATTATCGATCTCAACTTTTGTTAAAGACGGCCAGACATTCAATGACCCGGCTGATAAAGCTAACCCACTGGGGGAAATATAAGCAGGAAATTCTTTCTAGCCGGCACACAATTAGCAGCTTTTAAGGAGTCAGATCCCTTCGCAACATTTTATGTCTGTCTAGTTAATGTCAAAAAGGACAAAATACCAGGCAAAATCTTATGTACACTCCGCCGTGGATTCTCTATTATAATGACAGAAATATGAATTAAGATGTTTAAAGTCCCTTTTAAAAAAACCTTAGAAATGATTTCATATTCGTAACAATATTTCCTCTAATACGCAAAAAAAAATTTGATTGAAATCGGTTGAAACTACAATTATTTCGTTGCAAAAGAGAAATTTCGGTTGCAATAACCAAATGTTAATAATCGTAGTTGATATTCGGTTCGAAATACCACCAGATGATAAATGTGATCATTCTCACAACTAATTGATCGGTCATACCAATAACACGCGAAAAAATATTATTAGTTGTCACAACCACAACTGGGGGTTGTGGCAAGCAAAAAACTTGCAAACATTTTCTTGTTGTAACCAATTATTGGTGATGATAATTATATTTTTTTCATTACCAATAACTATATTTTTAAAATAAAATTATTTGATTCCTACTTTAATCCAATGTTTTTAGCTAATATCTCGTATTTGAAAAAAAAATTATTATACCCTCCACCATACAATGGAGGTTATATTAGTTTTGTCATTCTGTCTGTAACACCTTGAAATAATCAACAAAGTATACATATTCGAAAGAAATTCTCATTTGGCGTAATTCTGGATAGAAAAACTCTCTCAACATGCTTATGTTACGGTCTCCAGTAACCTTGTGACCGTTTTCTTCGAAGAAATAGGGCCTGACAATGCAGCGTGATGAAACTGCACACCACATTGTGACACGAAGTGGATGCAACTCCGTCTCATGTAGAATCTGTGGGTTGAAAGCTCTCCATATTCGACAATTGTGTTTGTTTATTTTGCCGTTTAAATCGAAATGGGCCTCGCCAGACATGAAAAGACAGTTCAACATGTTTCCTTCCTCTTTCATCATATGAAGCATCTTCTGGCAAAATTCGAGAAATCTGCTACGTTGAGTTTGTTGGCCATTTGATTTTTATATGCGAATAAGTCCAAATCTTGTGCATAATTAACTGTAATGACTATCTTCTTAAACCCATTTGAGCAGATAAGCTTCTTGTCGAAACTTTTTGATTATGTTGTATGGCAGCAGCGATTGTTTCCTCCGTTCTAACTAAAAGAATTCGATGGTAAGTTCTTCGGTTGACTGTCCCATACTCCGAAAAGTTGTTAAAAAGTCTCATTATGGTCCATCTGCTCGAAGAATTGCCGTCAAACGTGTGCCTATACTCTCTTTGAACCGAAACTACGGATTCCAGAGTGTGATAGCGGCGGACAATCCCTATTCTTGTTCAATCTGCAAAATAATAAAAACATTAACCAGATTCATTAAGTAGAAAAAATTTGGTATCAGCTTTCAGCAGCCACCCTGTAGAAGCCAGCATACGTAAGGGCACCCTGTAGAAGCCCTACGTATGCAATTGTGATGGATCTGTTGCCAACAGTGCTAAAGTTGCACCTTTTTGGTCCATGTATTGTAAAAGCCCGCAAATATATACCAAATATTTCTCCTGATTTGTATTTTCATTGCCTCAGAAGCTTTAATGTGCGTTATTAATTCCGCATAGTTTGTAACGATGATTTACATATTGTCGTGATTGCATTTGAGCCCGAGTTACCCAAGAAAGCACATAATTAATCCGATCTTGCACAAATGTTGTACAAACAAGTCGAGGTAAAATTTCTTTACAAAAACAGTTTCTTTAATAGTCCACATTAACAAGAGGCAACTTTACTTGCGTCAATTTTAATGATTTCCTTTTGAACTGGCCTCTTGTGTTTACACAAGGCAATTCGGTTACTGCATTTCTTGCTTTTATTATTGCATTTTCTGCCATTCTGTGATTTCTTCGTTCTGATTTTTGTGTAAAGAAATACTTAAAAAATCTGCAGCCAGCTTTACACCACGAAAAACACAAAAAGAACTGAAAGAACGGTTAAGTTTTTTCCGTTTTCATTTCACTTACCTTTCTCACCTACAAACTGAGAGTTGCGGCAAGTAAAATTGCCTCATGTAAATGGAGACATACACACCTTTGCAAATGATAAAGTAAGATTTTTTCTCTTCGAGATAATCTGTAAAGTGATGCTTTTCAAATTATACTTTTAATTTTTGTTTATAAATATAGGGTAATCCAACTAGAGGTATTTTTGTCAGAACAAAAAAAATTTAAAAATTCAAATCAAGTGTCGAATCTTTATTGGTAATTTGAAAGGACATTTTATAGCATTTATTTTTTTAAAATATATGTTATTACCTTCAAATGTTGGCAACTGTACTATGGAAATGAGCGTTCGGTGAGAAACGGGAAGATCCGCTGTTTTCGACCAAAATTTTGTTCAGTGATGAGGCCCATTTCTGGCTCAACGACAAAATCAATGAACAAAATTGCGGCATTTGGGCTGAAGAGCAACAAGAAGTGGTTAAATAGGTGCCATTTTACCAAGAGGAAACCACGGTTTGGTGCTCTTTATAAGCTGGTGGAATCATCGAAGCATATTTTGTCAAAAATGATGGTGGCCGGAACGTAACCGTGAAAGTTGCTCGCTATCGCGCCATGATATCGATCTTTATGCTGCCTGAAATTGAAGCCCCTAATCTTGACGACACTTCGTTTCAACATGACGGTGCCACTTGCCATACAGCTGCTCAACCAATGGATCTATTGAGAGGTCATTTTGAAATGCAGCTAACGTTTTGGACAGGTGAGTTGGCCGCCTAGATCGAGTGCTATCACACCTTTAGACATTTTTCTTTGGGGTAACGTAAATTCCAAAGTCTATGCTGACAAACCAGCTACGATTCTGGTTTTGGGAGCCAACATTACGCGTGTCATTAAAGCCATACCGTTCGAAATGCTCGAACGAGACATCCAAAATTGGACCCTCAGAATGGGAACCCTGAGGCGGCCAACATTTGAACATTCCTCAGAGGAAATGAATGCTGGAAAATTGTTTCGAGGCCAGGTCTGGGACGTTTTAGCCTTATGGTCCGGTGCAGAATCCTGCTGAAAAGTCCATGGCTGGTTTTGGAACAGAGAATTGTTAAGAGGCTTCACAACAGCTTCCAAAACGATTTCTTGGTAAACTTTGGCCGATGTTTGACTCCTTGTTCGCAGAAATTCAGGTCAGTGACCCCATCGTAAGAGACAAACCCACAAAACCATGACTGAAGGTGGGTGATGACCCTTTTCCACCCTTGGGATCAATTCAGATGCTTTCTTAGATTACCGCGCATACAGACTATCATTTTGATTTTTATCAGCGTGCTTCACCAAAAGACGTTTGCATTTTCAATCCTTTTTTTGTTTTAAAGCTGCAGTCAATACATGTCCCGTACGTCGCTTGAAAGCCCCAAGTCCCAAGTCTTTTTTAATGATTCGACTCATGGACTTTTGCGTGATATTCATCTTACGGGCCATAATTTTCTGATTTCGGAGCGGATTTCTGCGAATTCTTGATTTAACGGCTTTGATAACATGCGGTGTTCGAACAGAGCGTGGGCGGCTCGACCGGTGGTGGTCTTTTACATCTCCAGTCTCCTCAAACAGTTTTATGCATCGGTAGACGAACATGCGGCTAATCCCTAGTGGCCTGAGCGTTTTGAAAATTTTTATATTTTTTTTGTGTTCTAGATAGATCACCCATGATTTACCAGCTTATAGACACTTTTGTACAGTTGTAACAGGTATTGTCCGCTGTTTGCAAACTGCGAGTTCGGGATAGGCACTGATTCAAAATTCGATTCGTTCAAAACATTTTGTATAATTTCCGCATTGCAAGTTTTCTTGAAATAAACACTGAAAAGACTGTGCCACCTTTCAAATAATTCAGTAAAACACTTAATTTCTGAAATTTTTAGTATTGAAATTGCAACAACAACTCCAGGAATTTTATTTTTTGTACAGTTTTATATATTGACATACTCTTTTGATATTTGGACCAAAGGTCAAAATCCCTCACCCACTATGTCACACTTCTCGTAGCCTGACCCAATGCGAGTACATGGGCAATTTTTCTTTGGAAGAAATTCTCCTAACGCTGGTCAGTACTCTCGGTGTATATATAACCACATTTCCATTGGCATCTTAAGACTGCTTTAGTTACTAAGAGTCCCTTAAATACTCTTACTCATACCTTATCAAGACCAAAACGTAAATAATTCTTTCAGTGTACATTAGTGAGTTCCAGTTTAAGCAGCATATTTATAGAAAATAATACCATTTAGAAAGTTGAAGTGAAACGCAAAAACAATCTCTGATTAGCCCTAATGAATAAAACATTTCACTTGAAAGGGAGACTTTCAATGCAAACACTTTTCCAAGGCGGGCGGGTGGAGAAGGCATCCTCAAACAATCACCAGCAAGTGAAATTGTTTACCAACACGAACTAACGCTCACGCTAGCCAAAAAGGAAGTGAATTGTTTATTCAAGTGAGAACAATTTAATTTGGCCATATTTACATTTGGTCACTACTGCTGACGGCCGGTCAGACGCATAAGTCCGGAGGGCAAGCACTAGGCAAACAGACGGGCACCCTTACACATGCTGCGGCAGCAAAAGGAGGCAAATAATTATGGGAAAACCGGAAGGAAATCAATACAAATCAACACTGATGAACGAACTTCAACAATGAGTAAGGACAACAATAACAGACATACACATATACAAACACACACACATTCTCGTGGCAAACAATGCACAGGATAATGAAGACTATTCACAGGGAGTGAAGGGTGTACCAGCAAGTCAAAATACAAGTGCAGGGAAAGAAACACCACCACCGAGTGGGCTGTGTTGTTCCTTTCGAAATACAACATATTTTCTGGAAGACAACCTCATGAGGAAAGGATATTTGGATGAATCGCTGATTTACAACCTCACTGTAATTATTTCATTTCGTTGAGTTCTTCTTTACATTTGCATTAACAGCATTGCCAGGCACATGTGTTTTTTTATAATCCCCTCCAGCTCCACTAACAAAATATTAAACATTTTTACACCGTGTCACATAAATCATGAGTCCTTGAAGACATAATTATAAATATTTTTACTGTGAATACTCGTACAGCGGCTGAAATCGTTTTTATTTCTAAAATATCACGTTCCATTGAAAGGATCCGCCCCTCTTTTCTGTTTTGGAAAATATTTTTTATCACAAAATTGCTCAACTGTCAAGATTATCCTGATTTACAACTTGACAAGGAGAGATTTGCAAAAGGCAAAAGTCAATCAAATCAAAAGTCAGTAAGACAAGCCTAACTTAATGTTGTTGTTGTAGCGTTAACTGTGTGCCGGGGTGACAGCCCTTGGCCGAAGAATTGCTTTTCGGGTCAATCCGGTCCTTAGAACCGGCATTCGTGGGATTGAAGCCAAACTTAATAAGACAACTCAATGACACTATCAAAGATTTTAAGAGGCTCTGACTAGCCCATTAATATTAAAGCAGTTTGAAACCGTGTCTGACTTCCCAACTGAAAATGGCTATTCAAAATGACCTAGACTGAAACGAAATCTGCAGATAAAATACGAAAGGACCTCTTACTAACATTTGATACAAAATGAGGGCTCAGACCAAATGACCCCGTACCATTATATCACTCTGAGAAATTATTAAGGCTAGAAATTAGAAACTAGTTGGCTGAAATTTAGCACAAACATTTATTGATAGATCAGGACGGTTAGTATTAAAAATGGGCCAGATCGGTCTAAAGCTAAAAAATTTTCCCCTCACACGGTTTGGGTCAACTTCTGGAAAAATCAAAAATCCTAAGCTTCAAATCGCAATATCTAATGAACTATTAGATAAACTAGTTTAAGGTTGTACGCGGAACATATGATATTTACATGGATCACAACACTTCCCGTTAAAAAAGTGGGCGGTGCCACGCCCCCTTAAATTGTTCCCATTTATGGCCAAACTACTGAACCAATCGTTATAAAATGTTAACAGGGCGTAACCAACGACTAGGCATATATTCTAGGCTGTTTTATGGTAAAATGCAAAAGGGGCGTGGCAGCGCTCACACAACCCTGTACTGTAAAAGACTATATCTCATAAACTATTAGAGATATGACTATGATCTTTGGAACATATGTTATTGGCATGGATTACAACACATTCTAGAATAAGGGATCGTGGCATCGCCCCCCATTTATCTAGAAATACACGTCGCACAGTGGTTCCTTTTTATGTAACTTTCTTTTTTATTGTCCGATCGAATCTTGTAGGCAACGTTAATAAGTTTATGTTCTAGCTGTGTGCAAATAATTAAGTCCATACTTTCTATAGTTTTAGAGTTATTCATATTTTAAAATGATTTTCTTTTATTTTTACATCCAAGTATTGTTTCATCGTTTTTTTTTTACCAAAAAAAACTTTAAATGCCGGAAATTTATACGAAACAGATAAAAATAATAATATTAAAATTAACAATATTTATTTATTTAATATTTTTTATTTTAAATTTTTATTCTTCCCAGACAGCCTTAAGACTATGCAAATATTCCATATGTTCTAATAGCATTAAGGCATCATCATCCCCCATTTATTGTGAAAAAAATCAGTATGGGTTTAAATAACCACCTTTTCCATATTGAATATTCTGTTAGTAGTGAGATCTAAAAGCTCCGATAGTGATGTTCTTTTTGCATTAAAGTTAGTTATTTCAATTGCATTAAGGGAAGGGTAACATTTTTTTAGCTTCCAAAATTGTTTTGGATTAGGAATTGTTTTCTCAGTAACATATATTGCGACTTAGAAAAATCCATTTCAATATATGTAACAGCGCATAGAGAAAGGGACCTAAGGGTAAAAAAATCAATTTTCATCAATCAATTGGTGTGGACAACATCTGAGCAACGAATGAAACCGATCCCATGTTCCAAAAGTGTTCCCTCCCAGAGATATGCGTGTTTTATGAAAGTGATGGCTCTCCTGAACAAAACTGGTTTTTACCCGTAGGTCCCTTTCTATTTTGCGCGTCACATATATAGGTACAATCAACGATTCAACATTGTCCATAGGAGCAGAAAATTCTTTCCCTTTGAGCATTTTTTTCTTTACTGGTCGACCTTAATAGTTCTACTATTTCAGCTTCTTCTGATTTATGAATAGAGCGCAATCCTTGGACAAATATACTGCGTAAGTGATCAAGACCTCTTTCTTTGATCAAAGCTGTATTTTTCTTTTTCCTCGTCAGATTTGAAGCTTCTTCGAACAATGAAGATGGTCGCCCTCTTTTAAGTGAAGACGAAGAAGATGCCAGAAAATCTGGAATTTCTACGCAAAATTCCTCATTCATCCAATCCTTATATCTTTTTAGGAAATATGCTTTATTTTGTTTGCAATTATTCCATAGTGTATTGAAATTCGGTACCAGCACTTTGTTAACTTGATTCATTAAATGATTGATTGACTTTTGGCACATATTAAAATTATTCTCTATATAAATTCTTCTTGCAGATACAAATTTACGAATTATTTTATTGCAGTTCATGTAAGCTAAAATTATTTTTTTTACACTTAAATACTTTCATTATTAATAACTCTTGTTGAAATAATATTTCAAATTTCACGAATTACAAGAAACGTTTCAAACTAATAATAATCAGACTATGCACTTCTATTTTTTTTGGAACAAATTATATTTTCGAGGTAAAATCGTGTAACTACAATTTTTCTAAAATTTAGATTTTTAGCTGCAGGGAGTTGAGAAAAGTATAATTTAATTTTGTTGAAATTAAAAAACAATTTGCATTTACTAATGATTATCATTAGTAAATCCAAATGAATTTTTTTCCTTGAAATAAAGACAGGCGTAATTTTAAAAGCAATTGAAACTTCTTTCCGACCTTCGCTAATTTTTTTAATGGAGTTACACGGTTATGCCTATAAACATTTAAATTAAAAATTTGTTCTAAAAATAAACTTTCAAAGCATAGGGGTAGGAGTAACATTGTCTTGTGCTTATGCAAGTGCGAAAAATAGAGTAATGGGAAGTTAGGAAATTATAACAACCACATTCGTGCCGTACTCTCTATTTCACAAAAAAAACTAAAACTGGCGATAAAAATAAAACAACTCTTGATCAGTAACAACTTAAGAATTTTGAGAATACCGACATAGTTTATTACATCTACGATAGCTGAACAAGTAAGATCCTGGCACATCAAGAATCAGTTACGGGTTAAAATCCTAGCAAAGGTTTTTGGTTTTTTTAAGCAATTTATAAAAATTAACTTTTACTTCATAATAATATTTGAAATTTAAAAAAAATAGTTTTTTAATTTTTTTAGCAAAGCTTATTAAAAAATGCATATTTCGGAATGAGGTCCACCTTAAGATCAAAATCTTATTCAAATTTTAGGTATTTTCAGTCTACTTTTTTCATTACACACACGCAGAGAAAATGTATGGTTACTATATGGTCACCGCAACAATAATATGTTCTCTACAACAAAAGCATGTTCGTCGCAACCATAATTTTGACAACAGTATGATTGCGGCAACATTAATATTGTTGAAATATAACAATAGTATTATTGCCAAATTTAGAAATAAAAATATGGTTGTAGCAACCATATAAACATGGTTGATGTAACAAAAGTATTGTATTTTAAAATTTACGTTAACAATAGTATGATTACGGCAATCATACAGTATGGTTGCGACTATGAACATAACAAAACATGTTTTATAGAGCATACTTTTTTTTTGATATACCAAAAAAACACATACACACGATACAGTGCATTAGAACAACAACAACATTCGGAAGGTAGTTCGAGTGATTTTTGTTGTGTTTATTTTGTTCGGTGAAATACTCTACTACCGACTGGTTCTCGTTTATTTAAAATCTGCCTGCACTTAAGTATATAGCCATTGATCATGGTTTTATCACATTCGCTACTTGGGGTCTACGGATGGTGAAGTAGCATTCACCCCTGCTGGCAACTAAAAGTATTTTCGACTGCCGTTGGATATATATTTGTTGTTTCTTGAATGAAATGTTCAATAAAAACATGGCCTCAGATCTGGCTTTGAACCAATTATAATGCAATTTAAAATAACTTGCTTGATAAAAACTTATATTTTTAAATAACAACATTACCCAATCCTAACAAATAATTTTGGGGATCATAGTATGGTTGTAGGAATAATATCATAGTTGCGTGTGAATCATACTATGGTTGTGAGGGTCATACTTTGGTTGTATGAGAAAAATACTGTTGTTGTGAGAATCATAGTATGGTTGTGGAGATCATAGTATGTTTGAGTGTGAATCATACTATGGTTGTGGGGATCATAGTATGGTTGCGTGTGAGTCATATTATGGTTGTGAGGTTCATACTATGGTTGTATGAGAAACATACTATGGTTGTGCGGATCATAGTATGGTTGTAGAGATAATAGCATGGTTGAGTGTGATTCATACTATTGTTCTGAGAATTATAATATGGTTGTGGAGATCATAGTATGGTTCAGTGTGAATCATACTATAGATGTGGGAATCATAGTATGGTTATGTGTCAATCATACCATTGTTGTGAGGATCATAATATTGTTGTGCAACAACCATATACCCAACAATAGTATGATCCTTTTCGAATATTATCACCCCAACCATACTTTTTTTCTGCGTGCACATAAAGTAATTTTAGGCTAAAATTTTTCGCATAAAAATAAAAAATATTTTGATAAACCGAGTGAAATATGAAAATGGACATATTTTTAATAAAAAAAAGAAAATACAATATATTGCAAACACTTTAAATTTTGAATTTATCTACGTTCTTACACTAGTAGGAACCATTGTGCGTCGTGGCGATGTTAATTGCCCGCCACGATCATGGAGTTTGCCACCGTTGGACTACCTCCTTCGGATGTATTTAAAAGAACAAGTCTACGTCAATAAAAAAAAACAATTCAAGAGCTATTTGGCACATTAACGATATTGAACCTCCATTATGTCTCAGAGGTATGCCACCGAAGCCGTGGCGGGCATTTGACCGATATTTTTTCCACACATATTTGTCATAGATGCATCTGTCATAATAAAAAATATTACAATAGGTCTCTGAAAACTTTTGTGCTTTACATACAATTAACTACGTGCGTTTTACCACCCTTTGGACGTTGGACCAACCTTTATTATAAATATTACAAAAATAACAAAAGTGGGCGGAATTTGCTACCAGAATGGGCGTGTCATCCAATCTTTTCATACACTTGAATGAAGCCGTTAAAAAAATATTATGTAGTTTACAATTTATGTGAATTTCATGCACTGGATTACAAGTTATGTGGGTTCGAATCTGCAATGAAACAGGGTCAGTGTAGGAGTTACCAGAAAAGGCGTGTCTAGAAGTCCAAGTCTCTGGCACGGAGTTTACCTTATAACTATTTTCTTAGGTATATGTTTTAAGTGAGATCGTACGAATAGTATTAAAGATAGCAAAATTGAACGTAATGGCACAGTTTTGTGGGGATACCAGAAGGGGTGTAGCGAATTGATAAAGTTTTTGATCCACTATACCCATCTAGTGAACAAAACCATTCCACTTGTACATACAAACTAAACTCCATTCGAAAGTAAAAACTAAGCTTTCGAAATAACTGCTCATAATTTCAATTACAGAATCGACATTTTAAAATCTTTCCGTTTAAAAATTAAATAAAAAAATTAATTTTTAATTACGGCTAAATAACCGAATACATAACGTTTAACCACCAGTTGGTTCAGTTTACAAATGTTCGCTGGAATGATGACCAAATTCTGAGAGTACTTAGAGTCAACAATCAATATATGTGACAGCGCATAGAGAAAGGGACCTAAGGGAAAATAATCAAGTTTCATTTTTTTTTCTTTTTTTGATGTGGACAACATCTGAGCGAATGAGACCGATTCCATGCCATAAAAGTGTTCCCTCCCAGAGATATGCGTTTTATGAAAGTGAAGTCAACGATTCTATGCGCAAATAGAAAGGGACCTAATCTTTAAAATGGCTCTCCTGAACAAAACTGTTCATCGACTTTTCCCTTTTTTTTATGTGGACAACATCTGAGCATCGAATGAGACCGATCCCATGCCCCAAAAGTGTTCCCTCCCAGAGATATGCGCGTTTTATGAAAGTGAAGTCGACGATTCTAAGCGCAAATAGAAAGGGACCTAACCTTTAAAATGGCTCTCCTGAACAAAACTGGTTTTTAACCTTAGGCCCCTTTCTATTTTGCGCGTCACATATGCAAAATTCATTACCAATAGTCATCTTTATTAGTTAGGGTTACCGATACGTTGTCTCTTGAACCGGTAGTGTCAGTTCCATCTACTGAATAATTATGTGTGCCCAATCAACATTCGGTTGTAGCGATAGAATACATGGTTAGTACGTACTACCAACATTCTGTTGGCAAACAACTCGGTTAAGCGACAAATTTTTTCTCTGTGTATGGTCATAAATAGGATTATATCTGACAGACCGATCAAAGAGACATAGCCCAACTCCTCAAGGATTATTTTCCCAGACCACTTTTATCTATGGCGCTATAGACTTAGATGAAATCTGCTCACTGATTTCCACCTTAAATACTTAGAAGTCTCACACATCCTTCAGAATTTCTGTTGATCTATTGTTTCATCTTGAGGTCCTTGCCTCGTCTCGTTACGATATGCATTTCAAGTTTAAGTCTCATCCTTTCAAATCCCATCGGAAAACTCGTTAGTGCAATATCGTGGCCTTGGCCAGATTGCCCTTCATATAGTATAGATCGACCAACCATTAGTTGCGTTAGTTCATATTTTGACGGTATTCCGTGGCCAAAGGATTCGAATCGCGCATAGTCGTACAACAACTAAGAAAGGGTAAAGTCGAAAGGGTTGAAGTTGTGATACCCTACTTCACTCTGAGGTTCCGAACACTTAGCGCCTCTGTCTGACTTTTAGTGGGACAGGAAGTCACAGCGGAAAGGATCTTTGTATGGGCAGCTATATTAAAAAATCCACCAATGTCGTTGAGCTTCGACAGGTCTGGTAATAGGTTGCCCATAAAGCAAGAGAATGCAGTTGAGCAAAAACGCATTAAATAAGTGGCTTCCAGAGTGGCAGGGCCTTTCATATGATGGCAGAGACTTTTGTATGGTTGCTACCTAGAAACATGAACTGATAAAGTCCAAAATCACCTGGATTAGTTATACAGGGTGGGCGATTTAACATTTTCAATTTGAATCGGTTGTAAAAAAAGGTACTGACAATTCTTTAAAATTTCTGTTTTATTGGAAAGGTTGACCTTTGTCATTTGATAATGGAACACAATATCATTCACATGACTAACACAACTAACTCGGCTGTACCTCAACCGATCACCCCAATTTTTCCGTACATTTTCGATTCTTTCGGGTCAAATCGCTCTAATGACAACTTCGATTTCATGTTTCAATGCTTCAATTGTCTCTTGATGCTTTGCGTAACATTTATCCTTAATGGCTCCCCACAGAAAATAATCCAATGGGCTCAAATCACAGCTCCTAGGCGGAAAATTGATATCACAATTTAGGCTGATTATTCGATTATCAAAACCGTGCGTAAAATATCGATGGTTGCGTTGGCTGTGTGACTTGTGGCCCCGTCTTGTAGAAGTCAAATGTCGTCCATGTCATTCTTTTAAATTTATAGAAACAAAAATTCGTTAAGCATATCGCGGAAACGCTCGATGTTGACGGTAAGGGCGGCTCCTTGCTCATATTCGAAGAAAAATGCCCCAATGATGCTGCCAGCCCAGAATCAACACCAAACAGTGACTCGTTGTGGATGGATGCATTGGCTTCGTAATAGTCCCGTGTGGGTTCTCTGAACCCCATATGAGGCATATTTGCTTAATGACATAGCCACCGAGATGAAAATGAGCTTCAAGTGAATACACGATTTTTCGGTAAAATTCTTCATCTCCTGCCAAACAATTTGCCCATTCTGTCCATTGGGCGAAGCAAAAACGCTTCAGATAATAATAGGGCTGTAGTTCTTGATCAATTTAAATTTTTTAAGTCTTCATTCCGATGTATTTATGCAAAATTCTTCTCAAAGTGCGACAAATGTTCACTTCCATAGCGCTGATAACGAGTTGATGTTGATGGAAGCTTCTGGGCATTCTCAGCCATAGTAGCGCTGCTTTCGTTTGATCGCACTAGACGAGAACGTACTCGGGTGGGTTTGTCCAATAAAGATCCATTTTCAACACCTCGCTTCAAAAATTGACACAAAAACTGAACTAAAGGCCGATCTCTTCTTGAATATTTTTCACGTACATTTCTTACAGTTTGCGTTAAAGACTCACTACCTTGAAAGTAAGTTTTTATGTTTTCCAATTTTTTAAGCAATATACAAAAAAGCCTCCGTCACTTGTAAATTACTTCAGCCAAATTTTGTGAAGATGAGATATGTAGAGAATGATCCATCTATAGTTATTTTTTTAGAACAAAAAAAATATAAAAATTCACATCAAGTGTGGAGTCTTTATTGGTAATTTGAAAGGACATTTTATGGCATTAATTTTTTGAAAATAACTACCTTCAAATGTTGGCAACTGTATTATGGAAATGAGCGTTCGGTGAGAAACGGGAAAATCTGCTGTTTTCGACCAAAATTTTGTTCAGTGATGAGGCCCATTTTTGGCTCAACGGCAAAGTTAATAAACAAAATTGCCGCATTTGGACTGAAGAGCAACAAGAAGAGGTTCAAGAGGTGCCATTATACCCAGAGAAAACCACGGTTTGGTGCGGTTTATAAGCTGGTGGAATCATCGGTGCTTATTTTTAAAAAAAAAATGATGATGGCTGGAACGTAACCGTGAATGGTGCTCGCTATCGCGCCATTATATCGAGCCATAAGCGCTAACCTATCGTAAGTCAAATTTTTGGAAAAAAAATTTTATTGCTGAAAAATAATCGTTAGGACAAGCCTCATCGTTTTGTATTTTTAAAATGACAAAATTGTTAGTAAAACATCAAAAAAAAAAAGCTTTTGCATTTTATCGTAAATGATTGTTTAAATTTTATTGTGTAGCAATTTTATCGTAAGTCACACATCAAATTGCTGCAGCAATCGCAAATGTGTTCAGATTTTTTTTTTGTTTTTTGATACAGTTATATGAGTAGGTAGAAATCTTAAATTTTTGCATTAAAACATTTGCATTTTTAATAAAGTTGTTTGAAATAAATAATAAAAACCGTCTCCTGTAAAATTTGCATTTTTTCACTTACGATAGGTTAGCGCTTATGGCTCGATATCGATCTTTTTGCTACCTGAAATTGAAGCCCGTAATCTTGACGACACTTGGTTGCAACAGGACGGTGCCACTTGCTATACAGCTGCTCAAACAATGGATCTATTGAGAGGTCATTTCAAAAAGCAGCTAATTTCTCGTTTTGGACAGGTGAGTTGGCCGCCCAGATCGAGTGATATCACACCTTTAGACATTTTTCTTTGGGGCTACGTAAAGTCCAAAGTCTATGCTGACAAACCAGCTACGATTCAGGTTTTGGAAGCCAACATTACACGTGTCATTAAAGCTATGCCGAACCAAATGCTCGAACGAGTCATCCAAAATTTTACCCTCAGAATGGAAAACCTAAGGCGTAGTTGCGGCCAACATTTGAAGGAAATTATATTCAAAAAATAAATTAAAAAAAATGTCCTTTCAAATTACAAAGATTCCCCACTTGATTTTTATATTCTTTTTGCTCTGAAAAAATACCTCTAGATGGATCACCCTATATATGTAGCTTCTAGGGGCAGAAACATTAAAATAATTGAACAAATGTGTGGAAGCTATATCACAAATCTTATGAAATTGTTTCCAATTTTAAAAGCGTCCGTCCTTGGACCAAAAAACTTACTTGTGTCAAATGCTATTAAGACTAGATGTCAATTATGGCTTCTCGAGCTGAAAACAAAAAATTGACGTAACCATTTGTTTTGTTTTGTTTTTTTTTTTAAATAACCAACACTCAGGGGATGCCCTCTATAAATGCAGTGCAGTTCATTGCGTTGGCGAGTGGAAAGTAAAGGATCGGAAGGGGGAAAGAGGGAGTAATGATTATTGACGTTTGCCTTGAACTTCAGGATGTCGCTATTAGTGGGAAATACATTTGCCGGAAGTCGATTCCACATACGGACTGTACGAGCGAAAAACGAATTTGATCTGTAGTGTATAGTGCGGTCAACTGGCCAATCGATAACAAATGGGTGTGAATTCCTAGAAAGTCGCGTATCCCTGCCGAACATTCTCACGTCAGGACGGATGTCTGATGAACACACACCATGAAAGTAACGATAGAACAGCGTCACGCAACCCACATTCCGACGATGCTCAAGGGAAACAATAGAGTTGGATACCCTACTGTCACCTATCAGCACCATCGCTCTCCTTTGAACACGGTCAAGTAGCTCCAAGGATGATTTTGGAGCACCTGCCCATATATGGGAGTTGTATTCCATCTTTGGTCTGATGTACTAAGTTGTATAGATACAGCCAATGCACTTGAGTGCTTCTTTCGACACTTCGAATACATGTCTCGTCCAACGAGCGTCACATTGTATTTTCAGAACATCGAGAGCTTCTGATTGTTCAATATCCGTACCATCGATATAAATTAACGATATTGTTGAGTCAGCGGACTGTGTCTTACGCGCATTAAAATCTACTCTATTCACTCGACCCCATTCGGAAATGGCCAGTAGATCCCGGCCAAGTGTCTCATCCATAATTCGCCTTTTGTCTTTAATATCTTGAATGACAGAGGTTACTATCATCTGCGAAAGAGTAGATTGGATTCACGGTCTGACCCAAAAGATCGTCAATAAAAATAAGAAATAAAGAAGGAGAAAGGACAGAGCCCTGTGGCACACCTGCGGTCACCCTATGTGTGTTGGATGAGAACCCATCTACAACAGCTCTAATAGCGCGATCTATAAGAAAGCTCGATATAAATCCAGCAAACGTATTACCGACACCAAATGGGATCAGCTTTTATATGAGTGCACCGTGCCAGACTCTATCAAAGGCCTTGGAGATCTCTAGACCCCCGACCTTACTCTCACCAAACTGGTGGAGAAACCGACTCCAACGCTCCGACAAGAACGTCTACAGGTCTCCGGTAGAGCGATTTCTACGGAAGCCATACTGTCGATCACTTACCAGGTCGTTGGTTTCTAAATATCTCACAAGATGGTGGTTTACCATGCTCTCTATTACCTTGGAGAGCGCAGAGCAAATCGCAATTGGCCGATAATTCGCAGGATTATTGGCTTCACCCTTTTTAGGGATCGGCTGGACGTCCGCAACCTTCCAACACGCTGGGAAAACTCCCGCACGGTAAGCAAGGTTGCGTAATGGACGGGCTAGCGTCGACGAGCACTTACATAGGACAAGTGCCGAAATACCATCCGGGCCCGGGGATTTATATACATCGAGGTTCGCAAGAACCCTTTTAACTCCACGCGTTCGAAAAAATATCTGTGGCATGGAACTTGATACGTTTTCGATCGCGGGGAGTGGTTGATTGCTTTCCGGCAAGAAAGAATTTTCTGCAAATATTTCAGCCAAAAGGTTAGCTTTATCAACCGGGTCAGTGAATGTCTGGTCATCTTTAACAAGAGGGCTAGATAAAGGGGCTAGATAAAGAACTATCCTTTACTCTTCCTATAAACGACCAAAAGCTCTTACTTCCTCTGGGAGAAGTAAGAACCTTTGTATGTAGACGTTGTTCGTGCAGAAATTTTTCACGCCTAAGCACTCTAGCACACGAAGCTATTACAGCAGCAGTTCAGTAATGGAGTTTTTGTTCAAACGCCAATTTCTGAACGCTTCCTCCTTTGATCTGACAGCATCCCTGAATGCCTGGTTAAACCAACCGTTTTTGGCTGGTTTAGCCGACATAATTTAAATTGGAACAAAAGTCTTTATTCCAGATAAAATTATATTTTGGATCATTTCAGCCGCAGCATTTACGCCGTTATCAAGAAAGCAAAGTTTCCAAAAGCAACGTTTCCAAAACCATATGTCTGTGACAGCTACATCTAGTAAATCTGAACCGAATTTCTTCAATTTCTGTAGCGTCCGTCCTTTGCCCCAAGAAACTTTTCCAAATTTAATGAAAATCGCACAGCAACCAGTTGTTTGATTACAAGCTTTAGATGGACGGACGGAAGGACAGACGGGCATCGCAAAATCACACTTACTAATGATACTGAGTCGATCAGTACACTTGAAGGAGGGGGGTAGGTCAAATACTAAATATGTGACAGTGCATAGAGAAAGGGACCTAAGGTTAAAAAAATCAATTTTCATTTTTTATCTTTTTTTAAGTGGAAAACATCTGAGCATCGAATGAGACCGATCCCCTTCCCCAAAATTGTTCCCTCCCATAGATATGCGCGTTTTATGAAAGTGAAGTCTACGATTCTTAGCGCAAATAGAAAGGGACCTAATCTTTAAAATGGCTCTCCTGAACAAAACTGGCTTTTAACCTTAGGTCCCTTTCTATTTTGCGCGTCACATATGTATTTCGCTCGTGAAATTATAAATTTTCTCAGATTTTACGTTTAACAACAAAAACACCAAAATCCGAAAAATCCGACAGCAAAATACCCGGTCAAACCGTCTTGTCGGGTTTTACCTATTTTGGAGTAACCAAGCTCGGGCTTGGACACAAAATTCGGAATGTCGGTTTGTGGTTTTGGACATTCTAGTTTATTTCCTTACGGTTTAGGTAATACAAACATTAGCACAAAGTCATAATATGCAGAAGGGCATAAAGTACAGGGTGCGGCAAAAGTCACGAAGGGGTTTAAAACAATCATAACTTATTAAATTTTTAATTTAAAATTATTTTTCTTACAAAATAAGAAAATAAACTTATAGTATCTGTAGATATTTTAAATGTATGTGTGAAAGATTACCTCACTTAAGTGACTATCATTTTTAGCCGCGCAAAGTTAAGATCTTTAAAGAACATTTTCCATGACACGAGTCAGAGTAGCTGTCTGCAACGCTCTTATTTTGGCCCGAATATTCTCCTTTAGCTGTTCAAGGGTTCTGGGTTTATTGGCATACACCCTCTCTTTTAAATATCCTCCAAGGAAATAATAAGGTGCTGTTAAGTCCGGCGAACGGACAGGCCAATTGAAAGCTGAATTTTTGGAAACTAAACGTTCGCCAAAAATGTCTCTTAGGAGGTTCATAGTGGTTCGAGCAGTGTGTGCAGAGGCCCCATCTTGTTGGAACCACATCTCTGGATTGTCAGAAAAAGCTGGCCTTAAAATATTTTGGAGCATATCTCGCTATCGCTTGCCATTTAAAGCTACAGCTTCAGCATTGTCATTGTTATCTTCGAAAAATAATGGTCCAATAATTCTTTGGGACGTAATTGCACACCATACTGTGCATTTAATAGGATGTTACTGTCGCTGATGAAGCACCCTTGGTTTTCCAGTACCCCATATTCTGCAATTCTGTTTGTTTACGAAATTCTTGGAAACGAAGTGCATAATTTATTCGTTCTTGGGGAACTCCTGGCTTTAAGTGTTGTACTAACTGCTCCTTGTATGGAAAAAAATGTAAATTTCTCCTTAACATTCTGCGTAAAGAGTTGATGTTTCAGGATTCTCCTCAATACTCTCCTGTACGCGTTGAATATTTCCTACATTATTTACAGAACGTGGTATTCCGCTCCCTCACTGAGCCTTGTTCCCGAAATCGCGCCACTGAGCGTCGAATTATTGATTCGGAGGGTGAATTCCGCACACTAAAATAACGACGATAGGCTCGTTGAGTTTGAACTATTTATCGACGATGTTCAAAATAAAATTCTATGATTTTGGCTCGTTGGGTAACGTTGTAACTTTCCATGATTAATCTCATAGATTCATTTCACAAGTCCTAAACAGAAAAAGGAGAAAAAAATTACATTAGAAAAGTTATTAATTTTTCAAATCCTTTCGCCTGTATTTCGATATTTTGAAATTATCTTAAACAAATACACAGAAAAGATGTACGAGGGCGGTTCGGAAACTTCTTAGCCTAGCACAAAAAGCGCGGTATAAACAGAAAAAAGTTAAGTGTTTTGGAAACTTCCATCTCTGCTATGAACACATGTTAAATTTTATTTCGATCTGGTAACTCCTTCATATGGAAACAGGTGTTCACAAAAGACGCATCCGCGATTTTTTTACAATGGAAAATCAGAAATGCGTGGTGTCATTAAATATTTACATAAAAAAGGTTTATCGGGACAACAAATTCATAATGATGTGGTGAATGTGTTAGGTGAAAGTGCTCCTTCATATGCAACAGTAAAAAATTGGGTTGCTGAATTTAAACGTGGTCGTACAAGCATTTAAGGTGAACCACTTAGTGGACGTCCAAAAACAGCAACAACAACAGAAATCGTAGCCAAAGTGCATGATATGGTATTAAATGATCGACGAATAAAAGTGCGTGAAATAGCTGTTATCATGGGCATCTCAAATGATCGAGTCCATTTAATTTTGCATGATGAACTACAGATGAAAAAGCTTTCTGCAAGATGGGTGCCGCACTTGTTAACACTCGACCAAAAACGCATAAGAATGAACATTTCTCAAGCTTGTTTGGATCGTTTTCAGCGAAATAAAATGGATTTTAAGCGTCGTTTCATAACTGTTGATGAGACATGGATCCACCACTATACTCCAGAGACAAAAGAACAATCCAAACAATGGACTGAAGCTGGAGGAAGTGCCCCAAAAAAGGCAAAAACAATTCAATCGGCTGGTAAGGTTATGGCAACGGTTTTTTGGGACTTCAGAGCTATTTTATTGATTGACTATCTGCAACAGAGTAAAACAATAAATTCAGAGTACTATTGCAACCTTTTAGATCAATTAAATGAACAAATTCGAGAAAAACGTCCTGGCTTACAACACAAAATAATAACTTTTCATCAAGACAACGCACCAGCGCACAAGAGTGTTTTAACAATGGCTAAAATCAACGAATTAAAGTACGAGTTGCTTGACCACCCACCTTATTCTCCTGATTTAGCTCCCAGTGACTTTTACCTGTTGCCAAATCTAAAAAAATTCCTTGCTGGCAAGCGTTTTACCTCAAATGAAGATGCAATTACAGTTGTAAACCACTATTTTGAAGACCTTGAGGAAAACTATTTTAATCAAGGGATAGAATTGCTAGATAAGCGTTGGACTAAGAGTATTGAAGTTTCAGGAGATTATATTGAAAAATAAAAATATTTTTAAAAAACTAACTATTCTCTTTCATTGATAGGCTAAGAACTTTCCGAACCGCCCTCGTACAATTCCACAATGCTGGTTGCTATTATTTACCATAAGTTCCGAAACAACAGCAGGAATCTGCTGAAATAATACGGCAACATCACACAATAAATACACTTTAGTCCCCACCACCCCCTCAATTTGATGTACATATATTACACAATAATATCCTTAATTAATATTTGCTTAAGTTATTACAAAACAAATTTGCCCACCAGAAATATGTGGCACACTCTTTGTGAGCGAGTGGTTGAGTGGCTAGCCTCCCGCCCAAATCGACCGTAACAACATTACAATAAACCACAAGGAAAAATGCTTTATTAGCTTGAGCGCCACCATAACCACAACGAGTCCTTTCGGTGTGGGAATTAAGGCCACACTAAAAGTTTCCCCTGCCTCATATGAGCAAAAAGTATTCCCACATGGAGAACAAGAAACGTCGCCTGTTGGAGGACAAATGTTTGCCTTTGCAACGACAGCGTCAGCCCACAGACTCCCCAAATATTAATTTATGACCATTTAAATGAACATAAACTCAAAGGCTGCTTCAAACGAAACATACGAAAAAAGGACAATTTAATTTAATTTTGTGGCTGTATGGCTATGATGACTGCCCAACATGCCTCTCTTTTCGCCCCCCTTCCTCCCTTTTTGGGAAACGGAATGTCGTGCCGAAAACCATAGTTCACACTTGTGGACTTAGAATTCAACATATGATACTCTGCGTATGTATGCCTGATTATCCTTTAACGCACGAGTATGTGTAGGATTGTTTGTTTGCTCATAAGGATGTGGCCACTGCTAAGGAGGAGAAGGAGGATATGGTGTAGAGCAAATTGTAAATGTATGCTAAAATTTATGGCCTCTAATTAGAAAATGATGAATTTATGTTTGAAAGTTCGGGAGAGTTGGAAATGAAAATGATTTAGTAAAAGCAGGATGTAAATGTAAATATTAAATGACATGAGCTTATAGGGCAGTGATCAAAGTATCTGGACCGATTAGCCATTCCGTTTTAGAGTTTCCATAACCATAATTTTTAGAAACCGGTCGCAGTTTTCTCTCAGTTGGCTGAGCACCATTGATCCATGGGGCTTTGAAAATTATGTCCCTTCAAACATGAAACCACCACTAACAATCATATTTCCCAATACTGCTCGTTTACTCGAACGCAAATCATGGTGGAGAGTATACAAGCTTTTACCCGTTATTTTCTGCGTTTTTACAATGAAATGTCGTCAATAGTCATTTGGTCAAATTCTAGCTTAAAAATCTTCAAAATTGGTAGCTCTGCCTAGGTTCCTCAACTTGGGATTGTAAAAGAAAGAAATAGACGAAATCGAAATCGATCGGCAAAGTGAAGTTTAATTCGAATTTAACTTCACATAGCGCTCACTGCTGTCTTGTCCAAGAGTGAAGATAAATTTGAATTTTTAACCCACTGGGGACCGGGGATTTTTTGCGTTTTTGAAAGTTAAATTCGAATTTATCTTCACTCACATCAATTTTGTTTGCGTTTTAGTAGCGTCCGGTTGGTGGAGGGTATATAAGGTTCGGTCTAGTCAAACTTTACTACGTTTTTACTTGATTTAATTGATATTATTGTTTTAATTAATAATTAATATAATATTGATGAAATACTTACAGAAAATAATGGTAGTGCAACAATTTGTTTATTAAAAAAACATCCAATACGAGGGCGGTTCGGATTCTTAGCCTATCAATGAAAGAGAATAGTTAGTTTTTCAAAAGTATTGTTATTTTTCAATATAATCTCCTGAAACTTCAATACACTTAGTCCAACGCTTATCTAGCAATTCTATCCCTTGATTAAAATAGTTTTCCTCAAGGTCTTCAAAATAGTGGTTTACAACTGTAATTGCATCTTCATTTGAGGTAAAAAGCCTCCCAGCAAGGAATTTTTTTAGATTTGGGAACAGGTAAAAGTCACTGGGAGCTAAATCAGGAGAATAAGGTGGGTGGTCAAGCAACTCGTATTTTAATTGGTTGATTTTAGCCATTGTTAAAACACTCATGTGCGCTGGTGCGTTGTCTTGATGAAAAATTATTTTTTTGTGTTGTAAGCCAGGACGTTTTTCTCGAATTTATACATTTAATTGATCTTAAAGGTTGCAATAGTACTCTGAATTTATTGTTTTACCCTTTTGCAGATAGTCAATCAATAATATACCTTTGAAGTCCCAAAAAACCGTTGCCATTACCTTACCAGCCGATTGAATTGTTTTTGCCTTCTTTGGGGCACTTCCTCCAGCTTCAGTCCATTGTTTGGATTGTTCTTTTGTCTCTGGAGTATAGTGGTGGATCCATTTCTCATCAACAGTTATGAAACGACGCTTAAAATCCATTTTATTTCGCTGAAAACGATCCAAACAAGCTTGAGAAATGTTCATTCTTATGCGCATTTGGTCGACTGTTAACAAGTGCGGCACCCATCTTGCAGAAAGCTTTTTCATCTGTAGTTCTTCATGCAAAATTAAATGGACTCGATCATTTGAGATGCCCATGATATTAGCTATTTCACGCACTTTTATTCGTCGATCATTTAATACCATATCATGCACTTTGGCTACAATTTCTGTTGTTGTTGCTGTTTTTGGACGTCCACTACGTGGTTCATCTTCAATGCTTGTACGACCACGTTTAAATTCAGCAACCCAATTTTTTACTGTTGCATATGAAGGAGCACTTTCACCTAACACATTCACCATATCATTACGAATTTCTTGTCCCGATAAACCTTTTTTATGTAAATATTTATTGACACCACGCATTTCTAATTTTTCCATTGAAAAAAAATCGCGGATGCGTCTTTTGTGAACACCTGTTTCTATATGAAGGAGTTGCCAGTTATTAACATGTGCCAATTTAACATGTGTTCATAGCAGAGATGGAAGTTTCCAAAACACTTAACTTTTTTCTGTTTATACCGCGCTTTTTGTGCTAGGCTAAGAAGTTTCCGAACCGCCCTCGTACTACTTGCTCGTACAATTTTGTGTGTTTTATCACAGCATTTTTGAAACATTTTTTAATTAAATATGCACATTTTTCAATCACAATTGCCTTTTATTTATTTCTGTGTACTCCAAATATTTCCAGCAGTCCGAGGTGAACCCATATAGAAAAATGTAGTGTGGTCCAACCCTGGGTTTTTGAACTGAGTTCTGAGATAGTCGCTCTGACACACCAACGCTGGCCTAAACAATCAGTCAAAAACAATGAAAGGTAAGTCATTTTATCAGAGCTACCTTATTTTAAAATAGTTTATAGAGCGTAGAAAAAGTTGGATACCAAGCAAAGGGTCTTGTTGGTTTCAATGCATTACTTATTGCTTGTCATTTCACGTGTATTCAAACTTCCAAGACTGTATCAGTTGTCGCCTGGATAGCTTTATTTTGACAAAATGTAATGAGATTTGTTGCAATTGTCATATAGGATGGCCATATAAAATTTTAAATTTGAATTTGCTGTAAAATAAAACTACTGATAATTTTAATTGAAAAGGTTGACTTTGTCATTTAATAATGGAACACCATCCGATCCGCCCTGTCATTGAAGCTGATGTAATACGCTAGGTTTCTGACACTAATCCCTGTTCCTCAAGACAGGAGACTAAGTTCCTAATCGTGTTGTTACTGGACGCTGTTATGACATTATAATGAGGACAATAATTTTGTTTGCATAAGAAAGATATTAAAATCACAATATCGACGATTTGCTATACATCATATGTAGCCACTTATATAAGTAAAGTATATCACCATAAAATACTTAGGGTGGTCCAAGTGAATCGCACAATATTAATTGTAAATAAAACAAAAAGTATTCAGAGAATTATCTTGGTATTTTACAGGATCAATGACAATTATGTGTAAAACAAAACTTGGGCCAAATGCTGGCCACAGCTTCGGTGGCATACCTCTTTCCGATGATCCATACTTTCCATGACTCTGAGTTATAATGGATGTTCAATGTCGTTAATGTGCCTTATTATCTCATCCATTTGCTAATGAATTTAATTCACTTCTGTCTGTTTAACCAGCCCTTCGGCGTATTGCCAATGCTGTAAATTTTCAGTAGGCTCCATCTCTTAAGTCAATTGAACATTGTAAGCATATAAATTAAAATCTTTATTCAAAATTCACATCGGTGATGTTTGTGAGAAGGCCAATTGGGGGGCACGAAGACGAGTCGAGGTTGACAGCTCTTTTGCCCCACTATTGCGAGCAACATAAATTTTTTGCGCAGAACGAACTGGGCGAGCAGGGTCTATCACATTTTCTACAGATCCGGTTTGCTGAAATTTGGGCACAATTCTCCCGATTGTGGACACATTTGTTTGATTATTTTGACCAAAAAAAACACAAAGTGCACGAAATGCATTTTTATTTTAAAGCTAATTTTCGCGAAAGGCTTAAACAATCTAAACGCATCGCTCAATTTTATAACTATCCATGGTGGAATTTGCCAAACACGTAAACAAAGAAATGTCGGATTAAGTTGGCCACAAAACTTGACATTAAGGTGTGACTCACAACGAACATCGTGCATTATGGTTGGACCACTCTATACATTACCCGCAAAAGAGAACAAAGAAATTAGGAAAAAAAGTTATTAATATGTTTAACCCTTCAGTATTATGTAGACCACCCTGAAGATGTTATTTGGACCAGTTAAAATCTTAATTACAGAGCCTTCTCACGAGTTACGACAATTATACTCTACAATACACTCGGCTCCTGCGGTTTTTTGTTCTTAAACCAGGTTTTGGACTCTTCGTAGATCGGGAGTGGACATTCAACTCCATCATCAGTAAGTGGTTGCAGCAGTATGCTTTTAACTGATTTTTAACACTCACCAACTCTTTCTTTTAATCCGTGGAATTCTTTCGGCTGCTCCTTAAATATTATTTCAAAAATCTAATTTAGCAACAAATTAAACAAAATCGAAAGCAGCTACTTAAGGAATTATTAGAATTTTGGAGCACAAATAACTTCGTGCGGTCAAACGCACTTCATGCGTCTGCCAAGGATCACCACACGCCAGTATTTGGCGTATATCGGCCCCACCGCCACCGTAGACAACAGCAGCAGCAGAAATTATTTTAGCCTCTTGGTGAAATATTTCAGAAATTGTTTTATAATCAAACAAAAAGTGATCTTTTTTACAAAACCCAATTTTAATGGTTTTTCTACGTTCCGAGACTGCCAGCATTTTTGCGATGTGGAATATGAAAGGGAAGCACCACCAACCACAACAGCAACAACAGGGGTTTTGCAAGCAAAATACCTAAAATTCCAATAAACTCGCGACCAAAACAAAAATAACCTACCCGCAAGGCTAGCATGCCTGAGGACGAAGTGATGCTGCTCCTCTTTGTAAAAATCACAGTCAAGTGGCGACAACGGCCCTTGCCCGCATGCATGGTGTAGGGGGAGGAGGCGGGTGAGATGGCCAACATGATGCGGCTGACAACAACAACAAGTGTGGGTTACACAAAAACCATCACAGCAACAATCGCTGGCTTCTAAGTTGGTCATCAGCAAGGAGGAAAAACTTTTTGGTAATTTCCAGCAATGGATCGAGGCGATACGATACGATCGAGATCGACTGCAATAAGAAACGCTTTTGGTCACAAATCAAACACACTCACACACACACACATACGCACAAAGGCCAGCCAACGAAATCCACAAATAAAAAGACAGTTTAAATTGATGTCTGTGATTTTTTCGATATAATTTTTTGTTTGTTTTTGTCCCTGGAACGTTTTCATACGTCATTTGTGTCATTCGTTGTTGCTGCTGTTGTGCTTGTCGTCTCTCTGGTCGCTGGTGTAGTAAAACAGTGTGATGATGTGATTTCTGGTCAGTCCATACGTCCGTCTCTCGGACTCTGCCTCCTCCTCCGCCCAAGTAAGCGGTGATCACCAATTTGAAAAATCCATGTTTTTTGCACTGTTTCCAATACATGATGATCGATTGTTTTGTGTGATCGGCAAAAACAAAAACACGCACGCACACACACACCAGCAACAGATTATAGTGTTGTTGTTGTTGCTGCTGTTGCCGGCAGAGTCAATATTGACGCTGATCTTTGATGGATGCGCGCCTCATCATCGTCAGTCAGCAGCAATCGTAACATCATTTCATTTTGTGGCGGGGAGCCCACAAAAAATTTGCCATCGAGGCGAAATGAAAAAGAACTTGACAGAAAATTGCAGCAGCAAACAGAAACTGCACATGTTGTTGCTGTTGACTTGACGAAATGGCAAAAACAAATCCAACAACAGCAACAGAATTTGAGGAAAAACTTTTTATTTTAAATTGTTTATAAAGCAGAAATGTGCCAACCTGTGTAGTTTGAGAGGGGCTTTCTATGTAGTGACAGTATAAAAATTGCGAATTGTGTTCATCAAATTCGAGTCAGAAATACTAAATTTCATTAGTATAAAAACGAGTATTTTTACACAGAAGAAACAATTCATTTCACTGAAACTATTCGAATATTCAAACAAAAAATTAATTAGGAATAAAAAATAAAAAATTTCACATATTAAATAAAATATTATTACGTACTTGTGGTTTATCGAAACTTTTCCAATTTTAAGCGATAAACAAATTCACGTATTTAGAAAAAAAACATATGCCCTCTTTCGAACATATTTTTGTTATGAGAAAATGAAAAAAATTCACATGCAGTACGACCTCGTTAATCCGAATTATTGATTGCGGATCCTAATACGGATCATCAAAAATTCGTATAATGGGATACTTTCGTCTTCACGTGTTTTTTGTAAAAGACTCTCTCTCTACATACGAGGGCGGTTCGGAAACTTCTTAGCCTAGCACAAAAAGCGCGGTATAAACAGAAAAAAGTTAAGTGTTTTGGAAACTTCCATCTCTGCTATGAACACATGTTAAATTTTGTTTCGATCTGGTAACTCCTTCATATAGAAACAGGTGTTCACAAAAGACGCATCCGCGATTTTTTTACAATGGAAAAATTAGAAATGCGTGGTGTCATTAAATATTTACATAAAAAAGGTTTACCGGGACAAGAAATTCATAATGACATGGTGAATGTGTTAGGTGAAAGTGCTCCTTCATATGCAACAGTAAAAAATTGGGTTGCTGAATTTAAACGTGGTCGTACAAGCAGTGAAGATGAACCACATAGTGGACGTCCAAAAACAGCAACAACAACAGAAATTGTAGTCAAAGTGCATGATATGGTATTAAATGATCGACGAATAAAAGTGCGTGAAATAGCTAATATCATGGGCATCTCAAATGATCGAGTCCATTTAATTTTGCATGAAGAACTACAGATGAAAAAGCTTTCTGCAAGATGGGTGCCGCACTTGTTAACAGTCGACCAAAAACGCATAAGAATGAACATTTCTCAAGCTTGTTTGGATCGTTTTCAGCGAAATAAAATGGATTTTAAGCGTCGTTTGATGAGACATGGATCCACCACTATACTCCAGAGACAAAAGACAAATCCAAACAATGGACTGAAGCTGGAGGAAGTGCCCCAAAGAAGGCAAAAACAATTCAATCGGCTGGTAAGGTTATGGCAACGGTTTTTTGGGACTTCAAAGGTATTTTATTGATTGACTATCTGCAAAAGTGTAAAACAATAAATTCCGAGTACTATTGCAACCTTTAAGATCAATTAAATGTACAAATTCGAGAAAAACGTCCTGGCTTACAACACAAACAAATATTTTTTCATCAAGACAACGCACCAGCGCACAAGAGTGTTTTAACAATGGCTAAAATCAACGAATTAAAGTACGAGTTGCTTGACCACCCACCTTATTCTCCTGATTTAGCTCCCAGTGACTTTTAACTGTTCCCAAATCTAAAAAAAAATCCTTGCTGGCAAGCGTTTTACCTCAGATGAAGATGCAATTACAGTTGTAAACCACTATTTTGAAGACCTTGAGGAAAACTATTTTAATCAAAGGATAGAATTGCTAGATAAGCGTTAGACTAAGTGTATTGAAGTTTCAGGAGATTATATTGAAAAATACAAATATTTTTGAAAAACTAACTATTCTCTTTCATTGATAGGCTAAGAATTTGCCGAACCGCCCTCGTAGTTACTAAATTTTTTTTTCAATGTCACAGTAAAAAAAATATTTAAAATATAAAATTATATGTTTAAAAATAAATTTGAAAAATTTCCCATTTAGAGGACAGAAACAATAATTTATTTATTGAAAAAACAATTTATAGAACATATTAAAAAAAAAACCTTAACAAAATAAAATTTATTTTGACGAGAATGTGAAAAATTTCTTTCCAGGATATACAAAAGTATCGATTAGTTTTTCTTTGCAAAAAAGCTGTACTCTTTAATTTGTGGTACAATTGAAAACTCGTTGGTACCGTGGTACTCTCGATGGAGTTTTGGTACATTTAATTGTCATTCATCGAAATAGTTCTTTTATCAACATTTTTATAAAACTGAAATTTAATGATGATAACCTATCAGCTAGACCCAGTAACGTCATTAAATTTAAACTTTACGGTCCATGTGGATTCGGAAATATGTTCGGACTTTGAGCAGGAGTCAAAATAATGAGCACGGTTCCTATTTCGACCAAATTTAAAGTTACAGGAAGTGAAAATAATTGAATACAATTTTGGGGAATATAAATTTTTATTTTATAAAAAAATCAAGTTAAAACAAACATTTGTTAACAAATTCGCAGGCATTTATCGACATCATTTTTCCACTCGTTTTTTAACATCTAAGCCAACTGATGAGGGTTCTTATACGTACCATGTAAGTACAAGTTTACAACTGTAATAATAAGATTGATACTTTTATATATGATGATCGTTTTAAACGCACAATATCTTAGGCCACACCTGATTCCCTGTGAGCAAATTGGACTCATTCCTGGGTAGAGAGTGCTTAAGATTTCACCATTCTCCTCACAGTTATCACATTATGGCGTATGCGCGAAGGTTTCCTACGGATATTGGCATCATCCGAGTCCCACAGAATTTGCGAAGTCTTATCTATTGAAGTTCTCCGGGTCAAATTTGAACTCACTTGTGCGAGAATCGTGCTAACACGACATCGTGGATATGAGAAAAAACTATGGCAAATCGTTCCCGCATTAATCAATGAACCCCTTTTTAATGTAAGATTAAGCCGGATCAATTGGCCACTTTGTCTATGCTTCCAGACACTATCAGAATAGCAAAATATAATCTTTTTTTTTAAATAAATTGATGGATTTTCCAATGTATCAATATTATAGCTCCTCTGAGATTAATGACAGTATTCTCGACATCAGAGTGAACAGACCGCCGTCAATTTGCCTACAGGTTGCGCGAAGCTCTATATGTGACAGCGCATAGAGAAGGGAACCTAAGGGTAAAAAAAACAATTTTCACTTTATTTTTTTTTGATGTGGACAACATCTGAGCATCGAATGAGACCGATCCCATGCCCCAAAGGTGTTCTTTTTCAGAGATATGCGCGTTTTGTGAAGGTGATGGTACATCAAAGATACACGTATTTAAATCTTTAAAATGTCTCTCCTTAACAAAACTTTGACGCGGATAATTCGTTTTTCAGCGGTGCTGTCCGTATGTAACACAGTCTTCACACTCAAGCTTTTCAAGCCATGTACAGTATTAACAGAATAATTAAAATGACCCCATAGAAGTCTTGCAAGTTTTTAATGGCTTCCTTAATTTTTTACAAAGAAGCCGGAGTCCGAAATCAATTTTCGGAATTCAAACTCGACAGCAATGGAGTCTTGAAAGATGTTTTCTTAAAAAACATCGTTTGATTGTACCAAGTATGTACCAGGTTATAATCAAGTTTGACCAGTTGTTGGTTTAGAGGCAAATGACGTGTTGTTCATTCAAGATTTGTTTGCAAGTTGAAATATGTTCATAGTGATCTAATAATATTATTCATAACACAGCAATATGCTAATTAAGAGAATTCCCTAAGAAGTTTTTTGCCACAAAAATACCAACACGCCGTAGAGGTTGTAACAATTAACTTGGTTTACTGACCATTTCAGATTTGTTATGTCCAGATCCAAGTGGCCTATCCCCTTCTGGGTCTTACCGAGAAACAATAAGCGATAAATATCGGTCCCTGATGTATATTGTTGTTCTACGAGGGCGACCGCAAAAGTAACTGGAACCGTTTTTTTGGAATTATTATTATTTATTTTTCAACATAATCTCCTTTCAACTCAATACACTTCGTCAAACGTTTTTCAAGTTTTTTAATTCCATCCGAAAAATAAGATTTTTCAAGACCTTTAAAATATGCCTCAGTTTCAGCAATAACCTCGCTATTGGACGAAAATTTTTTGCCACCGAGATTTTTTTTTAAATTTGGAAACAAGAAATAATCAGAAGGAGTTAAATCTGGACTATATGGTGGATGCGAAGCAATTTCAAATCGTAAATCGGCCAGTTTTTGTTGAGTTAAAAATGCAGTGTGTGAAGGAGCATTATCTTGATGAAAAATAACTTTTTTTTCTAAATGCGTTCGTTTTATCTTGATTTCTTCACTCAACCGATCCAATAATGCACAATAATATTCACTGTTTATAGTTTTTCCTTTCTCAAGATAATCAATAAATATTACTCGTATATTCTTGGGACCACTTTTACCAGCTTTTATCCATTGTTTTGACTGTTCTTTGCATTCTGGGATGTAGTGATGGATCCATGTTTCATCAACAGTAATGAATCAGCGCAAGAACTCTATTGGATTACGCTGATAAATCGCTAAAAGCTCCTCGGAATTGGTCCAACGGACGATTTTTTGGGGCCAAGTCAACAAACGCGGCACCCATCTTGCGGATAGCTTTTTCATGTGGAGTTCATCGTGTAAAATACTCCAAACTTGTTTTTCGTGTATTTTAACAATATCAGCAAGTTCTCTGAGCTTTATTCGTCTATCTTTAGTCACTTCATTAAATATTTTTCTAATGTTTTCAATAGTAGTAGCAGTTTTCGGTTTTCTAGAGGGTTGTTCATCTTCCGTACTTAAACGACCCATTTTAAATTGTTGAACCCAGGATTTCACGGTGGAGTATGATGGTGCATTATCACCATGAACAGAATCCAATTCATCTTTGATTAATTGTGGCGTTAACCTTTCATATAAAAGTGTTTAATTACCGCACGAAACTCTTTATTTTCAATTTTTATAAAACTTGTTTACTTCAATCACCTGTAACAAAGAAAATAATCATTAAATATTTCGGAAATTTTGACAGATGGCTTATAAAAGATTGCTTTTAAAAAACTAAAAAAAAAGTTGCTAGTAAAACAGAAAATGTGCCAGGCCAGTTAGTTTTGCGGTCGCCCTCGTTTATGAAAGAATCCATGATTTTCACGAACATAATTTTTTCAGTGCGTGAAAAAACGATTTGCGAGTCTAACAATTTTGTCGGCTGTATGCATTTGTGTTTCAAAGGATATTAAGAGAGGTACCTTAGGTTGCCCATCGCTGTTGAGCAATATTTTGTATGTTTTCGCAAAAAAGCACCTACTTCTGCATAGTTTTTAATGGCAACATTTAAGCCTCATTAATGCAACAAAAAAAAGTCCTCAATATTATCGCATCGATTTTGTTTCAATTCTCTGATCACTTTGTCTCTCTGTCTGTCTGCCTGCGTGTCCGTCCATGCGTCCGTTTCTTTGTCCATCCGTTTATCCAGTCGTCGCTGGACATCCTTATAGACACGTTCTTCGTACAGACGATCTGTAGTAATTCCAATTGCTGTTGTCGTTATCGCTGATGTTTGCTTGTGGTTTTGGTTTCTTGTGTCTGCCCGTTCGTCCGTCCATCCGTGCCCCTCTTGATGTTTATTCAACTCCCCCAGGAATCTTTAAATATATGTTACTTTCATTTTAAAATCACTGATTTCTGTGTGACGGTCCATCATATCGCCCGTACGTGGAAACGGGGAGCTTGTTTTGTCAATCCGGTGCGCTGTCTTTTTTTTTTGCTGGCTGTCGCGCGTAAGTTTTACATCTTTAAGTGTTATTAAATGTGTAGCATAAATCAGTGGCAATGTCTCTGGAAAATTAGTATCAGGAAGTAAACGCGACTTGTGGTTTGTTGGACATTTTGCGCGATGCTGAATTAATGGCTGGATCCAAGGGGGGATAATCATGGTCGCTGTAATCTATCGATCTTTTGTTTCGAATTATTTATGTCTTTATAAAGTAGATGAATTTATTCAGTCGGAAAGGCTGGTTAAACAAAAATTTAAACATTTCTTTCTTTGGAGGATTCGAGAGGTTTTGAAAAACGATCATAAACCGCTTCTAATTGTTATCAATCAGGAATATACTCGTACTTATATGTAAAATATTTAATGGAGTTTAATTTCATAAAAGCCAATAATCGCTCGTTTTAAGTATTCGGAAAGAGTGGTTATTAGGAGATTTTTGGGCCACAAGAGCCCAAACGTTCAGCTTCTAAGACCTTTTGGGGATATTTACTGTGTCGTATCTAATCATCCCTATTTAGACCATTATTCTTTAACACAAAATTATGATTTATTAGGCAAAATCTCAAACAGTGTACTTTTTTCGAGGTACCTTATGTCCCTTAATAGGAAACTTTTTTCCCCTGCTCAATTTCACCCATTTACTATCCAAATCTTATGACCATAAGGCATCATGGTCCTAGTTTAATTCGTGTGACCGCTATCGTGCTTGCATTAGACATACCGAAATACGGACAGAGCTAGGTCGTCTTTGATTTTAACGACGACTAATCATATATATTTTAAAGGGTCTCCGATCAATCTTTCGAGGTGTTGCGTACGAAATGACTAACTTAGTATACTCTATCCGTTGGTAGAGGGTATACAAATTAAAAATCAATACAAAGATTTTATGATAAACGTTAGTTTCAGTTCAGATATACCATGAAAATGTGCTAATACTTTTTTGGATCTGCTCGACTATCGGACGAAAATAATTTAAATACTTTTGGACGATTTGATTTAACCTGACCTTTTACACATTTCCATAATATGTCGTCTAAAATAAAATCAGTTCATGCCCTTTAGGGGATTTACTTTCTTCGGGAAATCATCTTATGATCACTGCTTAAGCAGTGAGGCTAAGCGAGAGAATCCGTGAGCTGTATAACGACCTGCATTTATACACGGATGGGCTAGCTTGGATATGTCAGTCGAGCGGACACAAACGCTTAACACAAACAGGCGTTATGCGATAAATATTACGAAAAACACAGAGGGGAAAGAACGCCCACGACCAAAGTGCATATATATCATGTAGTGCTCGGGCCAGTTGTAGTGCCAACTTAAATAAATTGTTTAGGGGCATAACACCAACGAAATCCCCTTAAGCCATGATTATTCCTCAAATAATAGAGAAATTCTAAAGAAGTATTCCAAAAATGTCCTTTTTAGTTCTTTTGATAGTGTTTAAACAAAATAAGATTACTTAGTAACTAACTTAAAAGGCCTGTCACAACCTCAAAACAACTTTCGCCGCATTCACATTTGATCTTGCGCGTGTATACTAAGATTCCGTAAGCTTTGCTGGGTTTTTGCTTGCCTCTGTACCCTTGGTCGGACCAAATTGGGTGTGTTTACGAGTCAGCCGTCAAAAATCTTCTGAGCCGAAACATTTTTAGACGAGTGCATATCAATAATTCCGTGACATTTCGAATTAAACAGTTTTTTTTTGCAAAAAAAATATTTTTCTATACAATATCCTTTTAGCTCAATACACCTTTTCCAACGTTTCTCTAATTTTTCATTCCCTTCCAAAAAATACGATTTTTCGAGGTTCGTAAAATGGGCATTTGTTTGATCAATAATTTCATCTTTAGAGCTGAATCTTTTCCAACGAGGCATTTCTTTAGGTTTAGAAATAGTTAATAGTCATTGGAACTACGAGGGTTGCTATATATATTTCTGGCCTAAGCAACACTAAGTGTTGCCCGGCGCTATCTGACATTTCCATTGGAAAGTTTGACATTTTTTTAGCATAAACGCACTCAGAACGCTTTGACGTACGACCATCATTTGTGTTGTTTACAGTGACTTTAGAAATTCAATACGGCAAAAAATGGAATTAACTCGTGAACATTTTCGTGCGATTATTTTTCACAACTTTCGACGTGGATTATTACGACAAGAGTGCATCGATGAACTTAGAACTTTGTATGGCGATGAAGCACCATCCTATAGCACTATGAAAAACTGGTTTAATGAATTCAATCGTGGCCGACGCTGGCTCAAAGACGAAGGTCGTCCAAAAACAGCCGTTGTGCCAGAGAACTGATAATGCAAGATCGTCATGTGACATACCGTGAGATAGAGGCATTCTTGGGCATTTCTTATACCAGCATAATTCGATATTGCATGAACACCAGGCCGTAAAAAAGGTTTGTTCTCATTGAATCTCGCACAATTTGACAATCGCTTAAAAAAAGGCTCGTGTCGATTGTTGGAAAGAAATTTTGAAAAAAATCAAGGTGCTTCTAAAGACGTTTATAAGATCGTCACAGGTGACGAATCGTAGATCTATGCGTATGAGCCCGAAACAAAACAGCAACCGACCGTGTGGGTCTTCGAAGACGAGCCAAATCCCGTTGGGATGTTCGTGGAAGAAGCACTTCGAAGCAAAGGGTCGCCTGTTTCTTCGGCATAACTGGCCATGTGGCGACTGTTCCGCTTGAGCAACGTGGGACGGTCAATTCTGAGTGATACACCAAAATTTGTTTGCCTGAAGTTTTCGGAGAAATTCAAAAAACGAACAAGAGAAGACGAATCACTGTGTACCATGGAAATTCGAGCTCTGACACATCGGGTCAAACCAGCGCCTTTTTGACCGGCCAAAACGTCGAATTGATGGTTCATCCGCCGTACAGACCTGACTTGGCACCCAATGACTTCTTTTTATTTCCGCACATCGAGAAAAAAATGTGTGGTCAACGATTTTCGTCGACAGAAGATGCTGTTGAAGCGTTCTTAAACTATGTTTTGGAGGTGTCTCAATCGGACTGGAAAAAGTGCTTGAGCGCATGCAAAAGTGTATAAATCATGCTGGAGAATACTTTGGAAAACAATAAAAACCATTTTTGATGAGAAATATTCGCATTTTCATTATAAGGCCAGAAATATATATATAGCAGCCCTCGTATATCCAGAGAATATGGCGAATGCTATACCAATTCGTAATACTAATACATGAATTTTTTCCATTGAGACTGCACACGTGTTTACCCTTGCATTATCTTGATGAAAAAGGAATTTTTTCGTGGCCATAATAGGGTGGTTTTTTAAATCATCGTAAAAAAGGTACTAAAAGTTGGCATAATATTCGCCGTCTATTGTTTTTTCCCTTTTTGGAGGTAATCGATGTGAATTATCCCGCGGGCATTCCAAAAAGCTTTTGCCATCATTGGCCGACAAAGTCACCTTGGCCTTCTTCGGAGCCGGTTCACCCGGACAAACCCATTGTTAGACTGCTGCTTGGTCTCCGAAGTGTTGTAATGGATCCATGTTTCATCCACAGTTACAAAACGCCGCAAAAAGTTTTTCGAACTACCGTTAAACAACTCCAAAAAATTCTTTGAAGTTGTCACACGATAACGTTTATGGTCAATTGAGAGCAAACGCGGCACCCAACTTGCAGACAGCTTTCTTAAACCCAACTCATCATGTAAAATCGAAACCACAGTGCCATATGAGCGTATGGCATCAACAATCTCAAGCACTTTTACTCTTCGATCGGCCAACACCGAATCGAGGATTTCTTTGACATTTTCCCCATAGTGTATTTATCAAGAGTTTCCTTGGCTTTTTTTCCGCAAAGCTCGAAATTCACTTTTTTCCATTTTAAACAAAATCCACGAGGTTGTATTTTTTGAATGGCTGTTAAACACAAACTAAATGATGGAACTCTTTCAAAATGTGACAGTAGTCTATTTACAGATCGTACATGATGGGAACAGTGTTGCATTTCGTATTACTACGAGGTAAGTTGAAAAAGTCACGGAATTATTGATCTGCCTCATATGATAGAAGGATCTGTGACAGTTAAGTGCGAAACGAAACTTCGGCCAAATGATCCGATGGTGTATATTTTCAAGGACTCTGAGCAATAATGGATGTTTACTTTTGTTAATGTGCTGCATTATCTCATCCTTTAGCTCTTGAATTGTTCTTGGCTTATTGAAGAACACTTTTTCTTTTCAATATCTCCCATAAAAGCAGTTCAACGGTGTCAAATTATATGTTAGTGGCGGCCAATTAACATTACCACGACGTGAGAAAACACGGCCGTTGAATTCCTTGCGCAAGAGAGCCAGCGTTTCCTTGGCAAATCTAATCACAATGCACAAAATGAATTTTGATCCGAACGCTTATTATTGTAAAATGCTTCAACAATCTTAACGCGCTGTTCCATTATATGACTCTCCATCGGTGAATTTGTCGAACGCTAAAACAAGATATGTCTAATTAAGATGGGCAAAAAAACTTGACGTTTGGGTGGCACTCACAATTAAAATTGTGCGTTATGGTTGGACCACCCTTTATATATTTTTATCACAGGTATTTTATGTCACTTTTCCCTTAACTAGCCGGAAATATTGAGGTTTAAAATTCCACTTTCACATTAATAATACATCAGAATCTGCTTAATCTTAAAAATTGTTGACACTTTGAAACCAAAATTGATTTTTTTTTTGACTCACTTTATCAAAATGAATGAAAACGACCTTATACATCAATGCCAATATGGATTTAGACCACAGCACTCGACTACGCACCAACTTAAGTGAGTTGTGAATTTGATAAGACGCAATAAGGTCATTCTACAGGAATACTCTTTTTGGATATTGAGAAGGCTTTTGACTCTATCTGGCACAATGTACTTTTATACAAGTTTCATAGAATGCAATGTCCAATGTATTCTATCCAGTTAATCAAAAGCTTTCTCACGGACAGGAAATTCATTGTCGAAATCAATGGAGAACAATCCGCCTCAAGGAGTATTCCTGCTGGAGTTCCTCAGGGGTCAGTTTTATCACCATTATTATGTACTCTATACACTTTAGACTTCAAACTTCCAGTGGGAAATGACGTAGCGTTTTACGCTGATGACAGTGCATTTAAATGCAGTGGTAAGGTTTCTAATGCAATAGTCAAGCGTATGCAAAAGACACTTTGTACAGCTAGCAAATTGGAAAATAAAGATAAATGAGGACAAGTCTCAGGCAATAGTTTTTCCATTCATTAAATATCCAAAAATAATTCCTACTCAGAGGCTCAGAGTTCAAGGGAGGGAAATAGAGTTTTAGAAGGAGATTAAATATCTGGGAATTATTCTGGATCGGAGAACGTTCAGAACTCACTTAAATTTTGTATGCAAGGTGCGGACGTGCACTTTTCCCCCTTTTGAACAGAAAGTCTAAACTTAATCTCAGGAATAAACTTCTTTTATATAGAATGTGCATCAGACCAATTCTGACGTATGGGTGTCCGATCTGGAGAAATTGTGCTAAAACACACAAGAAACCTTTGCAAGTTATACAGAATAAAAATTTGAAAATTATATACAATTTGCCAAAAATATTCTCCACTGAAGAATTGCATAGAAGGTATAGACAGAAAACGATTCAGATCTTAATAAATGACATGACTCTGAACGAAAAATGCAGAAGGTCTAATTACGTACATCTGAGAAGTTTGATTGGTCAATAATTAACTCATTCTATATACAATTATAGAATGATTTAGCGGTGGATTCCAAAACGTCTTATTAATAATTTTTGTGATATTAATTATAGGTTTTTTACTATCTTTTTCCTATCCTTATTTGAAATATATTTATATGTCAACATTTTAAATGTAATTATTTGTTAAAATATCTAAAAGATAAAAACTCAAAAACTTGTATATAATGCCAAACTCTGTAATATTGATAGTGTTTTCTTTCGATTCGAAAGTAAAAACCAAGTTTTTCAAATAAAAGTATACATATTTTCAAATCGTTAAATATGAAAATAAGGAAAAACTTTTTTATTTTGATCAGATAACCGAATAAATAAAATTTAACCATTAGTTGGTCCAGTTAACAAATGCTCGTGGTCATGACAACCGCATTCAAAGAGTTCTTATAGATAATAATCTAAACCAACAACTAATACATTTACAAATTTAGTTCCATCCTCATTAGTAAGGGTCACCGATACTTTGTCTCTGTAACCGATACTGTCAGTTTGTTCTTCCGAAAATTGCCTTGTACACAATCAACATTCGGTTGTAGCGAGCATCATTCAGTTGGCAAAAAATTCGGTTGTGGCAACAAATTAGTTCTCTATGTGTATGTATGGTCAAGATCACATGTTAAAAACATTTTCGTTTCCACTCAATAAAGATGTTAAAATAATAAATAAAACAGATTAGAAACAAAAATTGGATATAAATAAGAACCTTTAGTTGAGACGATTATCGCCCTCTGTGTCATTTTCGCATTCGTCTGTCTAATCTGTCACTGGTCCAACTCGACATATTGAAGGAAAAGGGTCAGGCAGATTAATGCATAATTATGGCGGGATTATGCAATAGGGATAGTAGCGCATGAACCCCTAAAAGTCAAGGTTAGCGCCCATATGTGACAGCGCATAGAGAAAGGGACCTAAGGGTAAAAAAATCAATTTTCATTTTTTTTTTTTTTTTGACGTGGACAACATCTGAGCATCGAATGAGACCGATCCCATGCCCCAAAAGTGTTCCCTCCCAGAGATATGCGCGTTTTATAAAAGTGAAGTCGACGATTCTAAGCGCAAATAGAAAGGAGGGACCTAATTTTTAAAATGGCTCTCCTGAACAAAACTTTTCATCAACTTTTCACTTTTTTTTTTGATGTGGATAACATCTGAGCATCGAATGAGACCGATCTCATGCCCCAAATGTGTTCCCTCCCAGAGATATGCGCGTTTTATGAAAGTGAAGTCGACGATTCTAACCGCATATAGAAAGGGACCTAATCTTTAAAATGGCACTCCTGAACAAAACTGGTTTTTAACCGTAGGTCCCTTTCTATTTTGCGCGTCACATATGGTTCCAAGAAGCCTACGCTCGTGCTTAGTCGATGAAGAATGTCAGGCTCCACTAAGCTCTCCTTTGTCCTTACAAGCATAGGAGAAATCCTGAAAACCCCGTTAAATTAAACATAAATTAAACACAAGAACTGTCAATTCGTCAATCCTCCCATTTCGACGGCAAGCTCCACGTGTCTGGGAGGGAGCAATTCATGTTAAGACAGTATTTCAGAAACCTCTAGAGGCCCTAGGCACCACAGGAAGATAAGCGGAAATAAAAGGAAGAAGAAAATGCAAATTTCGAAAAACGGCTTAAATTTAGATTTCCAATTAAATTAAAGAATTTTCATACAAAATTGGCAATGTCTAGTTGAACTTCTTGTTAAGATGGGATTTTTTTTTTAAATTGAGAAATTCATTTTAAGAATTTCTTTTGAAATTTTTTGTTAAATTGAGAGTTTCTATTTAATATTTGCTCAAATATTACATTCATTCATTAGAATGGACTTTAAATATTTGGTTAGTAAGGACAGCATCTTTCCGCTGATTTTTAGACCACTTTTTTAAAAATCGCAATACTTTGTCTCTTCAATTGATACTTGTCGTATATCCATTCAACACTCGATTGTAGCGATGAAATACATGGATAGTGCGTGCATCCAGCAACATTGAGTGGCCAAACAATTCGGTTGTAGCAACAAATATGTTTTCTGTGTGTAGTTTACTCTATATCGACACGTACATTTTGATTATTTAGCAAGCGATTCCAGCTTAAAAGTATAACGAGGATCTAACACTTCACTTTTCGCCTTTCTGTTTTTCAAGCAATATTTTTTAAATAAAACTACTTTTTAAATTAAAACACAAATCAAAACACTGTCTTCTACACAGAACTTCCTTGAAAACTGACCGAACGGTTCCGGAGCGGCAGCTAAAGGCCATCCTTCACTATTCAAGATGAGCGTTGACTGAGTGCGCAAGCGATGATATCGAGACTTGGGCAGCTTTAAAATATTCAAAAAGACAAAAGATTAATAAACTCAACTGATTGAAACTGAAAATATCACGTATCTGTTGGAATTGATATTTTCACACGCATTGTTTTGTTGCTGGCGTAGCTGCCGCCAGTGGCGGTGATGGTGACTGAATGGTGATGGTGTCTTCCAAACGGAGCCGCCGCCGCCGACGATGGCAACAAACAACACAGTTGTCATCTGCAGTTTGTCAAAACGGTGGCAGTGGAACGAATGTGTTTGGTCGGCGGGCACCTCAGGGCACTACAACTTGACTGAGTGCGTGCAAGTCGGTCCGTTTGTCGGTCGGACACTTGGGGTATTTGTATTGTTTTTGGATTTGAGTTTTCGAATTTGATTTCAGTTGAAAGCAAACAAACAACAGCGGCAGCAACAACAATATCGATACCAAAATCAATATCAATGAATGAATTGTGGCGGCTGCTGCTGCTGCTGTTACTACTCGTACTACGGAATCGAATGTATGGGCGCATGGACGGATGCATGTACTACGGTTTCTTGGTTGGCCGCAATAGTTTGGCTTGGCTGGATGAAGATGGCTGGCCGACTCACTGACTGAATTGACTGGGTTGGTTGAATATGGCCATCACGTATCTCGTTAAACATACGAGTCGTACATGTTAAATAATAATTTCGTTGGGTTTTCACTCGAAATCAAACCGAAATCGAACGCGGCCCGTCCAGCACCACCTGAAAATCGAAAGAAGGCTAAAAAGCGCGCACACACACACGCACACGCCAAATGTAAGACCAAGTTCAAGTTAAAAAGTTCAGGCGCGTTGCGATGTGATGACAAATTTGTGCCGAAGGTGTGAAATGTTTGCAACATTTTCAAGATTAACGGAACGAACTGGCATATTTATGCATTTTACGGCTACGGCTACGCTTCGTTATGGCGTCGAGACCGTCGCGGAACTGCTGCTTCCAGCGATCTTGACTTTTTTCTGGTGTCAATAAAACTTAAATTTAATTATAACCAAAAATGGCGAGAGGGGGCTATTTGTGCTTGGTCAAGTTTTTCCAGAGAAATTTATAATTTTTGCCAATTATTAAAGAATTTTGTTATTGATGATTTACAACATTTTCGTTGATGCCACAGTGGCAGCCACACCAACAACAACGAAACGAAAAGCGGTTGCAAGCAATGACAAAGAAAATTATTCTTCTTGTTACTAGAGCTGGTGACACACTTCATCTTTGGCAAGAAGGCCATTTAGTTCGATGGCCGGTTTGTATTGAATTCCTTAATTTCGGGTGCAATAATGGCCAATATCTCAAACGAGTTTAATTAAATTGAATACACCTTGTAACGCCTCGAATAAACGATTTAAACACTTCATGTGGGCTGACGACATGCCTTTTTTGTTTTTTAAGCCATTTGAGATTGTCCGTCTGTGTAAAACTGCCTGTGGGATTGAAAATTCGCCTGATTGTTACATTAAATTCTTTAAAAACCTATCGACCTATTTTGGAACCTTTCCCTCGAATGTACCCGTAGAGGAGAAACGGTCCGGACGACAAATATTCGGTTTGTTAAAGATACTTTCCCTGGCAATCACCAATACTCCATGGTATTAATGGTTCGGTGGTTCGATATACCATAAGATGGTAGCTACAATAATAAATCAAAATTGACAACCAATAAGCCGGTTATAACAACCGAATTATTTGTAGTTATGAAATGCCGTTTAGTTAGCTATTGTAACTTATTACACTATGCAACAAAAGTCGGACTTTGGAAATTAAAGAAGCCTAAATATGACAATGCGAATATTAATTCTCAAAAATGGTATTATTATTTTTTAAAGTATTCTCCAGCATGATTTATACTACACTTTTGCATGCGCTCAAACCAATTGTTGAAGCACTTTTTCCCCTCCGATTGAGACACCTCCTAAACATGGTTTTTGAACGCTTCAACGGCATCTTCTGGCGACGACAAATCGTTGACCAAGTCATTGGGTGCCAAGTCAGGGCTGTACGGCGGATGACCCATCAATGCGACGTTTTAGCCGGTCAAAAAGGCGCTGGTTTTGGCCGATGTGTGAGAGCTCGCATTGTCGTGCACCATGATTCGTCTTCTCTTGTTCGTTTTTCGAATTTCTCCGAAGACTTCGGGCAAATAAATTGTGGTGTACCGCTCAGAATTGACCGTCCTACGTTGCTCAATCGGAACAGTCACCACATGACCAGTTTTGCCGAAGAAACAGGTGCTTCTTCCACGAAAAACTATCGTTGGATTTGCCTCGTCTTCGCAGACCCACTCGGTCGATTGCTGTTTTGTTTCGGGTTTATAGGCATAGATCCATGATTCGTCACCTGTGACGTTCTTATAAACGTCTTTTAAAGCACCGCGAACGGAATTTTTTTTAAAATTGTTTGCAATAATCGACATGAGCCTCTTTTTGAGCGATTGTCAAATTGTGAGGAATCCAACAAGAACAAACCTTTTTTACGGCCCGGCGTTCATGCAACATCGAATGTATGCTGGTGGAAGAAATGCCCAAGAATGCCTCTATCTCACGGTATGTCACATGACGATCTTGCATTATCAGTTCACGCACGGCATCAATGTTCTGTGGTACAAAGGCCGTTTTTAGACGTCCTTCGTCTTTGTGCAAGCGTCGTCCACGATTGAATTCATTAAATTAGTTTTTTTCAGTGCATTAGGATGGTGCTTCATCGCCATACAAAGATTTAAGTTCATCGATGCACTCTTGTCGTGATAATCCACGTCGAAAGTTGTGAAAAATGATCGCACGAAAATGTTCACGAGTTAATTCCATTTTTTGCCAAATTAAATTTCTAAAAGTCACTGTAAGCAACACAAATGATGGCCGTACGTCAAAACGTTCTGAGTACGTTTATGCTAAAATAATGTCAAACTTTCCAATGGAAATGTCAGATGGCGCCAGGCAACACTTAGTGTTGCCTACGCCAAAAATATATATGGTAACTCTGCAGTACATTGCATTGGTGGGTGGAGAGTTAGGGAGCGGAGAGGCGTAAAGAGACTAACGTTTAGTGACATTTGGATGTCGTAATTAGTGGAAAAAAATATTTTCCTGGCAGGTGTAAATTCCTGGAGAGTTCCATATTCCTGGATTAAGTCGATGTCTGACGATGAAAGTAACGATCTCAATGCGAACCAAAACCAACAAAAGTGCTAGAGACAGCGATGAGATTTAAAACAAGTGCACCGCTCCAAAGTTTTTTTAAAGGCCTTGGAGATACTCTCACCAAACTGGACGATAGTCCAACGCTCCGAAAGGAACGTCAACAGGTCTCCCGTACAATGATTATTATGAAAGCCATACTGTCGATCATTCAGTAAGTCGATGGACTCCTAATACCTTGCCAGATGCTCTTCTTTACCTTAGAGAGTGCAGAGCAAATCGCAATTGGCCAATAATTTTCTGGATTTTCGACTTCACCCTTTTTGGGGACGTTTCCAATCTTCCAACGCGCTGGGAAGACTACCGCGCGGTAAACAAGGCTGAAAACGTAGCGACACCTGCCGAAATATCATCCGGGCCCGGGGACTTATTTATATAAAGATTTGCACGGCGAATCTTTATATAAATGGGCTCATTTATCGATGAAATGGGCTACACGTCAGAACGAACAATCAAAAAAAATTGAATGTCACGCTCGGCCTACTATAAGATTCCGCACACCACTCTGCTATTCTCAGATCGAACTCAATATGCAGGACCTGAAATCAGGAGGGAACTTTGTGGAGGGGCTATTAGAAAACTTGGACCGAAATTGATAAATTTCAACAGAGATGGGTGTTGGTCACTTTCAATGTTATATTTAGCTTTTAGCTTCTCAAATAGGGAAAATCCTATGAGTGATATAAAAATATGGACCGATGTGAAATAACTTTTATTGAGTTCGTCCTTGGATTAAAATTAAAGAATTAATCAAGTTTCATCGAAATCGGTTCATAATTGAACCCTGAACTTTGATTACAACAATAGACGGGCATCACGGCGGACTCAAGGGAATGGTATAGGAAATCTGATCACAAATCGTTGAGGACCAGTGTAAGTTAGTCCTTACCGACCAACCGTCGTTCCGTTTGCAACATCTTTAAATAATAGGAGTTGTATGAAATTTGTAGAAATTATTGTAGAAAACATATGTGACAGCACATAGAGAAAGGGACCTAAGGGTAAAAAAAATCAATTTTCATTTTTTTCTCTTTTTTTGATGTGGACAACATCTGAGTATCGAATGAGACCGATCCCATGCCCCAAAAGTGTTTCTCCCAGAGATATGCGCGTTTTATGAAAGTGAAGTCGAAGATTCTAAGCGCAAGTAGAAAGGGACCAATGCTCGGCATATTAGAGAGAAAATATTCTCATTGGCTGTGTTCTGAAGGCAACTCACTTAGGAAGTCGCTGACGCGAAAATTTTATTTTTTTTTATTATTTGATGTGGACAACATCTGAGCATCGAATGAGACCGATCCTATGCCCCAAAAGTTTTCCCTCCCAGCAATATGCCCGTTTTATGAAAGTGAAGTCGACCACTCTAAGCGCAAATAGAAAGGGACCTAATCTTCAAAATGGCTCTCCTGAACAAAACTGGTTTTTAACCTTAGGTCCCTTTCTATTTTGCGCGTCACATATGCTTTTGAGTCTTCTTTCGTACGTTATAAATCATTTCTGTGTGGTTTTAATTGCAATAACTCGTGTCAATTTTCGATTTTGTTCTATTCTTAAAGAAATTATAGAAATGGCCAGAAACACGTACAACACTTGGATAAAACATCAAATTATCATTGACTACAAGAAAAGTTTATCACTAAAAAAAAGCATTTCCGAAAAGTATTCAATAAGCAAATCAGTGGTTTCGCGAATAATAAGTCGGTTTCGTGCAACTGGCATAGTAGTGACAGTTCATTCTGGATTAAGGCTGCAAAGAAGCTCGCATCGTGATGATCAAAAAATTGTACCGTTTTATAAGTTCAACTGAGTTGGTGAGGGAGTTATCATTAGATGTAAGCAGAAGCACTGAGCGTAGACGGGAAGCCTGTGGAAGCCGGTTTAAATGCTCGGAAGCCATCGATGAAGCCATTTATTTCGGCAAAGAATAGAAAAGCTAGGCCAGCTTTTGCAAAAGCTCACCCTGAACTGAGAAATACTATGACATAAGAAGCAATAGAGATATAAAGATTACATTTGCAACAGAGAATACTGTCATGGATTGAAGCACATTCTAGAGGAAAAGTGGGCGGTGCCCCGCCCATTTAAATAGTCGTTATAACTCATTCTGTTTTGGAGTACTTTTGGTGTGTAAAATTCCACAACCCTGAACTGAGAAATTCGTACTATGACTTAAGAAGCAATAGAGATATGAAGATAACATTTGTAACAACGAACACTCTCATGGATTGAAGCACATTCTTCAGGAAAAGTGGGCGGTGACCCGCCCATTTAAAAAATCGTTATAACTCCCTCTGTTTTGGAGTAGTTTTGGTGTGGTTATAGTTTTTTGTCTCTTCGTATGTTCCACCAATAATTCAGTTTCATAAACTGAAAAAATAAGGTTACCAACTTACATACGGTTGTACTGATGGAATACACGACAAAAATTGCGGTTCTGGCAACGACTCTGTTCTCTGTGATTGACAAACAAAACTGTCGTATATAGAGTCTATCTTAAAGTTATAAAAATTGTTCGAAGTTATGACAATTTAAACACATCGTCCGTATGGGCAATTCGATTATGAAAAAGTGCACTCAAAGATTCGTCTATGTCGGAATCTTAAATCCATCCATGTTATATTTTTTTGCACTGTATCGCTCATGATGGCTGGCGGTTGGAGTAACTCCTGACTTTGTGTTAACATACAGACAGACAGCGAAGATAACTACGACGAAGATGACGACAACGACGACGACGAGGAACATGTAGCCCGACAGTCGGATGACTGACATCTTTTGTTGTGTTTTACACCATAACTGCATGCCGTTCGTTTATAAAGCTAATTATGTAGAACAGTGATCGGTTATTTAAGGTCCTTCATATCCAATTAGTCGCATAACACACCAACACACAAAAAACCGGCAGCAGCACCGGGAACAGCAGCAACAACAGCAAACAGCTACACACTACAGCAAACGATGATGATGAGGAGGCTGTTGCTGATGACGGCGGCGATGACGACAGTGACGACCGAGGCAAAAAAATCACAATTGCCCATAAATAGTCAAAAGTTAAATATCTAAACACAGAATAGCAGTGATTGTGTTGTTGTGTTCACTTGGAACAACAACACTTGGTTGCAATGCATTGCTCGGAGTCTGGAGACGATGTCGCTTGTCTGCTCCGCTGACAATTGCATCGCTGCGCCCAGACGACACACGACACACCACGACGTTGAATTCAACGGCCCGTAAAGTGTTCCTTGTGGTGCTGCAAAAAAGCGAATTCCCCGCACCTTGTTAATGGCTGATGATCGATAGATCGATCCTCTCTATGAACACATCACCACCATTGCCATCGACTTCATCATCATCATATCAATCAAATATAAACACTTTGATTTTATGTTGTGTCCATGTTGCCGTGTTTCTTCGTTTTCCATTCCATCGCAGTCAGAGAAAGGATCATGATGATCATCATAGCGATAGTTTACATTTATTTTACTCTAAACAGTGTTTGGAACCTTGAGGTTGAGGGGAATTGGAAAAAGGATTATAATATATTCAAAGTACGATAAAACACTGTTTTACCACTTCGAAAAAATGGTTAAAAGAGTGGCTGTAGTCATCCAAGAAAGACATTGGACCTGAACCCAAATATCGATGTTTTTTTATTGGTCTCTAGAGTCCATGAGTCGGACTTAATCGTTCACTTTCATACCAAGGCGAAACGTTAGACGTCTTCAGTTGTCATAAGGCTAGACTTGTAAAAATGTCGACTCTGTGCGAATAACCTCCAGTAGGTTATTCCAAGAATGCTTAAGACTTGTTGGACTTGGTCTCTCTATTAAGCGTGTTTAGAATTAGCGAAGATACTCGTATAAGTTAAAATTTGCTTCTGTCGGGACACTTTCCGCACTTTGTGAAGATCTGGTCTGTTGAGATATACCAAGCCGCACTTCAGTCGTTCACATAATACTCGTACTTTCGAAAGCTACCACGGTAGTTGGCGCAAGTCGTGGGTGTTTGCTTAGCAGTGTTCCAATTAACCCTTCGTCAGGCACATATTTTGAGCCCTTAGTTCTGGCACATGGTTCTGGCCAGCCCCTAAACATTTACATGCATTTGTATGGAAATAAGGGCTGTTTGCCATTAAATTTTTTACTAAGATAGGAAAATATTTGTTATATTTTGTGTTTCTATTTCTTTTTACTATGTTATTAGCTACCTGAGGAAGAAAAAATAGACCTGAAAAAATCTTTGGAATGAAAAGGGCAACAATTTTTTTGTTCTATATATATTTCTCTTTATTATTTGTAAAGTAATAAATGTTTATGACAAAATAGAAAATTATTATAAAGAATACATTGAATTTTTTTATTCAGAATTTTGCGGAAGGCAACAAAAACATAAAAAATCTACTTTTGAATGTTGCTGACAAACAGGATTTTTGCATTTGCAGCAAAAATAAAACGTGTCTTACGGCGTATTTTGTCACCTTGCTGCAGGCAAATTCTGCAATCTTTTTTGGCAGCTAATGTGTCTGGACCACTGCGTGAAGCCACATTAAGGTTTGCTATATTGAGAGGTATCCCAAAGTACGCTTCAAATGCTATACGAGTTGTTGGTTGAGCCACAATGTGAGTCATTCCATGCCAAACGGTACGATTTTGGGCAAAAATTTAACGCAATGATTCCGATTTTTATGAAAATTTGCAGATTTGGTCCTCTAGCAATTCTATTTAATTCGCGATTAGAAAAAAAAAATATAATTTTTTTTTCAAAAGTTATGACCAATTGAACTTTGGTAAAATGGAGATTTTATCAAGGAGGTGTGTTCATTCAGTCGCATGTAACTCCGGAAATACTTGACCGATTTTACTCTGCTATACCTTATTTTGAAGGTAATTTTAAGCACTTCTAAAATAACGAAACGGTATGGCATAACGCCATAGAATTTTTTAAGTTTGTATCATTTTAATCCTTTTATTTCGATTTTGAAAATGATTACATCTTTTTTTATTTTTGAAATTTTGCAGGCATATTCTTACAGGTCTATTTTACCGACTGTGTAAGTTTTAAAGTGGTGAAATAATGCGTTCTATTTTTAAAAAAAATTTTTTACCTTATACCTTTTTCACTTCCATGAATATAGAAAATATAATATAGAAAAAAAAATATTTTTTAATAGTTTATTGACACAAGATATAACAACAACAAAAAAACAAAGAAAAAAAGAAATAAAAAAATGAGTAATGAAATAAATGTTATGCCTTGTATACCATCTTCATACAGTACTACTCAGAAGATGATGTTGTCTGGACTTTCATTATTTTATCGGGTTGTGGAATGAATGCATGGTAGCCAAGAGTTCCAGAAATTGTTTTCGCTTTTTCAAAACGCTCCTTCAGGTGTTTCGCCCTATCTTGATATTGATAGTTATTGAAGAATTCTGTATGAATATTCTTCACGTTTTTATTCACCCAATCATAAAATTTGACGGCACTATTAATGGGATTTATGAGGCTGGACAAGCTTGCACGTGCTGCTAGTCTTTTGACTGTTCCTCCCAGACCATCGCAGGGCCATTTGCCATGAGACGTTGCAAAAAAATGCCATTCCGCTGGTATTCCAAAATCTTCTACGTGGAACGTCAGATTTAAAAAGTTTTTCTTGTTTTTGTATTGTGCGCTTGCGCCATCAGAAAAGTAAAATATTTTACTTACAGGTCCTAAGGTTTTCTTTAAAAAATTTACAAGCCCCTCCTGGAATACGTGCACGGCTATTGTATCATGTTTTTATTTCTTTTTTTCTTTGTTTTTTTGTTGTTGCTATATCTTGTGTCAATAAACTATTAAAAAATATTTTTTTTCTATATTATATTTTCTATATTCATGGAAGTGAAAAAGGTATAAGGTAAAAAAAATTTTTTAAAAATAGAACGCATTATTTCACCACTTTAAAACTTACACAGTCGGTAAAACAGACCTGTAAGAATACGCCTGCAAAATTTCAAAAATAAAAAAAGATGTAATCATTTTCAAAATCGAAATAAAAGGATTAAAATGATACAAACTTAAAAAATTCTATGGCGTTATGCCATACCGTTTCGTTATTTTAGAAGTGCTTAAAATTACCTTCAAAACAAGGTATAGCAGAGTAAAATCGGTCAAGTATTTCCGGAGTTACATGCGACTGAATGAACACACCTCTTTGATAAAATCTTCATTTCACCAAAGTTCAATTGGTCATAACATTTAAAAAAAAATTTTAAATTTTTTTTCTTGAAACACGTATATAATATTTTTAAGAGAAGAATGCATACACAAACTAGTTAAGCAATCCAAGCTTGTGATGTAAAAAATGCGTACCGTTTGGCATGGAATGACTCATGTGCGGATTATTGGTGCGATTTTCAACGTTGGCCAGTTCCAATTGCTTTGCAAGTTCATATAAAAATATGCGTCTTTTTTCGTTTCTTGTATTTTCATCATTTAGCTTACATATAATGTAACTTGTCAATGCCATCACATCAATCATGTTGCAGAAAAACACGTATGTCCAGCGTCTGGTTGACCGTTTTGTTGTGTAATGAGTTAGCATTTGATCCATCGTATCGACTCCGGCTTTAGTTGAATTGTAGAATAAAATTGCTTCCGGTTTCATGGCTACGCCTTCAACATATTTCGTGTAATGCACGGTTGAAATTAAATTGACTGCCTTATTTTTTTTGGACACGTAGCTGCAAAGTGCAACAAGATTTTCATGAAAACCAAACACACTTGAAAGAATTGGTCTCTTCATAACTTCCTTAGGAAGACATCTTTTGTTTGCTCGAATGGTGCCAACAAATGCCAGTCCCATAGCAGCCAGTCGTTTAGCGCCGTTCAATGAGGTGACAAATTATCAGAAATGATTGTTCTGCCGCTGTTTGCGTAACGATTTGCCAAATACATTAGAACGTTTTCACCTTGATTTATCTCCCGATTGTCTCCTTCCTTTCCAGTGTATAGTTTTCTTTTCAATGGAAATTTAGTCTTAGCATCGCATGCCCACCAAACTTTGATCCCATACCTTGCAGGTTTTGATGGGATATATTGGGTGAACTTTGTGCGCCCACGATACGGAAACAACTGCTCATCGATGGTGATATTTTCATAAGGTTCATAATAATTTTGCAGATTTTCATTGAGAAAATTCCAAAGGTCCCGTATAGGAGCTGCTTTATCTGTTTGCTGTCGGAATGCCCGCGTACGACTATTGTCGAAACGAATATATGCATAGTGGTCTGGCCAGACACCATGTACCAAAAGTAAGGTGAAGATTTTTTATTTGGCTTTTTGTCCTGTTCCAAGGACTTTTTTTCAATTATTAATTTATACATCGAAAGCCAACAATATTTTGGGAGATTACCTGAAATTACAGCCATGCACCTAAAATAGAAGTATGCTAAATTGAAGCATGAAAATGAAATATGTCTGGCCAGAACCATGTGCCAGTTCGAGGGTTAAATAAAAATATAGCATGAAGTACAAATTTAGCCAAATTCCAAAAATATTTTTTTTTTGTCTTCGTGAGAAGCATTTGTCCATGCATAATTGAAGCCGTTTTTGGACTACCAAACCATTTGTATGGCGGCTATTTAAAAAAATTGGGCCTATACGAGGGCGGTTCGGAAAGTTCTTAGCCTATCAATGAAAGAGAATAGTTAGTTTTTCAAAAATATTTTTATTTTTCAATATAATCTCCTGAAACTTCAATACACTTAGTCCAACGCTTATCTAGCAATTCTACCTCTTGATTAAAATAGTTTTCCTCAAGGTCTTCAAAATAGTGGTTTACAGCTATAATTGCATCTTCATTTGAGGTAAAACGCTTGCCAGCAAGGAATTTTTTTAGATTTGGGAACAGGTAAAAGTCACTGGGAGCTAAATCAGGAGGATTCGTTGATTTAAGCCATTGTTAAAACACTCTTGTGCGCTGGTGCGTTGTCTTGATGAAAAATTATTTTTTTTGTGTTGTAAGCCAGGACGTTTTTCTCGAATTTGTAGATTTAATTGATCTAAAAGGTTGCAATAGTACTCTCAATTTATTGTTTTACCCTTTTGTTGAAAGTCAATCAATAAAATACCTTTGAAGTCCCAAAAAACCGTTGTCATAACCTTACCAGCCGATTGAATTGTTTTTGCCTTCTTTGGGGCACTTCCTCCAGCTCCAGTCCATTGTTTGGATTGTTCTTTTGTCTCTGGAGTATAGTGGTGGATCCATGTCTCATCAACAGTTATGAAACGACGCTTAAAATCCATTTTATTTCGCTGAAAACGATCCAAAAGAAATGTTCATTCTTATGCGTTTTTGGTCGACTGTTAACAAGTGCGGCACCCATCTTGCAGAAAGCTTTTTCATCTGTAGTTCTTCATGCAAAATTAAATGGACTCGATCATTTGAGATGCCCATGATATTAGCTTTTTCACGCACTTTTATTCGTCGATCATTTTATACCATATCATGCACTTTGGCTACAATTTCTGTTGTTGTTGCTGTTTTTGGACGTCCACTACGTGGTTCATCTTCAATGCTTGTACGACCACGTTTAAATTCAGCAACCCAATTTTTTACTGTTGCATATGAAGGAGCACTTTCACCTAACACATTCACCATATCATTATGAATTTCTTGTCCCGATAAACCTTTTTTATGTAAATATTTAATGACACCACGCATTTCTAATTTTTCCATTGTAAAAAAATCGATGATGCGTTTTTTGTGAACGCCTGTTTCTATATGAAGGAGTTGCCAGATCGAAACAAAATTTAACATGTGTTCATAACAGAGATGGAAGTTTCCAAAACACTTAACTTTTTTCTATTTATACCGCGCTTTTTGTGCTAGGCTAAGAAGCTTCCGAACCGCCATCGTATAAGCCAAACTGGATACTTGTATATGTCAAAAATATGGACGTTTATCCAGTGTTGCCGCTGGATACTTTCTATTCCAACCAAAAGTTTCCCAAAAACCGCCCAAAAAAGCAAAATCGGCTGTTTCTGCTCAAATCGTTTAAAAAGTCATTGACCGATACTACAAATAGTCAATTTTTTTCCAGCAAATTTGGTCGGAACCTGCGTATATCAGCTATCTTTATGAGCTGTTAACTGTTCGATCGTAATGAACTGTGCCAAATTTCATTAAGATTGGATGTGAAGTATGTGACTTCTACAGAACATCGCTTGAACATATGTGTGTGGAAGCTATGTCTAACTCTGAACCGATCTTCCTCATTTTCAATTAAGTCTGTCCTTGGTCTTAAAAAAAACTAACTTGTGTCAAATTTCATTAAAATTTAGCTGGTGATTCTTAGTCGATCGCTCAAATATTTTTGGCTTTCACGGATATCATTCCACCAAACCCAGGTTCTATAATAGTTTCCACACCATTAATTTCAATTTAAAATTGTTAAAACTTTATAATGATCGGTCCATTTTTTTTGACCACATGTGTGATTTTTTAAAGGGGGCGTGGCGCAGCCCTCTTTTGCCTTGAGGATGTGCTTTAATCCATGCCAATATTTTATGTTCCAAATATCATCGTCATGTCTACAATAGTTCATAAGAAATTGTGTTTTTAACTTAAGGGTTGTTGTTCTTTAAAAGATTGGCTCAGTCGATGAGTGGGGAAAATGTCTACCTATTCACCGATATAGCTTATTTTCAATACATATTTTGGACTAACATCAATTGGAGTTAGCTTTGGCCAACACAGAAAATAAAAACAATACTTAAATTTCAACCAAACAATTTTAATACCACTCAATTAAAAATTTCGTAAATAAGCTACACTATTTATCAGATATCGCAATAATATTAAGTTAATGGAAAATTGATATAAAATGCATGCAATGTATCGAGTGTTCTTGGGTGTACGTGTTGTAGAGTATATATGCAGTGCGAGGGATTTTCATTGTGTTCGGTAAAAAACTATACTGCCGGCAGTTCTCGTTAAATGCGAAACTGCCTGCCCTTAAGTGTATAGCCACTTAACATAGATATAGCACATTTGTTGCTTAAGGTCATATGATGGTGAAGTGGCGCTCACTGATAATGGATACACCCCTGCACGTAATTAAAAGTTTTTTCGACTGCTTTTTGAAAAAATTTTACAATTTTTTCTGTAAAAATGCACTGTAAGAATTAACAGTGGTTAAGGCTCGTATGTATTTACTTTAAAACCTGAGCTTTAGCTATATTTGCTTTAGTATCACACAGCAAATAAATCTCCTGTAGATCAATTACACTGTCAAGAACAAGAACCCGTCTCATTACTTTTTTCACTTTCAAAACACTGTGCATGGCATACTTTTTGAGATGTTTGATCAATGCAGTAGCAAACCTTTGCTAAGTCTTGTTAAGCTGCATATCTACAATGTCTGGCGTTTTTGTTCTGCAACCAAAACTGTTCTGTACCTTGCGGATGCAGGTACTCATCGTTATCGCCCTGGACTAGAACAAGATGATGATGATCATCATCTTCTAATCATTTGTGTAGTTACACAATGTTTTACGTTTGCTCAACAACATTTCTGATGGTTGGTAGCTTCGTTTAAAGAGTTACCTATTCTTTTGACTCGTTTTTTGCCTGTGCACCCAAACAATGTTGCCGCAAAGGAAAAAGAGACAAGAATGTTTTTAATTCAAAAGAACATGTAAAAAAGATTTGAGGGCAATATTAACTAACTTCTTAAATATCTGTATAGATATTTAGGTATTTCTCAAATAGTTTCTCTATAATGCTTGGTGGGATATTTGTTCTTACATCTAGGTGTTGAGATGTAATAGTTCTGGCCGAATATACGATTCTGACTATATGTAATGCCCCACTTCACTAGGGTTATATATGAAAAAATGTCAATAAGATTCGTCTTTGGCTCAAACCTGTACAATATAAAAAAAATTTCGCTGTAATCAAATCCGATAAATTCCGTAGATGGACAGAAGGGCAGACGCACGCAGAGAAAATATATGGTTACTATATGGTCACCGCAACAACAATACGTTCTCTACAATAAAAACATGTTCGTCGCAACCATATTATTGATTTTTGAATTTTATTTTGACAACAGTTAAACAGAAATATTTAATGAAAACATGCCCTTAAATCTGGCTATGAACTTACGAGGGCGACGACAAGTTTTATAATTTGTGAAAAATGGAAAATAAAGAGTTTCGTGCGGTAATTAAACACTTTTATATGAAAGGTTATACGCCACAATTAATCAAAGATGAATTGGATTCTGTACATGGTGATAATGCACCATCATACTCCACCGTGAAATCCTGGGTTCAACAATTTAAAATGGGTCGTTCAAGTACGGAAGATGATCAACGCTCTGGAAGGCCGAAAACTGCTACTACTACTGAAAACATTAGAAAAATATTTAATGAAGTGACTAAAGATAGACGAATAAAGTTCAGAGAACTTGCTGATATTGTTAAAATACGCGAAAAACAAGTTTTGAGTATTTTACATTATGAACTCCACATGAAAAAGATATCCGCAAGATGGGTGCCGCGTTTGTTGACTTGGCCCCAAAAAATCGTCCTTTGGACCAATTCCGAGGAGCTTTTAGCGATTTATCAGCGTAATTCAATGGAGTTCTTGCGCCGATTCATAACTGTTGATGAAACATGGATCCATCACTACATCCCAGAATGCAAAGAACAGTCAAAACAATGGATAGAAGCTTGTAAAAGTGGTCCCAAGAAGGCGAAAACTGTTAAGTCAGCAGGAAAAGTAATGGCCACAGTATTTTGGGATGCAAGGGGTATAATATTTATTGATTATCTTGAGAAAGGAAAAACTATAAATAGTGAATATTATTATGCATTATTGGATTGGTTGAGTGAAGAAATCAAGATAAAACGACCGCATTTAAAAAAAAAAGGATCTTTTTCATCAAGATAATGCTTCTTCACACACTGCATTTTTAACTCAACAAAAACTGGCCGAATTACGATTTGAAATTGCTCCGCATCCACCATATAGTACAGATTTAGCTCCTTCTGATTTTTTCTTGTTTCCTAATTTAAAAAAAATTTCTCGGTGGCAAAAAATTTTCGTCCAATAGCGAGGTTATTGCTGAAACTGAGGCATATTTTGAAGGTCTTGAAAAATCTTATTTTTCGGATGGAATTAAAAAACTTGAAAAACGTTTGATGAGGTGTATTGAGTTGGAAGGAGATTACGTTGAAAAAAAATAATAATTCCAAAAAAACGGTTCTTTTTATGTTAGGCCAGTTACTTTTGCGGTTGCCCTCGTATAGTAATGCAATTTTAAATAACTTACTTAATAAAAATCTCTATTTTTGAATAACAACATTACCCAATCGTAATAAATAATTTTGGGGATCATAGTATGGTTGAGTGTGAATAATACTATGGTTGTGGGGATCATAGTATGGGTGCCTGTGAATCATACTATGGTTGTGGGGATCATAGTATGGTTGCTTGTGAATCATACCATGGTTGTGAGGATCATACTATGGTTGTGTGAGAAACATACTATGGTTGTGAGTATCATAATATGGTTGTGAAGATAATAGTATGGTTGAGTGTAAATCATACTATTGTTGTGAGGATCTTAGTATGGTTGTGGAGATCATAGTATGGTTGAGTGTGAATCATACTATTGTTGTGAGGATAATAATATTGTTGTGCCACAACCATATACCCAACAATAGAATGATACGCTTCGAATATTGTCACCCCCACCATACTTTTTTTCAGCGTGCGGGCATCGATCAGTGGCATCAAATAGTTATTCCGAATCGAACGTAATGGTGCTGCAAACACCATACTGTATACTCGGTACAAAAATGTGGTGTAGGGCGTAAGAAATCTAGATTTTTATCCGGGCCCTCAAGTTTTATACAGACCTACTAAAAATGTTGGGCAGTAGATGACACGTATCAACAACGTTGAAACCGTTTTATTCCTTTTATTTTTGTCGAGTAGCCAAAAACTTTGTCTTCTCTTAGAAAAGAAAATATCCTTGGCATAAAGACGGTGTTCAGGCACAAGCCTTTTGCGTAGAACTATGTAGGTTCGGTTCAAAAAGAGTACCGATCAGTAGTCAAAATCTAGTTTGTGTTGCTAACAGAATCATTCTATTGCAATTATCGAAGCAAAGTCATACTACGAGGGCGGTTCGGAAAGTTCTTAGCCTATCAATGAAAGAGAATAGTTAGTTTTTCAAAAATATTTTTATTTTTCAATATAATCCCCTGACACTTAGTCAAACGCTTATCTAGCAATTCTATCCCTTGATTAAAATAGTTTTCCTCAAGGTCTTCAAAATAGTGGTTTACAACTGTAATTGCATCTTCATTTGAGGTAAAACGCTTGCCAGCAAGGAATTTTTTTTAGATTTGGTAACAGGTAAAAGTCTCTGGTAGCTAAATCAGGAGAATAAGGTGGGTGGTCAAGCAACTCGTGCTTTAATTCGTTGATTTTAGCCATTGTTAAAACACTCTTGTGCGCTGGTGCGTTGTCTTGATGAAAAATTATTTTTTTGTGTTGTAAGCCGGGACGTTTTTCTCGAATTTGTACATTTAATTGATCTAAAAGGTTGCAATAGTAATCTGAATTTATTGTTTTACCCTTTTGCAGATAGTCAATCAAGAAAATACCTTTGAAGTCCCAAAAAACCGTTGCCATAACCTTACCAGCCGATTGAATTGTTTTTGCCTTCTTTGGGGCACTTCCTCCAGCTTCAGTCCATTGTTTGGATTGTTCTTTTGTCTCTGGAGTATAGTGGTGGATCCATGTCTCATCAACAGTTATGAAACGACGCTTAAAATCCATTTTATTTTGCTGAAAACGATCCAAACAAGCTTGAGAAATGTTCATTTTTATGCGTTTTTGGTCGACTGTTAACAAGTCCGGCACCCATCTTGCAGAAAGCTTTTTCATCTGTAGTTCTTCAGGCAAAATTAAATGGACTCGATCATTTGAGATGCCCATGATATTAGCTATTTCAGGAACTTTTATTCGTCGATCATTTAATACCATATCATTCACTTTGGCTACAATTTCTGTTGTTGCTGTTTTTGGACGTCCACTACGCGGTTCATCTTCAATGCTTGTACGACCACGTTTAAATTCAGCAACCCAATTTTTACTGTTGCATATGAAGGAGCACTTTCACCTAACACATTGACCATATCATTATGAATTTCTTGTCCCGATAAACCTTTTTTATGTAAATATTTAATGACACCACGTATTTCTAATTTTTCCATTGTAAAAAAATCGCGGATGCGTCTTTTGTGAACACCTGTTTCTATATGAAGGAGTTGCCAGATCGAAACAAAATTTAACATGTGTTCATAGCAGAGATGGAAGTTTCCTAGCTTTTTGTGCTAGGCTAAGAAGTTTCCGAACCGCCGTCGTAAAACAGTACAAAAAATGCTTTGGTATACTCTGCACCACTCTGCTACACGAAGAAAAAAAGTATGGTTGGGGTAACAATATTCGAAGAGCTCCAACATACTATTATTGGTAATATGGTTGTAGCACAGCAATATTAGGATCATCTCATCAAAATTATAGTTAACACACAGCCACACTATGATCCCGACAACAACATTATGGTTCTCCCAAAAATAGAACTATTCACACACGACCATACTATGGTCCCCACAATTATATTATTGTTAACACTCAACCATACTCAGAATCATTGTATGTTTAACATACAACCATAGTATGATCCTCGCAACCATAGTATGACTAATACAGACCCATACCATGTGATACCCAAAATTGTATGTATGGCTTGGGTTAAGTTGTTATTCAACAATAGAGATTTTTATTAATTAGTTTAATTACATTAAACTCTTAATAATAGGAGTGATTTATTTAACAGTGAAAAAAAAACAAATATTTAAAAATATTTCAGTTGCACGCAGAGAAAATATATGTTTACACAATGGTCACCGCAACAATACTATGTTCTCTACAATAAAAGCATGTTCGTCGCAACCATAGTATTGTTTTTTGAATGTCATTTTGACAATAGTATGATCCCGACAATATTGCTATTGTTGAAATGTAACAATAGTATTATTGCCAAATTTAGAAATGAAAATATGGTTGTAGCAACCATATAAACATGGTTGGTGCAACAACAGTATTGTTGTTTAAAATTTACGTTAACAAAAACTTGATTACGGCAATCATACAATATAGTTGCGACTATGAACATAACAAAACAGGTTTTATAGAGAATACATGTATGTGTGTGCGTATGTTTTTTTTTTGATATACAAAAAACATGCACACGATGCAGTGAATGGTTGTTGTCCATTAAAAAAAACAATAACAATCGGAAGGTAGTTCGAGGGATTTTTATTGTGTTTACTTTGTTCGGTGAAATACTCTAAAATCGACTGGTTCTCGTTTATTAAAAATCTGCCTGCACTTAAGTATTTAGCCTTCGATCATGGGCTTTAATCACATTCTTTACTTGGTGTCTACGGATGGTGAAGTAGCATTTATCCCTGTTGGCAACTAAAAGTATTTTTGACCGTTGAAATATATATTTATGTTTCTTGAATGAAATGTTTAATAAAAACATGGCCTCAAATCTGGCTATGAACTAAAAGTAATGCAATTTAAAATAACAAACTTAATAAAAATCTCTATTATTGAATAACAACAAAAACCAATCCTAATAAATAATTTTGGGGATAATAGTATGGTTGAGTGTGAATCATTATATGGTTGTGGGGATCATAGTATGGTTGCGTGTGAATCATACTATGGTTGTGAGGATCATACTATGGTAGTATGAGAAACATACTATTGTTGTGAGGTCCATAGTATGGTTGTGGAGATCATAGTATGGTTGAGTGTGAATCATACTATGTTTGTGGGGATCATAGTATGGCTATATGTGAATCATACTATTGTTGTGAGGATCATAATATTGTTGTGTCACAACCATATACCCAACAATAGTATGATCATCTTCGAATATTGTCACTCCAACCATACTTTTTTTCTGCGTGTGTACTAATCCAATGTAGTTTGTTTTGCAAAAATTTAATTTACTTACATACGAGTATAAAAAGTATTATTATTACGTAAGATTAGTAACAAAAACATTGCCAAATTAAAAAAAAACGAATTTTCCTTATGATTGACGTAATCATATTATTGTTAACATAAAACCTAATTTTGTTACATTTCAACAATATTAATATTGCCGCAATCATACTATTGTCAAAATAAAATTCAAAAAAACAATAATATGGCTGATATGGTTACTGCTGTATGGCAGTTTGCTCGCTGGTTATGCTCTTTTTTTAAGCTGAAAGTTCTGAAATTGGGAAAAGCTTATGTATGATACTCGTATAAAATCATGGACCGATGTGAACCAGTTTCAATAGGGTTCTTCCTTGGTCCAAACTTGAATAATGCACCGAGTTTTATCGAAATTGGTTCATACAACGATAGATAGACAGATGAACCTCGCTCAATGGAATCAGATAGTGATTCCGAAACGACCGGTATAGGGTAATTCCAATAATTACCATTACCGATATTGATGATTACCGATATTGATGAAGCTCGGCACATACGAGTATATAGTCTCCTAGTTGCTGTCTGTCATATGACAATTAATTTGTGTTCCGATTAAAATCTTACAGCATTTCAAAGAGGGCAAAGACGAGCATTTTTCGGAAAAGTTAGCTATGTTAGATGTCAAACATATTGGAAACGCGAATTCGGAAATTAACAAACGAGGTGTCGCTAAAAGGTAGACCAGTCGCTTTATTCTAGCGCCAGGAAAGTTGAGCGTTTAATAGGAACCGATGTAAATTTGCAAAATTTTAAAACGTTTTATGAAACCATCATTCAAAATAAATATTTACCTAGTAATTTGCATTTATTCTAATTTGTAGCGTTTGGCCGACCAGAATTAGGTTTTTTTTTTGGATACAGTAGAGTAGATTGTTGAGGAGCACAGGACACTGTTCATGTGGGCCCTGTTTCTGGTAAACCCAAAGACGCCGGTAATGAACTAAAATAATCCGCACTATTTCCGTAATCTTTTTCCTAGCCACCCTTCCATAGAATGTTATCCTTAAATAAATCTGTAGACTTGCCACAATCAGCGTGTTACTTTTTAAAATTTCCTATCACGCCTAGAGTGAACTCAGCCCACCCCAGATAAAATCATTGAAATTCCATGTAATCGCAATAATCAAAACATATTTACCGAAAATATTATGCAAATTCATGCCATTGATTGGCTGTCAATTTTGGCAAATACTTTTTGCGTTTTTTGCAAATCTAAACAAGTTTTTCTGATTTGCCTTTGAGACTCGTGCCCTCGTCCTGGTGGCTGCTACTAATGCTCGCTGGCACCTTTGTCATGAATTATGAATAGCAGGAGGAGGGCGGACTCGTTTTCGATTGTGAAAGTATGTCCTGGACCGTGAATCATACATACACACACACATACACATGAACACAAATCCTTTGTGCAAACACCGCCGCCACCACCACCAAACGAGGCAATCTGCCAAGAAAAGGATATTTATGTACCCTCCTGTAGCACACACACACACACACAAGTACTGGCCCCGCACGGATACGAGTGAATGTATAAGTATTACCCTTTTCCTTGCCATAATCTCTTCGTTGCTGCAAAAGCCAAACGAAAAAAAACGTACATCTTTTTTTACAAAGCATTTCCTTGGGAGGGCGATGGGCTTGGTTTATTATTGATTCATAAGTTCCATGTTGCATATGTGGCGAGTACAAGGGAAATATCCACCAAATGTTAGAAAAAAGTATTCTCAGCGAAGCGAAAACGCCACCAAAAAAAAAAAAAAATAACGCAGAAATAACTTCCAATTTACGGGATTTGTTCTCTCAAGTGTTACAATTTTGTTTATTGCCATCGCTAAAGGCTTTTTGCCACATATTGTGGCATTAGCCGCCGCCGTCGTTGCTGCTACTGTTGTGGCAAGTGTTTTGTGGTTAATGGATTTTCAATATAATTTCATTCATTCGGGGGTTTTTTAGGGTGCGAATAATCCGCATTATGTATTTATTGCTTTATGGTATCCTTTGGATGTTTTTTCTTTTACTTTTTGTCAGTTTATTTTTTGTTCTTTGGAAATTCCCCTTAGCCTTTGTTTTGATTTGGGTCATTTTGATTTGATGATAAGTTATTTTTTCGTTTGTTTTTGTGGTAAAAAACAATATGAAAATGTGGATTATTGCCTGGTGGTGGTATAAATTTATAATTATAGGGATCGGAATTAATTATCATGAATTTGAGTTGTACAACAGTGCTTAAAATGATCAGAGATAAAATGGCAGGCGAAAGGTTATTCTCGAGAGTCCTTTACCATGTTCCAGCTCGGTGTACAAATCCAGCCGTGAAGTTCCATACAGAGAAATTTCATCATGACAAAAGTACAGGGTGGAGCGCTGAAAGTTGCTTTTTTGCACTGCAGGCTGTGGCTGCACTTTTGGTCGAAGAGAGTGTGGAGTGTGCGTGGCATATATTGGCTGACGGGAGATTTGTACTCGTCTGCCTTTCACTTGCCATCATGCATTGGACACGTGAGTAGAGGTCATTTTGTGTTGAAGCGTATTTTTCAAATGCGCACTCGACCATTGCAGTGCAGCGTGCTTTTCGTTTAATAATAACATTTAATAATTTAAAATATGCGCTACTAGAGTGAAACAAACCCCAGAGATCTTCATCAGAGACCTCTGCATCACTGTGTGGTGCGCCATACCACGAGTAGGCATTCTTGGCCCTTACCTTTTCCAGGATAGCCGTCTTGCCGTAACTGTGCACTCCGAATGGTACTTGACTATGATACAGGATTTTTTTCAGCCGGCTCTTGAGACAATGTCGTTAGAGGATACATGGTCCCAACAGGATGGTGCCACTGCACACTCAGCGAAGATTACCATGAATTGTTTGAGGAAAATTCTTCCTGGGCGGCTTATCTCTTTGAGGAGTGATCTTAACTGGCCGGCACGCTCACCAGACTAAGCCCCATGCGATTTTTTTCTTTGGGGTTACCTGAGGTCGAAGGTGTATATCAACAGTCCAAACACCTTGGAAGACCTAATTAACAACATTGAGGCTGAAATTGGCAGACTACCAGTCGACATGCTTCTTAGAGTTCATGAAAACTTCAGAAAACGTATTCAGCAGTGTGTAGATAGTGAAGGTCGACATTTCCCAGATACAATATTTAAAACCATGCAATTTAAAAATTCCCTTACTGTTCAATATAATTAAAGTATAAAATAATTTTTTTTAAGTATCATAATTTGTTTTTTTTTATTCCCAAATAAGCAAATTACCGCACTTCATCCAGTATTAGGAAGCTGTGTTTTAACATGTTGACAAATTAAGGTCGTCTGGTCCAAAGTTAAAAAAGAAAATTTTGGCAAGGGACATGATGTGTTTCTTTCCATATCAACATCATTAGTTCAGGTGATATAGGTTGACCACGCCCTTTGTCAAATTTTAAAAGTATGTAATTTAAAATGTACGATAATCATTGATTTCGTTCTGTTAAAATTGTACAACGGCGGTTTTTTAAAGGAAGCGTTGCACCGCAAATTTCCCCTCCAGGATGTGTTTCGATTAGAGTTTTTCTTTTCCCGGACTTTTTCATTTCCCGGGAAAGCGGGATTCATTTTTCAATTTCCCGGGATCCCGGGAATTCCCGCAAAAAAATATAAGAGAAAACGGTTATTTTTTTTTAGTAATTCTATTTTATAAAAAAATCACATTCAAGATATTAAAAAGTATGTTAACAAAAAAATAAATCAGTTCAGTTCTTTAACATACATACAAACTATATAATAAACATTACATAACGTAAACAAAAAGCTTTAAAAAATAAACAAAATAAAATAATTCAGTCCTTTTTCTTATACCTAAAATAAATAAATGTATAGAGATTTAAATAAATATAAAAAAGTAATTAGTCTTTGTTTTTAAAATGCGTTTTCAAAACAGAAATAACATTTATAGATTCATCCGAAAGTCTATTTCGAAGTTTAGTAACTAAAATTCCTGTCAGAGAAAACACTCGTTCACTTTCAACAGAGGTGGGCCGTATTATTAGTAGAGCATCAAAGAATTTTTGAATGATTTCTGTATTTTTACCAGATCCTTCAAAAAATTTTAAGTCCTTTTTTATGGAACATTTCAATGGCTTTGAATTTTCTTTAGTTTTTTCATTAACATTACATATTGCAGCATTTAATTTTTCCGCAAATGTCATTTCTTCTACAGTATCACTATCATCGCTGCTTTCAATTTCTTCTAACTCAATTTCTCCACCAAAAAGACGGCTGTAAAGATGCTCTGCGTATATAAAAACAGAGTTTTTTGAAGCATTTGGGAACAAGCTGTCGTCGTTATTTTCATCATTAAAGATATCGGGATTTTTCAAAAACTTAATGAGGGTATACAATTTGGAATGTCTTCTTTCTTCTATTCTAATTTTGAGGGATTCAAACATTGTTTGTCCAACAGTAGTACGAAGCGATGCAACTTGTTTACATAATGTATTTACTATAACATCAGCTGTTAGTAAATTAATATTACGATGACAAAGTGCCTCTACAGCTAGTTTTATTGGGTTTAGAATGCTTAATAAGTTCTTTAATATACTGATATTATCTTCAACCCATAGGTCACCCATGTCTTAATCAATTAGGCTTTTCTTAATTGAGTTCTTTAACAACAAAAATTTCTCCATCATCGGAACCATTGAGTTCCATCTCATAACAACATCCAATTCAAGACAAATTTCTTTTGAATGTTCTGCCACTACATATTTTTGTAAGACACAGTTTTTTGTAGGACTTTTTTTAAATAATTTAATTATTTTACGTGTTTGTTCTAATACCTGTTTATAGTTGGTGGCAATTTCAAAAAGTTCGTTATCTAAATCATCTTCAAAATCACCGTTAAAATTATCGTCATCGCTAGACTCCGAATCAACAATTGATGGTTCTAATGTTTTTTTTATAAAACACATCAACAACAGCTAAATGCAAACCATGACTGCGGCAAAATATGCCTTCGACAGGGCTTTCTTTTACAAATTTTTTCATAACATTTGGGCCATCAGTTATGGTGGCTACTATATGTTTTTTGAAATTGATGTTATAATCCGATAATCTCGTTTCCATTAGGTTTCGAATTTCAAAAGCTCCGCTCTTTCCGGGTATATAAACCATTCCTAAGTTGTGAAAAGTTTTTTCACTTTCATATAAACATATAATTAAGTATCTTCGGTTTTTTATACTCGTCCATTCATCCATTACCAACGAAAATCTACATTTATCATTTAATTTAGCTTCTATGTCGTGTTTTATATCACTTTTAACTTTTAAAAATTGCTCAATAATCAGATTTTGTACATCACGTTCCGTTTTTGGCAGACTAAAACCTCTTTGAAGCATTGACTCTCTAATAAAAGAACTTCTGGTTATTGATCGTATAGAAAACTCGTCAATTGCCAATTCTCAATTCCCGTGGTAACACTTTTTCCAATTGATTGTTATGTATTCCTTTTAAATGACGTATAAGACCACTTGTGCTTTTGCCTTTGCATGAAATTATTTTTGCACAAAATTTACATGCAGCAGTATCTGTTGATTTCTTTATAAAATATTCCCATGCAAAAGAGTTTTCCATCTAACAATATACAAAAAGAAATATTAAAAGCTATCAAAATTCAATTTAATTACATATTTACCTTGAGCAACCAATTTTTTTAACAAAACCTGAAAGCAAACAATATCAACAGCTGTTATAACCATAAAAGAGTTGCCATTTCATGTTAAAAAAAATCCCGGGAATTCCCGCTCTATTTCCCGGGATTGAAAATTTACGGGAATTCCCGTCCCGGGAAATCCCGTGAAAAACTTTAGTTTCGATTCAAGCCAACATTATATGTTCCAAATTTCATTGTCATATCTCATAAAGTTCATAAAAAATAGCCTTTTTAAGTTTAGGTTTGTGTAGACATTGTCTTGACCCTTTTTCCAATTTGACCGCTACACGGTCTAAAATAGTTTCTAGTTAGTGATCTAATTCTGCTAAAACTTTAGAACAATCGGTACTTAGTTTTGAATTTTGGCAAAAAATTATTGCAGTGGCTGCACTTAGAATTTGAAAATTTTCTCGGATTTAACATTCAACAACCTAAGACCCGAACAACGAAAAACCCGATAGCAAAACCTTGGTAAACCGACTTGTCGTGTTTTAGCTAATTTTGAGAACCACCTGTCGGACACTACCTTACCCATAGTCATGTAAAAATTGTAAGATCTACGGAAAACACAACAGAAATAAGAGATGTACTCCAAAAATCTATTGTTTTCCAACCACTGTGGGACGTTTTCACATGTTTTACCTGCACAAAAGGACGATTATTCTTACCAAGCCATTTTGTAGGAGATTCTTTGTGGCTTACAACAAGGGCATATCAATAGTTCCAAGACTTCCAAAAAACCACAGTTTTTTTTAGAAAAAAAAAATATTTTTCAACATAATCTCCTTTTGGCTCAATACACTTACTTAGTCCAACGTTTCTCCAACTTTTGTATCCCTTCCAAAATATTGGATTTTCGAAGTTTATAAATAGGGATTTGCTTGATCAATAATTTCATCGTACACTGCAAAGAAAATAACCTTATAAAAGGTTAACTTAATCATAAATTAACATGAGTTGAAGTCTACATTATACAAAGTTAATTTGAACATTTTGTTGTTGACTGGAATGTAACAATAATAATAGTTAATTTAACCATTCTATGGTTGAATTTGTTAACCATGAAAATTGTTAATTTTAAAATAATTATTGTTCATTTAACAATGCATTGTGGAGTTTTTTAATCATTAAAACTGTTATTATTAAAATGATTACTGATGTTTTAACAATGCATTGTTTTTAACCATGAAAATTGTTAATATTAAAATTTCGTAGTTAATTTCTTGAAACAATTCATGGAGCTAAATCTCTCCTATATGAGCTAAGTCTCTTTCCACCGAGCCATTTCTTTAGGTTTAAAAATAGGCAATAGTCTACTGGGGCTAAATCCAGAGAATATGGCGGAAAAGGTATCAATTCGTAACCCAATTCATTAAATTTTTTCCATTGAGACTGCACACGTGTGCATCCGTGCATTATGTTGATGAAAAATAAATATTTTCGTTTTTTTTTGTAATCCTAGTTAAATCGGTCCAGTAAGTTGACATATTATTCGCCGTTTATTGATTTTCCCTTTTGAAGGTAATCGATGAGGATTATTTCGCGTACATCCCAAAAAACTGTCACCTTAGTGACCGACAATGTCACCTTGGCCTTCTTCGGAACCGGTTCAACCGGAATAACCCATTGTTTAGACTGCTGCTTAATCTCCGGGGTGTTGTAATGGATCCATGTTTCCTCCACAGTAACAAGTCGCCGCAAAAACTCATTCAAATTGCGGTTAAACAACTGCAAACAATCCTTTGAAGTTATCATACGATTACGTCTATGGTCAATTGAGAGCAAACGCGGCACCAATTTTGCAGACAGCATTCTTAAACCCAACAGATCATGTAAAATCGAAACCACACTGCCATATGAAATGCGTATGGCATCAACAATCTCCCGAGCATATACTCTTCGATCGACCAACACCATATCATGGATTTTTTCGACATTTCCGTTTCCTTAATTGGTCGTCCAGAATGTTCAGCGGCATTTGAACCTGTGCGACTACAACGAAAGTCAGTATACAATTTTTTACCATTGAAATCGATAGTACAGAGTCCTCATAGTACTTCTTTAGCTTTTCCTTGGTATTTTCTGCAAAAAATAATGTTTAATGAGCTTTCGAAATTCCCTTATTTCCATTTTTAATTAAATTTACGAGGCTGTATGTTTTCAACAGCTGTTAAACATAAACTAAATGACGGAATTCTTTTAAAATTTGACAGTAGTCTTTTAATATATGGTACTTGAAGGGAGCAGTATTGCAGTTCATATAACTACAAGGGAAGTTGGAAAAGTCACGGAGTTATTGATATGCCCTCGTAACTATTGGCTATTTATGTGTGAGATATCAGACATTCTGTCGAAAAAATTGTAACAATTATGACAAACATCTATGGGTTTAAAACTCCTAAGTAAATAACCTGTTCATTAGCACTTGGCTCGAAATCCAGCTCGGCCCTAAGTTTAATTTTCAGGTGTCGCAAATCACAGATGTTAGCACCTTTTAAAGTTTATGATTATTTTTTAGTATCATCGGTCTTCAAAGAAGAAAACCAAAACATACTTCCTGATGATTTGTTCAAATTATTAGTCCTCTGTACGGGAGGACTTATTGGCACCTTGGGACGAATTGTAACAAGGTTAATTTACAAAGCAAAGGAGAAGACAAAAACAAATAATTTACAAACAACAACTTATCAACTCCTGCTCCAGAGGAAAACAATGGAACCCAAACAGCAGCACAAAGTGATATGCAAACGTATCCGTTCATTACGCGTAAGACAAAGACGTCTAAAGTTACGTCGTCGAGCGACCGCCAGACAGACATCGAGTCAAGAGACAAAAATGGCAAAATAAAGCAAAAGAAATCTTAATAAAACGTATCATATTTTAGGTACAAATGACGATATGGATATGGGCGGAGACCAGAGATACCGCCAGAGCATTACGCACTACCATTACTAAAGCGTTTCTGGAGCAAAGTTAATTAATCATCGCTACTTGCAATACAAGGCCAGGCTGCCAAGGAGTCAGCAACGAAATGAATGTCTCCTGAGATAATGTCAACATAAATGGTTTTGGCAATTTCGGGTAATTTTTTGTGAATTATTAACTTTTATTTGTGAGCAGTGCCTCCCCCGTCCACAGTGTCGTTCACCCGGGCTGGCTGGAATTGGGCCACTCCATCCATTCATCCCGGGCTGTATGTAAAAATATGAAAATATGTACTGTGTAATCTTAGATGTCCCCGGAAATAAAAGCGAGCAGCCAGACAGACACTGCGAACGACAATCATATGAAAACGTTTTACTCGCATAAGTCATTCCGGCCAGAGTGATTTTATTTCGTTTTTCGCTTTTTTTTTGCGCTGAGCAAAACGAGTGCAAAAGTCGTCTTGGCTGTGGATTTGTACCTGTAGCAATTGCTTTATTGCCTTCAAACAAACAAACAAAAAAGGAATCCATGTCCTTTAGGAATAAACGCTTAGTATTTTTTTCGGTTATTCCATCGCTTCCTCCATCTGTCTTTGCTGATTCATCCCCCTCAGAATGCCACGGCACAGACCTACAGTAAAATGTCTTAAATCATTTTCTCTACGTCTGTCTGCCTGTCTTTCCTTCGTTTTTTTGTTTGCCTGACGGGCGCTGGGATGTGGAGTAGTGAAGGATTTCCCTTTATGATAATAAATTTATGAATCCTCCCGTAAATAAGAGCTCGTACAACAAGAATTATGAGTTGTTTGTAATGCAAATCCAAGGGAAAAAATACTGCCCAAAAAAAGATATTTGATTGTCGCTGGGCGTGTGATACATAATCAAAATGAGAGTAGTCTAATAATCAGATTGAAATATCCGAGCGCAGTGGTGGGGCGTGTGGGAGTGGCATTGGATTAAAGTTTAGAATATTGCCCACTCAGCTTAAATTTGCGAATTTTGAAAAATCTCTATTAATGAAGGCCAAAAGAATTAGGAATTGAGTCAACCTGTGCAGGACCACCAAGAAATTTTGGAATTAGCTTAGGTAAGTGAACCTAGAGATGCTTAAAAAAAATTAAGCACTGACTAAGCACTTGAAGACGGTGCACAGTGGGTTGCTTTGGTACTCTAGGTGGGCAAAATAAGAAAAAAAATGTTGTGCGAATATAACAAAACAATAGAAACTTGAAATTAAATTAATATTTTTCTTACATTAGAAATTATAAGTCCCATTTTTAAATAAAAACAAAATAGTAACGTATTATAATAATAGGTTGCTTTTTTTATTAAAATAAAATATAATTATAATCATCACGTCTTTCTTTTGCAGAAGAAAAAATTTTAATACCAAGGTCCCTTTTAAATTTTTCTCTACAAGGCGCGTTTGAACATCTTGGCCCTAGTAGCTCCATTTGCTTACGGACAATGTACGGGTGGAGCGTAGTATTTTGCTTATTTGGGAATGAAATAACGAAGTTATGAATCTTAGAAAAAATTATTTAATATTCTATGAGGGCTGCTATATATATTTATGGTCTAGTAATGAAAATGCTAATATTTAATATCAAAAATGGTTTTATTGTTTTTTCAAAGTATTCTCCAGCATGATTTATACACTTTTACATGCGCTCAAACCAAATGTCGAAGCACTTTTTCCACTCCGACTGAGCCACCTCCCAGACAAGGTTTTCGAACGCTTCAATAGCATCTTCTGGCGACGAAAATCGTTGACCATGCATTTTTTCTTGATATGCGGGAATAAAACGAAGTCATTGGGTGCCATGTCAGGGCTGTACGGCGGCTGACCCATCAATTCGACGTTTTGGCCGGTCAAAAAGGTGCTGGTTTGAGCCGATGTGTAAGAGCTCGCATTGTCATGGTGCACAATGATTCGTCTTCTCTTGTAGGTTTTTCGAATTTCTCCGAAGACTTTAGGAAAGCAAATTGTGGTGTACCACTGAGAGTTGACCTCCTACGTTGTTCAAGCGGAACATTCGCCACATGACCAGTTTTGCCGAAGAAACAGGCGACCATTTGCTGCGAAGTGCTTCTTCCACGAACAACTTTTGTTGGATTTGTCTCGTCTTCGAAGACCCACACGGTCGATTGCTGTTTGGTTTCGGGCTCATACTCATAGATCCATGATTCGTCACCTGTGACGATCTTATAGACGTCTTTTGAAGCACCGCGTCGTATTTTTTAAAAATTTCTTTGCAGCAATCGGCACAAGTCTTTTTTAAGCGATTGTCAAATTGTGCGGTATTCAACGAGAACTAACCTTTTTTACGGCCAGGTGTTTATGGAATATCGAATGTTTGCTGGTGGAAGAAAAGCCCAAGGATGTCTCTATCTTTCGGTATGTCACATGACGATCTTGCATTATCAGTTCACGCACGGTATCAATGTTCTCTGGCACAACGGCCGTTTTTGGACGACCTTCACGACCTTCGTCTTTCAGCGAGCGTGGGCCACGATTGAATTGATTAAACCAGTATTTCACAGTGCTATAGGATGGTGCTTCATCGTACAAAGATTTTAGTTCATCGATGCACTCTTGTCGAGATAACCACATCGAAAGTTATAAAAATTGATCGCACGAAAATGTTCACGAGTTAATTCCATTTGTTAGCCAAATTGAGTTTTTCAAGTCACTGAAAACAAAACAAATGATGGTCGTACGTCAAAACGTTTATGCTAGAAAATGTCAAACTTTCCAATGGAAATGTCAAATGGCTCCAGGCAACACTTAGTGTAGCCTAGGCCAGAAATATATATAGCAATCCTCGTAGTGTTGTAAACGTTCGTAATTAGGTAACTGATGCAAGACAAATATTTCAACTTTTCTTTTTATTTATGTTTCTTTCGAAATACGAGTTTTTTAGGAATAAGCTCTGGAACTAAATTTTTTTTTCACCGAGTCTAAGCGATATTATTCGAACTGCAGACTATTCGCATTTAACGATTATTAAAATAATATTTTGTACGACAAAATAAATAAAAAATGTGACTTTAAAGAGTTTAAAATGAAATTCCATAGTTTCATTTTGTGATTTTAAAACCCGATGGTCCAAATACAGTTTACATGACGTCTGCCTTTGGTGGGAAACAGAAATTGGTTAGATACTTCAACTTATTTCAGATTTTACACCAACCTCAACCCGCTTCCGGTAATTCAAAGGTTGGGAATACAGCCAGAAATTTGTTTGACAACGCTAATATATCAGCAGATATTACGAAAGTAGATTTTGAACTGATTACAAACATTCACGCAGTAATAATTGTTAAATCCTTTGGTCGTGACATGAACGTAAAAAAATTTAAATAATTTTCTTGAACTTTTTGGTAGGGAATATTAATGGTATTACAACCTCCTTCGTTGAATAAATCATTTAACATGCTCTATATTGCTCGATCGGGCCACTGCCAGAGGAAGCCTAAGCGGAGTGCGCGCTCAAAGCCGAGCCGAGTCGAACTTATTTCATGCTTATAGGAAATTTGGGGATGGAAGAGTGAATGCTGAAATCGGCGCTGAATCGGCAATAAGGCTCAGACCTAATTATTGCGTATAAAACCAAATTATATGAAACACATATCTCTAGGCAAGAAAAAACTGGTTATCATTTCACGATACCAAACACCATTGACTGTTTGCGCTTGACCTGCCTCATTTTCATAAAAAAAGGTCCAATGATTCCTCCAGCCCAAAAACCACACCACGCAGTGACACGTTGAGGATGCATTTGCTTCTCGTGAATCACTCGAGGATTTTCCGCACCCCAAATGCGACAATTCTGCCTATTGACGAAGCCATCAAGATGAAAATGGGCCTCGTCACTGAAGATGATTTTATCGGCAAAATCAGCATTTTCATGTTGACGAAGCCATCAAGATGAAAATGGGCCTCGTCCATTTTATCGGCAAAATCAGCATTTTCATGTTGTCTCTCCAATACCCAATTAACGAACTCCCTTCGCTGTCCATGGTCAGCTGGCTTCAGTTCCTGAGTCAATTGAATTTTGTATGCATGAAGATGCAAATCTTTCGTCAAAATTCGCTGCAAAGTGGATTTGGAGACACCAATTTGCTGAGCTCGGTGTCGAATTGAGGTGGATGGAGTTTGAGCGACATCATCACGTACAGCTGCGACATTTTCGGTCGATCGACCTGGTCGATGGCGCGTTGTTGTCTTTACATCACTAACAGACTCAGTTTCGGCAAATTTATCCATTAATCTCTTTACAGTTGACTCCTTTGGAGCATTATTGTGACCCCAAATTGATCGCAATTTACGAACTGTAGCCGCAAAACTTTCACCAATTTGGTAAAACAATTTCACAATGAGAATGCGTTGTTCATTCGTGTAGCGCTCCATTTTTACTAACCTCGTACCTTCTACTAACAAACAATAACAATTGTTCAAATGTCAAACAATGACACTTCGAATGTTGCCAGATTTAACAATTGCGTTCTTCTTGGGACACCCTTTAGATGTAGTTGACGGTTATCTAAATTTTAATTTCAGTCCCGCATTTAGTTTCATCGTAGAAAATGTTTCCTTTCATAAACTCATTTTCTTATTTAGGCTTACCCAAATTTATCTCCATTTTACGGGATTTTGCCCCACTGTGCGATGGTTGAAGTGGTCAGTGGGCTTAAACTCTTGAGTCTAAAAAACACCCTTTATTTTCAATAAAATAAAAGAATTCGATTTTAACTGGCTTTAAGCCAATTGATTAATTAAGTTAGTTTTCAGTAAAACAGGTCCATCATCTTTTCCAGAACTTTAAACCGTTTTTTTTTTGTTTTTGCCTCTGACTACAAATTTTAATATTTTTCTTCGAACAAGTGTGGTATGCGGATTTTTAGATCCAAAACATATTTTCTGAAGGTTCGAATATTTGGTATGTTGCACGATACTACAGTTTCAATAACTGAAAATTACAGAGCAGTAACTAACATTTAGTTGTACTGATGGAATACTCGAGGTACATGTAACCACAGTTTTTCGGTTAACAAAAACTTCGGTTGTGGCAACGAATCTGTTCTCTTTGTAAAGGTACCCCATTAAAACATATAAACAGAAAAACATTAAGTGTTTTGGAAACTTCCATCTCTGCTATTAACACATGTTAAATTTTGTTTCGATCTGGCAACTCCTTCATATAGAAACAGGTGTTCACAAAAGACGCATCCGCGATTTTTTTACAATGGAAAAATTAGAAATGCGTGGTGTCATTAAATATTTACATAAAAAAGGTTCATCGGGACAAGAAATTCATAATGATATGTTGAATGTGTGAGGTGAAAGTGCTCCTTCATATGCAACAGTAAAAAATTGGGTTGCTGAATTTAAACGTGGTCGTACAAGCATTGAAGATGAACCACGTAGTGGACGTCCAAAAACAGCAATAACAACAGATATCGTAGCCAAAGTGCATGATATGGTATTAAATGATCGACGAATAAAAGTGCGTGAAATAGCTAATATCATGGGCATCTCAAACGATCGAGTTCATTTAATTTTGCATGAAGAACTACAGATGAAAAAGCTTTCTGCAAGATGGGTGCCGCACTTGTTAACAGTCGACCAAAAACGCATAAGAATGAACATTTCTCAAGCTTGTTTGGATCGTTTTCAGCGAAATAAAATGGATTTTAAGCGTCGTTTCATAACTGTTGATGAGACATGGATCCACCACTATACTCCAGAGACAAAAGAACAATCCAAACAATGGACTGAAGCTGGAGGAAGTGCCCCAAAGAAGGCAAAAACAATTCAATCGGCTGGTAAGGTTATGGCAACGGTTTTTTGGGACTTTAAGGGTATTTTATTGATTGACTATCTACAAAAGGGTAAAACAATAAATTCAGAGTACTATTGCAACCTTTTAGATCAATTAAATGTACAAATTCGAGAAAAACGTCCTGGCTTACAACACAAAAAAATAATTTTTCATCAAGACAACGCACCAGTGCACAAGAGTGTTTTAACAATGGCTAAAATCAACGAATTAAAGTACGAGTTGCTTGACCAGCCACCTTATTCTCCTGATTTAGCTCCCAGTGACTTTTACCTGTTCCCAAATCCAAAAAAAATCCTTGCTGGCAAGCGTTTTACCTCAAATGAAGATGCACTTACAGTTGTAAACCACTATTTTGAAGACCTTGAGGAAAACTATTTTAATCAAGGGATAGAATTGCTAGATAAGCGTTGGACTAAGTGTGTTGAAGTTTCAGGAGATTATATTGAATAATAAAAATATTTTTGAAAAACTATTCTCTTTCATTGATAGGCTAAGAACTTTCCGAACCGCCCTCGAATTATCGTAATACATTTTTGTTTCTTATGATGCACATTCCTCTATTTTCCAAAATGTAGATTACAAACACCAACCAAGTGTACTCCAGTTCAAACCGTACTTCTAAAAATTCGAAATGCCCAAAAGTTATACCGAATCACCTGTGGTCTTATCTACCATTTTATTGTTGTTGCATTTCTTTTTGCCTAACAATAGCATAATCAGTATTTGCCCACCCACCCACACAAAAAAAAACATAAACAAATCTATAAATATTCAAAATATTTGACCATGGTCATAATAAGACTTAACATATCATAAAATATGTATAAATGACTTCCGGAAAATGCCGCACACACACACTCACATGCACAAAACGGAACCAGAAGTGACACAGAGAGTTAGAGTTCAGATCTATAAAATTACCATTTAAAGTTAACGTTCCTTTTATAGACGGACCATCCCACCGATAAACAAAAGCCATAAGTATCTCTTCTCTGGGAAGTAATTGCGGTTAAACGCAATTTAAAGGTTTTACCGGTTTAAGAAGGTTCAGCCAGTAACGGCCAACGGTCAATAACGACATCGAACAAATAAACGCAACGAAATGAAAAACAATAGAAAGTAAACAAACCGAACGTCGCACAAAGGAAGTAATAACAAAAGATGTGGGTTTCCTGCGAACGAGTATGCGGAGGGGGGCAACATGGCACATGAGTGCTAAGGCACCATGAAATAATAAAATAGATAAACATAAGCAAAACTGAGTCGAACCGAACAAATAAATACTCGTACCAAAAATGTTGGCAAGGAGTTCGAGGCTTGTGCACTCGTCCTATCTTTCAAATCCAGAGTCGAATGGTTGGTCTAAATGCGAACTGGACGAGGTGTAAGTGTGTGCGGTCTTATGGCTAACGGTAATTGTATTAAAAAATGCAAAAGGTCAAAACCTTAAGGCCTCAAGGATAACGGCAATAAAAACAACAGGAGGGATGCTGATGGTCCACACAAATGGACAATGCGAGTACCCACACTCACACACACACTCGTCGTGGTGTTCTTCTTACAGGTCTAGCCTGTAGTGCCAACAGGGAAGATGCTGTAGGAAAGCAGGAGTCGGGCAATGATGATGGCTTCAATAATGTTTTATTTGTATAAATATACGCACACCCACACACATACATACTCATTCGAATGTTTTACTTCAGTTCCAAATACTTGTATGCACATGTCTAAAAAAATGTATATGAAATGTACAGTGACGAGCAAAATTCATTTGATAATATAAAAGGGAAAAAAGTCATATTACAAAGCAGGTAAATTTCAATGTGGATGGCATGGCAGAGTGCACGACTATTACAAGTATGCCAGTAAACCCTGATTCAACTCAGAATAAGAACATATAAAAAATTTTCAGCGGCGGGTTTCACCTCGTAATTGCCGGCGACTTTACTAGTAAGAGATTTATCTCTAAGCCATGTAGAAAGTTTTCTTTAAAATGTTTTTCGGAGCTGGAGTTGAAAAATTGGTTCCCGTCAGTGAATACTAGTTGAAGCGAGGGTTGCTATATATATATTTCAGGCCTAGGCAACACTAAGTGGCGCCATCTGACATTTCCATTGGAAAGTTTGACATTTTTTCTCAAAATATCATTTGTGTTGTTTACAGTGACTTGAAAAAAACAATTTGGCAAAAAAATGGAATTAACTGGTGAACATTTTCGTGCGATCATTTTTCACAACTCTCTACGTGGATTATCACGACAAGAGTGCATCGATGAACTTAAACCTTTGTATGGCGATGAAACACCATCCTATAGCACTGTGAAAAACTGGTTTAATGAATTCAATCGTGGCCGACGCTCGCTCAAAGACGAAGGTCGTCCAAAAACGGCCGTTGTGCCAGAGAACATTGATGCCGTACGTGAACTGATAATGCAAGATCGTCATACAAGATCAGCATACATTCGATATTGCATAAACACCTTGCCGTAAAAAAGGTTTGTTCTCGTTGGATCCGGCACAATTTGACAATCGCTCAAAAAAAGGCTCGTGTCGATTGGTGCAAATAAATCTTAAAAAAATACGATGGCGGTGCTTCAAATGTCATTTATAAGTTCGTCGCAGGTGACGAATCATGGATCTATGAGAATTAACTCGTAAACATTTTCGTGCGATCATTTTTCACAACTTTCGACGTAGATTACAACGACAAGAGTGCATCGATAAACTTAACTCTTTGTATGGCGATGAAGCACCATCCTAGAGCACTGTGAAAACTGGTTTAATGAATTCAATCGTGGCCGACGCTCGCTCAAAGACGAAGGTCGTCCACAAACGGCCGTTGTGCCAGAGAACACTGATGCCGTGCGTGAACTGGTAATCCAAGACCGTCATGTGACATACCGTGAGATAGAGGCATCCTTGGGCATTTTATTCACCAGCATACATTCGATATTGCATGAACACCTGGCCGTAAAAAAGGTTTGTTCTCGTTGGATCCCGCACAATTTGACAATCGCTCAAAAAAAGGCTCGTGTCGATGGGTGCAAAGAAATTTTAAAAAAATACGATCGCGGTGCTTCTAAAGACATTTATAAGATCGTCACAGGTGACGAATCATGGATCTATGAGAATTAACTCGTAAACATTTTCGTGCTATCATTTTTCACAACTTTCGACGTAGATTATTACGACAAGAGTGCATCGATGAACTTAAATCTTTGTATGGTGATGAAGCACCATCCTATAGCACTGTGAAAAACTGGTTTAATGAATTCAATCGTGGCCGACGCTCGCTCAAAGACGAAGGTCGTCCAAAAACGGCCGTTGCGCCAGAGAATACTGATGCCGTGCGTGAACTGATAATGCAAGATCGTCATGTGACATACCGTGAGAAAGAGGAATCCTTAGCATTTCTTCCACCAGCATACATTCGATATTGCAGAAACTCCTGGCAATTGCTCAAAAAAATGTTCGTATCGATTGGTACAAAGAAATTTTGAAAAAAATACGATCGTGGTGCTTCGAAAGACGTTTATAAGATCGTCATCTATGCGCATAAGCCCGAAACAAAACAGCAATCGACCGTGTGGGTCTTCGAAGACGAGCCAAATCTAACGAAAGTGGTTCGTGGAAGAAGCACCTTGTAGCAAATGGTCGCCTGTTTCTTCGGCAAAACTGGTCATGTGGCAACTGTTCCGCTTGAGCAACGTAGGACGGTCAATTCTAAGTGGTACACCAGAATTTGTTTTGAGAAATTCGAAAAACGAACAAGAAGAAGACGAATCATTTTGCACCATGACAATGCGAGCTCTCACACATCGGCTCAAAACATCGCCTTTTTGACCGGCCAAAACGTCGAATCGATGGGTCATTCGCCGTACAGCCCTGACTTGGAACCCAATGACACCTTTTTATTCCCGCACATCAAGAAAAAATGCATGGTCAACGATTTTCGTCGCCAGAAGATGCTGTTGAAGCGTTCAAAAACCATGTTTTGGAGGTGTCTCAATCGGAGTGGAAAAAGTGCTCTATAATTGGTTTGAGCGCATGCAAAAGTGTATAAATCATGCTGGAGAATACTTTGAAAAACAAAAAGACCATTTTTGATGATAAATATTCGCATTTTCATTATAAGGCCAGAAATATATATAGCAGCCCTCATTTGTTGAAACCCTAGTGTTACTAGCATAATAGTCGTGCACATTTCCATCACACTACGGCGCCCTACCATATAAGAGTCCACACCTAGAAAAAAAGTATGGTTGGGATAACAATATTCGAAGAATACTATTGTTTGTTATATGGTTGTGGTACATCAATGTTATGATCCTCACAACAATAGTATGATTCAGCTACAACCATGCTATGATCCTCACAACAATATTATGAATCACACATAACCATGCCAAGATCCCACAACCATAGAATTATTCACACTAAACCACACTATGATCTCCACAGCCATATTATGGTCCTCGAAACCATAGTATGTTTCACATACAACCATGGCATGATCCTCACAACCATAGTATGACTCACACGCAACCATGTTATGGTCCCAACAACCATAGTATGATGACACACAATCATACTTTGATCCCTTAAACTATTTGCTAGAATTGGGTTAAGCTGTCAAGAATAGATTTGAATTATGAAAATTATTTAAAAAACATCAAATTCAAAATAATAGGAATGATTAATTTAAGAGTAGAAAAAATCAGTTTAAAAAACGTAAGCGTTTTTATTAAACAAGTGATGGCAGAGTGCGCGCTCAAAGCGGAGCCGAACTTATTTCAAGCTTATATGAAATTTGGGGATGGCAGAGTGAACGCTGAAATCGGCGCTGAATCTACACTGTTGTCACTGTTGTTGCTGTGCGTTTTGTTTTTATACCCTTTACCATACAATGGAGGGTATATTAGTTTTGTCATTCTGTCTGTAACACCTTCAAATAATTATCGGAGACCCAACAAAAGGTATATATTCTTGATCCTCGTAAAATTCTAAGACGATCTAGCCATGTTGTCCGGCTGTCCGCCCGTTAAAACGAAGATAGAGCCAGCATGAAAACAGCTAGGGAGCTGAAATTTGGCACAAACATGTGTAGTTAACCTAGCATGGTTGGTATTGAAAATACTCTACGGGAAGTTGGTGTTGGAGACCCTCAACCGACACTACCTCATAAAAATTAGTTTTTTATTTGGAAATATCCGTCCGGTTTCTTGAGCAAAATCACTGAAATTTTGCAAATAATAATCTCTATATAGGCGCAATCATCTATGTAAAAATGGTTCAGGTTGGGTCACCATTTCTTGTACCTCCCATACAAACGGCCTTATGGGCCTTGAGAAATAATATGAATATAACTCACCACACACTTGACCTATCGAAATGAAATTTTACACATCAATATTTCTATAAGCAACACACTTCTACGCTGAATTCGGTTGAGATCAGAAAAGTCCTACTGGTACCTCCCATACTAACGGTCTCATGGGCCTTGAAAAATAATATGACAATAATACACCACACACTTGACCTATCGAGACGGCATAAAGATTAATATATCGAACAGACTTTTGCACTAAATTTGGCTAAGATCGGAAAAGCCCTACTGTTACCTCCCACACAAACGGTCTCATGGGCATTTAAAAATAATATCACAATAACTCACTACAAACTTGACCTATCGAGATGAAATTTTCTACATAAAGATTTTTTTATATAGAACACACCTCTGCGCCAAAATCTGTTGAGATCGGAAAAGTCCTACTGGTACCTCCCACTCAAACGGTCTCATGGGCCTTAAGAAATAATATGACGATATCTCACCACAAGCTTGACCTATCGAAATGAAATTTTGCACATAAAGATTTCTATATAGAACACACTTCCGCACCAAATTTGGTTTTATTTACGAATCTGGTGGAGGGTATCCAAAGTTGGGCACAGCCAAACTTAACATTTTTTACTTGTTTCTTATATTTTTTATTTATGAATGTTACTTATGTTGTAGTTGATATTGTTATTCAAAATGTTGGTTAATCAATAATGTCATTAATTAATTAATCTAGTTATGGAAATTTTTGATTAATCTGAACTATGAATAATCAGTTAGTTAAAAATATGATTGATCAAATTTAAATAATTTTGTTCAATATTCGAAAAATTTGTCAGACAAAACAGAGAGAATTATTTCAACAGTATCAAAACGTCAAGAATCGTTTACAAATTAGAAACAACTCCTATCTTTACACATACAATCAAATTTCAGCACCAATCAGCACGAAAAAACGCTTCAAAACAGTTTTGTTCAATTCAATCAGCTCTCAGCTTAGCTCGGCTCGGCGCACACTCTGCCATCCCGACGCCGATTTCTACTAATTTGTATGCAAACAGTTTTAAGAATTTCAATCAGCTTTTAGCTCCGCTGGGCCGGTTCGGCTTTGAGCGCGGACTCTGCCATCACCCTTAGATCCCATATTTAATTTAAAGAAAAGGCCATTAGCCGGTTTTTTTACAAGGCGGTTCAAGAGATAAGACATTAAATGACAGTTTTCTGAAAAGCCCGGGTTTTTGGACACTTTGGATCTGTCATGTGTTTGGTATTATAAATTGGCAACATCGATTCCTTAGGAAAAAGTGTCCCTTTAAAGGACTTGGGAAAACTATTTTTTTAATACAGTAGACGCTCACAAATTAGAACCACTTTGTTTTTCGGGCGGCTCTAGTTTCCAAAAAGTTCTAATTTCTAGACGTTTTTTTTTTAATTTGTACAAAAATAAGGCGAATGAATACACTATTTGTATCCAATTTTAAGTATTTTTTTAAGAAAAACGAAAACTTGTATAACATTTCAGGCAAATTATATCACATAAATGTTTCAAACTTGAAATAATTCATTGAAGTAAAGGAAAATGTTATTATGCAACTGCAGGAATGCGGTGGCAGTGTATCTTATCATAGTTAGTTTTTGCGTAACATGTAATAAGACATTTAGGTTCTAATTTCCGAATTGTCAATGCATCAAAAGGCTGGTTCTAATTTCTGGAAGGTCTAATTTGTGAGCGTCGACTGTAATTCGCTTAATTCGCCTGTCCGAACTGACCGCCGTTTTTTCTTGTGTCGAAATTCTCGTTGTTTTAACCCTCACTGTATTACATTTCATATCGACTAGGGAATACCATCGATCATAAAATGGCTCATAAAAATACCGACCAACAGACACACGCACTCTTGTGCACCACGAAAAAAAATGTGCACAAATGTAAGGTTAACATGATTATCACACTTACGGTGCCGCAAAATTCTACATTCAAACATGCACGGGTAAAGGAAAAAATTCCAAAAAAAAAATACTCGTAGAAGAAGAAAGTGCTCTTAATCGCATAAGAAGCTGAAGGACAAACAACCACTTCGCATCCTACCAACAGCCAAGGCAGCCGGGCCGGCACACATCGAATGCGATGGAATAGCAGTAAAACCAAGTTGTAAATTATAAAAAGTGTCAGTGCTCCGTCCAGGAGGGGTGGTCGTTCGGTTACCCCACCTTCTGTCCTAGATTGGTCGATGGTCACTGATGTGTGTACGCTGCTGCTGCTGCTATTGTTGCTGTTGTTGGATTGATACCAAAGTTGCTAATATTACATCATCTGTGGTGATAATTTGAGCCTCTTCAAATTCCTGCCCGGCTGAATGCCCTCCAATCCACACGGAAGGCGTTTGCACTGTTTTCGTTTTGTTCGGGTTTTTTTTTTGTTGAGTGTTGTGTGTATGACGTCCTTACATGTACACTTGTAGTCGTATCCTTGTAATAGCATCGGACACTTTGATGGCTTTCATCAATGTTGATTCAGCTCTTCGTTGTGTCTCTGCATGTGTGTGTGTGCTTTTACTCGTATGTGCTGCTGCTTTGAATTCTCTGGAGAGAGCTTTTTATTGATGGAAGGACATCATTGCCATTGATGATGATGATGAGTAGGTACATATGATGTGGATGTGGTTGTGTTGATGCTTCGGTCAGTCATTTCATGGGAGGCCATTTGCCATCGCTCAGAGTGATGTATAATTTGTATCACACTTGTCCTTTTGCGGAGGGCTCTCTGCTCTGTGTGTGAGTGTGTGTATGTGAATGATTTGACATTTTATGAGGTCCCTTTGGAGCTGACATAGCACGAAATTCTAATTGAATTTGAAAAGTGCTGAGATGTTTTTGCAATCGTAAAAAAATGTGTTGCTTTCGCTCGCATAATGCACCGTAGGCGTAAAGATGTTTGTTTAAGGATGAGTTTTCGTAAAATATATAGAAAGGGTGATTCAAGCATAGGGGGGATTTTAATTAACCCGGCTCGACCAGAGTGTCCAAAAATCAGGGTTTCAGAAAAGCTTCATATTGGGTTCTTTTTTAAAAATGTGTTTTGAAGTAACCGACAGTAGGTTTTTTTTAAAGTAAAAACCGGCATTAACCGACATTCTGGTTTTAGCCATTCGCCTAAGATTGTAAAACATTTTCGAATCAGAAGTAAAATACGAGTAAGTGTGGCCTTGAACAGGCTCTCAATTTACCAGATTTTAACAAATAAGTTCATATTTAAATGGTACCCATCTGACCATGTTAAAATGGTTCATATTGTCGGACAAAGGGTCCTAAATAAAGCCTTATTATTTCAGCATCGTCAGAGAATTTTGTTGCTATTTTAAAGCCATATGTCCATTAGACGTGGGATAGTAAACGAATTTTCGATTTTCATACGGCTCACCCCCTTACTTTGGGGGTTTGGAAAAAAGAATGCATGAGCCAAACAATGGGGAAGGTGAAACTCTTGTAATTGCAAAAATATTAGGAGTTGGTCTTACATTTAACTCCTCTAGAAGCACTTTTGGGACAGTTAAAGCTGTGGGAGTAACATTTAAAAAAAATAATGTTTTGTAGGGTAGCCCCCTCAGGGGTTGAAGATAGGGGCTAGTTACGTTTGGAAAAAATGTTGGGAGGGAAAACTTAAGGGGGTCGATCATACATTTTAGCTCTCTAGGTGCGACTCCGGGGCAGTTGCGGGGCTTTTTGTGAATATTTTCCTCCTTCCCACGACCTTTGACCTCGATGAGCTGTCAGTTGCTCCCCTTTTTTTGGCTACTATGATTCACCCCCTACAAAATTAGGGGGTGAATCATAACCAAATCTGGCTACTACGAATCTCCAAACAACACTATCCCAACCCTAATGTCCATGTATATGGTAGTCCATTTTTTAGGCTTCCAGACAATTTGTTCATGGACCTATCAAAAGATATGGCTATATGACTCAAATTGGTCCAAGATTGGTTGTTTATCCATTGTAATAGACCATCCAAATTTGATTGCAATCGGAATTAATATGAATGTTCTAGAGCGATTGTATGTTATATCGGGAGAGATTTTTGCACTGGGGCTATACGGATACAAAACGTGGACCGTTAAGACCAAATTTTATCTAATATGATCGATTGTAATGAATTGTCCCAAATGTCATCAAAGTTGGATGTATTACGTTGCTTCTACAGCTATAGGCATATAACCAGTTGGACAGATGTGTGAGAACTATATCTAAATTTAAAATGATTTTTAAAAAAGTCGCGGCATTTTCCAAAAATCTGACTTTTGCAAATTTCATAAAGTACGGCGCATATTTTCCAGCTGTACTTCGAAAACAAGCTTTAAAAAAAAAACGGAGGGACGGAAAAACCGATATCGTTTAATCGAACCAACTAGTTAGTGACTCTGTGTAGAGCGGTACACTTAAAGTTGGGTCAAGCTTAAATATTTTTTGTAGTTACGTGAAAATTATGAATTTGCTTCTGCTTTTACATACAACAACAAAACAAAAAACGGAAAACCTGACAGCAAAAAACCGGATAAACCGACATGTCGGGTTTTAGCTATTTTTGAGATACCCACTCGGGTTGGGGTTGGACATATCCAAAAATTCGGTTTCGGGTTTGGACATTCTATGCCCGCTCTTGAATGTCTTATATGCCTTTGATATTTATTTCGTGTCTTAGTGACTATTCTATTATGAGGTTCTGTGCTCCCTTTAAAAAAGGTAACGAATTGTGTGCCCTGCTCGAACCACCGAAATGAATCAACAAAATATCCCGATATTCAATCTCAGCTTAGAACATTTTGCGAATAAATCACAATGACATTCATCCACTATCTTGTCATTTCTCAGTTTCCTACAAAGCGGTTGAAGCGCGAAAATAAAACAAAATGAGAGCAACAAGTGGGACAAAAAACAACAGAAAATGGAGTAAAAGGACAGTATATGTGACAGCGCAAAGAGAATGGGACCTAATTGCAGAAGCACTTTTTCCACTCCGATTGAGACACCTCGAAAACATGGTTTTTGAACGCTTCAACAGCATCTTCTGGGACGAAAATCGTTGAACACGCATTTTTTTCTTCATGTGCGGGAGTAAAAGAAGTCATTGGGTGCCAAAACAGGGCTGTACGGCGGATGGCCCATCAATTCGACGTTTTGGCCGGTCAAAAAGGCCCTGGTGTGAGCCGATGTGTGAGAGCTCGCAGTGTCTTGGCGCACAATGGTTCGTCATCTCTTGTGTACCACTCAGAATTGACCGTCCTACGTTGCTCAAGCGACACAGTCGCCACATGACCAGTTTTGCCGAAGAAACAGGCGACCATTTGCTGCGAAGTGCTTCTTCCACGAACAACTTTCGTTGAATTTGGCTCATCTTCGAATATTTTGAAACACAATAAAACCATTTCCAATGATAAATTATCGTGATTTTATTGCCGGACTTGGAATATAAATAGCAACCCTCGTACATTTGTTAAGACACAATTTGCTGAAAATTAATTTAAGTTTAGAAGCGAAACTTAAATGTGGAGATGCTTATTCGTCTACAGTCCAAAACAGGCCTCCTCATAGGACCTTAAGTCTATTTAACGAGGCTGGATTGTTGGTTCTTGTAATGGCGAATGGTACAGAGGTAAAACTCAGCTATCTGCATTCTCGTAAGTCAAACTAAGGGGAAGTCCATGTACGATGTTAATTGTGAGTCTCACCTTAACGTTAGATTTGTTTGTCCAACTTAATTCGACATTTCTTTGTTTAAGTGGTTGAGAAATTCTACCATGGAGAGGTACAGGTGGGAATATAAACGCTCTTTTGGGTTTCTCTGGTTGTCATCAATTTAAGGTGGCATATTCTTTCTCCCTCTTGACAAGAGATGGAGGACCATATTAAAGCTCTACTACTTTATAAGTCGTAGCACTCGGCCAATACAAAACTTCACACCAAGCCAAAACATTATATGTGACAGCGCATAGAGAAAGGGACCTAAGGGTAAAAAAATCAATTTTCACTTTTTTTATGTGGACAACATCTGAGCATCGAATGAGACCGATCCCATATCCCAAAAGTGTTCCCTCCCAGATATATGCGCGTTTTATGAAAGTGATGGTACACCAAAGATACACGTATTTAATTCTTTAAAATGGCTCTCCTGAACAAAACTGCTTTTTAGCCTTAGGTCCCTTTCTGTTTTGCGCGTCACATATGCTACTTTGATGACAACAAACCATAGCCGTCGCAAAACTATCCTAAAGTCCGTCCCAATGTGCAAGGTAAGAACAATAGTTGTTTAAACTTGCACACTCTGGTCAGATATCGTAGAACTCAAAAGATTTCTATTTGCCACCATCTGGATTTAGATTTAAATAGCAGGGGGCCAACAATAACAAACGATGCTTATTGTAAAAAAAACAAAAAGGTTTTACAGAATTATCTTAATATTGGGTGATCCATCTAGAGGTATTTTTTCAGAACCAAAAAAATTATCAAAGTTCAAATCAAGTGTGAATCTTTACTGGTAATTTGAAAGGACATTTTATGGCATTTATTTGTTGAATATAATTTCCTTCAAATGTTGGCCGCAACTACGCCTCAGGGTTTCCATTCTGATGGTCCAATATTGAATGACTCGTTCGAGCATTTCGACCGGTATGGCTTTAATGACACACGCAATGTTGGCTTCCAAAACCTGAATCGTAGCTGGTTTGTCAGCATAGACTTTGGACTTTACGTAACCCCAAAGAAAAATTTCTAAAGGTGTGATATCACTCGATCTAGGCGGCCAACTCACCTGTCCAAAACGTGAAATTAGCTGCTTTTCGAAATGACCTATCAATAGATCCATTGTTTGAGCAGCTGTATGGCAAGTGGCACGCACCGTCCTGTTGAAACCAAGTGTCGTCAAGATTACGGGCTTCAATTTCAGGTAGCCTAAATATCGAGCACCATTCACGGTTGCATCATCATTTTTGAAAAAATATGCACCGATGATTCCACCAGCCTATAAATCGTACCAAACCGCGGTTTTCTCTGGGTATAATTCTTGAAACTCTTCTTGTTGCTCTTCAGCCCAAATGCGGGAATTTTGTTTATTGACTTTGCCGTTGAGCCAGAAATGGGCCTCATCACTGAACAAAATTTTGGTCGAAAACAGCGGATCTTCCCGTTTCTGACCGAACACTCATTTCCATAATACAGTTGCCAACATTTGAAGAAAATTATTTTCAAAAAATAAATACCATAAAATGTCCTTTCAAATTTTCCACACTTGATTTGAATTTTTATATTTTTGTTTTGTTCTGAAAAAATACCTTTAGATGGATCCCCTATATTTAGTATTATGATACAAGGATCTATGAAAATTATGAGTGAAACAATTTATCAGCCAAATGCTGGCCATAGCTTCGGTGGCATACCTATATCCATCGGTCCATATTTTCAATTACCCTGAGGCATTGAACCTCCAGTTGCATTAATGTGCCGAGTTATTTCATCCTTAAGTACTTGAATTGTTCTTGACTAATTGACGTTCACTTTTTCTTTTAAATATCTTCGAAGGAAGAAATTGAACAGAGTCAAATCACATGATCGTGGCGACCAATTATCCTTGCCACGACGTGAGATAACATCGCCATTGAATTTCTCACGCAAAAGAGCCATGGTTTCGTTGGTTCTGTGTCAAGTGGCACCATCCTATTGTAACCACATATCGCCCAGGTCCATATTCTCAATTTGTGGCGATTTGTTCACTTTAACTGCTTGGGCGACATCATTTTCGAAGAAGTACGGCCCGATGACGCCATCAGCCCATAAACCGAACCACACAGTCACTCTTTGGGAATGCATAGGCTTTTCGATAATCAATCCCGGATTCTCATTTGCCCAAATGCGGCAATTCTGCTTGTTAACGAATCCACTGAGGTGAAAGTGTAACTCGTCGCTGAAGATGACTTTCTTTGTAAAGTAACCATTCACTTCTGTCTGTTCAACAAACCGTTCGGCGTATGTATCGTACGATGCTTCTAATGGTCAGTAGACTTCACCTCTTATGACATTTGAACCTTGTGAGCATGTAAATTTAAATTTTATTAAAAATTTGCATCAGTGACGTTCGTGAGATATTCAATTGTTGCGCAAGACGGCAAATCGAGATTGAAGGCTCATCTGTCACGCTATTGCGAACAACATCAATGTTTTTCCCGCAGAACGAAATGAACCTACACACCCAGTTTGTAAAAATTAGTGCACAATTCTCCCGATTGTAGGCCCATTTGGTCGATTATGCTACCAAAAAATTACAAATTTCACGAAATGCATTTAGATTTAAAGGCTTATTTTCGTAACAGGCTTCAACAATCTTACGGCGCTGCTCAATTGTGTACCTCTCTAAGGTAAAATTTGTCAAACACTGAAAAAAAGATATGTCAAAGTAAGTTGGGCAAAAAATTTAACATTAACGTGTGACTCACAATTAAGATCGTGCATTAACGTTGGACCACCCATTCTGATTTTAAACAAAATGTTATTAAGTACTACACCTAAATATGTACGAAATAATTAATATTTCGTTGATAATGGAACACGTTTTCCATTAAGTTCGATATGAATTCTCATAATTAGAAAATCATCAAAAAATGTCAACGCTAGTAAGTGGGCATGTGAAATTCAAATGGAATTTCATTCATTAAAATTTCATTGAAAACTTTTTTGAAGAAATATCAAAAAAAAACCATAAATATTTTATCAAGCAAATCCTCAAGATTTAATAATTGAAATTGAAATGACAAACACGTTTTAATCTTATTCAAATGAACAAAACCGAAAAGATTTCAAAGAATTTCGATAATCATTTGGTTTTTTTTTCTTCTTTTTGTCTTCCCTTTTTCCTGTTTGTTTTAAAAGTGTATAAAGAGAGGCAAATATACTCGCACCAAAAAAGGTGTAATACCAAAGATAAAATCATCAAACAGCAACAACAACACGAACAAATTAAATAAAAACACCTTGGTTGCGAGTAATAAAAAAAACCCCGAATACGAAGCAACCGAAAAACAAAAAGTTGAATGAAGCCAAAAAAAAGTGGAAAAAAATAGAATGAAAAAATTCTAATAGAAAACCCCAACTCAAAAGGAATTCGAGATGAGAAAACGGAAATATGGTGCGTGCCTAAAATAATCACAACGATTCGCTGCGTTGCTGTTGTTTTATTTCGTTTTAAAACGAACCAGCCAAGACTAGATACTTATCTCTGATGACTTTTTCTTTTCCTACCCGGAACGCTTGTGCTGGCGAGGCGCTGCTACTTCCACCGCAATACCCGATGCGCTGTTACACGGGAACCATTATGGAGCCATCGTTGTCGGCAGCGTGTCACAACTTTGTAGCATTTTGTTCATTCATTAAATATTTACGTTGTTTCTATTGAGGATAGCATCAATTTATACCGATGATGTCGATAGACTTACTGTGACATTGTAGAAGGGGAATGGGGTAACAGGGCAACCCTGATGGCACCAGGTCACCAACTGGGGGCCCAAGTCAAGTTGAGCTGTTATCCACTGCGATCCCACATTGGCACCCAGGTCTATACAACAACGGGCTACCAGCAATTGGTAATTGGTGAAATTGGTCTTATTAGGCCTTGGCCTAACCCACAAAGGGTCCATCCTGATTTTATCATATACGCTTTATATGGATTTTTGAAACTGTTCCTTAGGAGCCTAACCCTAAGTATACGATTCTTAAGCATATTTCAATAATGAATCCTAGTATGATTTTTTGGGTTATGTGATTCTCTGCATATTGTTGGCAGGACTTGCATGAACTTGTTGTAAATATCGGGAACTTGTTCTAAATATCTAGATTTTTTTTCAAAATAAACAAATAAAAAAATTCAGATCAAGTGTGGAATCTTTATTATTCATTCAAAAAAAACATTTTATGTCATTTATTTTTTGAATATAATTTCCTTCAAATGTTGGTCGCAACTACGCCCCGGGCTGCCCATTCTGAAGGTCCAATTTTTAATGACTCGTTCGAGCATTTTGAGCGGTATGGCTAAATATCACGCGTAATATTGGCTTCGAAATCTCTGAATCGTAGCTGGTTTGTCAGCATAGACTTTGAACTTTACGTAGCCCCAAAGAATAGAGTCTAAAGGTGTGATATCACATGATGTAGGCGGCCAACTCACCGGTCCAAACCGTGAAATTAGCAGCTCTTCTAAATTACCTCTCAATAGATCCATTATTTGAGCAGCTGTATGGCAAGTGGCATCGTCCAGTTGAAACTAAATGTCGTAAAGATCACGGTAGCAAAAACTTAAATTTAAGTTAGAAATATATTTCCCCCCGCGGTTCGCGATATCAGAAGATATACTTCTGAACTTCTTCAATGGTCTCGGACACAACTTTATTGCTGCTGGTGACTACAATGCCAAACATACGCACTGGGGATCCCGTTTAGCAAACCCTAGGGGAAACCAGCTGTATAAATGTCTAATGCGACGTCAAAATAAATTGGACTTTATATCTCCCAGTCAACCTACATATTGGCCTTCTGATATTAACAAAAAGCCTGACTTGATAGACTTCGGTATAATAAGAGGAGTTAGTAAATCTAACTTATCTGCTAGTACCTGTACTGACTTATCGTCAGATCACTCGCCAGTTATATTTCTTCTTCACGGGAAGACAGTACTTGTCGATGACCCACTAAGGCTTACTTCATACACAACTAACTGGTTAAAATATAGGAAGTACATTAGTAGTCATTTAGATTCGAATCATCTAATTTCTAACGCGGATGAGATCGATAACAACGTATCCAACTTGAACGTAATCCTGGAACAGGCGACCATTCACGCTACACACAGACAAATAAAAGCGACAAATAGTTTGAATACTTACACTAACCGGGAAATAGAGCACCTTGTAAGTGAAAAAAGGAGGTTCCGTCGCGAATGGCAGCGAAATAGGTCACCAGCGGCACGACTAAGACTGACTGAAGCTACTAAAAGGTTGCAAAGCGCACTTAGAAAAGAAGACAGTAGACAGCAGGCTAGTTTCATTGCAAGTTTAACTCCGACTGCTTCAACCAAATTCTCATTATGGAAAACATTAAGAAATACTAGTATGCCCACCGAAACGCAATTTCCAATACGCGACGCAAATGGCAAGTGGGCAATATCAGAAGATGAAAAGGCCAATGTTTTTGCAAACCATCTGTCACAGGTATTTCGCCCAAATCCTGCAAGTAGCGACATCCTTCCACCTGTTGATAAAATGTCTGCCGTAATTCCATTGTTTACTAACGCGAATGAAGTTCTGAATGTCATTAAAGAAACCGTGAATCCAGGTAAAGCACCTGGATATGATCTTATCACGCCTAAAATGATCTTGGAACTTCCCTATATTGCTGTCAAGTTCCTGGCAAAATTATTTAACTCTATTTTGAGACATGGTTACTTTCCTAAAGTGTGGAAAATTTCTCTGATTCAAATGATTTTAAAGCCAGGAAAGGACAAATCAATACCTTCCTCATACAGGCCGATCAGTATGCTTCCCTGCTTATCCAAACTATTTGAAAAAGTTCTTTTATCGAAAATAAAACCGTTCCTCGTGTCAAATAACATAATACCAGACCATCAGTTTGGATTCCGCGAAGGTCACAGCACTATCGAACAAGTAAACCGTCTGACCCAAGCAATTGAAAAATCATTTGAACGGCGAGAACATTGCTGCGCCGTATTCCTGGATGTTGCTCAAGCATTTGACAAAGTCTGGCACTTTGGCTTGACCTACAAAATTTGCAAATACTTACCGGCAAATACGCATCGAATTCTTGAGTCTTACTTAGAAAACCGCAGATTCAGAGTCAAATGTGGACAACACGTCACCGATGACCGCGAAATACTAGCTGGTGTTCCCCAGGGAAGCGTCATGGGACCTATCCTTTACATTCTGTTTACCGCAGATATTCCTACCAGCCCAAACGTGCTAACATCCACTTTTGCCGATGATACCGCTATAATGGCCACACATAAAAAGCAGGATATTGCATCTATGAATCTAGGTGTACATCTCAGACGAGTAGAATCTTGGCTCTCTGACTGGAGAATAAAAGTCAATGAGGCTAAATGCACACAGGTAACTTTCACACTGAATTTTAGCACTTGTCCGACATTGAAATTAAACAATATCCCTTTTTCTCAATCTGATCATGTTTCATACCTTGGAATCCACCTGGATCGCCGACTCACCTGGAGAAGTCATATCGAAGCCAAGAAAACTCAACTGAAACTTAAGGTCCATCAACTTCACTGGCTCCTAAACGCGAACTCAAAACTAAGCCTTGAATATAAGGTCCTGCTATACAACAGTGCAATCAAACCTATCTGGTTATATGGTGCCCAGCTATGGGGCAAAGCAAGCTCGAGCAATCTCGACAAAATCCAAAGAGTCCAATCGAAGACATTGCGGCTTATTACCGGTGCCCCTTGGTATATGAGGAATGAAAATATCCACCGAGACTTGAAAATACCTCTCGTTAAAGAGGCAATTCAAAAAATCAATATAAAGCACAAAGAGAAGCTCGAACGTCATGATAACATACTTGCTAGACAATTATTGTGCAGTCCCAGCTCTTTAAGACTTCGGAGAAACGAACGCCATGTTTTCTAATCTTCATCCGTAACAGTAATCGCGAACACACGCGCCCGAAAGACTGTGTAGAATCCTTTTCTACGTCACGTGGCTTAAACGCTCTTATACGTGATCTTTAAAACAGTCAATATCAATCGCGGACGAACACTCAAAAAAGACTGTGTAGAATCCTTTATTCTACGTCACGTGGCTTAGATGCTCTCATACGTGATCCTTAAAACAGTCAACGCGAAAAACCTACAAAACCCAAATTACGTCGTCCACTCTGCTATTCTAGAGTTATCCGTTATACTTACATAACTAGAGTTCTTCACTCTACATAATATCGCGAACACTTTGTAAATGACTGTAAGGGTCCCCTGGACCTTTATCACGAGGTTTAAGCCAAACCAGGTTTAAAATTCTCAGACATGTGATCCATACCAGTTATATACTATTTTGACCAAATTAATTAAAATTCCTGCCAATTAGCAGAGATCCACATTACAAGAAATCCATACTAGGATTCATTATTGAATTATACTTAAGATTCGTATACTTATTGTTAGGCTCCATTGGAGCAGATTCAATAATTCAAATAAAGCTTATATAAAAAAAAAGTTAGAAAAAAGTCCGATATCCTGGCGCCATAGCAACGTTCCGGCCATCATCAACTTTGAAAAAATATGGACCCATGATTCCATCAGGCCATAAACCGTACCAACCAGTGTGTGTTTTTTGTGTATAATGACACTTCTTGAAACTCTTCTGTTTGATCTTGTCATTCTTATTGACGTTGCCGTTGAGCCAGAAATGAGCTTCATTACTGAACAAAATTTTGGTCGAAAACAGCAGATCTCATGCGATAGTACAGTTGCACAAATTGCAGACGCTGTTGCGGTCCAAGTCTTTCCACGATGAAATGGCAAACAATACTGAAAAGAAAAAAATAATCTTTAACACAACTCACTCGTAGTTTGTGAAAAAACTTGTATTGAAAAAGATACCTTTTTTTTTTAAATAACCAATACTCAGAGGATGCCCCCTATACATGCGGTGCATTGCGTTGGCGAGTGGAAATTAATGGATCGGAGGGGGAAAAGAGGGAGTAATGTTTGTTGACGCTTGCCTTGAACTTCTGGATGTCGCAATTAGTGGGAAATACATTTGCCGGAAGTCGATTCCACATACGGACTGTACGAGCTAAAAACGAATTTGATCTGTAGTGTATAGTGCGGTCAACTGGCCAATCGATAACAAACGGGTGTGAATTCCTAGAAAGTCGCGTATCCCTGCCGAACATCCTCACGTCAGGAATAAGGCGACGGATGTCTGATGAACACACACCATGAAAGTAACGATAGAACAGCGTCACGCAACCCACATTCCGACGATGTTCAAGGGAAACAATAGAGTTGGATACCCTACTGTCACCTATCAGCACCATCGCTCCCCTTTGAACACGGTCAAGTAGCTCCAAGAATGATTTTGGAGCACCTGCCCATATATGGCAGTTGTATTCTATCTTTGGCCTGATGTAAGTTGTATAGATGTTGAAAAGATCAGAAGGAGTGAAATATTTCTTGCACCGCTTTAAAAAGCCTATGCAGTTGAGTGCTTCTTTCGACACTTCGAATACATGTCTCGCCCAATGAGCGTCACATTGTATTTTCATGCCCAGAACATCGAGAGCTTCTGATTGTTCAATATCCGTACCATCGAGAGAAATTGACGATATTGTTGGGTCAGCGAATCGCTTGTGAGACAACAAGCAGCACTGTGTCTTACGTGCATTAAAATCTACTCTATTCACTCGACCCCATTCGGAAATGGCCAGTAGATCACGGCCAAGTGTCTCATCCATAATTCGCCTTTTGTCTTCAATATCTTGAAGGCTCGGCCTACGGTCGAATGAATATGAATGACAGAGGTTACTATCATCTGCGAAAGAGTAGATTGGATTCACGGTCTGACCCGATAGATCGTCAATGAAAATAAGAAACAAAGAGGGAGAAAGGACAGAGCCCTGTGGTACACCTGCGGTCAGCCTATGTGTGTTGGATGAGAACCCATCTACAACAACTCTAATAGTGCGATCTCTAAGAAAGCTCGATATGAACCGAGCAAACGTATTACCGAAAGCGATCAGCTTTGATATGAGTGCACCGTGCCAGACTCTATCAAAGGCCTTGGAGATATCTAGAGCCACGACATTACTCTCACCAAACTGGTGGATAGACCGACTCCAACGCTCCGACAAGAACGCCAACAGGTCTCCCGTAGAGCGGTTTCTACGGAAGCCATACTGTCGATCACTCAGCAAGTCGTTGGTCTCTAAATACCTCACAAGATGGTGGTTTACCATGCTCTCCATTACCTTGGAGAGCAAATCGCAATTGGCCGGTAATTCGCAGGATTATTGGCTTCACCCTTTTTAGGAATCGGCTGGACGTTCGCAACCTTCCAACACGCTGGGAAAACTCCCGCACGATAAGCAAGGTTGAAAAGGTTGCGTAGTGGACGGGCTAGCGTCGACGAGCACTTACATAGGACAAGTGCAGAGATACCATCCGGGCCCGGGGATTTATTTACATCGAGGTTCGCAAGAACCCTTTTAACTGCACGCGTTCGAAAAAATATCTGAGGCATGGAACTTGATACGTTTTCGATCGCGGGGAGTGGTTGATTGCTTTCCGGCAAGGAAGAATTTCCTGCAAATATTTCAGCCAAAAGGTTAGCTTTATCAACCGGGTCAGTGAATGCCTGGTCGTCTTTAACAAGAGTTGGGTTAGATGAAGAACTATCCTTTACTCTTCTTACAAACGACCAAAAGCTCTTACTTCCCCTGGGAGAAGTAAGAACCTTTGTGCCAATTAACACTTTTATACTAAGTCCTTACATAAGTTTGAGTGCGTAATTCTCTAAATATCATAGAGGTGAAGGATACCTTAAAGTCGGCTACGCCCGACTCATGACTTTGCTTGCAGGTTAGATATAATTATATCTGGGACAAATTTCGGATCCAATTATATCTGATAATACCCTATTTTATCTTATTGTATACAATTATAGACGCAGAGTACGAATAAATATTCGGTTGGAGGAACATAATTTCTGTTGCTTTCACCAGCAACAGATTGTATTGATGGTATAGTAACCATAAGATGGTACCCACAATAATTTTACGATTATTACAGCCAATATGTTAGTTATACCAACCGATTTTAGTTAAACTATTGGTTGTCACAACTAGTGGTTATAACAACAAACCCATTATGAAGAGCATGTTACTACATTCTTTGTAGTAACCAACTTTACACCATATGAAATCAGTGAAAAAGTGTTGAATATTCCATTGTTTAACCGAATTGTCGCGATGCGATAGATGTCTTAAGTGAAATCGTATGGTGTTTTTTTCGTAGAGCATTTTGACTATCTCTATGGTTAGAGCATTCTTTTCATTACAATTCTTTTCGTACAATTGGGTTAGCTCTTTTTTCTAATGAAATTGTATAATGACTTTCAAAATCGTAATTTTTGAGTTAAAATGTTTTACTAAATTACTACTATTGTCATTTGAGTATAGATCTTCTAAAATAAAATCAGAATATTTATAAACTGGCTCTTTGCGTCCTTTTAAAAAAATATTTTTTAATAAATAAATGAATAAGTTATGTTCAGAATGGAAACGAAAATCGAAACAGAGGGACGATTTGAATAATAATAATTTTTTCCACCCATTTTTTTCTATTGCCTACAAAATATGGCCGATATGAAAGTATTTTTTTATCGCATCGGTATCCAAGACTGTAAGCATTGTTTTAATCTGTTCGGTGTTGCATTAACCATTTAATTGCCGGAAATACTTTTGTTTAAAATTTCACTTATTCCATTTAAATTAATATTATAATCAACTTTTTGATACTTTAAAACAAAAATTGATTTTTTCACACTTTTTTTCACTTCAATAGTTTTAAATCGTGCCACTTATGCATGCAAGTATTAAAAAACCTGCTCATAAGTCAAATAACAGAAAAAATATTCTCAAATCGTTAAATGAAAATACTTTATTACTCGTATTTAGGTCAGAAAACCGTATACATACAATTGAACCATCAGTTGGTCCAGTTAACAAATGTTCGCGATAATGACAACCGAATTCAAATAGTTCTTGTAGCCAGTAATCGATAAATAAAACATGTACAAGTACTCATGTACAAATTCAGTTTTAATAATCATCCAAATTAGTTAGGGTAACCGACCGATTATCATCCTGTCAGTTCCAACTACTGAAAATTGCCGTGTACCCAATCAACATTCGGCTGTAGCGATGAAATACTTGGATAGTTCTTGCAACCTCCAACATTCGGTTGGCAAAAAATTCTGTTGTGGCAACAAATCTCTTCTCTGTGTGTACTTACATATTGCCATTTTTCGGGTTTGACGAGATATAATAGGATCAACACATTTTCTCTCGCGTTCAAATTAAATTAACATACAAAAAGTTTGTTGTAAGAATATTCTTACTGAGATAAAATATATTTAAATTTAATGAAAATTTATGAAATAAAGTTCAATAATTATTTTTGACAATAGTAAAGGTTGGCTAAATTTTAAGGGCCGATGTTGAATGTGAACCACATACAAACGACAAGTTTTTTCTGCATTTCATTTGATAATTATCTTAATTATGAGCTCGAAAAACGCAATAAAAAAATTTTTTTTCGTTTGGTTTTTGTTTTATTTTTTTTTTTTTAAATTTTAAAAATTTTTTTTTGGTTAATTTGTTTCGTCCGGCATAACTCGGGAACCACTAGCCCGATTTAATTGAATTAAATTTTAAAAAATTTAAAATTACAATTCCCTTAATCTGTTCATATATTGTTTTCCTATACAAGCAACAGTTTCCAAGTTAAAAATGAATATATAAAGGAAAAAACTTATTTTTTGCCTAAAGATTTAAATTTTTTTTTTTTTAAAAATCCATAAAAAATCCAAAATGAAAAAAAATGTCAACTCTTATTACTTTTACGTAAAGTCACATAACCTATGAGCAAAATGAAACAAAGATCGTGAAAATCGATGCACGCGTTTCGCTTTTATTCGCAATTGAGTAAAGGTATGAATTTCAAAAATTTGCTAAAGTCATATATTTTTGTCACCCAACAAATTTTAATTTTTTTTGTAATAAAAAAGAAAAAACCTCACCATAGACAAAGTTGTGCATATGTCGAGCAAATTTTTGAAATTCATACCTTTACTCAATTGCGAATAAAAGCGAAACGCTTTTATCGCAATTACGCCATGGAAAGATACACAAGCGAGCAACGCGTTAAAGTGAAAGGCTTATTATGAAAATGAAAATTAATTTTCAAAGAAAATCATCTTCAGTGAGACATATTTTCACCTCAGTGGATTCGTCGATAAGCTGAATTGCCGCATTTGGGCGAATGACAAGAGTGATTGTCGAAAAAACACTGCACCCACAAAGAGTGACTGTTTGGTGCGGTTTATGGTCTGGCGGCATCATCGGGCCGTATTTTTTCCAAAATGAGGCCGGTCAGGCACTTACTGTGAATGGTGTTCGCTATCGTGAGATGATAACGAACTTTTTATGGCCCGAATTGGAAGATAAGGATGTAGACGATATGTGGTTTCAACAGGACGGTCATGCAGCTAACGGTACAATGGCTCTTTTGCGCGAAAAATTCAATGGCCGTGTTATCGCACGTCGTGGCGATGTTAATTGGCCGCCACGATCATGCGATTTGACGCCGTTGGACTTCTTTCTTTGGGGTTATTTGAAGGTGCACGTTGATAAGCCAGCAACAATTCAAGAGCTAATATGTGGTTTCAACAGTGGTTGCCACTTGACTTACAGCTAACGAAACTGTGGCTCTTTTGCGCGAAAATTCAACATCGGCCATTAAAATTTAACCACCCTTTAGTAAAACTACGCTAATTATAAGCACTTATATTATGAATGTATCATTTTTTGCTGGATATACCCTTGAAGATGCAATTCAAGGAAATAGTGGACAATTAAATAAAAAATTAACATCAATCGAGCTTGAAAAAGATTCTTTATGTAAGTGTATAAAATTAAATGAAAAAGTTCGATCAAAGCACAGCGTAAAAAACAATGAAAATCGTCTGAGAAATCTACGTAAAAAAGCTGCACAAATCTTTTTATATCTGCTGCGTAAAATAAGTTTCAGAGTTATTTTAATGCAGAGGCCAAATACTGGAACCCTTCGTTTATATTTGGTCATTTATTTGACCAAAACTATAAATTCAAAAATGCTTTTAAAGGGAAAAATCTATATTAAATGGGTCAAGCTCACGAATTCAGACAGTTGAAGCCGAAATATTTTGAGAGCCGTTCTAAATTTATTTCTAAAATAGTGCATTTTCCAACATCTTTTTGAGGAGCATTAGTGTGCAGTCGATCGACTGCTGATTAAAACCGGGAACAGAGCGTTAAACCATGCCTACCTGTTTATCTTCATAACTCCTCAAAAGATTGTATAAAATAGTGAATGGAAAACCAATACTCTTTTCTATTTTTTGTTGCTTTTGATGTTCTCCATTTCTTGTTTAACTTTATTGCGTTTCCCTCTTATCAGACTGTGACTACTTTTCAATCTATTGCGATGTCATTGAAATCCAAATGGTGCCACTTCCATTCAATGTAAAGGTGCATGCATGGTGGCAAGCGGCAGTATCGCTTCGACAAGGTACGAGTTCCTATTCAATAGACTACAAGGTGTTTATTAAAAACCCCAGACCCCAATATGGCTCATAAAGTTGCTACCGTAGCAGTAAGACCCGCATACTACAGCAGAACGTGTATCTCTGCCTGTGTATTTCAATCTTGTTTTGTGTTTTTGTATTTTATTCTTTTTCATTAACATCCCAAAGGTTTAATTTTCTAGCTTATTTTCTCATTGGGTATAGCAACTGCCTTTCATGACGCTTGTCATCATCGTTGTCCTGGTTGTCTTCATTTCGATATTTTGTCCCGGTTCTAATCTGTATGCGAGATGTCACTTGATTTTTTCCATCTTTTGAAGCTGCCTGTGTTGCTGAGCGCGAGTGTGTGTGTGCCGGGTATTTGCAAAAAATATTTGCCGTATTGACATTAAGGATTTTAAATTGCCTGGAATATGGGTTTGTTTATTTAACTTTGTTTTTCTTTTGTGAGAATAGATTTTTTTCTTTGGAAAATAGACCAACTTTGTAGCATTGACTTTGTTATCATTCACAAATAGTTTAGAATTGATTCAAATTCTCTAAGGATAATAGTGGCATGGCTTGTTCGGGGGATGATGGGAGTTTCCAAAGATGGGGCATTTTTAACCAAATGTTGTGATAAACGAATATGTAGTATTTTTTTGACTTCTTAGATCCACCTTACGTTAAAGTCTTAGTTTGCCACCATGTTGTTGGTTGTGTGTGTGTATATTAAGGTGGGTCGATTTAATAATCGTTATTTTACATATGTAACATATGAGCGCGTAAACGAAAATTGAAATACGAAAATTGAAATACGAAAATTGAAATACGAAAATTGGCGTTCAAATCGAAATGCATTTCGTGCACTTTGTTATTTTTTTTGGTCAGCATAATCGACCAAATGTGCCCACAATCGGGAGAACTGTGCCCACATTTCAGTAAACCGGGTCTGTAGGAAACGTGCTCGCCCAGTTCGTTCTGTGGAATACATTGATGTTGTTCGCGATAGAATAGCAGAAGAGCTGTCAACCTACACATGCCGCCGTGCCCAACAATTGAACATCTCACGAACATCACTAATGCGAATTTTGAAAAAAGATTTAAATTTAAACGCTAACAAAGTCAATTTGCCTCAAAAGCTGAAGCCTAGGGGTCATTTCAAGCGTCTTGAATACGCCAAATGGTTGGTTGAACAGACAAAAGTAAATGGTGACTTCACAAAGAAAATTAACCTCAACGACGAGGCACACTTTCACCGTAGTGGATTCGTTAACCTGTAAAGGGTCCTTTCAGGCGTGTGGTTTTCAAGTAGAAATAAAACGCATATGTGGCAGTGCATAGAGAAAGGGACCTAAGGGTAAAAATCAATTTTGACTTTTTTTGATGTGTCCAACATCTAAACATCGAATGAGACCGATCCCATGACCCAAAAGTGTTCCCTCCCAAAAATATGCGCGTTTTATGAAAGTGATGGTTCATCAAAGAAACACGTATTTAAATCTTTAAAATGGCTCTGCTGAACAAAACTGATTTTTACCCTTAGGTTCCTTTCTCTATGAATTTAGCTTTATTATAAAGATTTGTTTGTTTTAAAAATGATATCGGGCAAGTGGACCAATTTTCGACAAGTTTTTGCAGCATTTGGGGCGGTTTGTCAGCAATAACGCGCGAATACACGTATTCTCTTCCAACGCGTCAATCGAGTCGGGCTTATCTACGAAGACAAGCGACTTCTCATAACCCCACAGAAATAGTCGAGCGATCTTGGAGCCCACGTCACAGGCCCACGACGCGAGATAACGCACTCACCAAAAGCTTCCATCAATAAATGTATTGTTTCGTAGGCTGTTTGGCATGTTGCACCGTCTTGTTGAGACCAAAGGTCGTCCACATCAACATCCTCCAATTCTGGCACGAAAAAGTCAGTAATCATGGCTATATAACGTTCCCCATTGACTGCAACATTATGGCCGGCTTCATTTTTGAAGAAATATGGACCAATGATTCCTTCTGTCTATAGAGCACGACTTTTAGATGCTGTAACGGCGTCTCAAAAATGACTTGTAGATTTTCATTACTCTATAGGCGACTATTGGTTATTAACGTATCCATTCAACCAAAAGTAGGTTCTATCACTGAACAAAATGTTCATGTAAATATTAGGATCGGTGGCCATCACGTTTTGGGCCAGTCACCACGATTTGTAAGTACATTCATTATGAAATGGCAAACCAAACTGTGCCTAAATCAAGTGACAGCTGTCAAAAATACCAACACCGAAAAAAATGTGGAAAACTGCACGCATAAAAAAACACCCTTTAAAATGGTGGCGCATCTGGGCAAAAGAGAATCCACGAGTGATTGTTAAAAAGCCGATGCATCCACAAAGAACGACTGTTTGTTGCGGTTTAGGGGCTGGCGGCGTCATCCGGCCGCACTTCTTCGAAAATTAGGTCTGCCAAGCAGTTACCATGAATTTTGTTCGCTATCGCGAGGTGATAACGAACTTCTTGTGGCCAGAAATTGAGGACATGGACCTGGACGACATATATGTGCTTCCAAAAAAATGGTGCCACTTATCAAACAGCCAGCGAAACAATTGCTCTTTTGCGCGACAATGGCCGTGTCATCTACTCGTAACATCGTGGCGATGTTAATTGGCCGCCAAGATCATGTGATCTGACACCGTTGGACTTCTTTCTTTGGTGGTATTTGAAAGAAAAGGTGTACGTCGATAAGCCAGCAACAATTCAAGAGCTAAAGGATGAGATAATTCGGCACATTAACGGCATAGAACCTCAATTATGCCCCAGCGTCATCGAAACTGTGGACGTGATGGAGGTGTGTCGCAACGGCCATTTGGCCGATATTTTGTTCCATACATAATTGAACTTACTTACTCACTTACTTATTTATTTAAGTCTATGGAAGTACAAATTCCTTACAGACTATTTATTACATCTAAAAGTAAATTAAATCTAAGTTATTAATAAAATTACATAACGAATCGAACAAATCAATGTTCTGATTGGAGATACTGGATATACTCTTTCATTGCTCTAGTTATAGGTTTATTAAGAGAATAATTCGTTCTATGAACAGGTAAACAAAACAAGTTAAAGCGACGCAAAGTTCTGGTAGGAAAGCAAAATTCGACTAGTGCCAAAAAACACGATGAATATATAGAGCCCGAAACCAATTTATGAAGAAAAACTTGAGATAATATGGTTCTTCTATTGTCCAGCGTTTTCAAATGAATTAACCTACATTTGTCTACATATAAAGGCTGAGGTTGAGCAAAATTAGTTGAGCGAAGAGCAAACGATATAAATCTCTTTTGAATTTTTCAAGTCTACAAATGTGAATTAAATAAAAGGGATTCCAGATTAAGGACGCATATTCTAATTTAGCTCTAACTAAAGACATATAAACTACCTTTACTGTGTATGGATCCACAAAATCTCTGCAATTCCTTTTAATAAAAGCTAACAGTGAGTATGCTTTAGATACCATAGAATTTATGTGATTTACGAATGTAAACTTCGAATCAAATATTACCCCTAAATCAACAATTTCATCAGCATTAACTAGTTTATGATCATTAAGCATATAGTCATATAAAACCGGATTTCTGCATTTAAAATATGAAACCTTGAAACATTTCTTAACCTTAATTTCCAGAAAATTCTCCGAACACCATTTAGCAATACTCTGTACATCATTTTGCAAACGAAATACATCTGCTATAGATTGAATGCACAAAAATAATTTTAAATCATCGGCATAGAGCAAATTTATCATAATAAAAATACCTATATTATCATAATAAAAAGAAATGACAATAATTTCCTAAATAATTTGTGTTTTATTCAAAATCAACATCGGCCCTTAAAATTTAACCACCCTTTATAAAAATCAAATAAAAAACTTTTTTAATTTGGTCACATAACGGAATGTATAAAATGGTACAGTTGCAGTTGGTCCACTGCACGCAGATTAACAGTAGTTTTTGATGGTGTTTCATCGCCAAAAGTCGAAACAAGTTGATTTATACACTCTTGTTACTATAAAACCAAGCCGAAAATCGTAAAAAGTCATCGCACGAAAATGTTCACGGGATAATTCCATTTTTTGACTGAGATGAATTTTTCTACACACTGTAAACAAAACATTTCGCCCTCAAACGACCAAACGTTCTGAGTGACGTTATGCTTACAAATGTCAAAGTTTTCAATGGAAGTTCCAGTTTGCATCAGGGAACACTAGTAATAAATGGGGACTAATAACTTCAGAAGTAAAAAAACATAAATATTACGAGGGCGCTTCGGAAAGTTCTTAGCCTATCAATGAAAGAGAATAGTTAGTTTTTCAAAAATATTTTTATTTTTCAATATAATCTCCTGAAACTTCAATACCCTTAGTCCAACGCTTATCTAGCAATTCTATCCCTCGATTAAAATAGTTTTCTTCAAGGTCTTCAAAATAGTGGTTTACAACTGTAATTGCATCTTCATTTGAGGTAAAACGCCTTCCAGCAAGGAATTTTTTTAGATTTGGGAACAGGTAAATGTCACTGGGAGCTAAATCTGGAGAATAAGGTGGGTGGTCAAGCAACTCGTACTTTAATTGGTTGATTTTAGCCATTGTTAAAACACTCTTGTGCGCTGGTGCGTTGTCTTGATGAAAAATTATTTTTTTGTGTTGTAAGCCAGGACGTTTTTCTCGAATTTGTACATTTAATTGATCTAAAAGGTTGCAATAGTACTCTGAATTTATTGTTTTACCCTTTTGCAGATAGTCAATCAACAAAATACCTTTGAAGTCCCAAAAAACCGTTGCCATAACCTTACCAGCCGATTGAATTGTTTTTGCCTTCTTTGGGGCACTTCCTCCAGCTTCAGTCCATTGTTTGGATTATTCTTTTGTCTCTGGAGTATAGTGGTGGATCCATGTCTCTAATGAAACGTTATAAAACGACGCTTAAAATCCATTTTATTTCGCTGAAAACGATCCAAACAAGCTTGAGAAATGTTCATTCTTATGCGTTTTTGGTCGACTGTTAACAAGTGCGGCACCCATCTTGCAGAAAGCTTTTTCATCTGTAGTTCTTCATGCAAAATTAAATGGACTCGATCATTTGAGATGCCCATGATATTAGCTATTTCACGCACTTTAATTCGTCGATCATTTAATACCATATCATGCACTTTGGCTACAATTTCTGTTGTTGTTGCTGTTAATGGACGTCCACTACGTGGTTCATCTTGCTTGTACGACCACGTTTAAATTCAGCAACCCAATTTTTTACTGTTGCATATGAAGGAGCACTTTCACCTAACACATTCACCATATCATTATGAATTTCTTGTCCCGTTAACCTTTTTTATGTAAATATTTAATGACACCACGCATTTCTAATTTTTCCATTGTAAAAAAATCGCGGATGAACACCTGTTTCTATATGAAGGAGTTGCCAGATCAAAACAAAATTTAACATGTGTTCATAGCAGAGATGGAAGTTTCCAAAACACTTAACTCTTTTCTGTTTATACCGCGCTTCTTGTGCTAGGCTAATAAGTTTCCGAACCGCCCTCGTACTTATACTTATTTATAGTTTCCATTGTACTGTCACACACAGTACTCGTATTTTAAATTGTTGCGTTACTGACTGACTGACTGGGCAAAGCAAGAATCATGAATCGTGGTGTGTAGCTGTAATGGAAAACATGGTACAATTGCACCATTTGTGGTTATGCTAGGCTATGATAAACTGAAATTTATTGATATAAATCTATCAGCTAGGCCCAGTAACGAAAACCTTAAAATTAAACACTACGGTCCATGTGTTTCTGGCAGGACAGTGCAGTCGGAAATGAAGCCGGAGTCGAGTGTTGAGTGGGACTATGAACTAAGGAAAATTAAATACTTTATATTCTGTTTGCCACATTCTAGTGGTGGAGCATAAGGAACATTTTCTGCAATAAACCTAAACGAAAACAAAATAATATACCTCTATGCGATGGTCGATATTTTCAATGACTCTTAGACATAATGGAGGTTCAATAACGTTAATGCGCCGAATTATCTCATCCTTTAGCTCTTAAATTGTTCTTAGCTTATTGAAGTATACTTTTTCTTTTAGATATCCCCTAAGAAAGAAGTCCAACGGTGGCAAATCACATGATCGTGGCGGCCAATTAACATCGCCACGACGGCACAAGTGACACCATCCTGTTGCAACCACATATCATCCAGGGCCATATCCTCAATTTCTGGCCACAAGAAGTCCCTTTTCGTCTCTCGATCATGAACACCATTCACGGTAACTGCGTAGACGACCTTATTTTCGAAGAAGTACGGCCCGATGATGACGCCAGCTCATAAGCCGCACCAAACAGTCACTCTTGGTGGATGCATCGGCTTTTTAACAATTATTTGTGGAATGCGACCCGAATGCGACCAATTTAGCTTGTTAACGAACGAACTGTGGGCACATGTGGTCGGTTATGCTGATAAAAAAACAATAAAATTAATTTTGATTTAATCGCCCATTTTTGTAAACGGCTTCAACAACCTTTAGGCTCTGCTCAATTCTCTACCTCTCCATGATTGAATTTCTTAAACACTGTCTTGGCGTTAATATGTGACATCGTGCATAAGGGTTGGATAATATTGCCGGGCTAAGGGTCTGTCAACAAAATTAAGTCAAACTGCAAATATAATTATTTTTTGGCTTAATGAAAAAACTCTATGGTTATCTTAAAGCCAGACAATTTTAACGAGGACTTTATTTAAAAAAAATAGATTATATAGTCCACATCGATCCAAGATTGGTTGTTAGTCATCATTATATACTATAGGATTATCCATCTAGAGGTATTTTTTCAGAACTAAAAAAAAATATAAAAATTCAAGTCAAGTGTGAAATCATCTGTTGGTAATTTGAAAGGACATTTTATGGCATATATTTTTCGAATATAATTTCCTTCAAACTACGCCTCAAGGTTTCAATTCTAAAGGTCCAATTTTAGATGATTCGTTCGAGCATTCCGGTGTGGCTTTAATGACACGCGTAATGTGTGCTTCCAAAGCCTGAATCGCAGCTGGTTTGTCAGCATAGACTTTGGACTTTACGTAACCCCAAAGAAAAATGTCTAAAGGTGTGATATCACTCGAACTCATCTGTCCAAAACGTGAAATTAGCTGCTTTTCGAAATGACCTCTCAATAGATCCATTGTTTGAGCAGCTGTATGGCAAGTGGCACCGTCCTGTTGAAATCAAGTGTCGTCAAGATTACGGGCTTCAATTTCAGGTAGCATAAAGATCGAAATCATGGCGCAATAGAGAGCACCATTCAAGGATACGTTTCGGCCATCATCATTTTTGAAAAAATATGCACCGATGATTCCACCAGCTTATAAACCGCACTAAACCGTGGTTTTCTCTGGGTATAGTGGCTCCTCTTGAACCTCTTCTGGTTGCTGTTCGGCTTAAATTCGGCAATTTTGTTTATTGACTTTGCCGTTGCGCTAGAAATGGGCCTCACCACTGAACAAAATTTTGGTCGAAAACAGCGGATCTTTCCGTTTCTCACCGAACGCTCACTTTCATAAAACAGTGGCCAGCATTTGAAGGAAATTTCAAAAAATAAATCCCATAAAATGTCCTTTCAAATTACCAATAAAGATTCCATACTTGATTTGAATTTTTATATTTTTTTGTTCTAAATAAAAAAACCTCTAGATCGATCACCCTTTATATACATTTAAACCTGAATCTTTATAAGTATCATAAAATAATAAAACAAAAAAGGGATTTTTTAATTGAAAATGGTACATTCTGGTACTGAATAAGGGCTTTAATTGATCTCTGGTATGGCAACACTGTTCTCACACGTTTAGCCTTTTGTTTACAAACGAAAGCAAACGGTACTTTTGCTATTCTTCAGTTCCTTCAGTCTTTGCGAATTTTGTTGTAAAGTGCGTGTGTTTTCTCGTTCGCTCTTAAATTGTTTCTTATTTTGGCATAAAAAGTGTTTTAAATTTAATGAAAATGGCTTGAGATTATAAAATAATTAAGGAATTATCGTGTTCTTATAAAGTGTCGACATAAACCGGTTTCAAACTCGTTATATGCATCGATCAAAGTTGCTAACCACTTTCGGGGATTCTTTTTCTTTGTATAGGCGTGCGTTAAGTTCTTTTCGGTGTGATTCGTTCGAGAAACTTCGTAAAAAAAGAAAATATGAAAAGTGGAAAGTGAAAAAGAGAATAACAAGCAATACTCGTATAAATACATAAATGGAATGTTTCAAATAAAAAGAGTAAGTCTTGTTGTTTATGCTATTTTTGTACCCTCTATCGAAGGGTGGATGCTATACTAAATTTGTAATACCTTTTGTCACTCCACGAAATATTGATCGGAGACCCTTTAAAGTATATCCATTATTAATCATTGTGTACTTCTAAGATGTTCTAGTCATGTCCGGCCGTGAATCTGTTGAAATGACAGAGGTTAAACAAATTAAGACGAACTAGTATCCTGAAACGTTGCATGATGATGGTGTACAGTCATAAGCAACGATATTTGGGATTGTAAATGGGCGAAATTGGTTCGGGGGAAAACAGTTTTTCTTTGAGGCACTAAAGGAACTTTGGTAAAAGTAACATTTTTGAGGTTATGCTTAAAAATTATTTTTGTAAATTAACTACCGGTATTAACTATCTTGTACTCGTATTAACTATCAGTGCTCCAGAAGAGTAATTTTAGTATCCACTCATAGGAAATTAGGCACCAGGTTTTACAATTAAAGCCTTTATAACAAATAAGCCAATAGGGTAATTGCATAACATTTGAGTCTGCAACTAAAAGAGATTGCCTTTTTTATACCCTTTATCATAGGATGAGGGTACACCAAAGATACACGCATTTAAATCTTTAAAATGGCTCTCCAGAACAAAACTGGTTTTTACCCTTAGGTCCATTTCTATTTTTCGCGTCACATATAGAACACACTTCCGCACCAAATTTAGTTTTATTTGGGAATCTGGTAGAGGGTATCCAAAGTTCGGCACAGCCAAACTTAACATTTTTACTTGTTTTTAAGTTGTTTTGCTTAAAAAGGGTGTTTTTTCAGACGTGTGGTTTTCAATCAGAAATAAAACTCATATAATTTAATGTTATGGCCAAGAATTTAGCTTTATTGTAAAGATAAGGGCTTGTCATTTCGTTTAACAATGATTTCGAAAGAAAAGGTAGCCGCGACTGGCTCGAATAAATTCCAACCGAGAGGCCCAACTATCGACCAGTTTTTGCAGCATTTGGAGCCGTATGTTAGCAATAGGAAAAATCAAAAAATTCTCTTCCAAGGCGTCAATCGTGTCGGCCTTATCTGCATAGAAAAGCAACTTCACAAAAATAGTCCAGCGGTGTTAACTCGCACGATCTTGGAGGCCACGTCGCAGGCCTACGACTCCAGATAATGCGCTCAGCAAAAGTTTCCTTCAAATTGATTGTTTCCTTGGCTCTATGACATTTAGCGCCGTCTTGTTGGAACTAACATCCTCCAATTCAGGCATAAAAAAAATCATTAATCATGGCAACTTATATATAGCGTACCCCAATGAATGTAAAATTATGGCCGGCTTAATTTTTGAAGAAATATTAACCAATAATTTCCTCTGCCCTAGAGCACACCAAACGGTGACTTTTCGAATATGTAAAGGCGTTTTAACATTGGCTTGTGGATTTTAATTACTCCAAATGCGACAATTTTTGTTGTTAACGTACCCATTCAACCAAAACTGAGCTTCATCGCTAAACAAAATGTTCTTGTTAAAATCAGGATCGGTGGCCAGCTCGTTTTGGGCCCATTCACCACGATTTGCAAACGTTGTTTCGGGATAAGTCTATTAATTATGAAATGGCAAACCAAACTGAGTATAAATCAAGTGACAGCTGCCAAAAAGACCGACTCCAAAAAAAGTGTGGCCAAGTTGAAACCCACACGTCTAAAAAACTCCCTTTATTTTGCTACTAAAAGCTACATAACTATGTAATTGGACACAGCGCTGAAGTTTGAGAGACCATATCTCATTTATCATAAGAAGTATGATAATGTAATTTGGAACAAATGCTAGTGGCAAAAAAATCGCATTTATGGCCAAAGTGATGGGCCATCAATTTCAACACGATACAATCCATTATAAATCAATTGTTATAGAATATGTTATGGAAAAATTGGACTAGTGGGCGTGGCAGCGCCCACACAACCCTGAACTTTAAAAGACAATATCTCATAAACTATTTGATTTATGACGATGATATTTGTGGCATTTATAAGTAATGTTGATATGGATTAAAATACAGGGTGTCAGATGAATGTTGCTACATTAAGAAACCCATATAACTTTTTTTTAGTGTATGGAATTCACTTTTCTTTTTTCATGTTAATGCTCATTTTCTTATAATTTTATTAAATGTAGCTTAATTAGTTTTTAAAATAATGGAATTTAAATGCCCCCCCCCCCCTGCTCGTTGATGCAAGTGCGGCATCTTACCAAAAAAGTGTTCTTTACTGTGTGGAGAATTAAGACAGAAATAGCCGCAGTTGTTTCTCCAATGGATTGCTTTAGTTCATTCAAATTTGTTGGTTTTGCTTAGTAGACTTCCTGTTTGCAATAACCCCACAAGAAAAAGTCAGGTGTACTAAGGTCAGGTGACCTGGGAGGCCAACGAAATGTGGATTTTCTGGATATCAGCTTATTGGGAAATTTTCGTCGCAATTCTGTCGTAACAGGCCTGGCTATGTGTGGCCTGACACAGACCTGAAAGAAACTCTCATTCGGAGTAATTCTGGATAAAAAAAAAACTCTCGCCACATGCTCAAGTAACGGGCTCCAGAAATCGTAACGGTGTGACCGTTTTCTTCTAAAAACTAGGGCCACACAATGAAGCGTGATGAAACTGCACACCACACTGTGACACGAAGTGGGTGCAATTCCGTCTCATGGAGTATCTGTGGGCTGAAAGCACTCCGTATTCAACAATTTTGTTTGTTTATGTTGCCTTTTAAATCGAAGTAGGCCTTGTCAGACATGATAAGACAATTCAACATGTTTCCGTCCTCTTCCGCCATTTGAAGCATTTTCTGGCAAAATTCCAAACGAATCGGGAAGTCAGCTGCGTTCAGTTTGTTGGCCATTTGAATTTTATATGGGACTAAGTCCAAATCTTTGTGCATAATTGACTGCAATAACTGCCTGCTTATAACCATTTGAGCAGATAAGCTTCTTGTTGAAGCCCTTGGATTGTTGTGTATGACGGCAGCTACAGCAGCGATTGTTTCCTCCATCCGAAATGAAGGGTTTCGATTAAAAGGTCTTCTTTTGGTTGCCCCATGTTCGGCAAAATTGTTAAGAAGTTTCATTATGGTCCATCTGCTCCGAGGATTGCCGCCAAACGTGCGTCTATACTCTCTTTGAACCGAAACTACAGACTGCAGTGCGCGATAGCTGCGGACAATCCAAGTTCTTGTTTCAGTGTCCCAGTTTTCCATTTTTGTGAAATCAAAAAATCAATGCAAAATAAAAACCAAATTTTTAAAAATTAACCTGATTTATTAAATAAAGGGTGTCCGCTGGGACACTTTGTTTGTTTTTAATTTGTGATTAAATGAAAGAGACTTGATCTTATGTGTGACGCGCAAAATAGAAAGGGACCTAAGGTTAAAAACCTGTTTTGTTCAGGAAATCCATTTTATAGATTAGGTCCCTTTCTATTTGCGCTTAGAATCGTCGACATCAGTTTTATAAAACGCGCATATCTCTGGAAGGGAACACTTTTGGAGCATGGGATCGGTCTCATTCGATGATCAGATGTTGTCCACATCAAAAAAAAAGAAAAAAAATGAAAATTGATTTTTTTACCCTTAGGTCCCTTTCTCTATGCGCTGTCACATATTGATAATTGTTTTATTTAATGTCGGCAATTAAGTATGAAATACAATATCAGATAAATGTCCGGCTCTGTTAGCCTTGTGCAAAATTGTGGCCAAAGTTGTTCTTTGAAGACCAAGCTCCTGGCCATGGCATCGAATTGTGGTTGATGATTTGAACACTTTCTTGAGCAGCAGTAGTGTTTTTAGCCGATCTTGCTGTACTCGTACGTTGTGTTCCATGCTTGGGCCTATCAGCTGCAGACCCTTTTTCTTCGAAATCATGCACTACACAATAAATAGTGCGTTCTGTTGGCACGGTGTTGCTCCCAAAAATTTTACGTAACTTCCTCATCGTCACAGTAATCGATGATTGATTTTGATAAAATGTTTTAACGATTAAAACACGTTGGTTTATCGAATATTTTTCCATAAGAAATTTGCCACGTCTTTACTTCACGACTGCCAAATATAAACTGTCAAGACTAATGTTTACTAAAATGGCGGCAAAATAAAGTAGTGTACCTTCCCGGCGGAAACCCAGTAGAAAAAAAGTTATTAAATTTTGTTTTGTTAGCGGCTTTCATCAGCCACCCAGTAGCTGCCGGATCGACGAATATTGATTTTCTGTGGTTACCGTGAAGGGCGGATTTTATGCGAACTATCATTAACAAGTCTCGTCTGTAAGGCGACCATTAGGCAAGTCATAAGGGAGATAAAGCCAGAAGTCATTACCAAGATCTTGGAAAATTGTTCATATCAAGTCCCACTGCAAAGCCAGTGGGAATGGAATTGTTTTCCATAGATAATAGGCGTGTTCTTTTCGTAATCGCTTATAATATTACACCTTTACAAGGATTTTTTTTTTTGAATTTCATTGAATACATATGAACTCATTGCTCTTATGCATCATAAACCGTTTGGATTGAAAATTGGTAATTTGTAGAAAAAAGTTATAAAAAAATAATATAAGCGAGTAAAAACGGAGATCGCTAAAACCCGCTAAAGGTTATTCTGGAAAAACTTATTCCCCAAAAATTTAATTATTAAAAACAAATGTGACGCGCAAAATAAAAAGGGACCTAAGGTTAAAAACCAGTTTTGTTCAGGAGAGCCATTTTAAAGATTAGGTCCCTTTCTATTTGCGCTTAGAATCGTCGACTTTACTTTCATAAAACGTGCATATCTCTGGTAGGGAACACTTTTGTGGCATGGGATCGGTCTCATTCTATGCTTAGATGTTGTCCACATTAAAAAATGAAAAAAAAAATGAAATTTTCGCGTCAGCGACTTCCTAAGTGTTGCCTTTAGTTGCCTTTAGAAGACGGCCAATGAGAATATTTTCTCTCTAACATGCCGAGCATTTTTTATGTTTTTCTTTTGAAAATTAACTTAAACAACTTTTTTAGTGATATGTATAAGTATTTATTCAAAAGGAGCGTTGTGTAAATATTAGGCATACTTTTAACAGCATTAAGAAAAATGTCTTAAATCTTTTATGGATTCTTTAATAAAACAAACCTATTATCATTGAGTTTTCGTTTTAAATGAAATGGAAAAACTACAACGTTGACACCATCTACTCGTAGTGTTACATCTACTTTTCATTAATCTCTATCGAAAGCAAGTTAACCTTATACTGGACACCGCATCATCCTCTACATTAACCTTTATTGGTAACGCCTTAATATCCCGAAAATTTCCATAAATAATCACCAAATACAAGCCTCTATGCATATACAAAATATTTGCAATATAATCAAAATTTTTGCTTATTTTCTCACCCGATTGTAGCACCATTCGCAGCGCAATCATGAAGCCTCATCGTCATGCCTCTCGTTGTTTGCTCCTAATAACTCTCATTAAGTTTTAATGTCCGCCGAGGCGTATTTTCCAATGAATTTATTAGTGAACTACTAATGACATTCTATTTATGGCCATTATGCCACAGTCCGTCTTGGCGGGCGTCCGTCCACATCTATAAATTGTTTTACGGCCCACCAGAGAATTATGATTTGCTGGCGACTACGCCACGCTACGGAAAATCCACTACGCAGAGCCGGTGCATGTGTTCGAGAGGGGGGTTTCTAATTTACTCATATGGTGGAATTAAATATTGAAATGTTTTAGTAGGTGTTTTCCTCATTAAACCTTGGCTGGCCGTATGTAAGTATACGAATGTCTACATATGCTTACACCTACAAACATACATACATACACACATATATGTGTGTGCGTTTGTCTTTGACTGGAGATAATTATTCTATTTGCTGCAAGTAAAAGTCACCCCTCTTTGTCCACAATGCAAAATTCATTTCAGTTTTCCGACTTATTATTTGAAACACCCAGAAAAGAAAATGAGATGGACCCTCAACGCGTGTTGAAAGTTTTACCAGTTGTTGTCAGGGATCTTCATGTCCTTTGGCATGAGCATATATTCATTCCATGGCTTTCAGTGTTAACATAACATCCCTTTGGGAAGCAGACGGGGAAATTTTCTTAAATAAATAAGCTAAACTTGATATAATCTCGCTGCGACCGAGAGCTACAGTTTCAAGCGATTTACGGATACCCAATTTCTGAAGAAGTTCTTTTATGGCTTTTAAGCTCGAAATGTCGCCGACATTACGAGTCTAACCGCTGCTGTCATATGTCACAATGTCAATTTAGGCACAACTATAGTCAATTCTATTTTAATTATCCACGTTTTTGAGATCATTTAATAAGGCCTTATACCAGTGACCCTAAATAACCGCAATTTTTCAAAAAGTCATTTGAAGAAAATCTCTAGATGGCTCTGAATGTGTAGTCTCTGTATAGGTGGTAAAGGTAATTTGTATTTTCGTGGCCAATTCTTTGAAGAATATGTACTTGCAAAGTGAGCTTAATAACAATAAATATCATACATTTGGTAAAAAAAACTGCTCTTAAGGAGTTTAGTATTTCTTACAACAGTTGCTGCGAGGCTTTCTGCTGCTAGTCGTCCGCACTTAAATCGCGATAAAAGAGTGTGAAGCGAAACTCAATGTCACTTTGCCTTTTTGTAAAAAACACGTTTCTTCTATTAAAATGTACTTAGTAGGGACATAAATACTGTTACAACATTAAACACACCGATTTCAATAGTAGAACTGAACAAACCCCGTTAATGTCATATGGGTTTTGAAAGCTGACCTCAATAGCGTTAGTCTGTAACAGGATTTTAAAATTGTTTCAACTTTCATCATGAAGTGGTCAGATAATGAGAACCGTATCGCTGTAATAGCGCTTTTCAAGTGTGAAATAAAAAAGTGGTATTTTCAAAACGTTCTGGCCACTAGGGATTAGCCGCATGTTCGTCTACCGATGCATAAAACTGTTTGAGGAGACTGGAGATGTAAAAGACCGCCAGCGGTCGGGGCGTCCACGCTCTGTTCGAACACCGCATGTCATCACAGCCGTTAAATCAAGAATTCACAAAAATCTGCTCCGAAAACAGAAAATCTTGCCCGGTGAGATGAATATCACGCAAAAGTCCATGAGTCGGATTATTAAAAAAGTCTTGGGACTTGGGGCTTTCAAATGACGTACTGGACATTTATTGACTGCAGCTTTAAAAAAAAATAGGATTGAAAAATGCAAACGTCTTTTGGTGAAGCACGCTGATAAATTGCACAGAAAAATTTTGTTCACCGATGAAAAAATTTGTACCGTTCAGGAAAAATGTAACAAACAAAATGATAGAGTATATGCGCGGTCATATAAGGAAGCATCTGAACTGATCCCAAGGGTAGAAAAGGGTCATCACCCAGCTTCAGTCATGGTGCGGTGGGTGTCTCTTACGATGGGGTCACTGACCTGCATTTCTGCAAACAAGGAGTCAAAACATCGGCCAAAGTTTACAAAGCAACCGTTTTGGAAGCTGTTGTAAAGCCTCTTAACAATTCCCTGTTCCAAAACCAGCCATGGACATTCCAGCAGGATTCAGCGCCGGCCCATAAGGCTAAAACGTCCCAGGCCTGGCTTCGAAACAATTTCCCAGCGTTCATTTCCTCTGAAGAATGGCCCTCAGGCAGTCCCGATTTGAACCCATTGGATTACAAATTGTGGACGGTTTTAGAGGACAAGGTTTGTCACAAAAGATACACCAACATTGGATCTCTTAAGACTACTTTGGTTCGAGCTGTGGCCAATTTTTCAATGGACGAGGTTCGTGCAGCTATTGACGATTGGCCAGTGCAACTTAAGGCGTGTGCAAAGGCAAAAGGCGGACATTTCGGATAAGTAGATTCTTTTTGGATACAATATACATCAATAAATATATTAAAAAATATTTGGTCCAAAAACATTCAGTACTTTTTATTTACAGCATAAAACGTGTGTAACAGTATTTATGTCCCTACTTAGTAGTTGCAAGAGGTCCCGAGCCGGTTAATCCCTGTTCAATGTAATTTGAAATTTTACTGTGATGCAAATTTCACACAATTGAAAAAAGTATATATAGGGTGATCCATCTAAAGGTATTTTTTCAGTACAAAAAAAAAGTATAAAAATTCAAATCAAGTGTGCAATCTTTATTAGTAATTTGAAAGGACATTTTATGGCATTTATTATTTTGAATATAATTTCCTTTAATTTTTCCTGGGCTTCCTCTTATAGATCTTTTTATATTATTGATCGTCATAAAACTCTAAGACGATATAGCCTTGTACGTCGTGTGCCTGTTGAAAGCACGATGGCGGTCAAACTGATGATCCTGAAATGCTGCCTGACAATGGCTTATGGTCATAAGCATTTTTAGATTGTAAATGGGCGAAATAGGGCCAGGAAAAAAAAATCATAATTATTAGTGGACGTGTAATGGTTAAAATAAGTACTGTAAGCAGAGACGCATTACATACCTCAAAAAAGATAAAGTAGTTGTACGGTTTGGCTCATGTGGCCCAAAAAATGTCCCATGTGGTCAGAACGGGTGATCAATAGTCAATATGGACATTTGGGTACTGAAATAAATGCAAATTTTGCAACGAATACAAATATAGAGAATATTTCAATTAACGGTGAATTTTGGCTGAGATTAGGACCGAAAGAGCCCAAAAAACTAACCATTTTTTGGGTTTCAGTTGCGCAGGGACGGTAGAGGGTCTATTAAGTTTGACCTGTTCGAACTTAACGACGTTATTACTTGTTTTGATTGTCCTTAGTACCATAACGCTTCAGTAATTTTTTTTATCCCTGATACAAACTTACAAAAAAAATTTATTTCATTTTCAGGTGCCGCGTACAATTTTAAAGAGCCTCGGAACTCTGTGGGTTATTTATCTCTTTCAGGGTTACCATCCCATACAGAAACCACAGGTAAGTCTCTCAAATATTTTTTTTAATTACCGATACAATTAAATTTAGGTAAATTTGTCAAAGACCCGGGCTCATTGAAGCTGTTTTTGTTACGCTGCGTTTTTCTTAACTTCTGAACCACTGAAATATAAGTTAAACAATTAGAAGAGTTAATGATATTGCATTGTCGGCATAGAAAAGCCCTGCCATCTGTTTTTTGTGGGGTTTGGACTTGTATTTCAATGGTTTTGGCGGAAGTTGAAAAATACACAGCGAAAGAAAAAAATCTTCAGTGTTTGCTGGACCTTAAGACTGTGTTTTATTTCCTACTTATTAGAGCTCGAAATAGTGCATCAGCTTTTTGAAAACCTTCCAATTTCACAAAAAAAAATTCTACAAAATCGCTCTCGTTTTAAGTTATTAAACTCGATTTTAGATATTTTGAATAGGGATTATTGTCATCAAACAAAGACAGTTCTCATTGGTTTGGTGAGAAACTGTTTTTTTAAGAGTTCAATAGGTCTTTTAACAATTGTAGGTACACATGCTTTTTTCACGGACCTGAAATCGCTGTGGGAGTCGATTGAAGCTGTGTGAAGTAACTTTGCCATTTTCTAAAATAAATTGTCTTTCATGTATTTGAATATAGATGCAAGAGGTCTCAAGCCGGTAATAATCCCTTTCCAATTTATAATACTTAGTAGGGACATAAATACCGTTACGCACGTTTTATGCTGTAAAAAATTACTGAATGTTTTTGGACCAAATATTTTTGAATATATTTATTGATGTATATTGTATCCAAAACGAATCTACTTATTCGAAATGTCCGCCTTTTGCATTTGCACACGCCTTAAGTCGCACTGGCCAATCGTCAATAGCTGCAAGAACCTCGTCCATTGGAAAATTGGCCACAGCTCGAACCAAAGTAGTCTTAAGAGATCCAATGTTGGGGTATCTTTTATGACAAACCTTGTCCTCTAAAACCGTCCACAATTTGTAACCCAATGGGCTCAAATCTGGACTGCCTGAGGGCCATTCTTCAGAGGAAATGAACGCTGGCATATTGTTTCGAAGCCAGGCCTGGGACGTTTAAGCCTTGCGGGCCGTCGCAGAATCCTGCTGGAAAGTCCATGGCTGGTTTTGGAACAGGGAATAGTTAAGAAGCTTCACAACAGCTTCCAAAACGGTTTCTTGGTAAACTTTAGACGATGTTTTGACTCCTTGTACGCAAAAATGCAGGTCAACGTAACAGACACCCCATCAAACCATGACTGAAGCTGGATGATGACCCTTTTCCACCCTTGGGATCAGTTCAGATGCTTCCTTAGATGACCGCGCATACACTCTATCATTTTGCTTGTTAAATTTTTCTTGAGCGGTAAACATTTTTTCATCGGTGAACAAAGTTTTTCTATGCAAGTTATCAGAGTGCTTCACTAAAAGACGTTTGCATTTTTCAATCCTCTTTTTTTTAAAGCTGCAGTCAATATATGTCCGGTACGTCGATTGAAAGGCCTAAGTCCCAAGTTTTTGTTAATGATTCGACTCATGGACTTTTGCGTGATATTCATCTCACGGGTCATGATTTACTGTTTTCGGAGCGGATTCTTGTTTCGACGTCTTTGATGACATGCGGTGTTCGAACACAGCGTGGGCGGCTCGACCGGTGGCGGTCTTTTACATCTCCAGTCTCCTCAAACTGTTTTATGCATCGGTAGACGAACATGCGTTTAATCCCTAGTGGCCGGAGCGTTTTAAAAATATCGTTTTTTTCATTTCACACTTGAAAAGCGCTATTACAGCGATACGGTTCTTATTATCTGACCACTCCATAATGAAAGTTGAAACAAAGTCGAAATCCCGTTACAGACTAACTCTATTGAGGCTAGCTTTCAAAACCCATATGACATTAACGGAGTATGTTCAGTTCTACTATTGAAATGGGTGTGTTCAATGTTGTAACAGTATTTATGTCCCTACTAAGTATTAACTATATGTCAATTCTGCTTGAGATTTCAGATTTATCTGGACTTATTAACAACCCTGTGTTTGTAAATTCATTAATCGTGATATTTTGAAATCTACAAGTGCAAAGAGTTGATAATTTTCTGGTGTCTAAATCTCAAAGATGATTATCAACCATGAGTTTTAGATTCGCTGAGTTTTCCACTGAAAACAGATTCGATGCGAACTTCCGGTTTTTATACCTTTAGTTGCTTTGTAACCTTCTAACAACCCTCGCACAATACTGGGAGGTTTTTGCTTGTATTCCCTGACTTCAAAACCTGTAATTTTCCAATACAAACGGCAAAAAACAAGACCATAATCAACCATACCTTATCGATACTAATCGATTTTACATAACATATTTTCTGTTTAAATAAGCGCCCTCCCTTTTTGTACCGTAACGAGATGCCATCTCCTTTTGTTGTCAGCGTCAGCGGGGGAGAAGTACTCCGTATGTAGCGAATAGACGGTCATTAAATATAACTGCACTGTAATTTACATAATTTTATATTCATTAGATAATTCTGTCAATTTTGTCAATTTTCAATCCATTACACAGTAGATGCTGCAGCTTAAATTCGCCTTCAGGAAGCCCTCGCTGTTCAAAGGTTTCAGGGGATGAACCCAAAGAAATGGTACGGAACTTTCTTTTCGTCCTTTTTGTTCTTTTTTGGGAATCACACTTTTTTAATGCAAATAAATGAAAATTTGTGTTTCCTTTTTCGAAGGCATACAATCAATTGTCCTTTGGCCTTTTAGCTCGAGCTACAAATTACTTTATTTTAGGAAAGGAAAACACCACCCTGCCGGATTTTCGTAGTGGTAAATGCTTCTACGCCACGCTCTCTCTCTCTCTCTCTCTGTTGGTCCTTCTACGATCTCGACCTGGCCATGGTGGCTGTCCTTTGCTTTGTTTTCATATTAGTTTCACCCACTTTATTATTATATTCGTCTATTATTAATGATTTATTTATGCGCAATATGTTTTCATAGATATGTATGTCGTTGTTCTCCTCTTCTTCTCTCTTGCTTTTTTTTGCATCCTGCTCAAGGACATGGAAGGCAGGCTACAACAACAACAACAATTGAGTTTGTTTTGATTATTATTATCATTGTTTATGGCATGATTTTTCTTTTTCTTCTTCCCAGCCTAATATGCGTTACCATATGATAAGTTCTCTTTGTGTGTCTTTGTTTGTGTTGAGGACGAATTGAGAGCTGCCAGGATATGGTGGTTTTTATGCTTCCCATTCATCATTTGCCCGTTGTTTGACATCCTTTAGCGATTTTATCGATATCGTTGTTGTATTATCGTTGTTGTCGAAATCGTTTGCCATTTTTCATTTTATGATAATTTGCCATATTTGCGCCACTTGCAACCGAAAAACAAGCGAAATGTTCTTCGATAAGAATTATGGGACAACTGTTGTTTTTATTAGTAAACCTCATACCATTTTTATCTTCGTATGCTAGCCAACCAAGCAGGATATGTGTGTATATTTCCTGCTTCCGTGTCATTGAGGAGGATATTGCAAATTAGTATGTACATGCGTTGTTATCTTAAATCTTATGGAAAAGTCTACTTAAAGCAGGGGTAATTATTGAAGCAGCATTGCTCTAAATATTATATATTTTGCGTTTTTACTATAGGGTGATCCATCTAGATGTATTTTTTCAGAACAACCTTTATTGGTGTCCATTCTGAAGGTCTATTTTGGATGACTAGGTCGAGCATTTTGACCGGTATGGCGTTAATGACACACGTAAGGTTGGCTTCCAAAACCTGAATCGTAGCTGGTTTGTCAGCATAGACTTTGAACTTTACGTAGCCCCAAAGAAAAAAGTCTAAAGGTGTGATATCACACGGTCTAGGCGGCCAACTCATCGGTTCAAAACTTAAAACTAAATGCTCTTTGAAATTGCGTCTTAATACTCGTAGATCCATTGTTTGAGCGGCTGTATGGCAAGTGGTACAGTCCTGTTGAAACCAAATTCATCAAGATTACGGGCTTTAATTTCAGGTAGCAAAAAGTCCGATTTCATTGCGCTGTTGCGAGTACCATTTACGGTTACCTTACGGTCATCATCACTTTTGAAGAATAAGAACAGATGATTCCGCCAGCCCATAAACCGCACCAAACCGTATTTTTCTTTGGATACAATAGCAACTCCTGTACCTCTTCTGGTTGCTCTTTAGCCCAAAAGCGGCAATTTTGTTTATTTACAATTACAAAAAAGTTTTAGCCGTTGTCGACAATAATTTCATATCAGGCCATGTAAAACTTCGCATATATACAAAAAAAGTTGTAAGCCTTTTATTAAAAATAATTTAGTTAAAGTTATAATATAGTTACTGCAGTTTTTGTAAGCGCCGCTTCACCATCATACCATCATATATTTAGCGGCTATACTTAGTAGGGACATACATACTTTTACAACATTGAACACACCCATTTCAATAGTAGAACTGAACATACCCCGTTAATGCCATATGGGTTTTGAAAGCTAAACTCAATAGCGTTAGTCTGTAACGGGATTTTAAAATTGTTTCAACTTTCATCTTGGAGTGGTCAGATAATGAGAACCGTATCGCTGTAATAGCGATTTTCCCAGTGTGAAATTAAAAAGCGATATTTTCAAAACGCTCCGGCCACTAGGGATTAGCCGCATGTTCGTCTACCGATGCATAAAACTCTTTAAGGAGACTGAAGATGTAAAAGACTGCCACCGGTCGGGCCGCCCACGTTCAATTCGAACACCGCATGTCATCAAAGCCGTTAAATCAAGAATTCACAGAAATCCGCTCCAAAAACAGAAAATCATGGCCCGTGAGATGAATATTACGCTCAAGTCCATGAGTCGAATCATTAAAAAATACTTGGAACTTGGGGCTTTCAAACGACGTACCGGACATTTATTGACTGCAGCTTTAAAAATAAAAATAGGATTGAAAAATGCAAACGTCTTTTGGTGAAGCACACTGATAACTTGCACAGAAAAATCTTGTTCAACGATGAAAAAATGTTTACCGTTCAGGAAAAATTTAACAAGCAAAATGATAGAGTGTATGCGCGGTCATCTAAGGAAGCATCTGAACTGATCCCAAAATGTGGAAAATGGTCATCCATCACCCAGCTTCAGTCATGGTTTGGTGGGGTGTCTCTTACGATGGGGTCATTGACCTGCATTTCTGCGAACAAGGAGTCAAAACATCGGCCAAAGTTTACCAAGAAACCGTTTTGGAAGCTGTTGTGAAGCCTCTTAACAATTCCCTGTTCCAAAGCCAGCCATGGACTTTCCAGCAGGATTCTGCACCGTCCCATAAGTCTAAAACGTCCCAGGCCTGGCTTCGAAACAATTTGCCAGCGTTCATTTGAGGGTCATTCCGAATAATGACCCCCAGGCAGTCCTGATTTGAACCCATTCGATTATAAATTGTGGACGGTTTTAGATCGTTTGAAAGCCCCAAGTCTTTTTTTAATGATTCGACTCTGGGCCTTTTGCGTGATATTCATCTCACGGGCCATGATTTTCTGTTTTCGTAGCGGATTTCTGTGATTTAACGGCTTTGATGACATGCGGTGTTCGAACAGAGCGTGGGCGGCCCGACCGGTGGCGGTCTTTCACATCTCCAGTCTCCTCAAACAGTTTTATGCATCGGTAGACGAACATGCTGCTAATCCCTAGTGGCCGGAGCGTTTTGAAAATATCGTTTTTTTTTTCATTTCACACTTGAAAAGCGCTATTACAGTGATACGGTTCTCATTATCTGACCACTCCATGATGAAAGTTGAAGCAATTTTAAAATCCCGTTACAGACTAACGCTATTGAGTTTAGCTTTCAAAACCCATATGGCATTAACGGGGTATGTTCAGTTCTACTATTGAAATGGGTGTGTTCAATGTTGTAACAGTATTTATGTCGCTACTAAGTATATACTTTTGTACCAGTCTTGACCCGTCTGAAGAACAGTTTTTAATTTGAAGGAAAATGTTTAAAGTTACGTTAAAAGAAAATTTAATACCTGCAGCCCCGAAGTACAATTGAAACAGCAAAATAAATAAATGATTTCATCAAGAGCTTAACTAAGCGCTACAAGAAAGTTGGATGGAGTAAACATAGATTTTACTCGTATAGCACCATTGCACACTAGTTAGAGTACTTCGCCCTCCAGGTATCTTTAGAAAGTAAAAATCAAAAGAATTGTGGAAGAAGACCAAAGTCAGTCGGCAACTGTAGCGATAGGTTTTAAAGACGGAAACTTAAGAATTTCAATGAAAAAATCAGAAATCTTGTTAAACAATTGCGATCACAAAAACAATGCACAAAAGCTTTTAAAATGTTTTAAATGCTGTTCCCGTGAGAACAACACGGATTTATAAGAGTATTCCTGCTCTAAGCGATGACAGCGAAACAGTTCTCAAATGAAGGGTCATTAGCATTATTTTTCGGTTTGAAGTTAACAAGACATCAATATGTGTGAGAAGGGCTCAAATTTGTATCCAGCATATTATTACATACTGGTACTTGCTGCCGAAAAGGACTGTTTGCCAGCAACAACGACAACAATAACACCGAGTTCGGCAGAGGTACAACTTTTACTTAATAATACAACTCAACGCTTTTTACAATCATTTAAAGGGATTTTTCAGAAGAAAATTGGAACGGCATTTTAACTCTCCTTTGCCAATGGGAATGTGGTGGTTTTTCCGGACAAAAACAATACAAGCAATCTGTATGTGAAATTACTACAGACACTGATATGTTATTGGTGTCTCTTGTACCATTACGATTGATAAAGAATTTAAAGGATATTTGGCAAACTTGAATTTGTGCAAAAACTTAATGAAGGCATGCATCGGCTTGGTAAAATTTTACCAGGGTTGCTTTTAGATTTTATATAACGCACTATGGTAAATTTGGGCAAAATTAGATTTAAAACGTGACCGACTTCTACGAGGGCGGTTCGGTTCTTATCCTAACACAAAAAGCGCGGTATAAACAGTAAAAAGTTAAGTGTTTTGAAAACTTCCATCTATGCTATGAACACATGTTAAATTTTGTTTCGATCTGGCAACTCCTTCATATAGACACAGGTGTTCACAAAAGACGCATCCGCGATTTTTTTAAAATTGAAAAATTAGAAATGCGTGGTGTCATTAATTATTTACAAAAAAAGGTTTATCGGGACAAGAAATTCATAATGATATGTTAAATGTGTTAGGTGAAAGTGCTTCTTCATATGCAACAGTAAAAAATTGGGTTGCTGAATTTAAACGTGGTCGTACAAGCATTGAAGATGAACCACGTAGTGGACGTCCAAAAACAGCAACAACAACAGAAATTGTAGCCAAAGTGCATGATATGGTATTAAATGATCAACGAATAAAAGTGCGTGAAATAGCAAATATCATGGGCATCTCAAATGATCGAGTCCATTTAATTTTGCATGAAGAACTACAGATGAAAAAGCTTTCTGCAAGATGGGTGCCGGACTTGTTAACAGTCGACCAAAAACGCATAAGAATGAACATTTCTCAAGCTTGTTTGGATCGTTTTCAGCGAAATAAAATGGATTTTAAGCGTCGTTTCATAACTGTTGATGAGACATGGATCCACCACTATACTCCAGAGACAAAAGAACAATCCAAATAATGGACTAAAGCTGGAGGAAGTGCCCCAAAGAAGGCAAAAACAATTCAATCGGCTGGTAAGGTTATGGCAACGGTTTTTGGGACTTCAAAGGTATTTTATTGATTGACTATCTGCAAAATGGTAAAACAATAAATTCAGAGTACTATTGCAACCTTTTAGATCAATTAAATGTACAAATTCGAGAAAAACGTCCTGGCTTACAACACAAAAAAATAATTTTTCATCAAGACAACGCACCAGCGCACAAGAGTGTTTTAACAATGGCTAAAATCAACGAGTTAAAGTACGAGTTGCTTGACCACCCACCTTATTCTCCTGATTTAGCTCCCAGTGTTCCCAAATCTAAAAAAATTCCTTGCTGGCAAGCGTTTTACCTCAAATGAAGATGCAATTACAGTTGTAAACCACAATTTTGAAGACCTTGAGGAAAACTATTTTAATCAAGGAATAGAATTGCTAGATAAGCGTTGGACTAAGTGTATTGAAGTTTCAGGAGATTATATTGAAAATTAAAAATTTGAAAAACTAACTAATCTCTTTCATTGATAGGCTAAGAACTTTCCGAACCGCCCTCGTAGAGCGGTAAACTCAAAAAACTCATACACACTTTATTCCACAAAAATACTGAAATTTACACCAGCAAATTTACCCATTTCAATTAATTTTTACTTAAAAGAATAAACTATACCCAATATGAGAAACTCGTACTAAATTTTAGTACGCCCTAAAATATAACATACCTAAAAAGAGTATGCCCAATTCCTAATTTATTATGTTTTAACATGATTACAATTTTATTGAAAATGGGAAAAAGTATGCTAAAGAGTGGTCCAACTATGAAGCACGTTGTTTATTCTATATAAAACAAACAGTTTTCCAATAATTGTCTTGATTTTTTTTTTATTTTTGTTTTGTTTACATTTATTCGGTCTTTTATCATTATTATTACTTGAACTGTTTTTATTCGGGTTCGAGACCTTTTTGTTGTTTCTTTTTCAGAATCAGCTAAAAAATTGGTGAAATGTATTGGCTACGGTTGCCAGGCAGACTGTACAGCAGTTGTTAGCAACCATTACTTCGGCTACTAATCAAATGACTTATACGGGAGTCTCACTATGATTAATGAGAATTACTCTTTGCGTATAGTCTTCGAACTATGCGGAGAGTAATCTTCCTAGCTTTTTTTTATAATAAAGGGTCCATGACAATTACCTGTAAAACAATAACGGCATAATGCCCGGCTTCGGCATATCTCTATCCGATGGACCATTTTTTCAATGGCTCTAAGACATAATGGAGGTTTAATGTCGTAAATTTGGCAAATTTTATTATTCTTTAACTCAAGAGTAATTCTCGGCTTGACGTACACTTGCCATTTTGTTAGAAACTTGTCTTCTATTTAAATATAGAAGCAAGAGGTCTTGAGCCGGTTAATCGCTGTTTAATGTGTACACTTTTTCTTTTAAATATCCCCAAATCACATCGTCGTGGCTGCCAATTAAAATCGTCACGACATAAGATAACACGTCCATTTAATGTCTTACGTAAAAGAGCCAGTGTTTCCTAGGCTGTGTGGCAAGTGGCACCATTCTTTTGAAACCATATATCATCCATGTCCATATTCTCAATTACTGGCCTCAAGAAGTTCGTTATCATCTCGCGATAGCGAACTCCATTCACGGTAACTGCTTGAAGAGGCACTGCCCGATGACGTCGCCAACCAATAAACTGACCTAACAGTCACACTTTGTGAATGTATTGGCTTTTCAGCAATCACTCGTGGATTCTGAATTGCCCAAATGTGCTTGTTAACGAATCCACCGTAGACACATTCATTCGATTATGCTGACCAAAAAAAAAATCACAAAGTCCACAAAATGCATTTTGAATTAAACGCCCATTTTCGTAAAAGGCTTCAACAATCTTAACGCTCTGCTCATTTGTGTACCTCTCCGCGTTTGATTTTTCCAAACACCGAAACAAAGAAATGTCAAATTAAGTTGGGCAAAAAAGTTGACGTTAAGGTGTAACGCACAATTAACATCGTTCACTATGGTTGGACTACCATTTATGATCTCGGTATATCAGATACTGTTTACCTCAGTGTAGTAGTTGCTGCAAAATGATGTACCTAAATCAAAATTTCAATACTTTGACACCAAAAAATATAGACAAGTGTGTCTGAAACCAAACAAGTCCTTAAGGTGCACCCACGAAATCCTGGCGCCAGGACTTATCAGAATTGCACAATTCCTTGTAAACTACAGAATAAAACACAATATTTCTTGTCAATACAAAATTATTACACACAAGAAAACATAATGATATTTGTCTGAAAACAAAACAAAAATGCAATTTAGACAAAAGAGTTCACATCAGAAATGATGACCACATACCGTGACAAATAATCAGAGGACAACAGTCGGACGGACAACAAACCAAAGACAAGTGTCCAACAACGCACAAGTGTCCTTAATGCACTCGTAAGCAAACCGTTATCCTAAGGAACAACACGGAGGCACTTAAATACTTGGAAATTTATGAAATTATTGAGTGTCACAGCCAAGGTCATCCGTACACCAGCCAACCAGCCAGGGACAATGAGGTCTGTGGCTGTTTCTGTTTTCTTTTTGGAAATAAAGAAATCACAATCATAAATTTCATAAAGTGTCATACATGAAAAGGTGTGAGAATAGGCGTCATGACACTGGCTGGCATATCTGCAGAACTGCGGGACAGCTCCAGACAATTGTATCGACGTGTTGTTGCTACGACCAACGTGGAGACAGATAAATCAAACAACGATGCTGCTGATTACAGTCCTAACCATAACAAGAAAATTCACAATGCAATGAAATTATCAGGATAAGATACGTTTTTGGAAGCAGATGTAAAGGAACGTTTAACAAGTTGATTAGTATTCTTGTGAAAAGAAATCTTATTTGAAAATAAATAAGCGAAGAGAGAATTGGCGTTTAGCCTAGAGAACTCAAAGATATCTCAAACAAAAATTCCAAAATAGAAGTGATTTTCTTGACATCCATTTTTTTTTTAAATAACCAACACTCAGGGGATGCCCCCTATACATGCGGTGCATTGCGTTGGCGAGTGGAAATTAATGGATCGGAGGGGGGAAAGAGGGAGTAATGTTTGTTGACGCTTGCCTTGAACTTCTGGATGTCGCAGTTAGTGGGAAATACATTTGCCGGAAGTCGATTCCACATACGGACTGTACGAGCGAAAAACGAATTTGATCTATAGTGTATAGTGCGGTAAACTGGCCAATCGATAACAAACGGGTGTGAATTCCTAGAAAGTCGCGTATCCCTGCCGAACATCCTCACGTCAGGAATAAGGCGACGGATGTCTGAAGAACACACACCATGAAAGTAACGATAGAACAGCGTCACGCAACCCACATTCCGACGATGCTCAAGGGAAACAATAGAGTTGGATACCCTACTGTCACCTATCAGCACCAACGCTCTCCTTTGAACACGGTCAAGTAGCTCCAAGGATGATTTTGGAGCACCTGCCCATATATGGGAGTTGTATTCCATCTTTGGCCTGATGTAAGTTGTATAGATACTGAAAAGATCAGAAGGAGTGAAATATTTATTGCACCGCTTTAAAAAGCCAATGGACTTGAGTGCTTCTTTCGACACTTCGAATACATGTCTCGCCCAACGAGCGTCACATTGTATTTTCATGCCCAGAACATCGAGAGCTTCTGATTGTTCAATATCCGTACCATCGAGAGAAATTGACGATATTGTTGGGTCAGCGAATCGCTTGTAAGACAACGAGCAGCACTGTGTCTTACGTGCATGAGTCCCACAACCATATTATGATCCTCACAACCATAGTGTGATTCACAAGCAACCATGTTATGATTCCTACAACCATAGTATGATCGCACACAAATATGCAATGATCACCAATATTATTTATTAGTATTGGGTTAAGTTGCCAACAATAGATTTGAATTATGAAAATTATTTAAAAATACATTAAATTCAAAATAATAGAAGTGATTTATTAACAGAAGAAAAAAACAATTTAAAAAAACGTAAGCGTTTTTATTAAAAAAATTTCAGCAGCCAAAACAGTCTGTTTGAAAAACTTTAAATTCCATATAAAAAGTATAATAATTGCGTCAGATCCGAAACAATAAAATTGTTCTAAAAAGCATTTTTAAACAATAAAAAATTACAATCTTACTGTATGGTTGCCGTAATCATATTATTGTTAACATAAAACCCAAATAACAATACTTTTGTTCCACCTACCATATTTTTATTGTTTCTATAAACATATTTTCCATATTAAATTTGGCAAAAATACTAATGTTACATTTCAACAATATTAATATTGCGGCAATCATACTATTGTCAAAATTAAATTCAGTAAACAATACTATGGTTGCGGCGAACATACTTTTATTGCGGAGCACATATTATTATTGCCGTGACCATATAGTAACCATGTTTTTTTCTCTGTCTGTAGAGGACTTTTCTAAATACAAAACTGTGTTTGACTTAAAAGTGGAGTCGGAGAAGCAGTCAGAGTTTCGAAAATTTGACCGGAGTCGGAGCAGGAGCCAACAAAAATTTTCTCGACTCTGATTCCGGTTAAAGGTAGAAATTTTATCAAACGAAAAAAAAATTTTGAAGAATTTTTTTGAACTTAACTTTTAGTACAAATTGATTAATTCTAAGATAAATCCTATGATTTGGGGCCACACCACCTAAAACGTACAGCAAATTTTTGAGGTATTTAGTGCATTCCAACTACGAGGGCGTTTAGGTAACTTCTTAGCCTAGCACAAAAAGCGCGGTATAAACAGAAAAAAGTTAAGTGTTTTGGAAACTGCTATGAACACATGTTAAATTTTGTTTCGATCTGGCAATTCCTTCATATAGAAACAGGTGTTCACAAAAGACGCATCCGCGATTTTTTTACAATGGAAAAATTAGAAATGCGTGGTGTCATTAAATATTTACATAAAAAAGGTTTATCGGGACAAGAAATTCATAACGATATGGTGAATGTGTTAGGTGAAAGTGCTCCTTCATATGCAACAGTAAAAAATTGGGCTGCTGAATTTAAACGTGGTCGTACAAGCATTGAAGATGAACCACGTAGTGGACGTCCAAAAACAGCAACAACAACAGAAATTGTAGCCAAAGTGCATGATATGGTATTAAATGATCGACAAATAAAAGTGCGTGAAATAGCTAATATCATGGGCATCTTAAATGATCGAGTCCATTTAATTTTGCATGAAGAACTACAGATGAAAAAGCTTTCTGCAAGATGGGTGCCGCACTTGTCAACAGTCGACCAAAAACGCATAAGAATGAACATTTCTCAAGCTTGTTTGGATCATCATCACTATACTCCAGTGACAAAAGAAAAATCCAAACAATGGACTGAAGCTGGAGGAAGTGCCCCAAAGAAGGCAAAAACAATTCAATCGGCTGGTAAGGTTATGGCAACGGTTTTTTGGGACTTCAAAGGTATTTTACCTTATTTTACCTTTAGCCTTTACGGCCCTTTTCTTAATTACAATCCGAACAGCTTTTTAACATTAGCCATCATCCTAGGTTGATGCGTTTGACCGGTGTCAAAGGGACGCACATGACTAGGTCTTCTTTGAATTTTACGACGACCGATAATATATGTGACGCGCAAAATGGAAAGGGGCCTAAGGGTAAACACCAGTTTTGTTCAGGAGAGCCATTTTAAAGATTTAAATACGTGTATCTTTGGTGTACCATCACTTTCATTCACTTTCTCTGGGAGCGAACACTTTTGGGCATGGGATCGGTCTCATTCGATGCTCAGATGTTGGCCACATCAAAAAAAAAAAAGTGAAAATTGATTTTTTTACCCTTAGGTCCCTTGCTCTATGCGCTGTCACATATACATATATGTATACTTTGTAAGGAATCAGATCAATATTTTGTGTATTTTTTCATATTTTTTCAAACCAAATGACAAGTTTAGTATACCATTTACTCTTCGGAAAGGGGTATACAAAAGTCGATCATACCAACCATCATTCCAAGGCGGAATTTACGTCTTTTGGTGAAGCACGCTGATAACTTGCACAGAAAAATTTTGTTCACCGATGAAAAAGATTTTACCGTTCAGGGAAAAATTTAACAAGCAAAATGATAGAGTGTATGCGCGGTCATCTAAGGAAGCATCTGAACTGATTCCAAGGGTGGAAAAGGGTCATCCATCACCCAGCTTCAGTCATGGTTTGGTGGGGTGTCTCTTACGATGGGGTCATTGACCTGCATTTCTGCGAACAAGAAGTCAAAACATCGGCCAAAGTTTACCAAGAAACAGTTTTGGAAGCTGTTGTGAAGCCTCTTAACAGTTCCCTGTTCCAAAACCAGCCATGGACTTTTCAGCAGGATTCTGCGCCGGCCCATAAGGCTAAAACGTCCCAGGCCTGGCTTCGGAACAATTTGCCAGCGTTCATTTCCTCTGAAGAATGGCCCTCAGGCAGTCCTGATTTGAACCCATTGGATTATAATTTGTCACAAAAGATACCCCAACATAGGATCTCTTAAGACTGATTTGGTTCGAGCTGTGGCCAATTTTCCAATGGACGAGGTTCGTGCAGTTACGGACGATTGGCCAGTGCGACTTAACGCGTGCGTCAAGGCAAAAGGCGGACATTTCGAATAAGTAGATTCTTTTTGGATACAATATACACCAATAAATGTATTAAAAAATATTTGGTCCAAAAACATTCAGTTCTTTTTATTTTAGAGCATAAAAACGTGTGTAACTGTATTTATGCTCCTACTAAGTAAATATAAATATTGTAATAAAAAGCATCTAAAACTCAAATTTTCTCAATTAAAGTTCAGAAATTCCATAGGAAGTCCATTTATCGACATATTGAAAAGCATTCGTTGGGAAATACTACTACCGAATGGGCTAATTTTTTTTTGCATTCAAATATTAATTTTGTAATATTTTTCATATCAACATTAAAATACGTTTCGATAGCTGATAATTATAACAACAGCAGATCCATTGTTGCTACTGTGGTCTTTAGTGTTGTTGGATAAAATAATAATCTTAAGCAAGTCTTACCTAATCATCGAGGGCCTTAATACTTTCTTGTCAGCAAAGGATTTGTAGATCTTATTTTGCCGTACATAGCATTCAAGACATATTCAGGCTTTATGAGAGTTCAACAGTTTTATAAAGCTTTCATATATACAAAAAGATAAATCAGTTGGAAATCGGTCCGAACTACAAATACTCGGTGGGATATACATAGTTTCTGTTGAAATCACCAAAATTCCATGGTAGTAATGTTTACATAGTTCTAATTACGATAATATTGTAGCTTCTATAATATTACGACTCTTACAGCCAATACGTCGTTATACCAACCGAATTCAGTATAACTATCGGCTGCCTAAACCAGTTATGAAGCTTTGGTGCCAATTATTGGTGGTGACAACAAATAAATTCTTTGGTGTAACCAAACCCCGATTAGTTCACTGTTGTAACGAATTACTGTATACAACAAAAGTTCGGACTTTCTCGAGAGTGAATCATTTCTTCTACAAACGAAAGACTCAGTAATAGTAAATTCTCAAAAGAAAAGATCTCGTAGGCCCTAGTTATTTTGCAGGGACCAAGGAAAATTTGCATTTTGCAACCCTATACCATATGAATTTATTTAAAAAATAGCCAATATTCTTTCGTTTTACAGAATTTTCGTAATGAAAAAAATTAAAAAAAAATTTACATGTAATGTAGAATTTCGTTGAAAACAGAACACGGCACTACTGAAATTAATTGGACAAAATGTTTTTACTTTGTCGAAAAAATGACGAAAAGGATACTCAAATCTTAGAGATAGGATGTTAAAATAATTTACGAAAATAAACTGCACACGATTTTACATAAGAAAAAAAGAATTACATGTAAAATCGTGTGCAGTTTATTTTCGTAAATTATTTTAACATCCTATCTCTAAGATTTGAGTATCCTTTTCGTCATTTTTTCGACAAAGTAAAAACATTTTGTCCAATTAATTTCAGTTGTGTCGTGTTCTGTTTTCAACGAAATTCTACAATTTTTTTTTGGGTTAAAATGTTCTAAATGGTTGTCCAACTTAATCGCACGATGTTACTTGTAATAAAAAAAAAACTTTTCGGAAAATTACCTCAATATTTTTTATTATTATTGAATGATCAACGACAATTTTGGTAAAATAAAATCTCGGTCAAACGCTCGCCAAGGCTTCGGTGGCATACCTCTATCCGATGGTCAATATCAATTTCAACGACTCTGAGACAATGCAGGTTCAATGACGTTAATGTGTCAAATTATCTTATCCTTTACCTCTTGAATTGTTCTTGGCTTATTGACGTACACTTTTTCTTTTAAATATCCCCAAAGAAATTAGTCCAACAGTGTAAAATCACTTGATAGTGTCGGCCAATTGCACATCGCCAAGACGTGAGATAACACGGCCTCTGAATTTCTTTCGCAAAAGAGTCATTGTCTTGTTGGTAAGTTGCACTATTCTGATGGAACCATATATCGTCCAGGTCTGTATCCTCAATTTCTGGCCACAAGAGTTTCTGGCCACAGTTTCGCTATAACTAACACCATTCATGGTTTGCCGACCTCATATACGAGGGCGACCGCAAAACTAACTGGCCTGGCACATTTTCTGTTTTACTAGCAACTTTTTTTTTGCTTTTTAAAAGCAATCTTTTATAAGCCATCTGTCAAAATTTCCGAAATATTTAATGATTATTTTCTTTGTTACAGGTGATTGAAGTAAACAAGTTTTATAATGTTTGAAAAATGGAAAATAAAGAGTTTCGTGCGGTAATTAAACTCTTTTATATGAAAGGTTATACGCCACAATTAATCATGGTGATAATGCACCATCATACTCCACCGTGAAATCCTGGGTTCAACAATTTAAAATGGGTCGTTCAAGTACGGAAGATGAACAACGCTCTGGAAGACCGAAAACTGCTACTACTATTGAAAACATTAGAAAAATATTTAATGAAGTGACTAAAGATAGACGAATAAAGCTCAGAGAACTTGCTGATATTGTTAAAATACACGAAAAACAAGTTTGGAGTATTTTACATGATAAACTCCACATGAAAAAGCTGTCCGCAAGATATGTGCCGCGTTTGTTGACTTTGCCCCAAAAAATCGTCCGTTGTACCAATTCCGGGGAGCTTTTAGCGATTTATCAGCGTAATCCAATAGAGTTCTGGCGCCGATTCATAACTGTTGATGAAACATAGATCCATCACTACATCCCCGAATGCAAAGCACAGTCAAAACAATGGATAGAAGCTGGTAAAAGTGGTCCCAAGAAGGCGAAAACTGTTAAGTCAGCAGGAAAAGTAATGGCCACAGTATTTTGGGATGCAAGGGGTATAATATTTATTGATTATCTTGAGAAAGGAAAAACTATAAATAGTGAATATTATTGGGCATTATTGGATCGGTTGAGTGAAGAAATCAAGATAAAACGACCGCATTTAGAAAAAAAAAGGTATTTTTCATCAAGATAATGCTCCTTCACACACTGCATTTTTAACTCAACAAAAACTGGCCGAATTTCGAATTGAAATTGCTCCGCATCCACCATATAGTCCTGATTTAGCTCCTTCTGAATATTTCTGGTTTCCAAATTTAAAAAATTTCTCGGTGGCAAAATATGTTCGTCCAATAGCGAGGTTATTGCTGAAACTGAGGCCTATTTTGAAGGTCTTGAAAAATCTTATTTTTCGGATGGAATTAAAAAACTTGAAAAACATTGAACAGGGATTAAACCGGCTCAAGACCTCTTGTTTTCTATATTTAAATATAAGACAAGCCTTGCTGCAATTGTTTAAATATAGAAAACAAGAGGTCTTGAGCCGGTTTAATCCCTGTTCAATGTGTAAAAGCAACAGACCGAAATAAAACAAACGAGCTAAACAAACTTGAAAAACGTTTGATGAAGTGTATTGATTTGGAAGGAGATTATGTTGAAAAATAAGTCCAAAAAACGGTTCTTTTTGTGCTACCCCAGTTACTTATGCGGTCGCCCTCGTACGAAGAAGTATGGCTCGATGACGCCACGCCGCAAGCCTTTAAACCACACCAAACAGTCATTCTTTGTGAATGCATCGTTTTCTGAACAATCACTCGAGGATTCTTATTTGCCCATATGCGGCAACTCTGATTGTTTACGAATCCACTGAGGTTTAAGTGTGCCTCGTGTCTGAACATAAGTATCTTCGTAAAGTCACCATTAACTTCTTGATTTGAACGTCCATTTTCGTAAAATTCAATTGTTTGTCAAACGCCAAAGTTAAAATTTCCTGGAATTTCTCCCGGGAAAAATGACAGGATTTAAACATTTGCTGCTATTTTACCGCTATCTTTTTTGATCAGGATTTTTTGATAAAATCTAATAATTTCAAGGAAGCAGTTTTTCTTTTTTCTTTTTTTTTCTATTTAAAGTTCTATCTACACAATAAGACAAACTATTGTGCCATTTTCTTTTTCTAAGTGTATAATAACGGGTCAGCTATGGCCTTTAAGTTTTAAAACTAAACCACCCATTTAACACAACCCGTCTTTAGCTTCAATTTTTCAAAATAAAACCAAGGCTTTTACAATTGCAAATTTTAATGGAGCCCTTAGAGATCGTACCCATGTTTGAAAACCATCATTCATTTAACTAAAAAGGCATCCTTCCCTCTCCCCCACCTGTACTTGAGAGCATTTTAGAAATCATACACGCTTAGAACGCACTTATCATCTGTTACAATCAATACTTATAATAAATGTATGCGAATGTAAGCGTCTCTGTGTGTGTATGTGTGCAGTTATTTTTTAATAAAATTCAAATTTGTCCCCATCTGGGTTTTACGTTCTCCCCCAAAGAAAAAACCGAAAATTATGTGTTTTATATTTAAAAACAAAAACGAAAAATGTTCGAAGTCAACAATTGTTCGGCATTCCTTCCTCGTTTCAATATTCCAATATATCCTGATGCAATAAAATAAAATAACAAACAAAAAAGAACAACAACGCCAAGAGAGAACAATAAATTTCAATATTAAATGTACATTTTATAAAGTTCGAAAAATGTTTTAACTGAAGAAAGTGCAAAAAAAAGAAAGAATCTAAAATGAACAACTCACAGGAGTACAACAATACAGTAGAAATTTCATTGTCAACATTACAAATGCAAGGATAACAAAAGGACTTGTGTCTACGGTGACAAAAACACACACACACTTACACCCCAGTCGACAAAAATGCCAAATACAACCCCACCCATTCCAAATCATAGTCCCGGGCCTATCGATGTAATAATAGGAAATTATTGTATTGAACATTTGGGTTGTACGAGTACGCTCGTCTTAAAAGGAATTACTTGTACGGAGTCTAGTGTATTCGGTGGGTGTCTTTCTGTCCGTCGGTCCTTCCGTCTGTCTGTATCTCTGTCACACTATACAATTCGATTGACTTTGTATATATTTTTTTTCATTGTCGATATTGTTTGCCTGAAATTGACTTTAAATTCTTTCAAAAATTATGGCACACAACATTCAAACGCTTAGAGGACACATGTTATGGGAGGACTTCGCACACACATGCACACGCACTTGTTTAAATGCCAAAAAGAGGACTAAATGGCGTGTGTTTGTTTGTCAAAGACATCAATATGCGAAAATGGCACAGTGTGTCGCAATCGAACATATGGAACATAGAAAATTAAAAAGGAACTCTGAATGGAGGAATGAAATTCTAAAAGGAAGCGATAATTTCGCATTAGGCGTTAATAATGCGCTAATAAGGACACACTTGTTAGTACGAGGGCGACCGCAAAAGTAACTGGCCTAACATAAAAAGTTGTTTTTTTTGGAATTAATATTATTTATTTTTCAACATAATCTCCTTCCAACTCAATACACTTCATCAAACGTTTTTCAAGTTTTTTAATTCCATCCGAAAAATAAGATTTTTCAAGTTGACATAGTCAACTAAACTCTTTTTACAACACACACACACATTGTTGTAAAATAAATCTATTGATGGCTCTCGATGTGGAGTCTCTTTAGAGCTGGCAAGAGTGAGTTGTATTTTTGTGGGCAATTGTGTGAAGAAAACTTGAAAAGTAAGGTTTACAATAGTAGTTCTCATTCGTTTGTGGAGAGACTGGCCTTATAGAGTTCGGTTTTACTTTCAACAATTGCAGCAAGGCTTTCTGAAGAGGGTTGTCACGTACCCGAAATCATGATAAAAGTAGTGTGCAGCCACGAAAATCAATGTCACTTTGCCATTTTGTTAAAAACTTGTCTTCTATTTAAATATAGAAGCAAGAGGTCTTGAGCCGGTTTAATCCCTGTTCAATTTTTCTAGACCTTCAAAATGTGGTTCAGTTTCAGCAATAACCTCGCTATTGGACGAACATTTTTTGCCACCGAGAATTTTTTTTTAAATTTGGAAACAAAAAATAATCAGATGGAGCTAAATCTGGACTATATGGTGGATGCGGAGCAATTTCAAATCGTAATTCTGCCAGTTTTTGTTAAGTTAAAAATGCAGTGTGTGAAGGAGCATTATCTTGATGAAAAAGAACCTTTTTTTTCTAAATGCCGTCGTTTTATCTTGATTTCTTCACTCAACCGATCCAATAATGCACAATAATATTCACTATTTATAGTTTTTCCTTTCTCAAGATAATCAATAAATATTATACCCCTTGCATCCCAAAATACTGTGGCCATTACTTTTCCTGCTGACTTTACAGTTTTCGCCTTCTTGGGAGCACTTTTACCAGCTTCTATCCATTGTTTTGAATGTTCTTTGCATTCTGGGATGTAGTGATGGATCCATGTTTCATCAACAGTTATAAATCGGTGCAAGAACTCTATTGGATTACGCTGATAAATCGCTAAAAGCTCCTCGGAATTGGTCCAACGGACGATTTTTTGGGGCAAAGTCACCAAACGCGGCACTTTTTTCGCGGATAGCTTTTTCATGTGGAGTTCATCATGTAAAATACTCCAAACTTGTTTTTCGTGTATTTTAACAATATCAGCAAGTTCTCGGAGCTTTATTCGTCTATCTTTAGTCACTTCATTAAATACTTTTCTAATGTTTTCAATGGTAGTAGCAATTTTCGGTCTTCCAGAGCGTTGTTTATCTTCCGTACTTGAACGACCCATTTTAAATTGTTGAACCCAGGATTTCACGGTGGAGTATGATGGTGCATTATCACCATGAACAGATTTGATTAATTGTGGCGTATAACCTTTCATATAAAAGTGTTTAATTACCGCACGAAACTCTTTATTTTCCATCTTCAAAAATTATAAAACTTGTTTACTTCAATCACCTGTAACAAAGAAAATAATCATTAAATATTTCGGAAATTTTGACAGATGGCTTATAAAAAATTGATTTTAGAAAACAAAACAAAAGTAGCTAGTCAAACAGAAAATGTGCCAGTCCAGTTAGTTTTGCGGTCGCCCTCGTATGTTTATCGATTCTTAACTTAAACTTAGTAGGGACATAAATACTGTTACAACATTGAACACACCCATTTCAATAGTAGAACTAAACATACCCCCTTAATGTCATATGGGTTTTGAAATCTAACCTCAATAGCGTTAGTCTGTAACAGGATTTTAAAATTGTTTCAACTTTCATCATGGAGTGGTCAGATAATGAGAGCCGTATGGCTGTAATAGCGCTTTTTAAGTGTGAAATGAAAAAAGCGATATTTTCAAAATGCTTTGGCCACTTGGGATTAGCCGCATGTTTGTCTACGGATGCATAAAACTGTTTGAGGAGACTGGAGATGTAAAAAAAAAACCGCCACCGTTCAGGCCGCCCAAGCTCTGTTCAAGCACAGCATGTCACCAAAGCCGTTAAATCAAGAATTCACAGAAATCCGCTCCGAAAACAGAAAATCATGGCCCGTGAAATGAATATCACGCAATGTCCATGAGTCGAATCATTAAAAAAGACTTGGGACTTTCAAATGAGGTAACGGACATTTAGTGACTGCAGCTTTAAAAAAAATAGGATTGAAAAATGAAAACGTCTTTTGGTGAAGCACGCTGATATCTTGCACAGAAAAAATTTGTTCACCAATGACAAATTTTTTACCGTTCAGGAAAAATTTAACAAGCAAAATGATAGAGTGTATGCGCGGTCATCTAAGGAAGCATCTGAACTGATGCCAAGGGTGGAAAAGGGCCATCACCCAGCTTCAGTCATGGTTTGGTGGGGTGTCTCTTACGATGGGGTTACTGACCTGCATTTCTGCGCACAAGAAGTCAAAACATCGGCCAAAGTTTACCAAGAAACCGTTTTGGAAGCTGTTGTGAAGCCTCTTAACAATTCCCTATTCCAAAGCCAGCCATGGACTTTCCAGCAGGATTCTGCGCCGGCCCATAAGGCTAAAACGTCCCAGGCCTGGCTTCAAAACAGTTTGTCAGCGTTCATTTCCCCTGAAAAATGGCCATCAGGCAAACCGGATTTAAACCCATTGGATTACAAGTTGTGGACGGTTTTAGAGGACAAGGATTGTCCAACATTGGATCTCTTAAGACTGCTTTGGTTCAAGCTGTGGTCAATTTTCCAATGGACGAGGTTCGTGCAGCTATTGACGATGGGCCAGTGCGACTTAAGGCGTGTGTAGAGGTAAAAGGCGGACATTTCGAATAAGTAGATTCTTTTTGGATACAATATACTTCAATAAATATATTTAAAAATATTTGGTCCAAAAACATTCAATACTTTTTATTTTACAGCATAAAACGTGTGTAACAGTATTTATGTCCCTACTAAGTACAGTCTATCATATGGCAGAGGGCAAAATCAAGCCCTGCATGGCTAAAAAGAAATGTGAGTCAGCTGAACCATCTTAAATTCGAAAAATGGCCTCGTCTCTGAAGTAGATTTTTTTGATGTAGTAGGAGTTTGCAACCAACTACTCCAGAACTGAGGAAGTCTTGCTTTACAATTGATTTATTTTAATTCCCCTGCACACTCTTATAGGCTGTTTTCACTACGGTTCCGTTCACGTCCGCGTCAACGATTTATCGAAAATTTGTAATGGTGTTTCCATTGTGTTTTGCGTCCTCGTTTGCATCATGGAGTTAAATGATATTATTTTGCTAACCGCTGTGGAAAATAGGGATCAAATGGTATAATGCAAATGTGCAGTAGCAGCAGCGCTTTATGTTTTTTTAATTTATTTATTAATCCAAAGAATACATGTCAATCTTACGTAGGATATGCTACAGTCGTTTGAGTTTTATCACAAGAATATTTCAGCAATTGGAGATACATGGTTGTTTTTTGAGAAATTTATTTCGTTATAATAGTTTAGAAGGCAAAAAGGATAAGAAAAACCTTATTCTGTATTTTTCTACTTTAAGGGTCAAACATAAGAAAAAAATATTGAAAATAGGGTCATTATTGTGACAAATAATTTTCTATATAAACAATATTTTTGGTTTGTCAATTTTTTTTTGTTGTAAAATACAAAGATTTATAATAATTCGTTACATTCTCTTAATATTTCATAAGGAGAGTCTGCAGTTTTTCGGAAATGATTTTCATTTATGCGTTGGATGAAATTGTTAAGGAGTTCATAGCCGGTCTCTTCGTGGAGGGACGTTGTAGAGTATCGCCAATGTTTGTTGTTAATCATCTTTAAACATTTATTTTGGATGACTTGCAGGCGTTTAAGATGTGATTTTGCCGCTTTATGCCAGATGGGAGAGGCAAAAGTGATTATTGGTCAAATGACACAATTGTATAAGAGGTTCTTATTAGTTTTACTTAATGAGGATCGCCTATTTAATAAAGGCCAAAGTGCTCGAAAGGTCTTTATTGATTTCGCACATGTCTTGTCAATATGCTCCCGAAAAGTTAGCTTTTTGTCCAGAATAACGCCAAGATATTTAACATCATTTTCAACGGGTATATAGTTGTTGTTGAAAAAAATTTTAATGCTTTGAGTTTTCTGTTGATTGATTTGTATTTTCCATTTCTGGAAGTATTTGTTACCTAACTGCCTATGTTTTTTGTATAGGCTTTAACACGTGTTCATCAATTTTTGGACGCGGACGTGGACGCGTCGCACTGTGGGATTTTGGTGTCAATAAATCAATTTTTCAACTACTGAATTTCAAAAATTTAAAGATGCAGTTTTGTAGAGAACTGTTTAAATACGAAATGTGCATTTATTGTTTTTTCGAAAAATTGTATTCTATTTGTGAAAAATTGAGGGAATGTCCCTGCAAGGGTGCTAAGCAAGAAATGACTTATATTTTCATGCAATGCAGTGGTCCATATATGTAAAATTTTCCTGATAATACCATTTGACTTTAATATATTTTAAAAATATAGTATTTCTCTATAAATTAAAAAAAAATCATGGGGATATCATAAACCGTTAGGAAGATATGTCCAAATCTGTAAGCCGCTAAAAAATTTTTTTTTTGGATTTTCAATGGACACAAAAAAATGTAGCTCCACTCTCCTCCAAGCCGTTCTTTTAATAAAATGAAAGGTGGGAATGTCTTCTTTCGATTAAACCAAAAAATATTTTTAGGAAACTTCCGGAAGTGGAAGAAAGCTTGAAATTTCTGGTAAAAGTCATGAAAATTTTCATTAAATTTTTGCAAAAAAAAGTATTGCATAATTTTAGGCCAGCTATTTATTGAATATTAAATATAACAACAACAATTAACAATTCGGGCGGAACAGTTAATAGAGATAAATTAGCACATGATTATTTTATCATTTTGTAGTGAACAAAAGGAAGAACAACAACATTTGCGATTTTAGTTTTCAAAGTTTTTAAAATTTTTATATATAATTATCAAAATGATTTTGTTTTCGGTTTTATATGAAGAACTGTGTAAAGAAATAATTAATTGCAATGGAGAAATAAATTTATTAAACACTTTCATAAAAACTAAAAATTCGAAACATTCTTCAGATCAAGTTGAAGATGTTAAAAAGGCCATTTCAAAGCGGTTCGTTAGTCATTTTAAGGATAGATGGCATAAATGTCAAGTAAATAGGCAAGATTTTTTTAAGAAATATGAAACATGGCTGAAAGGTAAGTTGGGAACGACATACAATTTGTAATAGGAAAGCAACACACTAATATAATATTTCTAATTAGGAATATTTGAAGTGAGTGCTGAGATGCCTGGTGATCAACCAAGTTGCTCCAAAAAACGGGGAAGGCCAGCTAAAAACTTTGAAGATTGCAGCGATCGTGTAAAAAAGTTCAAAGCTGCTGATTTGGCATCGCAGTATACAGAGGAGCATTTGCTTATGGCGAGTAAAGTATCGGGTGGAAATGAAGCAACTCCAACTTACATTCCGTCATCGATTGTATTATCAATAATGATGGATGCAGAGCTCACAAAGTTCCAGTATGAATGTATTAAAAATGGTTTTAAAAAGCAAGGATACCATTTTTTACCGCCCTATAAAAATGTTGCTGAAGAGAAAGCAAAGTGCTATCCAGATGATATCCAAATATCCGAAAAAGAAGTATAGGTTAATGTTTTCTAGGAAATGCAGTAGAGTTGCGACAAACACTGATCTTTTTCATCGCTTACTGGTTTCATCAGACCCTTTTATAACCAGCCTAAGACATAAGCCATCCAAACAGGATTTGGAATGTGATGATGTAGTCAAAGAAATGATAGATGAAGAATAAATAAAGTTTTTTGTGGAATAATAAACAAAATATTAAAAAAAATTCTTATCTATAATCTGTATGGGCGGTGGGCGTGGCCGATTTTGATGAAACTTGGCACGCATCTTTTCTTAATTCTAGAAACTGTATGTACCAAATTTGAACACTTTTGACCGGATAGGATAGGATTTATGCGAAAAATCCATTTGGATTGTATGGGCGGTGGGCGTGGCCGATTTCGATGAAATTCCATTTTTTTCTTAATTTAGTCTATATAATGCTCGGTGCCAACTTTCAATGATCTCGGACTACTCCTTCTATTTTTTGCACAAAAATGTATGAAGCGATCCCACAGTGCGTCGTAGTGGAAACAGCCTATTATTGTCAGAAGATTTGTTTTCGACAGTTCTTGCGTTTAGTTGTGGGTTGGTAGGGGGTTGGTCATTTCCCATTCGACTGCTACTTTGACAAGTTGAAAGGAAGAAAGGATCGCCTTTACCGTAAAATGGATATAATGTAAAATTAATAGCTTGATGCTGCAACTCACCAAGCAAGCCAACTGTAGGAGCCCAGCACAATTATCATCATTTGCTTAGCATTCTCCACCTTGTTCTTAGCTTTTGAGGTCGTTTCGTGCCACTGTAACTTGCAAAGGGACACGAACAGTCGTAAGAACAACTTTACGAATTTTAAAATCGCAAAATAAGAAAAAAAGAGCACGGGCACGTTTTATATGAATTTGAACGGTAATAATCGATCCCTGAGGCATATTAAAAAATAAATCCGATTTAAAATTGCACTCACTCAGTCATACATGCGCCTTCCCCACTTTCCGTTCTTTGCTGCCTTTTCACACAAGAGTTTTCATTCAAACGTTTTTTTTTTGCGTTTGCCTTCTACGACAACTTTGGGTTGGGGGTGGTTCCTGTAGTTCGACGTATACGCAAAGGTGCTATTGAAAACATATGCGTCATTGTTCCCTTGTTCATTCCCCCTTTCTGCCGGTAGTGTGGTCGTGTTTCCTCTACTTTACAGCGTTTTGGTGTTTTTGGCGAATTTCCCATAATTCCTTGCGAACGCTTGGTTATTTATGAACTCCTCCTTGAGCAGTGGAGCTAGAGCAGAGTTCCTTTGGTGTTCTACGCTCAAAGTCCTTATCTTTATCATGCTTTTATTGGTTTGCCTTTTGTTATTCCCGAATTTTATTTGTTCTATTTGCAAAGAGAAGGAACGCGAAGTTATTCACAAAGTGCAAACAAATACCGATAATGTCACTTATTTGCGATTGCTGTTGCCGTTTCTGGGAAATTTATTGCATTTGTTAAGTTGGCTTAAGGATGTCATAAATTTTAAGCGTTTAATGCCGTTTTAAAGAGTTTTCAATGCACGCTTCCACAAGTCAATTGTATTCGAACACATGTAGTCAGTCGATCGTTCATATAAATTTCGGGATATTAAGTGTAATACGATTGTTGGCATTCGGTTTATTGTGTTTTATGGCGAAAATACGTTGGCAAAATTGTTTGCAAACGACTTTAATATGAGTTTCAAATCTTATAAAATACAAGAGCAGAGCATTGCAACTGTGAATGCTAATGATGGTGTTTGTCGAAAGACCAGAAAAGGACTGAGTGTGGAGGGAAAATTGGATATATAGCAAGTGGTCCTTTGAATGAATACATTTCTAGAATCCTACCCAAAGATGAGGAACGTATGTAGTAAATACTTATATATCCTCCAACATGTCCTTGGACTAGCTATATACATCCTAATAATAAGGGATACGATCTTAAAACATTTTTCTTTGCAAATACCTCCAGCTTCATACTTACTTGAGATTGCAATCAGTTTCTCTTGTGGGTGCGAACATGCTCAATAAATGAGTTTTAAGCGATGCGGTCTTGGGTGTGCTTCCTCCAGTTTTAAATTACATCAATGTCTCGCAACCGCCTCTACTTGGTCTCTACACCGTAGTCTCGGTCTTCCCCTTCTGCGCTTTCCGTGGTAGTTAACGTTCAAAGCTATCGTTCTCTTTAGATGAACTAAACTACATTTATGTCGGGATATACCTTGGCATACATAGCCGAGACAAAAAGTCTACTTTTTTAAAAAAAAATATTTTAAAAGTCGACTTTCGGATTTTTGGAGAAAAAAAAATATTCGATTTTTTTTACGACTTTTTCTTCATGAAATTTTAATAGCTTAACACAATTTTTATGCCATCCAACGATGGGTGGATGGTATACTAAAGTTGTCATTCCGTTTGCAACACCACGAAAATTTGACTGGATACTAAATAATAACGCGTGATCCATTTCGAGGTTGCCTACATTTTTTTAAAGAAAAAAACACAGAAACTTTAAATTGAATAGGGAATGTTTATAATCATTTGAAAGAACATTCTTTGGCATTTATATTTTTTGAAGATAATGTCTATCAAATATTGGCGACGTCTCAGATGGTCCATCGCTTGACTCCCATTCTCGACGAGTCGTTCGAGCATTTCGACTGGTAACTGGCGAATGACACGCATGATGTTTTGCTCTAAGGCCTGAATCGAAGCGGGTTTGTCCGCATAAACTTCAGACTTTACATATCCCCACAGGAAAAAGTCTAACGGGGTGATATCTAACGATCTTGGTGGCCAATCGACCGACCCAAAACGTAAAATTATCTGCTCACCGAAGTGTTCTCTCAATGAATCCATTGATTGATGCGATGTGTGGGAAGTGGCGCCGTCTTGTCGAAACCAAATGTCGCCAAAATCACGAGCTTCAATTTCAGGCATCAAAAAGTCGGTTATCATGGCACGATAAAGATCGCCATTGACGGTTACTTTCTCACCGGCATCATTTTTGAAAACATATGGACCGATGATTCCACCGGCCCACAAACCACACCAAACCGTTGTTTTTTCTGGATGAAGTGGCAGCTCTTGAACCTCTTGTGGTTGCTCTTCGTCCCAAATGCGGCAATTTTGCTTGTTTTCATACCCATTGAGCCAGAAATGGGCCTCATCGCTGAAAAAAATTTGGTTCGAAAACGTCGGATCTTCTTGGAACTTTTCAAGAGCCCATTGAAAAGAAGCGATGTCACCTGGGAACGTCTGGCGGCTTCAGTTCTTGTTCAAGCTGTATTTCGTACGCTTTCAATTTAAGATCTCAACGTAAAATGCGCCAAGTAGTTCCATACGTCAGTTCGAGTTGCTGCGAACGGCGTCGAATCGACTCTCCACGGTCTTGGTGTACACTCTCAGCTATGGCCGCTACATTTTCTTCACTGCGTGCTGGACGTGGTATAATTGGTGGAACATTATCCTATAATGAATGCTGGGTCTCAAGCTGAGTGATGGTGTTGCGAATAGTACTCTCAGTAGGCCGATTATGTTGACCATAAGTTGAACGAAGTACACGAATCACATTCCTCACAGAACGGGAATTTTCGTAATAAAGTTGAACGATTTGTAAACGTTGTTCCGGCGTAAGTCTTTCCATGATGAAATGCCAAACAATACTAAACAAAAAAAACATGACAGCATGACACGACTCACACGTGATATGTCAAAAAAAAGGATATAGAAAAAAGAATCTCTACTTGGATCACCCATTATATTATTGACCGTCGCATTTCTTAGACGATTTACTGTCCGTTCTTTCATGTGTCTGTTGAAAGCATGAAAATGGACAAAGGAATTTCCCAAGGACTCTAAAAATTAGCATGATAACGGCTAAACGTCGTAAGGTCTTTATGATTGTAAATGGGCGAAAACAGCCTAGGGGGAAAATGTTCATCTTTAAGGTACTAAAGTACAAAGTATAAATTTTAGTGGACGGGCAATGGTTAAAATGGGTCTATGAACCCCTTGGACGGATTCTAAATTTTCCAAGATTTAAAAAACAATGTCATAGTTGGATTTGTGAGAAATTTTCATTATAATTTTTCATAATATAATTTTTTTACGCATTTGGCCTATTTAAAACATAATATCAAAAATAAACTCATTTTTGCCCTCGTGCGAAAATATCATTATCATTTGATACCCACCCTCCCATATGTCCATGCGGATGCCGTTTTCGGCCAACCATTTGTATGGTTTGGGGCCCTAACTGCCTAAAAATGGTTGATAGGATTCATTTTTTAACTGATCCAAATAAAAGTGGTGTGTTGTATGAAAAATCGGGAGGGACCTCCAAGTTTATTAGAAATGGTAACAAATCAATCGTTATGAACAGTGCCAAATTTCATCAAGATTTGATGTAATATATGACTAGCGCTAAATACATAAAATTGGTTGAACCTACGTAAGAGGGGAAGAAAATTGGTTTAGATTAATTTCTAAACCAATTTTCTTCAACTTCAGTAAAGCAAATCCATGGCCCAAAAACTAACTTGATAAATGAGTGGCTTCTACAGCTAAAAGCATAAAATTGGTTTAACATATGTGTGCGAGATATTTTTAAATCGGAAACGAATTTCTTTCAATTTCAAAGCGAACGTCCTTAGTTTAAAAAAAAACCTACTTCTGCCAAATTTCATGAAGAACAATTGCGATCTATAGTTTTTATACTTAGTAGGGACATAATACTGTTACTGCTGTAAAATAAAAAGTACTGAATGTTTTTGGACCAAATATTTTTTAATATATTAATTGATGTATATTGTATCCAAAAAGAATCTACTTGTCCGCCTTTTTGCCTTTACACACGCCTTAAGTCGCACTGGCCAATCGTCAATAGTTGCACGAACCTCTTCAATTGGAAAATTGGCCACAGCTTGAACCAAAGCAGTCTTAAGAGATCCAGTGTTGGGGTATCTTTTGTGACAAACCTTGTCCTCTAAAACCGTCCACAATTTGTAATCCAATGGGTTCAAATCTGGACTGCCTGAGGGCCATTCTTCAGAGGAACTGTACGCTGGCAAATTGTTTCGAAGCCAGACCTGGGACGTTTTAGTCTTGTGGGCCGGCGCAGAATCCTGCTGGATAGTCCATGGCTGGTTTTGGAACAGGGAAATATTAAGAGGCTTCACAACAGCTTCCAAAACGGTTTTTTGGTAAATTTTGGCCGATGTTTTGACTCCTTGTTCGCAAAAATTAAGGTCACTGACCCCATCGTAAGAGACACCCCACCAAACCAAGACTGAAACTAGGTGATGACCCTTTTCCACCCTTTGGATCAGTTCAGAAGCTTCCTTAGATGACCGCGCATACACTCTTTTATTTTGCTTGTTAAATTTTTCCTAAACGGTAAAAATTTTTTCAGCGGTGAAAAAAAATTTCTTTGTGAAAGTTATCAGCGTGCTTCACCAAAAGACGTTTGCATTTTTCAATCCTATTTTTTTTAAAGCTGCAGTCAATAAATTTCCGGTACGTCGTTTGAAAGCCCCAAGTCTTTTTTAATGATTCGACTCATGGACTTTAGCGTGATATTCATCTCACGGGCCATGATTTTCTGTTTTCTGAGCGGATTTCTGTGAATTCTTGATTTAACGGCTTTGATGATATGCGGTGTTCGAACAGAGCGTGGGCGGCCCGGTCCAACCGGTGGCGGTCTTTTACATCTCCAGTCTCCTCAAACAGTTTTATGCATCGGTAGACGAACATGCGGCTAATCCATAGTGGCCGGAGCGTTTTGAAAATATCGCTTTTTTCATTTCACACTTGAAAAGCGCTATTACAGCGATCCGGTTCTCATTATCTGACCACTCCATGATGAAAGTTGAAACAATTTTAAAATCCCGTTACAGACTAACGCTATTGAGGTTAGCTTTCAAAAACCCATATAACATTAACGGGGTATGTTCGGTTCTACTATTGAAATGGGTGTGTTCAATGTTTTAACAGTATTTATGTCCAAACTAAGTACAAGCTTTAGTTGTACAGCAGACGGAGGGACAATCGAACAGACAGACATCGTTAAATCGAATCAGCTAAAGATTCTGAGACCTTTAACACTACTTTACAACTCAAGAGTTTTAAATAATTTTTTCCTATAGCTGTTGCCCTTCCATAATCCGAAAATGAATTTTAAAAATTTTTTCTCTGTATTAGTTTTCCAAGATAGAGTTTTTGGTATTTATTTATGAGATGTCTCAGCTTTTTGGACCATAGCTTCCAAACGCTATTAAGAGTGATCTTAAATGAAAGGAAATAAGCTTTTCTAGAACTTACTTATACAAGGTATTAAAGACAGTTCAACAGTTTTGACATAAGAGTCAGCGAAAACAACAACTGTCGGGTTACCTCAAGGATCGATTCTTTCACCGCTACTTTACTCCTTATACACGTCTGACTTTACACCGCCTTCTAATGTAGGAACAGCTTACTATGCAGACGACACAGTCTTGATAACTTCAAGCAAACTGACTACGGCTTTGTTAAAGAAACTGGAAAAAGGTCTTGCAAGCTGTAGCAAATATTTTCAGAAATGGAAAATAAAAATAAATCCTACAAAAACTTAAGCAATTATTTTCCCGTTTAACAAGTTCCCTAAACGCTTACCAAATCGTAATTTGAAGTTTGGAAATGAAGAAGTACACATTCTAAATGAAGTCAAATATCTTGGTGTCCTGCTTGATAAAAAACTAAATTACAGTAAACATATCGACGTCACGGCCAAACGAACCTCAAAGGTTCTAAAGGCGCTTTGGCCACTAATAAGTTACAGATCGTCCCTGAACTTAAAGAATAAAAATCTAATTTTTAAATCCATTATCAGACCTACACTAACATTTGCATGTCACATATGGTATAAAGCTTCAAAGACGCATATCAAACAGCTGCAAATTATCCAAAATAAGTGCCTTAAAATTATATATAACCTGAGATGGAGATATTCTACAGACCTTCTTCATAGAAAAAGCGGCTACGAAAAAATTCAAGATTTTATGTACAGGCTTAGCAAAAAATATTATGACAATAACACACATTCTACTTTTCCATTGATAAGAGAATGTAGAGAATTGTTACTATAACTATTACTGCATAAACTCTAATCATCAAATTGAAAAATGTGTGTATAATATTGTTTATAACCATATAAACATTATTTTTATACATACACGACTTTTTCTACATGTATTTGAAATTTTATAAATATAAACTCAGAAAAAGGTTTTTCCCCTAATTTTTCCTTTAATTGATCTTATGTAATAATATATCGTCTCAAAAAAATTAATGATCTCATTTGTTGTAATATTTAGAATAATATCTCAAACTATGTAAACATTTAAAGAAACGTAAATAAAGATGATGTTAAAAATTCAAAAAATAATTTTTTTTTGTGTGCAAAAATCACGATTATAAATTAAAAAAAAAAAATATAAACAATAATATAAAAATATATAAATAAATTAAGAATAAAGTTTAGACTTTCTCGAGCAGAACAATCCATGATTCCTTGAAATAAGGTGAGACATGGTAGAGCTAGACGGTAATAGCGTTAGGGAGTTATGGTCCAAAAAGCTGAGACATCTCATAAAAAAATCGTAAAAAATTCTATCTAGAAAACTAATCAGAGAAAAATTTTTTAAAATTCATTTTGGTGTTTAGAATGCCAAAACCTATAGAAAAAAAATAGTTACAAATGTGGATCAAAATGGCTGTAAACAAGTGAAGTTGGATAACACAGTGATTCTGCAGGTGCAGGGTAAAAATATTTGTTTAGCCGGTAGCAAAAAGTCGAACGCAAAAGTCAATTGTTCGATTGAAATATTTTTTTTCAATTGTTGCAACAAAAAGTCGATCTGTCGGCAAATCGATAATCAACATTTACAAGCCTTGATATACCTCTTAGAGCTCATGGTTCATTCGACGCAAGTACTCCCCACCTATGCAGCTGAAGGTGTGCATTTTAGAATTTTCCCCTCACAAAATTTGCAACACAATTGCATCCGCTGGTACTCATGCCTTGACGCCACGGGTATACAAGTCTTCTAAAGTGTAATCTTTGTCTTTCGAAGAAGGGCTAACACGATCGCTTTTTTTATTTCAATAATTTGGTCTATGAATGATTTTTGGCATATAAATTCCTCTTCTTTCTTGGCGACAATTATAATCTTGCCTTTGTTGCATTGCCTCTCATGCATTTTTCACCACTATTTTGATCTTGTCCTCATGAGGCAATGATAATTTGATTTTTGAAAAACCTTCAGTTTCATCTCGTTTTGAGCTTCATACAATGTCTATTTCGTCTGTATACGTAACAAGGTAGAGGTCCTTGGTATTAATTCTGTGATTTTTATTTGCCAGAACTTCGTTCTTGAAGTTTTTTTTCTCTATTGTTTATTCGAAAGGACATTTTATGCCATTTATTTTTTGAATATAACTTCCTTCAAATGTTGGCCGCAACAACGCCTCAGGGTTTCCATTCTGAGTCGGGGGTTTAACACAAATTATCAATTGGGGAAATTTGGCCCATTTTCCATAACAACCGTTTCAGTCCACCAACACTTTTTTCTGCAAAATTTCATTCAGCTAGCTTCTGTAGTGCGACCTGCTGTTTGCTTTCTACAGTCAGGCAGTCATGGATAGATCATCTTTGAATACAAGTATTACGACAATTAGAATATATGGGGTCGCCGATCAGGTGTTGCAAACGGAATGACAAGCTTAATATACCCTCTATCCTATGATAGAGGATATACAAATCGACAGATGCCCAATTGAACAAATAAGCACTAAAATGACTGTTAGCGATCTTCTGCGATACATGCCGCTACGTCTTTTATTTTTACTTCACTTCCAATCATTGTCTGGTTTGTGGTTTCAGGTCTTAAAGAATGTACTTCCGCTAAAAACTGCACTCAAGCCATGATGACGACCGACAGAGCTATATAATTTACAAGTAAACTAAGCAAGACTTGTTGTCATATATTTAAAAAAAAATCCATCCACTCGGCTCTTGTGAAACAACTAGAAAACTACTACTCTTTTTCGGAAGGATGTGAAATTCTTGCATAGATTTCTGTTGTTCCGGGGTAAGGTCGGATTCTTACCGACTAAAACCACGTCCTTCGTCATCGCCACTCCCTGCGGAACTGCCAATCGATTTATTTCGTCGCATGATGGGAAAGGGTCAACTAGCCTTTAAGTTCTCATTTAGAATGTTTTTCCTTCTCTCTTAAGTAGAATTACTTAAACATACTCGTAGATACATATCGGCTCCCAGTTGTCCTGGAGTTTTAGTCATTGTGCCAATAATGTTATGCGGTTCAATACCTGGTGCCAACATGTCGCTTTAGTAGCACCATGTCATGCTTAAATCTAGGGAAAACGAACATAACATGCTCGACATTCTCTCCTTCATTGGGACATCTACGACATGTTGGGTAATCATCGTGTCCATATTTGTAAAGGTAACTTCTGAGTCCTCCGTGACCTGTCAAGAACTGCTTAAGGTAGTTGTTAACTTATCCGTGCCTTCAACTGACCCATTTTTTTTTTGAATGTGTTTCATTCTCATCTTACCGTGTTTGCCACCTTCTCATGCTCTCCCTTTCATTGTATCGGGTTTCCTATTTTGGTTGTTATTTTTTTTATTTATTTATTTCGTACCAAATAATATTTACAATTCAAAAACAAACTATTGCCCCAGCGCCACGTGGACATTTTTGGGGACAGTTGGCAAAAGATTTAGCTAAAGTAGTTTGTAGCTCGAACATTAGATATAACAAAAAACTATGCACTTAAAAACTAAATAAACTTACAATAGAAGCAATTCAATATTATCTAATAAATATGCATTTAATGTTGTTTTGAAAATTGAGATTCGTAAAATATTTTTGATATATTGAGGCAGACGATTATATTCAGAGCAACCGGTATGCTCAATACGTTGTTTTGTTGATTCCAGCCTGCATCTTTTGATAAGCAAGTTTGATCGATTTCTAGTACTGAAAAAAGTTTGATTTTAAGAAAAAGAAATACATAGAATGATAACCAATGTTACGCACTGATTTAAACATGTACATTAACAACTGCATTTTATATAGTCCATACTCGTATATAGGCAAAATTCGAAGTCGAATACGTTTGTGGAAGATTGTAAACAATTCTTAGTGCTTTATTTTGTGCTCGTTGTAGATATCTATGCTCGAGACTTTTCTTGTAAGAGTATATCATTGGTAAGTAATTAAAATGACCATGGATTAGCCCATAATATAGCCATAATTTAGTTTTTTCATCGAATCTATTTTTAAATTTATAGACTAGTCCGATTCCTGAAGTTATTTTTTCCCTCAAAATTTGCATATGTATAAGTAAGTTCCATGATAAACTTCCTTGCAAAAGTACTCCTAAGTATCGAACTGAACTGGATTCATCAACATCTTTTCCAAAAATAGAAATATTTAAAGCGTTAATATCAACTGAGTAAGGTCGAAATCGCACTATCTTAGTTTTCTCGGCATTCAACAGTAGTCCATTTATCCTGGCAAATTCCGTTATAATACGCGCATCCTCTTCTATTTGAGCTTTGAGAATAACTTCATGACAAAAGGGATAAAAATGACTTTTATCATCAGCATACATTATTAATTTACCATGTAACTTGAGATTTGCCTAAAGCACTCCCTTGAGGCACTCCATATGTGACGCGCAAAATAGAAAGGGACCTAAGGTTAAAAACCAGTTTTGTTCAGGAGAGCCATTTTAAAGATTAGGTCCCTTTCTATTTACGCTTAGAATCGTCGACTTTACTTTCATAAAACGCGCATATCTCTGGCAGGGAACACTTTTGGGGCATGGGATCGGTCTCATTCGATGCTCAGATGTTGTCTACATCAAAAAAAGAAAAAAAATGATAATTGATTTTTTTTACCCTTAGGTCCCTTTCTATATGCGCTGTCACATATAGTATATTTCCCATTTCACTTCTACTTTTTTCTATTTCAACATACTGCTTCCTATTATGAAGATAACTTCAAATAAATTTATTAGCACTTCTTGCAATCCCGTAATAGTGAAGTTTTTGTAATAAAATATTGTGATCTTCTAGATCAAACGCTTTCGAAAAATCGTGAAAGATTCCAGCAACTCTCCATAACCATTATCCAAACCATCACATATTGTATTTATAACGTTCACTACCGCTTCTTGTGTACCACTTCCTTTCCTAAACCCAAACTGTAACTTAAACATAAGGTTTTGCTCATTTAAATACGCGTTAAGCTGCGTATGTAAGATTTTTTCAAAAACTTCATCAATGATTGATAATAACGCAATAGGCCTAAAATTTTCAATATTGCAAAAATCTCCAGCTTTTGGAATGGGAATTATTTTTGAGATCTTCAGTATCTCAGGATAACTTGAGGTATTAATAATAGCATTAAAAACTGTCACCACACTTGAAAGAATTGCATCTTTACATTTCCACAGCATCTTCGTCGATATTCTATCAGTTCCTGGACTTTTATTTACGAGTACATGTAAATTTGAAATTATTTCTTCGACTTCCTCATTACTTGTGTTACGAAACACGAAAGAATGTTGACATTGAAACAGTTATCCCCTGGGTGATGTGTTATGTTTTCCTTTAATATTTTGGGAACTTTTAGAAAATAGTTATTGAAAATGTCGCATGTCTCTTTATTATTAGTGACCATTTCACCGCGATTATTTTTTACTTGCAATTTTGAATGTGAAACTCTTCCTAGCTGTTCGTTTACAAATTTCCAGCATTTTTTCGGATTCTGCTGAAGTGTTTCAAGATTGGTTTGATAAAAAGTATTCATACAACTCCGTGTAGCTTTCTTTACAACCCTACTTATATGCTGTAATCTATTTTCTCGACTAGAATTCGAACCTTTTTTTCTTCTCTTTGTTAATAAATTGTCCTTCACCTTAATAAGAGCTTGAAGATGATTATTAATCCAAGGCGTAATAAGACTTGTATGTATTCTTTCCTCCTTCTCTATTGTTGTGTTCTCTATGCAATCAAAAAATATGTTTATTAGTTTTGAAGTGTCATTGGATGCATTTCCAGTAAATGGACGCCTTCTTGCCCTTTCATACTTTTTGCACGCTTCGTGAGCAAGTTAATCTATTGGTAGCATACAAGATATAACGTTCGCTGCGTCTTCTGATATTGTCCGGCAGGGACTTCATACCCTATGTGCCAGTCTGTACACCGATGCTAATTTTCTCCTTATCCTCAGCACTTCCAGATTTCTAAACCAGGCTGGTGTAGCGTATAGAATAGTAGAGTTTACTACCCTGGCAATAACCTGCCTTTTGCTCCGCTTGGGTCCACCAATATTGAGCATCATGCGGGGGATTGAGCTGAGCTGACGTTCCATGCCTTGTCCTATATATAACTCCGAAATTAATTCTATCGTCAATCATCATCCGTAGATACGAGTATTAAAGGTCCCTCCTTGAAGAGATTTCCTTCTAACCCAATTGAAGGGGGCTGGTCTCGTCATTGCGTCGGTTGCTTATTAGAATTGTATAAGCTTTGTGATAAGCTAATTGGAGTCCCGCTTTGTCCAGCCATTTACCTTTCTGTTTTATTGGCATTCAACTTTAATTTGTTAATGTGTCGCGTCGCCTACTCCTGAGGTATTCCCAGTGTAAGGATATCATTCTACATAACGTTTTACAGCAGTGGGCACGATACCGATCCCCAAGGGACCCCCGTCGAAACAGTGTAAGTTTGTTGGCCTTCTTCCGTATCGTAGTAGATCTTTCTTTCGAAAAATAGCTTGATATAATATTTACCAAAGAGACTGGATATCCTAGTTTCCTCAACTTCGATGCCATCGTGCCGAATTAAATGCGATTTTAACCATGGCTTATAGTGGCTTGACTCGTGAGGAGAGGTCATTTTGTGTTGAAGCGTATTTTTCAAATGCGCACTCGATCATTGCAGTGCAGCGTGCTTTTCGTTTACGATTCGCTGTGGAGCGCTGCATGCTGTGGCGGCTTTGTTGGTCGAAGAGAGTGTGCGTGGCTTTTAGTGGCTGGACTCGTGAGGAGAGGTCATTTTGTGTTGAAGCGTATTTTTTAAATGCGCACTCGATCATTGCAGTGCAGCGTGCTTTTCGTTAACGATTCGCTGTTCCCCCACGCGGGCGTGTTTCTGGTGAAACAAACCCCAGATAACCTCTGCTTCACTGTGTGGTGCGCCATATCACGAGTAGGCATTATTGGCCCTTACTTTTTCCAGGAGAACCGTCTTGCCGTAACTGTGAACTCCGAACGGTACTTGACTATAAATACAGGATTTTTTTCAGCCGGCTCTTGAGGCAATGCAATTAGTGGATACATGGTTCCAGCAGGATGGTGCCACTGCACACACAGCGAGGGTTACCATGAATTGTTTGAGGCAAATGTTTCCTGTGAACTGGCCGGCATGCTCACCATGCGATTTTTTCCTTTGTGATTACCTGAAGTCGACGGTGTATATTAACCGTCCCAATACCTTGGAAGACCTAACTAACAATATTGAGGTTAAAATTGACAGAATACCAGTCGACATGATTGTTAGACTAAACTTTAGGAGACGTATGCAGCAGTGTGTGGATAGCGAAGGTCGACATTTGCCAGATGCACTATTTAAAACCAAGTAATCTAAAAATTTCCTTACTGTTTAATATAATTTAAATATAAAATAATGTTTTCTATTATTCATAATTTTTTATTTTATTCCCAAAAAAGCAAATTTACGCGCTCCACCCTGTTTTATATAAATTTCTACAGTATTTTTTTTCTATAGACAATTACTACGGGACACCAATAATTTCCTATATGACTGCTTGAATTTACTCGAAGCCTAACGTCGTAAGACCCCTGACAACTTTGATAGATTCCTCAATTAGTTAGACAGAATCCTCGATTACCATATAAATAGCCTAACTATGAAAAAATAAATCTCCACTTCATACCAACCATCCCATATAAAGAAATGAAAAATTAAAGCAGCTTAAATATGAGACAAAAGATGGAATTTTGAAGATTTATGACATTGGCTCAAATCAAATGTCATTTTGGTATGTCAAAGGGCAGATAAATTATAAATCGTTCGAATAAAACTCTACGAATTTTTGATTGTTTTTGTATTTTTAGGGAGAAAAAAAGCTCTGGCATACACTCACTCCCATTCACCCACGTCACGCGTTTAACGTTTGAAGACAATCATCATATGTGTACTCTCTGACTCTGACTAGAGGGGGGCGATGAAACTAACAGGTCATTTTTCATTTTGCAACTCCTAGAGATAGACACACTGGCACGCATTTACGGGGAGAATGGAGTCAATTTGCAGAAACCCTTATGGTCGTATGTATTTTGGACATTATGTCACTTTAAGTGTTAGTTATGCTCTGCTCGAATTTATGTTCTACTCGACTCTAGGGCGCTGTGATGTAAGTATGTAGTATACGAGAGTGGTTATAAAAGTTACTACATGAACTCGAGGTACACAATTTATTAAGTCCCCAGATTTTTTTAGATTTGAAAAAAATGTCTACTTTTGAAAAGGTTTACAGTTTTCTGGAGTTTAGTGAAAATAGGCAAGAAATTATATTGTTACACCCTTCACCATAGTGTCTATTTAATTTTTTACTTAGTTGGCTGCACAGCGAAATATTAACCGAAGACCCTATAAAGTAATAGGGACTTTTTTTTAGACGTGTGGTTTTTTATTTTGAAAAAAATACCTCTAAGTTTATCACCCGATATGTAAATATTCTTTATCGTAAATTTCACACTTGATCTAGCCAAGATCTTCCGTGCTTCCATCCGCAGTCTGTTGAAGGCTAGATGATGTTAAACGAAATGAGGCTCGGCCCAAAATTTTTTTAGGATAGTGGTTTATATCTATTTGCTGTTCGGCGTTATCGGCTAAGGAGGAAAAAAGAGGTTCTCTTTAATGGGCTAAAAAACCGATATCTATAGGAGTAGTTTCTTAACACATCTTCATTATATGTGGGAGAACCATGACTTTGGATCGTTAGTGGAGACACGCTTATTTTTTGATTTAACTGAGATTGCTGCTCGGACTACGGGATCATTTCTGCCAAAAAAAAAATATAAGTAGAAGGCCCCTATTGTAAAGAATTGGCGTAAAGGCACTCAAATTAAATCAAATTTTACAACAAACCTAATATAAATTTATTTTTAAGATTTATCTTAGGCTGAGGTCGTCCGTATGCAATAGTTCGACCATTACGAAGCTTATATACAAGGGGCGCTATATATTTCAGGCCTAGGCAACATGGTCAAAACTCCGCATGATCAAAATGAGCGAGTAATAGTCTAGTAGAGGTCTATAATAGGCCTCCTTGGACTATGGACATAAAAGCATTAAAATACAATACAATTTTGTCTCTATTCAGAATATAACAATAATTGTACGATTTAAAGAAATTTGACGCCTTGGGGGTGAGTTACTTAGGGCGCTGAAAAATATGTCCTCTCTAACATGTCCATGTATAGGTATTTATAAACTGAAATATTCTGAAGAATGTAAACACGACATAATTTAAACCATTTGGTTGAATTGGGGGCCAGGGCGTGGTCTATGAACATTGGATCCCAAAAAACTTTCCCTTATGTTCGGGTCCCTTTATGAATAAGGAAACGTTAAAATATTCTCACAAAACAAAATTTGTACCTACAATTAGGATGTGTGCCCACTTTAAAGGTGGACCGGCCCGGCCGGTTTTAGGGGCCCAAAAAACGGCCCTCGTGTACTCTGGACACATGGTTTTTGAAAAACATTAATATTTCGTCACGGGTCCAAATATCATATTACCATTCGACTAAGTTTAAGGCCCACATTGGTATAATGTTGCTTGAGGCCGAATAATTGATCCATTCGAACTTGGACATGTGTGATAGTCAGAAGCAAACATTTATTTAACGATTTGGCGTTTTCTATGTGCTCTGGGGCCCAAAAATCGCCTAGGGTTTAGAGATATTTTATCAAACGAAGAATGTTTTTGACTATGTCGACAACCAAAATTTGAAATATAATCCACAATTCTTCAGCTTACCATCACTGCACCAGAAAGATTGATTGTTTGGTGCGGTTTGAGACATGGCGGCATTATCGTGAAGTATTTTTTTCGAAATGGCAAAAGAGATACCTTTGGCATCAATGGTTGTTAGATCTTGATGAACGTTATATAGCCAAACTGTGGTTTCCGCAGCACGGCTCTACACGCAGAAAAAAAAGTGTGGTTGTGGTGACAATATTCGAAGAGGATCATACTATTGTAGGTTATATGCTTGTGGTACAACAATATTATGATCCCCAATAATAGTATTATTCACACACAATCATACTATGATTCCACAACCATATTATGAGTCACGCTCAACCATACTACTCGTATGATCTCCAAAACGATATTATCATTCACACACAACCATATTATGATCCTCGCAACCATAGTATGATTCACACGCAACCATGTTATGATCTCTACAACCATAATATGATTCCACTCATGCATGCAGATTTTAAATAAGCGAGGAACAGTCGGCAGTTGTGTATTCCACCGAACAAAGTAAACTCAATACAAATGCCTCGAACTGTCTTCCGATTGTTGTTGTTTTCTTCATAAAGGACAACAACCATACAATTTATCGTGTGTGTTTTTTTGTCGCACGAACAATATTCATGTGGTTGCTTCAACCATATTTTTATTTCTAAATTTGGCAATAAAAGTATTGTTACATTTCAACAATATTAATATGGCCGCAATCATACGAGTACTTTAAGTATTATCATAAAAACAATATCCAGGTTGCGATGAACATGCTTTTATTGTAGAGAACATATTATTGTTGCCGTGACCATATAGTAACCTTATCTTTGCTCTGCGTGTAGATGCCCAATTAGGACGCAATGCTTGAAATGGTGATGGATAAATTCGGCAACTGGCTCTTTTTAGGTGTAGTGCTCACAATTTAGCTGCGTTGATGTGACTTGACACCCAACGATATTTTCTCTGGGTCTACGGCTATTCCATTGACTACACTAATATCCTTATTATTTTCAATGAGCTCCAGGCCAATATTCGAGCTGCTTAGGTCTGAATAGCGCCTCACAAGTGGAGCAACAAAAATTGGAGTCAATTTCACGATATTGAAATCTCTCAATGTTGTTGCTTAATTTAAATTAATTTTCCTATCGTTCTTATTTGGTCCCCCGTTTTTGCTGCAGAAAAAAAAACAGTTGAAAATCCATCCGAACAATATTCGTTTGGATAAACAAACTTTCTGTTGTAATCATCAACATTACATAATTCTACATACCATTAGATGATAGCTACAATAATATAACATTACTTTCAACCACTAAGTTGGTTATACCAACCAAATTTGGTAAAACTGCTGGTGGTTATGACAACTAACCAACTATGAAGTAGAAAATATTTTCGTGATGGATTTTCTCTATTGGAATCGTATGGAGTTTATTTTCGTAGTACATTTGCACATCCAATCTTTAAAATTGGAGTTTCCTTATCGTCCTTTTTTCGAAAAAGTGAAGCAAAATAAAACAATTTTTTTAACGGAAGTCTGAATATTTTTACTTTGTATAAAATTCGTATCATATTTTTTAATGAAATTGTATAAATGTTTAAAAAAAACTGTCGTTTTTGGCCTAAAATATTCTACTTAATTACTACTATTATCCTTTTAGTATAGATCGTCTAAAATAAAGTCAGAATATTTTTAAAATAAATTGTCTCTATTGGTCCTTAAAGAAATAAAACTTTTTTAATTAAATTTTATAAATAAGATTTGTTTTTGTCCACATATTTTTTTTAAATTTAAAATTCCACTTTACAGAAAAATATATCATAATCAGCATTATCTTGAAATTGCTTGATACTTTTAATCCAAAACTGATTTTATTGACCCAATTAACAAAATTTGATGCATAAAATCGTTCCTCTTGTGCTTACAAACTTTATTTGACTCGAAAGTAAAAACCAAGTTTAAAAAACCGCTTATAGATCGGATAACAGAATAAATATTTTAAAATCGTTAAATACAAAAATTAAAAAAAAAAACTTTTTTATTTCTGTCAGATAACCTAATACATAAATAGTAAATCAGATTGTCCAGTTAATAAATGCTCGTAGAAGTGACAATTAAAGCCAATAATCTACGAGTATAACAACCGACCGATACTTTGTCTCTTCAACCGGTATTACTAAACATTTGCCAAATTACCTACTACCGAATGCTGTTTGGGTACAGCATTCGGTAGTAGCGATGGAATACATGGGTAGTAAGTGGAACCACCAGTATTCGGTTAGCAAGAAGTGCGGTTGGGACAACAAATGTGTCCTCTGTGTATAGGATTTCGCGAACTTTCCACATGATTTGCACCAACCATACACTTGTTCTCCCATTCTATGGATTTATAAAAAACTTCCTAACCACCCTCGTATGTGCTCTCACCAAAGCCCTCTAATTTCTCCCTCCACACAAAACTATGCAATTTGTTGTCATTCGTTGTAGTTGTTTGGGTGGCCCTTGCTGCCAGCCAGGCCAGCCTTACCGACCGTACCCCCGCATGGCAGGGAAAAGCAACCAACACTCGTATCACTGATACGTTTTTCTTGTACTTATGTCACATGATAAATGACCTTTTCTTATGTTCCATTTTATGAGTTATGACTTTTTCATCTTCGCTTACCAACAACCAAAAGAAAAAAATGTTTTCAACTTTTTTCCTTCAAAGTCTTGACTTTAAGTGTAGTACGTTGGCGGGTTAGACCTAGTGCAGCAGTATATTGTGTTTAATTTGGACAGTCGTCTTGTGTTGGAAAACATTGTCACCAATTCATTTTAAATACCCCTGAGGTTCAATTTCAGCATTCGGCTGCTGTGAGTATTTGTTGTGCTCCAGCTACAACTCCCGCAACGGAAACCGGAAATTATGTTTAGCTTTTAACATAAAGTGAAAGATGTTGTTGCCGGAAGAGCCCGCCAGGACGAGCGCAGCAAGGTTGTTCAGCAAGCGCCCTTCTTCTCAACACCCTTAACCACCAGTCAGCATCAGACTGAGATGTCAGTCAAACCACTGAACTGACACCAGCTCCAGCAGCACCACCGCCATTTTCGTCTCGCGTTCCCTCGGCTCTGCCTATAATGAATGACTTGGAGAATATCTGTGACACAAGGAAGTGCTACTGTGTTTCTTGGCTCACCATTCGCAATTGTATCAAAGTTCAGGCGGTGATTATGCTAATTTAACCCTTTTTAATATTCATAGTCTTACGGTTGAGTGGTGTTTTTATTTCGGTATCGTTGCCTCATTTGTTTGTCTTGTCTCGTGGCAGTGGTGTTGATGGCAATGATGAGGCCCGGCCGCTGCTCACTGGATTGCGATGATGATCTTGGAACAATTTCTTAGGCTAAAACTGCGAAAGATTAATCTGAAGTGTGTGTGTGTCTGTCATTTGCATTATTTAAATATGCATAATTTTAATGGGAAAATAGATTAAATTTTATGACACTGGTATTTGTCCTTCTTTTTAGAGTTACTTCAATATGGATGCGGTAATTGTAAGAGTATTTAAAGGAATATCTAAAGTTTTAAGATTACCTTAAACATATTTTAAAGCACGACAGGATTATCTAGAATTTAAGGGATTTTATTGATAGAGCTGTCCGAAAAAGAAAAAAAAATGATATCATTACCTAGTAGCATAAGGTAAAATCGGGCGAAACCGACTGTACTATACACACAGAGAACAGATTCGTTGCCAGAACCGAATTGTTTGCCAACTGAATGATTGAGGTAGCACGCACCCCGAGTATGCCATCAGTACAACCGAATGTTAGCTGTTGCTCTGTTACCTTCAGTAATTGTAACTGTAGAGGGCGGTTCGGAAACTTCTTAGCCTAGCACAAAAAGCGCGGTATAAACAGAAAAAAGTTAAGGAAACTTCCATCTCTGCTATCAACACATGTTAAATTTTGTTTCGATCTGGCAACTCCTTCATATAGAAACAGGTGTTCACAAAAGACGCATCCGCGATTTTTTTACAATGGAAAAATTAGAAATGCGTGGTGTCATTAAATATTTACATAAAAAAGGTTTATCGGGACAAGAAATTCATAATGATAAGGTGAATGTGTTAGGTGAAAGTGCTCCTTCATATGCAACAGTAAAAAATTGGGCTGCTGAATTTAAACGTGGTCGTACAATCATTTAAGATGAACCACGTAGTGAACGTCCAAAAACAGCAACAACAACAGAAATTGTAGCCAAAAAGCATGATATGGTATTAAATGATCGACGAATAAAAGTGCGTGAAATAGCTAATATCATGGGCATCTCAAATGATCGAGTCCATTTAATTTTGCATGAAGAACTACAAATGAAAAAGCTTTCTGCAAGATGGGTGCCGCACTTGTTAACAGTCGACCAAAAACGCATAAGAATGAACATTTCTCAAGCTTGTTTGGATCGTTTTCAGCGAAATAAAATGGATTTTAAGCGTCGTTTCATAACTGTTGATGAGACATGGATCCACCAGAGACAAAAGAACAATCCAAACAATGGACTGAAGCTGGAGGAAGTGCCCCAAAGAAGGCAAAAACAATTCAATCGGCTGGTAAGGTTATGGCAACGGTTTTTTGGGACTTCAAAGGTATTTTATTGATTGACTATCTGCCAAAGGGTAAAACAATAAATTCAGAGTACTATTGCAACCTTTTAGATCAATTAAATGTACAAATTCGAGAAAAACGTCCTGGCTTACAACACAAAAAAATAATTTTTCATCAAGACAACGCACCAGCGCACACGAGTGTTTTAACAATGGCTAAAATCAACGAATTAAAGTACGAGTTGCTTGACCACCCACCTTATTCTCCTGATTTAGCTCCCAGTGACTTTTACCTGTTCCCTAATATAAAAAAAAATCCTTGCTGGCAAGTGTTTTACCTCAAATGAAGATGCAATTACAGTTGTAAACCACTATTTTGAAGACCTTGAGGAAAACTATTTTAATCACGGGATAGAATTGCTAGATAAGCGTTGGACTAAGTGTATTGAAGTTTCAGGAGATTATATTGAAAAATAAAGATATTTTTGAAAAACTAACTATTCTCTTTCATTGATAGACTAAGAACTTTCCGAACCGCCCTCTTAGAAAGACTAACACCTCAACAACGTCTTCAAATTGTGCAACAAAATTATGGCAACGTCAATAAATAAAATATCCGCATTTGGGCTGAAAAGCAAGCAGAAGAGGTTCAAGAGCTGTCATTATACCCAGAGAAAACCATGGTTCGGTGCAGTTAATGGGCTGGTGGAATCATCGGTCCACGTTTCTTCACAAATGATGATGGCCAGAACGTAACCGTGAATGGTGCTCGCTATCGCGCCTTGATATCGGACTTTTTTCTACCTGAAATTGAAGCCCGTAATCTTGACGGTATTTGGTTTCAACAGAACGGTGCCATTTGCCATACAGCAGCTCAATGAACAACAAAGATTCCACACTTAATTTGAATTTTTGTTTTTTTGTTTTGAAAAAATTACCTCTAGACTGATCGTCCGTTTTTTCAGGCCCAATAATGAAAATGCCAATATTTATCATCAGAAATGGATTTATTGTTTATAAAATATTTTCCAGCTTGATGTATACACTTTTCATGCGCTCAAACAAATTGCTGAAACACTTTTTCCACTCCGATTGAGATACCTCCAAAACATGGTTTTTGAACGCTTCAACAGCATTTTCTGGCGACGAAAATCGTTGACCACGCATTTTTTTTGATGCTAGGGAATAAAAAGAAGTCATTGGGTGCCATGTCATGGCTGAACGGCGGTTGACACATCATTTTGACTTTTTAACAAAATTTAACATGTGTTCATAGCAGAGATGGAAGTTTCCAAAACACTTAACTTTTTTCTGTTTATACCGCGCTTTTTGTGCTAGGCTAAGAAGTTTCCGAAACGCCCTCGTATGATAAAATCGCATTAGGGTTAAATTAAGTTTAACGCAACTCACGCGTAAACTCTGATAAAACCCCTATGGAAAAAATAACTCTAGATAAATCACCCTATATATACAGCAGCCTTCGAAGACTGGGCAGACCGAGACTCCAGTGGATTGACCAAGTGGAAGGTGATGTTAGAAGTCGTGGTATTTAAAACTGCTGAGGCAGAGGCTCATTTATTTAGCAGTCCTGGACCAACAAGAGGCTGTACAGTCTGTGTGTGCCAGCCTAAGAACTGGTTCGGGTTTAAAGTTTTCCATTTCGCCCTGTACCACAATATGGCGTAGCTTATAGAGAAATTAACTAAAACGGTTTGCCAATTTTTAATCTTCGCCACACATTTCATTACAAACATACATCACTTTTCCACTACTAATTCATGTTCTCATGCTTTATTAACTGCCGATTTCCACATAAACCTCAACCTGTTAAATATTTATATGATGGTGCTCCCTTATAACATGCACAGACCGTTCAGAGCCCGGGAATCTCAAAGCCAACACGGCAGGGCAGCGACCCAATGCCAGTGTCATAAAACAAAAAGACAAAATAATAAAAGCAATAAAAACAAACTACGAAATGCAAAAAGACGCAGTACTACACGAAGCCCTAGCGTCCTGGGCCATCGTCAGAACATCTTTGAGAATTCTTCGTTTTTTTCGTACGACAAGCAAACTGGAACTGGAGCTGGAATGGAATGTTTGCTGCCATCGAGTCATAAATTCAAATTGCAAAAGCTTTCAAGGATAGAGGAAAGCGTGTGGCAGAGCTAAGTGAGACACAGCCACCGTGTACCTAGCAGAGGGCATAAAGCATAATGGGAGAGTAGTCCTGGTGGTGGCGGTAGGATGATGCTGTTGCTGTCATTGTAACTGCTGTGGTTTCCAAATATTCCGACTGCTGTAACTTAATCACCATTTGAGTGTTTTATTAACCAAAAGGCTCTTCAATTATGCAACATTATGGCTTTTGTGCCACAGCACCAACACACGCACACACACACATACACGGTAATACAAATAATGCAGTAGTATCCTGTCTCTGCGGTTCCTCCATATGAATGTATGTGTGTTTTTCGCCTGCATGGTTTATGTATGTATGCATGTTAATCGCATGTCTCTTAAGGTTTATTCGTCATGTCACTTTGTTTGATTAGCCTTGAGTGTATGTGTGTTTTGGTTAGTCCTGACGCTTTCCATTTCTTATGGTGGTGGTGGTGCTGGTGCCTGTCATTGCTGATGTGGTGGATTTTTGCGCAAAAATTCTGGGGATTGCATGTCATCCCCAACAGCGGATATTGTCAGCGTAATATGACATGTTTGTTCCCGGGCTATATTTAGTCGGTGTATTAGCTTAATTATATATCACAGACTAGAGAATATGTAATCGAATTAAATGCATGTCGGTCGCCACCAACGAAACGCTTGATTAATATGTAATTGGATCTAATTGAGAATGCCTTTGGGAGAGTTGGGAAATGTCAATGGATCTCATGATTGACACCGATTAGACGTTCATCAAAAATTGAGCGCATTTGCGATTCTATGGCGTTGTTATTAGAATAGGCACAATTAAGTAATTTCCTTGCACTTAGAGAAATTGCTGGTCAGCGGGAAGTTCGTTGAAGTTCGCCATACCGGTCGAAATAATCGAGCGAGTTATCCCAAATTAGACCCTCAGAATAGACATACCGAGGAATAGTTGCGGCCAACATTTGAAGGAAATTATATTCAAAAAATAAATGGCATAAATTGGCCTTTCGAATGAACAATAAAGAATCCACACTTGATTTAAATTTTTGTATTTTTTTTAAACTACCTCTAGATTCATCAACCTGTATAGTAGTCTACATCACACTTATTTACTTGCGTTTATAATATAATAAAGATCTAATTTAAAATGTGACCTCCAGAATGTTAGGATCTCAAATCTGCAAAATGTCTTTTGTTATGGGTCGTATAGCATGCACTAGCTTTATTTCTGCAAGATCTCAGTTAAAGTATTTTTCGTAGAGCTGTGGAACCTGAAATCGCGGGTTTTTTTTCATAGCGTCTCTATGAAAACATTGACCGTGTGGTACAATTTTACCACACAAAACTTTTTTATGGCCAGGTGTTCATGCAACCCAAGGATGCCTCTCTCTCAGGGTATGTCACAAATCAAAGGTAGTTATAGATATTTTGTAACTGACTGTACTTAATTTAGACCAGATCGGATTTATAATGTGGCATGTGTAGTGGATGAATCTTAAATCAGGGTTGTTCTTTGCATTTGGACTACAGGATAATGTGCACCAAAATAGTCCAATTTCACAAGGGTTAACTCTTTGTCACTCAAAGCATTTTATGCAAAATTGGAACGAATTATGTAGCAGGCAGGTAACTTCGTATTATACGAGGGTTGCTACATATTTCTGGTCTAGGCAACACTAAGTCTTGGCTGGCGCCATCTGCCATTTCCATTAAAAAGTTTGACATTTTTTAGCATAAACGTACTCAGAACATGTTGACGTACGACCATCATATGTGTTGTTTACAGTGACTTGAAAAATTCAATTTGGCAAAAAAATGTAATTACCTCGTCAACATTTTCGTGCGATTATTTTTCACAACTTTCGACGTGGATTACCACGACAAGAGTGCATCGATGAACTTAGATCAATCGTGGCCGACGCTCGCTCAAAGACGTAGGTCGTGCAGGTCGTCCATAAACGGCCGTTGTGCCAGAGAACCTTGTTGATGTGCGAGAACTGATAATGCAAGATCGTCATGTGACATACCCTGAGATAGGGGCATCCTTGGGTTGCATGAACACCTGGCCGTAAAAAAGGTTTGTTCTCGTTGGATCACGCACAAATTGACAATCGCTCAAACTAAAGGCTCGTGTCGATTGGTGCAAAGAAATTTTGAAAAAATACTATAGCGGTGCTTCAAAAGACGTTTAAAAGATCGTCACAGGTAACGAATCATGGTTCTATGCGTATGAGCCCGAAACAAAATAGCAATTGACCGTGTGGGGTTTCGAAGACGAGCCAAATCCAATGAAAGTTGTTCGTGGAAGAAGCACTTCGAAGCAAATCATTATTAGGCCAGAAATATACATAGCAGCCCTCGTATGAAACAGTGATAGATTTCAAAAGAGTTTGTTCCCAATGTAAATCGATTAATATTTTCGAAGTGTACTTGTGTAAGAACCATAGATGGCCAGTCTAAGGGGCGGAATCAGAAAGTGATTCTGAGTCGGCCGGTTTAAGGGGGTGTGACCTAAAGTGTCCATTACCGAAAAATCGACATTCTATGTCCAAACCCCACAGTCGGTTTATCAGCAACAGCAAAAACCCGACATGCCGGTTTGCCCGGGTTTTTGCTGTCGGGTTTTCCGGTTTTCGTTTTTTTTTGGTTGTTGTGTGTAAAAGCAAAAAAAAAATCATAATATTTAAGTACAACGAAGGTTTCTATTTATATTTCAGGTTATATTTCACAATAATTTATCATTGGAAATAGTTTTATTGTTTTTCAAAATATTCTCCTTTAAGATCAATACACTTTTGCATGCGCAGAAACCAATTTTTGTAGCACTTTTTCCACTCTGATTAAGACACCTCCAAAACATGATTTTTGAACGCTGCAACAGCTGCTTCGGGCGATGAAAACCCTTGACGACGCATTTTCTTCTTGATGCTAGGGAATACGAAGAAGTCATTGGGTGCCAAATCGGGGCTGTACGGTAGATGGCCCATCAATTCGACATCTTGAGTGTTCAAAGAGCTCATCGTTTCAGTTGATGTGTGATAGGTCGCATTGTCGTGATGCAAAATGATACGTCTTCTCTTATTATCTTTCCGTATTTCTTCGAACACTGTTGGCAAACAGATGGTTGCATACCACTCAGAATTGACTGTCCTAGGTTCTTAAAAAACCGAAAAAAACGCAATCATTTGCTTCGATGTACTTCTTCCACGAATAACTTTTGTTGGATTTGGCTCGTCTCGAAAGACCCATACGGTCGATTGCTGTTTTGTTTTGGTTCATATGCATAGATCCATGATTCGTCACCTGTGACAATGTTATACACTGCCTTTGAGCTACCGCAGTTATACATTTCAACATCTCTTTGCACCAATCCATACGAGCCTTTTTTTGAGCATTCGTAAAATTATGTGGGTTCCAACGAGAACAATTTTTTTTCACGGTCAAATGAACTTGCAATATCTTATTGATGCTTGTCATACTAATGCCCAAGGATGACTCAATCTCACGGTCGGTCTTGCTTAATCAGTTCACGCACAGCATCGATGGTTTCTGGCAAAGAGACCCAAGTTAGACGTCCTTCACGAAATTCATTCTAGAGCGAACGGCGCCGAGACTGAACTCTTGGTATCAGCGATTAACAGTGGTTTTTGATGGTCCTTCTCGCCAAAGTCTCGATAACCCACGCCGAAAATCGTTAAAAATCATCGCAGGAAAATGTTCAGGGGATAATTTCATTTTTTGACTGAGATGAATTTTTCAACACACTGTTAACAAAACAATTCGCCCTCAAATGACACAACGTTCTGAGAGAAGTTATGCTAAAAATGGTCAAAGTTTCCAATGGAAGTTCCAGTTTGCATCTGGGTCGTATAATTACAAAACAAGTTCGAGCTTGAGTATTCAAGTATATTCATTGAGTATTTGAATATTCATTCTCTATCTACTAGATTAATATATAGCTTGTGCACGCAAGCTATATATAAGTCTAGTAGATAGGACTTATATATCGCTTGTGCACGCATAAAAAATTAATGGTTGGGGTGACCATATTCGAAGAGCATCATTCTATTTTTGGGTATATGGTTATGGCACAGAAATATTATGATCTCTACGACAATAGTATAATTAACACACAACCATACTGTGATCTTCACCATCATATTATAATTCACAGTCAACCATACTATGAGCCTTATAACCATATTATGATCCTCAAAACCAAAAAAAAGTTTCTCATACAACCTTGTTTCTATTAAACAGTTCATTCGAAGAAACCAAAAATGAATTGAAAGACGGAAAGACTTCTATAAGTAGTTGTAGGAAGAAGTGACTGCAGTTTCGCACCAACCAAATATATATGGCTGCTACAACCATATTTTCATTTTTAAATTTGGCAATAATACTACTGCTACATTTCAACAATATTAATTTTGTAATATTGTATAATTGTCAAAATGAAATTCATAAAACAATATTATGGTTGCGACAAACATACTTCAATTGCAGAAAACGTGTCAAAAGCCGTGAACGTGTAAAATGACCTGCCAGAGGAAGAACAAAACAACAAAATGGCTTTATAAAGTGATAAATCGTTTGAGCCATGCAAAAGATTTAGACGCTTTTACAGAGTTGCTGACATATCTATTAAATGACTGCAATTTTTTTATGTATTAAAATATAAATTATATACGGGGTGGGCAATTTAACACTTTCAAGTTGACTCGGCTTTTAAACAAAAGTACTGATAACTTTTTCTAATTTCTTGTTTAATTGGAAAGGTTTAACTTGGTCATTTAAGAAGGGAACACAATATCATTCATGTGACTGCCACAACTTGCGCGCCAGTACCTCCTTCCGTTTTAGTACATTTTCGATTACTTCGGGTCGAATCTTTTCCATGGCATCTTCGATTTCATGTATCGACGCTTCAATAGTCTCTGGATGATTTGCGTAACATTTACCCTCAATAGCTCCCCACAGAAAATAATTCAAAGAACTCAAGGGCTCAACTCACAGCTCCAAAGCGGCCAATACGGTTTACTCGATTATTCGATTTTCAAAAACTGTGCGTAGAATATCGATGGTTGCATTGGCTGTGTGACATGTGGCCCTCTCTGGTTTAATCCAAATGTCGTCCATGTCATTCTCTGGAGTTTTTGGAAACAAAAAGTCGTTGAACATGGCACGGCAATGCTCACCGTAGACGGTAACGGCGTTTCCTTGCTCATTTTCGAAGAAAAATGGCCCAATGATGCCGCCTGCTCAAAAACTACACCAAATAGTGACTCGGTGTGAATGCAATGGTTCTCAATAGTCATGTGTTGGTTCCATGAATCCTAAAAGCGGCAATTTTGCTTTTTGACATAGACACAGAGATGAAAATGAGCTTAAACTGAAAACACGATTTTTCATTAAAATTTTTCATCTCTTGCCAAACAATCTTCAGCCCATTGGGCGAAACAAAAACGCATCGGATGGTGTTCCATTATTAAATAAAAAAGTTCAACCTTTCCAATAACACCACTCAGAATTGACCGTCCTACGTTGCTCAAGCGGAACAGTCGCCACATGACCAGTTGTGCCGAAGAAACAGGCGACCTTTTGCTTCGAAGTACTTCTTGCACGAACGACTTTCGTTGGATTTGGCTCGTCTTCGAGCAATCGACCACACGATCGATTGCTGTTTTGTTTCGTGCTCATACGCATAGATCCCTGATTCGTCACCTGTGACGATCTTATAAAAGTTTTTTGCATTAATCGATACGAACCCTTTTTTGAGCTATTGTCAAATTGTGCGGGATCCAACGAGAACAACCAGTTTTTACGGCCAGGTGTTCATGCAATATCGAATGTATGCTGATAGAAGAAATGACCAAGGATGTCTCTATCTCACGATAGGATGGTGCTTCATCGCCATACAAAGAATTAAGTTCATAGATGAACTCTTGTCGTGATAATCCACTTCAAAAGTTGTGAAAATGTTCACGAGTAAATTCCATTTTTTTGCCAAATTGATTTTTTTAAGTCACTGTAAACAACGCAAATGATGATCGTACGTCAAAACGTTCTGAGTACGTTTATGCTAAAAAGTGTCAAACTTTCCAATGGATATGTCTGATGGCGCCAGGCAACACTTAGAGTTGCCTAGGCCAGAAATATATATAGCAACCCTCATACAGATCTAAATTTATGTGTGGGAGCTATATCTTAATTGTAATTTTCTTAAAGTTAACAGCATCCGTCGTTTGTATACAAAACTTGCTTGAGAGACAGACAGACAGACATATGTGACGCGCAAAATAGAAAGGGACCTAAGGGTGAAAACCAGTTTTGTTCAGGAGAGTCATTTTAAAGATTTAAATACGTGTATCTTTGGTGTACCATCACTTTCATAAAACGCGCATATCTCTGGGAGGGAACACTTTTTGGGCATTGGATCGGTCTCATTCGATGCTGAGATGTTGTCCACATCAAAAAAAAACGTGAAAATTGTTTTTTTTAACCTTAGGTCCCTTTCTCTATGCGCTGTCACATATATCGTTAAATCGAATCTACTTGTTTGCCGATCGGTACACTAAACGGGTGATTTAGCTAAAATATATCCGGGGCTTTAATACACTCAATTATTGGTCGTGTATGCGTTCATGACAACGAACGACCTTTGCACTCTTTGTCTTGACAATAGAAGACATTATCCACTGCGGGTTCGCGATAACGCGCTTAATGACTATCACCAAAGTATTCCAGGTTCAACACCGGGTAAGATCATGAAAAAAAATTAAAGTTGTGGCTTCTGGTGCGGCAATGAGTCCGGAACGAACATATGTAAGGCGGACTATATAAAAAAATGTCCGATATAGTCCATTTTATCAAGCTTGATTATAGATCTGCCATAATGCACAAAGCAAAATTCGTCAAGCAACATCGAAAGCAAAATAGTAATTGTGTAATGTGATAGGACCTCAAATCGGAAGAGCCTTTCGTATAAAGTCCTATATCATAAGGGTTCTTTCTATTTAAATATAGATGCAAGAGGTCTTCAGCCGGTTAATCCCTGTTCAATGTGTAAAAGCAACAGACCGAAATAAAACAAACGAGCTAAACCAACTCAGGTTTAATTTTTATCGCTCATAACACCATGCGGAATTTAAGCAAGCCCGAATTTAATATTAGAATTCTTGAGCAGCAAGTTGTCAAATCGGAACGACCTTTTTGTGGGGACTATTCGAAAATATGTTTTTTGATCTACAGGTTATAAAGTAAGGAATGGTTATAAAGTAAGGAATGAACTTCACTAATTTCTATAAAGTTAGTCCTTCACCCACATTTGAACAATGTGGAAAGTTTCGTCAAGATCGGTTAGAATTTTCAACATGTACTTTGATTACAATAACAGATAAACAGATGACAGAAAGTAAGAACGGTCATCGCTGAATGGAATCAGGTGTGGACTTAGAGTTGATAGGTAACATATAGAGGGGCCTACATGAGTTCTTTTTTGTTCATCATAACTAAGACATCAAAGTAGGGGTTTTAAAGTGATCTTTGGAATATTCCAAAAGTTAAATTTCTCAAGTATTGGTTATGCAGGCACGAGTATTTAAAGCGAATGCCGTTCTCTTTTGGCTGGCTAAAACATCAACCGATCTGCAGCGTTTTTGTTTCTATACCTGTATCAATCTTATTATGAAATCTAGTAATTTAAACAAAACAAAAAACGTTTATTCTCTTTCGTAAAACATGCATTCGAATTAAAATAATTTCCCAAAAATATTCCGAGGTACAAATTTGTGTATGTGACTTCAAGTTGTGTATGTCATCCGAAGTGAAGCCACCAACCATTTAATACTTGTGTGCATAATTACGGCAACAAATCAAAGTACACTTCCAAAATGGCCGACAAATGCTTTAGACTGGCACAGTGGCGGATTTGTAATATTTTACTTGCTCCATAGGTGCCAATTTAACAAACGAAAAATGCAATATATTCAAGGGGAAATAGGGATCACCCGATTTTTACAAGTCGAGTCAGGCTTGATACCTCAAAATGACTTCCTGAATATCCTATTGAGTTGCTTTATTCCTATGGTCAAATAGAGCTAATGGTCAGTGTAGATATCATGCAGCCACTAAACGTGGCTGGGACTCAATGTGAAAGGAAAATTGTCCAGATTGACCCACGATTTTTTAACAATCGTTATGCGATTGGTTTCATGTCCAAAAATTGCTTTTAAGTCCCAAGTCCCCACTGTGTCGACTTTCTACATGTACATAAGTGCATGAATATGTTTTGTATGCGGCTGCATATATAAGGGTGGCTCACTTATAAGAGACCAGTTAGAAACACTGGTAGAACCGGCCCTTATCGGCCTATGTGTTCGAATAGTCCTACTACAAAGGTCCCTCTAGATTTGGGGTCCTTTAGGACACAGGTTAAATCCGATATAGACCAAGCTTTTTTTGATTTGTTTACATTTGGTAAGGTTGGTTAATTTTAAAATACTGCATAAAACTAAAACTCCATAAAACTTATATTCTACACTGAAAGAAAAAGCTTCGTAGCATGAACGATTTTTTACGTTGCATCAACGAAATTTGACATTAAAAGTCAACCAACGTCGGGCTTCGTTGATGCAACGAAAATAGTTTCGTTAAAGTGAAAAGTTTCGTTCATACAACGTAAAATTAAAAGTCGTTGATACAACAATATAGTTTCATTGACACAACAACTTTGTTTCGTTGATACAACAACCTTGGTTCGTTGATACAACAATCTTTTTTCCTTGATACAACAACCTTGTTGTTAAAACAACAATCTTGTTTCGTTGTTACAACAATCTTGTTTCGTTTATACACCAACCTTTTTTCGTTTATACAACAATATTGGTTCGTTGATACAACAATCTTGGTTCGTGGATGCAACAACCTAGTTTTTGATACAACAATCTTGTTTCGTTAATAAAACAATCTTGTTTCGTTGTTACAACAATCTTGTTTCGTTGTTACAACAATCTTTGTTCGTTGATACAACAATCTTGGTTCGTTGATACAACAATCTTGGTTCGTGGATGCAACAACCTAACAAAACAAACTAACATATGCTCGTACATGTAGTAAATGGATAGGTATTTGTGCATACATGTATTTTTAACGTAATGATAACAGCACTTTGCTTTTGTCGTTTGAAACAATTAAAACACTTGTTCATTTCAGGATTTCGTTGCATAAACGTATGGATTGTTGTATATACGATTGCGTTGCATATCGTTAACTTTAAGTTAGGCAAATCACCGTTGAAAAAATATATTGAAATAGTAAAATTTAAAGTCTAAGGCATAACTTATGTGCACAATCGCGCTTCCTGATCGAAATAAGCCAAACAAATCATATCGTTGAATGAACGAATGGGTTGTTGCACATACCATTGCGTTGTAGCATCAACGTATACATGTGGTTAGCTATAAGTGTTAGAAAAATCAGCCTTAAAATAAATCCTGAAACGAGAATTGATATAGTGAGACTGCAAACGGTGAAAAAAGTCGTGTACAATATTTTTCAAGCGGTTTCCTCCCTGAAAATTAGAATAAAATCATAAACAAATTATTTCGTTTGATATATGAATGAGTAGTTGTATATACGAATCGATGGTTACATCAATGTATGTGTTTCGTTAACTATAAATGTTGTATAAAACCACAAGATAAAAACAAATGTTTAAAAGACGTATTCGAGTAGACTAATTAAAGCATTTAAAGATATAAAATATTAAATTTTTTTCTTATTTGCTCTTATTTTCACAAAAAAAAAATCGTTACATTAACGTATGCTGAGTTGTTGCATAAACGAAACTACGAAAAGTGCGAAAAATCCATTTCGTAGTATAAACGTACCAATTGTTTCATGAACGTCAGGTTTCGTTGCATGAACGTAATTTTTCGTTGCATCAACGTACGAACTTCAACGAAACGCGTTCGTTCATACAACAACCGTTTTTTCTTTCAGTGTAGAGGTATTTTTTCAGAACAAAAAAAAGTACAAAAATTCAAATCAAGTGTAATTTGAAAGGACATTTTATGGCATTTATTTTTTGAAAATAATTACCTTCAAATGTTGGCCGCAACTACGCCTGAGGGTTTCTATTCTGAGGGTCCTATACAAAGGTCCCTCTCGATTACTCTCCTATTGCTCTAAAGGCTGCAGCTTAAATCCGATATAGCCCAAGATTCGTTTGATTTGTTACGAGCTTCTTGGACCATCTTTACAGAAGGTCGGCCATAAAGGTCATTATTTAGATATCGCCATACGAGCTATATTTTAAATCCAATATTGCTTAAATAATGCATACTGCGTTATGAATAAGGGTTTGCCCGACCCTGATAAATGGAATGAATATACTCGTATCAGTCCATCTTTCCAGATAGCCTTCATAGAAACAACAATATTATACCTTGAAATTCTAAATGTGCGGAGAAGCCAATTGAAACAGGTCTGTAGACTCCTTGGACGAATTCTTAATTAACCAAATTTAAAAAAAAAAACGCCACAGTGGGGTTTGTAAATAAATCAATATTTTTTTGTACGCATATGAACCTGTTGAAATGGCTAAAATATTCGGCCCATCACCAAATTAAGCCAAATATCGAATACAAATTTAATTTTGACCTCGGTACAAAATTTTAGTTTTATTTAATACCCAACCTCTCATATGTCCATGTGGATGCCGTTTTTTGGAGCCTAAAACCATTTTTATTGAGACTGCATAAAAAATCGGCATATATGGTCCAGTTTTAAACTGGTTTAATTAAAAACTGTGTTCTAGAGCGGTGTGTTAAATCGAGAACCTTATACTAGGGTTATATCAAAATGTTGACTGATATATTCCATTTGAGATGGTAACTTATCGATCGTTAGAACAGTGCCAAGGTTCATCAAGGTTGGATGTTTTATGTGTCTTCTAAAGCTAGAGATACAAATCGGTTGAACATATTTATGAAAGCTATATCTAAATCTAAACGAATATGCTTCAATCTCAAAAACGCCCATCCTTTGTGAACAGAACTTGATTTTGCAAAATTTCATGATCCGATTTTAAAATCGCACAATTAATGCGACCTGTAATTGGATTACATGCTTTAGATGGACATCAGACGCATGGATGGACAGACAGACGAATCGGTGTGTATTTCTGAGTCGATCAGTACATTTAAAGGTGGATCTAGCTAATATATTTGCCATGAAACTAACTTATACGAGTAATATCCTGCACAGAGTGGTGCGGGGTAATATAGGATCATCCATCTAGAGGTATTTTTTCAGAACAAAAAAAAATATAAAAATTTAAATCAAGTGTGGAATCTTTATCGGTAATTCGAAAGGACATTTTATGCCATTTGTTTTTTTGAAGTATAATTTCTTTCAAATGTTGGCCGCTATTACGCCTCAGGGTTTTCATTCTGAGGGTCCAATTTTGTATGAATCGTTCGAGCATTTCGACTGGTATAGCTTTAATGACACGCGTAATGTTGGCTTTCAAAACCTGAATCATATCTGGTTTACCAGCATAGACTTTGAATTTACGTAACACCAAAGAAAAAAGTCTAAATGTGTGATATCACTCGATCTAGGCGGCCAACTCACCTGTCGAAAACGTAAAATTCGCTGCTTTTCGAAAAGACTTCTCCAAAGATCCATTGCTTGGGCAGCTGTATGGCAAGTGGCAATGTCCTTTTGAACCTAAATGTCGTCAAGATTACGGGCTTCAATTTTAGGTAGCCTGAAATTGCACGGTTACGTTCCGGCCATCATCATTTTTGAAAAAATATGCACCGATGATTCCACGAGCTTATAAACCGCACCAAACCGTGGTTTTCTCTGGGTATAAGGACACCTCTTGAACCTCTTCTTGTTGCTCTGCAGCCCAAATGCGGCAATTTTGTTTATTGACTTTGCCGTTGAGCCTGAAATGGGCCTCATCACTGAACAAAATATTGGTCGAAAAACGTTGCTTAGCAAACCTTCATTTCCACAATACAGTTGTACAAATTGGAGACGTTGTTGCGGTGTAAGTCTTTCCATGAGGAAATGGCAAAGAAAAGAAACAAAAATAAAGTTTAACACAAATCTCGCGTAATCGGTAAAAAAAAACCCTATTGAAAAAAAACCTCTAGATTGATCACCCGTTTTATATTTTGCCAGTCGGTAACAAAAAGTAAAACAACGTATAATGCAAAAGACGATTGTTTAATTAAATTCGTACGCAGAAGTCACTTTTTTTCTAATTTTTTCTAATAAGTTGATTCTGAAAAAGAAACAACATAAAGGTCTCGAACCAGAATAAAAAACTGCTCAAGTCATAATAATGATAAAAGACCGCAACGCAACAAATCGGACGCAGAAGTCGATCACGCCATTTTTCCACATCATTCGATTAGTGGACCTAATCGATAATTGACTTTAAGAACCCTAGTTTAGCCAGTAACAAAAAGTCCAAAAAAAAGTCAAACGAAATAGTCTATTGTTCGATAAAAATCGGACGCGAAAGTCGATCACGACTTTTTATTTTTTTTTTTACAAACAGCCGATTAGTGAACTAATCGATACTCGACTGTAAGAACCCGAGTTTAGCCGGTAACAATAAGTCGAACGCAAAAGTCGATTGTTCGATAAAAATCGGACGCGAATGTCAATCACGACTTTTTATTTTTTTTGACAAAAATTCGATTAGGGGACTAAGCGATAATCGACAGTAAGAACCCGAGTATAGCCGGTAACAATAAGTCGAAAAAAAAGTCGAACGCAAAAGTCGATTGTTTGATAAAAGTCAATATGTCGACTACTTGATAATCGGCTTTGAGAATCCTAGCTTAGCCGGTAACAATAAGTCAAACGAAAAAGTCAACTGTTTCTTTAAGATCGGCTGCAAAAATTGATCACGACTTTTTCAAATTTTTTCAACAACAAGTCGATTAGTCGACTAATCGATTATCAACTTTTTGAACCCTACTGTGAACAGGTCACTGATTCGATAGAAGTTGATAATTCGGTTTTTGCGACTGCTCCACCAGGAACTCACTCCCCGTCCATTAAGGTTTAGTTTTCTTGTGAGGCCCTCTAATGTTAAAAATACATGAGAACTGAACACATACAAAGACATATACTCGCACATGGGTACATATGTAGCATGTGTATGATGAGATATGAACAAACCAACAGCATAAAAATAATTTGTCTTTTGCATAAAACGTCGACCGACGACCAACATTACTTTTGTGCGCTTTTATTTCAGTATTTTTTTTCCTCTTTCTTTCGGCTAACCCCTCCCCCCACACAAGTGATTACGTATGCAAAGAGAGTTCACTGGGAACGTTAAATTTTTTCCAACATTTTTATGAAAAAAAAATAAATTAACAAAAAAAAAGTACACACAAATACGTTGCTTGAAATCCTAATGACCAAGCCAACCAAGCCATACGTACAATCACAACAACAAAAATTAAGCCAAAACAAACAAAAATAAGCGCGAGAAATGCCAGCGAGCCGGCCGGAGAAATACGGCTTAAAAGCGGTGGTGATACCAACGCTCTATAGCCGAGATATGTACGACGGGGCCAGAACGAAGAACGTACCAGCGTACGTACATTTAACGGCGGATAATGACAAACAAATGGGGAAAAAGGGTACGAATACAACAAGTACACAAACACAAATGAAACAACAGCGGCAGCAGCAGCGTCATCACATCAACATATGCTCATATATCACAGAGACAAGTGAACCAAAACGGACCGACTGACAGGCCCTACCAACCCAGCTCCAAGCTCTAGTCAGCCAGTCCGCCAGTAGTCCAAGCAGCCAGCCAGCGCACCAACCAACCCGTAGCAACAATTTGTGTCGGTGACGTTGAAAATGAAAAGATTTGTATGTCGCTGCTGGTGGATTTTTTGTTCAGTTATTAGAGGAGTATGTAAGTCCATGCGTTCCACGTAGCGCGTGTAATGACCATTTTCCGTATGCAAGGAACGTCGCCATGACAGAGAAATACTCGCATACTCGTATGAAGATCTATTTACAATCTGTTAAGAACTTTCTTTGTAAACACAATCGTACACATTTCTTTTATTTTATTTCTGTATATTTTACGGGCTTTTGTATCAGTGGCCAGGCCAGTGTATGGATGGCATGGGTATGCTAGGGTGGCGGCGGTGGTGGCCCAAAGATCTAAGGAGTGTCTTTCTTTCTCTCTGTCACCATAGCCATTGCACAGATAATACCAGATACCACCCCTGCTTGATACGAGTACCCCGGGATATTGGCAACCCATGCCGTCTGAAAATGAACGCCACCTCATCGGTTTGTTGTTGATCGTTCACATCAGTGGAATGACTGTCCAATGACTGCCTGCCTGACTAACTGACTGACTGGCAATCAGTCAGAGGCATTCTAAGTTAAGGCATTGAGTCAGCACAACATTGAGCAATTGATGGATTCGGTGGAAATCATTGACAGTTATCAATTCCTTTCAGTGACCCCCCAATCCACCCACCCAGTCAACACATTGGGACAATGTAATGTTTTTTTTTATTAGTTTTGAAGTACACTTGGCACAGTGGCCAAAGGGGCACTGAACAAATGGCGTTTTACGAACAAATACTGCAACATAATAAAGGGTGGTTCAACTCAAACGCACGATGTTAATTTAAAAAAAAAACAAAAAGTTTTTAGAGAATTGTCTTTATATCTTTCATTAAGATAGAAGGATCTATGATAAATATGTGTGGAACGAAATTTAGACTAAATGTTAGTCACAGGTCCGGTGGCATAGCTCTATCCTACGATCCCCACTTTCAATGACCCCATTTACACAAGGCAACTTTACTTGCCGCAACTCACAGTTTGTAGAGAGAGAGGTAAGGGGAAAAATTGCTCGTACTTTAAATTTCTTTTGTGTTTTTCGTAGTGTGAAGTTGGCTGCAGATTATTTTAGTATTTTTTAACACAAAAATCAGAACGAATGAAAACTGAAATTGTCATAACCGAATTGTCTTGTGTAAACACAAGAGGCAAGTTCAAAAGGGAACCAGAAACACTGATGGCGGAAAAGTTGCCTCGTGTAAATCGCCAAAAAGACTCTGAGACATAATAGAGGTTCAATGCCGTTAATGTGCCGAATTGTCACATCCTTAAGCTCTTCAATTGTTCTCGGCTCATTCGCGTACACATTTTCTTGTGAGATATCACGGCCATTGAATTCCTCGCGCAAAAGAGCCATTGTTTCGTTGACTGTGTGGCAAGTGGCACCATACTGTTGGAACCACACATCGTCTAGGTCCATATCATTATTTCTGCCCACAATAATTCCGCTATCATCTTGCGATAGGAAACACCATTTAAGGTTACTGCTTGGCCGACCTCATTTTCAAAGAAGTACGGCCCGATGACGCTACCAGCCCATAAACCTCACCAAACAGTCACTCTTTGGATGCATGGATTTTTTTTTAAAAAATCACTCGTGATCTCTCATTAGTCCAAATGTTAACGAATACACGGAGGTCAAATTTTACCTCATCGTTGAAGATTTTATTCTTTCTAAATTCACAAAATGCATTTTGATTTGAACGCCCACTTTCGTAAAAGGCTTCAACAATCTTAACGGGCGGCTCAATTGTTTACCTCTCTACGGTTGAATTTTTCAAACACTAAAACAAAGAAATATCAAATTAAGTTGGACAAAAAAACTTGACACAATAACTATCGGCCATTCTGGTAGAACCACCCTTTATATCGGCCCAAAAAGGTGATGTCACAAAAAGGCAACATTTTGTTTTATCAATGGATAATGTGGCCCGTGACCGAATTATTACAGTAAGAGGTCCCCTAATGTATTTGGAGGCGGTATGTCATTAGACCCCAGGAAAAAACATCTCAAAGTAAAAATGAAATTAGGCCACATAAAAATATAAAATATATTACGAAATTTTATGGTTTTTTTAGGGCCTAATTTCATATTTTTATTGGTGTATATTTTCATAATGCAATTAGACCCCAAATTTTTGTATGATAATAGACCCCAACAAATTTTTGGGGCATAATTTCATAAAACTTTTGGGGCGTATGTTTGTATTTTGGGGTCCAATCTCATTTCGATGTATTTTGGGGCCACACTTAATATTTTTGGGGTCTAATTTCCTTCCGCGAAAAAAAAACTTAATTATAAACTTGTAGAATATCTTGCAGGGATGCACGACAGCAAGGACATTTATGTCCTTCTTCATTATTTGCAATTGGCTCTACGAAATAAAGCCCTAAAAATATGCCTCAAAACTTAAATGAAATAAAGCCGCAAAAATGGGGCCTTATTTCGTTATGAAACTAAGTCCCAATTCCTACAATGAAATAAAATTCTTAAAAGATGAAAAGAGACCCCAAACCTAAAATGAAATCACATCCCATTTAATTTTTTTTTATAATGAACTCAAAGGCTCCATTTTTTGAAAATAAATATAGTTTTAAAGTTTCTTATTGAAAAATTAATCAAATGTTAAACAAACACCTGCATTGTATCTTCAACAATTTATCGGCATTATGGATATTTATAGTGCTCTAATCCCTTGGAAATCGCATCTGCTTGCAATTTTAAATAGCATTTTCGATTTGACTTCAGCAAAAGCAAACCCAATTAAACCTGACGGCAACAACGGGAGTTGTCATTTTTCTATGGTAAGCCACAGATGCTGCACCTTTTACACTTCGACAAAATTAAAGCGTTTTTTTCAACACCACCAATTTACACTTACAGAAAGGCGTGCGTTAATACATGGTGCGATTCGAATTTCAGATTCAGGTAAATGTAAATTGATGGTGTGGAAAAAAACATTTGCACTTAAATTTGTCGAAGTGTTGTTACATTCATTTTGTAATACATAAATGAAAATTACACCAAACCCAAAAATGAAAATAGATCCCAATTTTATTCAGAAAACAACAACTTTTTGGGTGTATTTGCATACCTTCAGATAACCACTATGAAATTAGGCCACAATAAAATGTTTGGGGCCTATGTTCATTTTACCTTTGGGTATAATTTCTTGGGGTCTATTTTCTTAATACAATTAGGCTCCAAATTTGGGTCCTCATTTCCTTTTTGGTTTGGGGTATTTTTTCGTGGGGCCTAATGTCATACCGCCGTATTTGGAACTTTCCCCCTACCTGTCTAGGAACAAAAGTCATTACTCACTTTATTTTCTCAACATCTTTTTAAGGAACAATCGGGGCAAGTCTGCCAGTTTTGAAACTAAAATTGAACCAAATAACTATTGACGAGATTTCAGTGTAAACACGGAAAAAATTACTATTTTAAAAACGTTTAATTTTTGCGAAATTAAGACCAATAGAGAAAGGGACCTAAGGGTAAAAAAAATCAATTTTCACTTTTTTTTTGATGTGGACAACATCTGAGCATCGAATGTGACCGATCCCATGCCCCAAAAGTGTTCCCTCCCAGAGATATGCTCAGATACGCTCAGTGATGGTACACGAAAGATACACGTGTTTAAATCTTTAAAATGGCTCTCCTGAACAAAACTGGCTTTTACCCTTAGGTCCCTTTCTATTTTGCGCGTCACATATACAGTTGTGAATACTTATTATGAGAAACATTAGGTTTCGATTCGTTTTTAGTCGTTTACCAGGTGTTGCATATGGTGTTGTATATGTAAGTTTATCGCTAACTGAATTCACAATTTAAAAAACAACAAGAACTGCGATCGTACAGCATGCGAGAGAATTCGCTTGTAAATTAATTAAACTTTCAATGTGAAAATTGCCTAACTTTAATGTGACTTTTTATAGTTTTAAAAATGACTTTTTGAAGATTTTTGCTTTTAAAATTGGCGATTTTCTATTGATTTTGATTAGCAGCACTGAAAGGGGAGCTTCTCTTAGATCTATAATTATCTATATAAATCTATATAATTCGTATACTCACTGATTGGGACCTACAGCTTTATTTCGGCTATAAGTCGCTAATGCTTTAATAGGGGCTTTCTTGGCCTAATTACCAGCATATACGAGGTCAAATACCCGTGGCTGAAAAATTACAAAGGTTGTTTTTTGGAGACGTGTGGTTTTCAAGAGGAAATAAATTATGTTTTAAAATTGATTTAGGGCAAGTGGCCGCCGTGGCTGGCTCGATTAAATTCTTGCAGCGAGGCCCAATTGTTAACCACTTTCTGCAGCATTTGTGGCCGTCTGTCAGAAATACGGCGCCGAATATTCTCTTCCAAGGCGTCAATCGTGTCGGGCTTATCTGCGTAGACAAGCGACTCCACATAAATCACAAAAAATACTCCAGCGGTTTTAAATCGCACGATCTTGGAGGCCACGCCGCAGGCCCACTACGCGAGATAATGCGCTCACCAAAGTTTACTTCAATAAAGTGATTTTTTCGTTGGCTGTATGGCATGTAGCGCCGTCTTGTTGGAACCAAAGATCATCCAAATAAACAGCATCCAATTCAGGTACGAAAAAGTCGTTAATTATGGCTCTATAGAGTTCCCCATTGACTGTAAAACTATGGGCGGCTTCATATTTGAAGAAATATAGACCAATGACTCCCTCTTTCCATAGAGCACACCAAACAGTGACTTTTTGAGGATGTAACGGCGTCTCAACAATCACTTGTAGATTTTTATTACTCCAGATGCGACAATTTTGGTAATTAACGAAAAGTGAGCTTCATCGCTAAAGAAGGCCATCTCGATTTGGGCCCATTCACCACAATTTGCATACTTTGTTCCGGAGTACGTGTGGGTTCTCTGAACCCCATATGCGGCATTTGTGCTTATTGTCATAGCCACCGAGATGAAAATGATTTTCATCTGAAAACACGATTTTTCGGTAAAATTCTTCATCGCCTGCCAAATAATCTTTAGCGTTTTGGGCACAGCGAAAACGCATCGAATGGTGTTCCATTATTTCATGACAAAGTTTAGCTTTTCCAATAAAACCAGCCGATTCAAATTAAAAAATTAAAATGGCCAACCCTATATAGGTTTAGATATAGAAAATATTGTACTGAATTAAAATTTGTTTTCTAAAATTGTTTCAACTTTCATCATGGAGTGGTCAGATAATGAAAACCATATCGCTGTAATAGCGCTTTTCAAGTGTGAAATGAAAAAAAAAGATATTTTCAAAACGCTCCGGCCACTAGGGATTAGCCGCATGTTCGTCTACCGATGCATAAAACTGTTTGAGGAGACTGGAGATGTAAAAGACCGCCCACGTTCTGTTCGAACACCGCATGTCATAAAAGCCGTTAAATCAAGAATTCACAGAAATCCGCTCCGTAAATAGAAAATCATGGCCCGTGAGATGAATATCACGCAAAAGTCCATGAGTCGAATCATTAAAAAAGACTTGGGACTTGGGGGCTTTCAAACGACGTATCGGACATTTATTGACCGCAGCTTTAAAAAAAAATAGGTTTGAAAACTGCAAACATCTTTTGGTGAAGCACGCTGATAACTTGCACAGAAAAATTTTGTTCACCGATGAAAAAAATTTTACCGTTCAGGAAAAATTTAACAAGCAAAATGATAGAGTGTATGCGCGGTCATCTAAGGAAGCATCTGAACTGATCCTAAGGGTGGAAAAGGGTCATCAACCACCTTCAGTTATAGTCTGGTGGGGTGTCTCTTGCGATGGGGCCACTGACCTGCATTTCTGCGAACAGGGAGTCAAAATATCGACCAAAGTTTACCAAGAAACCGTTTTGAAAGCTGTTGTGAAGCCTCTTAACAATTTCCTGATCCTAAGCCAGCCATGGACTTTCCAGCAGGATTCTGCGCCGGCCCATAAAATTTGCCGAAACAATTTGCCAGCGTTCATTTCCTCTGAAAAATGCCCCTCAGGCAGTCCAGATTTGAACTTATTAGATTACAAATTGTGGACGGTTTTAGAGGACAAGGTTTGTCTCAAAACATACGCCAACATTGGATCTCTTAAGACTGCTTGGGTTCGAACTGTGGCTAATTTTCCAATGGACGAGGTTCGTGCAGCTATTGACGATTGGCCAGTGCGACTTAAGGCGTGTGTAAAGGCAAGAGGCGGAAATTTCAAATAAGTAGATTCTTTTTGGATACAATATACATCCATAAATATATTAAAAAATATTTGTTCCAAAAACATTCAATACTTTTTATTTTACAGAATTAAACGTGTGTAACAGTATTTATGTCCCTACTAAGCATATGGTAACCACTTCATGGTGGTTAACATGGTTTCTACCCACTGTTCGGTGTCAATACGAGAAATCTGTTATTGATAGAAAAAGAAACAAAAATACTAGTCAGATGTAAACAAAACAATAAACAAAAGAAAAACAAGAATAAAATTAAAAAAAATATATATGTGAACTAAAAGTATTAAGGTAGGAGAAGCATATAAGCACAGTGTTTTTTTTTGGCGATGCGTTGTCCATATTAACGACTTACGATTTCCCATCTCGTTCAAAAAAAAAACACTCCGTTGCTGGGCTCATAGGTACGGCGGCGGTTGCGACTAGGTGGCAGCTAACCCATTGAAGGTACACTCAATTCTTGGACAATAACACTTTGATTTGAAATTGTCAATACACACTGGCATTAACCACAAAACGTAAATAAAAAAGAATTAACAAAAAAAATGGGGAAAGAAGTGGTATTTAATATGTATTTTTATGCGAGAGAAAAAACAAACGATTGATATTCATGTTGCACCTGTGGCCGTATACAATTCGTGGAATTTTTTCGATATTTCTCTTGCTTTAATTGTTCCAAAGGGAGTGCGCACATTTGTATGTGTGTGTGTGTATGATCGATTCACTCGAAACCTATTTGCATATCTGGGTCTTGACGCTATCCACATGTTAATGTTGCCAAATTAATGACGACCACTACTGGCCGGTGATTGCTTACACATTTTTTACCATTGGAGGCATTGAAAGCAATTTCTCTTTCAGAGACGTTTACCGCCCGCCGCCACCACAATGAATTCTCTATAACTGCCAATTGTCATTGGAATTATTATGAATATTTTGTCTAATGTCGGATTTTTGATCATTAAATGCCGATAATGAATTACGCTTTTTATGAGTCATAAACAAATTATGTTTAATTTCATGGCAATTCTCTGGAATTTTTTATTCCAAAGCGGAAAAACTGCATGGAAGTGACTAATGTGAGGAGTTCAATGCTTCTGCAAGGATTCAGCCGAACTAAGTAGACAGTCAGAAGAAAAAACGGTTTATACACTGAGAAGAAATAGAACCTTTTATAAGGTTAACTTAACCATAAATAAACATGATGTGGTAGAGGTATATTTTTAGAAAAAAAATATAAAAATTCAAATCAAGTGTGGAATCTTTGAAGGACATTTTATGACATTTATTTTTTTAATATAATTTCCTTCAAATGTTGGCTGCAACTAAGCCTCAGGGTTTCTATTCTAAGGGTACAATTTTGGATGACTCGTTCGAGCATTTCGACCAGCATGGCACGGTTACGTTCCGACCATCATCATTTTTGAAAAATATGCACCGATGATTCCACCAGCCAATAAATCGCACCAAACCATGGTTTTCTCTGGGTATAATGGCACCTCTTCTTGTTGCTCTTCAGCCCAACTGCGGCAATTTTGTTTATTTGTCATTGAGCGTTGAAATGGGCAACATCACTGAACAAAATTTTGGTCGAAAACAGCGGATCTTCCCGTTTCACACCGTACGCTAATTTCCATAATACAGTTGCCAACATTAGAAGGTTAATATTTTCACAAAATATTTTTTTGGTCTCAAAAAATACCTCTAGATGGATCACCCTATATGAGGTTAATTTGACATTTTGTTGTTGACAAGTATTTAACAGTAAAAATAATTAATTTAACTATTCTAGGTTGCATTTTTTAATCATAAAAATTGTTAATTTTAAAATTTCATAGTTAATTTATTAAAACAGTACATGTTCAATTTAATTGGTTACCTCTTTTAACCAGAAATATAGTTACTGTTACAATTTTAAATATTAAATTAACCTACTAATTATGTTTGTGTTGTGTTTACATTTATTCGGTCTTTTTTCATTATTATGACTTGAACAGTTTTTATTCTGGTTGGAGAACTTTTTGTTGTTTCTTCTTCAGAATTAACTAAAAAATTGGTAAAATGTATTGGCTACGGTTGCTAGGCAGACGGTACAGCTGTTTTTAAACCCGCAAAGGTTTTTCTTCAGCATTCTTTGCCTCAATACCGTTAGTCTACGGTATTTTAAAAATGTTTCAACTTTCATCATGGAGTGGTCAGATAATGAGAATCGTATCGCTGTAATAGCGCTTTTCAAGTGTGAAATAAAAAAAGCGATATTTTCAAAACGCTCTGGCCACTAGGGATTAGCCGCATGTTCGTCTACCGATGCATAAAACTGTTTGAGGAGACTGGAGATGTAAAAGACCGCCACCGGTTCGGCCGCCCACGCTCTATTCGAACACCGCATGTCATCAAAGCCGTTAAATCAAGAATTCACAGAAATCCGCTCCGAAAACAGAAAATCATGGCCCGTGAGATAAATATCACGCAAAAGCCTATGAGTCGAATCATTCAAAAAGACTTGGGACTTGGGGCTTTTACACGACGTACCGGACATTTATTGACTGCAGCTTTAAAAAACAATAGGATTGAAAAACGCAAACGTATTTTGCTGAGGCACGCTGATAACTTGCACAGAAAAAATTTTTTCACCGATGAAAAAATTTTTACCGTTCAGAAAAAATTTAACAAGAAAAATGACAGAGTGTATGCGCGGTCATCTAAGGAAGCATCTGAACTGGTCCCAAGGGTGGAAAAGGGTCATCCATCACCCAGCTTCAGTCATGGTTTGGTGGGGTGTCTCTTACGATGGGGTCACTGACCTGCATTTCTGCGAACAAGGAGTCAAACATCGGCCAAAGTTTACCAAGAAACCGTTTTGGAAGCTGTTGTGAAGCCTCTTAACAATTCCCTATTCCAAAACCAGCCATCGACTTTCCAGCAGGATTCTGCGCCAGCCCATAAGGCTAAAACGTCCCAGGCCTGGCTTCGAAACAATTTGCCAGCGTTCATTTGCTCTGAAGAATGACCCTCAGGCAGTCCACATTTGAACCCATGGCTTACAAATTTTGGACGGTTTTAGAGGTTGTCACATAAGATACCCCAACATTAGATCTCTAAAGACTGCTTTGGTTCGAGCTGTGGCCAATTTTCTAATGGACGAGGTTCTTGCAGCTATTGACGATTGACCAGTGCGACTTAAGGCTCGTGTAAAGGCAAAAGGCGGACATTTCGAATAAGTAGATTCTTTTTGGATACAATATAAGTATACATCAATAAATATATTAAAAAATATTTGGTCCAAAAACATTCAGTACTTTTTTATTTTACAGCTTAAAACGTGTGTAACAGCATATCCGTTGCTTGAGGTCTTCTTGGTAAAGTGGCACTTAACGAAACTGCAGTCACTTCTGCTTGTAACTAAATGTCTTTCCGGCTGTTTTTTCAAAATATTTACAACATTTTTTGTAAAAATGTGCATTTGTTCATCGCCTCATAACGAAAATAATAAACGGCATACAATTTTTTTTGTAAACATATGAATTTGTCGATCTCTTGAAATTGGAAGCATTTCCAGCCTTTTGATAAAGACACCCCAAAGAAAACTAGCCGAAAGGAAACTCCCAAACTAAGCCAAAGGCAACACCAAGAAAGATTGATCGGAAACTACAAAGTTGTCATTTTAAGATTATCAAACCGCCTGGAAGTCAGTTGAGTCCACGATAGTAGGTAGTCAAACGAGCGAGGAACCTGATGGCTTTTTGTCATAATTTGTTTGGGACTGAACAAGGAGTGCACGGAGCGAGCTTCTGGGGATTCTTTCTCATTGCGAGGACCTTCAGTAAATGAGAATCATCCCATATAAGTTCATTCTTAACCAAGTCAAAATAGTCTGCGACATAAGATCATAAAGGCCTACAACATAAAAATATCATTAGACCGGAAGAAATGACACTGGAAAACACCAAAAGTGAACTCAAGAGAAAAGCTTACAAAATGAAATGATCTAAGCCAAGATAAATTCAAATATACCTACAAATGCCAACACTGTTTGCCTTATTCTACGACAATATTTTTCTGTGAGAAAAAATCTCAGATGGAAGTGAACATTTGCCCCCCTTAGCAAATAGCGCAACGCAAGGCCTTGCAAATCTATTCAAGGCATCTTGTGACACTTGACAGTTGCCGCGCAGACTCACTTGCTAAAAAGCGGCGCGATTGTATCTCAAAAGGAACTCAAATGTATGCGCATTTTCATATTTCTTTTTATGTTTAATTTGAATATGATGTCTTTTTATATTCGCCAAATAAAAGCCACTGTGTGGAATAAATGCCGCACTGAGTTATGGAGGGCACATATTGCGCGCTGTGTTTTGTGGTTTGCCGCAAAAGCCGATGCACCAGAAAAGGACACCGTGTCTCGACGAACGCTTGATGACGATAATTCCCAGACAACGAAATGATGTCATAAGCAAGAGAAAAATCCCCCCACTAAAGGCTCAAAAAACGAAATGGTGCTTGATGGACGAGGTTGCACAACGTCGCGCCAACATGTCTATGTTTTAGTTCAAAATATAAAAAGAAACCTTAAGCATTAATTTCAACGAATGACAAAAAATTTCCATAATTATTATGAAAAACAGGAGATAATGGGCGAACAAAAGGATTAATGTTAGTTGCCGCATGGTAAATGAACAAAAAGTTTTTATGGATTAAGCAGACATTAAATTATTAATTAAATTAAATTATTACAAGGAGCAAATGTACGAGGGCGACCGCAAAACTAACTGGCCTGGCACATTTTCTGTTTTACTAGCAACTTTTTTGTTTTTTAAAAGCAATCTTTTATAAGCCATCTGTCAAAATTTCCGAAATATTTAATGATTATTTTCTTTGTTACGGGTGATTGAAGTAATATTTTTTGAAAAATGGAAAATAAAGAGTTTCGTGCGGTAATTAAACACTTTTATATGAAAGGTTATGCGCCACAATTAATCAAAGATGAATTGGATTCTGTTCATGGTGATAATGCACCATCATACTCCACCGTGAAATCCTGGGTTCAACAATTTAAAATGGGTCGTTCAAGTACGGAAGATGAACAACGCTCTGGAAGACCGAAAACTGTTACTACTATTGAAAACATAAGAAAAATATTTAATGAAGTGACTGAAGATAAACGAATAAAGCTCAGAGAACTTGCTGATATTGTTAAGATACACGAAAAACAAGTTTGGAGTATTTTACATGATGAACTCCACATGAAAAAGCTATCCGCAAGATGGGTGCCGCGTTTGTTGACTTTGCCCCAAAAAATCGTCCGTGGGACCAATTCCGAGGAGCTTTTAGCGATTTATCAGCGTTATCCAATAGAGTTCTTGCGCCGATTCATAACTGTTGATGAGACATGGATCCATCACTACATCCCAGAATGCAAAGAACAGTCAAAACAATGGATAGAAGCTGGTAAAAGTGGTCCCAAGAAGGCGAAAACTGTTAAGTCAGCAGGAAAAGTAATGGCCACAGTATTTTGGGATGCAAGGGGTATAATATTTATTGATTATCTTGAGAAAGGAAAAACTATAAATAGTGAATATTATTGTGCATTATTGGATCGGTTGAGTGAAGAAATCAAGATTAAACGACCGCATTTAGAAAAAAAAAGTTATTTTTCATCAAGATAATGCTCCTTTACACACTGCATTTTTAACTCAACAAAAACTGGCCGAATTACGATTTGAAATTGCTCCGCATCCACCATATAGTCCAGATTTAACTCCTTCTGATTATTTCTTGTTTCCAAATTTAAAAAAAATTCTCGGTGGCAGAAAATGTTCGTCCAATAGCGAGGTTATTGCTGAAACTAAGGCATATTTTGAAGGTCTTGAAAAATCTTATTTTTCGGATGGAATTTAAAAACTTGAAAAACGCTTGATGAAGTGTATTGAGTTGGAAAGAGATTATGTTGAAAAATTAATAATAATAATTCCAAAAAAAAGGTTATTTTTATGTTAGGCCAGTTACTTTTGCGGTCGCCCTCGTACAACAACAAACGATCGCAACAAACCAAAAAAACTCAAAAATTACAATATTTTAGTTAAATGAAGAAACCGATTTAGATCTTTAGCCTACCTCTATAGCTCAATAGCTCAACTAATAACGGGTGATCCATCTAGAGGTATTTTTTCAGAACAAAAAAAATGTAAAAATTCAAATCAAGTGTGGAATCTTTATTGGTACTTTGAAAGGACATTTTATGGCATTTATTTTTTGAAAATAATAACCTTCAAATGTTGGCAACTGTATTATGCAAATGAGCGTTCGGTGAGGAACGGGAAGATCAGCTGTTTTCGACCAAAATTTTGTTCAGTGATGAGGTCCATTTCTGGCTCAACGGCACAGTCAATAAACAAAATTGTCGCATTTGGGCTAAAGAGCAACAAGAAGAGGTTCAAGAGGTGCCATTATACCCAGAGAAATCACGGTCTGGTGCGGTTGATGAGGCCCATTTCTGGCTCAACGGCAAAGTCAATAAACAAAATTGCCGCATTTGGACTAAAGAGCAACAAGAAGAGGTTCAAAAGGTGCCATTATACCCAGGGAAAACCACGGTTTGGTGCGGTTTATAAGCTGGTGGAATCATCGGTGCATATTTTTTTTAAAAATGATGATGGCCGGAACGCAACCGTGAATGGTGCTCGCTATCGCGCTATTATATCGATATTTAGGCTACCTGAAATTGAAGCCCGTAATCTTGACGACACTTGGTTTCAATAGGACGGTGCCACTTGCCATACAGCTGCTCAAATAATAGATAGGTGAGTTGGCCGCCTAGATCGAGTGATATCACACCTTTAGACATTTTTCTTTGGGGGTAAGTCCAAAGTCGATACTAAAAACCAGCTACGTTTCAGGTTTTGGAAGCCAACATTACGCGTGTCAATAAAGCCATACCGCCTGAAATGCTCGAACGAGTCATCCAAAATTGGACCCTTAGAATGGAAACGCTGAGGCGTAGTTGCGGCCAACATTTGAAGGAAATTATTTTCAAAAAATAAATGCCATAAAATGTCCTTTCGAATTACCAATAAAGATTCCACACTTGATTCGAATTTTTATATTTTTTTTTGGTTCTGAAAAAATACCTCTTGATGGATCACCCTATTTATTAGAACACGTTTTTGGTACCTCAGACCATTTGGCTTATAATTGGCTTATATGGTCCAAATTGGCCCACGATTGGCTGTTTACCCATCGAAATATACTACTATATCAAATTTGATCAAAATCGAAATTATTTGGGTTTTCTGGAGCGGTTAGATGTAAAATGGGGAGAGTAATTTGTAAAGGGTGTTTTGTTAGACAAGATGGCCACCGATCTTGATTTTTACGAGAAAATTTTGCTCAGCGATGAAGCTCACTTTGCGTTGAATGCAAACGTTAAAATCCAAAATTGTAGCATTTGGAGTAATGAAAATCCCAAAAGCCATTGTTTAGACGCCGTTACATCCCCAACAAGTCGCTGTTTGGTGTGCTCTATGGGGAGATGGAATCATTGGTCCATATTTCTTCAAAAATTAATCCATCCATAATGTTACAGTCAATGGGGAACGCCATTATTAATGTCTTTTTCGTACCTGAATTGGAAAATGTTGATGTGGACGACCTTTGGTTCCAACAAAACTACACGCTACATGCCATACGGCCAACGAAACAACCAATTTATTGATGGAAACTTTTGATGAGCGCATTATCTACGGTCGTGGGCATGTGGCGTGGCCTCCAAGATCGTACGATTTGACACTGCTGGACTATTTTTTGTGCGGTTATGTGAAGATAAGCCCGACACGATTGACGCCCTGGAAGAAAATATTTGGTGCGTTATTGCTGACATACGGCCCCAAATGCTGCAAAAAGTGGTCGAAAATTGGGCCTCTCGGTAGGATTTTATTCGAGCCATTTCGCGGAAATCATTTTAAAAACATAATGGCAAACCCTTATCTTTATAATAAAGCTAAATTCTTGGCCATAGCATTAAATTATATGCGTTTTATTTTTTCTTCAAAACCACACGTCTGAAAAAACAACATTTACTAAGGCTGTATAAAACTGTAGACAAATAAAAATAAAAAAGGAATAAAATCGGTTGAATATATGTGATGAAGTTAAATTTAAATATTAACCGATTATCTTTAACATATCATAGGTGTTTGTTAAAAATCTATTTACCTCTGAATTTAAACAAATTTCCGATAGCCCTACAATTATAACGTGTGATCCATTTCGAGGTTCCCTAGTTTTTAAAGAAAAAACACAGAAAATTCAAATTGAATGGGAAATGTTTATTATCATTTGAAAGAACATTCTTTGGCATTTATTTTATGAAGATTATGTCTATCAAATGTTGGCCGCGGCTACGTCTCAGATAATCCATCCGTTGAGTCCAATTTTCGATGACTCGTTCGAGCATTTCGACTGATGACACGCGTGATGTTTTGCACTGAGGCCTGAATCGAAGCGGGTTTGTCCGCATAAACTTTAGACTTTACTCGTACATATCCCACAGGATAAAGTCTAACGGTGTGATATCACACGATCTTGGTGGCCAATCGATCGGTCCAAAACGGGAAATTATCTGCTTACCAAAGTGTTCTCTCAATAAATCCATTGATCGATGCGATGTGTGGGAAGTGGCGCCGTCTTGTTGAAACCAAATGTCGCCGAGATCACGAGCTTCAATTTCAGACATCAAATAGTTGGTTATCATGGCACGATAAGGGTCGCCATCAACGGTTACTTTCTTACCGGCATCATTTTTGAAAAAATATGGACCGATGATTTCACCGGTCCACAAACCACAACAAACCGTTGTTTTTTCCGGATGAAGTGGCGGCTCTTGAACCTCCTCTGGTTGCTCTTCGTCCCAAATGCGGCAAATTTGCTTGTTTACATACCCACAAGCAGAAAAAAAGTACGGTTGTGGTGACAATATTCGAAAAGGATTATGGTTGTGGTACAACAATATTATGATTCTCACAACAATAGTATGATTCAAATATAGCCATACTATGATCCTCACAACAATAGTATGATACACACTCAACCATACTATGATCCCCACAACCATAGCATGATCCTCATATCCATAGTATGTTTCACATACAACCATAGTATGATCCTCACAACCATAGTATGATTCACACGCAACCATGTTATGATCCCTACAACCATAGTATGATCACACACAATTATACTATGATCCCCAATATAATTTATTAGAATTTGTTTAAGTTGTCGACAATAGATTTGAGTTATGAAAATTATTCAAAAAAAACATTAAATTCCAAATAATAGGAGTGATTTATTTCACAGTAGAAAAAATAAGTTTAAATAAACGAAAGCGTTTTTATTAAAAATATTTCAGCTAAAAAAAGCCAAAGCAGCTTGTTTAAAATATTTTAATTTCGATAAAAAAAGTACTATTATTGCATTAGATCCGTACCAATAACATTTGTTCTTAAAAGCATATTTAAATGAAGAAAAATTACAATCATACAGTATGATTGCCGTAATCATACTTTTTGTACTTTTGTCGCACCAACCATATTTATATTGTTGATATAACCATATTTTCATTTTTAAATTTGGCAATAATACAATTGTTACATTTCAACAATATTAATATTGCAGCAATTATACTATTGTCAAAACTGAATTCGGTGAACAATGCTATGGTTGCGACGAACATACTTTTATTGTGGAGAGCATATTATTATTTCCGTGACCATGTAGTAACCATGTTTTTTCTCTGCGTACTCTGGCCGGAAATGGGCCTCATCGCTGAACAAAATTTGGCTCGAAAACGTCGGATCTTCTTGGCACTTTTCAAAAGCCCATAGAGTGAAGCGATGTCACCTGGGAACGTCTGGCGGCTTCAGTTCTTGCTCAAGCTGCATTTGTACGCTTTCAATTTAAGATCTCGACGTAAAATGCGCCAAGTCGTCCCATACGTCATTTCAAGTTGCTGCAAACGGCGACGAATCGACTCTCCACTGTCTTGGTGTACACTCTGAGCTACGGACGCTACATTTTCTTCACTGCGTGCTGGACGTGGTCTATTCGTTCGAATATTATCCAATAATGAATGCTGGGTCTCAAGATGGGTGATGGTGTTGCGAATAGTACGCTCAGTAGGCCGATTATGTTGACCATAAGTGGAACGAAGTGCACGAAACGCATTCCACACAGAACGTGAATTTTCGTAATAAAGTTGAACGATTTGTAAACGTTGTTCAGGAGTAAGTCTTTCCATGATGAAATGCCAAACAGTTCTAAACACAAATAACATGAGAGCATAACACGACTCACACGTTATCTGTCAAAAAAAATCTATTAAAATAAGTATCTCTACTCGGATCACCCATTACTTTAATATTAAAAATTATCATATTTTAGATGAAAAGTCGAAGGAAGTAAAATTCTGTAAATTGTGTAGTAACTCAGTTTAAGAGAGCCCATATTTTATTAATAAAAACAAAATTCTACCGATAAATCGAATACGCAAATAATAAGTTTTTTCTTTCTCTTACATACAGGATTGAAAAAATCGAAAAAGGAAATAACCCGCAGCAAAAAACAGGGTAAGTCGACATGTCAGGTTTAAGCTACGAGTATTTTGGAGAAACCGACTGTCTGGTTTGAAGACAAAAGCCTGCTGTCGGTTTATTGGTTTTGGATACTCTAGCGCTTTACCTTAATTTCTCAGTATTAACTGCACCCATTCTTGAATTGATACCGAGATTTCTCTATAGTTCGCTTACAGCCATTTAATGGACAAAAATTAATTTTTAGAAGACCCGAAAATTCCAATTGTACCTACATCCTCGCTCGAACTTATGCGAAATACAAACCAAATTATTCCGAGGGTTGCTAAATATATTCCTGGCCAGGCACTAAGTGTTGCCAGACGCCATCTGACATTTCCATTAGAAAGTTTGACATTTTTTAGCCAAAACGTACTGAGAACGTTTTAACGTAGACCATCGTTTGTGTTGTTTACAGTGACTTGAAAAAATCAATTTGGCAAAACAAATGAAATTAACTCGTGAACATTTTCGTGCGATCATTTTTCACAACTTTTGACGTGGATTATCACGACAAGAGTGCATCGATGAACTTAAGTCTTTGTATGGCGATGAAGCACCATCCTATAGCACTGTGAAAATCTAGTTTAATGAATTCAATCGTGGTCGACGCTCGCTTAAAGACGAAGGTCGTGAAGGTCGTCCAAAAACGGCCGTTGAGCCAGAGAACATTGAGGCCGTGCGTGAACTGATAATGCAAGATCGTCACGTGACATACCGTGAGAGAGAGGCATCCTTGAGCATTTCTTTCACCAGCATACATTCGATATTGTAAAAAAGGTTCGTTCTCATTCTCCCGCACACTTTGACAATCGCTCAAAAAAGGCTCGTGTCTGTCGATGGTGCAAAGAAATTTTAAAAATACTATCGCGTTGCTTCAAAAGACGTTTATAAGATCGTCACAGGTAACGAATCATGGATCTATGCGTATGAGCCTGAAACTAAACAGCAATCGACCGTGTGGGTCTTCGACGATGAGCCAAATCGAACGAATGTTTTTCGTGGAAGAATCACTTCGAGGCAAATGGTCGCCTGTTTCTTCTGAAAAACTGGTCACGTGGCGACTGTTTCGCTTAAGCAACGTAGGACGGTCAATTCTGAGTGGTACATCACAATTTCTTTGCCTGAAGTCTGCGGAGAAATTCGAAAAACGAACAAGAGAAGACGAATCATTGTGCACTGCACCATGACAATGCGAGCTCTCACACATTGGCTCAAACCAGCGCCTTTTTGACCGGCCAAAACGTCGAATTGATGGGTCATCCGCCGTACGGCCATGACTTGGCACCTAATGATTTCTTTTTATTCCCGCTCATCAAGAAAAAATGCGTGGTCACCGATTTTCGTCGCCAGAAGATGCTGTTGAAGCGTTCAAAAACCATGTTTTGGAGGTGTCTCAATCGGAGTGGAAAAAGTGCTTCGACAATTGGTTTGAGCGCATGCAAAAGTCTAAAAATCATGCTGGGGAATACTTTGAAAAACAATAAAACCATGTTTGATGATAAATATTCGCCTTTTCATAATTAGGCCAGTAATATATATAGCAGCCCTCATCTCAATTGATGACGAGAGGAAGTCTTATATCCAAACTAGCCCCCGGCCCACATACGGCTCATAAACTATCTTAAGTATGAGCTGATACTGAACTGAAAACTACTTAAGGCATTGCACGTCTCTATGAGGAAGAGCGCGTCATGAACTGGGTTGGTTGGCAACGGAGAACAAACCCGCTGGCGGACGGACGGCTGTTTTTATTAAAATATTTGCAATTTCAATGAAATGAAGTCATCACAACACCAAAACAACTGATGTTCAGCACTGAGAACAATAATGACGGCGACGAGCAGGATTTATTTCCCCCTCTTGGCGTTTGCTGAGTCAATCGCCGGGACAAGCAACAACCAAAAAAGGATGATTAAATCCTTAGGCCGAATTTGTGTTAGCTTTAATGTCAACACTGACTGCTGGTCAGCAATGGCAGAAAGAATATTAAATTAAAACATGACATAAGGGGAGGGGAAGCTTTGCTAACCGAAGGGGTTGTGGTAAGCGAGGCAAGGCGTTTTGGATTATATTGGTCATTTGGTTGTTTAGCTGGCCAAACTCTTTACGCGTGGCTTTAATGATGGTATTTATATGACTATCATGTTTGACTTTGTATCGTCCAGTAATCTTTCAACATGTGCCGCCTTAAGGCTAGGGTCTTAATTGCTTAAATGGCGGCGCCATATGTAAATTTGCATTTTAAGCCAGAACTCTAGAAACTTAGGCGGATATTTCTTCTGTTAACATTATTGGGGGGACACGATGGCCAAACACTCAAATGCAAATTAAAATGTTCAATTAAAATGCAACAAAACGTTTATAAACCAAAAAAAAACAGTGTCAAGTTTTGAAGCGACTTTTTAATTTAACTTTTGACACTTTTGAAGATTAGATCCTTATCTAGCCGCTTCGTACCGTTTGCGTATCCTGCGGTTCAGTTCCACACCTCTCCGTTAATGTTCATCACTTAAGTCAATTACACGCATTTGTAACTGATAGTGAACAATTAAAAGTCAGTCGTGTTGTTGTCTGTCTGCCCTCCTTTTTCGGTTGCATGGATACTTTCCTTGCTTGTTTTTTCTTTTGGGTGGAAAACTCCACCAAAAGTTACAAGATTTTAACATTAAAAATGTTAATTAGGCACTCATTCATTCATGCATTCTCCCTCTTCCAACCAGCCGATTACGTCTACCGGGGAGTGTTAACAGTCTTTGCCAACGGCAGCAGTTTTCACAGGTACTATGGTCGTTGGAGGCTCTAGTCCAGGTCTAGTTGCACAATTGAAAACGACGATTCCTTGGGCTGTTTGTGGAATTGTGTTGAGTTTTTTTCCCTTTTTTGTTGCCTTACATGTTGTTTTTGGCGTTGTATTTGAATTAAACCGCTATGGAAGGAAGTTCAGATGTAAGAGTACGTGGGGTGTTTGTTAAATGCGTTTGGGAGTTTTTGGCGCAAGATAAACTGATTCTCATTTACTCAATGTAAATCAATGTGACATTAATTCAGGCAATTTAAAGTTAGCTCCGCCCATAGGAAATAATTAGGGATTTCAACCAAAAGTAATTTTGGACTGCGATGTAAAAAAGTTATACAAAATTTGTATTCAAAATTCTGTTTTCTGGGCCGGTCTAGGGTCAATTTACATGTCCACCTACACTGGACATACACACATTGTCGCCGTTGCAGGAAAATTGGCCATTGCGTGAGATGTATTTACTAAATATGGCTAAGGCCGCCTTGGACATAGATGTCATCTAGGGATGGGCATCTATGTCCACCTACACCTACACGTAGAGAAAAAAATATGGTTACTAAATGGTCACGGCAATAATAATATGTTCGTTGAACCTTGGTATGATTGCCGCAATATTAGTATTGTTGAAATGTAACAATATTATTATTGTCAAATTAATAAAAGAAAATATGGTTGTAGCAAATGCATATGTGACAGCGCATAGGGAAAGGGACCTAAGGGTAATTTTCACTTTTTTTCTTTTTTTTATGTGGAAAACATCTGAGCATCGAATGAGACCGATCCCATGCCCCAAAAGTGTTCCCTCCCAGAGATATGCTCGTTTTATGAAAGTGAAGTCGTCGAAAGAAAAAAAAAATTTTTACCCTTAGGTCCATTTCTCTATGCGCTGTCACATATGGTTTTGAGGATCATACTATGGTTGTATGTAAAACATTTTATGGTTGTGAGGATCATAATATGGTTATGGAGAAAATAGTATGGTTGAGTGTGAATCATACTATGGCTGTAGGGTTCATAGTATGGTTATGTTTGAATCATACTATTGTTGTGAGGTTCATAGTATGGTTGTGGGGATCATAGTATGTTTGTATTTGATTCATACTTTTGTCGTGAGGTTCATAGTATGGTTGTGTAGATCATAGTATGGTTGTATTTGAATCATACTATTGTTGTGAGGATCATAACAATGTTGTGCCACAACCATTTACCCAACAATAGTATGATGCTCTTCGAATATTGTTATGTCAACCATACTCTTTTTACGTGTAGAATCCTGGAAACTGGCTTGTAGATAAATATAGGGTGATCAATCTAAAGGTATTTTTTTCAATGGGAGTTTTTTCACAGATTACGCGTGATTTGTGTTTTAATATTTTTTTCTTTTTAGTATTGTTTGCCATTTCAGCATTGAAAGACTTACACCGCTAAACCCACGGTTTTGGTGCAGTTTATGGGTTGGTGGAATCATTATTCTTTATGTTTAAAAAAATTATGATGACCGGACCGCAACTGTGAATGGTGCTCGCTATCGCGCCATGATATCGGACTTTTTGCTACCTAAAGTTAAAGCCCGTAATCTTGGCAACATTTGGTTTCAACAGGACGGTGTCACTTGCCATACAGCAGCTCAAACAATCGATCTATTGAGAGGTCATTTCGATGAACAGCAGTTTTACGTTTTGTATCGGTCAGTTGGTCGTTGGTTTTGTATGGTCATGTTGTGATATTACACCTTTAGACTTTTTAGGCTAAAGTCCAAGGTCTATGCTGACTAACCAGCTAAAATACAGGTTTTGGAAGCCAACATTACGCGTGTCAATAACGCCATACCAGTCAAAATGCTCGAAGGAGTCAACCAAAATTGGACCCTTAAAATGGACATTCTGAGACGTAGTTGCGGCCAACATTGAACGAAATTATATTCAAAAAATAAATGGCATAAAATGTCCTTTCGAATGAATAATAATGATTTCACACTTGATTTAAATTTTTTATTTTTTTTTAATCATACATTTATTGATCACCCCATGCATATATTATTGATCGCCATAAAATGATCAGTCATGCCCCTCTGTCAAAAAACCGACCATTAATGTTCGAGGGCAGATGAGTATCCAAAAACTATTAAATCTTCGCATAAATCCATTAAGTAATTACATTCAAGATTCGAATCAATTTAAGAGTCAGACCGGACTGTATAGAGGCGCTAGAGTCCCAAAAAATTGGTCCCCTTGAACTATGGACATATGATATTAAAAACTATAAAATTTCGTTACAAGTCAAAATATATCATATTATTTTTACTATTCCGAAACATTTGGAGGCTTCACCTATGGGTCTAAGGTCCCTAGGGTGCTGAAAAATACGTCCTTCGGAACATAGGAATATGAGTTATAAGAAACAGTGAAATTTTCTGTCATATCTGCATATGACATAATTTTTTTGATTTTAATGAGCGATTTAGCTGTGAGCCCTTGACCTATGGACGGGGTACAAACATTTTCAAACATACATATGGGCATCCAGAAACAGTGAAATATTTTAACAAATCCAAATATGTACCTATATTAAAGATTTGCGCCAATTTGAGACTCGGGCCGGCCCATACGGACTTAATGGGCTGCTTGCACTAATACAAATGGATATTAAAGATATTTAAATTTCTTAACAAAACAGAATTTTACATTAAGTTTACGATTCAAAGAAAATGTAAGGCTCTGATCCTTGTACCTAAGGTCTCTAGAGCGCTTAAAAATATGCCCCTTTGAACATGGACATACAGAAATAGGTAAAGATTCTAAAAAATCTGACTATGACATCAATTTTTCGATTTGGCAAAATTGGAAGCCTTGACGTAGTGGCGTCGTTATGCTGCTAACCGGTACCCAAAAATCGTTTTCTAATGTTAGGGGTATCCAGAAATAGTGAAGTTTTCTTTCAAATCCGAATATCTACCTATGATAAGGTTTGTGTCAATTTGGGAGTCGGACCGGTCAATTTGGGAATCGGACCTGCCTTCTTCAACTATGCACATATGAGTATTTAAGACAAAAAAGTTAAGTCTGTCCCTAGGCTGACGAACAAAAATTTTCTTTCAGACTTGGAGAAATGAGTACTTGGAATTTTTCTGGACATTCATTTTACGATTTGACTTAATGAAATGCCTTGACCTATGGGCGTGATCTATGTGGCCTGGGACCCAGAAACTTGCCTATCATCTTCGGAAACAAATTTGCATTAAAAAGAGCAACATTTTTACAACATTTCAAAATTAAACCGATATTAAAGATTTGGGCCAATTTTGCACTCGGTCCAAAGAGGCCAAAACGTCGTCCTCCTTCAACTATACTAATAGGCATATGAGTATTAAAAAAATCCGAAAACAACATTAATTCAACGATTTGACTATATTTGAGGTTTTGGCTCAAAGGTCACGAGCACCGAAAATGAGATATCTTCGAACATCAGCTGTTCAGAAACTTTGGATTTGACTATTTGACTATATTTGAGGTTTTGGCTCATAGGCACCGAAAATGAGATCCCTTCGAACATCAGCTGTTCAGAAACTGTGGATTTGACTATTTGACTATATTTGAGATTTTGGCTCATAAGCACCGAAAATGAGATCCCTTCGAACATCAGCTGTTCAGAAACTGTGGAATTTGCTTTCTAATCTAAATATGCTTTATTTTTTAGATTTGTCTCTATTTTTGATCCATCTATGATCCATCTATGGGCTTACTACAGGCCTCTTCGGTAGCCTAATACCTATGGGTTCTTCAAGACAACGAAATGTATGAAAAACGTAGTTCTCTCAAACATGGACCACCTAGGAACAACCATTTCCCCCAATATGATTTGCTTCAGGCTTACATGCATAGATTTATGATTCGTCACCTGTAACAATGTTTTATACCGCATTTGAGTTACAGCGGTTGTATTTGTTTAACATTTCGGATCAAACGAAAACAAATTTTTTCACGGCCAAATACACTTGCAATATCTTATGGATGCTTGTCCTAATAGGGTCCAAAAATGCTTCAATTTCTCGGTATTTCACATGTCGATCTGAAAATCCACACCGAAAATTGTAAAAAATCATAGCACGAAAATGTTCAAAGGGTAAATTCCATTATTTAACCAATACGAATTTTTCTACACACAGCAAAAAAAAAACAAATCGAGCTCAAATGATAAATGATGAGTTATAATATGTGTTGCGCAAAATAGAAAGGGACCTAAGGTTAAAAACCAGTTTTGTTCAGGAGAGCCATTTTAAAGATTAGGTCCCTTTCTATTTGCGCTTAAAATCGTCGACTTCACTTTCAAAAAACCCGCATATCTCTGGGAGGGAACAGTTTTGGGGCATGGGATCGGTCTCGTTTGATGCTCAGATGTTGTCCACATCAAAAAAAGAAAAAAAAAAGAAAATTAATTTTTTTACCCTTAGGTCCCTTTCTCTATGCGCTGTCACATATGCTGAAATATGGCAAACATTCCAATGGAAGTTTCAGTTTGCATCTGGCAACACTCGTATTGCCAGCCTTCGTACTACCAATGCCATACTAACACGCAATCTATGGTGGAGAATATAAAAGCTGCAGCCCTGCCCTAATTTCACGTTTTCCACTTGTTTCTTCAGTATTCATAAATAGCATTTTATTAAATATCTCTGCGGAATGAAGACCTTAAAAACTGTAGTCTTAACTTCTGCTGAGACTCAGTTTTTGACATATTTTTTTTAGAAACTCCGATCAATATTATCGATATGCATATATCGGGATCTGTTGAGTTTGACAACGAAGTTCAACGTTTGATGACCAAGCAAACCTACACACCTTAGACTAGAGTTGACTTTAAGAATGTTTCCTCATCCCACACTCGACTTTCATTCGCACATCAAAAGCACCTTTGCTAGCCGTCCACGTATTTTCGCAGACATAAAAGTTTTTCTATTATAAAACAGATGTGCCGCCTCATGTTTGGACTAACTAAAAGCCATGTCAGAAACGTTAACAAATCCGCCTTCAGACACTCAACGTACAGGTAGCACCAGCAACAACAACCACACACTTCAGAACAACCACGCGAGAAGCGGCAACAAACGAAGCGCAAACAACGTGGCAACTGGCAGCTAGAGAAGAGGATGATGCTCTGGTCAGCCGGCAAGCAGCCAGGAGCAGCTCTCAGCTACAATGAAACCGGCAAACCAACAAAGTTTTAACGAGGAAAACAAACCTCCGTAATTTGCATATAAAACAACCTGAAGCTAGCAGGGGAATCATAGCAACCAACCAACCGACACACCAACGACCAGATATTGGATATTCCTTAAAACTACAAAAACAAAAAACAACAACAACAACATTGTTCCGAAATGAAGTATAAAGTGTGTGCAAAGTAAAGTGGAGCACCAGCAGGAGCAATAACAACAACAACTACTACTTATTGCTACCACTGCGCAACTTATGATTGCTACTTTGCATTTTCAGCAGGACTAGCCCCCCTTTAACAGCGGCATACTGTAATTATGACCAACCGTTCAGGCCAAATACCAACAAAGCCGAACGGCGCAGTCCAGCGGAGGAAGGAACACAGTCCACTAAGTAAATAACACACCCCTCTGGGGGTTTAGGCATTAACCGGCAATTAGGTGAAGTGTAAACGAGCTTAAAGGGGGCTTTGATTTTGGGCTTTCCACTTCGTATTCAAAACAAAACAAAAAAACCAGACCGACCAAAAAACTTTCTTGGGATGTCCTTCCATTAGGAGCGGCGAGTGTCGGCATCAGCAATCTGTCGTAGACTGCATGACGCTGGTGTTTTTTTCCTCCCTCCGTTTGTCTGTATGCTGCGGTTTACTTGGAGTACGTTCGACCGACGACGACGTGTGCATGTTGCGTGTTTCATGTGCACTTCAGCTGAGGCTTAGAGCCGTGTCCGGTTCGTTATGGAATAGGCAAGAAAGAGTATCATTGGAAATCATGTTCGTTGGGATTCGCTTTTTTTGGTCATCGTTTTTATTTTTGACCATCGGGCAACGGTGTTCTTGTCATGACTTAAAAGCTTTTAATGGATTTTTACTAGTTCCATGTTAAGAATTTCCGTTGTGGCACCCTACGGACCTCAATTTTGACAGCAGAAGCAGGTTGATGATTTTTAGATCATTTATCGAATGTTGTTAGTGCTTTGCGTAAGCTTAAAGAAAAAACTTTCACAGACTGTTTTACTCATTTCAAAATTTTTTATTTTGTATAGACTGAACAATTTAAAATATTTTTATAATTAAAAAAAATTAAGTAAAAATGTTCATAGAATTTTATGAATTTTGTTCATTTGGGTGAGACTTATTGCTGTTACAGGGTGGGCCAAAAGTTACCTTGGGTTTTAAAACTTTAGTAACTTTTTCGTTTATTATTTTTTTTATTGGTTTTCTCAGAATATTTAATTTACAAAATGGCAAGTATGAAAACTAATGTCGCTTAAGTGACCCCCGTTTTCAGCTTCGTAATGATGGGCTCGTTTTAGAGCATTTTCCATAACATCTTCCAAAATTTGCTGCTGTAGCGTTTGAATTTCTGCCACAATGTTGGCCTTGAGTTGAAGAATTGTCACGGGTTTGTTACATATACTCGATCCTTCAAATAACCCCAAAGAAAATAGTCGGTTTCTGACAAATCTGGCGATTGCGCTGACCAAATAATTTCAGAGTTTCTGGAAATTATTCGCTCTTTAAAAATTTTACTTAAATGATGTGCCATTGTGTCTCGGGTAGTGTGGGCAATGGCTCCGTCCTGCTGACCACATCTCAGGTCTGTTTTTAAGAGCAGTACGCAAAAAATGTTCTATCATAAGCCGATACCGTTCCCCATTTATGGTTACAGCTCTTCCATCTTCATTCTCGAAGAAGTAAGGCCCAATGATCCCACACCATACTGTACACCTAATGGGGTGAAATTGGCGTTTATGAATGGCTCTTGGATTCTTAGAACCCCAGAACTTACAGTTCTGCTTATTAACGAATCCATTCAAATGAAAATGAGCTTCATCACTTATGCGTTAGCATTAAAATAATTGATCGTTAATTTAAATAATAAAATTTTATTATTCTGGTTCTTTGTTCAGTTGTGAATATATCCATTTTTTTTTTCTCCAAGTGTTATTTTTATAGGGTGATCCATCTAGAGGTGTTTTTTAGAACAAAAAAAATACAAAAGTTCAAATCAAGCGTGGAATCTTTATTGGTAATTTGAACGGATATTTTATGTTTTGAAAATAATTTCCTTCCAACGTTGGCAACTGTATTATGGAAATGAGCGTTCCGCGAGAAACGGGAAGATCCGCTGTTTTCGACCAAAATTTTGTTCAGTGATGAGGCCCATTTCTGGCTCAACGACAAAGTCAATAAACAAAATTGCCGCATTTGGGCTTAAGAGCAACATGAAGAGGTTCAAGAGGTGCCATTATACCCAGAGAAAACCACGGTTTGGTGCGGTTTATAAGCCGGGTGAATCATCGGTGCATATTTTTTCAAAATGATGATGGCCGGAACGTAACCGTGAATGGTGCTCGCTATCGCACCATGATATCGATCTTTATGCCATCTGAAATTTAAGCCCGTAATCTTGACGACAATTGGTTTCAACAGAACGGTGCCACTTGCCATATAGCTGCTCAAATAGTGGATCTATTGAGAAGTCATTTCGAAAAGCAGCTAATTTCACGTTTTGGACAGGTGAGTTGGCCGCCTAGATCGAGTGATATCACACCTTTAGACATTTTTCTTTGGGGTTACGTAAAGTCCAAAGTCCATGCTAACAAACCAGCTATGATTTAGGTTTTGGAGGCCAACATTACTCGTCTCATTAAAGCCAAAGAACGAGTCAGAATGAAAACCCTGAGGCGTAGTTGCGGCCAACATTTGAAGGAAATTATATTCAATAAATAAATGCCATTAAATGTCCTTTCAAATTACCAATAAAGATCTCACACTTGATTTGAATTTTTATATTTTTTTTGTTTTGAAAAAATACCTCCAGATGGATCAGCCTATATAATCTGAAAAAATATATAAACGAAAAAGTTATTAAGTTTTTAAACCCCATGGTAACTTTTGGCCCACCCTGTTTAAAGAAAAAAGACAACCCTTAAATTTCAACCAACAAATTGGTATGTGATTTTTATTAACACTCAATTAAAAATTTCCTAAATAGGCTAAACTATTTCTCAGATATTGCAATGATTTTTAATGAATCGAAACAACAACAAAATTCATAAAATTCATTACTGTATCGCGTGTGTGTGTGAGTGTATGCGATTTCGTATGTATGCAGTGCAAAGGATTTTTAGTGTGTACGGTAAAAAAACTGCAGCCGGCAGTTCTCGTTAAATACGAAACTATCAGCTCTTTTGTGTAGAGCCGCTTAACATAGTCACTGCACATACGTTGCTTGGGGTCTTATGATGGTGAAGTGGCGCTCGCCAAAACTGCCAGACAACCCGTCTTGTAACTAAAAGTCTGACTGACTGCCTTTGTGAAAAATGTAACCAACTTTTTTAGAAAATATTTTCAATTAACGATAAACTGTTTTCAATTTTTTTGCTCATCTATTGAAATCAAAAATATTTTTGATAAATTATAATTGACTTTTTGATTATTGATTTTTATCACATGATGCCGAGAGGCTTCAATGCTAGTGTCCTTTAACTTAGTTTTTTATAATTTTAATTGTAATAAATATGTGAATAACACAATAAAAAATTTTTGTTTCAATATTTGAATACCGGATTTTTTTTTGCTGTGTAGAATTTTATGAACTTTTCATTTGGAAATCTAATTGTTTCTATGTAAATTGTCATGTCAGCTGATGAAGTCTAGTTCCTATATGAAGTACATTTACTTTACTTGGAAGCTGTGAAGACTTACAACTGTTTTTAAAAATGCAATCAAGTGATAAACATTTTTTATGCAATTTTTAATAAAATATTTTAATAAGCTTAAATCGGATGTGGGCGACTATATTACTATACACCCTGTGCAGAAAATACAAATGAATCCCTTGGTCAAGATTAGACGAATTATATAATAATCATATTTGAATTTGTAAGAGAATATCATTGCTTTTGTGGTACCCACATGTCCATGCTAAATGGGCCGTATTTTCGGTCCTAGATTCCTTCACTTAACTGAGTCAATTTCACCCATATCGTCAAATCGTTATATTTGGATTCGTGGCAAAATTTGCTTGAGAGCTCATATATATTATTAATAACTCGTTTTGATGATACGGGCCCGTTACTAGATCTCTACCGCTCGAACCCAAGTTTAAGGCAAAATGTGGAAATAAAAGCATAATATGCTGGAAAAATAAAGGATATCCTGATTTTAAAAATAAATAAGATTTTAGTTCTACTTCATATATTACTCGTATCTTAAGTAGAACTAAAATCTTGTTTATTTTTAAAATCAGGATATCTTTTATTTTTTCAAAAAGAATAAATTATTTTTAAATAAAATTCGACAAATTTTTTGATACAATTTGACACTGTGGTACAGGGTATTATGACTTAGTGTTGATGTCTACAATACCTTAAAGGAATGGAGATAGACCCTGTGTTTAGTATACCAATAAACTCAAAATCACTATCTGTTTGTATTGAGTGGGGTTTGCCCGTCCATCTGTTTATCTTTCGTTGTAAAAAAGTACAGGTCGCAAAAATGAACCGATTTCTATGAAACATTGTCCATTCTGCAAGTTTGGGCTAGGTACAAACCCTATTGAAAATTGTTTAGAATGGTCCATATTTTGATATCATACATTGGTTTTTTCCCAATTTCAGAACCTACAGCTCTACAAGCCACAAATTTCGACCAACTTTCACGCAAAGCATTACGAATGACCAACACTTAACTCTGGTGTATGAGGGCGACCGCAAAAGTAACTGGCCTAACATAAAAAGAACCGTTTTTTTTTGGAATTATTATTGTTTATTTTTCAACATAATTTCCTTCCAACTCAATACACTCCATCAAACGTTTTTCAAGTTTTTTAATTCCATCCGAAAAATAAGATTTTTCAAGACCTTCAAAATATGCCTCAGTTTCGCTATTGGATGAAAATTTTTTGCCACCGAGAAATTTTTTTAAATTTGGAAACAAGAAATAATCAGTAGGAGCTAAATCTGGACTATATGGTGGATGCGGAGCAATTTTAAATCGTAATTCGGCCAGTTTTTGTTGAGTTAAAAATGCAGTGTGTGAAGAAGCATTATCTTGATGAAAAAGAACCTTTTTTCTAAATGCGGTCGTTTTATCGTCATTTCTTCACTCAACCGATCCAATAATGCACAATAATATTCACTATTTATAGTTTTTCCTTTCTCAAGATAATCAATAAATATTATACCCCTTGCATCCCAAAATACTGTGGCCATTACTTTTCCTGCTGACTTAGCAGTTTTCGCCTTCTTAGAACCACTTTTACCAGCTTCTATCCATTGTTTTGACTGTTCTTTGCATTCTGGGATGTAGTGATGGATCCATGTTTCATCGTGAATCGGCGCAAGAACTCTAAAGGATTACGCTGATAAATCGCTAAAAGCTCCTCGGAATTGGTCCAACGGACGATTTTTTGGGGCAAAGTCAACAAACGCGGCACCCATCTTGCGGATAGCTTTTTCAAGTGGAGTTCATCATGTAAAATACTCCAAACTTGTTTTTCATGTTTTTTAACAATATCAGCAAGTTCTCTGAGCTTTATTCGTCTATCTTTGGTCACTTCATTAAATATTTTTCTAATGTTTTCAATAGTAGTATGAAGCAGTTTTCGGTCTTCCAGAGCAACGCTCATCTTCCGTACTTGAACGACCCATTTTAAATTGTTGAACACAGGATTTCACGGTGGAGTATGATAGTGCATTATCACCATGAACAGAATCCAATTCAACTTTGATTAATTGTGGCGTATAACCTTTAATATAAAAGTGTTTAATTACCGCACGAAACTCTTTATTTTTCATTTTTCAAAAATTATAAAACTTGTTTACTTCAATCACCTGTAACAAAGAAAATCATCATAAAAAATTTCGGAAATTTTGACAGATGGCTTATAAAAGATTGCTTTTAAAAAACAAAAAAAAAAGTTGCTAGTAAAACAGAAAATGTGCCAGGCCAGTTAGTTTTGCGGTCGCCCTCGTAGTTTCACCATATCGGTCCTTGTTTTTGAATTACTCCCACGCAAATGTTCCTCCCGATATGAAGTCCCGCAGCTCTTGAGGCCACAAACTACACCCAAAATTAGCATGATACGTTATTTGTGGAGAAACTGGATCACATAGCTTCATATTTTCATATAGCCCCCATACAAAGAGGTCCCAGCCGATTTCAGAATTTGCTGCCTTAGAAGCAACATTTTACATCTGATTCCTACAAAATTTCGCACGCAAAGTTAGAAGAAATTAAAGCATATGCCCTGTAACATTGGACCATATTCGTCCATGTTTTTGAAAATTTCCCACACAAAGGTTCCTTGCGATTTAAGATTCGGCAGATCAAGAACCAAAAATTACACCCGATCACGCCCTAAATTTCCATCATACGTTATGAGCAGCCAACAATTAACAGTGCTGACACAGGTCCATATTTTCAAATATCCCCCCAAAACAAAGATCCCTTCCGATTTCAGAATCGGCAGCTTCAGATCTTAGCAACCAGCACATACTCGTATCTGTGGTAAATTCGACCAAATCGGTTCAAATTGTTCGTCATTTTCAAATAGCTTCCACACAAAAGTCCCTCCTGATTATAGGTTCTGCAGCTCTAAAAGCCCACAAATTGCACCCCATCAAAAAAGCCAGAAAAAGCATCTGCATATGTGACGTGCAAAATAGAAAGGGACCTAAGGTTAAAAACCAGTTTTGTCCAGGAGAGCCATTTTAAAGATTCGACTTCACTTTAACAAAACGCGCATATCTTTGGGAGGGAACACTTTTGGGGCATGGGATCGGTCTCATTCGATGCTCAGATGTTGTCCACATCAAAAAAAAAGGTGATGAAAAGCTTTGTTCACGAGAGCCATTTTAAAGATTAGGTCCCTTTCTATTTGCGCGTAGAACCGTCGACTTCACTTTCTTAAAACGCGCATATCTCTGGGAGGGAACACTTTTGGGGCATGGGAGATCGGTCTCATTCGATGCTCAGATGTTGTCTACATCAAAAAAGGAAAAAAAAAATGAAAATTGATTTTTTTACCCTTAGGTCCCTTTCTCTATGCGCTGTCACATATAACGTTATGAGTAAACAATATTTAACTATGGTTAAACGGGACCACATAGGTATAAGTGTTCATAAAGCCCTCGTTCAAAGGCCCTTCCTGATTTTAGAATCTGCAGCTTTAGAAGCCCTATTTAGCATACGATTCCTAACAAATTTCGAATGAAGCATTGCAAGCGCCCAACACCCATATCCTGTAAGATTGGACCATATCGGTTCATGTTTTGAGTAGCCCCCATACAAAGGTCCCTGCCGAATTGGGGTCCTGCAGCTCCAGAAGCCACAAATTATACGTTATGAGCGACAAATAATTAACTCTTACATATAGAGCTGATCTAGCTAATGCTCCTGACAGAGGCGCTTATTATCTGAATTGCAGGATGGGGTAGGGTATCTGCCACTCCAGACTTTAACTTTTTGTATTAGTTTTTATTAAAAATCAAATAACGATAATTCATCAAATCCTTTTTTAACCAATTTTGGTATTTAATATTCCATTGTGTGTCGTCGTCACTTGACTGTCCAGTATATCCAGTGATAATAGGTGGAGAATGATCTCTAGGGCTGCGGTTTAGGTATTGTATACCTCTGCTAATCTCGAGACTTGAGCAGTATGGGACGGAGAACTGCGGTCTAATTCTAGTATACAATTTATTTTCGAGTATAGATCCGACCACTACCCTAAGTTCCGCGGTGGCTGTACTAAACCTCTCCTTAATGTTGAGATAAATGTAAGGTTTAGGTTCCAAGATCCAGGTACTTCGAGATCTTGGTATCATTATTATTGCCACATACATGATAATTTAATTGTAAAAAGTCGAACAAAAAATATAATTTATTTTCCGAAGAAGGCACAGAGTATCACATGCAACCACTTTCTAGTGAAGGGTATGCTAAATTCGCCATGACCAATCTAAACTCCTCGTATTCTACACAATTTGTTTGCTTTAATACTCAACACTTTACTAATTAAGCGTGATGTTGCTACTGTTGCATTGGCACTAGCATCTGCAACATCTTGTTGCAAATTGTTTTAATTCAATATTCATCGCATTTCAAATATTTGTGTTTTTCCCAAAACAAGCTGAGGAAAAACGAAAAACAAAAATAAATCCAACAAAACAACCAACATTGTTTCATTTAATGAATCTTTTTTGGATTCCAGCAAACGACAAAATGCCAGGCAGAGGCAGTATTTATTGAAATTCGTGCTGACATGAATTATGGCCGGCAGGCAGGCAGGCAGTCAGTCGGCGGTGGCTGGCTGGCTGGCTGGCAGTTGGAGGGCGGGGGGCGATATGAGTTGGGTTCGGGTCGGTTTTGAAGAACAATGTCTCCTCGCGATGTCATGATAACTTATTTTGCTTTAAACACGAATTAAGTTGTCTCTGTCATAACGACAATAACAGCGACAAAATAGTTATGAATATGAACGAGAACAGGAACTTTTGTTGTACTTTGTGGTTTCGTTGTTGTTGTTCGGATAATGTCTCATATCATGAATGCAAATTTCGTGATTTTATTTTGGCAGAAACAAAAAAAAAGTTATTGGCAAGCGTGTGAATATCATCGCTAATGGAAAGTATGTGTGTTTGGTGTCTTCACATGAGTCACAATCTTAACTGAAAGTAAGATCAAAGGTTACATTTTGCTGGTGGTGGATTAGTTTATTTCATCAATTCATAGACCTTTGGCAAAACGAGTAATATAGTCCAAGGAACCCAACAGGAAAGGTCGTTATAGTTAATACTTATAAGTACTTATTTAAGTCTCACAAAATCCCATTTAGTAACATGGGGGATTCTTTCACAAATCAGTGAGCTTCGCACGTCAATTCTTATACTCACTGACCGGGACCTACTGTTTAACACCGGCTCTGCATGGCTAATGCATTTTTAGGAGAAGTTTTTACAAGGATTAGAGATAAATCTCTCACTCGTAAAGTCGCCATCGGCTCCAAAATAGTACATGGTGACATACATAATTCACAACTGGCTGAGAGCCAAATCTTAAAGTTGTTATATGTTGTCCATCTACGTTTTGACGAAAACATAGTTCCCACATTAAATATATGGAGCATCCTTCATTATACCGATGACGATTTTCCTACATTTTATTAATATTTGAAGAATGTTAAAAAAATGAATTTTCAAATCGAACTTCGAAAGGCTAATGCTTTGTATCCTTGTATAAAAAAGCTCAATGTGTTTTTGGCTATAAAAAATTAAAAGAGATAATGAATAGCTGGGCCGACTTAATGCTTCCTACTCCACCATGCTGTTCAGCATAGGTTCAGTTATAGGTTACACGTAACGTTCTATTCTTCATTTAAACTAGCTCGAATGTTTCTTGTATAGCGACAGGACTTCAAATTTCAATGGTCATTTGTTTAGGGTCTATATCAAAAGATGGACAGCCATGTTTTAGTATCGGTAAAAATAATTATAAGTCGCTCATAATGCGCTAGATTAATTATAAGCAAAGTTGAATTTAATTAAGGGTGTTTTTTATACGTGTGGTTTTCAATCTGGAAACACTTTTTTTGGAGTTGGTCTTTGCAAATCGTGGTGAATGGGCCCAAAACAATATGGCCACCGATCCTGTTTTTCCAAAAAAAATATTGTTCAGCTATGAAGCTCACTTTTAGTTGAATGGGTACGTTAATAACCAAAAATGTCGCATCACTTTTTGGTGTGCTCTATGGGCAGAGGGAATCATTAATCCATATTTCATCAAAAATGAAGCCGGCCATAATGTTGCAGTCAATGGGGAACGCTTTAGAGTCATGATTAAAGACTTTTTCGTACCTGAATTGGAGGATGGGGACGACCTTTGGCTCCAACAAGACGGCGCTACATGCCATACAGCTAACGGAACAATCAATTTATTGAAGGAAACTTTGGGCCTTTCGACTGAATTATCTTCGAGCCAGCCACGGCGGCCACTTGCCCGAAATCATTTTTAAAACATAATGGCATACCCTTATCTTTCTAATAAAGCTAAATTCTTGGCCATAATATTAAAGTTTATGTGACAGCGCATAGAGAAACGGACCTAAGGGTAAAATAATCAATTTTATTTTTTTTTTCTTTTTTTGATGTGGACAACATTTGAGCATCGAATGAGACCGATCCCATGCCCCAAAAGTGTTCCCTCCCAGAGATATGCGCGTTTTATGAAAGTGAAGTCGACGATTCTACACCAAAGATACACGTATTTAAATCTTTTAAATGGCTCTCCTGAACAAAACTGGTTTTACCCTTAGGTCCCTTTCTATTTTGCCCGTCACATATACGTTTTACGTACGTTTTTTCTTTTTGAAAACCACATGCTGAAAAAACTCCCTTTATGTGTCTTCCAGAGCGCCAGGTCCTCAAATTGCGAAGCACCTTTTCATGGAGGCTTAATGGTAATGTGGATCGATATAGTCCATTTTGACCAGGCTTAGTAAGTGGTCGCTTAATGTAATAGATAGATCTGCAAGACCTCATATCAGAAAGGTCCTTTATGCGGCAACTATACGAAAACATGGATCGATGTGGTCTAGTTTCACCAAACATAATTAATAGTCGATCATTACTTACTATGTAAAACATGATAACGATCGAAAATAATATGTGATTAAAGCCAGCTTGAAGACCTTGAAAGGACCGCTACGTTAATTCTATTCAATATTATATATTTACCAATATGGTTCTGTTTCGCCAGAACAAATTTTTAGTCGCTTATTACGTGTCATGTGATATTTGAGCATGGTCGTGTGTAATTTAAAGCATCTAGAGCGACAGGACCCCAAATAAGAAAGGATCTTTGGTTCGAAAACATGGACCTATTTGGTAAGTTTCACCAAAACTTAAGGATGGTTAAATTTTAAGGGCCGATGTTAAATGTAAACCACACCTAAACCTCAAGTTTTTTCGGCATTTCATTTGATATTTCTCAATTTCAGACTAACTCAACTTGAACCATCATGGAAAGATACACAAGCGAGTAAAGTTATTCAGGCTTAAAATGAAAATGGGCTTTCAAATCAAAATGCATATCGCGCACTTCGTGATTTGTTGGTCAATTTAATCGCCCAAATGTACGTACAATCGGAAAAATCGAGCAAAAATTTGAGCAAACCGCTGCTGCTGTTCGCGATAGTGTGACTGAAGAGCCGTCCACCTCAACTCGTCGCCGTGCCCAACAATTGCACCTCTCACGCTCGTCGTTGATGAACATTATGCATAAATACTTGCATTTACACGCTTACAAGGTGCAATTGACTCAAGAACTAAAGCCTCTTGACCACTTCAAACGTCATCAATGGTCACAATGGTGGCAAGATGTGGCATCGGCCCTTAAAATTTTACAACCCTTTATTTATTGGTCGCTCATAAATTACTCGTAGTTTATATGAGGCTCCTAGAGCGAAAGGATCCTAAGTGAGGGCTATTCTAAAATATGAGCCGATAAGTTTTACAATAACTGGTGATAACTGGTCGGCCATAACGTGTCATACTAAATTTAAGCAAAATGGAAGTTAATAAGTTACTTCAAGAGAGACCGGGCTCATCGGGAGGCCCTTTGTGGGTGGGCAATTCAAAAACAAAAACCGATGTAGTCCAAATTACTCTGCGCGAATTGCGAAAATCGATGCAATATGTGTCTTCTAAAGCTGTATGTTCTGAAATCGGAAAGAACCTTTAACACGATCGGGTGTAGTTTGTAACGTCTTGAGCTGCAGTCCTACGCATGGGCCTATTCAAAAATGTAAACTGATGTGGTCTAAATAAATCAGAAATAAATAAATCAGAGCTTTTCACTCATAATGATCTGTGCAAAATATGGAGGAAATCCGTGCAATATGTGGCTTCTTACGCTGGAGGTTCTAAAACTGAGAATTTTTTTTCAAAAAGCAGTCGGAAACGGTGACTTCCATGAGCACCACTTCACCATCATAAGACTCCAAGCAACGATTGTGATCTAACCATGTTTAGCGGATTCGCACTTAAGAATAGGCCATTTATCATTTAACGAGAACTGCCGGCAAAAGAGTTTTTCACCGAAAACAATAAAAATCATTCGCACTGTATACTCGTACATACTGAAACACATCACCACACATACTGAAACACATCACAGTTTTTCACCGAAAACAATAAATATCATTCGCACTGTATACTCGTACATACTGAAACACATCACCACAACACACACACGATACAGTGCATGAATTTTATAAATATTTTTGTGGTTTCTCTAAAATAAATATTAATGCAATATCCAAAAACTTATTTTTAAAATTTTTCATTAAGTGGTGATAAAATTTTAAAAGCACAAATTTTGCTTTTTGTCTGTCTACAAAACATTACTGTGTTTTAGGCGATTCGCTGGAGGTTGAATCATTGTTGGACCGCCGTTGTGTGGTGGAAGTGTGCGCTTTCCGCAAAAAGTTCAAAATTACTCGTACTCTAAATAATTACATTTATTAACATTTTTGTAATTTAGTTATTGTAGGTTTTTGTGTTGACGTTTAGTTTAAACCTCGTGAGGTAGAATAATGAATTCCACACACTCTTTTTGGAGTGTGCATTTGCGATTTGCATGTTGTTAGCCTAGAAGTGGCCACTTGATTGGGAATTTTAAACCAAATTTGGTAAAAAAAAACTCGTTAAATAGGGTAGGAAGCCTCTACAGCCAGACATTTCCACAATTTCACTGTGAACGGTTTTGTATTGGCTCATTTTTGATCACTTATAAGAGCATTTAAACCACGTTTGGGTTAAACTTCATGACGTAGCACGTGTTTGCTGTAATGGCAGAGGCACAGGTGTAGATTAGAAAACCTGGCGTTCGTTTCTCCAAAGTCTTAAAAAGCTTGGACTGCACAGTAGTTGCCTCGCAAGTATGTTATCGTACCGTTCGAGCCTCTCTTTGTGCTTTAGTTTAATGCCCTGAATTGTCTCTTGAACAAGAGTTATTTTAAATTCCGGGTGGATGTTTTCGTTTCTTATATAACACGGGGCACTGGTTATCAGCCTCAATGTCTTCGATTTGACTCTTTGGATTTTGTCGAGTCTACTCCAGCTTGCTTTGTCCCATAGTTAAGCACCGTATAACCAGATAGGTTTGATTGCACTGTTGTATAGCAGGACCTTTTATTCGAGGCTAATTTTTAAGTTTGCGTTAAGGAGCCGGTGAAGTTGATGTACCTTAAGTTTCGGTTCTTGTCTTCTTGGCTTAGATTGACTTCCCCAGATGAGTCGTCGATCCAGTTGGATTCCCAGTAATGTAACATTATCTGGTTGAGAAAAAGGGATATTGTTTAGTTTCAATATCGGAGATGTGATAAAATTCCGTGTGAAAGTTACCTGTGTGGATTTAGCCTCATTGACATTTATGCTCCAATTAGTGAGCCAAGATTCTTCCTCGTCTGAGATGCGCACCTAGATTCATAGATGCATTATCCTGCTTTTCATGTGAGGCCATTATAGCGGTATCGTCGGCAAAGGGGATGTTAGTACATTTGGGCTGGTAGGGATATCTACGGTAAACAGAAGGTAATGGATAGGCCCCAGGACACTACCCTGGGGGACACCAGCTAGTATTTCGCTGTCATCGGTGATGTTAGGCCCACATTCGACTCTGTATCTGCAGTTTTCTAAGTAGGACTCAGGAAGTCAATGCGAATTTGCTGGAATTTTTTTTTAAATTTTGTTGGTCTTGCTATAGACTTTTCCAAATGCTTGAGCAACATGCAGTAATACAGCGCAGCAATATTTTTGCCTTTCAAATCATTTTTGAATAGCTTGGTTCAGACGGTTTACTTAATCAATGAAGCGGTAAACTTTTCAAACTGGTCTGGTTTTATATTATTTGACACTATGAACGGCTTTATTTGAGATAAGAAAACTTTTTCAAATAGTTTGAATGAGCAGAGAAGCAAACTAATCGACCTGTACGAGGAATGTATTGATTTTTCCCTACCTAGCTTAAAAATCATTTGAATCAGAGAAATTGTCCACGCTTTAGGAAAGTAATGATTTTGCCAGGAGGTTCACAGCAATATAGGGAAGTTCCACGGTTTCCTTAATGACAGGCAAAACTTAAATGCTCACGTAAGTGCAGCATTTCACTAAAATGTATATTTTAGAGTTTGACCATACAAGGGTTTTTGAAGCCGATGACTCGCCAACCCAATCCCATATAAAAATACGGATATACGGTGTACTGAAATGAAAGTACGAGTCCGTAACCACATTTCCACATCTAACTCAAGACGTAAATGATGTTGGCATATGGTAACGAACTTTCGCATTAGACCAGGCCATATTGCCTCATATGCTTTGTTGTCATATGGTGGCGACCCAGCCTAATATACATACATTCCCACATATCAGGTCATACGTAATCGAACATGTCTCTTTCCAACCGAAGACAGCCAACCATCTGGAGCGCCACTTGTCACTAAATTACAATAAATATAAATTCGTGATTACATGAACTAACTGAAGCCAGAAAGAACAGCCATGACAATATACGAGTACTCAACATTATACAACAAATTCGTATTGAAAATAAAACAAACAAAGAAACAGCGAAAAGGAGAAGAAGAAAATAAAAACACACACACATAAACTTAAAAAAATACTCATACGAATATTGAGAGTTCGAATGCCACAATTTAGCCAGGAAAAAAGAAACAGGCAAGGAAATACAAAAGAGTCTCACGGGACCAAATGATGGCCCTACAATCTTTTTCGATTTTCCAACTTCGTTTTTTTCGTTTGTTTCTACAGTGGCCAAATGAAGGAGAAGGAAGAAATGGATCCTTTCAAGAGCCAACACTATCACCGCTCGTTCCCTCGCTAAGTAGTGAATCATACTTCGAACGGCTAAACATGCCTGCATCCCACCATACGCCACGATGTGGTCGAACTCTCCTCAAAGTGGTCACATACGGGCAACGTAAATAGTCTGGAAAAAATTGAGACATTTCAACTTCCGAAATCGAAATCGTGTTAGGTCAAATGTATTGTTTCTCGATATTCTGGTCGTTTTGCATCTTTTTTTGTCATACTCTTTTTCCGTTTCGTTATTGTCCATTTGTCTGTCCTTTGGGAGGCTTTTGTTTATGTTGTGCCAAAATAATCATTTACTTATAAACACTGGAATGAACGAAAGACACTACATAAATATACTCGTTCAAATGGATATACGTATATGCCCCTACACATGGTATGACGATAGGCAGAAGCATTAAAGTAGTGGGTCTTTAAATAGCAGCATTGAAGATCGAATACTTCAATCTGAAGACAGATTAAAACTGGAAATTAATTCGATAAATAAAACTCCAATTTAGGGTCAAAAAGGCTAAAGTCGGATGTGGCCAACTATGAGATACCCTACACCACTCTGCTTTAAGAAGGTTCACTGCCGCTTGGTGTAACTTGAGCAAGGCCAGACCTAAATATTACTTGTACAGCAGGAAAGACATATTTAAATCCAAACCGTTTTTTTCTATTTCAATAACCTTCATCCTTGATATTTCGAGGTCTTTTGTGAAACACAGACCGACACAATTTTACCAGAGTTAAGGAAGTATAAAAAGCACTGTGCATCCTTTAAGGTAGAATGCATTTACAATGTGGCCTTTAGAACTACTGAACCACACATCGGAAGAGACCTTTATGTGGGGGCTATTAGAATACTCCGTTCGTGTCCATCTTCCCAGATATATGTGTGGGTCGCTCGGAACAATGTGGCCTTTAGAACTGCTGAACCACACATCGAAAGAGACCTTTATGTGGGGGCTATTAGAATACTCGGTTCGTGTCCATCTTCCCAGATATATGTGTGGGTCGTTCGGAACAAGAATGTCGTAAAAAATTGGGGCTTTCGGAGTTTTTTTCAAAACCGAGAATTGAATAAATCGGCTGTCGGGTTTTTCAAAAGTAAAAAACCGAGTTTTACCGACATTTCAGTTTTAGCCTTTTGCCTAAGAATGGTAAATATTTTCTCAATCAAAAATAAAGTTATTGTCCCCACTTCTAGACTGAAAAATGCTATAAAATCATATGATAATACTACGAGTAGAGATTTGTTATACCTTGCACCACTCTGTGGAACAGGGTATTATAAGTTAGTTTCATGGCCAATGTTAGTAACAACCAAAAACAGGGTGTCCGTCGGGAAGGCATACTACTTTGTTTGTTTATAATTTTTGATTACGAGGGCGACCGCAAAACTAACTGGCCTGGCACATTTTCTGTTTTACTAGCAACTTCTTTTTTTTTGTTTTTCAAAAGCAATCTTTTATAAGCCATCTGTCAAAATTTCCGAAATATTTAATGATTATTTTCTTTGTTACAGAAGATTGAAGTAATAATTTTTGAAAAATTGAAAATAAAGAGTTTCGTGCGGTTATTAAACACTTTTATATGAAAGGTTATACGCCACAATTAATCAAAGATGAATTGGATTCTGCTCATGGTGGTAATGCACCATCATACTCCACCGTGAAATCCTGGGTTCAACAATTTAAAATGGCTCGTTCAAGTACGGAAGATGAACAACGCTCTGGAAGACCGAAAACTGCTACTACTATTGAAAACATTAGAAAAATATTTAATGAAGTGACTAAAGATAGACGAATAAAGCTCAGAGAACTTGCTGATATTGTTAAGATACACGAAAAACAAGTTTGGAGTATTTTACATGATGAACTCCACATGAAAAAGCTATCCGCAAGATGGGTGCCGCGTTTGTTGACTTTGCCCCAAAAAATCGTCCGTGGGACCAATTCCGAGGAGCTTTTAGCGATTTATCGGCGTAATCCAATGGAGTTCTGGCGCCGATTCATAACTGTTGATGAAACATGGATCCATCACTACATCCCAGAATGCAAAGAACAGTCAAAACAATGGATAGAAGCTGGTAAAAGTGGTCCCAAGAAGGCGAAAACTGTTAAGTCAGCAGGAAAAGTAATGGCCACAGTATTTTGGGATGCAAGGGGTATAATATTTATTGATTATCTTGAGAAAGAAAAAACTATAAATAGTGAATATTATTGTGCATTATTGGATCGGTTGAGTGAAGAAATCAAGATAAAACGACCACATTTAGAAAAAAAGGTTCTTTTTCATCAAGATAATGCTGCTTCACACACTGCATTTTTAACTCAACAAAAACTGGACGAACTACGATTTGTCCAGATTTAGCTCCTTCTGATTATTTTTTGTTTCCAAATTTAAAAAAAAAAAAATCGGTGGCAAAAAATTTTCGTCCAATAGCGAGGTTATTGCTGAAACTGAGGCATATTTGAAGGTCTTGAGCCGATTTAATCCCTGTTCATTGTGTAAAAGCAACAGACCGAAATAAAACAAACGAGCTAAACATAGGTCTTGAAAAATCTTATTTTTCGGATGGAATTAAAAAACTTGAAAAACGTTTAATGAAGTGTATTAAGTTGGAAGGAGATTATGTTGAAAAATATATAATAATAATTCCAAAAAACGGTTCTTTTTATGTTAGGCCAGTTACTTTTGCGGTCGCCCTCGTAAATATAAGAGAATGGATATTGAATTGATAATTGTTTTATTTAATGACGGCAATTATGTATGGAATACAATATCAGATGAAAGTCCGCCTCTGTTAGCCTCACAAATGCGAGCCCTTTTGAGGACATTTTTCATTACACATTTCACGCGGTATTTCATTAATTTCATCACGAATGTTTTGTTTGAGTTGCTCAAGCGTTTCTGGTTTGTTTGCATAAACCTTGCTCTTCAGATATCCCCACAAAGAGAAGTCCGGAGCAGTCAAATCAGGCGACCGTGGAGGTCAATCCACATCACCATTTCTTGAAATAACTTGTTGAGGAAAGAGGTCTCACAGTAAATCCATTGGCTGTATTCGATGTGGCACCGTCTTGTTAATACGAGTACCACATGCTAATCAAGCCCAAAGCATGCAGTTCTGGCGTTAAAAATATTTCAATCATATCACGATATCGCTCCCCATTGACAGCTACCGCCAGTTTCATTTTGATAGAAGTAAGGTCCAATGAATCCTCCTGACCAAATTGCACACCAGAATTGATGCAAAGGTGACTGATGAATAATTTGAGGGCCCAGAACCGACTATTCTGCACGCAGAAAAAAAACTATGGTTGGGGTGACAATATTCGAAGAGGATCATATTATTGTTGGGTATATGGTTGTGGCACAACCATATTATGATCCTCACAACAATAGTATAACCATAGTATGATAAACACTCAACCATACTATGATCTCCACAAACATACTATGATTCTCACAACAATAGAATGATTCATACCCAACCATAGTGTGATCCCCACAACCATAGTATGATTCACACTCAACCATACTATTATCCCCACAACCATAGTATGATTCACACTCAACCATACTATTGTTTATTAGGATTGGGTAATGTTGTTATTCATAAATAGAGAATTACATTCAAAAAACAAAAATATATTCCAACGGCTGTTGGTCTACTCCGTAGACCCCAAGTATCGAATTGATTAAACCATGATCAATGGCTATATACTTAAGTGCAGGCAAATTTTAAATAAACGAGAACCGAGAATAAAAATCCCTCGAACTACCTTCCATTTTTTTTGGTATGCCAAAAAAAAACTTACGCACTTATGTTCATATTCGCAGCCATACGGTATGTTTGCCGTAATCATATAATTGTAAACGAAAATTTTAAACAACAATACTTTTGTTGCACCAACCATGTTTATATGGTTGCTACAACCATATTTTCATTTCTACACTCAAAAAATTCTGTACGTAAAATTAACTGAAATTGTAATATAAAATAAATGAATATTCAGTTAAAAACCGGTCTACTTAATATTCATTTAATTTTAACGAAAAGTTCATTTAATTTTAAATGTTAAAATATTGGCTGACTTTAATCCGTAAAAATAACTGACATTCCATAATTTCATTTATTTTAACTATCAAAAGAACAAGTCATAACTTCCGTAAAAATAAAAGATTTTTCATTTGATTCTGCTATTTATACTGTCAAAAATTCAACCCCGAATTCCGTAAAATCAAAAGAATTTTCAGTTATTTTATGTATTTTAACTATCAAAAAATTAACCACAAATTCCGTAAAAACAACAGAATTTTCAGTTATTTTATGTATTTTAACTATCAAAAAATTAACCACAAATTCCGTAAAAACAACTGAATTTTCAGTTATTTTAGTAATAAGTGTTGCCTCCATGGTGCTTTATTACTTCCGAAGCGATAATTACAAACAATAAAAAATAGTATCTAAAAAAATAATTTCATCTTTTTGTTTTGTTTGGTTGATCAAAAATTCGCAGTAACATGTAACTTTTTTGCTGTTGTTATTTAAATGAACTGGAGTGTATTTGTATTTTGTTGGTTTAAAACAGTGTTCTTCACAAACCTAAACTCAAGTTGTCAATTTTAAAAAAAACTTTTTGCGTTTCAAGTAACCACATGGTTATATACATACATATGTATGTATGTATGTAACTATTAATACTTACTTTGGTTGTTAAAATATATAAAATAACTGAAAATTCTGTTGTTTTTACGGAATTTGTAGTTAATTTTTTTGTAGTTGAATTATGTAAATAACTTAAAAATCATTTGTTTTTACGGAATTCACAGTTGAATTTTTGATAGTAAAAATAGCATAAACAAAGGAAAAATCTTATATTTTCACGGAATCCGTGACTTGTTCTTTTGATAGTTAAGTCAGCTATTTTAACATTTAAAATTATATGAACTTTTTGTTAAAATGAAATGAAAAATAAGTAGATCGGTTTTTAAGTAAATTTTCAGTCATTTTAAATAACAGTTTCATTTAATTTTACATACAAAATACTTTAACGTAAACAACTGCCAATATTAAATGCGACTGAAAATCCGTATTAATGTGCACTTAGTTTTTTGAATAAATGTTAGATTCAGTTAAAAATAAATTTTCTTAGAATTTTAAATGCATTTTAAGTTAAAAACAACTGCACGGAATACTTCCTAAATAAACTACAGTCCGTTACTGTAATAATATTGTGAGTGTAAATTTTGCAATAATACTATTGAAACATTTCAACAATATTAATATTACCGCAATTATACTGTTGTCAAAATGAAATTCAAAAAAACAATACTATGGTTGCGCCAACATGCTTTTATTGTAGAGAACATATTATTGTTGCAGTGACGATATAGTAACCATATCTTTCCTCTGCGTGTGTTTATTCACATATCCATTCAAATGAAAATGTGATTCGTCACTCATTATGATTTTTTCATGAAAATCGGGGTTGTCATGGGCGAGCTGTACCCTATCCATCCTACTCGTATTGGCATATGTAAGGCGGCGTAAATGGTCTTGTGAAAAAAGCTTTTGCGTCAACTGAATCTTAAATGGAAACAAATAAAAATCCTTGTGCAAAATTGTGGCCAAAGTTGTTCTTTAAGGACCAAGCTCGTGAGCACGGCGTCGAATTAGGGTTGATGATTGTTTTGAACACTTTCTTAAGCAGCAGTAATGCTTTCACCCGATCTTGCTGTACGTTGTGGTCCATGCTTGGGCCTATCAGCTACAGACCTTCTTTCTTCGAAATCATTCACTACACGATAAATAGTGCGTGTTGTTGGCACGTTGTTTCTCCCAAAAATTTCACGTAACTTTCACATTGTCACAATAATCGATGATTGATTTTGATAAAATGTTTTAACGATTAAAACACGTTGGTTTATAGAATATTTTTCTCATAATAAATATGCCACGTCTCTCCTTCACGACTACTAATGTTTACCAAAGACTAATGTTTACCAAAATGGCGGCAAAATAAAGTAGTATACCTTCCCGTCGGACACCCTGTATATTTACGAGGGTACATATATTTCTGGCTACATATATTTCTGGCGCCATCTGACATTTCCATTGAAAAGTTTAACATTTTTTTAGCATAAACGTTCTCAGAACGTTTTGACGTTCGACCATCATTTGTGTTGCTTGCAGTGGCTTGAAAAATTAAATTTGACAAAAGAATGGAATTAACTCGTGAATATTTTCGTGTCATCATTTTTCACAACTTTCGAAGTGGATTATCACAATAAGAGTGTATCGATGAACTTAAATCTTTGTATGGCGATAAAGCACCATCCTATAGCTCTGTGAAAATCAGGTTTAATGAATTCAATTGTGGCCGACGCTCGCTCAAAGACGGAGGTCGTGTAGGTCGTCCAAAAACGGCCGTTGTGCCAGAGAGCATTGATGCCGCGCGTAAACTGATAATGCAAGATCGTCATTTGACACACCTTGAGATAGAGGCATACTTGGGCATTTCTTCCACCAGCATACATTCGATATTGCATGAACACCTGGCTGTCAAAAAGGTTTGTTCTCGTTGGATCCCACACGATATGATAATTGCTTAAAAAAGCCTCGTATCGATTGGTGCAAAGAAAAATTTGAAAAAATAAGATCGCGGTGCTTTAAAAGACGTTTATAAGATCTTCACAGGGGACGAATCGTGTATCTATGCCAATGAGTCCGAAACAAAACAGCAATCTGCCGTGTGGGTCTTCGAAGACGAGCCAAATCCAACGAATGTTGTTCTTTGAAGAAGCACTTCGAAGCAAATGATCGCCTGTTTCTTCGGCAAAACTGTTCATGTGGCGACTGTTCCGCGTGAGCTACGTAGGACGGTCAATTATGAGTGGTACACCACAATTTGTTTGCCTAAAGTCTTCGGAAAAATTCGAATAATAAACAACAGAAGAGGAGACGAATCATTGTGTACCATGGCAATGCGAGCTCTCACACATCGGCTCAAACCATCGCCTTTTTGACCGGCCAAAACATCGAATTGATTGGTCATCCGCCGTACACCCCTGACTTGGCACCCATGACTTTTTATTTTTATTACCGCACATCAAGAAAACAGTTCGTGGTCAACGATTTTAGTCGCCAGAAGATGCTGTTGAAGCGTTCAAAAACCATGTTTTGATGGTGTCTTAATCGGAGTGGAAAAAGTGCTTCGACAATTGGTTTGAGCTCATGAAAAAGTGTATAAATCATGCTGGAGATTGCTTTGAAAAACAATAAAACCATTTGATGATAAATATTCGCATTTTCATTATTAGGCCAGAAATATATGTATCAGCCCTCGCATAAGGTTATTTCTCTGCTCAGTGTGGTAGCGTCAAATATAGTGAAAAGTTCAAAATTCGTTTAAGCTCAATTACAAGGCTTATGTTGGGAGCTAGGCTATAGAGACCCTAATGGGAATAAGGTAGATACAACCTAGCAAGACTTGGATGACCTAAGAATATAAAGCAGTCTGATATGCTGGTTACATGATAACGGCGATTACGTACCTCTTGTTAGACACAGACGGAAAAAATAATATACCCCAGAACTGGGATTTTACAACTGGGTTGCTGGATTCAGAGTAATCTGCCTCTGTCATGATATCGCATTAACGGATCTGCTGATGTGTCAGTACTTATATATGCGAAGTCTTAAACTTGTAATAAGAGATCAGACCAAAAATGCAAACTAATTTCCACAATTTGCAAGCCTTGTTTTGTCATGCAAAGCCCTGTCAAGTACTATTTTTTGAGGCACAACAAAATTATTTTCCTGCGCAATAAATCGTGTCAACATTTACGGTAGCAAGTATAGAAATCCTACTCAAAACAGTTAATTCTCCTAAAAGTCTAGATATACAGACCATATTCACTGGACATTTTCCTTATCAATGCCATTATATTTAGTGTAAGGTATCAAAGATAATGTCATTTGGGAGATAGATTAAAAAAATGTGATAAATATTTTTAATTTTCATTGTTTCTTAAGAAGCTCATCGTTAATTTTTTCTAACTTATTTGTGCCCGCCGAAAACAAAATAGGACTCTGCTATATGTCTAGCCACTACTGTCATCAACCGTTGAACTAACTTGGCAGAGTATGCGGCCATTTAGAGCTCCAGCCCATAACCGAATAGCACAAAAAAAACGAACTTGACAAAATGTTGTGTTGGAACGTGGTTAACGTGACTCTTTCAATATTTTCAGTTTTCTCTATTGATTTTAGGGATTTTTACTAACTATCCTACAGACTGTGTCTGTCGGCCTGTCTGTCCGTCTGCCAGTTCATACACATGTTTGTAATTATTCCCATGCCGGTCAATATCGAGCTTTTTTATTTTTCAGGCTGCAGCCAACCGGCCAAGTCAACATGGAATAGCGCCACACATGTTTTAGAGGTGAACTTTAGAGGTCACAACGTGATTGGCTTCTAACTAAATAAATAAATGTAGTTTAAACATTTATTATGTTGCTGCTCTGATTGTTGTTGTGGCGATATTATGTTATTAAAATAAGCCATTGTTAGACAAATAAATGCATTATGAAATTTGACAATTCATTTAAATATTGGCCCGAATGGACAACAATAGTGGCAGCAGACTTGTTTAATGAGGCGGCTATAACTGTTGGTTGGCGGTGCTCGTGTTTTTTTTGGAATAAACGTTACTTCCCATGGCATGATGGCGGTGTGTACTTATACTTTCTAGATACAACAACAGATTTCGCTTAGGAATGGAAAAATGGCAAATGAATTTTGTAAAGTATCAATGCTCCTTAACGCTCTCAATGCTCCTTAACCATGTGGATAAAACCAGGTGGATAGGTTTTTCGTTTTAACCTTGCACGTGGATTTATCCTTTAGGTGACCGTCAAATCTTTATCGGAAAATGAAACCTCTAAAAAACATGTTTTATAATATTTTGGAAATTCAGGACAATCAAACTGTTACAGCATCACACACAACTCAATACTTCAGGAAAAACTTTTAATTAAAAAATTACAAAAAAAAATCTTTCAAAAAAGGTGTGAAAAAGCAACTCATACAATCAGCGATCAAAACTATAAGTAGCTTATTGACCGGTTTGTAACGGGGTTTTAAATAGGGACATAACAGTTTCGTATCTTTATGTCAAAGTACCCTTAACTATTTTAGTATCAAAACTTTAGTCGAAGTCAACATTTTCATCATTAAATTTTACTACCATTAAAAATTACTACCAAAATTCTGAGTCGGTGGTCGCAACTTTAAGAGCGCTTACTCCAATTTTCGGCCAACAATAATCGTCCCATCCGACAGCATGAGCGATGAAGCTCATTTCTGGCCGAGTAGTTTTGTCAATAAACAAAATATGCTTTAAACAAAATATGTGACGCGCAAAATAGAAAGGGACCAAGGGTTAAACGCCATTTTTGTTCAGGAGATCCATTTTAAAGATTAGGTCCCTTTCTATTTGCGCTTAGAATCGTCGAGTTCACTTTCACAAAACGCGCATATCTCTGAGTGAGAAAACACTTTTGGGCCATGGGATTGGTCTCATTCGATGCTCAGATATTGCCCACATCAAAAAAAAATAGTGAAGAGTTTATGAAAAGTTTTTTTCAGAAGAGCTATTTTAAAGATTAGGTCCCTTTCTATTTGCGCTTAGAATTGTCGACTTCACTTTCATAAAACGCGCATATCTCTGGGAGGAAACACTTTTGGGGCATGGGATCGGTCTCATTCGATGCACAGATGTTGTCCACATCAAAAAAAAGAAGAAAAAAGTGAAAATTGATTTGTTTACCCTATTGTACAACAACAAATCCAAATGTGATGGCGCATAGAGAAAGGGACCTAAGGGTAAAAAATCAATTTTCACTTTTTTTTTGTGATGCGGACAACATCTGAGCATCGAATGAGACCGATCCCATGCCCCAAAAGTGTTCCCTCCCAGAGATATGCGCGTTTTATGAAAGTGATGGTACACCAAAGATACACGTATTTAAATCTTTAAAATGACTCTCCTGATCAAAACTGGTTTTTTCCCTTTAGGTCCCTTTGCGCGTCACACATGTGCTTCAAGAGGCACAATTGCATCCGCAAAAAACTACTGTGTGTAGTGGTTTTCATGCCGGAGGTGTGTTTGGGCCCTATTTTTTCGTCGATGAAAACCGTCAATGGGGAGCGCTATCGTGCCATGTTTGAAAATTATTTTTGGCCGGAACTGGAATTGCTTGATATCGCCGCTATGTGGTTTCAACAAGACGGTGCCACTAGGGACACAGCATGCGTTTCAATCGATTTACTGAAAGGCAAATTTGGTGAAGGTGTTATCTCAAGAAATGGTGCAATCGATGGGCACCTTGTTCATGCGATTTAATGCCAGTGGATTTCTTTTTATGGGGCCATATCAACCCATTCGTCCATGCCAACAAGCCAACAAATTTAGCCGAGCTCAAACACAAAATCTAACGCGAAAATGCCAACGTTCCGCTCGAAATATGTCCAAGAGTGGTGGCAAATTGGGTCCAAATTGTTATGTCCTTAACGGAAAACCCTGTATGAAATGTTAGGTCATGCGAAAGAGAAAACAATATTCTATATTATGTAGTCAAATGTTGATTTTAACATTTTTTTTTTTGAAAATTGTATATTTTTTTAAATTTTTATAGTTTTATTTTTAATTTTATCAAATATTTTTTTTACTGTTTTATATAATATATTTGTTGGAGTTATGGACACTACAATGACGTAGATCGTAACTTGTTGGACATTTGCATTAATAGGTTACTCTGCGTTTGGCATGGGGGCTTTGGGAGAAAATATTTGGTAAAATTTATAAAAAAAATCATTGATATAAAATTATAAGAAGAATTAAATAAAAACATTCGTACAATCTCTTGAAAATATTTTTTTATAAATTTAAATGTGAATGCAAATAATAGACCGGTCTTTCAAATGACCCACATTTCGCACAAATCGGTCAATGCATTTTTTGGTCACCTTAACAAAAAAACCAAAAAGAACTAAAACAAGTTAAACATCATTAAGTTCGGCCAGGCCAAACCGTATATACCCTCCACAGCCCAACATTACTAAAACGTGAATAAAAAGTAAACACATGTTCGATTTTTTCGCACATTCGTCCATTCCTTATTTCCTCCAAAACTTCAAAATTCAAAATATTTGGATTCGTCACCAAATTTAGTTTAATTTAGGTTCCCATTTGTTCATATCGACTATTGATCGCTTCATGAGACAAAACATCTAGTCACTATGCTTTTTTGCGGTATTTAGTGCGTCTAAACTAACAGTTTCAACTTTAACTATTGTCCGTCCACAAAAAATTGAAATTTGTTAAGTAAATACTCAAAAAAAAGTGTAAATTTTATCTAGGTACCATTAGTCCCTTAAAGGGCAACTTTTCTCCGCCTCGGCCGATTTCGCCCATTGACTTATAGAATCCCAAACAGCGTATGACCATTAGCCATCATCATGCAAAATTTCAGGAGCCTACGTTGATTCCTTTTCAAGTTGATTTGTGCTTTCAGCGGACACGCTGACGGACAGACAGACGCACATGACAAGATCGTCTTAGAATTTTGCGATTTGCAAGGTACGACTCAACAGTTGGCATAGCCAACAAAACTCTTTTCACAACACACGTACGTTGTATACGATATCTCTTGATAGCTCTCAATGTGGAGTCTCTTTAGAGGTGGTAAGAACGAATTGAATTTTCGTTTGCAATTGTGTGCAGAAAACTGCGATTAACAACAGTAATTCTCATTCGTTTGGTGAGAGCCTGGTCTTAAAGAGTTCGGTTCTCCTTTCAACAATTGCTGCTAAGCTTTCTGATGAAGGTCGTCACGACGAAAATCAAAGTCACTTTGCCATTTTGTTAAAAACTTGCCATCTGTTTAAATAGGCGAATGACACGCGTGATGTTTTGCTCCAAACCTGATTCGAAGTGGGTTTGTCCGCAGGAAAAAATCTAATGATGTGATATAACACGATCTTTGTGGCCAATCGACCGGCCCACAACGTGAAATTATCTGCTCACCGAAGTGTTCTCTCAATAAATCCATTGATTGATGCGATGTGTGGGAAGTTGCGCCATCTTGTTAAAACCAAATGTCGCCGAGATCACGAGCTTCAATTTCAGGCATCAAATAGTCGATTTTCATGGCCCGATAATAGTCGCCATTGACGGTTACGTTCTTAGCGGCATCATTTTTGAAGAAATATGGACCCATGCTTCCACCGGCCCATAAACCACACCAAACCGTTGGTTTTTTTCTGGATGAAGTGGAAGCTCATGAAACTCTTCTGGTTGCTCTTTGACCCAAATGTGGCAATTTTGCTTGTTGACATACCCATTGAGCCAGAAATGTTGGCCGAATTTGTTGACCATAAGTTGAACGAAGTGCACGAAACACATTCCTCACAGAACGTGAATTTTCGTAATAAAGTTGAACAATTTGTAAACGTTGTTCCGGCGTAAGTCCTTCCATGATGAAATGCCAAACTAAACAAAAATAGCATGTCAGCATGACATGACTCACACGTGATCTGTCAACAAAAGGCTATTGTAAAAAGTATCTCCACTTGGATCACCTATTATATAGGGTTTTCGACCAATATTTCGTGGTGCTGCAAACAGAATGAGAAATTTAGTTCACCATCCCCTCATCGGTGGAGGGTGTAATTATACATAGTTGAAATAAATTCTTCATTCAGAAGTTTTAATTATAAGCGTTTTCGATTTTTTGAATTCGACTTGCCTTTTTAACAACTAAGTAAAAATATTATTTGACTGATATTAGTTTGTTGAACAACTTTTTTAGTCAAAATTAGCAGCTTGTTTTTTGCGTATCTAAATAATTTTTTTACCCTCACCCTACTGAGTAAGAGGGTATGTATCATTTGGTACGGACAAAACGTGTTACACATCAAAAAAAGCATTTTAGACCCTACATATGTTTTGACGAAAACCGTTTCAAGACTTTTTAAGTTATTTGAGCCATAGCCGTTTGTGCGGCTAGTTCGCACGACAACTCTCAAAAGAAGCAACCAACCGGTTCTAACTTTTGCATGTCGTAATATTCTTGCAAAATTGCGTACAGGATTGAAAATGGGCGATATCGCCCTTCCCCTGCTGGAACCACCTACACAAAAGTACTATTACGCCAACTTGTCGTATTCTTGTAATATCGTTAATACTATTTGCACGATATTTCTAAAATCATTACTTAAGAATGAAGTTATAAGATAAACTTGGTGACAAAAATTTGGCTTTAAGCCACTCCCTTTCCGGTACCTCTAACACAAATGACATTGTTTTAGTACAGATTATAACTCCCACAACTTGCCACCCAGTACGTAATACTGCATTACATAGATAACATCGTAATATTTTAAATCCGGCCTTGTACTTGCATATACAAAATTGGTTGACACGCCCCATTCTGGTACCTCCCATGCAAATGTAACGTTCTGCCCACATTAGGTATTCTTGTAATATATTCAATCATACAATCTAACTTAAAATAAGAACTTATAAATAAAGTTATAAGACTAACTTTGTGGCAAATAATTGGCTTCCTAGCCACGCCCATTTTGGTATGTCCCACACAAATGACCCTATTGCAGTGCAGATAAGAAAACTAACAATTTGTCTCCTTGTGCACGAAATTCTCTTCAATTGCGAACTTAATAATATTTGTATAATGGCGTAGAAAATAATGGGTTGGCTGACATGCCTTATCCTAGTACCTCTAATACAAATACACCATTGCGCCCACTTTTATTATTCGCATGAGGCATACCCGACCCACACATGCGACTATCTACGAAATTTCAATAAAATCGGTACGCTTCAGGCAATGAAGGACGGAACGACAAAAAAACTGAAATCAATACTTTGTAGGGACATAAATACTGTTACACACGTTTTAGGCTGTAAAATAAAAAGTACTGAATGTTTTTGGACCAAATATTTTTTAATAAGTATATTTATTGATGCATCCAAAAAGAATCTACTTATACTTATTCGAAATGTCCACCTTTTGCCTTTACACACGCCTTAAGTCGCACTGGCCAATCGTCAATAGCTGCACGAACCTCGTCCATTGAAAATTGGCCACAGTTCGAACCAAAGCAGTCTTAAGAGATCCAATGTTGGGGTATCTTTTGTGACAAACCTTGTCCTCTAAAACCGTCCACACAATGGGTTCAAATCTGGACTGCCTGGGGGCCATTCTTTAGAGGAAATGAGCGCTGGCAAATTGTTTCGAAGCCAGGCTGGGACGTTTTAGCCTTATGGGCCGTCGTAGAATCTTGCTGGAAAGTCCATGGCTGGTTTTGGAACTGGGAATTGTTAAGTGGCTTCACAATATCTTCCAAAACGGTTTCTTAATAAACGTTGGCCGATGTTTTGACTCCATGTTCGCAGAAATACAGGCCAGTGACCCCATCGTAAGAGACACCCCACCAAAAAATGACTGAAGCTGGGTGATGAGCCTTTTCCTCCCTTGGGATCAGTTCAGATGCTTCCCTAGATGACCGCGCGCGCATACACTCTATCATTTTGCTTGTTAATTTTTTTCCTGAACGGTAAAATTTTTTTCATCGGTGAACAAAATTTTTCTTTGCAAGTTATCAGCGTGCTTTACCAAGAGACATTTGCATTTTTGAATCCTTTTTTTTTAAGCTGCAGTCAATAATTGTCCGGTACGTCGTCTGAAAGCCCCAAGTCTTAAGTGTTTTTTAATGATTCGACCATGGACATTTGCGGGATATTCATCTCACTGGCCATGATTTTCTGTTTTCGGAGCGGATTTCTGTGAGTTCTTGATTTAACGGCTTCGATGACATGCGGTGTTCGAACAGAGCGTGGGCCGGTGGCGGTCTTTTACATCTCCAGTCTCCTCAAACAGTTGTATGCATCGGTAGACGAACATGCGGCTAATCCCTAGTAACCGGAGCGTTTTGAAAATATTGCTTTTTTAATTTCACACTTGAAAAGCGCTATTACAGCGATACGGTTCTCATTATCTGACTACTCCATGATGAAAGTTGAAACCATGTTAAAATCCCGTTACAGACTAACGCTAGTGAGGTTAGCTTTCAAAACCCTTATGACATTAACGGGGTATGTTCAGTTCTTCTATTGAAATGGGTGTGTTCAACCGACTGAAACTTGCTTACTGTTTAACATAAAAGTACACTCGGCATCAGCAATTTCATCCAAGTAATGTTTTTAATATATTCCGGTGTATTTTGGCGACCAGAATTCAATAAAAAAAAATATGGATAATTTTGTTTTAATTGTCATTATCAAATGATTATTATTTTGACTATAATTTTCGAAAGACTGATCAACTAAAGCAATATGTTAATTGAAAGGCAATTAGATGTACCACCACTGTTTTAAATTTTAATGTAGATATAGTAGCACTGTGGGCTAACAAATTTTATAAATGTTTTTTTTTTTTAAGAAACATATACGAGTATTATTTAAACATACTACTATATGAAGCAAATTTTTTATTATGCTAATTCTTTTGTATTCAAGATATCATTAAAATCCTCTTAATCAAAGTAGTTGTAAACACATTTTAGTTTACCTACTGACTAATATTTCAGATTTATTAGTAATTAATATAACTTTTTTTATTTTTAGCTTTTTACAAAACTAGCTGTAAATCGACCCGCTTCGGTATCCTCAATCACGCTTTTAGAGAAATAAACAGAAGGTAAGATGATCGTTATAACTTTGTTTACTAATTATTTAAATCAGATACAGAAAATAAGTTTTTTTTCGGTTCAATTAAAAACTTTAAATAGTCAAACGAAAAAATAATAAGTAATCATGTGATAAAGAATTACGCATATTAACACAAATATTCGTACGTTATTTATCTAAAATAATTTAGATTTTAAGCGGTAAAAAATTCATATATTTACAGAAAATTTGTAAACCTTTTATCAAAAATATTGTCCATAGGACGTGAGGAAAAATCTACACATGTGACATCGCATAGAGTAAGGGCCTAAGGTTAAAAAAATTAATTTTAATTTTTTTCTTTTTTTGATGTGGACAACACCTGAGCATCGAATGAGACCGATCCCATGCCCCAAAAGTGTTCCCTCCCAGAGATATGCGCGTTTTATAAAAGTAAGTCGACGATTCTAAGCTATTATAAGTATTTACAAAATAAAAGTTGTACATTTTTTTCGGAAACTTTTAGTTACAAAAAGGGGTAACTCCATTTTCGTTGAGCGCCTCTTTACTTGAACTTTATGAATTTCCCTGTTGTTTTCATTCATTAAATATCATTGCAATATCTGATAAATAGTTTAGCTTATTTACGAAATTTTTTTTATCAATTGTTTGGTTAAAATTTTCATTATTATTCCATACCCTACTGAGTAAGAGGATATATATTATTTAATATGCGTTACATGCATAGAAAAAAAGTATTTTAGACCCTACATATGTTTAGACCAAATCCGTTTTATGACTGTTTAAGTCATTTGAGCCATTCCCGTCTGTCTGTCTGTGCAGCTAGTTCGCACGATAGCTCCCGCCAGAAGGTAGCAATCGATTTGATATTTTGTTTGTCATACCACACACCTTTCCCAGAGGTGCCAGAGAATTGAACTTCAAGATACGTCCCTTATAGAAACTCCCACACAAAATGACTTGTTTTACAGAAGATTAAAACCCACGTAACTTGTCCGCCAGTGTGTGAAAATCGTTTAAATTACTTTCAGCATAATTTTTTTAATAACGCCTCGCATATGAAACAGTGGTTGACACGCCCCATTCTGGTATCTTTAAAGCAAATGCAAAATTCCGCCCACTTTTGGTATTATTTTAATATCCACATTGAACAAGGATTAACCGGCCTAAGACCTCTTGCTTCTATATTTAAATAGAAGACAAGTTTTTAACAAAATGGCAAGTGACATTGATTTTCGTGGCTGCACATGATTTCGGGTCCGTGACAACCCTCTTCAGAAAGCCTTGCTGCAATTGTTGAAAGTAAAACCGAACTCTATAAGGCCAGGCTCTCCCCAAACGAATGAGAACTACTGGTGTAAACCTTACTTTTCAAGTTTTCTTCACACAACTGCCCACGAAAATACAACTCACTCTTGCCAACTCTAAAGAGACTCCACACCGAGAGCCATCAATAGATTTCTTTTACAACGTGTGTGTGTGTTGTAAAAAGAGTTTAGTTGACTAAGTCAACTTGCCGTGCATGTACGTATGTTTAGCTCGTTTGTTTTATTTATTTTAATATCTTTAATACTATTCGTGTGATATGACAGAAAATCATTACGAGGGTTGCTAAATACATTTCTGGCCTAGGCAACACTTAGTGTCGCTATCTGACATTTCCAATGGAAAGTTTGACATTTTTTAGCATAAACGTACTCAGAACGTTATGACGTACGACAATCATTTGTGTTGTTTACAGTGACTTAAAAAATCAATCTGGGAAAAAAGTGGAATTAACTCGTGAACATTTTCGTGTGATCATGTTTCACAACTTTCGACGTTGATTATCACGACAAGAGTGCATCAATGAACTTAAATCTTTATATGGCGATGAACCACCATCCTATAGCACTGTGAAAAACTGGTTTAATGAATTCAATCGTGGCCGACGCTCGCTCATAGATGAAGGTCTATGAGAGTGTTAGAGAACATTGATGCCGTGCGTGAACTGATAATGCAAGATCGTCATGTGACATACCGTGAAGTAGAGACATCCTTAGGCATTTCTTCCACCAGCATACATTCGATATTGCATGAACACCTGACCGTTAAAAAGGTTTGTTCTCGTAGGATCCCGTACAATTTGACAATCGCTCGTGTCGGTTTGTGCAAAGAAATTTTGAAAAAAATACGACCGCGGTGCTTAAAAAGATATTTATAAGATCGTCACAGGTGACGAATCGTGGATCTATGCGTACGAGCCCGAAACGAAGCAGCAATCGACCGTGTGGGTCTTCGAAGACGAGCCAAATCCAACGAAAGTTGTTTGTGGGAGAAGCACTTCGAAGCAAACGGTCGCCTGTTTCTTCGGAAAAACTGGTCATGTGGCGACTGTTCCGCTTGAGCAACGTAGGACGGTAAATTCTGAGGGGTACACCACAATTTGTTTGGCTGAAGTCTTCGGAGAAATTCGAAAATCGAACAAGACGAATCATTGTGCACCATGACAATGCGAGCTCTCACACATCGGCTCAAACCAGCGCCTTTTTGACCGGCCAAAACGTCGAATTGATGGTTAATACGCCGTACAGCCCTGACTTGGCACCCAATGACTTCTTTTTATTCCCGCACATCAAGAAAAAAGATTCTGCTGAAGCGTTCAAAAACCA